>CM061135.1:56556472-58000457 GCA_030789695.1 Scilla litardierei | reverse complement strand
TTCGACTCCGGGAGCACTAAGCTCGCAACGATAACTCCCAACGTCTCATCCTGCCGCTCCCGCGCGCTAGGATTCGGCGTCTACGCTAAGGGCGTGAGCTATGGCTAGGGAATCAACCGCCAAGTTTATTCCCCCTTGGCCCAACGGTCAAAGGCGGTCTTTTTCCCGCCGATGACAATAAAACACCCCGCGTAACGATTAGATTCCTAATCCCTATCGATTTCCTAACCCTATGGATGCATCGGGGAGAACCCACGAAGGGGTTTCCGCCAAAATCCCAGATTCGGTAACTACTCACACATATTTAGTAAAAAGCGATCTAAACGAAAATGGACCGTCAAAATCATAATCAGACAATAGAAATGCAATGGTAGTAAAGAAATTAAGATAATACTAAAGTTTGACAAAGATCTGAAAACTTACAAAAACTGGGAAATTACAACCGTCACAAAATGAAGAAAACAGTAAAAAATAACCAGCTCCCGTTTCTGGAAAACCTAGGGCTCTATATATAGAAAATGATTTCACCCGATCGGTTGACAAGTCAACCGATCGGGTGAACTGCTTCACTCAATTACAGCGCGATGCGGGACTTCACCCGGTCATCTTCACCCGGTCGGTTGACATATGAATGCGACCGGTTGGATCTTGGTGCCGTCGGGTGAGGAGGCCGGTTGAGTTGACCGTGTCTTGGCTCTAGAGATTCGGCTACAGATGAACCGATCGGGTGAAGGTCACCGATCGGTTGGCAATGACAATAAAATTCAAGAAAGTTTGAGCTTTTGAACTGGCCTACGAACCGACCGGGTGACTTCTTGTGAGCTCCAAGCTGTGTCCGGGTGGTGCACGCGTGCATCACCTGATCGGTTGAAGATGGCCAACCGATCGGGTGAGGGGCTGAAAGATGATATCATCGTCGTTTGACCCCCTGGAATCACGCGTGACTCCTCCCGTTGCTCCGGGGACTTGCGATATCGTCGTTTTATGCCCCATATGCCAGTAAACTCCTGCAAAATACGGAAAATACGGAAAAGTGAAAGAAAACAAGAAAACACGAGAAAACGAATAAAAGACGGCGGTAAAATACGGAAAAACACGGAAGAAAACATGCGCAAATATATGAAATATAAACGCACGTCAGATACCTTGGACAATCTATAACGACGTGTGTGGCAGCTCCACATGCCAGACACAAACCCAGCTTCTTCCTGTAATAACTCGAATGATGCCCTGGCTTGCCACAGAAATGACATTGATCCCTGGCATGGCTCTGTTCAGGTGCTCCTGGCCTCTTGAAATGCACCGACTGAACGGGTCCCACTGCAGGCCTAGCTACTGGCCTGAACTGTTCTATCTGTCGCTTTCCTCCACCAGCAGGAGGATCAGGAAGACGCGATAGGATCTCGTGATTCCTGACGGCATTTGGCACAGCTCCCATGGTCGAAAAGTCTACTGAGGACATGGAAGCCTGAATCTTTGGAAGAAGCCCCTGACAAAACCGATCAGCTCGGTTCTCTTCCTTCTTCACCATGTGCGGGGCGAAGCGACTCGACATCTCAAATTCCGCTTCGTATTCATCAACCGTCATGTCCCCCTGCTTCAGAGCCACAAATCGGCTCAAAAGCTCCCTCTTAGCAGCCTTGGGGAAAAACTTCTCTCTGAACATGGACTTGAAAGTCTTCCACTCCACTGGCTTCTGCAGGCGCCTCTCCTCAATGCGCCACCAGTTCCTAGCATTCTCGGCCAGCTGCGTCTTCGCTATCTCAACTCTGGTCTCTTCAGGAATATTCGCAGATACCAGCTTCTCTTCTGTGCTCTGGATCCACTCATCAGCACCTAAGGGTCCTTCCTTCCCAGAAAATGTCTTCGGCTGAAGCTCATTGAACTGCTTCACTCCAGTAGCAGCTCAAGGGGCAGGCGGAGGCGGTGGTGGTGCAGCTGGAGGAGCCTGGGCAGCACGGTGGGACTGCTGAACCAACTGATGCTGCACGTCCAGCATCTCTCTCATCACGCCCAGAAACTGGTGGAATTCACCACCTCGACCATCCATATCTCCGTCAGAAGAGGGACCGGCACGGGTATTGCGTCCTCCTGCCATCCTATTGACAAGAAAACCCAATTTAGACTGGTACATGTCAATATGGATATTGAATGAATGTGGTACTCTTATTGTTCCGAATTTTTTGCATGACCTGCATGGGCCACCACTAAAACCTGTCACGACCTGCTTTCCAAAACGACGGAAGCGAAACGTGACAAAGGGGCCGGAGTTGGGAAGCTCGGACCCAATAAGCGTCTGTAGGGGGTACCATTTCAAAATTTTCAGGTTCTTGCATTTATAAAATTCGAAACAACAGAAAGTACAGAAAGGAGATTGCATTCATTAATAATAGATACCATCCCGACAGTACAAAAGTCTAAAAAGGAGCCCTGCATGGCTACAACGCAGAAAAGGAAACTAATGGTGCTACGCACCCGATCTAAAACAGAAAGCAAAATGGTGCTATGCACCCAAACTAGAAAGTGACTGATCCTCCAAAGTCGGCAACAGAGGAACCTCTAAGACTGGTCCCCACTCGGGTCGTACTCCTGATCAGCAACGCACTCCTGCTCCAAGTCCTCTGGTACCAGCTCCTGATCTACTAACCCTGTCTCGGTACCTAACGTACAAACACCAAGAGAAAGTGGTTGTATGTCAGGCAAAGTCTGTAAGTAAACGTGAGAAGACTCCACTGCAAGGTGTATAACATTTTAAGGTTGACATTTTAGAAGTTGTTTACATGATGATGATGCAACAGCATGGCAGATATGTATATGTGTAAGAAAGTAAAGACAACGCTGAAAAGTAAATGTGACAGGCAATAGCCATAGCGTGTGCTACTAGCAACAAGACTAGACTAAACGGGACAAGACAAGACAAGACAAGTGTGTGTTACGAAGTGTTCACGCCTTACGGTTCAAGGGGGATCAGACCATCTCCCCGTGCGCACGCTCAACCCTACCCCAGCCCAAGTGCACAAGACAAGACAAGACAAGGGATCACTCACTTACTCGGTGAGTTCCCTATTCGCCCGCAGGCTTATGTATCATGACAAGGGTTCACTCTCCCTAGCTTGGAAAGTTCCCTATTCGTCCGCAGGCTTATCCATTACCAATTGTGACAAGGGATCACTCTCTCCAGTTGGAGAGTGCCCAATTCGCCCGCAGGCTTATCCGTTTCCAATCGTGACAAGGAATCACTCTCCTAGCTTAGAGAGTGCCCTATTCGTCCGCAGGCTTATGCAATACATGACATGACATGACAAGATGAGTATGGATGAGAGTTGTTCATTCTAGGGGGTCGCATGCACACATAGATAAAACCTATGGTAGTAGTTGTTGTTGTTGATTCTAGGGGGTCCACACATACGCACACACAGAATAACCCTAAGGTGTCAGTTGTTTTGCCTAGACTTCGTCGTCAAGTCTAAGCTGTCAAGGGGGTCCCGGACGCTATCATTTCACGTCTGGTTCCCTTGTTATTACTTGTTACAGTTTAAGGAAGAAAATGGCCTAAACATGGCCGAAACTGTGCAAGTGAACACACTTGCCTGCGGTGGCGAGCTGTACGTCCGTCGGAAGTGCCTCGTCGAGTCGGAGCGTCGGTAATGGGTCGGTTGAAACGAGTCAAGCGACGGTGTCAGGTCACGCCCATCATTGATCCTATTAAGGTTCATTTCTAGGTTAAACGTGGCTACCCTAATAGTTCAAAGTCACGATTTTGATTTGTTTGTTTCGCCTAATCGACGACTATCCTATGTGCACAAATAATCAAGTCCATTCGTCGATTTCTAAAGTTGAACATCGTTTTAGAGAGCGTAAAGTAAACTTTAGTTAATGTTGACGATTTTTAGATTAAGTTTTGGTTTGCTACGATTTGGGTTCTTACTACATGTTAGGGAACTAACCTTGTATAACGATCGCACGTGGATCCGATGTCGGGTCTGGAAACGGTAGCGGATCGCGTCGTGACTCCAATTTTTAGAACGTCTCGTCACTGATCTTCAGTGTTCACGTGGTCGAACGGAAAGCGTGATTGCATCTGAAATGACACGAGTTTGGGGTGTCCAAATGGTCGTTAGAGGAGCGTGAAACTATCTGCGTTAACGAGTTCGTGATATTAAACTAAGGTCTAAAACTCAATAAAATTATTTCAACCATCTTACACATATATGCATTTACTGTTTCTTAATCTTGATATGTTTCCACCTATAGTATTACATATTTCTTATACATTATTATCCTACAGCTAACATATATTATTAACAGCTAACTATTTTTATGTCCAGGATTACATGCTGCTAACTAGGTAGGTACAAGGGTTAATATTAAGACTACCATTAAATAATTATTTAATTAGAACCTTCACTTTTTTAACCATTAACTAAAACTATAAGATTATACACTACTGTTTATTTATAAAGTAAGACTAACATACATGTATCCATTAACTAATATATTAATAAAGTCTGTTACTAACTTACCTTTGAAACTAACTTGCTGACTTCCGTAACCCATATTAGGACTAACATCAAGTGATTAACATAACACCGGGTACAGATACTATTATACATTAACATCTTAGTTAAGCATGTAGTTTAGGGTTAAACTAATATAGGAAATCAACTGACAGGTTATAAGCTTATATGTGTATCTAAATAATCAACATGTATTCCACCTAACAGCTAACAACCCATGTATGCACACTTACCTGCGTGTGTGCAGTCTGAAGGCGGGATGGCTGGGATGATTGTCGGTGGGTCGGGATGTGCTCGTCGGTGTTGTGGTGGTGCAAGTAGGGGACGCCGGGGGTGAGACGAGCGTGCGGCGTCAGGGATCTGGGTGCAGCGTCGTGCGGCTGAGGCAGTCAAAAAGATGGCATCTGCAAGAGGTGGAAGAGCTCACGGCGCTGGCGCACGGGTTGTTGGGTGCGGCGTCGGATAGAGGGAGTGAGGCGTTGGGCTTCGCCGTCGGAGAGAGAAGATGGCCTGGGCGAGGTCGAAAACCACTGGGAGTGGCGTCGGGAGATGGACAGGGCTGGTCGAGATGGGTTCGGAGGCGAGTGGGGTGCAGGGCGCTGTTGGTGGTACGTCGAACGGAGGTGGGCGGCGATGGGCTGGCATGAGGCGTGGCTCCGGAAAGCGCCTGGGTTGATCGGTGTTGATCATTGAGGGAAATGAATATTGGCTTAATATTTTTTTTGTTTGAAAGAGATGAGAACGTGAAAGAGATAGCCTCGGGTTGAATTTGTAGGCTACAGTATAGAGTTTGTTAGGGGAGAGAGGTTCACGTGGGGGAGAGAAATGTGGGGAGTGGGGCTGTTGGTTAGGATAGGGTAGAATCAGTAAAATTGATTTTTTTTGAAACATACTTGCAGCATATATATATATGATCTTAATTAATAGGTTAGGGTTAAAAACAGATTAGATTTCTTTTCAAAAGTTCTAATCTTTTCAAAAGTACAGTATAGGATTCATTTAAAAAAATATTATAGATTTTGATTTTCGCAAGGTATTAAGTTTTGTCTTAAACCCGAAACGTACAGGCTCCTGTATTCTTTTTTTAAAATTCAAATGTTTATTAAAAAGTTCTTAATAACTAATAATGAGTTATTAGCAGGTTGGTCCCTCGAAGTCCAAAAATTGCAATGAAAATACCAGGACGCTCGCGCCTCCGAGAGGATCATGAATACGGGGTTCGGTCGCACGTCTGAATTACGGAAAACAGCTATATGAAAAAAAAACAAACACAAAAAGACTTACACGAACAACTATACGTGCTAAAATACGCACGGTCGAAAAGTGGCCGTTACATGTTGGAAACTCAGTACGTGAAGCGTACAACTCCTTATGCCCAATGGAGTGCTATTGACAAGTCTAATGCAACTCATAACTCAAAAGCAATGAATGCACTATTCTGCTCCATGGACAAGAATAGTTCAATCATGTATCCTATGCCGAATCAGCAAATGACATCTGGCATACACTCCAAGTAACACACGAAGCAACTAATAAAGTTAAGGAAACTAAAATTTCTGTTCTTGTTCATAGTTTGAACTATTTAGAATGAAGGACAACGAGATAATTGGAGAGATGGTTACTAGATTCACAGATATCACAAACTCTCTAATTGCACTTGGTAAGACATATACTCAAACAGAACAAGTCAGGAAGATCCTTCGTGCCTTAACACCTGAATGGGAGAGAAAGACCACAACAATAGAAGAATCCAATAACTTATCAACTCTCACTATTGAAAGCCTCGTTGGTAATTTGATGGCCTATGAAGTACAACTGCAAGACCGTAAGGAACAAGTACATTCAAAGAAGAAAACTCTTGCCTTCAACGCATTATCAGACACCGATAATTCAGACACAGATGATGATGAAGATGTTGCTCTCATTACTAGGAACTTCAAAAAGTTCTTAAGAAAAGGTAAGTATAAAAATTTTAATTCTAAGAATACTGATTCTTCTCTTTGTTTCAATTGCAATAAACCAGGACATTACAAGAAGGATTGTCCACTTCTCAAATTAAAGTACAAGATTTTCAACAACAACCATGAACTTTCTAAGATAGAAAGAAAGTTCGATAGAATAAAGAAAGCTTTCACAGCAACTTGGGATTCATCTTCTGATGATGAAGACAACAATAATGAGAAAATGCCAATATGTGCTTCATGGCACAAAATGATGAAAGCGATGTAAGTTCTTTTGATAATGAAAAACTATTAGATACTTTTAATGATCTTTTCATTCGTTTCAAAAGACTAAATGCACAACAAAAGTCTTTTAAACACAAGTCTTGTTCTTGAACATCATGAACTTTCATATAAATACACTTCATCTGATGCAATTAACACTGAGAAAGATTCAATGTCTTCTTAAATCTTGAATATGAATAAAGAGAATAAAAGTATCAAAAATCAGAATCAAGGATTGCATGCACGTCTATCCGAAATGAATAATAATGTTTCATCACTTAAGATGAAATACGATGAGATGTCTACTAATGTTAATAAATTTAACAAAGGTAAAACTATTCTTGATGATTTGCTTCAATTTCAGTATCCAGCAAATCATAGACAATGATTGGGCTATTCACAAAAGAATATAACCAAATCTTGTAACACATCTTCATCTAGTGGGAAAACAACATTTGTTAGACCACATAAGAAGAATCATGCTTTCATTTACATGAAGAAAACAAATCCTATTGTTCCTTCTTCACAAAGAAATATTTCAAATATTAGAAATATTTCGATTGCATCTCCTAGGAAACCTAATACACTTAGTGTATGGGTTGCCAAGGATTCTTGTTTATATGATATAGATTTATACATTTCTAATTACATGCAATCTATTGTTCATTCTAGCAATTATATAAGAAAGCCTTCTACTTGGGTTTAGCTGCCTAAGATCTAATCACTAGGACCCTAAAGCAAATGGTACCATTGTTTAATGTTTATCTTTCAGGTATCCAGGAAAGAGAGATGGATCTTAGATAGTGGATGTTCAAAACATATGACTGGCAATATTTACTTGCTTTCAACCGTTCAATTCAAAGATGGAGGCACGGTAACCTTCGGAGACAACAACAAAGGAAATATTATTGGTATTGGAATAGTTGGTAATCCAGATCAACCTACCATTGAGAACGTACTCTTGGTTGATGGTTTAAAGCACAATTTACTATCTACAGTCAATTGTATGATAAGAATTTTAAAATTAGGTTTGAACAACATGATTGCATTGTTTATAATTCTGATATGTCTTCCATTTTATTTCGTGGTAAGCGTATGAATAATATTTATATCCTATGCATGTCTATTGCCATTCACAATCACTGTTTGATGGCTTCATCAGACAACACACTTTTTTGGCACAAACGTTTTGGACACATTAATTTCAAAAATCTTACCCGCATTTCAAAACACAACTGAGTTAATGGAATGCCAAATATTTCATTCAAACACAAACACTTCTGTGATGCTTGTCAATAAGAAAAAATGCATAAATATTCTTTTAAATCAAGGACATTATCTCAACAAAGAGACCATTAGAACTAATACACTTGGAATTATTTGGTCCTTCAAGAGTAGCTTCTTTGAATAAAAGTAGATATGCATTTGTCATTGTTGATGATTATTCACGATACACGTGGGTTATATTCTTACAACATAAGAATGATGCTTTTCAAGAATTTTCCCTATTTTGTAGAAAGATTCAAAAAATCAAATCTTCAACCATTATTACTATTTGTAGTGATCAAGGGGGAGAATTTGAAAATGAATCTTTTTCCAAGTTTTGCGATAATAATGGTATAACACATAACGTCCCCTTTCCTAGGACTGCTCCACAAAATGGAGTAGTAGAAAGGAAAAATAGAACTTTCAGGAATGTGCTAGAACAATGCTTTGTGATAGTAACATACCAAAATATTTTTGGGCAGAAGCTGTTGCAACTACATGTTATATCTTGAATAGAGTTCTCATAAGACCATTGCTTAACAAAACTTGTTTTGAATTATTCTTTGATCGCATTCCTCGTGTATCATATTTTCGTGTGTTTGGATGCAAATGTTTCATTCTTAACACTAGAGATGCATTTGACAAGTTTGATTCAAAATCTGATGAAGGGATTTTTGTTGGTTACTCAACACAAAATAAAGCTTACATAGTTTACAACAAAAGAACTTCATCAATTGAAGAATCATTACATGTCACTTTTGACGAAACCCCCTTATCTATTCCTACTATTAATGATGATGGTGAGGACTTATTACCTTAATCTAATTCATTTAATAATATTCAACTTGATGATGATGGTACTACTAAACCTTCTGTTGAGTCTATTTCAGATAATGCAGATCTTCCTAAGGCATATACACAAGTTCGCAATCATCCACCAGACTTGATAATTGGAGATATTTCAGATGGTGTGAGAACTCGTGGTCAAATAGAACAAATGGCACGTTGCGCATTTATCTCATCCATTGAACTAAATAACATCAATGAAGCATGTGAAGATAGTTCATGGATTATTACTATGCAGGAAGAATTCAATCAATTCAGATCAATTCAGAGAAATGATGTTTGGGAATTGGTACCCAGACCATCAGATCATCTAATTATTGGTAAAAATGGGTATTCAAAAATAAGTTGGATGAATCTGGACAAGTAATTATAAACAAGGCACAATTGGTCGCACAAGGTTATAATTAAGAAGAAGGTATTGACTATGATGAAACCTATGCACCAATTGCTCGTCTTGAATCTATTAGGATATTATTATCTTTTGCATGCTACAAAGATTTTAAGTTATTTCAGATGGATGTTAAAAGTGCTTTTCTCAATGGATTTCTTAAAGAAGAAGTCTATGTTGAACAACCACCAGGATTCCATCATGAAACATTGGATAACCATGTTTTTAAATTAAATAAAGCTTTATATGGTCTTAAGCAAGCACCTCGTGCTTGGTATGAAAGACTTAGAAGTTTTCTATTTAATTCAGGTTATTCAATTTGAAAGATTGATTCTACACTCTTTGTTAAAAATATAGATTCTGACATTATTATTATTCAAGTATATGTTGATGACATTATATTTGGCTCTACTAACGAATCTCTTTGTCAAGATTTTTCTAAGATTATGCAGAAGGAATTTGAAATGAGTCACATAGGTGAACTCAACTACTTCCTTGGTCTTCAAATCAAACAAATGAAGGAAGGGATTTTCATCCATCAAAGCAAATATTCAAAAGAACTTATCAAGCGTTTTGGACTAGAGAATTCTGCAGAAAAACATACTCCAATGAGTACATCTACATCACTTGACAATGATCTAAATAGTAAGACTATTGATCAACATCTTTATAGAGGTATGATTGGCTCTTTACTATATCTTACTGTTAGTAGACCATACATCATGTTTTCTGTTTGTCTATGTGCTCGTTTTCAGTCAGATCCTAAGGTTTCTCATGTTACTGCGGTGAAAAGGATAATTAGATATGTTAAACATACATCTGATTTTCGTTTAATTTACCTAAAACTAGCACATATGATTTATTATCATATAGTGATGCAGATTTTGCTGGCTGTAAATCTGACCGAAAGAACACTAGTGGCACATGTCATTTTCTTGGACATGCTTTGGTCTCTTGGTTTAGCAAAAAGCAAAATTCTGTTTCATTATCTACCACAAAGGCAAAATATATTGTCGCTGGCCACAAAGGCAAAATATATTGTCGCTGGTTTAGCGTGTGCTCAGATTTTATGGATGAAACAAACTATATCGGACTATGGCATTCAATGTTCAATATGTCCCATTATGTGTGATAACACAAGTGCAATTAACCTATCTAAAAATCATGTTCATCATTCCCGTACCAAACATATTGATATTCGTCATCATTTTTTGGATGATCATGTTTAAAAGGTGACATTGTATTAAAATTTATATCCACTGAACATCAAATTGCTGTTATCTTGACTAAGCCATTGAAGGAAGACTCTTTCACCAAACTTAGACGAGATTTGGGCATTATCAGTGAATCTGAATTTTAAATATAATACTTTGTTTGGTTCTGAAAAAATTCATTTTGTTTTACTATTCTCTCTGCTTTATTTTCTTATTAACCGTCTAATGAAAAGGTTTTAGATGACTAAATTTTTCCTTCTTGCCTTTTTCATACCATTGCTTGATTTTTGTAGGGCAATTCTATTTATTATTATTTTTCCTTATTTCCTCTTACAAGTGGAGTCTTCCCCAAGGGCTTTAACTTCCTTCATTTAACCTCCATCTACTTCACATCATGCCTCCCTTGGAAATACAAGTCCTTTATGTCCATTGGAAATACAAGTCTCTTGGAAATACAAGTCCTTTATGTTTCTTGGAAATACAAAAATTGGGGAATAAAAAAATTAAAATGAGCATGACTCATAAATGATGCATCAGATTCCCTAAGTTATATATTGCGAATACCTTACGATTTGGCAAAGAAAATTCCGGATATGCTGCTATTGGATGTTGTGATGGCATACCTCTATAGATATCTTGATAAAGAGAAATTCTACATTTCCATAAATGCCTAAATAGACTTCAGGATGTCTATTCTATTAGAGAAGAATAATAAGAATAATAAATATTGTGCAACCAAGAGAATCACTCGAAAAAACAAGGATTCATACTAAGAGTTGTCTTTGCATCTGTATAAAGAGCAAATGACATGATTTGAGATCTAGTTGTAAACAACTTAAATCTCATCAGATCTTCTGAAGAGAAAACCGAAATATCTGTTTAAGCCTGACTATCAAATATGAAATGAAAGACCTAGGCAAAATAAATTAAGTCATGGCTCACAGATTTATTTAAAAAGATAAATCTTGTTACATTAAAATTCATACGCCCTAAGTGCGTTGAAGAAATTATAAGGACCACTGTCATGCAATAAGTACACCGATGGTAGTACGTTCAATGGATGTACAAAAAGACCCCTTCTGTTCGCTGGAAGAGTGGGAGGATATACTTGGTCCTGAAATCCCTTATCTAAGTGCAATCAGTGCACTCCTGGCTAACTGCACGCTTCCCGATATATCAGTTGTAGTAAATTCACTAGCCGGAGACAGTTAAGCACCTAAAAATGCCATTAGACCGGAATTTTAGCATCTTCTACGCTTCCTCCAAGTGTCGATAGTTTTGGGCTCACATTATAAAGTATTATCCTCCATACTTATGCAAATGCAGGTTACAGGTCTGACCCCTTTAATTAGAAATTACAGTCTGGATACCCATGGTAGGACGGTCATCTACTACAGATCTACAAAGCAAACTATGAAAGCAACAACATCCTATCATTCCGAGATCCTCACCATTCCAGAAACAAACTAATGGTGTAATTGAGTGCGCCAGGTGGTACATCACATCCCAGTGACGACTGAGACATTGGCTGGTCTTTTAGAGCTGTCCACATAATCTGAAAACCATGCCACTTGCTTACCCACTTTTGAGGAGACCACATCAGATGCGACGAAACAAAGCACACATTACCAGAGTTTTGGTTTCAGCAGCTGCTTAATGATGGTGATTTGTAATCTGCGATATTTTCAGAATGTTGTAAATATGAGTGATGAAAAATACCTAAGAGATCTTAAAGCCTAAGGGTTTGTACAGATCAGGGAGAGTTATAGAGAGTTTATACTCTTTTTCCTTAGATATAGCTTTTTCCGACAGTTTTTCCATAGCCAAATGTTTTAACAAGGCATATCCCAACAATTCAGGATCCTGAAGTATTCACCTCTTGTGAGACTCATAAGACACTCAGAATCCTGAAGTATTCATGAGCGGAGTCCTGAGGTATTCATGAGCGGATAATGATGTAAGTTTGTATTGGGGATTATATCTTATCCATAGGATAAGATCATATCATTATATCTCTACTATAAATAAACGACGTCTTTTCTCAGAGATGATGCTTCACCACGTGTGTTCACTTATGTGTTATGCTACAATATACGATATTTACAAGAACAATCGCACACTTTGTTATTATTTAATGTTAAATAAAAATCACCAAAAATTCTTACAAGAACACAATCCATCTATGAAATGATGGAATCGAGTACGGTCCCTGACAATGATTCCTCTTCCATACAATCTCGACACCAGCTTCATCGTGCTGTGACAATCTGTACACATTCTCAGGTTCTTCACAATCCTCACCGTCGCTCCCGGCGCCGAACTCAGCAGCCCGAACGCCAGCGCCAGCTTCTCGCTGTGCCGATACACCGCGCTCTCCTTCTCCTCCTCTCTTATGTCAATCAAGACCTCCGAAGTGTCGGGCATATAAGCGGCACGCTTCAGATCGCAACCGATCTCTTCCAACTTCAAATACAGTTCCTTCGCTCTGGGATGCGAGCAGTCCCCTGCGACAAACTCATGGACCTCGCCGTTCATCTCTATCAGGCTACACCCGGGCTCCTTCTTGATCCCGCGCTCCATCATCATCTCCCTGACCTTCCTCACTTCGTCCCATTTGTTACATTTCGCGTATATATTCGACAGCATCACATAACTTGCCCCATTTTGAGGATCTAAAGCGAGCAAACGATAGCAGGCCAATTCGGCCATCTCTACGTTCTTGTACACCCTGCAAGCACCAAGAAGAGACCCCCAGACTGTCGAGTTTGGCCTCATGGGCATGTTATCTATCGTCTCAAGAGCTTCCTGCAACCGGCCAGCTCGGCCCAAGAGATCGACCAGGCATCCGTAATGCGTCACGGTCGGCATTATCCCGTGCGTCGTTATCATACTCGAGAAAAAATCTCTTCCTTGGTCGACTAAGCCCGAGTGCGTGCACGCTGATAGCACCCCGATGAAGGTGATCTCGTCGGGCCTGACCGAAGCTCTCAACATCTCGGAGAAGAGATGGAGAGCGTGCTCGCCATTGCCGTTGATGGCAAGGCCGACAATAATGGCGGTCCAAGTGAACTTATCCCTCCTCCGAACCTTACGGAAGATCTCCAATGCGGCATCCACACAACCGCACTTGGAGTACATGTCGATCAGCGCATTGCCTACATACGGGTCCATCCTGATCTTTTTCCGCTCCATATACACCCGTATCCATTCTCCCATCTCAAGCGCTCCTAGCTGCGCGCAAGCAGTGAGCATGCTAACCACAGTGAACTCATCCGGGCATATGTCCGTCGTCTGCAGCTGCCGAAACAGCTCCAACGACTCCTTGAAGCGGCCAGAACGAACGTACCCATCGATCATCGCGGTCCACGACACAATATCCCTTTCGGGCATCTGATCAAACACTGCCTTCGCCCGATCAATCTGCCCCGAATTAGCGAATCCAGCGACCACCGATGTCCAGCTCACCACGTCTCGTTCCTCCATTCCTTCAAAAATCATCCAAGCGGCAGCCATATCCCCGCAACCCGCGTACATCTCAACCAGCGCGTTCTTCAGCTTCACGCTCGGAATCATTTTACAGTCTCCTAGGACCCCGTGAACCCATCTCCCAAACTCCAAATCCTTCAACTTGGCACAAGCCGATAACACCGATATATATGTAACAAGGGTCGGCCGCACGTTCTCGCTCTGCATCCTTTCGAACAGCCGGCAGGCCTCCGAAAACTGTTTGCATTTGTTATATCCCGAGATCATGGCGTTCCACATCACCGCATTGCTCCTCTCGCTCCCCTCGAACAGCTCCCGTGCGGTGTCCGTGTCGCCGCCCAGTGCATACATGCATATCAGCGAGTTCTGCACGTACTGGTTGTCGCCGAAACCGAACTTGACCGCATGGGCGTGGATCTCGTCACCAAATTTGATGGCTGCGTTGCGATCGAACGATTTGAGCAAGCACGGGAAGGTGTAGTCGTTGGGTGGAGAGTCATTGATGAGCATGTTTAGGTACAAAGAGAGGGCGTTTTTGGGGGACGTGAGACCGGAGTAGGCGCTAATGATGGTGTTATAGAGGTGTGTGTCAGGGTGGGGGATTTCGTCGAACAGGTGGCGGGCGTAGTGGACGAAGAGGGGGTTTCGGTCGGGCTTTGAGCAGCAGAAGGAGAGGAGCTGGGCCTGGGCCGAGGGGGAGTGGGCCAGGCCGGATCGGATGAGGAGGGAGTGGATCTGTTGGAGGTGGCGGATGGTGTTGCAGGGGGAGAGGAGAGAGAGGAGAGGGTTGGGGGAGGAGAGAGAGGATGCTGCCATTTGTTGAGAGCAGCAGAAGGCAGTTTTGTAGATAGTGACGTTTTTTTTGGCAAGGCCCTAGTCCATTATAATTTATTTCATCTTTATTCTGCATTTCTTTTCATTTCATTTTTCATTTGTTTTGGTCCCTCTCATTTTTGGGAGAGCTAGAAAGGCTATCAAGCTTGATCAATGATTGATGCTCAACAATGGCTAGTTGTAGATAGTTACAGTTTGAGGTATTTCAGTACAACGTTATTTTGGCGCAGTGGCATCTTGGTGAGAAACCGGAACCTCAGTGTGAGGTTCCGGGTTTGAAACCCTTATCCCCCACTCACCATATATGTAATATTTTCCTAGTGAATGCAGTGTAGCGGTTCTCTCGGGTTCTTGCGTCGGGCTGACAGCCGGCCTTCGGACACAGTTTTCTGCTTTCCGATGAACAAAAAAAAGTACAAAGTTAAATAAACTTCTTTTGTAGCATCAAGCCATACAAATTTGATGGTTTATAAATGAAACTTAATTCGTAGGTAGCCTCTCTTGAGACTTGGGGGCGTTAACAGATTGGATTTGGATGGAACTGTTGGAAATAATAGGCTCTCAAAAGCATTTGTTTCATTCCCACTATTCTTTTTAGTCCCACATTGCTTGGGCAATTTGCCTTGGAGGAGTTTATTAGGGGTGTTGTAGAGACTTGGGCTGTGCCACAAGGGGTACGACACTTTTGTGAAGGGGAGATGACCTACATGATCATGGGTCCACCACACACATGCGCGCATCGCCGCCGTCGTCGGCCCGTCGGTCGGCCGTGACGTTCGTGCGCCGCTCGTCCGCCTGCCGTGTCGTGACGCGTGCGTCTTTCCTTTTTATGGAGCTAGCCCATTGATGTCTCATTCAAATTCTCTTTAATATGCGATTAAAGCTTTGCTTTAATACGCAGCATTCAATTCCTCTTTTATATGCGATTAAAGCTTTGCTTTAATACACAACATTCAATTCTCATTAATACGCGATTAAAGTATCGCTCTAAAACGCTGCATTCAATTCCTCAGTTTAATTCACATTAATATTTGGCGTTTGAATTTTGTATTGATATATTTACCTTCTTCATTCTTCACGTATAAAAAAAATGAAGACTATGTAGAAAGCATTCTTGGCTCCAAATTTTCTTCTCACTCCTGAGAAAACTGTACTGTGCAAACTCCAAGTCACTGGCCACGAGTGGACGCGTCCAGGGGCTGTTGTGTTAACCTTGAGGAGCAATCGGCAACAGTGATTATCACCGAGGCTGCGCCGTAACTGCTTTCAAGGTAGTGATCATCCCACGCCACAGCGCTTTCAATTACATCTGCTAAGCATTCTGTTTCTCTGGTCTTTCTCGTATAACCACGGTATTCTACCAACTTTTCCTAAAATTTGAAAGCAATTATTCCGGTATTATACTATGGCTACCATTGCAATCAATGAGTAGAAGTTTGCGACTTGATATATTTTTTGTGCCCCATAAATTTCATTTTCACAGAAGGTATCCGATGTATGTCATCATTTACATTTTAAAAACAATATTTCAATGATGGAAGAGAGACAACTCTTTAGGTACCACCTGATGTATTTAGGAGAATGGAAAGATATGTGCTATCTGCCAGAACATTAAACATGTATAACATAAGGACTCTCAAATGCATGCCAAGCCTAGGTTAAAGGCATATAAAGTAAGCATTCATCGTGTGATATTTCTAGAGGTACGGAATTTATAGAATCGCATGTTGCATATTTTGTGGTCAGTCTACGTATTTGACTGATTTATTTTCATAGACCAAAAAAAAGGGAAAGAAGGGATAATTTGTACGCTTTTTTGGGGTCAATGTGTTATGTGGATATAAATTGTCAGTAGACCTAGCTCTTGTATGTTAGGTGTCTCCAGCCTGTGCAAGGGCATTTTAAGCACTACGAATGTACTTCTATACACACTAGCAGTGAATACAAATCTAAATCTTCACAAAAGCCTGGTGTTACTTTAAGCATAATGTTCATGCCATCTACCTTTGTTTTTCTTCACATGATTTTTCTTAGTAGTTACATATGTGTTAAGGCACTCCAGAGACTCAGGAGTTGTTCCTGAAGTTGAACTAAAAGTCTTCCCTTTAATTGCATGTCGAATTTAATTTTTTATTTTAAATTTATTGTGATGTTGATTGATTTTTTCCGTTATTTTGGATGATGGTTGCTGTTCTTGTGTACAGGTTTGTTATATTCATTGATCAATGAAAGGTTGGATTGTTTTGGCTTGTAACAAATTTTATTGGGATCGATAAATTCTTTGATAGTTTACGGAAGGGTTGAGCTTTCTAAATGGGTGTGTTGACATTCAAGAGTATCCACTTCATAACAATATTTCAATGATATCTAGCAGTTGGAGTTTACATGTGAGAGGCATCAATTAAGAGATGGCCTCTATCTGTGACAATATCACACAACATGCACGATTTAGTGCCAACTATAACTAAATACTCTTACTAATATCAACCGTTAGTGGCCAAGCAGACAACTTTACCTTACTGATTTTCAAGCCCTAACGCAGATAAACGGTACTCATCGTTAGGGGCTGTATGGAAGTTGGATTAAAAATGAAATTGGAAAGTGGTTGTTCTTCATGTAATTCTAGGTCTACGAGACGATTTAGGAGTTTTATAAGCAATAGCATGTTTTTCCAAAAGTGGGCCATTGAAAATAGGAATGAAATGATGTCATTCAAAAGGTTGTTTAATCCTTAAGCCCATTCCTTTTCCCACTTCCAGTTTTTGGTAGTTGGGTTTTAAAATGATATTGAAAATTTGAAAGGAGAGTGAATATAATATGGCTAAATAAAAAAACAAAAAACAAAGGAATATCAAGAGAGTTAGGTCCAACATCCTTAAAAAAACTATTGTGAGAAGAATCTGATTAGTTTGGTGCCCCTTTCTTACTGCAACAAAATGGTATAGCTGTACGTAAGGACAGAACTTTGAAGGAAATAATGAATGATATGATTTGAGTTCAGGGATGTCTGATGACATGTGGGTGGGAAGATATTCTTTCAGCGTGTCATGTTCTTAGCCGTGTACCCCATAAGAAACTAAGACAAGACACCTTATGAGATGTGGAAATGATATATTCCCAACCTAAATTTTCTTAGAGTGTGGGGGTGTTTGGCCAAGGTAGATCTACCTGCCTTTATTACTGCTTTTCTATCAGAAAATGCATGCATAGATCTGTTTAGTGATGAGCTTGTGTCTGCCTTTATGATAGAAAGAGACCCAAAAACTTATGATGAGGCACTAGACCTGATATAGCCTATGCAGTTAGTAGGCTAAGTCGTTATACACATAACCCTGGTAATGAACATTGGAACCCTCTTCATCGTTTGCTAAAATATCTGAAAGGAACAATTGGTTAGTGTTTGCATTTTAGCAGATTTCCTGCTGTTTTAGAATGATTTTGTGATGCAAACTGGGTTTTAGGTAATGATGAAATTAGTCCAACTAGTGGTTTTTTTTACTTTGGGTGGAGGCGCTATATCATGGAAGTCTTCCAAACCGACATGTACAACATGCTCCACCATGGAATCTGAATTCATTGCTCTTGAGTTGACAGGGCAAGAAGCTGAATGGCTACGTAACTTGCTAGCAGACGTGCCATTATGGGGGGGGAACACGGTTTTTAGCAACTCCAATGGCTGCTTGAGAATCACAATCAAGGAAAATCTGCGACAGTTTTCCTTGATTGTGATTCTCAAGCAGCCATTGGAGTTGCTAAAAACCGTGTCTATAACGGGAAGAAAAGACACATACACATCAGACACGGAGTGGTTAAACAAATCCTAAAAAAATTGTAGTAATTTCTTTGGAATATGGGAGGTCCGAAAGAAATCTTGCAGATCCACTAACCAAGGGTTGCCAAGGAAAGTTGTTCTTGACTCGTCGAGGGGAAAGTGGCTAAAGCCCATGAGTTAGGATAATATGGTTGATACCCAGTGTGGTCTAACAAAGCCATATGATTCTTAACACACCCTAAACTTCCATCCCTATGACATGTGGTAGTGTTTTTAAATCCATAGCCAAGTCTTGGTGGTGCTATAGAGAAGTACTTGATGGATTCACTTTGAGATAAGTCCATAACCATTTTTGGTGGTGCTATAGAGAAGCACTTGATGGACTCATTATTTGTTGAGAGGTTGAGCAATATGCTCTTAATGGTTCCATATCCTTTGTGATGGTGCTATAGAGAAGCACTTATGGACCACCTACGTGGGTGTGAAGGTTTGTGATCACTCCGTATTTTACACCTTTTTTTCTGCATGATTGCATGCCATTTAGATCGCTCAAATCGTGTTTTTCACGTTTATTCGACAATATTACGATGCTTTTCACGATTTGTTGTTTTTGTCGTATTTCAGGAGATTTGGAGCTTTTTGGAGTGATTCTGAGATGCACCCACTCCGGAGTGTCACCGACGACTCTCTTGAGGGGTATTCTGCGATTGGAGAGGAGTGGAAGAAGAAAGAACGTCGTAGGAGCGACGAGGAGGCAAAAATGCGAAGAATGGGCATTTTCAGCATGCCACTCGGCCGAGTGAAGGAGTCACTCGGCCGAGCATAGACTGCCCGCTCGGTCGGTCAGAACGAGCACGCAACAGAGCTAATATCAGCGTGCACTCGGCCGAGCATCGCCAGACCACTCGGCCGAGCACCGAGTCACCCCTCGCCCGAGTGGAGCCAAGACGACGGCAACCAAAACGTCCAATTCTCTGAAATCTGTTAGTCAGCCCCAAAGACCGACTCGGTCGAGTGACAAACGACCGTCCGCCCGAGTGAAGAACGCCCATCGGTCGAGTGAAGAAAAGTCACTCGGCCGAGCGACTCTAGAGGAGACGACCCCCAAGACCCCCAACTCTCTGGAATCTGTCAGGGTCTCTCACTCGGCCGAGTGACATTTCTCACTCGGCCGAGTGAGCCGCGCTGCCTATAGCGTAAACTGCGATTTTGAGGCTGCGCAGGGGCATTTTCGTCAGGATTTTTTGGGCGATTTTGGGGGGTATTTAACCCCAGTTTTTAACCTAGTTAAGGGGGATTTTTCAGAGCTTTTTGGCAGCCTTTTTTAGATTAACTTTTTAGGGATTAGATTTAGCTTTTAGGGAGGAGAGAAAAGTGATAATTTGTTGGATGCTATTTTGTTCTTCATTGGTTTGTCTCTCTCTCCCTCAAAAACTCCATTTTTATTGATATTTTGAATATTGCTAAGAATTCCATTGATTTTACTTGTGAATTTCTATTGGATTTGATTATGAATTGTGAGTAGTTTCATCGCCTTAGGGCGTAGGGATGAACCCTACGAGCCCAATTTCAAATTTGTGATGAATTGGTGAAATAATTGCTAGGATTGATTAGGGTTAGTTTGTGATTGATTTAATACGAATAGCTAGGGATTCATACCGATTGGGATTTGCAAGAGATTGGATCCCAATTCGATAGGAAGCCCTAGAAATTCGAATTGGGTTGCAATTGGATTTCTCCAGAATTGGTTTGCAAGAGATTGGACCAAAACTAGGGTTTTCGATTGTAATTCTATACCAATACCCGTTTGCAAGAGATTGGACGGGTAGGAACTATCCCAACCTAGGTCGTAGCTCGAGTTTGCACGAGAGTGGGCTCGAGATACGATTGAACGATGATGTTGTTCTTCATGCTAGCTTGCCTAGGTTAGGGTTTGCAAGAGATTGGACCCTACCCTAGGTTTGCCATAGATCGGCAATAGCGCGAGAGCGTGAGCTTGGTTCTACATTTAGTTGCAACTAGTTCACCCGAATTTCAAGTCTAGCAATTGTGAGACCTACGAATCACAACGATGAGATACGACAAGTAGCGGGGATTCCCTATCTCTAGGCGTCTTTATTAATTTGTTATTTCTTTTATACGATTGAACGACTGTGACCGCATATTTGCGAATATTTCTCTACCATTCTTATAGCCAGGTTGATTGAAGAGGACACTGTTATTAGGCTTCCCTGTGTTCGATACCCGCTCGCCGCTACACCGTGCGCTTGCGGTAAGACTACAATGTCGCCGCTCCGGGACGTGTATCCGGGGCGCGATCAAGTTTTTGGCGCCGTTGCTGGAGAGGCAATAGTGTTTGATTCTACCTACCTAGCTATTTTTCTTTTTTTTGTTCTATTATTTCTATTTTTATTTTGCCCTTCCGTTGTGCTAACTATTTCTTCGAAACTCTGTTTTCCCTTGCATGTACACGAGATCCTCGGCGAACCCTGAAGAAATACCATACGATTTGGAGATCGAGCGTACATTGAGGAGGATCCGAGCGGAGAGGAGAGCCGTTACGGAAGGAGATTTTATGACCGAACCTGAGACACCCGAAGAATTGGCGGAGCGAATGGCGAGGATTATTTCCATAAGAGATAGGCTTCGGCCTAAAACTTCTTCCACGACCTCATCCATAGCCATGCCAGAGTTGGCGGCCGACAAAAATTTCGAGTTGAAGACCGGATTGGTGGTTCTTATGCAACAAGATCCTTTTCATGGGAACTCCCATGAAAACCCTTATTACCACATCCAGCTCTTCTTATCAAAATGTGTCACCTTCCAAATGCCGGGCGTCTCCATAGATGCTATCAGACTGCGCCTCTTCCCTTTCACACTCAAGGACAAGGCCTTATATTGGTTGAGGGCGCAAGCTGAAGGAATCTTCACCACTTGGGATGAATTGGCGAGTGCCTTCGTCGACAAATTTTACCCGCCCTCCAAGACGGTGAAGATAAAAAGTGCTCTCATGTCCTTCAAGCAAGGACCACAAGAGACTCTCTATGAAGCATGGGAGCGCTTCAAGGACTTGCAACATCAATGCCCCTATCATAGCATTGAGGATTGGGAGCTTGTCCACAGCTTCTACAATGGACTCCAGCCGGGCACGAAGCAGATTATTGATGCCACCGCAAATGGAGCCATTTTGTCAAAGACTCCCGATGAAGCTACGACCTTGCTTGAGGAGAAGGCCTCGAACAACCAACAGTGGGGCGACAAGCGAGGACACTCTTCGTCCTCCTTGAAGCCGTCTAGCATTTATGAGGCCAAGGTCGCGGAGCTAGCCAACAAATTTGATTCTCTCCACAAGGTAGTGGAGAGATTGGAGAAATTCATTACGGAGCCTCAAGGAGCCCCCTCTACATCCACGCCGACAAATCATATGAGCGATTGGCAAGACCAATCCCAAGCCATGTATGTAGGAGGAGAGCAAGGAGAAGGAGCTATGGAGCAAATTCAATATGCCGCGGGGAATTCTGGATATTGGGCCAATCCGGCCGCTAGAAACCATCCGGGTTTCTCATATGCCAATAATGATGGTGCATTGAACCCCCTGCCTCAACAACCTCCTCAAGCTCGGGCTCCACCACCACAACCCAATTATCCACCAAGGGGGCCACCGTAACAAAACTTCCCACCGAGGCAACAAGTGGGACCTTATAGGCCACCCGGGTACAATCAAGGGTGGAGAAATCCCAACCCTCCACAAGCTCAACAACGTTCGGACTTTGAGGCTAAGGTGGATGAGTTTATGGTGGAACAAAGAAAGATTAACGCCACTTTGAAGGCGGGACAAGATTCTCTCGCCACCGTCGTCGCTTAAATTGGGGAGCAACTTGCTTTGCTCAATAGGAACAACCAACAATTGCCGGCTCAACCCGAGCCGAATCCACGGGACAACACCGGCCATATCAATGCGGTCGTTGCGGTTACAACAAGAGGAGGGAAGGATACCACCCCCCATGACTCAAATTAAGGAACCCGTGGTGGAGACTCTACAAGAGAGTGAACCGACAATTGAAGTTGAAAAAGAGAAGGAGCCGCAAGAAGGAGCAAAGTCTAGAGAGGAGGAGCTTATTGATGAGCGCCGATTTATTCCACCGGTGCCCTTCCCTCAACGGCTAGCTAGAGCCAAGATGGAGAAACGGCTAGCCAAGTTTCTCGAGTATTTGAGAGGGGTGAGCCTCAATATCCCCTTCCTCGACGCCATAGTGGAAATCCCATCTTACGCCAAGTTCTTAAAGGACTTGATTACGGGAAGGAAGAGGAAGGAGAAGATCATGCTCACGGAGGAAGGGACTTGGTTCACAAAGAGAGAGAAGGAGCCCGCCAAATTTAAAGAGCCAGGGAGTTTCCAGATTCCTTGCACTTTAGGCAGCGTCCCCCTACAAAAGGCATTGGTAGATTTGGGGGCTAGTGTTAGCCTCATGCCTCTCTCCATGTTCCGGAAGTTGAATACCGGCACGGATTTAAAGCCTACCGACATACGGATTCAACTAGCGGACGGGCGGATTAAAAGGCCGGTTGGGATCGCAGAGGACATCCCACTCCAAGTTCCGAGGGGGCATATGTTTGCCATGTGATTTCGTGATAATGGACATCAAGGAGGAGGACGATACATCGCTCATACTTGGACGCCCATTCCTCACCACCGCCGGTGTCATCGTCGATGTGCGGGAGGGGACTCTTACCTTGAACGTCGGAAACATCGAAGTGGAGCTCCATATACCGAAGGCAATGAAGCACATGCCGTATCATGAGGAGCTAGATTACATGGACCTCCTCGATGAGGTCATTGAAGAGGCGATCCCCCACTCCATCGGCGCACCCCACGAAGATAGCTTCGAAGAAGGCCTAGATTTGGCCGAGGAAGAGAAGATGGAGCACTCCCCCGATATCTCCATGGCGATTGATGATGGCGACGCTGATGTCGCAAGAATATGGGAGCTCTGTAAGCTCTCGAAGTTGAGGACTCCGAAGAAAGCTCCGCCGATACGACGATCGGTGTCACCGGCAAAGTCGAAGCCCGGAACAAGCTCTAGCTTGGGGGAGCCACCCCCAAACATTGCCCATGACGAAGGGGCACTGAGGAAGACCACACACCACCATGATCCAAATCCGAGCGGTCTTCCCAGTAAATTCAACGGGTGCATCTCATATGCACCCAACGTCCCGTGCTAAATTGAAAATTTAAAGGGGTCGAGCTCAAGACCATAAACGAGCGCTTGTCGGGAGGCAACCCGACGGTTATCGCATTTTTTCTATTTTAGTTTTTATTTTTGTTTTAGACTTTATTAGTGTTTTTGAGTCGTTTGCCCGAAAAATTGTGACAACGGGTCCTATTTTCTTTGACAGGAGGAGGAGAAAAGGATATCTATTATATGGAGGATGACCGAGGCGAAGAAGAACGCTCCAGGAATGCGTTCGAGGCATAGGAGGAAGAAGAAACCACCTGGAGGAAGAAAAACAGAGAGTAGAGCCAAAACGGAGCCCCGAAGCAGAAAACAGAGCCCCACTCGGCCGAGTACCATAGCCACTCGGCCGAGCAAAGAAAGCCATCCGCCCGAGTGGCACACCAATGAGGGAAGTCTATTGTACCTAACTCTCTGTCTTTTTTGCGATTTCAGTATAAACTGCCACTCGGCTGAGTATATTTCTTCACTTGGCCGAGTGAAACTGATACCCTCTTAGGGCGAAAATTGCCGAGTAGCTTGTGCCACTCGGCTGAATGGACTTTTTCCACTCGGCCGAGGGTGGCAAAGCCACTCAGCTGAGTCGTAAGCGGAGGGAGAAAATTTAAAAACTTTTTCATTACAATCACTCGGCCGAGTGACATAATCACTCGGTCGAGTCGTAACTTCACTTATATAAGGCAAACGGGCTCGGCGCGACTTTTGAAACGCCCAAATTTTCGCCTGAGCCCGAGCCCCTTCAGCTCCCGCCCGTTGCGATCACCAACCCCCTCGCCCGATTCACCTTGTCGCCGCCACCGCTCACCGCGCCACCGCTGACGACCGCTCCGACGACCACCCCTGCTGCCGGCCAAGCTCCGGTAACCCCTATTTCGCGTAAAATCCTATTTTCTCCCCATTTTTAACGATCCGAGTACCCATTGAGCCCCTAACTCAAATCGATTTCTTTATTTATCTGTTATACCCCATCTCCCCCATGTATTTCGAATTTTATACGCTGATATCATTGTTTGATACGCAGGCTATCTTGGGGGAGCTTAGGGGAGCCCTCGGACGCGCTATTGGCTTCGTGAAGGCGGCGTCTTTGCACCTACCCGCTGTTTTGCTCCCGCGACGTGTTCAGGTACCTTCGTTCCATCTTTTAGCACACCGCATTTTATATTAGTTGGGTGAGCATTCGGGGCACACATACCGCCCTGTACACGGCCACGCACTCGGGGAGCTTCCGCCAAGCGGAAGCGAACGGATGAGCCCGGCCCCTCCCACGCTAGGGAGGACTCCCCTCCACCTTCACCACCTCACCCCACACAGCCATCACCAGCCGACCCCATCCACCCGCAGCCACTTCCAGTCGATCCCATTCACGCACAGCCACCATCGGCTCCCGTTGTCGGGCCGCTGGGGATTACATTCAGAGACGATGCACAGCGTGTCCGATTTGAGCGTATCGCCCAGCATCTGATAGTACCCTCCAGGTTCGCCCATTTAGCTGACCTAGACCGCCTGGGGGTACTTGAGGGGATGCTCATGTTGTACGACAACGTGGGTTGGCGAGATTTTCTATCTGTGTCGGCGGACACCTACGTCCGTCCGACACTCGAGGTACTCAGCTTGATCGCCCGGACCGATGAGGGATGCTCCTTTAGACTCATGGATCGAGAGTGTCGGATCACTCTCGATATGCTTAGAGCATTCTTTCAGTGGCCCGCAGTCCCCGCGCCCGACCGAGCCTACGCCCCCACACACATCCCTCCCCCATCTTTCGATTCACACGCCTTTTGGACCAGGATCACGGGTTTACCACAGGCCTTTGACCCTAGTAGGGCCAAGGCCTCAGCCATAGTCCACCCCTGCCTCCGCATAGCCCAGCGCCTTATGGCGACCACCTTTCTAGAGAGGTACGAGCCTGGGACGATGTCGACGCCTGAGCTCTATATGCTCTACGCGATGACTCGCCCCAGAGTTCTGGATAGGGATGGTGTTACGATGGTCCCCGCCGTTGAGATTGACGTCGCTAGCTGGTTTTTGGACCGCATCATCGTATCGGTGGGCGCTCGCTCCCTGATATGTTGCGGCAGCCTGATCACCCTGCTAGCCCTGATGACCGGCGAGGACCTTCCGGCCGACCTGCGTCGACATTCGGGCCCCACTTCAGTTTCGATAGACGTCATGGCCCAGATGAAGATGCTTCGTCCCCACGGCCAGCGGCACTGGGTATGGTTGCACGGTCCCTTCGGTGCTGACTACATGATCCTCCTGAGCCCCGCTCGGACACACATAGGACCAGCACACGAGGACTGGATTCCGACGATGGATCTCCTGATCCCCGTCGCCTATGTGCTTGAGGCCGAGGAGGCTGAGCAGGCACCCCCTGCACCTGTAGCCCCTGTGATCCCTCAGTCTGAGCCTGCACTTTCTGCCGCTCTCGACACCTCTGTCCACACTTCTGCCGGTGTCGGGAGTACACTTGCTGAGTCGCCCTCCACTGCCACCACGTCTACCACCCCCCACCACTGCTGTGCCCCTGTCGGTTGAGCCCCTCACCTCTTTGCTACCTGAGCGTCCACCTTCTATTGTTGAGAGCGGTGAGTCTTCCTTCGCTTCCGTCGTGGAGACCCTATCCACTTTGATCTCCGCTGGGGTTTCACCTTTTGGACCCCACACTTCCTCCCCAGCGGTCGACCCTTCTGTCTCCACCGTAGCTGTCCTATCTGAGAGTGTCGTGACGTCTGTCCCTTCTTCTGTGTCACTGACCTCTCTAGCTGCCTCGTCATCGATTTTGTCTTCCACTTCCACTGCTGCTGCTTCCACGTCAAACCAGCATGCGTCCCAGCCTCGCACTGAGGCTGGGCATCCACTAGTGAGCACAGCCCCCTTTCCACCCATGCCTGCTGTCCCGATCACCTACACTGCCCGTATCAGACAGCCCCGACCTGCTCAGCCTAGACCTGTCTGTCCCTCCGTACCACCACCCCCTGACGCCTTAGTTCAGAGCATTCGTGCTCTTGAGGGGGCGATGAGCAGACTCAGGGGCGATTTTAGGGCTCTGTCTTCCACAGTCACCGCCATGCAGCACCGCCTTGAGCTACTACTCGGCATTCACTTTTGCCTGACCCAGATTCTCGAGCGACTGCCACGACCACCACCCACCCAGCAGACTGTTCCACGACCACCACCCCCACCCCACCCACCCAGCAGACTGTTACCCAGCCACCACCACCACCACCACCGTCTCAGGACGGAGATGGCAGATCACCACCAGCTTAGGCACACCCTTGATGCCATTGATATTTTTTGCCGTCATGCTGCCCATTCTCTGCTTGGTCCTGCTGATTTTTGCCCACACCCCTCCCCTCACTATTTTTGTCCACATTTTGATCATATCATTCTATATCCTTTTTCGGGAGTGAGGGAGAGTATTTTTGGTGACACACATATCTACTTCACTCTTATCCTTGCATGCCTCACATCCGCATCATATTTTTGAATGTCATATTTTTATTTCTTTTTATCATGCATGCATCACCCCCCACCCATTACACGTCTCTCGGTGTGCCACACTCCGCACATTGAGGACACTGTGCACTTCAGCTTGGGGGAGTGAGTTCTCACGCTTTTTGCTTTTATCACCTTTTATTTTATAGTTTTTTCACGTTTTTCCACTTTTGCACCCATTTTTCACCACTTTTACATTTTTTCCCATGCATCACGTTTTTCTTATTTTCTTTGTGTGCTGCATTGTAAATAGTTTTTATTTTTTTTATCTTTGTTTCTTTCATCTTTTGCTAGAGATGATTTTTCTGTGATGATGATGACGTGGTGTTAGCTTTTCTCTATATGCATGCTATATTTGTCGTGTCATAGTTTTTTATTTCTGATATCATATGCTATGCTCTGCTTTGCATTTAGAAATAGTAACCCACTCTCTTTTGCTGTATGAAAATGGATGAAATTCTATTATTAGCTGATGTCTGATGATTCATATGTATGCTATCGTAGAAAACACACCAAGATTCACGCATTGATTGCTTATATCTGGAGTGCTGCTTTCTTTTCTCATATCACTTCTTATTGTATGATTTGTACGCTTCACTTCAGGTTGATTGAATGTTTGCTAGCTTTGATAAATCTGGATTAGTTTACTTTTTGAGATTAAACTGAGTAGATTATATTACCCTGCTGAAGTTGTCATGCACGTCCTATAGAGTGAACTGAGAGATACATTTATTTCTTTCTCCACATATCTTGAACATTATTTCTCTATTTTGCATTCATTGGTGAATCTCCCCTTAGCAATTCTATTATTGGCATCCCCCGTTATTAAATCACATGCTCCAAATTCCCCAAAACCCCAAAAAAAATACTTGTATATCCTCCTCTTTGATTTGGGATCATTTGTGTAAATATTCTATTGAAAAAAAAAGAGAGAAAAACAAAGAGAGAAAAAAAATATTTGAGAATAAGTGAAGAAAAGAGAAAAGAAGTTCGAAAACGATCCCATCTCATATCCTTTCTCTCTTTCTTCCTTCTTTTGCTTCTATTTTTGTTTTCTTTGATTTTTGGAGCTTCATAAGAAACGGGGATGTAAATATTGTTTTGTGTATGCCACCACGCTTATAGATAAGCTTGGGGGAGAGAATCCAATGATGTGAGAGAGAGTGACTACTTGACGGTGCATGACAACCTAGGCTAAGTAATATTTTATACTTGGTGAGATTGCTAAAGTTTCACGAAATCCAGAAATCTACGCTTAGCATTCATTTCATGAAAACCACACTTTTTCTATTCTTACTACTCTATCGTGTGATATCTCTTATACTCCTTATAGAAAGCATTCAATTGAAAAGTGTGTAATCTACGATATTGTATACCGCTTTAGATGCTTCAGACGATGTTAATCTTAGAATTATTCCATTTTTCATGCTATATTGATATTCTTGGGTTTTCTATTTCAAACGCACCATTATACTATGATATCAAAATAAAAGTCTTTGACACGTGTTTTATATTCGATGCAGGCTATATGAGTAAGCAAAACCCACGTCCTGAGAAAAATGATCTAGCGACTTCCCTCTTCGTTTTCTACTTTGTTTTTTATTTTTATTTTTTTTCTTTCGTTTTCCATTTCTCCATCGTTTTTATTTTATCTTTATCCACCGGGTTCGCTTTTTACTCATCTTCCTCGAGGACGAGTAAGAGGTAAGCTTGGGGGATTTTGATCACTCCGTATTTTACACCTTTTTTTCTGCATGATTGCATGCCATTTAGATCGCTCAAATCGTGTTTTTCACGTTTATTCGACAATATTGCGATGCTTTTCACGATTTGTTGTTTTTGTCGTATTTTAGGAGATTTGGAGCGTTTTGGAGTGATTTTGAGATGCACCCACTCCGGAGTGTCACCGACGACTCTCTTGAGGGGTATTCTGCGATTGGAGAGGAGTGAAAGAAGAAAGAACGTCGTAGGAGCGACGAGGAGGCAAAAATACGAAGAATGGGTATTTTCAGTATGCCACTCGGCTGAGTGAAGGAGTCACTCGGCCGAGCATATACAGCCCGCTCGACCGGCCAGAACGGGCACGCACCAGAGCTAATATCAGCGTGCACTCGGCCGAGCATCGCCAGACCACTCGGCCGAGCACCGAGTCACCCCTCGCCCGAGTGGAGCCAAGACGATGACAACCAAAAACGTCCAACTCTCTGAAATCCGTCAGTCAGCCCCAAAGACCGACTCGACCGAGTGACAAACGACCGTCCGCCCGAGTGAAGAACGCTCATCGACCGAGTGAAGAAAAGTCACTCGGCCGAGCGACTCCCGAGGAGACGACCCCCAAGAACCCCAACTCTCTGGAATCTGTCAGGGTCTCTCACTCGGCCGAGTGACATTTCTCACTCGGCCGAGTGAGCCGCGCTGCCTGTAGCGTAAACTGCGATTTTGAGGCTGCGCAGGGGCATTTTCGTCAGGATTTTTTGGGCGATTTTTAGGGGTATTTAACCCCAGTTTTTAACCTAGTTAAGGGGGCTTTTTCAGAGCTTTTTGGCAGCCTTTTTTAGATTAACTTTTTAGGGATTAGATTTAGCTTTTAGGGAGGAGAGAAAAGTGATAATTTGTTGGATGCTATTTTGTTCTTCATTGGTTTGTCTCTCTCTCCCTCAAAAACTCCATTTTTATTAATATTTTGAATATTGCTATGAATTCCATTGATTTTACTTGTGAATTTCTATTGGATTTGATTATGAATTGTGAGTAGTTTCATCGCCTTAGGGCATAGGGATGAACCCTACAAGCCCAATTTCAAATTTGTGATGAATTGGTGAAATAATTGCTAGGATTTATTAGGGTTAGTTTGTGATTGATTTAATATGAATAGCTAGGGATTCATACCGATTGGTATTTGCAAGAGATTGGATCCCAACTCGATAGGAAGCCCTAGAAATTCGAATTGGGTTGCAATTGGATTTCTCCGGAATCAGTTTGCAAGAGATTAGACCGAAACTCGGGTTTTAGATTGTAATTCTATACCAATACCCGTTTGCAAGAGATTGGACGGGTAGGAACTATCCCAACCTAGGTCGTAGCTCGAGTTTGCACGAGAGTGGGCTCGAGATACGAATGAACGATGATGTTGTTCTTCACGCTAGCTTGCCTAGGTTAGGGTTTGCAAGAGATTGGACCCTACCCTAGGTTTGCTATAGACCGGCAATAGCGCGAGAGCGTGAGCTTGGTTCTACATTTAGTTGCAACTAGTTCACCCGAATTTCAAGTCTAGCAATTGTGAGACCTATGAATCACAACGATGAGATACGGCAAGTAGCGGGGATTCCCTATCCATAGGCGTCTTTATTAATTTGTTATTTCTTTTATACGATTGAACGACCGTGACCGCATATTTGCGAACATTTCTCTACCATTCTTATAGCCAGGTTGATTGAAGAGGACACTGTTATTAGGCTTCCCTGTGTTCGATACCTGCTTGCCGCTACATCGTGCGCTTGCGGTAAGACTACAGTGTCGCCGCTCCGGGACGTGTATCCGGGGCGCGATCAGTTTGGCCCCCTTCTATGAAAGACAAGGACAGTCTTTCTAGAGCACTCATGAGACCCAAGGTGTGGGCATGGCCTTTGTTGAGTATGTGTGTTTCATACCAATCTTATTTTGATGATGATCACAACATTATGTTGTTGCTAATGACTTTCATGTTTTAGTCTCTCAGTTTTATTTCAAGAATATCTTTCTTGGAGACTAATCACTTGGTGCAAGGATGGACATCAAGTGGAGAAGGGCCAATGCATGGACTCAAGGAGTGCCAAAGCTTGGAGATGATGGAGAGCAATCAATCATCAAGATTGAAGACTTAGACTTTAAGGAAAGCATTGTAATCTATGTAATTTACTTTATTGCTTTCTCTCTCTTTTGAGGCTAGGATTAATGTAATGCCTTGTTAGATGGTTTACGCATTCATGCATATGCATTTAACCATCTTAGTGAGCCTTAGGATTATCATAGAATCCAACCCAATAGGTTCACTTTGTCCAAAGACTCATTTGGAGTCTCTGGCTTTCTATCAGTCACCTGCTGAAAGAATAACAGTCGACTGGGTGATTTCCAGTCGCCTGTAGATCCTTCTACAGTCGCCTGATATTCACAGCTCAAGTCAACATTTCAATTGACTCAAACTTGAGCTTTACGTACAATCGACTACTGTCAGTTTACAGTCGCCTGTATATTTACAGTCGCCTGTAGATTGCTCATCAGTTGCCTGAGTAGTGTAAGTGCAATCTCTGCATCTCTCTGTCGTTTCTCCATCTTATACATCAGACGACTGATTAAGGTTTTACAGTCGCCTGACTAATAGACAGTCGACTGTATTATTGACATCAGTCGCATGTGTGCTTAACTGGAGAAATAGTGCAGCTCTCTGTTTTATTCCATCCCCTGCAGCAGTCGCCTGCTGAAGGATTTACAGGCGCCTGTCCTGTTTACAGTCGACTGTATTGCCTTCATCAGTCGACTGTCCTGGCTCAGATTATAGTCGTTGGATATTTTCTAGCTGTTGATCAGTCGACTGTCTTATGATCATCAGTCGACTGTTCCTGTCATTTTCGCCCAATTTCTAGCCATTGCAGAATTGTTTCTTTGGCTGTTTTCTTGGGTTTTGGGGTTTGATATAGGGTTTATATATATATATATGAGTGTGCTTCCATCTCTTATACTTCATGATGCTATTGAATATCTCAAGAGATCTATAAGCAACTCACAAACTCCCTCTATTCCCTCTCAAGAGCTCTCATTCATCTTCATGCATTGAAGTCCAGCTCAAGGAAATTCATCCAAGTGCTTTCAAGCATATCTCAACACTTGAAGATCCTCTTCCATGCCTTGCATTCATTCATGAGTAAGCATCTCAAGGCATAGGTAAGAGTATTTAGTTTACTTGGTGAATTTGTGTCTCTAATTCTCTTTGTGGGAATTAGCTCTTTCTCTCTTTGTGGGAGGTTATCTCTTTGTGGGACTAGGATACTCTCTTTGTGGAAGTAACTCTCTTTGTAGGAGTTTAGTGTCCTAGTGTAGGGCTAACCCTAATTCTCTGAGTGGGAGTTAGTGATTCTCTGTGTGGGAGTCTTGACCCTTGTGTAGGGTTGGTTGGGTCCTTGTGTATGGCATAAATCCTCTTTGTGGGGGTATCTCATTGTGAGATTTATATTCACTTCTCTGTGTGGGATTATAGTGGATATTGGTGTGGCTGGATGTACCCAAGTTTGGGGAACTAGGGTAATTCCTTGTGTTTGCGTTTGGATTGATTGTGTCAATTATTTCCTCTTGCATTTATAATTCCGCATTTGCAAGTTTAATTTTAATTGGACAATTTTATTGCCATTACACTATTCACCCCCCTCTAGTGTGTGTTGTTAGTATTGCAAGGGTAAGACGATCCTCACAATTGGTATCAGAGCGAGGTTATAGCATACTGCAACAATGGCATTCAACGCCTCATCCAGATCTCATGAAGAAGGTCATTCAACTGTTCGACCCCCGCTCTTCAACGGAACCATCCTAGTTGAAAGATCAGGATGATGGTCTACATGAAGGGTCACGACCTTTGGGACATCACAGAGTCGCCATTTGAGGAGCCTACTTCACCAACGACCTCAAGAACTAAAGAGGAGAAGGACTTGATCAGAGTCAATGCTAGGGCGATGTGTGTACTCCATTGCGCCCTCACTCCGGATGAGTTCGACCGAATCTCCATGTGCAAATCGGCCAACGGAATTTGGCATACTTTGGAGATTTCTCATGAAGTGCTACTTCAGCATAAGGAGGAGGTTCAACCAACCAAGCCTGAGAAGGAAAAGGGGGTTGCACTCCATGTTGAGAAGGAGTCATTCAAGTGGAAAAGGAGTTCCAACAAGAAGCTCCGAGTGAAGAAGAAGAAGATATTAGCGATGATGATTACATTGAGCTTGACAAGCAATTCAAGAATTTCAAGGCATTCCTCAAGGACAAACACAGTATATCTTCGTCAAAGTTTGCCTCCCAGTCTAACAAGCTTATTTGTTTCAATTGTGGAGGAACAGGTCATCCTGCTACTGAATGGCCTTCCAAACGCACCAAAGATACCTATAAGGGTAAAGGGAAGAAATATTGAAAAGTCAAGTCCGAGGTAAAGAACCAAAAGAAGGGACTTATTGGCACTTTTGATGATTCCGATGTGGACACATCAAATGATGAAGAAGAGGATGACAAGGAGCACGATCACATGTGTTTCGTTGCTTTTGATGATTCTTCATCAACTTCCTCTAACTCAAGCGATGAAGAGATAGAGGCGTAGCTCAACTCCAAAGAAGAATGTTGCTTCATGGCTAATGGGGAAGAGTCTTCGTCAAGCTCAAGCGAGGAGGAAAGTGATGAGGAAGTTGAGGAGGAAAAGCTATCCTACGAGGAACTCGAATACCACTTAAATGTGGCCTCCAACTTGGCAAGTAAGTGCATCGACTCATGTGATAAAATGAAAGCTAAACTTGATAATACTATGAGTAGGGTGCATGATTAAGAATCGTCCAGTGTAATTATTCATGATGCTTTGCATGTTTGTGACACTAGTGAGAGAGACACACTTCTCTCTCAAGTTAAGGAATTGAGTTTAACTAATGAAAATCTTATTGCTCAAAACCGTAGCTTAGAAACTCACATTCAACAACTTACGTTGAAATGTGAAGAGGAATCATGTAAGCTCATAAGCTTTGTGCATTCTAGGGATTCACTCCACGATTTGTTGGAAAAATAACATCCGGTAAATCATAGAGGAGATTTGGGTTATATTCAAAATGTGGTACCCAAACCCACCTCTAATTCCTCTTATGGTGCAAATATAAGAAATATTGCTAAAGCACCTAAGAAGAATCACCATGCTTTCTTGTACAACAATAACATCAACAAGAAGCATGTAGATCACGAGGTAATGAGGAAGAATGAAAAATCTTCATTTTTTGCTAAGAAGAAAAATCCTCATTCTTTGCATGCCAAGAAATCCGTTTCTACACCTAAGCATGCCACACCCACCCCTCTTGCAAAGGCAAAACCCTTGCCTAGGAAATCCTTGAGATTATGGATTCCCACTAAGGTTAGTGTGCAAGAGAGGGATAGCTACATCAACTCTCTAGTTAGGGATGTGATCACCTCATGTGATTACATTAGGAAATCAAACTCATCTTGGGTTTGGTTGCCTAATGTTTAGGTTCCTCACACATATGCATATTGCATGGGTATTGTGCTTGTATGTTTATTTGTAGCATACCCATTGTTTGTGTGTGTTTCATGATTTTGAAAATATTTTCAAACTTATTTTTCATGAAAATGGGCACCTTGGGGTTTATTGACATGCATGCATTTTTGATCCATGTGTATGGCAATGGGGGAGTTAATATGTTATATGTTTAAAATATTTTAAGACATATTTTAACTCTCATTTCAGAGGTTATTTGAGATCATTATTTACAGTTGGTTATTTTTGATCTCAAACCAAACCTCTTGTTTATTGCCAACATAATTCTTGTTATATTTGTTTTTGGCAATATTCTTTGTGTATCTTTGAAGCTTGATTTTTCCATATCTATTGCTTTGATACACTTTAGGCCCATGGCTCCAATATTGGTATTAGATCCTAGAAGTCAAAAGTTGACCATTTCTATGATCTAGGGGGAGCATGTGATAGTGAATTGATACCCACTAAATTTTTCAATTTGGTATCATATATCTCCTTTATTCTTGCATATTGTCACATCTTGGTTAAGATGACAAAGGAAGTCCGGGTGAAGTCCACCTTTTTGACGATGTCAAGGGGGAGAGTTATGCATTATGTAACCATATGCGGAAGAGTTATATACATATGCATATGGGGAGAGATTTATGGTATTAGATAAACCATTCATGTTTGCATGATATTGTCTATTACAATTGGTTTATGTAATCCTTGCCTATTATATGTCACCATGATTTTTTTGGTATAATGAGTATTTACTATTCTGTAGCTCATTGTTTAATTGGTGCATATAAGTAAGGGGAGCTCATTAGCATTGTGCTTTAATTATTTGTATTTTCATAATGTGTGCCATCATCAAAAAGGGGGAGAATGTTGAGTATTGGTGTTTCATACCAATCTTATTTTGATGATGATCACAACATTATGTTGTTGCTAATGACTCTCATGTTTTAGTCTCTCAGTTTTATTTCAAGAATATCTTTCTTGGAGACTAATTACTTGGTGCAAGGATGGACATCAAGTAGAGAAGGGCCAATGCTTGGACTTAAGGAGTGCCAAAGCTTGGAGATGATGGAGAGCAATCGAGTCATCAAGATTGAAGACTTAGACTCTAAGGAAAGCATTGTAATCCATGTAATTTACTTTATTGCTTTCTCTCTCTTTTGAGGCTAGGATTAATGTAATGCCTTGTTAGATGGTTTACTCATTCATGCATATGCATTTAACCATCTTAGTGAGCCTTAGGATTATCATAGAATCCAACCCAATAGGTTCACTTTCTCCAAAGACTCATTTGGAGTCTCTGGCTTTCCATCAGTCGCCTGTTGAAGGAATAACAGTCGACTGGGTGATTTCCAGTCGCCTGTAGATCCTTCTACAGTCACCTGTTATGCACAGCTCAAGTCAACATTTCAATTGACTCAAACTTGAGCTTTATGCACAGTCAACTACTGGTCAGTTTACAGTCGCCTGTAGATTGGTCATCAGTCGCCTGAGTAGCGTAAGTGCAATCTCTGCATCTCTCTGTCGTTTCTCCATCTTATACAGCAGACGACTGATAAGGTTTTACAGTCACCTGGCTAATAGACATTCGAATGTATTATTGACATCAGTCGCCTGTGTGCTTAATTGGAGAAAGAGTGCAGCTCTCTGTTTTATTCCATCTCCTACAGCAATTGCCTGCTGAAGGATTTACAGGCACCTGTCCTGTTTACAGTCGACTGTATTGACTTCATCAGTCAACTGTCCTGGCTCAGATTATAGCCGTTGGATATTTTCTAGCCGTTGACGAGTTGACTGTCTTATGATCATTAGTCGACTGTTCTTGTCATTTTTGCCCAGTTTCTAGCCATTGCAGAGTTGTTTCTTTGGCTGTTTTCTTAGGTTTTAGGGGTTGATATAGGGTTCATATATATATGAGTGTGTTGCCATCTCTTATACTTCTTGATGCTATTGAATATCTCAAGAAATCTATAAGCAACTCACAAACTCCCTCTATTCCCTCTCAAGAGCTCTCATTCATCTTCATGCATTGAAGTCCAGCTCAAGGAAATTCATCCAAGTGCTTTCAAGCATATCTCAACACTTGGAGATCCTCTTACATGCCTTGCATTCATTCATGAGTATGCATCTCAAGGCATAGGTAAGAGTATTTATTTTACTTGGTGAATTTGTGTCTCTAATTCTCTTTGTGGGAATTAGCTCTTTCTCTCTTTGTGGGAGGTTATCTCTTTGTGGGATTAGGATACTCTCTTTGTGGGAGTAACTCTCTTTTTGTGGGAGTTTAGTGTCCTAGTATAAGACTAACCCTAATTCTCTGAGTGTGAGTTAGTGATTCTCTGTGCGGGAGTCTTGACCCTTGCGTAGGGTTGGTTGGGTCATTGTGTAGGGCATAAATCCTCTTTGTGGGGTATCTCATTGTGAGATTTGTATTCACTTCTCTGTGTGGGATTATAGTGGATATTGGTGTAGCTGGATGTACCCAAGTTTGGGGAACCATGGTAATTCCTTGTGTTTGCGTTTGGATTGATTGTGTTTATTATTTCCTCTTGCATTTATAATTCCGTATTTGTAAGTTTAATTTTAATTGGACAATTTTATTGCCATTACACTATTCACCCCCCCCTCTAGTGTGTGTTGTTAGTATTGCAAGGGTAAGGCGATCCTAACAGCCTTAAAGCGCTTGATTTGTATCGCAGAGTTTGCACATACTCAAGGTTCAATACGTGTTATGGGGGTCTCAACCGAACTCTAATGAGTTCAAGAGAAATTCACTCATTAGTAAGTAAGTTGTTGCCTCATTTCACTACGTATCAATTCAATCAAAAGACATTGATACTTAAGTATATATCCTTTCTTTACCCAAGATTATTTGTTTATTTTCTTGAGCCATTAGTGGGGGATTGTTGGAAATAATAGGCTCTCAAAAGCCTTTGTTTCATTCCCACTATTCTTTTTAGTCCAACATTGCTTGGGCAATTTGCCTTGGCGGAGTTTATTAGGGGACTTGTAGAGACTTAGGCTATGTCCCAAGGGGTACGACACTTTTGTGAAGGGGATATGACCTACATGGTCATGGGTCTACCACACACGTGCATGCATCGCCGCTGTCGTTGGCCCATCGGTCGGTCGTGACGTGCGTGCGCTGCTCGCCCGCCTGCCGTGTCATGACGCGTGCGTCTTTCCTTTTTTTGGAGCTAGCACATTGATGTCTCATTCAAATTCTCTTTAATATGCGATTAAATCTTTGCTTTAATACGCAACATTCAATTCCTCTTTTATATGCGATTAAATCTTTGCTTTAATACGCAGCATTCAATTTTCTTTAATACATGATTAAAGTATCGCTTTAAAACGCTGCATTCAATTCCTCATTTTAATTCACATTAATATTTGGCCGTTTGAATTTTCTATTGATATATTTACCTTATTCATTTTTCACGTATAAAAAAATGAAGACTATATAGAAAGCATTCTTGGCTCCAAATTTTCTTCTCTCACTCCTGGGAAAACTATACTGTGCAAACTCCAAGTCACTGGCCACGAGTGGACGCGTCCAGGGGCTGCTGTGTTAACCTTGGGGAGCAACCGACAACATCGATTACCACCGAGGTCGCGCCGTAATTGCTTTCAAGGCAGTGGGCATCCCACGTCACAGTGCTTTCAATTACATTTGTTAAGTATTCTGTTTCTCTGGTCTTCCTCGTATAGCCACGGTATTCTACCAACTTTTCCTACAAGAACCAATAAATAACCGAACCCAATAAGAAATTCGGGTATGGGCAAAGATTAAAGTTGGAATATCTTTGAAACATCTTCTTTCTTATCATGTTCGAATTCGATTTGGGTCTGAATTAAAGTTGTGCAAGAATTAATTAAAATTTGTTGTAAACAGACAATGATGGGAGTTTGTATTGAGAATTATATCTTATCCATAGGATAAGATCATATCATTGTATTTCATCCATATACGCTTATCCCTCTATTATAAATAAAGGACTATGGTCTTCCTCCAGATTTGATGCTTCACAACACGTTATCAGCACGAGCCTCTAAAAATTCTATAAACCAGTTCGTTCCGAAAGCGAAGGAGAAGGCACAGATCCACACACGTGGCTTCGTCTACCACATACGGACTTCGTTTTCCACGCGCGGGTGTCGTCTTCCATGCGTAGTCTTCGTCAACCGTTGCTAGATCAGGAGGACGGATCTAGAGGTACAATCTTTAAAATTTTTATGATGATCATGATTTTATTATCCACCAATCTCGCATGATCGGATTGGAAATCAAGTTGATAATCTAATAACGACGATTTTTAATCATCGATCCTTGTTGTCGTATCATAAAACCCATATTTTTAGGGTTCATATTTTTAATGGAATTTTGATAACGAAATAAATAAGAATTATTATACTATCCACCCTTTTGTGGCTGCCCTCCATAGTACCGTTGCCGTGACCGTTCACCCGCCTTCATGGCGACGTCGACCCTTCTAACCGCCCCGAAGGCAGTGTAGCCCCCCATTTGCTCCACCAAAAATCGGAGCCATTCCCCCTACCACTTCACCCGAAGTCGGAGCCACCCCGCCCTCAAGTCGCTTCGCTCAAAGTCGGAGCCGTCCCCCCTACCGCTCTGTCCGAAGTCGGAGCCACTGCCTCTATTAGCTTCGCTCGTAGTCGGAGCCGCCCTCCCGTCGCTCCGCCCGTAGTCGGAGCCGTTCTCCCATTGCTCCACCTGAACTTGGAGAAACCCCGCCTTTTTTTCGCCCCTCCCCGAAGGCAGAGGCACCCCTAGCCCCACCCCAAAGGCGGATGTGCCCATTCACCCCGCCCAAAGGCGGTGGCACCACCTCGCCGAGATGGCGATGCCGAAGGGGGCGGCGACTAACCCTAGATGCTGCCCTTCCTTCCCTTCCGTCTCCTTTTGGGCTAAAGGCCCAAATCGATTAAAACAAATTCAAATGCAGCTTTTCACTGCGAGCCTGAAGCCCGCAGCTTGTGCTGTGTGCTCAGGCCCAAAATAAAAAAAGGTGGGGTTGCTGGCCCGAAGCCCACAACCACAATGCGGGCCTCAGGCTCGCAAGCCTGATTCCACCTAAAAAGAAAATATAAAGAAAATATAAAATGGGGGATAGGGAAAATGACTATATTAATAAAAATGTTGTTTTGGGGCCCTAAAAATTTCCAAAAAATTTGATAAACATAGAGGCTTAAAAAGAGGACTTTGTAGGGGAAATTTGAGGCTCATGGGGATTATTTGGGGTATAAAAAGGAAAACTCTTTCCTTTCACAATGAATAAATAAGTAATTTGGGCATCATTCAATTCATTTTAAACTGACCCATAATACACAATGAATTGCATATTATGATACCCCTTTTAGAATCATATTTATATGTATAACATTACTTTTTATGGCTCATTTTCTGGGTAAAACTTATGCTAATTCGTGCGACATTAACTTAATAATTATAAAGATCATGTGGCCGCTATGCCGTTAATCACCTAACCTAATGGTGTATGACATCGTCCCATGATCTGAATAATTATTAAATATTTTAAATTATTATGTTTATCCTATTCTGAATCTATGATGCCTGTGATATGTTATGAAAATGTTGAATGAACACAAATTTTTGCATGGATATCTAATTGTGGTTTTGGATCGGCTGTTTAGTCCCATATTTTACTTTTTCTACATTTTTCTTTTTTTAGAGACATTGTAGCGAGGAAATTATTGACGTACGTTTATATTTTATATATTCACGCGCGTCTTCTTCGTCTTTTTTAGTCCTTTTCGTTATTTCGTATCCATTTCTGTGTTTTTAGTTTCTTTTTTTACTATCGTTGTGTTTATGTGCATTTGCAGGACATTGCTAGCGCAAGGGACATATATGGCCAACATTATGAGTCCTCGGAGCAACGAAAACTGTCGCACGAGATCCCGAGAGCCATTCGTCAAAAATGACTATGTATCTACTCTCAACCGATCAGGTGGAACAGCCACCTGATCGGGTCATGCAGTTTGTGTCAGTGCTGAAGAAGAGACCGTTCCACCCGATCGGTTCAGTGATCGGGTGGATGTATGACAGAGTTCAGTTTTGAAGGACAAAGCTCACCTGGTCGGTTGACTTGTCAACCGATCGGGTCATGCATCGTGACCCGAACGGGTCGGCACTTTCAACCGATCGGGTCAGCTGCTGTCAACCGATCGGGTCATGTATCGTGACCCGATCGGGTTGGCACTTTCAACCGATCGGGTCAGCTGCTGCTGCTTCGTAAGCTCAAGAAACCCAAGACTAACCCGATCTGTTCAGTGATCGGGTGAGATTTATCAGAGCTGAAGACATATTCTTCCATCGTTTCACCCGATCGGGTGAGTGTCTGTTTTTGTCTTTTTGTGGGAACATTCCCTGGCATCTTGCCCACTTGTATAAATAGTGCTAGGTTTTCCTAGAAATGCAGTCCCCTCTTTTAAGCTATTTTTAGGGATTTTTCAGATGCTTGAATTAAACATTTAGCGAAGTTCTTTGATCGCTTTCATATTTTGATATTGTTTTTATGCTTCTATTTGCTAGGTTGAACAATTGCTTGATTTCAATTCTTATGGTTATATCTTCTGTTTTTGCATTTGCTACCATGTTTAGTGAGTAGTTCTTCAATCTAGGACATTGGTGGAAGCCTCTTCGTGGGTTCTTCCTAGAACGGCCATAGGTTTAGAGATCCGATTGGATCTAGGGATTTTGATGGTTACGCAGGGGTGTTTCATTGTCATCGACGGAAAAAAGACCGCTTTTGACTATTTGAGCCAAGAGGAAATAAAACAGCAGTTTGATTCTCTAGACATAGCTCACCCCTAGCATTGACATTGAGTCCTTGCACGTGGGAATGGTTTGGACGAAATGTTGAGAGGGATCGTTGCAAACTTAGTGCTCCCGGAGTCGGATGGTGTTGGACATGGGAATTCCCACCGTCCGAAGCCAGGTAGACCTAGCGTATCATCCTGGGCATCGACTGGAATATCGGGCCCATGAGACGCTAGGTACCACTTTTAGAGGCAACGTCTCACCGTCAAACCCTAGCATTCGGTCATATTCCTATCCTTCGGCCGTAATAGTGAGAATCCATAATTAGGGCAGAAGCCAAAGTTCTAGGTTACCTTTTTACATCTTTTCTGTTAGTTTACAATCGTGACAACCAATCGAGAATAGGCTAGCTCATCCACCAGGTGATCTAGTTTTTGAATGTTTGCAAGTACAACACATGCCTCCCCGTGATCGACACCCAAGCCACACTTCGACACAGTGCACTTGCGGTTTATAAATTCTAATTTTAGTATCCCGGTCCCGGTTTGTGTGTCAAACAAGCGGCTGGTCAAGCTTTATGGTGCCGTTGCCGTGGAGGCAACGTGCTTGTTACACTTAGTACCTTGTTATCCTTGAGACTAGCTCACATCCTCACCCTGTGATCATTTTCACATTCTACATTTTTATTTTTATTTGTTTTTATTGCGGGGTATAACCCGCGTACAATGAATTTGTATTACGGGGAACCAAGGGCACGGTGGTTATGTTGATGAAGGGATTAGGGTAGGCTTTTTCACAAGTGATTAGTGTAGTGAAGAGGCTGAGCACACTACGAAGGCCGACCATGGAATCAATTCCCCAAGGACTCTGCCTTATGACCGCACTACTGGAGGTAAGGACGGAGTATAGTTCGTGACGGCGGGCTGACCTGCACAAGGAGCAGCTCGTCAGAAAGGCCAGGTTGGGGTCCAACCCTTAGCCTCTCCGATGCCTAAGTTAGTAATAGGACTTAAAGCAGGGGCCAGGCACGCAGGTCGGACTAAGAGTGAGTCGACCGTACGTGACGAGCTATCGGATGTGGAAGAACAAAGATATGGAAGACCTTTGCTCTTGTGTGTGAGTAATGATATTGAGAGATAATTTGCCAACCCTGCACCACGTTGGAGGCGAAAGGGTATTTATACCTGATGGAGGTGGTTAGGTGAGGCTGACATGGCGTGCTGACTCGGCGTGCTGACTCGACGTGTTGAGCTGGCTCAACAGTCAGTGGAAGCTTCGGACGAGGATGTCAGGATCAGGGGTGTCAGCCATGCTTTTGTCAGACGGCGCAATGGCCAGAGACGCTTTTGTCAGGATGTCAGGGTCGAAAGCATTAAATGTCAGGGGCACAGTGGCTAGGGGCACTTTGTCAGGCTGTCGAGCGGTGGAAGTGTCAGCAGCGTACTTGTACTAGGTTGTTTGTCGTGTCCAATGTGCCAAAGAGTCGTCGGAGCGTCTCTGAGGAGCGGGGCTAGCGGTGGATCGCTGGGTCACCCTGGACTGAAGTCGAGCAGTCCAGGCGTACTCCTTGCATGTTGTTCTCGATGAACTGGGGGAGGGCAGGCGCATGACCTGCTGGGACAGTGGCTGAGTTCGCCCTTATCATTTGGCCGAGGCGGAGTGCGCCCTTTCCCTAGTCGCGTCGGACTCTAAGGTTGACAGGCGCCCCGATGGCCCAGGAAAACAGGCGAGGGGCCTCCGAAGTTCGGGCGAGGAGCGCCCTGTCGCAGGGCCAGCTGGCTTTCGAGAAGGAGTGGTGAGCCGGCAGGGTATTTGGTGGACTAGGATAGAAGGTCAGACTATCACGATCTTTAGGTCGTAACAATTGCTCTTGGCATTCGAGCTCGAGGAGGAATCCCGGCTCGGCTCGGATGACGTACCACTTCCCCTACCCAAAAACGGCGGTTCGTACTTCGATCCGTACTCGGGAGTGGCAGCATTGGTCTTGGAATTCCTACCCAGTTGGCCATTATTGCGATTTGAAAGGGCAAGGGAGAAATCGAAGCGCCTCCACTACTGAACTTGCGACGCGTGGCTGAGGTGACTGTCGCGCCAGTCAAGGCGTTAGGGATGCTCCAGTGGGCACCGCGTGGCGGCGCATCGACGATCGGGATGGCTTGTTGTCTTCTATAAGTGTGGGAAAAAGGAGATCGGTGGAAACTTTCTCCGATTTCAACTCTTCTTCGTGCTTTTCGGCTTTCGTTCGTCGCTCGTTGACGTTGTCACTGTTGCCCTCGCCGGAGATCCGCTTCCGATCGTCCTCTCACCTTGGCTGCTCTGCTAGGTAATCTCTATATCCGTTGATCGATGGCTTCTCAATTTGACTTCGGGGGAGGCAGTGGTGTCGTGACAGAGGAGTCAATGGAAGAGGAAAGGTGGTGGTGGGTGTAGAGGCCTCAGAGAAGGAGGACATGGCGCACCGACGTACTGAGGGTGATTGAGGCCGTTAGGTGTAGGTCGGATAGGATCAACATTAAGGAGATTCGGGTGCGGTTCGTGCGTCCGCCCTGTGAAGTGCGGGTCCCTGGGCCGGAGGAAAGGGTATGCTGGCCTGGGGATAATGAAGTTGGGGTTTATGCTCGTTCCTGGGGCTCCGCTTCCTGATCCATCCTTATCTCCTCCACCTATTGAATTTCCTGGAGCTGCCGATCTTTGCCTTGGCGCCCCGCTCCTGGGGCTTGCTAGTGGGGTTCCTCGTCCTTTGCCTCACCAGCTCCCTGAGTTCGTCCCTGGCGCTGTTTCAGCATTTCTTCGTAGTTCGAAAGAGGGGGATGTACCACTGCGTCTGCGCGAGGAGGGGACGGGAGCTCATCGTCAGGGTGCCTGCCGATGTTGGTAGGTGGATGGAGGATTTCGTCTTTGTTATGATGTCAGTCGACACGGTGCTGATGTCAAACTGGGGGGCGTTGAACCCTCTAGGGAATGAGAGGGTGAAGTTAACCGGTGAAGACCTGGTGAAGGCGCAGATCTTGGCGGAGCTGCCCGCGACGCACCATCGGCTGGCGAGCTTGACACAGGACAATCAGCTCGCCCTAGATTTTTGGCCCCAAGGTAGTTCGAATCTGCGAGCCTTTTTGTAGGCTTACCCTGATCTTTCTCTCCTCCGCAGGTGAAGACGTAATGCTTTCGCCAGAGGAGGTATCGAGGGCTGCCGGAGTACCGGCCACGGGAAACGTCAACCCTCGTGATAAGGGTAAGAAAGCGATGGGAGAGGAGGAGTCTGTGGAGGAGGTACCCCGAAAACGGGGTGCCGATGTCCCGGGCAAGGAGGAGGCGAACCGAAGGCGAAGGATGTCAGCATCGGGTGCTTCTTCCCAGCGAGCTGGCGAGGACCTCCCCGAGGGTTCACCCATTCGGGGAGTGGTCCCCCGGTTCCTACGCGGATCCCCGAGGCAAACAATCCTCGCAAGGCACCCCCTGTCCAGAAGTGGCCTTACGGAATCCCTTTGCGGGAGATGGGAAGGGCGGTGCACCCGAGTTGCGAGAATACTCTCATCCGTTTCAAGATGACAAAGGCTGAGGTCGAGGCGCTTCCAAGCGATAATCTCCACTGGTCGACATATCGGATAGGTCGTGGCGAGTTGGTATTCGAGGATGCCTGGGTGGCGGCCCGTCTAGCGGAGTATTACATGCTGCCACAGGATCGTGAGTCCCTGATCTGCGTGGGGGCGAAGCTGCTGTGCGGCTCCACTGTGTGGCACACCATGTAGGTAGTTCGAATTCCTCGCCCCGTCTTCCAAGTCCTCTTGCTCAGGTCTGACTGAGTTGGGTACTTTTGCAGATGGTCTCGGCTATGGTGGCCCTGCAGCGCCAAACCCCGGTGGCCACCACAAAGGCTGAGGCAAGGGTCGATCTCCATGAAGTTAGGGAAAAGCTGTGAGAGAAGGAGGCGGAGCTTGTGCGAGTCGCGACTGCCTATGAGGTTGAGAAGGCGCGGGCTGTGTGCTTCGATGCGATGAAGGCTAGGCTCGAGCGTCAACTCCTGAAGGAAGAGCGCAATCGACCGATATCCTGGCGAGGCACGTCGAGGAGATGGCTAGCAAGAAACAGGTGATCGAGGTGCAGGCAGGGAAGATAATCGAGCTGAAGAAGACCATCGAGGCGGAGAGGAAAGAAAAGGACGTCCTCAAGAGGCAGCTGGAGGAGAAACGGGAGGTTGACTGAGGCGTGCTCGAAGTCGCCGTCTGCTGTTATCATGACGAGTATTTAATTCTGTTGCTGCAAGAGACGAGGGAGGTGGGAATCCGCTAGGTGGTGGAGGAGATGAGGGCTCGACCGGCACCGAGAAGGGACGGCCGGGGGTGAGGCAACGAGGCTAAGGAGGGCTTAGTGTAGGGAACTTTGTATTTTTGTATGGCGGGCAGCGCCCGATGTAGTATTGTGTTCCTGACGGGCTCTGTGAATGGCCATTGGCCGAGCCTGATTTAAATAAATGAAGTGAGTATTTTTGGTTTCCTTCCTTCCTTGTTGGGTGTATGGACTGTTTTCTTCCGAGGGTATAATTGCCCCCAAAATCCTTCTATCGACGAGTGCTGATCCGTGGGGAGAAGGATGTTGAGACATGGTATGTTTGTCATGGGTATGAGGGCGAGCTCAGGAAGACCTGAGGGGCGTCCATTAGGTCGGAACGAGGTAAGGTATACTGCCCAGTTCACTCGCAGATGGTAGGCGCCGCAGTTCGACCTCGACCATTCGCTGCCCAGTCTCTTGAGCCACCTTAATGGTGGCGGTGCCCTTCTTGGGCCCGAGTAATGGAAGAGGAGGGAGTGAAATCATTTCGGGTTGGTGTAATCATTTCGACTCGAAAGAGGGCGGAAATCAAAGCGTCTCGGTGCCCACTGCGCAAACCGGCGCAATCTTTTCGAATCGGCGGCGGATGGAGATCGAAGCGGTTCGACCACTTTGAGGGTGATGTGTGGCAGATGCGACAGCTGCTACCAGTCTAAGTGTCAGACCGCGCGGATCGAAGCGTTAGGGGGCACTGATCATCGACGCGTGGCAGGATGTCTACGGTTGCGATCATTCAGGGCATATCATAAATAGCTCTGGGTGGGAACGAGTGAGGGTTTCTCACTTTCAAAATTCTCTAAGTGCTTACGATAGTCGGAGAATGTGAAGTTCTCGTCGAAGTTGCCGTCGGAGATCAGCCCACCGTCGCAGCGTCGTCGTCCGTCGACACCGTACTTGTATTAAATTTCTTCTTTCTTGATGTCTTCATCAACGTCTTCTATCCATTTGTCGGAGTCGAGGGAGGTAGAGGAAGAGAGTTCCGGTGCGGATACGCACAGAGTACCGGGGAAAAGTCACCGGAGAGTCGGAGTTGGACCATGGACGGGGAGCAATCAGTGGGCTCGCCCTCGGAGGCCCCGAGGGACCCGAGGAAGGGGAAATGGCCCGTAGTTAGGACCTCACAGCCTGCTACTCCGGCCGCCATTTCAGTGGCAGAGGCTGGAGAGGTGCCCGATGAGATCTCGGGTGTGATGTCGGTGTTGATGATGTCAGTTTCTAACATCAGCGCATTGTATATTAGGCCGCCTTACTCCGTTCGTCGGCCGACCGCGTTAGAGAGGGTGTGTTTTGCGGGGGATTACGAGGTGAGGTTGTATGTGGCCTACTTCTAGCAGGGGTTGCGCTTTCCCCTTCATCCCTTGGTACTAGAAATTTTGAATTTCCTAGAGTTGCCACTGTTCCGGTTGATGCCGAATTCCATCAGCGTGATCGTCGGCTTCCTAGTGCTGTGCGTGAGGAACAACGTCTGCACGTCCCTGTCCCTTTTCCGTTATTTCTTCGCGGTGAAGAGGCTAAGGTCCTATTATTATCTGTCCGCAAAGAAAAGTCATCCCCTCATTAGAGGCTTGCTGGACAAGAACAAAGGGTGGAGTAAGCATTATGTGTTCGTCTATGTCACGACCCGCTTACCTAAAATGGAGGCGAGACGTGAAAAGGTCCGCACGAGAGTGGAGCTGTGAAGCCCCAAACCCGATAAGCGTCAATAAAACGTAAGCAGGTCCCTGTAACCACAAACGGAACAACAATAATAACACAAGGAGAGACAGAAATAAAATTCTCATATCTCATAAATTGTCCAACATGAAAATAAGTTCAACATCCAGAAAAGCCACCAGGCTAAAAGAAAGAGTCTAAAGGCCCAGAACAAGGCCAACAAAAGCAACAACGTAACAAGGTATAGGTGCTACGCACCGACAACAAAACAGCAGTCTAAACAAAAGGAAAAGCACAACGAAGACACTAGGACTGGTCCCCAGTGTCCATGTACTCCCCGTCAAACACAAGCTCGGGCTCGGCGTCAGCAAACACCTCGTCCTCAACAAGGTACTCAGGCTCGGGATCTAACATGTGTCACCCAAAAGAGTAAAGGGGCACATGTCAGCAAGTCTAAAAGACTTGGGCAAGGAAACTGAAAGTAAGGCAACTAGCAACCTAGCAGTTATAGTATGCATGACATGGCAATTATAACATGAGTGCACAAGCAGAACATGGTGAAACAATAAGTACAAGAGAACAATTATCGGGACAAGACAAGAGTAGCCAAGCTACTAACAATCTCAATCAATTCACTAGTCATGTTTCAAGTCGTTTGTAGATGTTTACGCCTTACAGCTGAATGGTTCGGTATTCACGCTGATTGGCCACTTAACAACTACCCCAAAACCCAGAGTTTACGCCTTACCACTGCAGTTGCTGATCGAGCAGACTCCCAGTTGATTGGCCGCTTAACTCTTACCCCCAATACCCACATGTAATTGAGCCAGGGTCCCCGCACACGAGCTCAGTAAATGAGCCAGGGTTGCCCCGCACAGGAGCTCGCATTCTAGTTCACGATTCATACACAATTGGCATAGGGGTGCACCTAGCCGGAAACAAGCAATTCGGGCATTGGCTATCAACCAACACATGGCCCTTTTCTGGAACACGAGCCAGGAACACAAGCATTGTAGCGAAGCTACGTAATCACGGAAACACTTAAAGGATGCAATGACATGACAATTAATTTGCGTACCGTTAATGGAAATTAAACATGACATGGTAATTGTGCAACATGATAAATGTCGGAACTAGCTTCGTTGTCAAGCTAGTTCCCCAATTTGCGCCTAGGCGAGTATCATTTCGTCGCCTAGCCTCTTTTATGCCTACAACAAGCAAATGGCCTAAAACATGGCCTAAACCCTAAGTGGCAAGTTTCACTTGCCTAGCACCGGGGATGACGATCACGAAGGTTCGTCTCGTGGACGCTAATCTACGGGGAAGTCGCTGTTATGGAGAACAATCATCAAAACAACAAGTAATTTCATTAGGGTTTCACAAAAACATAACGGGTTATGAAAACATCAAGAGATCGATTTCTTACCGTGAGGAGGCGGAAGAAACACTCCGGAGAACCTAGGGACCAGATCTGGAAACGAATGGAGAAGTTTGGAGAACTAGGGTTTTGGGGGATTTGATGAGATTTTGAGGAAGATGAGAGATAGAATGTGTTAGGGGAGGGTTTAGATGATGGATTTTGGGCTTGGAATGAAGGAATACGGGTTTGGGGAAGAAGGGGGCTCAATGGGGGAGAAATTAGGGTTTTAGGTCGTGAGGGAGGAGAAGAAAATGTTTGGGGGGGGGGGTATTTATATAGTTTGGTGGCGGCTAGGGCAAAACTAGGGTTTCCTGCACTACTTAGTCGGTCAAAGAACAACTGTTGACCGACTAGTTTGAGAACTAGTCGGTCGGTTGACCAACGCAGACCGACTAAGTGTAAACAGTAGCTCCAGTCAAAAACCTAAACTAAGAGTTAGTCGGTCATAGAACAACTACTGACCGACTAGTTCGACATCTAGTCGGTCGAAAGATGAACTTAGACCGACTAAGAATGAACAGTACTGATACCTAAAATTAGTTGAAGAGTTAGTCGGTTAAAGAAGCATCGCTGACCGACTAGTTTGCAACCTAGTCGGTCAACCAATGTTCTTAGACCGACTAACGACAAACAGTAACTCCTGAATAATTTAGAAAGCCAACTAGTCAGTTCAAGAAGGCTTGCCGACCGACTGGATCGTCATCTAGTCGGTCGGTGCCCCTTCTTACACCGGCTAACGTGCACCAAAAGTTCCGAAATGGAGCACGAAGCTCCGGGATCGATTCCTAAGACTCCTAGGCTTGATCTATCAATAAGATATGACCGATACGAAGCCCGTCACGAATAACTTACTCCGAAATCGACGATTCTAAGAAAGAAGATAGAAAACACGACGATACGATCGAAAATGAAAGTTACGGAGGCGAAAACCACACAAGAGGAGAAAATCCACCAAAACATATATTATAATATTATAAATCCAGATACAAGAAAACCAGTCGTTACATCCTCCCCAACTTAAGAAAAATTCAGTCCTCGGAATTTCCAAACACTCACGTGTCCGGGAACAAAAGTGGGAAACGCTCTCGCATCTCATCCTCATTCTCCCAAGTAGACTCTTCAGGCGAGCCGTGTCGTCACATCACCCTCACAAGATTGACAATCTTGTTCCGAAGTGACTTCTGACACCTGTCCAGAATCTGCACTGGATGCTGGTCATACGTCAAATCTGGGCGAACGGTAATCTCCGAGAAATCCACAGCATGAGATGGATCGCTAATGTATCGACGAAGCTGCGACACATGGAAAACATTGTGAACTCCCTCCAAAGATGGCGGCAAGGCCAAGCGATAAGCTACCTCGCCAACTCTCTCCAGAATGTCAAACGGTCCAATGTATCGCGGGCTCAACTTTCCTCGCTTCCCAAAACGAATCACACCACGATTCGGGGAAATCTTCAGAAACACATGATCTCCAGGCTGAAACTCCGAAGGACACCGTTTAGCATCCGCCCAATGCTTAAAACGGTCCTGAGCAATCCTCAACCTTTCCCGAATATTCCTGACAACATCCACAGCCTCCACGATCATCTCAGGTCCCAACAACTCCCGATCACCGACGTCATCCCAACTCAATGGCGATCGACATTTCCTCCCATAAAGAGCGGCGAAAGGCGCCATGCCAATACTCGCCTGGAAGCTGTTGTTGTAAGAGAACTCCACCAAGTGTAGATGGTCCTCCCATGAACCCTTGAAATCCAACATGCACGCCCTCAGCATGTCTTCCAAAATCTGAATCGTCCTCTCGGACTGGCCATCCGTCTGCGGATGGTACGCCGTGCTGAAACTCAGACGCATACCCAAACTCTTCTGCAAACTCTGCCAGAACTGAGATGTGAACCTCGTGTCCCTGTCTGACACGATACTCACGGTGACTCTGTGAAGTCGCACAACCTCCTGCATGATTCACGTCACATCACTCTCCAAACTAGGGAAAGGAAATAAAAACGAAGAGTAAAAGAATTTTACCTCCATATATCTCCTCGCTAGTGCCTCCGTGGACTGTCCCACTCGGAATGGAATAAAGTGCGCGGATTTGGTCAATCGATCTACGATCACCCAAGTCGCGTCATTCTGCTTCGGACTCCGAGGTAGTCCAGTCACGAAATCCATAGTGATGTGTTGCCATTTCCACTCCGGAATCGGAAGCGGTTGTAGCAACCCGGCCGTACGCTGATGCTCCGCCTTCACTTGCTGGCAAACCAAGCACTTGGCTACACTCCGAGCCACACTCCTCTTCATACCATGCCACCAATAATTCAGACGAAGATCCTGGTACATTTTAGTGCCACCAGGATGCACAGAATACGGCGAACTGTGTGCCTCCACCATCAACTCCTCTCTAATATCTCCAGCTGGCACACACAACCTGGCTCCAAACCTCAGCGAGCCATCCTCATGAATCAAAAAGCCAGTCCACAGACCGGCTTCCACCTGCTCCCGAATCTTCACCAGCTTCAGATCCTCAGCCTGGCCAGCCTTGATTCGATCCACAATCGTCGACTGTATCCGCATACACATCAACGAAGAAGCCTCCCCAGGAAGAACAATCTCAACACCAGACTCGCAAAAATCCTGCTGCAATCTCCACTGCGAGGTCAAAATCATCACCGCGGGAAGGCTACTCAGCGCATCAGGGACCACATTCACCTTGCCAAGGTGAAACTGCAAATCAATATCATAATCCGCCATGAGCTCCAACCATCGACGCTGTCGCATGTTGAGCTCCTTCTGAGTAAAAATATACTTCAAGCTTTTGTGATCGGTGAAAATTTTCACTTTCTCACTCAGCAGGAAGTGCCTCCAAATCTTGAGCGCAAACACAACAGCAGCCAACTCCAAATCATGCGTTGGGTAATTCTTCTCATGAACCTTAAGCTGACGAGACGCATACGCCACAACATGCCAGTGCTGATGCAACACACAACCGAGACCCTTGCCAGAAGCATCGCAAAAGATCTCAAATCCACCGTTGCGATCAGGCACAACAAGAATGGGGGCAGTCGTCAACCTCTCCCTCAGAACACCAAAAGCACTCTCACAATCACCCGACCAAACAAAAGGTACATCCTTCCGCGTCAATCTGGTCATCGGCTCAGCAATACGGGAAAAGTCCTTAATGAAACGTCGATAGTAACCAGCAAGTCCAAGGAAACTCCGAATCTCAGACGCAGACGACGGAACAGGCCACTCTCTGATGGCCCTAATCTTCTCGAGATCCACTGAAATACCATCTCCAGTCACCACATGCCCGAGAAAAGCAACTCTATCCAGCCAAAACTCGCACTTCGAAAATTTAGCATACAACCGATGCTTCCTCAAAATCTCCAACACCGTCCTCAAGTGCGAGGCATGCTCTTCCTCCGACCTCGAATAGATCAGAATGTCGTCAATAAAGATAACGACAAACTTATCCAAAAAGTCGTAGAAAATCAGGTTCATCAGATTCATGAAAACTGCGGGCGCGTTAGTTACGCCGAAAGGCATAACCACAAACCCATAGTGTCCATACTTCGTCCTGAACGCTGTCTTCGGAACATCTCCCTTCTTCACCTTCAACTGATGGTAACCACTCCTCAAATCCAACTTAGAAAACACCCTCGAGCCTCCAAGCTGATCAAAAAATATCATCGATGCGAGGCAACGGGTATTTATTCTTGATGGTCACCGCATTCAACTCCCGATAGTCCATGCACATGCGACGCGAACCATCCTTCTTCCTCCTGCAGTCAATCGTAGCATAGAAGCTCGCAAGCCAGTCCATCCCAAGAACTGCATCATAGTTGATGATGTCGTGGACAATGAAATCAGCGTAAAGCTCATGTCCACAGACCACCAACGAGCAAGAATTACAACCACGATGCACCGAGACCACGCCATTCCCTGTAACGATGTTCCAACTCTTGGGAAGAGGGGACGTCGACAAGGAATGCCTCTCCACGAAGCTCCGAGAAATAATGCACATCGATGCACCAGAGTCAAAGAGGACTCGTGCAAGAAATGTGCACACCAAAACCACACCTAACAAGAAATTAACAATCAAACCCTAGTCTAGCAAACAATCATGTTCAAGCAAACAACACAATCTAACAATCAAAACCAGCTAGGAAAGTAACAGCTAGATTGAGGATTACCTGCGATAACCTCATCCACAGCCTCGCTCTCCACCGCGGTCATCAGAAAAGCCTGCCTCCTCGGCGGAATAGCCTACTGGAAAGCCTGCCTCTATGGAACAAGAGCTGCTCCACGTCCAGCAGGAACAGACGCTCGCTGCTGCAACAGCTGAGCCGCAACAGGTGCCCTCCGCAGCTGATTCGCATGCCGACAATCCTTCGCGACATGGGAAGCATCACCACAAACCAAACACTGGCCCAGAAACTTCCTACACTGATCCTTAATGTGGCCAGGCTTGCCGCAGAAATGGCAAGTCTTCTGAACAGGCCCTCCTGGCCTCTTGAACTGAGCTGGCTGATTAGGCTTGAAACCAGGCCTAACCACCGCCCTGGCCTGCTCCATAGGCCTTTTCCCAACACCAGAAACATGTCCTCTCCTCTGACTCAGGTTCAGCTCCTGCCTCCTCGCAGCGACCAGAACCTTCTGATAAGAGTCCAGATCAGAGGAAGACACAAAACTCTGGAGCTCCAAAGCAAGTCCCTGCAGGAACCTCTGAGCCCTCTAATCAGCATCCTGCACCATCTTCGGTGTGAACCGACTTAGCCTAGTGAACTCTTGGTGGTACAGGTCCACCGTCAAGCTCCCTTGCTTCAGATCAATGAAGCGCTGCAGCATCTCCTTCCTAGCAGCCTTCGGAAAGAACTCCTCATCAAACCTGGACTTAAAGGTAGCCCAAGCTATCGGCTCCACCAACATCTTCTCTTCCGCATCCCACCAGTTCCGAGCATTATCCTTGAGTTGCCTCTTCGCCAAATCAACCCATCCAGCCGGGGTGATCTTGGCCATCTTCAAATTATCCTCAATGTTCCGAATCCACTCATCGACAGCCAGAGGACCCTCAGACCCATCAAAATATGTGGGACCCAGCTCCCAAAATTGCTTCGCTCCCGGCTCGGAGCGAGGAACATCCGGAAGAGCTCGGGTAGCTCGAGCAAGTGGAGCATTCTGGACTTGCAGGAGCACGCCCTGCTGCACTTGCATCATCTGGAGCATCATCCGCATCATCTCACCGTTGGTGGGTTCCCGCTCAGGCTCCTCATCATGAGGGAGCGCACCACTACCTCCACCACGGGTGAATCGCTTTCCTGCCATCTAATGACATAGAAAACGAAGCAGATTAGTCTCATAGCTTATGACTCGGACGTCGAACTTAGTTTATTGGACATTCTAATATTATTATCGTTATTCCGACAATTCGCAGTTATAGAAGGACCTGCATGGGCCACCAACAAAACCTGTCACGACCCGCTTACCTAAAATGGAGGCGAGACGTGAAAAGGTCCGCACGAGAGTGGAGCTGTGAAGCCCCAAACCCGATAAGCGTCAATAAAACGTAAGCAGGTCCCTGTAACCACAAACGGAACAACAATAATAACACAAGGAGAGACAGAAATAAAATTCTCATATCTCATAAATTGTCCAACATGAAAATAAGTTCAACATCCAGAAAAGCCACCAGGCTAAAAGAAAGAGTCTAAAGGCCCAGAACAAGGCCAACAAAAGTAACAACGTAACAAGGTATAGGTGCTACGCACCGACAACAAAACAGCAGTCTAAACAAAAGGAAAAGCACAACGAAGACACTAGGTCTGGTCCCCAGTGTCTACGTACTCCCCGTCAAACACAAGCTCGGGCTCGACGTCAGCAAACACCTCGTCCTCAACAAGGTACTCAGGCTCGGGACCTAACATGTGTCACCCAAAAGAGTAAAGGGGCACATGTCAGCAAGTCTAAAAGACTTGGGCAAGGAAACTGAAAGAAAGGCAACTAGCAACCTAGCAGTTATAGTATGCATGATATGGCAATTATAACATGAGTGCACAAGCAGAACATGGTGAAACAATAATTACAAGAGAACAATTATCGGGACAAGACAAGAGTAGCCAAGCTACTAACAATCTCAATCAATTCACTAGTCATGTTTCAAGTCGTTTGTAGATGTTTACGCCTTACAGCTGAATGGTTCGACATTCACGCTGATTGGCCGCTTAACAACTACCCCAAAACCCAGAGTTTACGCCTTACCAGTGCAGTTGCTGATCGGGCAGACTCCTAGTTGATTGGCCGCTTAACTCTTACCCCCAATACCCACATGTAATCGAGCCAGGGTCCCCGCACACGAGCTCAGTAAATGAGCCAGGGTTGCCCCGCACAGGAGCTCGCATTCTAGTTCACGATTCATACACAATTGGCGTAGGGGTGCACCTAGCCGGAAACAAGCAATTCGGGCATTGGCTATCAACCAACACATGGCCCGCTTCTGGAACACGAGCCAGGAACACAAGCATTGTAGCGAAGCTACGCAATCACGGAAACACTTAAAGGATGCAATGACATGACAATTAATTTGCGTACCGTTAATGGAAATTAAACATGACATGGTAATTTTGCAACATGATAAATGTCGGAACTAGCTTCGTTGTCAAGCTAGTTCCCCAATTTGTGCCTAGGCGAGTATCATTTCGTCGCCTAGCCTCTTTTACGCCTACAACAAGCAAATGACCTAAAACATGGCCTAAACCCTAAGTGGCAAGTTTCACTTGCCTAGCACCGGGGATGACGATCACGAAGGTTCGTCTCGCGGACGCTAATCTACGGGGAAGTCGATGTTATGGAGAACAATCATCAAAACAACAAGTAATTTCATTAGGGTTTCGCAAAAACATAACGTGTTATGAAAACATCAAGAGATCGATTTCTTACCGTGAGGAGGCGGAAGAAACACTCCAGAGAACCTAGGGACCAGATCTGGAAACGAATGGAGAAGTTTGGAGAACTAGGGTTTTGGGGGATTTGATGAGATTTTGAGGAAGATGAGAGGTAGAATGTGTTAGGGGAGGGTTTAGATGATGGATTTTGGGCTTGGAATGAAGGAATAAGGGTTTGGGGAAGAAGGGGGCACAATGGGGGAGAAATTAGGGTTTTAGGTCGTGAGGGAGGAGAAGAAAACGTTTGGGGGGGTATTTATAGAGTTTGGTGGTGGCTAGGGCAAAACTAGGGTTTCCTGCACTGCTTAGTCGGTCAAAGAACAACTGTTGACCGACTAGTTTGAGAACTAGTCGGTCGGTTGACCAACGCAGACCGACTAAGTGTAAACAGTAGCTCTTGTCGAAAACCTGAACTAAGAGTTAGTCGGTCATAGAACAACTACTGACCGACTAGTTCGACATCTAGTCAGTCGAAAGATGAACTTAGACCGACTAAGAATGAACAGTACTGATACCTAAAATTAGTTGAAGAGTTAGTCGGTTAAAGAAGCATCGCTGACCGACTAGTTTGCAACCTAGTCGGTCAACCAACGTTCTTAGACCGACTAACGACAAACAGTAACTCCTGAATAATTTAGAAAGCCAACTAGTCGATTCAAGAAGGCTTGCCGACCGACTGGATCGTCATCTAGTCGGTCGGTGCCCCTTCTTACACCGGCTAACGTGCACCAAAAGTTCCGAAATGGAGCACGAAGCTCCGGGATCGATTCCTAAGACTCCTAGGCTTGATCTATCAATAAGATATGACCGATACGAAGCCCGTCACGAATGACTTACTCCGAAATCGACGATTCTAAGAAAGAAGATAGAAAACACGACGATACGATCGAAAACGAAAGTTACGAAGGCGAAAACCACACAAGAGGAGAAAATCCACCAAAACATATATTATAATATTATAAATCCAGATACAAGAAAACCAGTCGTTACAGTCTAGGTGCCTGCGGATGTGGTGCTGAGATCGAACTGGGGGGAGCTGAATCCTGAGGTGAGGCAGGGGTCCAGCTGCGAGACGAAGAGGAAGATGTAGCCCGGTCTTTGATGGAGATCCCAGTGGAGGGCCGGGAATATGGAATGCTTGCCGACCCCGACATGATAGCTCGGTATATTTGGCCTGAAGGTAATACGAACTTTGTGGTTGTTGCCTCTAAAGTGCTCACTCTAATCTTTTCCCCTTCTGCAGGTCGCGCCATGAGTATTCCATTCGAAGTGTTGAAGAAGCAGGCCACAGAGCAAGCGGCTCAGCAGGCGAGAAAGGTAGACATGAAGAGACCGCGCGAAGATGCCGGAGGGGAAGCCTCAAGGAAGGGGAAGGCGTCCTCGAAGAGAATGAAGCTGTCCGCGGCTGCTGGAGAGGCAAGGTCGGCCACCCCTGACCCTCAAAAGGAGATGGGCTTCAGTCGGTCTGGGGCGAGGGCTGCCCAGGGCGCCCCCCTTTCGGTTATCGACCTTAAGGGTGAGGGTGAGGGGCCAACTGGATCTGGGGTAGGGGACCCCAAAGTCCGTCTATCGAGCCCGAGGAAAACCGTTGCTGCCCAACAGACCTAGACGCTGGGTCGCCCCGAGAGCTCTGGTGGGTCGGGCCCCGGACCCAGGTCGTTGGGTCGAGATGGCTGGCCTTACAACTATCCACGGTTCGTCTTGGAAAAGCAAGACCACCCCAGCTGCGAGGCCTCGCTCCTCCACTTCGAATAGGGGCCGATGATTCGGTCTTTGATGATGGTGGGGTGGCAGCGAGATTGGCAGAGAATTGCCTGCGGCCCTGCGATAGGGAGAGTTTGGCCTCGTCGGTCATGAAGGGCTGTACGGCACCACAGTATGGCATGACATGTAGGTATGTGGCCTGGACTGGGTCAAGTGCCACAGTTTCTTTTGTTAAGGAGTAATCTGACACACTTCTGGTTAGTCGTGCCAGCCATACTTATGATGCTCGTCGCTAGGGGCCACACGCCTGCTTTGAACAAGGCTGATGGCGCTGTCACCAGAATGGCGACCGAGCTTGTCGCGCTCTGCAAGAGTACCGATGAGCAGCTGACGAAGGAGAAGGATAGGTGCAGCCAGTTGGAAATGGAGGTCCATCACTGGAAGGCGCTCTTGGCAGAACATGAGATGAAGGCCGCCTCCGCGTTCGATTGGATGAAGGAGCTGGATGGCACGCTTGACCGGGAGAAGGCGCATGCGGTCGAACTGGTGGCCCAGGCAAAGACCGCGAAAGAAGAGTTGACCTTGAAGACTGAAGAGTTTCGGTCGTATCAGGAGTCGACCGTCCTCCCCGCCCTCATGGATGCGATGTGCGACGGCATAGTGCAAGGTCACGCGGGAGGCCGGGAAGAGGGTCGAGCGGAGGGTCTGGAAGAGGGTCGGGCAAAGGGCTGGGAGGCCTGCCTGAGCCGGGTGAAGGAAAGGGTGGCCAGCCACTGCCCTCCGATCTAGGTCGACTTCGACACTCTGGTGGCCTCCGAGGGTGAGGAAGAGGCAGGGGGCGACGAGGATGTGGTCATCGAGGATGCGGCCGTCGATATTGAGGCCGACTCCCTGGAGGTCAACGAGGGGGATGTCGCACCGAGTGGCGGCACCCCTAGTGGCGGTGGCCAACAGGGGTAGTCATGTTTCACCTCCCCTCCCTCCTTTCTTTTTGTTTTGTCTAGGTCGAGTAGTGGGGCCGACCCGATGGTGGCCCCGTTTTGTAAGGTTGGCCCCGGTCGTGATTGTGAAACTTTGACTGTCGAATATATGAAAAATCGTCTTTGCTATCCGATTTTTGGGCCTTCCTTGTAGAACTTAAGGCATTGTACCAAGCTGCCTTTGCGGGATAAATGTGCGTGGGTAGCTCAGCCTTTTCCCCTTTCCGAGTCGTATTGGTGGGGGAAGGGCGAGTGAGTAGCCCAGCCCACGTTCCTCTTCGATTTAGGTGGCGGAGCTTCGTGAGCTTGCCCCGGAGTTTGGCCAGATTTGTTCCTAAATAAATCAATCAAATTCCGAGAAGCTTCATAAAGCGCTTCCTTGGGAGTTGAACTTCCATTCATTCATATGTCTAGAAAAATTATTTCTTAAGTTAGAGTGCGCATAGATGGAATATGACTATTCGCTAAGAAGGACAGTCCCATTAACTTTTACAAGACACTTGACGGTGCTTTGGACGAGCGAGATGCCCTACATGGTCGGGCTGATGTGCCGTTCTTCCCGAATGTAAACTGCATAAGGATGAGTGAACTCCTGTTTCTAGAGTGTCACTCCTTCTCTTTCATTGTTCGTTGTGTCCCTTTTCCCCTCCTCTATGTTGAAGGGTTGGAAGGTCTCTCTGAGGAAGCCCCGACTCGAAGGGAAACCCTGGGAGAGGAGGAGAACAAGGTGGCATGACCTCCATGGGAAGATAGAGGAGGGGAAGGCAGGCCATTGGAGGGCGGGCCGGTGGAGGTAGGTATGCCCCGTGGGGCAATTTGGCAGGGCTGTCCCGTCCCTCGTAGCCGGTGATTTTTGAGCGTCACTGTGCCTCGGGCGCCGGAGGGGAGGAGCAGTCCGTCGCAGATCTTCAAGGATCCCTGTCTCGAGTTGTCCAAAGGAAGTCGAGGAGTGGCAGGCGGTCTGTCCCTTATGTAAGAGAAATAGCCCATCGGCGACATGTATGTAAGAGGAATAGCCTATCGGAGAGGCGTGGTCCATCGTCGATCGGGGGCCTCTCCCATGATCAGGCCACCGACGGTCTGTCAATCGCTTTCCCATTCTTTCCCCTTTCCTCAAAAGAATGAGGGGAGTATTTATAGAGGGCGAGAGCTGATAGTTTCTGGGAGTTTAACGTGGTGAACTGGCACCTATTGGTTGGCTTGTCAGGGTCACGCCCTTCGAAGCCGCTTTTGCCAAGTGGTGTCATACGTGAATCGTCAGCCTGTGCCTCTCTCGGGGTGTGTGTCGTCATTAATGGCACGCTTCCCGAGTGTCCTTTCATTTTGAGGAGTCGCATCTGGGGCACGTTTTATCGGGACCCTGCATTGACCGTAGGATCTTGCCCTGCGCAAGGCCTGCCCCGGTCTGCGTACCCTTGCCCCTTTCCCTAGGTTAGGGTTTCGAGGCTTATGGGTCTGTTTAGGGGGATGGAAAGCGCGTAGTTCGGCCCGTGCCCCTCTTCCCCGGTTTGAGTGGCGAAGCGTGTTAGGCTGGCCCCGGAGTTTTTACTCGAGGGGGACGAGTGCGTAGCCCGGCCCGTGCCCTCCTCTAGTTTGGGTGGCTAGGAAGGATCCTGCCCCGGAGTCTTTGCTTGGGGGGGAGCGAGCGCGTAGCCCGGCCCGTGCCCTTCTCCAGTTTGGGTGGCGAGGAAGGATCCTGCCCCGGAGTCTTCTCTTGAGGGGGGAGCAAGCGCATAGCTCGGCCCGTGTCCTTCTCCAGTTTGGGTGGCAAGGAAGGATCCTGCCCCAGAGTCTTCTCTTGAGGGGGGAGAGAGCGCGTAGCCCGGCCCGTGCCCTTCTCCAGTTTGGGTGGCGAGGACGGATCCTGCCCCGGAGGTTTCGTATGGGGGAGGGAGCCGTAGCTCGGCCCGTGCCCTTTTTCTCTAGTTTGGGTGGCGAAGCGTGTTAGGCTTGCCCCGGAGTCTTTACTAGAGGGGGGAGCGAGGGCGTAGCCCGGCCCGTGCCCTTCTCCGGTTTAGGTGGCGAGGAAGGATTCTGCCCCGGAGTCTTTGCTTGAGGGGGAGCGAGCGCGTAGCCCAGCCCATGCCCTTCTCCGGTTTGGGTAGCGAGGAAGGATCCTGCACTGGAGTCTTCGTAGGGGGAGCGAGCGCGTAGCTCGGCCCATGCCCCTCTTCCCCGGTTTGAGTGGCGAAGCGTGTTATGCTTGCCCCGGAGTTTTTACTTGAGGGGGGAGAGAGCGCATATCCCGGCCCGTGTCCTTCTCCAGTTTGGGTGGCAAGGAAGGATCCTGCCCCAGAGTCTTTGCTTGATGGGGGAGCGAGCACGTAGCCCGGCACGTGCCCATCATCGGTTTGGGAGGCGAGGAAGGATCCTGCCCCGGAGTCTTCGTGGGGGGAGCGAGCACGTAGCTCGGCCCATGCCCTTCTCCGGTTTGGGTGGCGAGGAAGGATCCTGCCCCGGAGTCTTCTCTCGAGGGAGGAGCGAGCGCATAGCTCGGCCTGTGTCCTACTTCGGTTTGGGTGGCGAGGACAGATCCTGCCCCGGAGTCTTTGCTTGAGGGGAGGAGCGAGCGCGTAGCCTGTCTGGTGCGCTTCTCTGGTTTGGGTGGCGAGGAAGGATCCTGCCCCGGAGTTTTCATAGGGGGAGAGAGCGCATAGCTCGGCCTTGCCCTTCTCCAGTTTGGGTGGCGAGGAAGGATCCTGCCCCGGAGTCTTCTCTTGAGGGGGGGGGGGGAGCGAGCGCGTAGCCCGGCCCGTGCCCTTCTCCGATTTGGGTGGCGAGGACGGATCCTGCCCTGGAGTCTTCGTAGGGGGGATGGAGCCGTAGCCCAGCCTGTGCTTTTCTTCGGTTTGGGTGGCGAGGAAGGATCCTGTCCCGGAGTCTTCGTATGGGAGGAGCAAGCGCGTAGCTCGGCCCGTGCCCTTTTCTCCAGTTTGGATGGCAATGCGTGTTAGGCTTGCCCCGTAGTCTTTGCTTGAGGGGGGAGCGAGCGCGTAGCTCGGCCCGTACCCTTCTCCGGTTTGGGTGGCGAGGTGATGTGTCCATATTTTCCATCATTTCATATCATTATTTCGTCGCATCTCATATCATTTTCTCATCAAAATCCCACTTTTTACTACGATTCTGCATTTCTGACCATATTTCCGAGTTTCGTAGTGTTTCGTGAATTTTCAGGGTTTTTGGAGCGATTTGGATCCCCACTTGGGTATGGACACATCCGACGTGCTCATGAGCTCGTTGGCGGGGCTCTAGAGGAGTTTGCCGCACTTTTGAGGCCATTGGAGGAGAGAAAAGAGAGAGAGAGTAGAGAGAGAAGCCCCAGGAGCATTCTACAGCATTTCCCAGAAAATTCTCAGTCCGAGCAGCTTAGTTGCTCGGACCGAGCCATATCAATTACAGCAGCGACGGATACAGGCTGACTCGGACCGAGCAGCTCATCTGCTCGATCGAGTTGCCTCAAATTACACAGCCCGAGCAGCACTCGAGTAGAGCCCGAGTATCAGACCGAGTCGAGCCTACTCAGACCGAGCAGATCCGAGCAGAGAACTACTCGGTCTGGGTAGGACGATTTCAAATTCTCCAAGCAACCGAGCAGTCATTTACTCGGGCCGAGCCACTGGCCGAGCAGAAGCTGCTCGACCGAGTCACCTACTCGGTCGGCTATTCCAGGGGCATTTCTGGAATGATTTGAACGCGTTGTGATGCGCACGATTTGGGGAGCGACTGAAGCTGGTGATCTCGGGCGGCTGTGAGGAGAGCTCGATTAGACTTTGGAGAGGAATTTTGAGGAGAGCTTAGTGCGAATTTTGTAGGGAATTACTCTTAGATTAATTTTTATAGCAATTTTTGGATCTAACGCTGGAGATCATTACTCTTGTTCTTGTCTACGTTTGCTGATTGAAATTTGGATTTTTTTCTCTGGATTTATTGTTCATCTATTCTCGTTGAAAGTTCTTTTAGCCCTAATCTCTCGATTGATAAAATGTTTTCTTCTGTGGAATTGATGTTTTTGTCTGCTGCTATTACGATGTGTGAGTAGATTTATTCTAGGGTTAATGGGTTAGCCCTAGGATTCTAGGGAGAAAATGTAGATCTGGATCCCTACGTTTAATTGGGGATTTAGGGTTGTATTTCGGTAGATCCTACTGAATCCGTAGATAACCCGTATTGAGATCATGCCCACGGTCTGTGGAATTGATATGCTTAAGGGGTATCTAGGGATTCGAATATGGAAATCATTGGATCCAACCAAGGCACATGAGCATGCCTGGCTCGTGCCTTGAGGGGATCCATCGACGAACTATACCGCTACGTTGATGGCTACCGCCATTGCGTCAACGAGAGCCACCGAAATAGCCCGCAATTCTAACCAGCGAGAGTGGTACGAATTGGGGGATTAATTCCCTAGCCCTAATGAAATGTAAGGATCCTATCCTAACATCGACCCCCAACGATCCTAGTAGTGATCCCTAAAGCCCTAGTCCCCTTTTATTGATATTACCATCACAACAACCAACCCAAATCTGTGCCCCCGACAGCTATCTCACTTCCACATTTAGAAATAGACTGCGAACCTATTGGCACTATCACCATCCCTGTGGGATCCGACATCTTATATACTATTACTCGACACCGTCTGCTTGCGGATTGAGCCCAAAATCATAGCCTAGGGGCCATACTACGCCTGGCAATCGTGACACCGCCAGGTGGAACCTAGGTCTAGGTCACGGGTGCGTCAAGTTTTTGGCACCGTTGCCGGGGATGGCAATAGTGTTCCATCTCAGTTTGTTTTTAATTTTTTGTGAAGTTTGCTAGCACTCCGATCATTTCTCACCCTACCATCATTTTTTTCCTTTTTATTTTGTGGTGCTACTGGCGGTATTTCGTTGAGCTTTGTTGGTCATGAACACCCGCTATAAAGGGTCTACTAGAGAGTTATTGTTCGATCCTAAGATCGAAAAGACAGCCAGGGCTTTGAGAGCCTCTAGTAGAAGTTCATCTCCATCTGCTCAGATGGGAGAAAATTCTCCTCCTTCTCCTCTCCACACTGGGTCCATCAGGGATCACATGAAGCCCACTTTTGGGAATAACTCCTCAATTCTTAGACCGCATCTGGCGGCAGCGAGCTTCGAGCTCAAGACGGGGTTGATCAGTCTGATGTAGCAGGATCCCTTCCACGGGCATCCTCACAAAAATCCTAACCATCACATTGACTCCTTCCTGGTGAAATGTGATACATTCAAGGCGAAGGACGTCAGTGATGATGCAGTGAAGCTGTGGCTCTTCCCATTCACCTTAAGGAACAAAGTCTCCTATTGGCTCCAGGCCCATCCTCCCAACCACTTCACCACCTGGGAGAATCTCGCGCTTGCTTTTGTGGATAAATTCTAACCACCTTCAAAGACGGTCCGGATCCGTGGGGCCATTTCAAATTTCAAGCAGCTCCCACAGGAGTCACTTTACGAGGCTTGGGAGAAGTTCAAGGACCTCCAACACCAGCATCCTCACCATGGGATCGAGCCCTGGGATTTGGTGCAGAGCTTCTACAATCGGCTCCAGCCTAGCACCAAAATGATCATCGATGCTGCAGAGCAGGGCGCCTTACTTGATAAGTCTCCCGATGAGGCTATAGATCTGTTGGGGCACATGTCGGCCAACACCCAGTAGTGGAACGATGAACGGACCAGTGTGACCCGGACTCCTGAGGTCAAGGTCGCTAGTCACTTGGATTCTCACATCGAGACCTTGTGCAAGCAAGTGGCCCGTATCGAGCAGTGCCTAGTGATCGCTTCAAAATGCAACCCAAGAGCACAACCTAGTATGGCGCAAATTGCACGGAGATAAATCCCCGGCAACGGCGCCAAAAACTTGATCGACCCCGGATATACACCCAGAAAATGGTTGTAGTTTTACCGCAAGTGCACGGTGTAGCAGCGAGCGGGTTATCAAACACAGGGAGGACGAATGACCGTGCTTGTTCCAATCAACCTGGCTATTTAAGAAGAGAGAAATTTGCCTTTGGCGATCCTGTCACAATCGTCAGACAAAGTACGGAAATATCAAATCAAATAAAGAACGTCTAGGGAATGGGGAATTCCCGCTACTCACCGTCTTTCGTAAATGTGGTTCATCGGTATCAAAATTGCTAGAATAAGATTTTGGATGAACTAGTTGCAACTGAATGTAGAACCAAGCTCACGCTCTCGCGCTGTTGCCGGTCTATAGCTATCCTAGGTTCGGGTCCAATCTCTTGCAAACCCTAGCCTAGGGAAGCTAGCATTAGGATCAACATCATCGTTCAATCGCGCGCCGAGCCCAATCTCTTGCAAACTCGGCCCACGACCTAGATTGTGATAGTTCCTACCCGTCCAATCTCTTGCAAACGGGTATTGGCGCGGAATTGGAACCGGAAACCCTAGTATCGGTCCAATCTCTTGCAAACTGATACTACGGAAATTCGATTCCAACCCAATTCGGATTTCTAGGGTTTCCTATCGAATTGGGATCCAATCTCTTGCAAATCCCAATCGGTATGAACTCCTAGCCATCCGTAGTAAATTGATCCCAATCTAATCCCTAATAGCAATTCTAGCAAAATTCCTACCAATTCATCACAATCATGAAATAGGGCTTGTAGGGTTCATCCCCACGCCCCAAGACGTGGCGACTACTCACAATTCATAGCAAGATCACAAAAATAATCAATGAAATAAGCAATAGAATTCATCACAATATTGAGATATGCAATAAAAATAGAATTTTTAGAGAAGAGAAAACACAAACCAATGGAGTTCTTCAAATAATTCTACAAAAATCAACTTTTGTCTCCTCTCCAATCTCAAGAATAAAGCTAAAAAGTTAATCTAAAAGGCTACAAAAAATCTAAGAGAAAGGCCCCCCAAACTAGGGTAAAAACAGGGGTTAAATACCCCCCAAAATCGTCCAAAAACTGTGACCAAAATACCCCTGCGCAGCCTGTTTTCCGCAATTTTCGCTACAGGCAGCGCGTCGCACTCGGCCGAGTGACAAAAGTCGCTCGGCCGATTGAAAACCCTGTAATTTTCCAGTAAGTCTTGATCTTCAGGGGTCTTCACTTCGGGGGCGGCTCGGCCGAGTGAGTTGTCGTCACTCGGCCGATGGCTTCTTGGTACTCGGGCGGTCGGGATTATCCACTCGGCCGAGTGGGTCTTCTGAAGCTCAGGCAGCCGAAAAACAGTAACTTGGCGATTTTTGAATGGCTTCGTCTGGGCGCCACTCGGGCGGACGGGGTCTCGTCACTCGGCCGATGTGGTATCCGCTGCTCGGCCGAGTGCACATATGAATCGTGTCTGATCTGGTCAGCCGAGCGGTGTCTCGTTGGTCGGCCGAGTGACTCCTTCACTCGGCCGAGTGGGACACTAAAAATGCCCAGATTGCTTGTTTTGGCCTCCTCGTCGCTCCTGCGACGTCTGTTCTTCTTCCGCTCCTCTCTAACAGCAAAATACCCCTCGGGGAGGTCGTCGGTGACCCTCTGGAGTAAGCGCATCTCGAGATCACTCCAAATCACGCCAAATCACCTGAAATGCGACAAAGACAAAAAATCGTGAAAAGCATCGCAATATCGTCGATATATCGTGAAAAACATGATTTGGGCGATCTAAATGGCATGCAAACATGCGGGAAAAAGGTGTAAAATAAGGAGTGATCAAAATCCCCCAAGCTTACCTCTTACTCGTCCTCGAGGAAGATAAGTAAAAGGCGAACTCGGTGGATTCGGAAAACGAAAACGACGAAAAATGAAGAATGAAAAACGGAGAAGAATGAAAAACGAAATAAAAATAAAGAAGAAAGAAAGAAGCGAAGAGGTAAGCCGCTAGATCACTTTCTCAGGACGTGGGTTCCGCTTACTCGTATAGCATGCACTGAATGAAAAACACATGTCAAAGAGTTTTATTTTGATATCATAGTATAATGGTGCAAATAGAAATAGAAAACCCACGAACAACAATATAATCATGAAAAAGGGAATAATCTTATAATTAACATCGTCTGAATCATTTAAAGCGGTATACAAATCACAGATCACACACTTTTCAATTGAATGCTTTCTATTAGGAGTATAAGAGTATCACACTATAGAATAGAGAGAATAGAAAAGTATGGATTTCATGAAATGAGTGCTAGGCTTAGATTTCTGGATTTCGTAAAGCTAAAAATAATCTCACCGAGTATAGAATATTACTTAGCCTAGGTTGTCGTGCAACGTCAAGTAGTCACTCTCTCACACATCAATGGATCCCCTCCCCCAAGCTTATCTATAAGCGTGGTGGCATAAAAAAAATATTTACATCCCCATTTTTATAAAGCTCCAAAAGTAATAAAAACGAACACGAAAAGAGAGAAGAAAGAAAGAAAGTGAGATGGGATCTTTTATTGAGGATTTTTCCTCTTTTCTTTTTCTTTTTTTTCTTTTTTTTTCTTTTTTTTGTTGCAATAGCATATATACACAACGATCCCAACTCAAAGAGAGATAATGATATACAAGAATATTTTCTATTTTCTCTTTTTTTAATAAGAAATTTGGAGCTAGGAATTAATAGCGGGGGAAATGCCATATAATAGAATCGCTAAGGGGAGATTCACCAATGATTTTAAAAGTAGAGAAATGATGTTCAAGATTTGTGGAGAAAGAAATGAATATATCTCTCGGTTCACTCTATAAGACATGCACGACAACTTCAGCAGGGTAATCTAATCTACTCAGTTTCGATCACAAAAAATCTAACTAATCCAGATTTATCATAGCTAACATCATTCAATCATCCTAAAGTGAAATGTACAGTTCATGCATATAGAAGTGATATAGAAAAAGAAATCAGTACTCCAGATATAGGCATTCAATGCGTGAATCTTGGTGTGTTTTCTGTGATAGCATACATATGAATATTCAGACTCAGCTAATAATAAAATTTCATCCATTTTCATGTGGAAAAAGTGTGGGTTACTATCTCTAGATGCAAGGCAAGTCATAGCATATGATATCAGAAATAAAATCTAAGAAATGACAAATAAAGCATGCATATAGAATAAGCTAACTCCACGTCATCATCATCACAGAAAAGTCATCTCTAGCATGAGATGAAAAGGAAAAAATAAAGATAAAGGAAAAATAGAACTATTTACAATGCGGCACGCAGAAAAATAAGAAAAACGTGATGCATGGTAAAATGAGAAAAAATGATGAAAATAAGTGCAAAAGCGGAAAATGGCGTGAAAAACTAAAAATAAAGGTGGCAAACCGAAAAAGAACGTGAGAACTCACTCCCCCAAGCTAAATGGCACAGTGTCCTCAATGTGCAAAGTGTGGCACACCGAGAGACAAGTAGTGGGAGGGGAAAGTGAGGGGGCATGCATGATGGGGAAAAAAGGGAAAATAAACGAAAAATAAAGAAACGAAAAATATGATGCGGACATGATGCATGCACAGATAGGAGTGATACAGATATATAGATGTGTCACCAAAAACTCACCCTCTCTCCCAAAAAAAAGATATATAAAGATATGGTCGAAATGAGAATCCCAAAAGTAAGTGAGGGGAGGGGGGGTGGACAAAAAGCAACAGGACCCAGCAGAAACGGGTAGCACAACGGCAGGAATAATCGATGGCATCAAGGGTGCCTAAGAAGGTGGTGTTGCGCCGTCTCCGTCCTGAGGCGGAGGTGGTGGTGGTGGCTGGACAGGCTGCTGAGCGGGTGTGGGTGTGGAAGTGGAAGCAGGCCGAGTGTGGGTGGAAGCGGGGGTGGGAACCTGCTGTGTGGGTACGGGGACGCGGGGGAGACGCTCCAGGACCTGGGTAAAACAGTAGTGAATCTGCGGGAGCAGGTCAAAGCGGCCAGCCATCGCAGAGACGGTGGAGGACAGGGTCCTAAGGTCACCTCTGAGGCCACTCACCGCCCCCTCTAGAGCACGAATGCTCTGAAGTACAGTGTCAGGGGGAGGTGGTGCAGAGGGACGCACCGGTCGGGGCTGTGCAGGGCGGGGCTGGCGTACTCGGGTCGCGTATGTGACGGGCTCAGCGGGGAAGGGAACGAAAGGCGCTGCACTCGCAAATGTGGGCCTGGCCTCAGTGTGAGGCCGGGGCACCGGCTGGTGAGAAGTGGAGGCAGCAGCAGCGAAAGAAGAGTGCAAAAGTGGCAGCGAGGCGGCCAGAGAGGTCAGTGGCACAGAAGTGTGGACAGACGCCACGACACTCTCGGAAAATACAACAGCAGTGGAGACAGAGGGCTCTCCGCACTCAACTACGGTCGGCAGGCGCTCGGGTGGGGCAAAAGAAACAGGCTCAGCAGACAGAGGGCCAGTGGTGGTGGTGACAGCCTCGGAAGCAGTGGAGGTGGGCTCAGCTAAGGTACTCCCGACACCGACAGAGGTGTGGACAGAGGTGTCAGGAGCATCAGAAACATTAGGTATAGGCTGAGGGGCCACAGGGTCGACAGGGGCAGCAGGCTCGGCAGGGGCGACAGGGTCTGCGGGGGCAGCGTGGGCAGCGTGGGCCTGCTCGGCCTCCTCGGCCTCGAGCACGTAAGCAGCGGGGATGAGAACATCCATCGCAGGGAGCCAGTCCACGTGGGCTGGTGCAATCTGAGTCCGAGCTGGGCTCGGAAGAATCATGTAATCAGCACCGTAAGGGCCGTGCAACCAGACCCAGTGACGCTCACCGTGCGGACGAAGCATCTTCATCCGGGCCATAACATCAATCGACAAAGAAGTGGGGCCCGGTGCTCGTCGCAGGTCGTCAGGGAAGTCCTCGCCGGTCATAAGGGTAAGCAAGGTGATCAGGCTGCCGTAGCATATCGGTGAGCGAGCGCCCACCGATACAATGATGCGGTCCAAAAACCAAGCCGCTACATCAATCACGACGGCGGGGACAAGCTCATCGCCATCCCTAGATAGAGCTCTGGGACGTGTCATCACGTAGAGCATGTAGAGCTCTGGCGTAGACATCGTGCCCGGCTCATATCTGGCCAAAAGGTCGTCGCCATAAGGCGCTGAGCAATACGGAGGCAGGGATGGACAATGGCCGAGGCCTTGGCCCTATTAGGGTCAAAGGCAGCGTGAAGGCCCGTAATCTGGGCCCAGAAGGCACCGGCGTCGAAGGAGGGTGGGGGATATGGGTGGGGCCGTAACCGCGATCGGCTCCGGGGACATTGGGCCACGAGAAAAATGCTCTCATCATACCGAGAGTGACCTGGCACTCCCGGTCCATGAACCGAAACGAGCATCCCTCGTCGGTCCGGGCGATCGAACTAAGTACCTCAAGTGTCGGACGGATAAACGTGTCCGCCGACACCTGAAAGAAATCTCGCCAGCCCACGTTGTCGTACAACGTGAGCATCCCCTCTAGTACCCCCAGGCGTCCTAGGTCGGCAAGGTGTGCAAACCTGGAGGGTACGATCGAGCGCTGGGAGATACGCTCGAAGACGGCGCGGTGTGCGTCGTCTCGAAACGTAATCCCGAGCGGCCCGACCAGTGGAGCCGGAGGTGGTGGCTGTGGAGCGGCAGGGAGTGGCTGTACGGGCTGTGCGGGCTGTGTGGGCGCTGCAGGCTGTGCGGGGTGTGCGGGGCCTGCAGGCTGTGCTGGGTGGATGGGGTGTGTGGGAGAAGGCGGAGGAGAGTCCCCCAACTCGTGGGAGGGGCCGGCGTCATCCGACCGCTTCCGCTTGGCGGAAGCTCTCTTCGACCGCGGCTGTGTCCGGGGCGGCATATCGGCCCCGAGCGCACGCCGAAAAACGTGAAAAGTGCGGCGTGTGCAAAATAAAGGAAAGAGTATACCCCGACACGCCACGAGTGCTAAGCAATGGAAGCGTGCGAAGACAGCGCCTCCGCGAAGCCCAAATCAGTCCGTAGAAGCTCCCCTGGGCTCCCCTAAGCTCCCAGAAACAACCTGCGCATGAAATGGAGATATCAGCGAGTAATATTCAAAACGTATGGGGCATTAGGGGTATAATAGATAGATATAGAAATCAATTTGGGTTTGGGGTTCGTTTGACACGTGGATCCTTGAAAAACACACAAAAAGAGGAGAAAAAGGCGAAATAGGCGATACCGGAGGTGGCCGGTGTGGTGGCCGCCGCCGGCGACTCGGGCGAGGCGCGGCGGAGCTCGGCCGGCGGTGGCCGACCGAGCGGCGGCGTGTGGTGGCCGGTCGGGCGAGTGGGAGGCGCGAGCGAGGGGAATCGGGCGAGGGAGCTGAACGGTCGGGGCGATTTGGGTTTTTTTTTTGCGTTTCGAAAAACGTGCTACCTCGGCCCCTTATATAATAAAAGTTACGACTCGGCCGAGTGACTAGGTCACTCGGCCGAGTGGGATTAATGGAAAATCCTCCCTGCTTACGCTTCGGCCGAGTGGCTTTGCCAGCCTCGGCCGAGTGGAGTAAGTCCATTCGGCCGAGTGGCTCAAGCTACTCGGCAAGACTCGCCCTAGGAGCGTATCCGTTGTACTCGGCCGAGTGAAAATATATACTCGGCCGAGTAGCAGTTATACTGAAATCAGGAAAATAAACAGAGAGTTGGGTACAGCAGACTTCCCTCGTTCGTGAGCGGCTCGGCCGGACGAACTTGTGTACTCGGCCGAGTGACTAGTATACTCGGCCGAGTGAGCCTTGTGTTCTGCTGTTTGTCTTCGTTTGGGCTCTAAACTCCGTCTTTCTTCCTCCAGTCGATTTCATCTTACTCCTAAGCATCGAGCGTCTTCCTGGGGCGCTCCTCGTCATCTCGTTCATCCTCCTCATGATGGATTTACCTATCTCCTCTCCTGTCAAGAAAAATAGGACCCGTTATCACAAAATTTTTGGGCGAACGACTCAAAACACTAAAAATTTCTAAAACAAAAATAAAGAAAAAGTAAAAATAAAGCAATAACCGTCGGGTTGCCTCCCGACGAGCGCTCGTTTAAGGTCGTGAGCTCGACCCCCTATGATTTTCAATTAATGCGGGATGTTTGGTGCATATGAGATGCACCCATCAAACTTTCCGGGGAAAACGCTTGGATTCGGAAGTTGCAGCGGTGTGTTCTCCCTCGGTGGTCTCCCGTCTCGAATTGTGTTGGGGGGAGGCTCCCCCAAGCTAGCGTTTGCTCCGGTCGACGGCTTCACCGGTGACGCCGATTTCCGTATCGGCGGAGCTTTCTTTGGAGACTTTAATTTCGAGAGCTTGCAGAGCATTCGAATCCTTGCGACATCAGCGTCGCCTTCATCATTTTCAGCGGAGAGGTCGGGGGAATCATCTATCTTCTCATCTCTGCCTAAATCCGGGCCTTCCTCGAAATCCTCATCGAAAAGAGCGCCAATCGAGTGGGGGATCGCCTCCTCAATTACCTCATCAAGGAGGTCCATGTAGTCAAGCTCCTCGTGGTAAGGCATGTGTTTCATAGCCTTAGGAATGTGAAGCTCCACCTCGATGTTGCCGACGTTCAAAGTTAGGGTACCTTCTCGCACGTCGACAATCACCCCGACGGTAGCGAGGAACGGGCGTCCAAGTATCAATGATGTATCTCCCTCCTCCTTAACGTCCATGATCACGAAGTCACATGGCAAGCATATTCCCCCCGGGACTTGTAGCGGGATGTCTTCGGCGATCCCTACCGGCCTTGTTATTCGCCCATCGGCCAATTGTATCTGCATGTCGGTAGGTTTCAACTTCGTCCCGGTGTTTAGCCTTAAGAACATGGAGAGAGGCATGAGGCTCACACTAGCCCCTAGATCTACCAATGCCTTTTGAAGAGGGACGCCGCCCAAGGTGCAAGGAATCCGAAAACTCCCCGGGTCTTTAAATTTGGCCGGCTCCTTCTCTCTCTTGGTGAACCAAGAGCCCTCCTCGGCTAGCATAATCTTCTCCTTTCTCTTTCTCCCCGAAATCAAGTCCTTTAAGAATTTAGCATATGTGGGGATCTCCACGATGGCGTCGAGGAAGGGAATGTTGAGGCTAACTCCTCTCAGATACTCGAGAAACTTTGCTAGCCTTGTCTCCATTTTCGCCATAGCAAGCCTTTGGGGAAATGGGACCGGTGGCATGAAGCGCCTTTCCTCAATCAATTGCTCCGCTCTAGATTTCTCCTTTTCTTGTGGCTCTTTCTCCTTATCAACTTCAACTACCGGCTCAATTGGCTCCAAACTTTCCTCCACGGGCTCCTCGGTAGGAATCATGGCGGGGGTGGTATCCTTCCTGCCTCTAGTAGTAACGGCAACTACGGCATTGATGTGGCCGGTGTTGCCCCGTGGGTTTTGCTCGGGTTGCGCCGGTAATCGTTGAGTGTTCCGATTGAGCAACGCCAATTGCTCCGATATTTGAGCCATAACGGTATTAAGGGAGTCTTGCCCCGCCTTCAAGGTAGCATTGACCTTATTTTGCTCAACCATAAATGCCTCCACTCTAGCTTCGAAGTCGGATCGTTGTTGAGCTTGTGGAGGGTTTTGATTTTGATTCCTCCACCCTTGATTGTATCCGGGTGGCCTATATGGTGGAACTTGTTGCTTCGGTTGGAAGTTTTGTTGTGGAGGCCCCCTCGGTGGATAGTGTTGTTGTTGGGGTGGTGGTGGTCGAGCTTGTTGAGGTGGTTGTTGTGGCGGGTTCAAAGCTCCTTCATTGTTGGCGTAAGAGAATCCGGGATGATTTCTTGTGGCTGGATTGGCCCAATATCCTTGGTTCCCCGCGACATATTGTACTTGCTCCAAGGATCCTTCTCCTTGCTCTCCTCCCACATGCATCGCTTGAGATTGGTCTTGCCAATCACACATTTGGTTCGTTGGAGCGGAGGTGGAAGGGGTTCCTTGGGGCTCCGTGATAAACTTCTCCAGTCTCTCCACTACCTTGTGGAGAGAATCAAACTTGCTTGTAAGCTCCGCTACGGCCTTCGCCTCATAGATACTAGTTGGCTTCAAGGAGGACGTGGAGTGTCCTCGCTCATCGCCCCATTGTTGGTTGTTTGAGGCCATCTCCTCAATTAGGGCCGTAGCTTCCTCGGGAGTCTTTGACAAGATAGCACCATTCGCCGCGGCATCAATAATTTGTTTGGTCCCCGGTTGGAGACCGTTGTAGAAGCTATGAACTAGCTCCCAATCTTCAATGCTATAGTGCGGGCATTGATGCTGCAGATCCTTAAAACGCTCCCAAGCCTCATAGAGCGTCTCTTGGGGTCCTTGCTTGAAGGACATGAGAGCGCTCCGGATCTTCACCGTCTTGGAGGGCGGATAGAACTTGTCAATGAATGCACTCGCCAACTCGTCCCAAGAGGTGAAGACTCCCTCAGCCTGCGTCCTCAACCAATAGAGTGCCTTGTCCTTTAGCGTGAAGGGGAAGAGACTCAGTCTGATGGCATCGATGGAGACCCCCGGCATTTGGAATGTGGCGCACTTCGACAAGAATAATTGGATGTGGTAATGGGGATTTTCATGGGCATTCCCATGAAATGGATCCTGCTGCATCAGAACCACTAATCCAGTCTTCAGCTCAAAGTTCTTGTCAGCCGCCAACTCCGGCATGGCAATGGATGAGGTCGTAGAAGAGGTCTTAGGCCGAAGCCTATCTCGAATAGAAATTATCCTCGCCATCCTTGCCGCTAATTGGTCCGCAGTTTCCGGGTTGGTCATAAACCTCCCTTCCAGATTTTGTCTCCTTTCCGCTCTAAGTCTCCGCGCGGTACGTTCGATCTCGGGATCAAATAATATAGCTTCAGGGTCCGCCGTAGATCTCGTGTACATGCACAAGAGAACAAAGTTTCAAAGAAGCGATTAGCACGATGGAAGGGTTAGGTAAAGAAAAATAAAGAAATAAAATAATAATAACAAAAGAAAAAAAAATAGCTAGGGTGGAAAGATTTAAACGCAATCGCCTCCCCGGCAACGGCGCCAAAAACTTGATCGCTTCAAAATGCAACCCAAGAGCACAACCTAGTATGGCGCAAATTACACGGAGATAAATCCCCGGCAACGGCGCCAAAAACTTGATCGACCCCGGATATACACCCAGAGAACGGTTGTAGTTTTACCGCAAGTGCACGGTGTAGCAGCGAGCGGGTTATCGAACACAGGGAGGACGAATGACCGTGCTTGTTCCAATCAACCTGGCTATTTAAGAAGAGAGAAATTTGCCTTTGGCGATCCTGTCACAATCGTCAGACAAAGTACGGAAATATCAAATCAAATAAAGAACGTCTAGGGAATGGGGAATTCCCGCTACTCACCGTCTTTCGTAAATGTGGTTCATCGGTATCAAAATTGCTAGAATAAGATTTTGGATGAACTAGTTGCAATTGAATGTAGAACCAAGCTCACGCTCTCGCGTTGTTGCCGGTCTATAGCTATCCTAGGTTCGGGTCCAATCTCTTGCAAACCCTAGCCTAGGGAAGCTAGCATTAGGATCAACATCATCGTTCAATCGCGCGCCGAGCCCAATCTCTTGCAAACTCGGCCCACGACCTAGATTGGGATAGTTCCTACCCGTCCAATCTCTTGCAAACGGGTATTGGCGCGGAATTGGAACCGGAAACCCTAGTATCGGTCCAATCTCTTATAAACCGATACTACGGAAATTCGATTCCAATCCAATTCGGATTTCTAGGGTTTCCTATCGAATTGGGATCCAATCTCTTGCAAATCCCAATCGGTATGAACTCCTAGCCATCCGTAGTAAATTGATCCCAATCTAATCCCTAATAGCAATTCTAGCAAAATTCCTACCAATTCATCACAATCATGAAATAGGGCTCGTAGGGTTCATCCCCACGCCCCAAGACGTGGCGACTACTCACAATTCATAGCAAGATCACAAAAATAATCAATGAAATAAGCAATAGAATTCATCACAATATTGAGATATGCAATAAAAATAGAATTTTTAGAGAAGAGAAAACACAAACCAATGGAGTTCTTCAAATAATTCTACAAAAATCAACTTTTGTCTCCTCTCCAATCTCAAGAATAAAGCTAAAAAGTTAATCTAAAAGGCTACAAAAAATCTAAGAGAAAGGCCCCCCAAACTAGGGTAAAAACAGGGGTTAAATACCCCCCAAAATCGTCCAAAAACTGTGACCAAAATACCCATGCGCAGCCTGTTTTCCGCAATTTTCGCTACAGGCAGCGCGTCGCACTCGGCCGAGTGACAAAAGTCGCTCGGCCGAGTGAAAACCCTGTAATTTTCCAGTAAGTCTTGATCTTCAGGGGTCTTCACTTCGGGGGCGGCTCGGCCGAGTGAGTTGTCGTCACTCGGCCGATGGCTTCTTGGTACTCGGGCGGTCGGGATTATCCACTCGGTCGAGTGGGTCTTCTGAAGCTCAGGCAGCCGAAAAACAGTAACTTGGCGATTTTTGAATGGCTTCGTCTGGGCGCCACTCGGGCGGACGGGGTCTCGTCACTCGGCCGATGTGGTATCCGTTGCTCGGCCGAGTGCACATATGAATCGTGTCTGATCTGGTCGGCCGAGCGGTGTCTCGCTGGTCGGCCGAGTGACTCCTTCACTCGGCCGAGTGGGACACTAAAAATGCCCAGATTGCTTGTTTTGGCCTCCTCGTCGCTCCTGCGACGTCCGTTCTTCTTCCGCTCCTCTCTAAGAGCAAAATACCCCTCGGGGAGGTCGTCGGTGACCCTCTGGAGTAAGCGCATCTCGAGATCACTCCAAATCACGCCAAATCACCTAAAATGCGACAAAGACAACAAATCGTGAAAAGCATCGCAATATCGTCGATATATCGTGAAAAACATGATTTGGGCGATCTAAATGGCATGCAAACATGCGGGAAAAAGGTGTAAAATAAGGAGTGATCACCCAGACTCCATCCCAGCAGCACCCAGCACTTCTTATCATCCTGGGGAGGACTACGTAGATTTGAGATATATCCCTATTGAGGGCCACTATGAGAGTGCTGAGACATCCTAGACCGTGTAGTACGTCCAAGGAGAGGGACGAAACCAGCGGCAGCATCCTGCCGCTAGGAATCACCCGAGGTTTTCTTATGGAAACCCAAGCGGAGGCCTGCAACCTCTGCAATTTCAGAGACCTCCTCCTCCTCCTCAACAGCAACAGAGCCAGCAGCAGGGCGACTTTAGGCCAGCTGGGCCCTACAGGCCGATGGGATATCAGTTCAGCCGGTCGCCTTAGCAGAATTATGCGCCGGCTCCACCAAAGTCCAACCTCGAATCCACACTGGAGACCTTCATGAGCGGCCAGATCCGTTTTAACCAGGATAATTAAACCAATTCAAGAATATCAATTCTTTGCTCGATGAACTGAGGGGACAGATGTCGCAGCTGCTGAAGAATCAGGGATGATTACCCTCCCAACCAGAGACTAACCCTAGAGCTTAAGCCAACGCCGTGGTTTCAGTGACCACACATGGAGGACGGGTGACTGACCCCGTCATGGTCCCGGTACTCAATAAGGAGAAGATCACCACTGAAGAAGTTGTTGATGACAGCGATGGAGTTGAGGCCACTAAAAGGCCTGTCACTACTGAGGAGAGAGCGGATACACCTCACGTCTTACCTACTACGACGCCGCCTCTCGTTGATGCATCTAAAGGCAAAGCCTCCAGACCCCCTCCTCCATACCCACAGAGGCTTGCCCTAGCCAAATTGGAGAAGAAGTACTCCAAATTCATGGAGCTACTAAAGGGGATCCAACTGAACATTCCGTTCATAGATGCCATTAACGAGATCCCTATCCACGCTAAATTTCTAAAGGATCTCATCACAGGAAAGAGGAAGCTTGAAGAAATAAAGCTATTGGAGGATTCTACCTCCATTATTAAGAATCACCTCCCCCAGAAGCTGCCAGATCCGGGGAGCTTCACCGTGCCATGCTCCATTGGAGGGATGCCGATCAGTAGGGCGTTTATTGATTTAGGGGCTAGCATCAACCTGATGCCCCTCTCCATCTTCAAAAGACTCCAGATGGGAAGCGAGCTGGAACCGACGAGCATGTCCATCCAGCTCGCCGATCATTCCATCACTTACCCGGTCGGAATAGCGAGGGACGTCATCCTCCAGATAACTCCAGGACTATGTGTCCCATTCGATTTTATCATCATGGACATGCCGGAGGGAGGGAGCTCTCAACTCATACTCGGTCGCCCCTTCATGGCGACGGTCGGAGTTCTGATAGACGTCCGAGAAGGGACCCTCTCACTCAATGTGGGAAATATTGAAGCTGAGTTCCGGCTACAAAAGCCTATGAAGGAGCGAGCCCATGTAGAAGGGGCCAGTTATCTGGAGCTTCTCGAAGAGGAAGCTATTGAAGAGTTCACTACTGAAGGGGTCATGAAGGACCCAATGATGGCAAGTATCGACGACGACGGCGACCCAACCTACAACAAAGCGGTCGTCGCGTATATCCAAGTATTGGATGAGGAGTTTCTACGTCAATCATCAAATCACCAAGCGCCGGGGACCATATCTTATGTTGAGAAGAATATTGGAGTGAGCAAAAATCAAACGCCGCTGGTTTGCACCATCCCGGAGATGGACGTGCGACTGCCGCGTGCGTCAAATGAGCATTGATACATTAGAGGGAGTCGAGCTCATGATTGAAAACGACCGCTTATTGGGAGGCAACCTAATTCCTTAGATCTTTGATTTTCTTTCTTATTTTCTTATTTTTCATTTTATATTTCGTATTTTTAGACAAAACTATAAAAATCATAAAAACTTGATGAGTTCGTGTTTTGTGTAGGACGGACAATTGGGGGTATGCATATGGACATTATAAACGGAAGGAAGCCAGAGGAAAGCAACGAATTCGAAGATCTGAGAAGAAAACCAAGGGAAAAAAATAGGAAAAAGAGATACAGGAGACTCGACCGAGCAATTCATCTGCTCGGTCGAGCAGCACAGATACAGAGTGTAGGATCCTGCCAAAACAGAGTTAGGATCGATAATTAAAGTTGAGACTTACGCTTGCGTATGCGGAACGGTAGTCTCGGAACTTTGCCTTCGGATTCGCCACGACGGATCGAGTCTTCTCACGAACGGATTAAGGCTACTAATCCACAATCTAAATCTCTATTTTAGATTAAGAACTTGGATAGAGGAAGAGAAAGGATTTCTGCAGAGCTTCGCTAGAATGAAGTTGCATGCATGAATGCCATGCAAAAGGTGTAAGAAATGGCTTACCCTTGGGTCTTATTTATAGCCCCCAAGGTAGTTATTTTAGGGTAAGTTGTTCTCTTGGAACAACTTAATTAAGGTGTACCATGATACATGGCACATTATAAGCTTAAGTTGTACCATATGCATGGTACAACATAAGCTTAAGATATTCCCCCTTTATTAGCCATATGTCGCATGCACTTATGCATATATAATGCGACTTTCCCACTCATCCAGAGATCCTCTCCGCAAGGGAACAGATTCCCTTTGTACATGACTTCGTGTACGCGACGTTCGAGGTCCGTATTCCCTCGTACATCCCCCACAAGGGTGTACAAACGTCTTCCATATCCAACATCTCCTACTCACACTTGAGGGGATTGTAAGAGAACGTCTTTCCCTTCGTTCTTTCATCTATCATACCGAGAAATAGACCGTGCGACCGTCATGCGCGTAGAGTCTGTTGTTGTGCACTTGTTAGAGATACACAACGACCTCGAAGGTGCAAAGTTGAGTAGTTCAACGCATGCTTTACCCTAGATTATTTCTTCACATTTCTTATACTTTATATTCAACAATTGAATCCCAGCTGGATTACAATTGGCTGGCCAGCTTTGAATCATTAAAGTCCAAATGCGAATATGAAATCAATCTTCCTCTTCTTGCGAACCTTCTGATCTTGACTTGATTCGCTTTTCTAACGTGCCTCGCCGAGCCGAATTATCATAGCCCATTAGTAACACGCTAAGATAGCGATCTTCTCGTCAAATCTAAAGGAACCAATTGGAGTCCTTGAGGGTAAGAGTTAAGACCCGTATGGCCTTTGAGTCTCACATAATAGCAAACACTATTGCTATTAACTCAGTGGTCGAAATGCATACGTGGTATGAACACGTATTACAACATCACTCCTTTCCCAGGGAGAGTATGTCTTAATGATGTTGTACGGATGAAAGATCAGACACCACAGTGCCTATCTTTTTGAGTCCCCTTACTACTCGTGAAATATTCACGGACTCTCATCCTGCATAAGACAGATAGGATTAAATCCTATGAGATCTCTTTCAAATATCCTTGTGATACAGATCTCAGATCTTTTGTAAGCATCCGTATGATGCAGATCTTTTATTCGACTATCTTGTTTAAGTCACGACTCTAAATCATTTGTCTAATGATTTTGACTTTAAACTAGTCTCATCTCTATCTTATCCATCTGATAAGATAAGGCGGTTGCTCATGTGAGAGAGCCAACCTTAATCTGTCCGACATACACACAATAAAATAGCTGAGACTCAAACACAAATGTTTAAAATCATTTGTAAGAAACTTGTATGCAATATATAAAAGAACTTCTTTCTTTTATTAAACTTTGATCTTCTATAGACATGGGAAATATTACAAGATACAGCTCAGCACCTACGCATTCCCATAGATGATAAGTGTTTGTAGAACACATCTCTGGGGATCGCCTTGGTAAGGGGATCCGCTATCATCTCATGCGTGGATATGTATCCTATGTCTACTTCCTTCCGTTTGTCATAGTCCTTCGCAAACTTGAATCGAATGTCAATGTGTTTGGTCTTACAATGAAATTTAGGATCTTTGACGTAGGCAATCGAAGCTTGACTATCACTGTATATAGGAACAGTGCTTGTGTCAGTGGCATTCGTCAGCCTGTCTAAGAATTTCCTAAGCCAAACAGCTTCTTGGACCGCCATGCTGAATGCTACGAATTCGGCTTCCATGGTTGATAGAGCGATGCAGGTTTGTTTCTTGCTGCTCCAGAATATTGCACCATTCCCGAGCAAGAAAACAAAGCCTGAGGTAGATCTTCGCTCATCGAGATCACCTGCGCAATCAGCATCGGTATAGCCTTCGAGTCTCAAGGTATTGCCTTGATAGCATAATGCATAGTCCGCAGTCCCTTTGAGGTACCTTAATATACTCTTCACCGCTTTCCAGTGTGCTTGTCCTGGGTTGGATTGGTAACGGCTTACCATACCAACACCATAGCAAATGTTCGGTCTGGTACACATCATAGCGTACATCAGACTCCCGACAGCACTGGAGTATGGAACCTTTTCCATAGCTTTCTTTTCTTTTGGATCTTTGGGACACATTTCCAAACATAGACCCTCGCCTTTGCTTATTGGAGTATCAATTGGCTTGCAGTCCTGCATATTAAATCGTTCTAAAACTTTCTTTATATATGTCTCTTGAGAGAGAGAAAGAAGTTTCTTGGAACGATTCCTTGAGATCTTAACCCCAAGGATATATGCAGCTTCACCCATGTCTTTCATCTCAAAGACGGATGAAAGCCAAGCTTTGATATCCAATATAAGACGCTTATCATTTCCGGCTATAAGTATGTCATCTACATAAAGAGACATAATTACATACTTGTTTTTAATCCTCTTAATATATACGCAGTTGTCTTCGTTGAGCATGGAGAAACCATACGACAAAACGACTTCTTGAAAGCGCATATACCACTGCCTTGAGGATTGTTTAAGACCATATATGGATTTACGAAGTTTACAAACCTTATGTTTGTTTTCTTCTTGTACAAACCCGTTTGGTTGTTCCATGTAGATCTCCTCATCTAGTTCTCCGTTAAGAAAAGCAGTCTTTACATCCATCTGATGTAACTCGAGGTCCAAACAAGCCACCATTGCCAGAATTAAGCGAATGGAGGTAAAACGCACGACAGGAGAGAAAGTCTCTTCGTAGTCTATTCCTTCCTGTTGCGTGAAACCTTTCGCAACAAGGCGAGCTTTATATTTCTCGATGGAGCCATCAGCCTTATGCTTGATTTTGAGAACCCACTTGTTCCCAATGGCTCTACGTCCCTTAGGTAAATCAACCAAGTCCCAGACTTGGTTTGTTTTCATGGATTGAAGTTCTTCTTCCATTGCCGCTATCCATTTATCTTTAGCAGGGCATGTGACGGCCTGTTTGAAATTTGCAGGTTCGTCATCATCTTGTAGTAATGTCATGAATGTTTGAGGAAATTCATCCTCAAATCTCAGAGGTGTTAGCCTCGTTCGATTACTACGTCTTGTTTGAGTTTGATCACTCCCACTTGGAATGACATCACTCCCACTTGGAATAACATCACTCCCACTCGGAATAGGATTGGTATCGTTCGTATCATCCATTGGTGAAGTTTGAAACGTATTTTCTTCTTTACCAAGAATTCTCCCACTCGAACGTTCCGATCCTTCTTGATCCCAAGTCTCAAACAAGGATAAGTCTTGACTTATCTCACCCTGTCTTGGAAACTCGTTTTCCAAGAAGACAACATCCCTCGATTCGAATTCTATTAGACCTCCATTGTCCTCTTGACCTACGAAAGCATATCCTTTGGAGTTTTCAGCGTATCGGATGAAGATACACTTCCTCCCACGTGGCCCAAGTTTGCCATATTTGTGAGAGGATAAATGTGCGTAAGATGCACAACCCCAAGGTTTTAGAATGCTTAAGTCTGGAGTTCTATTGTTCCACAACTCATAAGGAGTAGAACTTACCGACTTCAAGGGTACACGGTTTAAGATGAATGATGCCGTCAATAATGCGTCACCCCAAAAGGTGATAGGCAAATTTGCCTGAGACATCATTGAACGGACCATTTCCATCAATGTCCTATTTCTTCTTTCCGCAACACCGTTTTGTTGTGGAGTATAAGGCATAGTTATTTGATGAACTATGCCTTTTTCATCACAGAGTTCCTTAAAACTCGTTGATTGATATTCCCCACCCCGATCGGTTCGCAAGACCTTTATCTTGCGATCTAGTTGATTTTCCACTAAACTCATATAGTTTTTGAAGCAAGTTAAAGCTTCATGTTTGTGGGAAATCAAATAAATATGACCGAAACGGGTGAAGTCATCAATGAAAGTGATGAAATAGGACTTCCCGCGTCTTGTCTTAACATTCATTGGACCGCAAATGTCCGAATGAATAAGCTGTAATGGAAATTCGGCCCTTGTGCCAGTTCCAAACGGCTTGCGACAAGTTTTCCCTACAAGACAATGTTCGCAAGTTGACATTTCAACTTTTGAAACATTAGATAGCAAGCCACTTTTGGCAAGTCTATCCATTCTAGTTGGTCCAATATGACCAAGTCTTGCATGCCAACAAATGATCTCAGATTCAGAGTTAGAAGCATTTGTTAAATGGAAACTTTCATTAATGGAAGAAGAATCATCATACATTGTATTTAAAACAATTAATCCATTACAAACATTACCAGAACCAATCAAAGAATTATTACAAACAAGGTCAACATATTGTTTATAGAACCTCCACTCATAATCTAAAGACATTAACATGACCACGGATACGATATTTCTTCTAATATCTGGAGCAAAGAGGACGTCATGCAATAATAAAGTCCGGCCGTTGTCGAGAACTAGCTTGCATGTTCCGACGCCTTTGACTTCAACACGAGTGTTGTTGCCGACGTATATCCACTTTGTTCTTTGAGTTATCCTCCGATACTCTACGAAGAACCTTCTGTCCTTCGCTACGTGGTCTGTGGCCCCTGAATCAATCAACCAAAAATAGTTAGATTCAGCAAGAAACATGGAACTAGAAACACATATGTAACTAGCCCTACAAGTTACCTTATCACTTTTATCCGTACATGTACGGGCGAAGTGACCGTACTTGTTGCACTTAAAGCACTTGATCTTCTTCAAGTTTTTCTTCTTTGAGTGCACATTCTTTTGCCACTTTTTGTTCTTAGTCTTCTTTGAGGTTTCCGGTTCTTGCTTTCGTTCGTTCACAAACCTTAAGCGTTTATTCTTCCGCTTATTTCCTCCATGTGAGGAACTAGCGGCCACGTGCACTTCTGCACTTGGTTTTGCGGCTTGAATCCGCTCTTCCTCAAGTTCGAGGTGTTTCGATACATCGCTTAAAGTTTTAATGCACTCATTATGAGTGAGATGCATTTTCATGTTATCCCAGCTATCTGGGAGTGAACGAATGACTGCTTGGATCTGCTGTTCGTCAGACAGCGTAACACCCGCATCCTTTAATTCAGATATAAGATTCGCCATGTGGCGGAGATGCTTTTTCATAGAATGATCTCGCCGCATCTTGTACGAATCAAATTGAATATTTAAGGAGCGGAGTTTGGTAACCGAAGTTCCACCAAACTTTATCTCTAGCTCAGACCATATGTCTTTGGCTAGGTCGAATTCCCGAAATAGACGCATTATGTCATTGTCCATGGCAGACAGTAGCGTAATACGTGCTATTTTGTTCTTTCGAGTCCAAGTATCATAAGCTTCCCGGTCCCTCTTGTGTTGGGCCGTATTGCCCAACTCAGGTTCTTCCATTATGTTTTGGAGTGTTTCGAGCACATCTTGCTCCTCCAAAACATATTGGATTTTTATTGACCAAAGTTTATAATTGTCGTCGTTGAGCTTTTCACCTTTGTTAAGCTCTGCGAAAATATTTTTAGAAGCGGTAGACATATTCTATTCAAAAAAAACTGCAAAGAAAATGAAAAACACGATCAAAATTCTATGCATAAAGTTCCGATTCTTTAAACACTTGATAAGTTCCTTGGATGCGTTGAAATGTTACTCTAGAATCGAGAAGTTCACTACGTTCCCAACTACCATCTAGAAGTAACTTTCAAAGTATCCCTCTTACTTATCTCAAGTAAAAAGAAATCATAAATAATACCCGTATGGTATTAGCAGCGGAAAAATACTTTGAAAAACATATCTTTCAAAATGGAATAGGTGAGAATTTGCGCAAAGAATTTTAGCGCAACAATTGCCAAGCCACGAGACCTGTTCTACACACCCATGGGTTAGATAACCATGGTCGGATCGTGGTAGGACTTGGAATTCTAAATTGCGCTATCCCGATTAAGGACGGGACATAACCTATTTGAAAAACATCTTTTTAAAAAAAAATTTGAAAGCACGTTGGCTAATCTCTGTAGAGTAGAGCACAACGTCACAAGTACATTGGCTAATCTCCGTAGAGTAGAGCACAATGACATGGCTAATCTCGCATGAAGTAGAGCACTATGGCTAATCTTCAAAGAGTAGAGCCTAATGAAAAAACTTCGTTAAAACGTTAGTCCCGTATGAACTAGTCGGCACTGTGGTTAGCCTCTTATGGGCTAATCGACACATTCGAGTTTGACCAAGGCCTTTTGTTACCCTGTATGGGTCATTTGGCAAGTTTGCAATCGACCCAGACCTTTTGTCGGATTGGTCGACCAAAAACACTAAATTGGTCGACCAATTTTTTTTGAATTGCAACTTCTTCCCGGCCAGGGCCTCTGCCCTGGCCGAGGTTTGGCCAAGGGCCGGCCAGGGCCTCTGCCCTGGCCGGCCAGGGGCCTTGGCCCCCTCGGCCAAGGCCTCTGCCCTGGCCGAGGCCGGCCAAGGCCGGCCAGGCCCTGGCCGAGGCCAGGGCGCCGGCCCTGGCCTCTGCCAGGGCCGGTAGGGCGGCCCTGGCCACTGCCAGGGCCGGCCTGGCCGGCAGGCCTTGGCCATGGCCGGCCATTGCCGGCCTGGCCTTGGCCGGCCACTGCCAGCCTGGCCATGGCCAGCCATGGCTTGGCCATGGCCAAGGCCATTTGGCATTGGCCGGCCATGGCCCCTTTGGCCATGGCCGGCCACCCCCTTTGAATGGGGTTGCCGCACACATTCCTCCCCCTTGATGGGGTGGTCGCCGGTGGTTATTGGCCGTAGCCAACCCCCTCCGCTTGGGGAGGGGGGGTGCATAGCCTTCATAGCCCATTTGGCCATGGTGCACATGCACCAAATTTCCTCTTACCCGATGGAAATAACTACCATCATCTTCCTCGATGAAGCACCCGTTCGTCGAGAAATTAGTTATTTCCTAATGGTCGTGTGCCAAAAATGAAAAATAACATACTACGTGAACGGTCGGTTCTTCCCGTCACGGAGAGTTCCTACAATATCCGTAATGATAGGAGACCCTAACGTGAAAAGAACAACCGCTGCGTTCTCTCCGTCACGAAGCGTTCCTACTATATCCGTAATAGTAGGAGACCCATTCGTGAAAAAGACAACGACTCGTTCATAGTTTCGACGGGGCGGTGGTTTGACCGGGGCGAACCCATATGGCTCCGATACCAATGTTGGATCCTGCCAAAACAGAGTTAGGATCGATAAATGAAGTGGAGACTTACGCTTGCGTATGCGGAACGGTAGTCTCGGAACTTTGCCTTCGAATTCACCACGACAGATCGAGTCTTCTCACGAACGGAGTAAGGCTACTAATCCACAATCTAAATCTCTATTTTAGATTAAGAACTTGGATAGAGGAAGAGAAAGGATTTCTGCAGAGCTTCGCTAGAATGAAGTTGCATGCATGAATGCCATGCAAAAGGTGTAAGAAATGGCTTACCCTTGGGTCTTATTTATAGCCCCCAAGGTAGTTATTTTAGGGTAAGTTGTTCTCTTGGAACAACTTAATTAAGGTGTACCATGATACTGTAGGATCTAAATAAGGCCTAGAGGGGGGGTGAATAGGCCTTTGACCAAATTATCGCAAGATAAAAATTAAGCCTAGTTTACAGCATGCAGTTTAGGAATTGGACAATCAAAGCATTCACAGAAGACACAGAATTTAACGTGGTTCGGTCCCCATGACCTACGTCCACCCCAATGAGCAATCACTTATACTGTTTCTTTAAGAAGTTACAATCTCCCTTAGATTGGTGCACCAACACCAACCTGTCAGACCAACTCAAGCTCACCTAAGCCAAAAAGAAACATACAAGAATCACACCCCAACCCAACTTGCCCCAACAAGTTTGGTTCCCAGAGTCCCAAATAACGGAAGAAATTATATTACAGAAATGCTGATCAAAACATTAATAACTTCACAAATAAATAAGATCAAGAGTTTAGAAAGCTCATTTGTGAAGATTTCTCTGGTTGTCGTCTTTCAGCACATCAGTAGCTTCGCAACGCTTCTTACGGAATGATGATCGGATGTCTGTAGAAGAAGTAGTCGCTGTCCCCGTGGAAGTAGTCGGTAGAAGTTCCTCACTCAAAGTGATCTCATTTTCTGCACAGGAGGAACTAGCTGCTCAACTTGCTATCACTGCGTCGGGGATGAAGTCACGGTCGCAACGCTTCTTACGGAACTCAATTTGGATCTCTAGAACTCCACTTATTGATGAAAATGTGAAGAGATGTACATTGGTATTTATAGAATTGAGTTAACGGGTCTCGTTACTGTGCGAGGGGATCCGCCACGAGGCGGCTTAGCGGGTTTAATTGCGCTGGGACCCGCACCCGCAATTTACGGCCTGTCGGCAGCCGTCCATTCTCAGATCGATGCTCGAGATTCGCCCACGTCGCTGCAGCCGCGCCCGCTTTCACGACCCGGACCCACGTGAGCCGCCCGCCAGCGCTGACTCGAAGTCGGCAGCGCCTGAACCGTTGGATGGAGATCCAACGGCAGAGATTAAGCCACGTCGCCCGCGGCTGAGTCAGCGGCGCCCGCCATTTGCGAATCGTGGGCGTGGTTGGTGGCCGTTGGATCTGGATCGAACGGCTGACAAGCGGCCACGTCGCCTCGCTTCGATCGATCGTCGGATGCGAAATGAACGGCCAGGATGATGCCACGTCGGCCGATTTAAATTCTGCGATGAAGCGTATATGGGAACAGTGCCGTATGTCGTATTTGCTGAGTATTTTCACTGTATTCTTGTGTATTTGGGCATCAAATAAATCCCAAAAATTCTGAAATAATTCTCAAAAATCCCAGAGCTTCATTTTGACATGTGAGAATTGTTTCACCTCATTTCACCACTTGTAGAAAAAGTTTCTTCTTTGTATACTCAGTATTTTCTCGTATTTCCCCGTATTTGGACTTCAAACAATCTCCATAAATCCTGAGAAAAATCCCATGCTATTTATAGCCTATGATTAACTCTAGGGTAGAGTTTCGTAGCTATACTCTCTCGTTTGATCAGCTTGTGTAATTCCAAATGAAGTTTCAGCTCCGTATTTCAACGTACTTGAGTACGTGCATATGTAACTTGTAACTTGAGCACTCATGACTATAGGGACCTGTGACACACTCAACAAACAGATTAGAACAGTTCAGTAGGGTTTGTTATCATCAAACATAGGGTAGGATGCTGTTTCCAACAATCTCCCCCTTTTGATGAGAACAAACCAGACATTAAGATTACATCAAAAATGTGTGAAGTGTGTGAGTGTGTGAAGCATGAATATGAGCATGAATGGCAAAAATGATATGCTCCCCCTATTGACATGCTCCCCCTATCTCTGATCAATCTTAATATTTCTCTCCCCCTTTGTTTTCATCAAAAAAATGTATGAAATAACATATGAGGAATGGAAAATTGAACATTATAAACCAAAACAAAAGGCAATACATCGTTTGACCACAATGAATAAATAAGCAATAATCACTAAGTCATAACTACCATAATTCATCTCCGTGCTCAAGTGTGATGATCAAATGTTTAGTACATATGGAGAGGTAATAAGGAAGACATCCTGTCATAACCATCTTTTCCACTGAATATATGAACATCAAAGATTGAGTTTCCCCTTCTCATGTAATATGAGTTCAAGTTACCAATTCCAAACATGACCGAGAAGGATTTTTAAATGTGAAATGGCAGTGCTTGACGGACTTAACACCAACGCTAAAAAATGACATTTATAGCATAAGTTGGATGTCCAAGGGTAGTATCAAGGACATGGATCGTATCCATTTTTCATACGAAGCTCTGTGTATATATTTTGAAGACACTCGTCTTGCTATTCTTTTTATACACGTATATTTTGATGAGAGCTTTTCTTTTTACCCATGCCTTGAAACATCATATCCCATTAAAACATAAATTAGTCCACCAACAACCACTTTTCTTATTCAATATTTCAAATCCATATCAAAAAACATATTGATCTGTGTAAGTGTGATTGGATGATGAAAAACGTTAGTTACTCATTAATGAATATGACCTAATTAAGCATGTAGTCTTTGAATGCAAGCATTGTTAAGAATATAATATTCAAAATCCATAAGACATATGTTTTGCATTTAAAGTTGTTTCTGATGAAAAAAAAATGCAAAAGGAGGAGATAGACAAGTCACTTTCCCTTTCTGTTTATATTTTTCTTTTTCATTTTTTTATTTTTCTTTTTCATTTTTTTTATTTTTCTTTTTGTAGCACACCACACAAAAACAATAAAAGCACACCAAATAATATTTTCACTCTAAATATAATCAATAATGCCCAGTTCTAGACGTAGACGACAAAAACGATCTTCTGGCAAAGGTTTTGTAAAGATATCTGCCAACTGAGAATCAGTAGAAATATATTCAATGGATACATCCTCTTTTGCCAAATGATCTCTAAGAAAATGATGTCTTACATCTATGTGTTTTGTCCGAGAGTGATGAACAGGATTATTAGAAAGATCTATAGCACTCTTACTATCACATCGTAATGGAACTTTTCTAAGATCCAAGCCGTAGTCAGACAGGGTTTGCATCATCCAAAGTACTTGGGCACAGCAACTGCCAAGGGCAATATACTCAGCTTCAGTAGCGGACAAAGCAACACTGTTCTGCTTACGACTAGACCAAGAAACCAATGAATGTCCTAGCATAAAACATGTTCCACTAGTGCTCTTTCTATCAATCATACTACCAGCATAATCAGCATCAGCATAGCCAACCAAATTAAGATTACCACAAGAGGGATACCATAGTCCAAGTGTAGGAGTGTGAATAAGATATCGAAAAATCCTCTTAATGGCTATCAAATGTGATTCTTTTGGACAGGCTTGAAATCGTGCACACAAACAGACAGAAAACATGATGTCTGGTCTAGATGCAGTTAAATAGAGTAAGGACCCAATCATACCTCGATAAAGCTTTTGGTCCACATTTATACCTTTGTCATCCTTTTCAAGCTTCGTCGTCGGACTCATTGGAGTTCGCATTGGCTTTGCATTTTCCATCCCAAATTTCTTCAACAGTTCTTTTATGTACTTGGTTTGTGAAACATATATGCCATCTCCAGTTTGTCTTACTTGAAAGCCCAAAAAGTATTTCAACTCTCCGACCAGACTCATCTCAAATTGATCCTGCATAACCTTTTCAAACTTTTGGCATAAAAGATCATTAGTAGCACCGTAAATAATATCGTCCACATAAATCTGAACAATAAGAAAATGATCCTGTTCATGCAAGATAAACAAAGTGTTGTCTGCACTACCCTTTTTAAAGTTATTTTCCAAAAGATATGAACTGAGACGGTCGTACCAAGCTCTGGGAGCTTGCTTCAGACCATACAAAGCCTTTTGCAACTTGTAAACGTGATTTGGAAAACTATGACTTTCAAAACCAGGGGGTTGTTCAACAAAAACATCTTCTTTCAAATAACCATTTAAAAATGCACTTTTCACATCCATTTGCTTCAATTTAAAACCTTTGAAACTTGCAAAAGCCAGTAATATTCTAATGGCTTCTAATCTAGCAACTGGTGCAAAAGTTTCATCACAATCAATTCCCTCAATCTGGTTATATCCTTTGGCCACTAATCTTGCCTTATTTCTGATTACATTTCCAGATTCATCAAGTTTGTTTTTGAAAATCCATTTAGTGCCAACAATTGGGTAATTATCAGGTCGGGGCACTAATGTCCAAACATTATTTCTATCAAACTGATTAATCTCATCATGCATGGCCATAACCCAACTTTCATCAGTTAAAGCGATTTCAACGTTCTTAGGTTCAATTTCAGAAATGAGGTCACCATGAATGCATAAGGCACACAAGTTATTGAAAGTGGATCGAGTGCGTATACCTTCCGTAGGAGTCCCCATGATCAGCTCAGGTGGATGATGTGGATTGAACCTGAGCTCTCCTCTTTCCAGTCTATGTCCTTGTGTTACTTCTGGTTCAGCTTCCTTTTGGCCTTCAGATGGTTCAGCTATGTTTTCAGGCTCTGTAGTTTCCTTGTCTGCATCTTCAGTTTCCCTGCAATTTAAAAGATCTATTTCAGCTTCATCAAATTTCACATTAATTGACTCAACAACAGTTAAGGTTCGTTTATTGTAGATCCTGTATGCTTTGCTCCTTGATGAATATCCTACGAACACTCCTTCGTCTGATTTGGATTCAAATGTCCCCAGCTGATCTCCTGTGTTTAAAATGAAACACCTGCATCCAAATACTCTGAAATATGAAATGTTAGGAGTCTTGCCATGCCACAGTTCATAGGATGTTTTGTTCATTAAAGGTCTAAGCATAACCCTGTTGCAGACATAGCAGGCTGTATTCACTGCTTCGGCCCAAAAATACATAGGAAGAGAATAATCATTAAGCATGCTTCTTGCCATCTCTTTTAAAGTTCGATTCTTTCTTTCGACCACCCCGTTTTGTTGAGGTGTTCTAGGAGAAGAAAATTCATGTAAGATCCCTTTTTCCAAACAGAAGTTTTCAAAAACAGAGTTTTCAAATTCACCACCGTGATCACTTCTAATTTTCATAATTGAAAGATTTTTCTCATTTGAAACTTGATTACAAAAATTTTGGAAATTTTCAAAGGAATCCGATTTCTTGGCTAAGAAGTAAACCCATGTATATCTAGAAAAATCATCGATCAAAACAAAACAAAATCTCTTTCCATTGAGGCTAGCAACATCGATAGGCCCAAACAAATCCATATGAATCAATTCTAGGACTCGTGAAGTGGTAACTTCCCGAATTCCCGTAAAAGTGGATCTAGTTTGCTTACCTTTTGTGCATGCAACACACAACTTACCATTCTCGTACTGTTGATGTGGCAAGCCTCGGACCAGGTTTTTATTCTCCAGCTTATGTAGCAACTTCATGCTGGCATGTGATAGTCTCCGGTGCCATAGTATAGCCTCCTCCTCCCTGCCAATCAAACATTTAGCAATTGTCATTTCTTCAATTATTATTGTATAAACATTATTTTTCCTATTGGCTATGAAGAGGGTATTACCTGTGACCGAGTCATAAATTTTACAAATTTTCTCATCAAAAAGTACTTTCATACCTTTGTCACAGAGTTGGCTTATGGAGATGAGGTTGTGTTTGAGATTTTCAACCCAGAGGACGTCAGAAATCTTAAAAGTATTGTTGCCAACAATACCTTTACCCATTACCTTGCACTTGCCGTTGTCCCCTAATGTAACACTTCCTCCTTCTTGCTTCACGAGGCTAAGGAACTTGTCGCTGTTCCCTGTCATGTGTCTTGAGTAGCCTGAATCCAAATACCACTCACACAGTTGTTCCTTAGCCACGCTGAGTCCCTACACATAAGAAGAACAAGGTATGTGTGACCTGGGTAGCCAAATAGGTCCACAATGGTTAGTCATAGTACCTTTCGGAACCCATACTTGTTTGAACTTCATGTTTTGGTTCTTATAACAACAATTTCTATATAAATGCTCAAAAGAACCACAGGTATAACATTTGGCGTTCCGTTTCTTTTTCTTGATGTAATGATTTTTCTTTATCATGTTTTCATTATAAATATTTCCAAATCCTAGTCCTTGTTTATCGTTTTTGATTGACTGGTATCCAAGAATGATGTCTAGTGATTTCCTTCCTACACCAAATTTTCTGATACTCAGTTCTAAATCAGAGACTTTGGATTTCAAAAAGATGTTTTCATTTACAAGCATGACACTTTTATTTATAAAACTCTTTCTAACATTATCTTCATTTTTAGCGAGAGTTTCTATTCTTTTATTTAGGCCAACAATCTTTTCATTACCATTCTTAATTTCTAGCTTTAATGAAGCACAAGTCTGACAAGGTATAGCTTCAGTAATACTAGACTTTCCTTTGAGTTTTTCAATGCTAATTTTGAGCGATGCAATTTCATTTTTCAATTTTATTTCATTTTGCAAAACATTATAATTTTCCTGCTGTAGTTGGAAATTCATTTCTTTATAATTTTCTATAGAGGATTCAAGAGAAGTAATTTCTGAATTCATGTTTTCACAAATGTTCATTAATTCTGGTAAAGAAAATTCATCTCTTACCTTGTTCGTGTCGCTTTCACCTATTAGGCAAAGTGATGATTGCGCTACCTCGTCTTGTGGTTCGTCTTCATCGTCATCATCCCATGTTAACGCAAATGATTTCCCTTTGGCTTCGGATGACGCGTTCTTTGTTGGACAGTTTTTCATGAAATGTCCAAATTTCTTGCAGTTGAAACATTGAACACTTTTAGTAGTATTCTGTTCAGATGAGGAATTCAAAGGATTAAACTTATTAAAACGATTGAACCTTTTTGCCATTTCAGATTTTCCGGCAGGAGTTCTGATGAAGCGTCGGAATCCTCTGACCATCAGTGCATGTTCCTCGTCGAGATCTTCTTTGTCACTTTCTTCGGCTTTGAGAGCGATGGTCTTTAAAGGTTTAGCCTCACCTTTTTCTCTTGTCTCGACGGTTTTGAGTTCCAGCTCATGGGATAACAGATTCCCAATCAGATCATCCAGCTTCAGCTTAGTGAGATCTCTAGCTTCTTGGATGGCCGTCACTTTAGGTCGGAAGGAACTAGGAAGCGCTCTTAGGATTTTCCGAATGAGGTCGATGCTGTCGTAAGACTTTCCCAAGGCTTTTGAGTTGTATACGATGTCGGTGAAGCAAGTGTACATGTCCTTGATGGATTCTCCTGGTAGCATGTGGAAACCATCGTACTCTGAGCTCAGCAGCGCTAATCTGGACTCCTTCACCTGAGAGGTTCCTTCGTGAGTGACTTCGAGAGTGTTCCAGATTTCCTGCGCAGTAAGATAATGAGATATACGGTTAAACTCAGTTCTGTCAAGTGCACAGATAATTGCATTCATAGCTTTACCATTTAGAGCATAACGTTTGTTATCGTTATCATCCCATTTATCTTCTGGTTTTGGTACTTCAATATCTTCAATTTTGATTGTAGGTGGGTGATAGCCTTTAGCAACAATTTTCCAAATTTCAAGATCTGAAGAGACTAGGAAAATTTTCATCCTAGCTTTCCAGTAAGCAAAATCAGTCCCATTAAATTTGGGTGGTCTAACTGTAGACTGTCCTTCAGCAAATGCTGAATCATATGTATTCATTATGAACTAGACTCAAATGGCCAAACCTGGCTCTGATACCACTTGTAGGATCTAAATAAGGCCTAGAGGGGGGGTGAATAGGCCTTTGACCAAATTATCGCAAGATAAAAATTAAGCCTAGTTTACAGCATGCAGTTTAGGAATTGGACAATCAAAGCATTCACAGAAGACACAGAATTTAACGTGGTTCGGTCCCCATGACCTACGTCCACCCCAATGAGCAATCACTTATACTGTTTCTTTAAGAAGTTACAATCTCCCTTAGATTGGTGCACCAACACCAACCTGTCAGACCAACTCAAGCTCACCAAAGCCAAAAAGAAACATACAAGAATCACACCCCAACCCAACTTGCCCCAACAAGTTTGGTTCCCAAAGTCCCAAATAACGGAAGAAATTATATTACAGAAATGCTGATCAAAACATTAATAACTTCACAAATAAATAAGATCAAGAGTTTAGAAAGCTCATTTGTGAAGATTTCTCTGGTTGTCGTCTTTCAGCACATCAGTAGCTTCGCAACGCTTCTTACGGAATGATGATCGGATGTCTGTAGAAGAAGTAGTCGCTGTCCCCGTGGAAGTAGTCGGTAGAAGTTCCTCACTCAAAGTGATCTCATTTTCTGCACAGGAGGAACTAGCTGCTCAACTTGCTATCACTGCGTCGGGGATGAAGTCACGGTCGCAACGCTTCTTACGGAACTCAATTTGGATCTCTAGAACTCCACTTATTGATGAAAATGTGAAGAGATGTACATTGGTATTTATAGAATTGAGTTAACGGGTCTCGTTACTGTGCGAGGGGATCCGCCACGAGGCGGCTTAGCGGGTTTAATTGCGCTGGGACCCGCACCCGCAATTTACGGCCTGTCGGCAGCCGTCCATTCTCAGATCGATGCTCGAGATTCGCCCACGTCGCTGCAGCCGCGCCCGCTTTCACGACCCGGACCCACGTGAGCCGCCCGCCAGCGCTGACTCGAAGTCGGCAGCGCCTGAACTGTTGGATGGAGATCCAACGGCAGAGATTAAGCCACGTCGCCCGCGGCTGAGTCAGCGGCGCCCGCCATTTGCGAATCGTGGGCGTGGTTGGTGGCCGTTGGATCTGGATCGAACGGCTGACAAGCGGCCACGTCGCCTCGCTTCGATCGATCGTCGGATGCGAAATGAACGGCCAGGATGATGCCACGTCGGCCGATTTAAATTCTGCGATGAAGCGTATATGGGAACAGTGCCGTATGTCGTATTTGCTGAGTATTTTCACTGTATTCTTATGTATTTGGGCATCAAATAAATCCCAAAAATTCTGAAATAATTCTCAAAAATCCCAGAGCTTCATTTTGACATGTGAGAATTGTTTCACCTCATTTCACCACTTGTAGAAAAAGTTTCTTCTTTGTATACTCAGTATTTTCTCGTATTTCCCCGTATTTGGACTTCAAACAATCTCCATAAATCCTGAGAAAAATCCCATGCTATTTATAGCCTATGATTAACTCTAGGGTAGAGTTTCATAGCTATACTCTCTCTTTTGATCAGCTTGTGTAATTCCAAATGAAGTTTCAGCTCCGTATTTCAACGTACTTGAGTACGTGCATATGTAACTTGTAACTTGAGCACTCATGACTATAGGGACCTGTGACACACTCAACAAACAGATTAGAACAGTTCAGTAGGGTTTGTTATCATCAAACATAGGGTAGGATGCTGTTTCCAACAGATACATGGCACATTATAAGCTTAAGTTGTACCATATGCATGGTACAACATAAGCTTAAGATATTCCCCCTTTATTAGCCATATGTCGCATGCACTTATGCATATATAATGCGACTTTCCCACTCATCCAGAGATCCTCTCCGCAAGGGAACAGATTCCCTTTGTACATGACTTCGTGTACGCGACGTTCGAGGTCCGTATTCCCTCGTACATCCCCCACAAGGGTGTACAAACGTCTTCCATATCCAACACGGAGAAACGCGGCCATTTTGCTCTGCCCGAGCAGCAAGCTGCTCGGTCCGAGTTGAAATAGACTCAGACCGAGTAGACCACTGCTTGATCGAGTACTTCAGGAGATTGAAGTTGGGGAGAAAACATCACTCTGTCGACCCGGACAGAGTATTATTGGCTCGGCCCGAGCAGGATTCGACTCGGCCCGAGCATCCTACTGCTCGGTCGAGTTGTACAGGCTTGAAATTTGGGGACAAAACATCACTCTGTCGATCCGGACAGAGTATTATTGGCTCGGACCGAGCAGTATACGACTCGAAGGCAGTATTTTCATCAAAAATTTTACATTGACTCGGTCGAGCAGCCTAGCTGCTCGGACCGAGTCGGGTCGGAGCCAAAACCCGACACCCGACTATATATAACCGATGTTAAAATTTTTTTTACCCTAAAAATTTCCTAATCCCTCGTTTTACCTCGCCCGGAGCTACCTAACCCTCCACCCTACTGGTTCTCTTTCCCCCGCCGTCTCCACCTGAACTGCCGCCGGCGCCGCCTTCTGCACCGCCTCGCTCCGGTAAGCTCTGACCCCCACTCTCTTCCCTTCTCTCTCTCTCTCTCTCTCTCTCTCTCTCTCTCTCTCTCTCTCTCTCTATATCCCCCCTCTCCGCCCCTATCCTCCCATTCCCCCTCCCCAAATCGCCACCGCCCTACTCATCCGATGTCCCCGTCGACGACACCACCGCTACCGATGGCGCCGTCGTACCCCCCACACAATTTCCACCTCCCCTCTTTCCCCCCCTCTCTCGCCGCCCTACGCCGCCGACGGCTCTGTCGACGGCGCCGGCCACCCGCCTCCCCAAAACCAACCCACCTCCGTTAATCCCCTCTCTACCGTCACAAACCCCCCTCTCTCTCCACGGTGAACAACAATTTGGCTTTCCCCCCGAGTCGAGCCCTATGGCACAGACCGAGCACCTCGGTGCTAGGTCAAAGCCCCCTCACCGAGTCGCCGCTCGGTCACAACTCGTGACCGAGTAGCCACATTCCCACCGAGTCGCAACCAATGACCAATTTGCTCAGCTCGGACCGAGCTGTTACTCTGCTCGGTCCGAGTCATTTGATATCTGCTCTTCACTAGTTTTGATTCGACGAACTGACGTTTTTGTTGAGTATTGATTTCCCGGATTCGTTTTGATGATGAACAAACATAAATATCGTGAACTAACTCTTTGTGAGCGCAGTTATGGAGATCGTCGCCAAAATTCTGTGTACATCAAAAGCGACGTCTCAAGACTTCTCAAAGTGCGTGATCGTGTGCCTGAAGCTTCGTTGAAGCTCTAGTAGCATTATTGAAGTCAAGAGATTCGGATTGAATCTTTGAAGCCAGTTCATCTAGCTTATTTTTACAGTCTTCTAGCTTCTTTTCGTAGAATGTTAAGCCTTGAGTAGGACGTACATTATATTCTTCATAACGCTCATATCTTAGAGCTAGGATTATCTTAGAAGCCCATAGAAACTTTCCCGAAGCTTCACGTTTCAATTCGCGGCTTCTGGTGCGTCTTAGTTGGTTCAAGAAGAAGGACCAACCGACTAGATTGTCATCTAGTCGGTTAAGAATCCTTCTTGAACCGACTAGATCTCCTTGCTCATTTCAGCATCTTCACTGATTGACCAATTAGTCAGTCCAAGAAGGTTCACCGACCGACTAGTTGTCAAACTAGTCGGTTTGGAATCCTTCTTAGACCGACTAGTTATACTTTCACTTTTCCTCCTGAGCTACTGTTTATCGTTAGTCGGTCCAAGAACAACCGTCGACCGACTAGTTGTGAAACTAGTAGGTTGAAATTTGTTCTTAGACCGACTAGTTCTCTTGTGTTCAGCTTATTGTTTTTCAACTGCTTAGTCGGTCAAAGAACACTCACCGACCGACTAGTTGTCAAACTAGTCGGTTGGCAAGTCTTCTTAGACCGATTAGTTCTATATCTCCTGAACTATTTTTATTGGCTGTGAACCTTTTAGTCGGTCCAAGAAGAATCACCGACCGACTAGTTGCCAAACTAATCGGTCAGTGATCCTTCTTAGACCGATTAGACTGCTTCAGAAATAGATCCGTTGGAGCATTAAATGCACGAATTTTCCCTCTCTCTATTCTCTATCCTATATATACTTGTGATGCTTCTTCATAGCATTCAAGGCTGATATTATTGAGACTTTGAGAATTAAAGAGAGAGCATTTAATTCCTATTTCCAAGCTCCCTCTCTTCACAAGAATCTCTCTCTCACTCTTATTCCTCAAGAGAGATTCTCATTGATTGTGAGCTACTCAAGCTAGGAGCTTGAATCCAAGTCATCAACTTCTCCCTAGCCACCTATTGCTGGTCATCTTGGTGGAGCTAGGGTTTGGTGCTTGCTTCTTCCCCAAAATCCTTCTTGCCCTAAAATCGCAAGTTTTACTCAAGGCATAAGATTTTGTTGGTAAGTGGTTTATATTTCATTTACTTTGATATTAAGTTTTTCTCTCAGTTTGTGAGAGAAGTTTGTGATCCCGATTTGTGGGAGTCACATTTTTATTTGTGTATGATTTGATCTTGTAGAGGTTTTCTACAAGAATTTCATAGTGCAAAACTTGGGTTAGTGGTTTCTAACTCAAGTAGCCGGAGGGGATCCAGGTGTTTGTGACGTAGGATCACCGGGAACAAGTCGGGGAGACTTGGGTGGATCCGAACCTGTTACATCATTTGTTTGCATTGCTTAATTCTTGTTTGTCAATTTTCATTCCGCATTGTTGGTTGAGTTTGCACGATAATTAGGAATAATTACTCTTGATTATTTTAAAGTACTATTCACCCCCCTCTAGTACTTGTGCAGTAGCTATCAGGGCATTACATTTGGTATCAGAGCCAAGTTCATAGCTATGTCTACCAACGACAACAAGACCGTTCGTCCACCTTCAGACTATAGCACCTTCAGGAACCGTGAAGGAGCTTCTTCGGTGATGGAAGGACACTCCTCAACTAGGCCTCCTTACTTCAACGGTGCCAATTATAGGTACTGGAAATGTCGGATGGAAACATTCCTCCGGAGCACTTCACTTTGGAGAGCTACGATGACGGAGTATGTTGAGCCCGCCGAACAAGACTTCGCTAAGTGGACTACCGCGGAGGTCGCCGCGGAGGTAAACAATGCCAAGGCAATGAATGCCTTGCAATGTGCTTTGGAGCCCGAAGACTTCAATAAGATATGCACATGTAAGAGTGCATATCAAATCTGAAACTCACTCCTCATCTTGCATGAAGGAACGAGTAGGGTAAGAGACTCCAAACTCACTGTTGTAAATAAAGAATTCGAATTATTTCACATGCAACAGGGTGAGAAGATGAAGGAGTACTATGCTCTCTTCGTTGACATTATAAATGAATTGGAGGCTCTTGGAAAGAATTACACCCAAAAGGAGAAGTCTCAATGATCATTGACAGACTTCCTTCTTGTTGGGAAAAGCATACCTTCGCCATCGAGGAAGGTAACGATATGAATAAATATACTGTCGTTCAGCTAATGGGTACCTTGATGTCTTATGAGGTACGCAAGGACAGTAAAATAAAGATGCAAGACAAGATGAAGTCGTACTTGAAGCAAGACGAGCCAAAGAAAAAGGCGATTGCGTTCAAGGCCGCTCCATCTACATTTACCGATGATGAAGAATAGAAAGACGAGTTGGACTTGGAATCCATTGCCCTCATGGCAAAGAAGTTCAACCGATTCTTCCGGAAAGGTAATTTCAAGAACAAATCAAAATTTAGTTCTACTAACACCTCCGCTCCATTGTGTTTTAAATGCAACAAGCCAGGACACATCAAAGCGGATTGTCCTCAAAACAAACAAAAGGAGAAATGGAAGGCGCCAAAGTTCGACAAGTCTCAAAAGTGCAAGAAAGGGTACAAGAAAGGACTTGTCGGGACATTCACCGACTTCGACGAGGACTCTCAAGTGGAGAGTCGGATGATGAACAAGTTGAGCAAACATACATGTGCTTCATGGCTAGAGAGGAACATGATCAAGAGACCTCTTCCGATGAACGCGAGGATTAAGGCGATGAGGTAACTATGGATGACCTTAGATTAGCTAACGAGCAAATTTGGTCTAAATATTCTAAACTAGTAAATAGATATACTAAGACTAAAGATGAGCTAACTAGTCTCCAAACCTCACCTAAGCTTATCATCATCAACAACGACACCGTTGTTGAAGGTTTGAGAAATGAGATTGCAAATCTCAAATCTCAACTTGAGCATGTTCATATTGAGGAATCAGATGAACGCGAGATGGCGGATTTGATTTCTCGAAACTCAACTTTGAGTATTGAGAATGAGAATCTCAAGTCTCGTGTTTGTGTACTCACAACTCAAGTGTCCACTTTAGATGATTCTATACTTTCTCTCACCGAGAAGTATGAGTCCACATTAGGCCGAATTAATAAATTCAATAAAGGTAAGGACCATTTGGATAAAATCCTAAATAACTTACTTCCGGCCAATCATCACATTGGCTTGGGGTATAAGATGGGAAATTCATCCAAATCGTCCACCACCTTTGTAAGGCCAACTTCAGATGCCTCAACGAGTGGGGGCAAACACCCCATTGGTAGTTCATCTACCAATGGTGCTTCCACTTTGTACACACCCCATTTGGAAAGAAACCCACTTTGGGTGGACCTCTAAAGAAGGGTCATGCATTTATGTACACCAATACCATGCCACGTAGGAACACACTTCCTACTCCACCGATTCACAATTATGATGATTTTTATGCTCCACATCCACGAGCACGTGAACACCATGTGAGACACACTCACGCACGTGTTCCCCCACATGCATATGTTCATCCACATCAATATCATATGAACAATTACCATCATGCACCATATCATATGTCGCCACCACCATTTCATCATGTGCCATATGCTTATCCACGACATGCATCACGTAGAAATCAACAACGTATGCATGCTCCCAATAGGAATAGGGCTCCCAAAATATTCACTATTTGGGGCCCGAAGAACACTAACATGCATGAAAAACAAGCATACATGAATTCCTATTTTATGAATGTCGTGCACAATGATGATTATGTTGGGAAGTCTAAGTCCAATTAGACTTGGCTTCCAAAGGTCTAATCTATTAGGACCCAATGACCTTGGGTACCATAGAATGATATTTCTATCTTTAGGTACTCAAGAAAAAGAAATGGAGCAACAAATCCAAATTTAGCTCCAAGGATGGGTGGATACTCGATAGCGGGTGTTCAAAACACATGACGGGTGAAGCTCAATTGCTCTCCGGAGTGGTGCCCATTGCAAATGGGAACCAGTAGTCTTTGGAGGCAACGAGAGAGGAACCATCATTGGTGTTGGTAAAGTTGGTAACCCATCTAAACCTCTTATAAGTGATGTTTACCTTGTTAAAGGTTTAAATCACAATCTTATTTCAATAAGCCAACTTTGTGACAAGGGTTACAAAGTTAGCTTTGCGAAAGGAATGTGTCATATTTTTAGTAAAGATAATAATAATTTGTTATTTTCTGGCACACGCCATAAGGATATATATATATATATATCCTAGACCTCCCCAAGTCACATGAACAATATCTCATTGCCAACACAAGTGAACAACACTTATGGCATCGACGTTTTGGTCATGTGAACTTTGGAACACTTTTTAAGCTATCCAAGTTAAATTCTATTAAAGGATTTCCTAAGATTTCTTTCCAAAAGAAAATCTTTTGTGACTCGTGTCAACGAGGAAAACTTCCAAAATCGGCATTTAAACCTAAGAAGAGCATATCCTCTAAACGGCCTTTAGAGCTTTTACATCTAGATCTTTTTGGGCCAACTAGAGTTGCTTCATTAGGGAATGCTCGATATGGACTTGTCATCGTTGATGACTTTTCTAGATTTACTTGGGTATTTTCTTTAAGTAATAAAAATGATGCTTTTGAAAACTTCACGATATTTGTTAAGAAAGTACAAAATCTCATTGGAACCACCATTGTCACTATTCGTAGTGATCATGGAGGGGAATTTGAGACTGAGTCTTTCTCAAATTTTTGTGATGAAGTTGGTATTACTCACACCTTTTCTTTCCCTCGCGCACCCCCTCAAAATGGTGTTGTTGAGAGAAAGAATAGGACGCTAGTGGAATGTGCTCGCACAATGCTTGATGATAGCCAACTTGGCCATCAATTTTGGGCGGAAGCGGTACATACCGCTTGCTATGTGTTTAATAGGATACTTTTGAGGCTCGGCACCAAACAAACTTGTTATGAATTGTTGTTTGGTAGATTGCCTCAAGTTAAACATTTTCGAGTTTTTGGTGCAAAATGTTTTATTAAAAACACGTATGGGAGTTTGGACAACTTTGATCCTGAAGGGTTTTCCGGGACCCTTAGGGCACAAAAACTCTATGCCCGTCCTAAGTCGGACGGAACATAGACAGAAATAGCAGCGGAAAATGATCGTGTTAATCTAATTAACATTTAACCCTAAGGTCCAAGACCCTAATCCAAGATCCATGCCAACTTGGGATGGGTCTGACCATCCCAAGAAGGATCTAGCCTACTGCGATTAAATTAAACTAATGCTAATAAACACATACCCGGAATCTCAACCCTGGAGCAGGCGAGATGTTCCGCACTGTCTTCCGAGCCGATCCCGTCCCACGCCGAGCCGCTCCTCGAACCGCTCCCCGAACCGCTCCTCGAACCGCTCCGCATCCCGAGGCGATCAATCCCGTGTCGTCGAGCCAACCAACCGCCGAAGAAAGTTTCACGCGAGTGAAACCTCCGCCTAGATTTCGGATCCGAATCCGAACTCCTTTGCGGCTTTGCTAGAGCCCTCAGGAGCAAGGCAAAAATTTATAGGGAGAGGAGAAATATTAATTTAATCTTAGATCCGAGCGTGCTCCAACATTTACGAGAGCCGCTCAGATCTAGAGCTTGGGACGAGTTATGAGGAAGAGGAAGTGCCTCTATTTATAGAGGCGGCTGACTCTCCCCTTTTTTCCACAACCGAGGTGGGACTATTAATTTGGGATTGATTAAATCAAGTAAGTTTACCTTTCACAAATGGCAAACTTTCTCGAATTTTAACTCCCTCACCATTGAGCTTCAATGTTGGTACAACCTACCAAATCTAAGAGGGTTCAACGGTGAACGCGTAGGAAAAAACAGCTCGTCAATCCGAATCCGTTTGACCCTTCAAACAATTGTCCAAAGTTAGCCAAAAGTCATGATTCTCTTAGAAACGTAGCCGTCAAGAAAATCCCAGGTTTCAAAAAACCAACCAGAAAATTTGGGCTTGGTGGGCCTCCATTTTCGTTGGTTTCAGCCCAACAGTTTGGGCTGACTTGTTTTGGCTATAACTTGTGCATTTAGACTCCGTTTTTGACGCGGTTTGAACCTGCGTTTAGAGCGGGACAATCCCGTCATCTAGGTAACCTTTTTAATGCGTTTATTTAATTAAATATAGTCTTAAACAATTTAAGACACATTTAATCTCTTTTGCATCATATGCAAATTAGTCCCTATCTAGGCTTAAATTTTCATTTGCATCGAATACAAATGATCCGAGGGCATATTCCTCTACATCTCCCACTTGCACTCAGGATCATTTATCCCGAATGCAGGAGATGATTGCAAACATCTTTTGCAATATTTTATCCCTTGCATCAAATGCAAATTATTCTCCCTAACTAATTTCTACCTATTACTAGACGAAGGTCACACTCTGTGTGAGACCCTACAGCCTGACCCTTAAAACAGGTTGGGCTCGAAGCCCTATACGACAGTGACCACGAGCAGTGGTTACCGTCCCTGCTTCAAGAATCATCATTATGTGGTTGACTCATTGACATGAGTATTGTCGGGACCACCCTGACTATTTCCGTGATGAATTCCGCAGTTATAGTCTCTTCGTCTTAACTATGTCGTGTAGATCAAGTCTGAGGTACGGTCAAACTGTCAACCCCAATAACTTGACCCCGATTAGTTTCTATCGATCTTTAGTCAAAAATGTTGGACTTCTTCCAACATACTCTGGCCAGAGTTTTTACTAAAGACCGAACTAACCCTACGACACTAACTCCCATTGATCGGGAGAGACGAATCCTCTCTTGGTCATTACTCTCCTCATACGCTTCAAGTGTCACCCAATCAAAGACCTTTCGACAGGCCTTGCCTCGAAGCTAGGTCATTTGATCTAAGTGGCACCGTTCACGTACAGGTTCGTCAAAATGACCTCAAGTCAAAAGACCAACTAGCCTATCATCACTCAGAGTCATCATTGATAGATTGGTCAATATAACCATATGATAACTCTTGTGGATCGTTCAGTGAACTCATTCTCTAATAAGCACATGTGTCTCGTCTACGACTTCGCCAAGTCAAGCGATCATGAGATCATCTCCATCGCTAAACGGTGAAGACTAAGACACAATGGTCTATCCGATGTTTCGATATCCTTGTCTCGAAACATCTACGACCACGAACCCTTTTAGACTTATGCTACAGACGGTCAAACATTTCTCCATGATCGAGATACTCATCTCGATACATGTTTTACCTTGCATAAAGTCTCAGGACTTTACCTAAGTTAATATCTAATGTTAACTACATTATAACATAACTTTAGATAAATTATTGCCAAACAGCTTACTGTTATTTCGAACAAGATGTTTGTGCTATTCACACATAGAGATAGATTGCCTCGAGGGTATCATCTCTCAACATCTCACACTTGCACTCAGGCCCATTTATCACGGTATCTTATACAGTTTTTACACATAAGTTTTCCTGACTTCATGTGGTAGAGCCTTCGTGAGTGGATCTGCTAAAACCGTCTACACTATAGACTTAAGGGGTTTCTATGTTCATGTTAGACCAACCATTTGAATCTCATTCAAATAATTCATTTGGTCTGTCGGAATCCATAATATTCTATTTATTTGGATCTTATCCAGTTCATCGTACCTTACGATAATAATTAGTTATTGGTCATTTCAAATGGCTCATATCTATTTCTGACAAAGTATCAAACTCTTTTGATCACTTCGTCAAAATATATGTTCCATCTCTTTGATGCCTCGCATGTAATTTATACGCTCCCACTGACCTTGAAAACTTTCTGGCTAATTCATATAAGTTGGTTCGTCTAAATCATATTTAGAAAAACGAACTTATAAGTGAATGCTCGAATTTTCATGGTTAACTTAAGCGTTTACATCGAGTTTGGTCCGAGTAGTTCTGTACACATCTGCTGGCGGAAAACGGTTTCATTATAATCCGTTTTATAGGAATTAAGATGAAAACCGTCCTCGACCAACATGATTGTATTTCACTATATTCTTTCTGCACCAATATTTTAACTTAAAGATTTACTTGTAGAAAGTGAGGAAGCATTTTTCTTGGGCACGTAAACTAAATTCCAAAATTTATTTACGCACACGGACCTATTCTGATTGCATCAAGTTATAAATCGGATTTACTACTCCGAATTTCATCCCGGAAGTTGACTAAGTCATCATCAGTTATGATGTCCAACTCGACAATTCGTCTCACGAGATTCGAGTAATTTTACAACTTCTTAATGATTGATTTTATGAATATCTTATTGATAATGTCCTCACAGAACATTATCAAAACCTAGGCATTACTATCTGGGACTTAACCCAGAAGGAGGACTTAACTCAGAGTTACTTACAATGGATCACACCAAGTCTAACTAAGTGTGATTCATACCCTTTAACACACGGATGTGTTAACAGACTTGACCCGAGAGAAAATCACATTTTCTTTTAATTACGCAAGATTTAATGTAGCTAAGTATTTGACCATTCGATCTAATCAAATCAGTTTAAATACTTTAGTCATTTCGTTCTTTATTTTATCAGACTTGTGTTTCATCAAGAACATGTGTCTTAATAAAATATACGAATAACATAATTTGGTTAATCTAGACTCGGGTTCATCGGTATGTACCAGACTGAGTTCGACAACTCATTCTCCCACTGTCTTACAGATGGGTTTCGGCCATTCTATCTAAGATGATAAGACTCACAAGTGTCCGTAGACTTCATAATACGAGAGGTCAGACCCCTCTTTATGTGACTTGTGAAGCTTAGTCTCTTGATACAGCCTAGTCTATTTTACCATATAAGTTTGCTATTATCTTGTGTATTTATATATTAACATTTAATATATATATATCTATTATACATTTGACAGAGAATTTTGAATCCTAGGGCTGACTAGGACAAGCTAACTAGGACAAACAGGTTGATAGAAAGACGGCCGGGATTAATTCTTGGGGAATGAACGGTAGAGATTAAACTTTGAGATGACTGTATTGTATTTTAAACATACTTTTGCTATTTTAAATTGATATTTTAAACAGATTTCGAAATTAAATATACAGCTGCTCGGTTGTCCCATATCTTGGTAATAACTTTTTTTGGGTAAGAGGAAGAGGCGTCTCTGGAAGAGAGCTCCGGCTCTTGCACTTCCCTTTCCCCCAATAACACCTGAGCCCTTTCATCGTCATTTCGCCTGAGCCCTTTCCTCATCTTCCCCAAACAACATTTCCCCCCACATTATTTCTCGCCTCTTGCTCTTCCGTCTCACCTCATCTCGCCTGAGCTTTTGGGGGAATCTCGCAACGCAACAATTGAACCAAGGGCTCTTTCATCTCACAGCAATCTCGCCTCTTGCAAGAATCTCGCAGCAATCCGTCTTGAGATCGAGGCCAGGCTTGATGAGGCTGATAAGGTAATCTCTCGATGGGACTCTTTGAATTCGGACCCGCTTCTTTTTGAATCATCGCCTGAAGAGATCAGGGACTATCTTTTTGTCGTTGAACCAAAGACTGCTACGATGATCTTCGAGAGAAAGCCGAGATCTTGATCCAGATCGCCATGTCGAGGCTCGAAGAGGAGTTCCGGTACCTCATGATTCGGAACACTGTCCTCTTTTGAGCAATCAAGTTGAACGCACATGGATTTAAACAAATGTAAGTAATCTAAACAGAATGCAGACACATTACTTTCATACGAATATGCATAGGGATTTAAACAAATGTAAGTTGATGGGATTTTTCCTGTGAAATTCTCAACAGAATGCAGACACATCAAATTCAGAACGGGAAGGCATCACCATGCTGGACCACCGTTTCTTAAGCTGTTAATGTTCACATTGATGAAGGGACCATGTAATCAGCATAGAGGAGGAAAAAAAGAGAAATGTAGGTAAAAATCAGAATTTATCAGAAGGGTAGTAGGTAGGAATTATCAGTTATTTGGATTTTCGTTCATCAGATCCTAATAATTTTGATTATATTAGATCTACATGTAGCAAAACCAATTGCAGTCACAACTATAGTCAACCTCAGACATCGGATATAGTAAGCAACGATATATAGAGCTTCTATTTTTACTGTTGATTCTAAGTTAATTTGTTTGGGAACTTGACATATGCAAGCATACCTAAATTAAGGTTGTAAGCTTCATAGTTTATTTTGGAAATCAGTAACGCTGTCTCCTTCTTGATACTATTTCTTATGTAGAAATTTGTTTGGAGCTTCTTTTAATCTGAATGTATAACATAAATATTATGCAACCTCATTGTTTGTTCTAAGAAAATTTTAGTTGACGGGTGGTTCTACCTTAAGTATTGTTTGTATTGTTTGTATTGACATTTTTATGACATGTCTTTTGATCTTTTTTCGCATCAAATCTTTACACGAATTCAGGTAGGTTTTCTTTTAGTTTAAAATCTTAGATCCCGGCCCACTTGCCAAAATTTTAAACGAATTGATGGCGCATATCCTTACAGGGGCATGGCGGGACTCCAGGATGCAACAGACGCATTCGAGCCAGACCGAACAATGTGTCCGACCCCGTGCAGCAAGTCAATAGACGGTGGAAGAGCAGAAGGAGAAATTGTTCTTTCAGTGAGGACTTTTGAATTTATTGTATTTATATTTTTATAGCTTCTTCGGCATTGCTTTTGGTTGCAACCCTTCTCTTCTCTCCTTCTCTCAAGGTTGGTACACAATATCATCAACATCCCTCTAACATCCCTCTGTTGTATCCTCATTAAATTTTAATTTCGAATACAATTAAATCTTGAGGGTGTTTTGCTCATGAGATGCTTAGTTGCAATGGGAGGAGTTGGTGATGTTTGTTGTTTGTTCGCAGGATTTGGAAGAAGGGTACACGGCAGACGGCAGTCTCATCAGCCTTTAAATGAAGTAATTAACCTCTTCTTGCCTCTCATCTTGCTACAAGCCTGTCATTGATTGATATCTGTTGGTTGGGATCAACTCTACGCAATTAACTGAATTCTTTTTGTAATTTATTTTATAAATGTATTAGCAGGAGAAGAGTAATAGCAGTCTCATGTTCTTTGCAGCGAACTCAAAAGCACAATATACCCAAGGTCACCGAGAAACATGGAGTCGAGTAATATCTTAAATTGCTTGGGTTTGATGATAAGTTCCTGTCGGGAAGTTCTTCAGGAATAAACTTGAAAATGAGGTCTTGATGGACTACAAAGGAATACTTGGGCGATACTGTCATTTGGAGATGCGGAGGCGGCAGTGGGTGAGGGATTATGCAAGCCCACATTGCGACACACATCAGAGTTTTGTAGTTGAATGAAATTTTTGGTGAGATGAATTCATCCAACTATCTTTTTAAAAAACATTCTTTCTGTTCCATTCATTTTGATTCCTAACTGAAGTTGAAAATTCATGAAATTATATGCAGCATTTTATTTGTTGTGCATTGACTGAAACTATTTGTTGTGCAGAGGTAAGAGATTCCTTCATCAGGTTCACTTGGGTTTCCCTTTAGATCGCTTCCATTCTAGGGGTTTTGATGGATCTTAAATCGTTGGTTGATTCCATGCAGAGTGTGGAAGATGTCGCTGATGAATCAGTATCCTTTGAGGAATTGCAGAGTGGTTAAGATTTGTTTTGATGATTTATGAGAATCTTTTGAGGAATTGCACCGATCAGAGGTAATGTAATGGTCATTTGTTCATGAGATTTGGTAGAGCTTACTGTGATTTTGGTAGTTTTAGGACTTTCTTAATTTTAATTTTGTTAGCCATTTTAGCAGACGCATTTACATTTTAGCACACGCATTAACTACAAGGCATTTTTGATTTGTTTTATGGAGAAGAAAAATTGAGAAAAAATTTTAAAAACCTGCAAAGTTAAACTGTGCTGCATATCATAATTATTGTGCTATTGGGTTTGAAGCCAACCAGATGGGCATTCTGATTGTTGATGCTTCCCGACAAGTTGCACGAAAAATGCCTGATAATATGTTCGGTATCAGTTTTGAGGTATATCAATGTGCTCACATCCATATAATTCTGATTTTTTACTTACATAATTTTGTTGTCGGCTTACTGTAAATGCTTTGTATGATATGGCCCCTTCATGAAAATTCGTAATCTATAATTTGTATAACCACGACCATGGAAAAGTTACTTCCATTTTGTAGTGTAGTAATTGTGAAGTGTGGGGGTATCAGCTCTTAGAAGAATGCACAGGGAATAACCATGAGATATGTAATATGAATTACTCAATGGATGTTATAATGCAATATATGAAAGTTAACATCAAAGCAGCTTAAGAAATATGCATACAAATGATAACTTAACAGCCTAACACTATGAGTATTTAAAATTTCGTTTAGCTTTGATGCTAAAGAAATTTCACAAAATAATGTGGTTTACTTGAATACATAACTGACATTTACATCTTAATCTATATGTTCTACTTTGATATTCCAACTGCCACGAATACTTTTGGCTTTTCAGTTTGATGATACCTTTCTTGCGACTGGGTGAAATAATCTCCGGCGGCCATTAGTTTCCATTAACATCTAATGCACTGAAGAAGGTGTTGACTAACAAACACGTGTTCATGTGCTCTCAAAAGTTCATGTGCTCTCAAACCTTCCTGTTGCTCAAATCTTGATGCTGAGTGTGCACAAGACTGTTGTATGCTTAAGAGAACTATTATTACTTGATAATACCTTTTAGGCTAGATTTCAGAAAAACTAACTTTATATTTCAACATTTATTTCAAACTTGAATTTTTTCAAAATACTAACAATTTTGAAAATAATAAAACATTATACTGAACTTTATTTTGAAAATTAAATTTGATATTCTGCAATGATATCAATGAATGTTATTATCATGCATGGAATCATATTTGATTCATCCTTTCATCTGAACTGAAAAATAAACCTTTTATTTTGGATTGGGTATGATAACTAATTAGTGAGACATAATGTTATGTTGTTTCTGAATTTCATGTAGTTGGCGATTTAGATTTGTTACATAATGCGTTTATTATTTAAAAAACAAAGCTCTGATTCCAGTTTGAGATCCCGGCACTTTCTCTTGCATCGGAGTACTCTTCTCAGTTAATACAAAAAGAACATGTAAGTTCTTTTGATAAAGGTAATCATCTTTTCATACTTAAGATGATAGTAACTTCATTGATAAATACCATATTTCTAATTTGATTGTCATAGTAGGCGGAACGATCAATGAGAAATATGCCTTTCGTTTCCAACAAAGTATTCTTGAACACATACTCATGTTAGCAGGAGATGATATATTGAAAATTTTCTTGATTTCTATGAAAGGATAGCATTGACATTTATAATTCTCTATGTCATGGATTAAACACCCTTCATTGACCACACATTAAGACCCACCATAGACTTGAATCAAACTGATTACTTAAAGGAGTATATGATTCCTATGAGAAATTATTTCCTAAAACTTCTCATTAAAGTTTGATCAGGTGACAGATAATGTAACTAACGAAAGTAAAATGGGTGTTTCCACTACTAAAATGTCTATAATGTATCTATCATTTAACTATACAATCGTTTACAATGAAAGACTTGATTCAAATTTGCTTTACTGCTATACAAATTTTCTCATGGATATTGAATCTCTTATGTATGGGTAACTGCACTGTTTTGGTAAAAATCAGAGATTCAATATCCCTAAGAAAATTTGTATAGCAGTAAAGCAAATTTGAATCAAGGTCCGCAACAATTGTATATACACACACAAGTAGAATTTTGCAGGTATTATGCCATTGCTAATATGAAGTAGAAAATGTAAACTTTAGGGGTTCCAAAGCAATTGGGACAGAACCACGTTAAAAGCATAGTTTGCATAGAACAAAAGAGCCTAACAGAACATCAATGATCAAAATCTGTTAACCACAATAGAGGGAGTTCATAGAGGTTAAAGAAGCAAAGAGCCATATAGAGACAGTACCAAAGAGTAAGACTTTGATTAATTAGTCTCAAATATGAAACAAACATTTAATAAATCCCATAACTTTTATGGATCACATTCTAAAACATTCTCTTTTTTAGAGACAAAACTATGAAGTGAAAAATAAACAATTTTTAACATTAAAAACAAAAAAAGAGACTCCTTTAAATTTTACAGAAATGCTAATCTGAATAACTGGCCATTTCGTACGAAGCTATACTCTCATTCAACATCTCATAGCATTTTTATATGTCTACGCAATGGTGCAGGCAAGTGGGTAGTCAGGCTGAAGGAAGTGCAGTAAGAAGGATAACAAAACTCAAGGATTGCTTAGAAGTTTCAAAGACCAAGAACCAAAATCCACAAATCGTAAGAACAATGTCTGGAGACCATAGGTAAAACATATTTGCTTTGAGATTATACAAAAAGCAATTTGATGAATATAGATTCAGGTATTGATAATATGCAGAAAAAAATATCGTATCCATATCCAAAAAAAGGATACGGATATGAATCGGATATAGACCATGACTATATACGGTATAAATAATACACATCACATGCAAATGTCTACATAAAAAATACAAAAAATAACAATTCTACCATGTCACCATATTAGAGTTAAGAATGAGAAATTACATGTAGATACATGACCATAGATGCGGGTGCAAATTACAGATATGTTATGGATATAATATATTATTGGTAGAGGGTGTGGATTACCTCGAGGGTTTGCATGCACCCTCGAGAGCGACGATTCCGAAGGTGAATTCAATCTGTAGCCTTTTCCATAGTTTTTGCATGCACCCTTTTTGACTGTCTTTGTTTCGTGATGATCTCTGATCGTTCTTGCAGGAAAGGCAGTGGATTATCTCGAGGGTTTGGATGGATTGAACCAGGTGATCGTTAGCATGTGGATTCATGGGAATCGATTGCTTTTCTTGCTAACAATCCTGGTTGGTGGCATCAACTCAAATGCAGTTCCATGCATTATGATGTGAGGCTTGAGATGGTTTTAGTATCACTTGAGTGAAAGGTGCAAAAGGAAATAGTTACTTCCAATGATATACTAGCACTAAAAAAGTTAAAGATTATTTGATCAAAAAAACTTTATGATGATTGTGAATTATGGTGTAGTTGATAGAGGGTGAAGTATGCTTTATCAAAAAAAACTGATGGCTTTCTCATCTCAACAACAAGAAGTATGCTTTATTTCTGATGGATTTTGATGTCTTCATTTGTTTCAGACTATATAGTACGACCCATTTATGCTAATTATAATTTTGTTGAATATTTTGTTGAATGGACTTCCTTATAGACATTGGCAGTCACAAATTGTTTAGTGTGGGAGTGGACTTCCATATATACAGATTACAAACCTCTATGTTGACTCAAAAGTGATCACTTGAATCTATTTCCAAGGAGGCAGTCAAAAGTCTGTGCATTCAAATGTTGTGTTTGTTGTTTCAGCTTGAGCACCATCGATATCCTTCCACCTGCCTCACACTATTCGTTGTTGAAGAGGCTTTCGGAGAGACGCTTTGCCACTACTGTCATATTTGTAGTTTGTTTGTAACATACATCATATGTATTCTTCGATAAACATGCATGATTTGCCAGTTTGTTTGTAACACACTTCATATGTCATATTTGCCAGTATGTTTGCCAGTTAGTAAAACTATTCGTTTGTTTGTAACAAACTTCATATGGACCGTGCCTGCTCCACCAATATGATTATCTGAGAACATGCATGATGCATCTCTAGATAACCAAGAGCTGTCAACAATTAAGCATGTTGATTAACATTTTATTTGATTTACTGAATTTAATCAAAGGAACTGACTAATGACAAATAAGAAGGGTTGCAATAAGAGAATTCAATTCTAGAAATCAGGGAAGTCTTTGGGACTTTCTTCAGAGTCTTCTGCGTTCACCTGCCTGATTGTCTCAGCACATGGTGGGGTCTCTCCCTTCTCATTGTTAACATGAATTATGTTATCTATTTATTTACAGGCCTAGAGTATGCTGACTTATTGCTACCCTTGCCTCAAAAATTTTAAAATAATTTTAAAATAATTTTGATATTGATTAAGACATGGGTTTCTAATTATCCCATTATAAAGTCTGATGAACTAATACTATAATCAAGAAAATTAGCGTAAAAAAATTCAGCATAACAACAAACTAGCATAAAAAATTTTAATTTAATATCTTCATCGAAAAATACTTTGAGGTATGTTGTTCTGCACCAAAGGCGCTTGCGCCGTGCTAATTGGTTATTTCGCGCCGAAGGCGCCCGTGCCGTGCTAATTGGTTGTTCCGCGTCGAAGGCGCCTGCACCGAATTGGTTGTTCTGTGCCGCGCTAATTGGGTGTTCCGCGCCAGAGGCACCCGCGCCCTGCTAATTGGTTGTTCTACGCCGAAGGCGTCTGCGAAATTTTATTAGCTAATTGGTTGTTCCGCGCCAAAGGCACCCGCGCCGATTTTATTGTTCCACGCTGAATGTGCTCACGTGTTGTTTCGCGCCGAAGGCGCCCGCACCGAATTTGTTGTTTCGTGTCGAAGGCGTCCGCGTCGAATTTGTTGTTCCACACCCAAGGCGCTCGCATGTTGTTCCGTACCGAAGATGACCGAGTCGAAGGCGCCCATGTCGTATTTGTTGTTCCGCACCGAAGGCGCCCACGCCGAAGGTGCCCGTGTCACTAAATATTTTTATGTTAATTTATTGTTCTTTTAAATTTTGATTGTATAAATATTTTTTTGGGGAACAAAGATTTTGCAGGGAAAATCTTAATTGAACCGTGCCCGCGGGCACGGGTTATGACTAGTATATATATATATATATTATCGTTATACATATTACTCATTGCTTCAGAAGCAATGTGACGACATTCGTCAAAATGTGTTAACCTTTTGTATAACAATTATTATGAAATCGTGACATCAAAATATGTCACATTTTTATTTCCTCCTACTTATGCCTTTACTAATGATAAATTAAACTAACTTTCTCAATTGACTTTCTGGAGTGCCTTCTTCCTTTTCTAAATCACATTTAGATATAAATAGCCCAACATAAATAAATAGCTATGCAAGCATCTCATGTATCCAAACGCCTAAGAGTTGCAATCTCGAGTGTAGCTCAAGAAGTTGCTTGTCTTAAGATCCGGTTGGGATACATAGCCTTGCACTGCTCATGCACTCGTATTCGACTCAAACAATTTGATCGAATTCTTGAACTTTGTGGATCAAAATTGTTTGTCCATACAACCTTGAGGGTAGCTCGATAAGTTGTAGGGAGAAACATACTTCGAATTTCCTATATGTTCAAGCTGCCTCATATAGAGACGAGTGACATGTAGCGTGAATTTATTTGTTGGACCCAGAACTTAATGAAATCATATTTCTTAAGTCTGTTCTTTAGAAGGTCATTTTAATGTCAACGAGAATATAGTTTTAATTCTATCAATTAGAATTTAACTTGATATTCAATTAATCAACATATTTGACCAATTAACTTATTCCATTAAAATATTATAAGTTGATTCCTTCCGTAAACATAGTCTTGCCCTAGTTTAGCATATGTTCAAAATTAAATATAGGTAGAATGGCTTTTATCTATCTATATCCTCCCACTATTTTTACGATCGTTTCAAAGCTTAATAACGAACGATTTAATCGAATTAAAATATTTAAAAATTAGTGAAAGAGGGATCCAATCATCCTGAACCTCACAACCTTGAGGAGACTCAACAAGTTGATTGGTTCCATGATTGGTAGACTAACTCTTAGGTAATCACATCACATGTGACTCCCTATCGTTTTTTACCCACATTCACTTATGATCTTGAGGAGACTCAACAAATCATAATGACTGGTCTAGTCAGACCCTTGATTTCGTGTCCAGATTTGACTTATATCGATGCTCGAGGAGACCCGACGTATCGATTTGGGTCAAGTCTAGACTACATCACATGTATGTTGGAGTTTGTTCCTTAAAGATAAACATGTCATAGCTTGAGGAGACTCAACAACTATAACTGTCTTCTTTGAGTTACCAAGCTCCAAAATCAAGGATGGATATGGATTAATCTTTAATAAGATTTATAACGCATTGACTAGATATAGTCCAGGGTGTCATACAATCATGATTCGTGACATTGCGGTCCAGCGGAACACAGCCAGGGAATTGACTAAGCCAGGATCACTACCCCTTAGACTAGTAAGGGTTGATCCAGAACTCTTAGCCAAGCACATTGACTGGATCATGGTCCATTGAATGAAGCTTGTCATTTTTGTATGTGTGCCATAGACTAAACAGTTTTTATTAACAACTAATTAATCCTATCAACTAGTTGCATCCTTAAATTCAAAATTTTAGGATTTGTTTAATAACTTTTATTAAGACCTTATCAACTATAAGGTTCACGTGCTATCCTAATCGTTATTAGGATTTTAATAAACTTTATTAACAACGCCAAAAGCGAAGTGCTTTAATGAGAATTAATTATAACAATTAGAATTAAGATTCATTAAAAGGACTACCCTAATCATGAATTAGGTCTTAAAGGGTTGTTAAAAGTTTTATTAAAACATAGCATGTCATTAAAATTCAAGTACTAAATTTTAATCATTTTTAATGGCTAACCTAAAGGGTTGTCGTGTGTTATCAAATAAGGGACAAGAAGAACTAGCCATTAAAATAAAGCTACACTAATTTATCGCATAAAGATAGTGCACAACTATTTAACAATTAAATAGATTAAGTTTATCGCATAAACAATTTTAGCATGCATACATAAATTTAACATTTAAATTTAAAATATGATTTTAAAATCTTTTATTTTTATCTCATAAAAACTTGTTTTTAAAATCACAAATTCGCATGCTACTTTAAAAAATTTATCGCATAAAAATTTTAACCTTTAAAATCAGTTTTAAAATATCTCATAAAATTAAAACATCATTTTAAAAAAAACTTTCATGCTTAAAAATTTATCATATAAAATTTTAGGCACTTTAAACTTATCACATAAATTTTTAAAAGATTTAAATTTAGTTTTAAAAATTATCACATAAATTTTAAAACGTCATTTAAACATTTCCATGTTCAAAATTTATCAAATAGAATATTTGAACATCTAAAACATTTTTGAAAATTATCTCATAACTTTAAAAACATTTTTAAAAGCATTTAAAAGCATTTTAAAGTTTAATAATAATCGCGGGCTAGATCGTTACGCAGACCTCGCTCTGATACCACTGAAGGGTTTTCCGGGACCCTTAGGGCACAAAAACTCTATGCCCGTCCTAAGTCGGACGGAACATAGACAGAAATAGCAGCGGAAAATGATCATGTTAATCTAATTAACATTTAACCCTAAGGTCCAAGACCCTAATCCAAGATTTATGCCGACTTGGGATGGGTCTGACCATCCCAAGAAGGATCTAGCCTACTGCGATTAAATTAAACTAATGCTAATAAACACATACCCGGAATCTCAACCCTGGAGCAGGTGAGATGTTCCGCACTGTCTTCCGAGCCGATCCCGTCCCACGCCGAGTCGCTCCTCGAACCGCTCCCCGAACCGCTCCTCGAACTGCTCCTCGAACCGCTCCGCATCCCGAGGCGATCAATCCCGTGTCGCCGAGCCAACCAACCGCCGAAGAAAGTTTCACGCGAGTGAAACCTCCGCCTAGATCTCGGATCCGAATCCGAACTCCTTTGCGGCTTTGCTAGAGCCCTCAGGAGCAAGGCAGAAATTTATAGGGAGAGGAGAAATATTAATTTAAGCTTAGATCCGAGCGTGCGCCAACATTTACGAGAGCCGCTCAGATCTAGAGCTTGGGACGAGTTATGAGGAAGAGGAAGTGCATCTATTTATAGAGGCGGCTGACTCTCCCCTTTTCTCCACAACCGAGGTGGGACTATTAATTTGGGATTGATTAAATCAAGTTAGTTTACCTTTCACAAATGGCAAACTTCCTCGAATTTTAACTACCTCACCATTGAGCTTCAATGTTGGTACAACCTACCAAATCGAAGAGGGTTCAACGGTGAACGCGTAGGAAAAAACAGCTCGTCAATCCGAGTCCGTTTGACCCTTCAAACAATTGTCCAAAGTTAGCCAAAAGTCATGCTTCTCTTAGAAACGTAGCCGTCAAGAAAATCCCAGGTTTCAAAAAACTCTAACCAGAAAATTCGGGCTTGGTGGGCCTCCATTTTCGCTGGTTTCAGCCCAACAGTTTGGGCTGACTTGTTTTGGCTATAACTTGTGCATTTGGACTCCGTTTTTGACGTGGTTTGAACCTGCGTTTAGAGCGGGATGATCCCGTCATCTAGGTAACCTTTTCAATGCGTTTATTTAATTAAATATAGTCTTAAACAATTTAAGACACATTTAATCTCTTTTGCATCATATGCAAATTAGTCCCTATCTAGGCTTAAATTTTCATTTGCATCAAATACAAATGATCCGATGGCATATTCCTCTACAGATCCAAGATCCGATGATGGGATATTTGTTGGATATTCCTCACGTAGCAAAGCCTACCGGGTATACAACAAAAGAACCTCAACGATCAAGGAATCACTTCATGTTTCATTCAATGAAAATTTTGTCCCGACTAGAATTATCAATGATGATGACTCCATGGATGTTTTATGTGATTCTATTGGTAATTCTAATTCTATTGATTCTATTGATACTAACCCTACTGATGATTATTTTGAGAATGTTCCTAGTGATCAGGAAATTCCCAAACGGCTTCATGCAGTTCGTGATCATCCCCATGAGCAAGTCATTGGCAACATACTTGATAGTGTCAAGACAAGATCTCAAGTCAACTAATTCGCTCATTGTACCTTTGCCTCTTCAATAGAGCCAAAGAATATTAACGAAGTGTGCGAAGATAGTGCTTGGATCCTAGCCATGGAGGAGGAACTCATTCAGTTTGAGAGGAATAAGGTTTGGGAGCTTGTTCCATTGCCTTCGAAGAACCACACCGTTATTGGAACGAAGTAGATTTTCAAGAACAACACCGACGAGAACCAAAACGTCGTCCGGAACAAAGCTCGGTTAGTGGCTCAAGGCTACAGGCAAGAGGAAGGTATAGACTTCGAAGAATCCTTTGCTCATGTAGATAGATTAGAATCTATTAGGTTGTTGTTATCTTTTGCATGCCATAAAGATTTTAAACTCTTTCAAATGGATGTACAAAGTGCGTTTTTAAACGGAGATGTCGTTGAGGAAGTTTATGTTTCTCAACCTCCGGGTTTTATAAATGAAAAGTTTCCAAATCACGTTTTCAAACTTAAGAAAGCACTTTATGGTTTGAGACAAGCTCCTAGAGCTTGGTATGACCGCCTAAAGAACTTTCTTTTGGATTTGGGTTTTAAAGTGGGTGAAGTTGATTCAACACTTTTTGTTAAGTATGCCAATCATGATATTATTTTAGTTCAAATTTATGTTGATGATATCATTTTCGGTGCTACTAACTGCACTCTTTGCGAAGAGTTTTCTAATGTCATGAAGGACCAATTTGAGATGAGCCACATGGGTGAGCTCAAATATTTCTTAGGTCTCCAAATTCGCCAAATGCACGATGGAATCTTCATCCACCAAACCAAGTACACGGTGGAGTTGCTAAAGCGATTTGGAATGGAGAATGCCTCCGGCAAGAAGACTCCAATGAGCACTACTACACATCTTGATAAAGATACGGGCGGCAAAGATGTAGACATTCGTCTATATCGATGTATGATAGGTAGTTTATTATATCTTACTGGCAGTCGGCCCGATATTATGTTTGATGTATGTGTATGTGCTCGTTATCAATCATAACCTAAGGAATCTCACTTAGTAGCGGTAAAACGTATTTTTCGTTATTTAAGTTACACACTCGACTATGGATTATATTATCCAAAGTCTAGCACATATGAGTTAATCTCATATAGTGACGCAGACTATGCTGGATACAAATCCGACAGGAAAAGTACTAGTGGCACTTGCCATTTTATAGGAAATTCTCTTGTCTCTTGGTTTTCTAAAAAGCAGAATTCCGTATCACTTTCAACCACCGAGGCGGAATATATTACCGTCGGTGCTGCGTGTGCTCAGGTTCTTTGGATGAGACACACTCTTAAAGACTTCGGTATAAACTGTGATACTTGCCCTATCATGGTGGATAACCAAAGTGCAATATGTCTCTCTAAGAATCCGGTACACCATTCCCGTTCTAAACACATAGATGTCCGTCACCATTTCCTAGATGATCATGTTGCTAGAAAGGACATCATTTTAGTGTACGTTGAAACCCAGAAGCAAATCGCCGATATTTTCACGAAACCAGTCAAGGAAGACTCCTTTGTGCGGTTACGTCGAGAATTGGGGATTTGGGTGAATCCGAGATTTAGGATTCATATTTTCGTTAATCCCGCATGATAATGTTATTCTTATATGTTCATGCTAAGATTTGTTGTGATATTCGGGATTTGTGATTCGTTTTTCGATTTGTGCGTCTTATTTAAGATTTTCTATCTTTTATGGGGGTAGAATAATGATGTGTGAGATTATTACGATGTTTCGTCCAAGTGTGCTTAGGAGAGAAATCAAAATTTTCGAATTCACAAATTTTTGGACTCTCTTAGTCGGTCCAAGTTCAATAGCCGACCGACTAGTTGCAGTTCTAGTCGGTTGGTGAATGATCTTAGACTGACTAATTCATGCTCTTTATTTGGCCTCTCTTACTGTTTGCATTTAGTCGGTCCAAGCTCACTGGCCGACCGACTAGATTGCATTCTAATCGGTTGGTGATTGACCTCAGACCGACTAGATCTTGCCCTAATTTTTGTCTTCAGCTGTTGTTTGCAGTTAGTTGGTCCAAGCTCATTGGCCGACTGACTAGATTGCATTCTAGTCAGTCAGCACTTGAACTTAGACCGACTAGTTGCGCAGGGGATGTTGTGTATTTTGGCATCCCGATTCGATTTATAATCTCCCCGCACCGATTAGAATCCATTCTAATCGGTGCGAAATATTTCCTCAGCCCAAAAACCCCGCGACTCCTCATCTCCCTCCACCGTGTGTCGCCTTTTCCGGCCGCCGTCTGCCGTCGCCGTGCCCCTCTCCTCCTCCTAGGGCTTCCAGGGTATATCTGCCCTCTTTCTCTCTCCGTTTTAGGGCTTATTTCTGTTCTATTTCGGTTTCCTTCGTTTTTAGGGTTTGTATTAGGGTTGTTTCTAGGGTTTCCGATTTCGTTCGTTCGATTTCGTCTCACGATCATGGTGAGAACTCAAATCCCTATCCGTCCTACCACTCCTGTCGACCCAGAGACCACCACCCCTTCTGCAGAGCCTGCTGCTGCTACTGATCCTCCCTCTGCCTCATGAGCTTGCGTTGGAGGACTCTCCCATGTGCACTTAGATGATACATTTGTTGTGAGAGAGTGGGGTAGGATAGTTGGGTGGTGATGTATTTATGATGTATTTTTGGATGTTTTGATGATACATTTTGATGTACATTCGTTTTGATGTCTGTTGAGACATATGTTGTATGATGTGCTCCGATATGAGGATCGTTCATATATGTGTTGGCGGATGTATACATTTTGATGTACCATGTTATATTTATATATACATCATGTTGCCATTTACTTCAGTATGCACATTATATTTTTTTGTCTCTGATGTTGTTTTCGTCGCTCGACGATTACATTGATTAAATAGAATTCTTTCTATGAAAACATAGAATTGTTTTCCATGCACTGAATTCAATAAGAATGTTGATATTGGAGAGTATGTTCCATAACTCAATACGTGAAATTGATTTGAGTTTTGATGATTTCATTTTTCGATTTTCGACTATGGTCTCGTTGGCACACTTTGATTTTCTTCGTGACTTTACGTTGGTGTCATTTGGACCGTGGTCGTATTCTTTGACTCTCGTGCTTTTATTTTTTTAGCCATTGTTGTTGTCGTTGATCTCATCCCGCTCTTTTTGCTAATGCCAAAGGGGGAGAGAATTAATAATGACGATGTGCTAATGATTATCTAAAGCAATTTACCGTGAATCTAATTTGATATGTTAGATTCAGGGGGACTTAAGATATAAAAATGGATTTCAAATCCGATATTTCAATAATTGGTTCATATTTTATACTTTCCTCGTCTGCTTGATGCGTATGATTATTATTTAATATGGAATTAACGTGTCATCAATGCAGGGGGAGTAAGTAAATTTCTTTTGACTCATTATTATTGATTATTATTTATGTTGGTTTGTCATCACCAAAAAGGGGGAGAATGTTGAGTATTGATTCCTCGGATTTGGTTTTGATGATGAACAAACATAAATATCGTGAACTAACTCTTTGTGAGCGCAGTTATGGAGATCGTCGCCAAAATTCTGTGTACATCAAAAGCGACGTCTCAAGACTTCTCAAAGTGCGTGATCGTGTGCCTGAAGCTTCATTGAAGCTCTAGGAGCATTATTGAAGTCAAGAGATTTGGATTGAAGCTTTGAAGACGGTTCGTCTAGCTTATTTTTACAGTCTTCTAGCTTCTTTTCGTAGAATGTTAAGCCTTGAGTAGGACTTACATTATATTCTTCATAACGCTCATATCTTAGAGTTAGGATTATCTTAGAAGCCCATAGAAACTTTCCCGAAGCTTCACGTTTCATTTCGTGGCTTCTTGTGCATCTTAGTTGGTTCAAGAAGAAGGACCAACCGACTAGATTGTCATCTAGTCGGTTAAGAATCCTTCTTGAACCGACTAGATCTCCTTGCTCATTTCAGCATCTTCACTGATTGACCAATTAGTCGGTCCAAGAAGGTTCACCGACCGACTAGTTGTCAAACTAGTCGGTTTGGAATCCTTCTTAGACCGACTAGTTATACTTTCACTTTTCCGCCTGAGCTACTGTTTATCGTTAGTCGGTCCAAGAACAACCGTCGACCGACTAGTTGTGAAACTAGTAGGTTGAAATTTGTTCTTAGACCGACTAGTTCTCTTGTGTTCAGCTTATTGTTTTTCAACTGCTTAGTCGGTCAAAGAACACTCACCGACCAACTAGTTGTCAAACTAGTCGGTTGGCAAGTCTTCTTAGACCGACTAGTTCTATATCTCCTGAACTATTTTTATTGGCTGTGAACCTTTTAGTCGGTCCAAGAAGAATCACCGACCGACTAGTTGCCAAACTAATCGGTCAGTGATCCTTCTTAGACCGATTAGACTGCTTCATAAATAGATCCGTTGGAGCATTAAATGCACGAATTTTCCCTCTCTCTCTCTTCTCAATCCTATATATAGTTGTGATGCTTCTTCATAGCATTCAAGGCTGATATTATTGAGACTTTGAGAATTAAAGAGAGAGAATTTAATTCATATTTCCAAGCTCCCTCTCTTCACAAGAATCTCTCCCTCACTCTTATTCCTCAAGAGAGATTCTCATTGATTTTGATCTACTTAAGCTAGGAGCTTGAATCCAAGTCATCAACTTCTCCCTAGCCACCTATTGCTGGTCATCTTGGTGGAGCTAGGGTTTGGTGCTTGCTTCTTCCCCAAAATCCTTCTTGCCCTAAAATCGTAAGTTTTACTCAAGGCATATGATTTTGTTGGTAAGTGTTTTATATTTCATTTACTTTGATATTAAGTTTTTCTCTCGGTTTGTGAGAGAAGTTTGTGATCCCGGTTTGTGGGAGTCACATTTTCATTTGTGTATGATTTGATCTTGTAGAGGTTTTCTACAAGAATTTCATAGTGCAAAACTTGGGTTAGTGGTTTCTAACTCAAGTAGCCGGAGGGGATCCGGGTGTTTGTAACGTAGGATCACCGGGAACAAGTCGGGGAGACTTAGGTGGATCTGAACCCGTTACATCGTTTGTTTACATTGCTTAATTCTTGTTTGTCAATTTTCATTCTGCATTATTGGTTGAGTTTGCACGATAATTAGGAATAATTACTCTTGATTATTTTAAAGTACTATTCACCCCCCTCTAGTACTTGTGCAGTAGCTATCAGGACATTACAGTTTTGATTGTTTCAAATTGCAGGTACTTTTCAATCACACCGGTAGCAGCTGTGTGGCTTAGCTTGGGAGATCTTTTACACTTCCGCATCACCCGCACCCACAGTACACTCGTTCCCTGATCTCTTTTCATACCGTATCATTTTACTGCACGTGTATGGTTCACACATGCGGATCGACGACCCCTCCCATCCGTGGGAAGAGGCCGTCTTCTAGCGCCTCCTCTTCCCGTCCATAGCACCATGCATGGCTCACTACCACGACTGTCACTACCACCACCACACCTGTCTCATCAGCCACCATTCCCTCCACCACATATACCTCATTGCCACCGCACCCCGCCCCCTCTAATGATGACCCCACCGCACAGATCCCTACACACGGCATTACTTTCTGAGATAGCACACACAGAGTGCGATACTATAGGATCCATCAGTGCCATCTAGTGCCTACAGTTTTCATTGACGTGTCGGCACTTCGGTCCATGGGCATCCTCCAGGGAGTTCACCACCTTTACCGAGCGATCGGTTTCGACCGATTCCTCGGAGTGCACGCCCCCACTTACACACGCTTATCACTCGAGGGTCTTAGCTCCCTTGATTTCACCCCGGCAGGCGACGGGATCACATTCCACATCCTAAATCATGACTACACTTTCACTTTTGCGATGATCCGGGACTATTTGCACTTCCCTGCCATCCCTGAGCCTAGGGCAGCTTTTTCCTCTTCACCTGACCTGGATAATTTTGATGCACGCACCTTTTAGGAGCGTATTTCTGGACAACCTGAGTTCCACCCTAACCGGACGAAGGCATCGTGCATTGTGCACCCATGCATTCGCTACGCCCAGAGACACCTAGCATGCACACTCTTCTGCAGACCGGAGGTCGGGACTATGTCCCTCCCTGAACTTACCCATCTTTGGGGTATGACCCGACCTCTTAGATTCCACCCGGATGGCTCTTTGAGACCATTCATGCTCTCTGACGCAGCCAACTGGTTGTGTCAGCGCCTCTACCAGACAGCCACCACATTCCATTCCACAGACATCTGCTGCGGTGGTTTCTTTTCTATCTTTTCTAGGATGCTAGGTATCTCCATCCCAGCTGACCTGCACCGCCCACCTAGCCCGACACGCTTGACCATTGGCATGCTCGAGCACATGCATATCCTCCGTCTTTATGGTGCTCGTCACTGGCATTACCTAGTAGATATCGGCCATGATCCCCACATGGTGCTCCCAACTCCTCACCTCACACATATCCCAGCAGTCCAGCTTGACTGGATGCTTCCTAGGTAGAGCCGCTCCCCGCCGTACACATACTCGAGCCTCCTGGAGCACCGGTCGAGGCTGCTGCCGATGGCCCGGGCCTACGCTCCTTGGAGTTCGAGCTTCTTGACATAGCTGCTCTAGTTATCGGTCTCCCTGTTCCTCCAGCTCACCCATCTTCAGGTGCTGCCCCTTCCACCACTGTATCTTCCGTATCTACAGTCGTCAAGTATTCGGGGACTGTCCTCACTTCTTGCCCCGAGACTCAGATCTCTTCTACCACTGTTTTAGTGTCGGAGGGCACCGATTTACCTTTCTCTGACGATGCCATAGATCTAGATTCTCCCTCTCATGACCCTGCCCCCACCCTCCCACCTCTTTCAGACCTGATCGCATCAGTCCCTCCTTCTTTAGGTCCCCACATTACACTCACTGGCCCCAATTTTTCCACTTTAGCTACCATTTTTACCGAGAGCGTGTCAACGTCTGTCTTCACTTCTGTGTCGGCTACCGCTCTTCCTTCATCAGCCTCTGACATTCCTTCGAGCTTACCCTCGACAACCTTCCACGCCCGGCACGGTGCCTCAGTTGCACCGGGCCGTTTCACGCGAGTAGTGACTCACCGACATTTGCCCCGTGCCCCACCTGACTCTCGTTCTTCAGACGATTGACCGCTTTAGAGCAGTTGACTTCCCGCTTACAACGGGATTTCGATGACTTTTTAGTCGAGACTAGGACACACAGATCGAGGGTCGAATCGGATCTTTTATCTATCATTGACCTTCTTGGTCAGCGTGGCCCACATACTGTCATACTTGCACACGCTCCTCCTCCCAGTCCGGACACTGTGACCCACTCAGCACCACTCAGTGCTTCACTTCCTCAGGCTTCTGCAGAGCCTGTTTCTTCTACTTCCGAGTCGTCGGTCATAGTTGATCCACTTTCTGCCCTGGTCCTATATTCTGCTGCTCTTTCCACCCCCACCATCAACCTCACCACCAGCCCTCCTCACGAGTCTCAGCCGGACCTTCCACCCACCACCCTGGGTCATAGCAGAGGGACCCATCACCACCCCCAGAGGGTGGTGCCTCTTCTTGATGTAGTCCATCTCAGCCTTTGCCTCCCCCATATACTTTGTGCCCATCTGTCTTTTCGGGGCTCTACTCTTACACAGCTTGGGGGAGGATCCACCCATGCATCATTTCATATATTGCATTGCATCATATCATATTTTTATTTTTATTTCCTTTTTCTTTTATTACATAGTTTTTATTTTATTTCCCCACCCACACCACCCCTTTAGCATCATCTTCCGCTCACGAGCGTTTTCTTAGCAGTAAGGACACTGCTAGGTTTAGCTTGGGGGATGAGCGCTACCGCTTTATTTTTAATTTTTACATTTTCCTCCCTTATTTTCAGTTTTTATTTCACTTTTTTACCACTTTCCCGCCTCGTTTTATTTTTTCTCATTTTGCATCATATTTTATGTTTTTCTCCATGCATGCACTTTTTTTTATCTATTTTCCCTTTTCTCTGCTTCTTTTTATTTTTGCTAAGGATGGTCCACATGATGATATCTCTCTAGGCTTTATTAGTTTTTTACGATGCTCATTTTCGATGACATGCTATTAGGGTGAATTTTGGTTTTATTATCTATATGCATGCTTTTCTATTGATGATCTGTCTGATGTAATACCTAAAATGAATTGAAAATCGATTGCATGAACTATTATCTGGTATGATTTATGTTGGGAAACGCACCCAGGTTCACGCATCACTAGAACACTTGGTGCACCTGCTTTCCTTATCTTATTCACTTCTGTTTGCATGCCTGTTGATACTGTGATTATTACTGCTTGCCTTTTCAGTATTCATTTAGAGAAGTGAAAATACCATGCTATATATCAGTTTAGTTAGCATTTTATTTTATCAAACTGATGTGTACCCTCTTATGAGTGAACTGAGAGTCCCATTATTTTCCTTCTCCACATTTCTATTTTATATATCTACATATCAGTTGGTTGCACCAATAGCTATCTTTATCGCATTTCACTTCCCAAAACCCAAAAAGAAAAGTATAGCTTCTATTGAAGAAAAAAAGAAAAAAATGTGTATATATTCATATCTGAAAAAGAAAAGAAAAATAAATAAAATGAATAAATACCGTCTTGTATTATTTCATTAGAAGCTATCATTTATTCTGGGAAGAAAAGATAAAATTTCCATATCATTTTCCTTGATGCGACGCCTCAAGCTAAGCTTGGGGGGGTAAACCAACTGATTACATGAGTGAGCTTGACATTAGAGTGGAGACGGTGCATATCGGGGAGATTTTATAAAACCTAAACTTTACGAATTACTTTAGTTTTGGAGATTTTTCACATATCGAAGTGAATATCTGAATGGCATGATTTCTTCTATTCTCTATTGCATGTTGCATGATTCTTTTGTGCCCCTTATGTATCTGGGATTGAAAAGGGCGTTGCCAACTCCTTTATACTAAACTTTAGGAATTGCATGAGATTGATATGATTTGACGGTGTTATTTCAGTAGATCCATGTTCTTTGCATGCACTGCATGTCATATGATATATATAAAGCTAGAAATTACCAATAGCATGTATGTTTAGCACTCAAAGCATCGTGATATACTATTTAGGCCTGGGATCTGACCGATCATCCTTAGCACTTTCTTCTTATCTCTCCTTTTTTTTTCATTACTTTCTATTTTCATTTTCTTATTTTCATTTTGTTTTCCTCCTGGCGTACCGATTATTCGTCTTCCTCGAGGACGAGTAAGAGGTAAGCTTGGGGATTTTGTAACGGCCGCTTTCCGACCGTTCGTATTTTTTTTTCTGCGTGCACGTGCTTTATCGTGCACGTATTTTATTTGGCTATTTCTGAGCTCCGGCATATGCGATGCAATATGCCAATGCGATCGTTTCGGGATGTTGGATTTTATTGTAATTATTGGGAACGTCTTTTCACTGCTCGTTTTCTCGCGAAACGACTTTGAACGATAGGGGCGTTTTAGTCATTTGACTCAAAACACCGTTTCTAATTTTACGTAAAAATTTGATAGGCGTTACGCACGATCAGGCTCCGTAGATCTGTGTGTCTCGTCTCTACGATCGCCCCGGTATTTTCGGATTATTTTTCTGACGCCCGGATTGAGAGATATCGCTCGGAGAAATCTCGACCGTTGATCTTAGCCCTAATCACTTGAATTTCGAATTTGTGATTCAAATCTTAGCAAATCCCATACGTATTGGGAATTTGTTTTCAGTTTCTACCTGCACCTACTCTTTCCCCAATTTACACTCTTCATCTCTCTCTCTCTCTCCCACTTAACCCTTAACCATCTAAGTTAAATATCATGTTTAATAATATTAAAAAAACCCAAAACCCTATCTACTTTTCCCTTCACGTGCAAACCTAGGGTTTTAAATTTTTTCAGCCGCCATCAAAATACCCCAAGCCCGATATCCCTTCTCTCCCTCTCGCATCACCCCCTCCCTCTCGCATCACTCTCTCTCCCTCACCGGCCTTCCCCCACGCCTCACCGCGACCTCAACAGCCGGAGAACCGCCCACCGGCGGTCGTTTTCTCGCAGCCGCAGCCACATCGACGCCGCCCCCACGCTGCTGTGGCCTCCCCAGCGTCGTTCGCCATCCCCATCCGCCACGCAGCCGCCACCGACCGCCAGCGAGACCCCAGCGCCGCCGCTGTCGCCCTCCAGCGTCCTTCGCAGCCGCCCACATCTGTCACAGCCCCGCGCGGCCATTGCTGCTCAGCCCGGTGCCGCCATAGTCGCCCAGGTCACCGGAAAAGCTCCAGATCGCTGGTGGCCGTTCGAATCTCGACGTTCTTCGCTGATTAGCCGTCACAGACCTCCCACAAACCCACGGCAGACTCCGTGCCGCAGATCCGGCCATCTCCAGGCCGTGGCACCCTCTACTCGCAGCCCCTCGGCCCAAACTGCCGCTGTCCGCCTTTTTTCTACTCGCCTCGCCAACCAACGTCGCACCGTTCGTCGCTAAAAGTTGCCGCACGCTCCACCTGCAAAACAAATCACAACAGCAGCAAGCACACCCTAGTAACTGTGAGTAATGCATATTAGTTGATATTAAGAAATGTTACATACTCATAATTATATTTTAGATTTTTATATGACTGCATGGGTACAAATCATATGTGGGTCACTGTACACATGTTGATCACAGGGCACACATTACTAGTGTAAGATTTGGTTATACGGTATATTGGTCCATTATTATATACAAGTTAGTGTGCTTGAGCTTTAGTTATATATATATATATATATATTAGCCTGTGTGATATTAGTCAATAAGTACTGATATGTTGGTATAAACAGTAATTATATATGTTAGATTATGATATTATTAATATTAACGTTTTAGCTTAATATCAGGAATCGGATCTCGCAGATATTTCGCGCTCGTCGTTACGATCACGTGGACACCCTTAAACCAGCAGCAGATATAATACGTTTTCATACGACCGTCACCACTTTCAGACCCGACGTCCGGTCAACGTTCAAACGCGGCAAAGGTTAGTTCTCTAACGAGTAGCGAACCCACACCGTAGATCAATCAAACCCTAAACTAAAACTTGACAACTATAACTAAATTTATGTTTCCGCACCAGTAAAACGCTGCTCACCGTAGAAAGATCGACCATCGGACAACTTTTTCTGTGCACATAGGGTAGTGGTCGATCTAGGTTGAACAAACATCAAAACGTGACGTTGACGAATAGGATAGTCCCGACAACCTAGACACAAACCCTAATAGGACTTGATGAAAATCGCGACCTGACACCGTCGCCGTGACCTGTTTCAGACGGACGACCGCAGACGCGACGCCTGGACGAGACGCCCCGGACGGACGACACACTCGCCACCGCAGGCAAGTGTACTCACTTGCTCTTTCGGCCGTGCCTAGGCCTTAGACTGTTAGAACTATTAAACTGTGAACAAAGAGAACCGGACGTGAAATGATAGCGTCCGGGACGACTCCTGACGGCTCAGACTTGACGACGAAGTCTGAGCCCGACAACAACAACTTTTGACACCTTAGGGTATCTTGTGTGTGCGTGTGTGTGGACACCCTAGAACAACTTTGCCTTGTCATGTCATGAACATCTTGCACGTCGTGTCTTGTGTAGCCTGTGGGCAGTGAGACGCTCACCTAGCAGAGTGAGTGATCTTTGTTACGGAACACCGATGGGAAGCTCGGCACCCACCTAGCAGAGTGAGTGTCCCAGCAGACCGAGAGGATAGAGACTCTCACCTAGCAGAGTGAGTGGTCCTATACAGTTGTACGGTTTCACCTACGAGGCGTTTGTCGCTCACCTAGCAGAGTGAGCGATATGCTACCGACCGTGGGGATAGAGGCACTCACCTAGCAGAGTGAGTGGCCCTATATTGTCTTGTCCTGAGTTCTGGGGTTTGGGGTAGGGTTGAGCGTGCGCACGGCAAGAGGGTCTGATCCCCCTCGAACCGTAAGGCGTGAACCATTCATGTCACAATTGTCTTGTCTTGTCTCGTCCTGTCACGTTTCGTCTTGTCACGTCTTGTCTTGACACCGGTTAGGCTAGTCCCATAGTTGGTGGCACACGCTACGACTACTGCTTGTTGCGTTTTACTTTCCTGCTGCGTTTACTTTCTGTTGTCACTCTGTTATAACCCCAGCATGCTAATCAACCAGTAAACCGTTGTTTAATAGTTCGGTGCACTTGCAGTAGAGTCTAACCTCCTTTTTGTAGACTTTACCTGACGTACAGTTCCTTTCTTTTGGGTGCTGTACGTCAGGTGTTGAGCCAGAGTACACTGACCTGCCAGAGGACTTTGAGCCAGAGAACTTTGAGCCGGAGTACGTGCCCGAGGAGGACCGGAGCTAGAGATCTTCACGTTGCTGGTTCAGAGGTGTTACTGCAGTTTAGGTTGGGTGCGTAGCACCGTTTACTTTCTGTCTAGGTTGGGTGCTTGCACCATTAGTTTACTTCAGCTGTTTTGTAGCCGTGTTGGCTTTTGTTTAGACTCTCCGTACTTTTCTGATATCTGTGGAATAAAATGAATGCATCTCTTTTAGTACTTTTGTTGTTCCGTACTAACCTGCAGTGACCTGTTCCTTCGTCTTGGAGTACCACACAGACGCTTATTGGGTCCGAGCTTCACAGCTCCGGCCTAAGCGGGCCTTGTCATGCTTCGCCTCCGTATTTTTGGGAAGCGGGGCGTGACAGGTTTTAATGGTGGCCCATGCAGGTCCTTTTCTGCAAAAGTTCGGAACGATAGAAGTATTAACATTCATTCTTTCCATTCAGGAATATGTATGAGTCTAAATTGTGTTTTTTTTCCTCTTTTCCCTGTCGTTAGGATGGTAAGAGGACGTGGAGCTCGAGACGGACCTTCATCTGACGGGACCATGGATGGACGAAGTGGCGAGTTCCGTCAATTTCTGGGCGTGATGAGAGAGATGCTGGACGTGCAGCATCAGTTGGTTCAGCAGTCCCAGCGAGCTGCCCAGGCTGTCCCAGTTGCACCACCACCACCTCCGCCTGCCCCACGAGCTGCTCCAGGAGTGAAGCAGTTCAATGAGCTCCAGCCGAGGACTTTTTCAGGGAAGGAAGGACCCCTAGCAGCTGATGAGTGGATCCAGAGCACTGAGGAGAAGTTAGTTGCTGCGAAGATTCCTGATGATACCCGAGTGTAGATAGCAAAGATGCAGTTGACAGAGAATGCCAGGAACTGGTGGCGCATTGAGGAGAGGCGCCTGCTGAAGCCAGTGGAGTGGAAGACCTTCCGCTCGATGTTTAAGGATAAGTATTTCACTAAGTCTGCCAGGAGGGAGCTGTTGAGCAAGTTTATAGACCTGAAGCAAGGGGATATGACTGTCGAGGAGTATGAAGCTGAGTTCGAAATGCTGAGCCGTTTTGCCCCTCATATGGTGAGGAAGGAGGAGAAGAGAGCTGATCGCTTTCATCAGGGACTGCGTCCGAAGATTCAGGCTTCTATGTCTTCGGTGAGTTTCTCGACTATGAGGGAGGTGCTTGATGCTGCGAAGAATCATGAGCTCATAGCTCTTCTGCCTGACCCTCCAACTGATTAGGGGAAGTGTCCTATGGAGCAGTACCGACCACCTGCTAGGCCGACGATGAGGCCAGTCCAGACAGTGCCATTCAAGAGGCCTGGAGGACCTGCACAACATCAGATGAAGGGCCCATGCTTTTTCTGCGGCAAGCCAGGACATCAGCAGAACACTTGCAGGAAGAAGTTGGGTTTGTGTCTGGCATGTGGGGCTGCCACCCACACCGTTACGGATTGCCCGAGGTATCGCCATGCTGAGGGTGGAGCACCGGCTCCACTGCAAAGTAGAGCATCTGCCCTGAGAGGAGATATTGTTCGTAGAGCTTACGTCATGACAGCAGAGGATGACGTCATTACAGGTAACTCCATAGTTATAGTCTTTCATATTTTAACTTAGCTTATTTTTTTTTGGCAGCTTATGTATGTTACAAAACTTTTTGTTCCCTTTCAAAAATCAAACCTTTGGAGTTTTGGAAACTAGTCCACGAGATCACAAACCCCCCTATCTTCCCTCATCCAACATCACAAATCCACACGTTTTTCCCAATGTTTTAAAATATGTCTTAGGCCTTAAACTTTCTTTCTTTCCCTCTTCGGGAGTGTTATTTTTATTGTTATGATGTTGTTAGTACTAGGTGTTTTGTTATAGGGTTATGTTTACGGGTAAGCTAAGAGTGAGATGAGATGCGTTGTATCGGTGATTAGTTGGTTTTGGATAACAAGGATACTAGATCAGATTCCTTTCGGATGAAAAGAACGGGTTGTCCAAGACTTATTCATAAAACCGAAGTGTGGCGAACTCAATGGAGAATTCTGGTTGAATGAGATTATATGCGTGAAGATGAGAACTTATCAGATTTGAGGCTTAGACGAATGGTAGATAGGGATGGCTACAGAGTATGGTAGGAGTTAGGGTGATCATGAGGTTGAGTAGAGTTTTTATAAGCATCCAGACTTAAATTGTTAAGTTGACGTGAGGAGACATTGGAAATAACACGACGTGATGATGATAAATGGATGGTTGAGTTGTCGGACTCAATATTGGGTGAAATTAATTATAGTGAGTGGGATGAGATGTGATCTTGATAGTCCAAATTTATTGGCAGATAAATTTATGGGAAGATATGACACGGAATGTATTGAGAACACGACGATTGTTGATTTGTGAAGGTATTATAAGATAGACAAAGTTTTTGTCTTGGATTTGTGGTTGACTAGAACATCATTTTAGCGATTGATTAATATTGGGAAGAGATCGGGAGTCTAAAAGATTGTTTTTGAGCAATGACGATTAGTGGAGTGGTATGGTATGAGATGATGATTATTATCCTTTTATGGGAACTTGGACTTGGGAAGTTGAACTATAGGGATGAGCCTATAGCTAAGTATTAGGATGTGAGTTTAGTCGTACCATTGTGCAGTGAAAAGATGGGTTATGATGGATTAATCGAGAAACGATGTTGAAATTATAGGATTAGATACCATTGTGTGGAGGATGGGAGTTATAGGCTTAAGTATTTATGGATTTTATAATTAGTCTTAGTATAAGTGATTCCGAGGACGGAATCATTTCTAAGGTGGGTAGAATGTAACGGCCGCTTTCCGACCGTTCGTATTTTTTTTTCTGCGTGCACGTGCTTTATCGTGCACGTATTTTATTTGGCTATTTTTGAGCTCCGGCATATGCGATGCAATATGCCATTGCCATCGTTTCGGGATGTTGGATTTTATTGTAATTATTGGGAACGTCTTTTCATTGCTCGTTTTCTCGCGAAACGACTTTGAACGATAGGGGCGTTTTAGTCATTTGACTCAAAACGCCGTTTCTAATTTTACGTAAAAATTTGATAGGCGTTACGCACGATCAGGCTCCTTAGATTTGTGCGTCTCGTCTCTACGATCGCCCCGGTATTTTCGGATTATTTTTCTGACGCCCGGATTGAGAGATATCGCTCGGAGAAATCTCGACCGTTGATCTTAGCCCTAATCACTTGAATTTCGAATTTGTGATTCAAATCTTAGCAAATCCCATACGTATTGGGAATTTGTTTTCAGTTTCTACCTGCACCTACTCTTTCCCCAATTTACACTCTTCATCTCTCTCTCTCTCTCCCACTTAACCCTTAACCATCTAAGTTAAATATCATGTTTAATAATATTAAAAAAACCCAAAACCCTATCTACTTTTCCCTTCACATGCAAACCTAGGGTTTTAAATTTTTTCAGCCGCCATCAAAATACCCCAAGCCCGATATCCCTTCTCTCCCTCTCGCATCACCCCCTCCCTCTCGCATCACTCTCTCTTCCTCACCGGCCTTCCCCCACGCCTCACCGCGACCTCGACAGCCGGAGAACCGCCCACCGGCGGTCGTTTTCTCGTAGCCGCAGCCACATCGACGCCGCCCCCACGCTGCTGCGGCCTCCCCAGCGCCGTTCGCCATCCCCATCCGCCACGCAGCCGCCACCGACCGCCAGCGAAACCCCAGCGCCGCCGCTGTCGCCCTCCAGCGTCCTTCGCAGCCGCCCACACCTGTCACAGCCCCGCGCGGCCATTGCTGCTCAGCCCGGTGCCGCCATAGTCGCCCAGGTCACCGGAAAAGCTCCAGATCGCTAGTGGCCGTTCGAATCTCGACGTTCTTCGCCGATTAGCCGTCACAGACCTCCCACAAACCCACGGCAGACTCCGTGCCGCAGATCCGGCCATCTCCAGGCCGTGGCACCCTCTACTCGCAGCCCCTCGGCCCAAACTGCCGCTGTCCGCCTTTTTTCTACTCGCCTCGCCAACCAACGTCGCACCGTTCGTCACTGAAAGTTGCCGCACGCTCCACCTGCAAAACAAATCACAACGGCAGCAAGCACACCCTAGTAACTGTGAGTAATGCATATTAGTTGATATTAAGAAATGTTACATACTCATAATTATATTTTAGATTTTTATATGACTGCATGGGTACAAATCATATGTGGGTCACTGTACACATGTTGATCACAGGGCACACATTACTAGTGTAAGATTTGGTTATACGGTATATTGGTCCATTATTATATACAAGTTAGTGTGCTTAAGCTTTAGTTATATATATATATTAGCCTGTGTGATATTAGTCAATAAGTACTGATATGTTGGTATAAACAGTAATTATATATGTTAGATTATGATATTATTAATATTAACGTTTTAGCTTAATATCAGGAATCGGATCTCGTAGATATTTCGCGCTCGTCGTTACGATCACGTGGACACCCTTAAACCAGCAGCAGATATAATACGTTTTCATACGACCATCACCACTTTCAGACCCGACGTCCGGTCAACGTTCAAACGCGGCAAAGGTTAGTTCTCTAACGAGTAGCGAACCCACACCGTAGATCAATCAAACCCTAAACTAAAACTTGACAACTATAACTAAATTTATGTTTCCGCACAAGTAAAACGCTGCTCACCGTAGAAAGATCGACCGTCGGACAACTTTTTCTGTGCACATAGGGTAGTGGTCGATCTAGGTTGAACAAACATCAAAACGTGACGTTGACGAATAGGATAGTCCCGACAACCTAGACACAAACCCTAATAGGACTTGATGAAAATCGCGACCTGACACCGTCGCCGTGACCTGTTTCAGACGGACGACCGCAGACGCGACGCCTGGACGAGACGCCCCGGACGGACGACACACTCGCCACCGCAGGCAAGTGTACTCACTTGCTCTTTCGGCCGTGCCTAGGCCTTAGACTGTTAGAACTATTAAACTGTGAACAAAGAGAACCGGACGTGAAATGATAGCGTCCGGGACGACTCCTGACGGCTCAGACTTGACGACGAAGTCTGAGCCCGACAACAACAACTTTTGACACCTTAGGGTATCTTGTGTGTGCGTGTGTGTGGACACCCTAGAACAACTTTGCCTTGTCATGTCATGAACATCTTGCGCGTCGTGTCTTGTGTAGCCTGTGGATAGTGAGACGCTCACCTAGCAGAGTGAGTGATCTTTGTTACGGAACACCGATGGGAAGCTCGGCACCCACCTAGCAGAGTGAGTGTCCCAGCAGACCGAGAGGATAGAGACTCTCACCTAGCAGAGTGAGTGGTCCTATACAGTTGTACGGTTTCACCTACGAGGCGTTTGTCGCTCACCTAGCAGAGTGAGCGATACGCTACCGACCGTGGGGATAGAGGCACTCACCTAGCAGAGTGAGTGGCCCTATATTGTCTTGTCATGAGTTCTGGGGTTTGGGGTAGGGTTGAGCGTGCGCACGGTAAGAGGATCTGATCCCCCTCGAACCGTAAGGCGTGAACCCTTCATGTCACAATTGTCTTGTCTTGTCTCGTCCTGTCACGTTTCGTCTTGTCACGTCTTGTCTTGACACCGGTTAGGCTAGTCCCATAGTTGGTGGCACACGCTACGACTACTGCTTGTTGCGTTTTACTTTCCTGCTGCGTTTACTTTCTGTTGTCACTCTGTTATAACCCCAGCATGCTAATCAACCAGTAAACCGTTGTTTAATAGTTCGGTGCACTTGCAGTAGAGTCTAACCTCCTTTTTGTAGACTTTACCTGACGTACAGTTCCTTTCTTTTGGGTGCTGTACGTCAGGTGTTGAGCCAGAGTACACTGACCTGCCAGAGGACTTTGAGCCAGAGAACTTTGAGCCGGAGTACGTGCCCGAGGAGGACCGGAGCTAGAGATCTTCACGTTGCTGGTTCAGAGGTGTTACTGCAGTTTAGGTTGGGTGCGTAGCACCGTTTACTTTCTGTCTAGGTTGGGTGCTTGCACCATTAGTTTACTTCAGCTGTTTTGTAGCCGTGTTGGCTTTTGTTTAGACTCTCCGTACTTTTCTGATATCTGTGGAATAAAATGAATGCATCTCTTTTAGTACTTTTGTTGTTCCGTACTAACCTGCAGTGACCTGTTCCTTCGTCTTGGAGTACCACACAGACGCTTATTGGGTCCGAGCTTCACAGCTCCGGCCTAAGCGGGCCTTGTCACGCTTCGCCTCCGTATTTTTGGGAAGCGGGGCGTGACAGATTTTGATGTGTCCATATTTTCAATCATTTTCATATCATTATTTCATCGCATCCCATATCATTTTCACATCCAAATCCACTTTTTACTACGATTCTATATTTCTGACGATATTTCCGAGTTTCGTAGTGTTTCGTGAATTTTCAAGGATTTTGGAGTGATTTGACCCCCACTTAGGTATGGACACATCTGACGTGCTCATGAGCTCGTTGGCGGGGCTCTGGATGAGTTCGTCGCACTTCCGAGGCCATTGGAGGAGAGAAAAGAGAGAGAGAGAGAGCAGAGAGAGAAGCCCCAGGAGCATTCTGCAGCATTTCCCAGAAAATGCTCGGTCCGAGCAGCTCTCGGACCAAGCCATATCAATTACAACGGCGACGGAACGGGCTGACTCGGACCAAGCAGCTCATCTGCTCGGTCGAGCCGCCTCAGATTACATAGCCCAAGTAGCGCCCGAGTAGCGCCCGAGTATCAGACCGAGTCGAGCCTACTCAGACCGAGCAGAGATCGAGCAGAGATCTACTCGGTCCGGGTAGGACGATTTCAAATTCTTTAAGCAGCCGAGCAGCTCATTTACTCGGGCCGAGCCACTGACCGAGCAGAAGCTGCTCGACCGAGTCACCTACTCGGTCGGTTATTCCAGGGGCATTTCTGGAATGATTTGAACGTGCCGTGATGTGTGCGATTTGGGGAGCGACTGAAGCTGGCGATCTCGGGCGGTTGTGAGGAGAGCTCGATTAGACTTTGGAGAGGAATTTTGAGGAGAGCTCAGTGCGAATTTTGTAGGGAATTACACTTAGATTAATTTTTGTAGCAATTTTTGGATCTAACGCTGGAGATCATTACTCTTGTTCTTATCTATGTTTGCTGATTGAAATTTGGATTTTTTGTCTGGATCTATTGTTCATCTATTCTCGCTGTAAGTTCTTTTAGCCCTAATCTCTCGACTGATAAAATGTTTTCTTCTGTGGAATTGATGTTTTTGTCTGCTGCTATTACGATGTGTGAGTAGATTTATTCTAGGGTTAATGGTTTAGCCCTAGGATTCTAGGGGAAAATGTAGATCTGGATCCCTACGTTGAATTGGGGATTTAGGGTTGTATTTCGGTAGATCCTACCGAATCCGTAGATAACCCGTACTGAGATCATGCCCACGGTATGTGGAATTGATGTGCTTAAGGGGTATCTACGGATTCGAATAGGGAAATCGTTGGATCCAACCAAGGCATGTGACCATGCCCGGCTCGCGCCTTGAGGGGATCCATCGACGAACTATACCGCTACGTTGACGGCTACCGCCATTGCGTCAGCAAGAGCCACCAAAATACCCCGCAATTCTAACCAGCAAGAGTGGTACGAATTGGGGGATTAATTCCCAAGCCCTAATGAAATGTGAGGATCCTATCCTAACATCAACCCCCAACGATCCTAGTGGAGATCCCTAAAGCCATAGTCCCCTTTTATTGATATTACCATCACAACAACCAACCCAAATCTGTTCCCCCGACAGCTATCTCACTTCCACATTTAGAAATAGACTGAGAACCTATTGGCACTATCACCGTCCCTGTGGGATCCGACATCTTATATACTATTACTCGACACCGTCCGCTTGCGGATTGAGACCGAAATCCTTGCATAGGGGCCATACTACGCCTGGTGATCGTGACACCGCCAGGTGGAATCTGATGGAAATTGAATTCCACCCCCAAGTGATTTTGATGATGAGCACACCAAATAAAGCTTAGTGTACTAACTACACTACAATTAAGTGTGCAGGATATCGACAAATGAAAAGCTTTATTCATACTCAAAGAAGCGCAATCTACGCTCAAAGACAAGGACGAACGTGGCTAAGATCAAATGATGAAGCTCAAAGCTCAAATAGAATAAGAAGCTCAAGTAAAGCTCACATCTACTCCATCAAATTGATCAAGCTTCCGAAGACGTGTCCTAGTCTATAGTGAGTGTGTTGTGTCTTTTTTTAGGGTATTGTTAAAGCCAAATCGTATAGACAATCACACACACAAACGATTTTAAAATGTTTTGAATATCTTTTAATCATCTTCAAAAATGATTTTGAGATCTTTCTCTAGTCGTTTTGTAATTCCGTAGTGAAACTCCACACACCCTGGAGTTAGCTACTTGTTTGACTAGGTGTGTCGCAGGAAAAACTCCTCTAGGAGTCGACTACCAAAGGTAGGGAGTCGACTACCAGCTGAGAATCAAGATTTCCTGAAACACACTGGGAGTCGACTACCACTCCTAGGGATTCGACTACCAGCTGTCGAATTTTGACGTTTTGACTTGAATTTTGAAATATCGTTGAGCGATTTTCTCCCATGATTTTTGGGACAAAAGTCAAAGTAATTTGAATTTCAAATTCTCAGATTTCTCCTATAAATAGTGGACCATTTTCATTGAGAAAAACACAACAACTATTGAATTCAAATTCTCTCGTGCAAACGCTCTAAAGTTCTAAAGCTCTCATTCTTTTTAGATAATTCTGTTTTATTGTTGATCTTGCAATTTCATTATTATTTTCTAAAGATCATAATCTCGTTTTATTGGCTAACTGTTTTTCAAATCCGTATTACTTTCTCTTGATGTTTATTTAAAAGGATTTTTTGAAAAACATTAGATCTAGATCACGAAGAATTCATTCGTATCTTTGTGTGATCTAGAATCTTATTCTATCAAGCCACTACACGCAATTTTGTCTATTATTATTTGGCTATAGAATCTGGGTGTAAAACCAATCTCCATCAATTTATTGTGGTGAATTGGATATCAATTTTATTGTGTTGTTGTTGGAACCCTAGACAAGTCTAGGTGTTGCCATTGGAAATCCTGGTCAAGACTAGGTCGTTGGAAATCCTAACGAGTGGAGTTAGGTATTTGTATTTGCCAAGGCAGATAGTAGAAAATCTCGTACCGGATTGGTCGAGGACTGGACGTACCCAAAAGTTGTGGGGAACCATGATAAAATTCCTTGTGTCTGCGATTGCTTTTCTGTGTCTTATTATTTATCTCAGCGAGCAATTTTTATTTACTTTGTTATTATTATATCTTTGTAATTCCTTGTTCATTTACATAATACAAAGATCATTCATTTGATTCCGATGTGTAAAAATCTATCTCTGTGTAAAAAATCTATCTGTGTGTAATTATAATTGTTTATCTTTTATAAGAGTAACTTGTTGATTAAGAACCAAGCGTAGATCGCTCTACTTGGTTTCTTAGGCAACATTAGAAGGACGTTTATTAACAATCGAAAAAGATTTATTATTTGAACAACACTATTCAACCCCCCCTTCTAGTGTTGTTTGCCATCCACAGGATCCAACACTTGGTATCAGAGCGAGGCTACGAAAAGTGATGGCGTCAACATCTTTCCATTCTGAAGGACTGAATACCATGCGACCACCACTGTTCAATGGAACTAACTACGCTAGCTGGAAGATCCGAATGAAGACTCACCTGGAGTCATTAGACATTTAAGCTTGGACCGTTACTAAAGTCCCGTACATCGCACCTACCGACGTTGAATTTGGGAAATGGTCTGTCGACGACAAAAAGAGAGCTAATCTCAATGCAAAAGCAATGAATGCACTATTTTGCGCTGTAACAGGAAATGAGTTCAATCGAGTCTCTCAATGTGAGACAGCACACCAAATATGGCACACTCGTCAGGTAAGTCACGAAGGAATTGAAAAGGTAAAGGAATCCAGCATAAATATTTTACATTCAAAATTCGAATCTTTTAAAATGGAAGAAGGAGAGAGTATCACCGATGTGAATACTCGTTTTACTAATATTACAAATGAGCTTGCAGGATTAGGAAAGAAACTTTCCGAATATGAACAGCTAATGAAGATACTAAGATCCCTCCGACCCGAGTGGAAGGGAAAGACAACTGCCATTCGAGAAGCTCATAACGTAAAAGACCTCCCCATCTCAGAACTAATGAGAAATCTCATGGCATATGAGATTGAGCTTGAAGAAGATAAGAAGATCGAAGAAAAACCAAAGAAAAAGAATCTCGCGTTCAAAGCCCAAGAGAAAGATTCCGATTACACGGACAAAGAAGACCATATCGCATTCATCTCAAAGAACTTTAAAGAATTCATCACAAGTAAGTATGGAAAGCGCTCTTTTAGACCCACTAACGGTATTATTTATTTTGGTTGCAATAAACCAGGGCACGTCCAGAGAGACTGTCCATTGGAGAGAAACAATCGTGATTCCAGAGATCGTGGGAAGAACAGAGACAATAATGAAAAGCGAAACAATGGAAGAAACAAATTCCGACGACCAAAGAAGGAAGCTTACGCAGCCTTCGACCAGAGCGATGATTCCTCATCCGATGAATACTCAGCAGAAGATAACGATGAAGAAGAGAAACATCACACATGTGCTTCATGGCATCCATATCCTCCAAGGTAAGCTCGTATCATGATTCATCTAGCGACAATGATTCATCATCAAGTGATGATGAAGACATGGATTATAGGGGAGAAAATAAGGAGCTATGCAAAATGCATGAAAAGCTCATAAAAGAACATAGAAGAACACTTAGAAATATTAAAAAGGATACTAAAGAAAAAGAAGAAATCATTAAAGAAAATAGTCTCCTTAAAGAAAGGAATGATTTCTTGCAAAAAGATATTTCATTGGTAAATGAAAAGGTTGAGAATCTGAATAATCTTCTCGTATCTGTCGAAGAAAAATACGACGCTACAATGAAAATTCTTGAGAATTTCAACAAAGGAAAAGGGAAGCTAGATAGTATAATAAATGATCAAAAAGCCTCATCTAGCAAAACCGGACTCGGTTATGATTCACATCATACCAAGAAACGGGTTAAGCATACTAGGATTAGGGCTGTTGACGAACAGAATGTTCGACGAACTACACGTGAACAAGCTCGGTACATGTTCGTTTACGTTCGTTCGAGAAGCTTAATAAACAAGCTTGAACGGATTTTTTGAGCTCGGTTAATAAACGAACAGAGCTTGAACATAACTATGTTTGTTCATTTATGTTCATGAACAAGCTCGTTAAGTGTTCGTGAACAAGCTCGTTAAGTGATGTTCGTGAACAAGGGCTTGAGTGAATTAAAATTAAAATTAAACACTCACCTCCTCAAGTTGAATTAAACACCTCCACCTCTTCAACTTCCCAGCTTCCCACTCCTAGACTCCCAGGCTTCCAGCTCTCTTTTGGTCCATTGCCATTGTTCATTCGTTTGTTTGAAAATCTGTTCATGAACAAGATTGATTGTATGTTCGTGAACACGTTCTCGAACATGTTCACGAACAAGCTCGATATGTCTTGTTAACGAACAGAATGTTCGTTCGGTAAGCTCGGTTTATGTTCGTTTATGTTCGTTTAAGTTCGTTCGGTAAGCTTAACAAACAAGCTTGAACAAGTTTTTAGAGCTCGGTTTGTAAACGAACAGAGCTTGAACATAGATTTTGTTCATGAACAAAACCAAGCACACTGTTCAAGCTCGTTCAAGCTCGTTCGTCAACAGTCCTAACTAGGATGCATCATTCTAACGATAATTTTTTGAGCATCTGGATACCAAAGAAATTATCTGATCAATGAAAGAAAAGGTACGCTACCGACTTTGTTCAACAAATTCATTTTAACAAAAATTATAAATATGTTGTTCATGAAGGAACTAAACCATACTGGGTTTGGCTTCCTAAAGACTAACTCCTCGGACTCAAAAGCCAAAGAGTACCATAAACGTTTATTTTTTTTTCAGGTACTCTAAAGAAACAAAAAGGAGAAAACAAGATCCAAACGATTGATAATTGGATCAGCATCAAAAGCGCTCTTTTACAACTTAATCATTATTCTTTGCAAAATATACATGCTTAAATTTATTTAAATAAGTTAATATTTTTTCTTTATATGACTTTAAAATGTTTACGTTTTACTCTTAAAACATTTCGTGTTCAGAAAACGCACTCAAACTTGGATCAAAAACCCCTCGGGATGAGAAAACGACTCAACCCAGTAGGGAGTCGACTACCTACATGAGGGAGTCGACTACCAGTGCGTATGCGGATTTCTGGGTTTGTTTTTTGACTAACTCCTATTGGGTTCTATGGAGTTAATAGGTTCATATCCACAAAGGCAACTTATACCCAATAAGCTAAAACTCTATCCTAACCATCCATCCCTTGATCCTAAGGCCCTTATTCTTCACCAACTTTCATCCTAAGTTAAAAACCCCCAAGAGAAACCCTAGGGTAGCCGATTACCCCATTCCCCTCTTTCTCTTGAAATTTTTCTTGGTGCTTGGGTTGCTTGGAGCTCTTCCAACTTCATCTCTTTCTCAAATTTACTCAAGGTAAAAACTTTTTACTTCATGATTTTTTACTTCATCATTTTACTCCTTAATTTCCTTGCTTATCTAGTATTGTAAAATTCTTTTTTCTATATCTAGATGCCTCTCAAGGGAATATTTTCCAAGAAGAGAAAAACCTCATCTGGATCTGCTTCTGAGAAAGAAACTATCCTACCCTATCTGTTTAGGAGCACCACTTTTGAACACTTCGTTAAAATCTCTAAGAAACCCATCCTCCATGAAAGATTTGTTAAGCTTGATGATGTAGTAAACTATGGAATTGATAGCATACTAGATTTTCAGAACTTGGCCAACCTATTTTCCTATAAAAATACTTATCTTTGCTATCCCAGGCTTGTGCACTTATTTTATGCTAATATGGATTACGATCTTGCTAAAAGCTGTTTTATCACCAAAGTTCTTGATACAAAACTTGCCATTACCGTTAAATCTCTTGGAGAAGCCCTAGGCATTCCATATTCTGGCATGTTGCTTGATAAAATAGAAATGACTGAAGGAAGTGTTTTAGAGAGAATGTATTTGCCGGGAAGGCATTTTCAGACTAAACTTCCCCGTAGCGATCTTCGCTATCCGGCAAGAATTCTGGCAAATATATTATCCTACAACGTCACTCAAAAATCCGGAAGTCATTCTATCCTATCTGAGAAGTAGGCCAAACGCATATATGCTATGTTAGGGAACATCCGCATCAATTGGGCCAAAGTCATCATAGGTTCTATTCTTGCTTCAGCCTCTTCTGATAGACCCTCATCCACCTTAGCTCATGGACACTATCTCACAATCTTGTTTATTAGCTATAATGTGCCTTTGGATCATGAAACCTCAATTCTAGAACCGGCTCGAGTTTTTGATGTTCATGTACTTGGAAGAATGAATCTACACCATGATCTTGATGAGAACATTCTGACGTGCGTATATATTTCATATATTTGCGCACGTTTTCTTTCTTGCTTTTCCGTATTTTCCGCCGTCTTTTATTCGTTTTCTCGTGTTTTCTCGTTTTCTTTCACTTTTCTTTGTTTCTCCATGTTTGCAGGAGATTGCCCGCGTAGGGGATGTTTAACGACAATATCTCAAGAACCCGGAGCAACGGGAGGAGTCACGCATGATCCAGGGGGTCAAACGACGAAGATTACATCTTTCAGCCCCTCACCCGGTCAGTTGGTCATCTCCAACCGATCGGGTGATGCACGTGTGCACCACCCGGTCTCAGCCGGAGCTCAAGTGAATGTCACCCGACCGGTTCACAGGCCGGTTCAACGGGGCCAACTCTCTGTCTTTTCAAGCCAAATTCCAACCGATCGGGTGACTCTCACCCGATCGGTTCATCTGTAGCTGATGCTGAGGAATCGAGACACGGGCACCCAACCGATCCCTTCACCCGATGGCGCCAAGATCCAACCGGTCACTCCAAGAACTCAACCGACCGGTTCATATGACCGGGTGAAAGTCCGTCGTTTTCTGTTTATCATTTGTAACGGATCACCCGATCGGTTGACTTGTCAACCGATCGGGTGATATGAGATCCTATAAATAGGACCCCTAGGGTTCCAGAAACGGGGGAGCTGTTAGTTTTTACTGTTTTCTCCTATTGTGACGGCTGTAATTACTTTTCTATTGTAAGTTTTCGGATCTTTCTTAAACTTTAGTATTATCTTAATTGCTCTACTACCTTCGCATTTCAATCGTCTGATTATGATTTCAACGGTTCATTTTCGTTAAGATCGCTTTTTAATGAATATTTGTGAGTAGTTCCCAAATATGGGATTTTGGCGGAAACCCCTTCGGGGGCTCTTCCCGATGCATCCATAGGGTTAGGAAATCGATAGGGATTAGGAATCTAACGGTTACGCGGGGTGTTTTATTGTCATCGGCGGGAAAAAGACCGCCTTTGACCGTTGGGCCAAGGGGGAATAAACTTGGCGGTTGACTCCTTAGCCATAGCTCACGCCCTTAGCGTAGACGCCGAATCCTAGCGCGCGGGAGCGGCAGGATGAGACGTTGGGAGTTATCGTTGCGAGCTTAGTGCTTCCGGAATCGATCAGTGTTAATGGACACGGGAGTGCCCACTGATCGAATCCGGGAAGTCCGGTGTATCATCTTGGGCACCGACCGGAATATCGGGCCCATGGGATGCCGGTACCACTTTCAGAGGCAACGTCTCACCATTAGACCCTAATTCCGATCGCCATCCTACCCGTAGGCCGCATCGACGAGAGTCGCTCGTTGGAGTGGAAACCAAAGTCCCGGGTTTATTTTCTTATTGTTCATCCCTTGCATTCCTTACCCGTGACAACCCATCAACCGATTCGGGCTAGCTCGCCCACGGGGTGATTTCGGTCCTCCTTGACACAAGCACATCCTAGCCTCCCTGTGTTCGACCCCCAAGCCACACTACAACTCCGTGCGCTTGCGGTTACAAATATCTAAACCCTCACGCGGGTCCCCCGACCATTTGCGGCTAGCAAACCGGGGGCAACGTCAAGTTTATGGCGTCGTTGCCGGGGAGGCAACGTGCTTGTTATTTTAGGATCTCTTGAACCCTAGTGTCTAGCTCTTATCCCTACCTCGCGATAATTTTCGCATTCTTCTTTTTCCTTTTTATTTTCTTCTTTTTTTTTATTTCTTATCTTATCTGTCTCTCTCCCACTTGTCGCTTCACGGGTGTTTGTTGTTTTTCATGTGCAGGAGTTCAAGAAGTCTCGACGACTTGATCCCCGTTGATCCAGAGATTAACGCCACCCTTAGGCGTTTGGCCGCCGAGAAGCGAAGAAGAGAGGATCCTGAAGCCATGGAGGAGAACACCCCGCCTCGCAAGTCCCTGTTGGAGTACTCGATGCCATCTATTGAGTCCACTTCCGCCATCCGTCCTCCAGCTATTACGGCCCAAAGCTTCGAGCTAAAGCCGTCTTTGGTGACATGGATCCAGCAGGATCAGTTTTTGGGTGCACCCATGGAGAGCCCGATCGAGCATCTAGACTCCTTCTTGGAGAAATGTGACACCTTCCGGATTAATGGTGTCACGACTGAGGCGATCCGTCTGAAGCTGTTCCCCTTCTCGTTGCGAGACAAAGCCAAGCAATGGCTTAGGGGGAAGGACCCCAACACTTTCAATACCTGGAAGAAGCTCTCCAACGCTTTTCTGACGAAGTTCTTTCCTCCGGGGAAGACCATGAAGTTGAGGAGTGAGATCTCCTCCTTCTCCCAAGCCAGCCACGAGTCCTTGCATGAAGCTTGGATGAGATACAAGGAGATGCAGAGAAGATGCCCTCACCATGAGCTTCCGAAGTGGCAGATTATTAATCTGTTCTACAATGGGCTGAGGGATGACCTAAAATCTTCTATGGACGCCGCGGCTGGGGGTTCCTTCATGTCAAGGAGCGAGGAAGATGCCGGACATATTCTGGAAAAATGGCATCCAACAATGAGCGGTGGTGTGACGAGAGAGCCACACCCAAGTCTGGGGGTATACACAGAGTCGAGGACGTCGACAAACTTTCAAGCAAGTTCGACTTGCTTTCGACCCAGATCTCCGCACTAATGGTAGGAGCCGGTGGGGCCGGTACACAACAGATTGCAGCGGTAGAATCCGAAATTTTTGGGGATTTCGATGATGGTGACGTCTCACCACCGTTGGATCAGGCGAGCGCACTATTTTACAACCCCACTGGAAATGCGCCGTATCCGCCAAGAACCAATTCCAACCCGGCTTACTCTCCAAACAACCGGAACCACCCTAACTTTGGTTACCGGGCACCATTCCAGCCCTCGCCGCCTCAGCAGCCGCAGCAACAAACATATCAACCGACTAGGCCACAGCAGAGTCAGTTTCAGCAGCAACAATATCAGCAGCAGCCTCAGCAATAATTTTACGCCCCCAGGAATCAGCAGCCAATCCAGCAGCAGCAGCAGTATGGCCAACAGTGGGCCGTCTCTCCGGTTGAGTCTCTCTTGACTCAATATATAACCAACCAGGAGAAGATCAATCAAAAGCTGGAAATGGGTCAGCGGGCCCTCACGGACCAAGTAACCCAGCTGGGATTAGAAGTGGCGACCCTTTCAAGGTCACAAAACCAATTGCCGCCACAACCCGAGGTGAACCCGAGGGGAGCAACCCAAACGTCGGCACTCGTGCACGAGCACGAAAATGTGTCGGCTATCGTTCTGAGAAGCGGGACACAAATCCCTACTAGAGTGCCCCCTAACAGACCGGAAGCACCGTTGGTCGTCGAGCGACCGATCAAAAAATCAAACGACGCCGGTGCTTCGTCATCAAATCCTACGACTCCGGAGGGAGTCTCTGAAGAAGAGAAGAAGAAGAACGAGGAAGGGAGCCTGAAAGTGTTCAAACCCGTTGTGCCTTTTCCACAACGTTTAGCTCAGGCCAAAATCGATGAGAAATATGGCAAGTTCTTCGCCATGGTCAAGGATCTGAGCTTGCAAATCCCCTTCCTGTAAGCAATCGAAACAATCCCCTCCTATGCGAAATTCCTGAAGGATTTGGTGACGAGAGGGTCTAGAAAGGAGAAAGTAGTGTTGACGGCGGAGTGTAGCGCTCTCATCCAGAGGGAAAATCCGCCGAAACTTAAAGACCCGGGGAGCTTCTCAATCCCTTGCACGATCGGGGAAGTAAAGATTCATCGTGCACTCGTCGATCTCGGAGCGAGTGTAAGTTTGATGCCCTTATCGATGTATAAGAGGATAGGAATGGGTGATTTGGAGCCCACCGGTATGACCCTACAATTTACTGACCGGTCGGTCAAATATCCGGTGGGGATTGTGGATGACCTCCCCATTAATGTAAAAGGGGTGCATGTGCCAGTGGACTTCGTTGTCATGGACATGCCTGAAGACGCACACACTCACATCATCCTGGGACGGCCTTTCATGGCCACTGCTGGCGTTTTGATTGATGTGAAGAATGGAAAACTTTCGCTAAACATCAGCGGGGAAAAGGTTGAATTTGATCTGGGGTTGTCCTTGAAGTATCCCGATCCCCCAGATGACCCTCGGTGTAATTTGCTGGAGGTGGCAGAAGATAAAGCTGCTGAAGAGAGCTCCTGGGAGATTCTCTTAAGAAATCCCCCCGATAACTTGGGGGATTCAGAAGACCAAGACGGCCCCAAGAACAATGAAGCTGCTGGGAAAGCGAATGCAGCACGTACGACCCCTCCCGGGTTCCCCAAGGCTCCTCCTGCGAGGAAAACGGGGAAAGAACCCATGGACCTCACCAAAGACGAGGTCTGGATCCTTAAGAAGATGGCGGTAAGCGCCAATACGAAAGAGAAGCCCCCGGATCCCAAAAACAAGGAGAGGGTAGTCGAGCAAATCTTTCTCCAGCCGATGACTACTCCAAAGGCCGTGAGCTTCGATGAAGAAGAGATGCCGAACTTCGGGCATCACCCGTATCAACCACCGTGAACATCACTTGCGGACGTCGAGCCAACGACGTTAAACAAGTGCGCTTCATGGGAGGAAACCCATGCTCTAAACTTTTGCCCCACTTTTTAGTGTTATTTTTGACTTTATTTTATCTATTTTTATAAATAAAATCAGCCGCAAGAACATCCGTTCAGGGACTTAGACAGTCTGTTGGTTTTTGCAGGAAACAAAGCCCCAACCGATTGGTTGATAACTCAACCGATCGGTTGGGATGTATCAGATACAACCCGCATCTGTCCCCAAATGAACCGATCGGGTGAAGATGGAGAGACCGGGTGACAGACCGGGTGATCTGGGGAGAATTCTCGGGAAAGTTTTGGGAAATATCAACCGATCGGTTGAGTTAGAGCGCGATCGGTTGAGGCGACCGGGTGAGCAACCCTCAATTCTCGGGAAAATGTGTGGAGCGGCCAACCGATCGGTTGACAAGTCAACCGATCGGTTCACCTGTAGCACTTCTTCAGCAAGAGTTTTCGACCTAGCAGTCAACCGACCGGGTGACAAGTCACCCGATCGGTTCGACTAAAAACCCTATAAATACCCTCGACCACCCGTTCGCATTCACCCTCGCCTGATCGCCCGTTCTGCCGTTGATTCGCCTCCTTCTCCTCCCCAACAGCCGGATTTCACTCCCCCACGTCCTCCACTCCTCCAATACTCCCTCTCTCTACCTCCTCCATCAATCTCTCCATCATTTTCACTCCCTCTCTCCTTTCATTTCGAATTTCTGACCTAATCCCCCCCCCCACAATGCCCATTTTCAAAATTCTTGCTGAAGAAGATCACCGCGGCTCCACGCTTCTCCCATTGCACGGTATGGGGACATCTACGAGCAAGCTTCGCCATTTCGCTTGGGTACACTCGCTCCTACGCTCATATTTCTATTTTTGCCCTATAAATTGTGCTTGCTCATTTTGCTCGTGTTAGTGTGCATTCATTACTTTTTGCACTCATTCATACACGCACACTCACGCATGGCTAAGGATAAAGACAAGGGGAAGGGGATTTTGCGGGAGGAGGAACCATCTCGAAAGAGACGAAAACAAACACGTCCCCTCCCCACACACGAGCACTGACACTAGGCCCTCCCCGCCTGTTATCCCCCCTGTGGACCCAATGTTGGGCCCGCATGGGTATATCTTTAGGAACCAGGAACACAAGGATTTTTATCGTAGGCTCGATGCTCGGGGGCATCTATCAACTAAGTTCCTGCATACACAGTCACTAGTCGATCTCGGTGTCTTCACCGAAGTCGAATCTCTTTTCGCTAACTTAGGTTGGTTGGCCTTTCTTAATGCATCTGCCTTATCCTACCCGTCACTCACCCTCGAATTTCTCTCTACACTTGTTTGGGAGTCCTGGTCGATCATAAAATTCCGGGTGCGTAACAAGAGTGTCACCACAAATCTGAATACCATTAACGATATATTTGGTTTCCCCAATCTTGGGGATGACTCCATCCGACACTACGGGTACATGCCCGAGTTTAACGTCGATCAATTCTGGTTCCGTCTCACACTGCTCCATAGCTATCCCCGAGGTAGGGCCAAGGCCTCCTCCATCATCCATCCCGTATTTCGTTTGGCCCACAGGATCATATCATCTACATTTTTTCCCAGGGACGAGTCCGGCACCGTGACTATCCCTGACCTTTTTATCCTCTGGGCCATGACTTTCCCTTTTGTCCGGGACGATGATGGGATTAGCTTTAGGGCCCCTACCGTCCCCATCCATGGCGGCGATTGGCTTGTTTACAAGCTTCTCGAGATCAGCCGGGCCGGTAAGGGGAAGTTTTGTTGTGGGGGCATCTTTACTATCATTTGTTCTTACCCCCAATTTAATATTCACATCCCCAATAATCTTCCCGCTGCCGCAGGACCCTCACAGCTAGATATTGATGTCCTGCGGCACATTCACATGATTAAACCCCACTCCGATGGCCGCTTCATCTTCAATTATGGCCACCCCCAGCCCCTTACACCATTCTCTCCAACCCCGCTCACATGACCATAGCTCTTGTGGGAGATTGGACCTTCCCACCCGATCTGAACTTCCTAGCGGGGTTGCACCTTCCTTTCCTTCCCGCGGACGAACGCAGACCACCGTCCCCTGCCGCCCACTTAGGCGAGCAGGATATCCCTGCGTCTCGGGGAGATATGGGGGCTGGCCCGAGTCGTCCTGTTTCTGTTCCGGGCCCCATCACTTCTGAGCACCTCTTAGCGGCCATTTCTGGCCTTGTCTCCTGTGCCGGCATGACCACCGCCGCCGGCACCACTTCCACCTTACCTGCCGGCACCACTTCTGCCTCACGTCAGTCCACATCCTTTGGACGCCGCCAGGTCTCTGCCCGTCTTGGTCTTGAAAGGGAGGTCGCTGCCCTCCGTGATCTCGCCATGTCCTCTGCCTCCTCGGACCCATCACCGTCCTCCTTTCTCACTCACCCACGTTTCCTCGCACTTGAGAGGAACGTGGCCGCCATTCTTCGCCTTCTCACTCACATCCACGGCCCACCTCCATCTTCACCACCTCGACGATCTTCTCCTCCACCCTCCCACACATCCCCACATCCATCACCTCCCTCACCACATTCTTCTCCTCCCTCATCTATTCCCATCCCGGTATCCACTTCCCCCCTCCCGACCACTTCCATTGCACCCACGCTACCTCCTCCCTCCTCCTCCATCACTTCATATGTGCGTCGGAGGAAATTGCCGGTGCGCTCCAAATCTCTCCCCCCACCACCCACTACCGTCACCACCACATCTTCTTCCCCCATTTCTATTCCTCTCACCACCGCCTTGATCGTCGTCCTACCACCACCACCCACCTCCACCGACACTCCTCCCATCGTTCACACCACCGCTGCCCCTATTCCTCCACCGCGTTCCCCACTTCTCTGCACACCCCCAGCCTCCCCCGACCACCCAGCCACACCCTATTCCGAGGAGGGCGAGGACTCACCTTCTCCTGCTTTTTGATTTCACCTTGTTTGTTTTTGACTCCCCCTTGCATATTTCTGCATTTCACGATCACATTTTATTTGCTAGCACTGTCATGTCTAGCTTGGGGGACGTCTATTTTGGTGTGTTGTCGTGTTTTGTTTTTTCTCATTTTTGTGTGTGTGCTTGTTTTTCCCCTTTTGAGTGTCGTGTCGTGTGGTTTTATTTCTATTTTCGTGTCGTGTGGTTTGATTTTGTTTTTTTCTTTATTTTCAGTTTCATCTCTGTGTTTTCCTCGTTCTCATTTCTTTTTGTGTCGGTGCGTATTCCCCCCCATCTTCTTTGCCCTCCCGTACTCACCCATATTGCATTGAGGGCAATGCAAGCTTCAGCTTGGGGGAGTCGCACTGTGTGCGCCATTTGAGTCTTTCTTTTTCGTTTTTGTGTCATTTTCATCGTGTTTTTTATTTTTTTCTTTTTTCTCTTCTCTTCTTTTTATCTCTTTCTCCTAGAGATGAACCCTATGATGAATCGCCACAAAATCACACACACCTAGCATGGCATCGATAATCACATTCACTAACCCTAGGATTTCGAGTTCTCTTGCATTTCACGCATCGTGGGTCCACTTAGCTTTTTGTGAGTCGTGAGTCGTGCCTAGCAGTTTGGTGTGCTTCTACTTTGTGATTTTACTTTATATACCTGTCCAGGAATGACCCCTAGATTATCATGCTTCGATTTGAATATGCGGAATTTATTTTCCCTGTCTGCTTCTGCATGATATATATATATATATCGTGTACTTCATTTCGCATGTGTCGGGATTCCACAATTAAGGACTAGGATAACCCATTTAGCCCATGCTCTATTTAGCGAGAATAGTTTCCTTTGCCCAAGTGTTTTGATTCCGACTTCTTTTTTGTTTTACTTGGTGCAAATCCCCTTGTCATGTACCGTTCTCCCACTTGGGAGAGTACACATGTGTATAGCCAAAAACCCAAAAATCAAAAAATCCAAAAAAAAGAGAAAAGAAAAGAAAAACCCAAAAAGAAAAGAAAAGAAAAATTTTGTATAGCCCAAAATCCAAAAAAAAAATACAAATACCCAAAACCCAAGAAAAATTTCAAGTGTGAATATTTTTCCTATCTACCGAAAATAAAGGGAAGGCGAGAATTTGCACCGAGTGTTCTACTCCACATCATCTCAACCCCCATCGTTTTCGAAAACACTTGGCTTAGGAACTTTTTAGCTAGTATCTAGGCTATAGTGGCGCGATCTCCTTAACCCTAGTTGTGGAATCCCCGATGCATGATACGCTTCTATCCTTATACTCTTCTCATGCATGCTTGAACTAATATTCACCACAATTTCAAATTCGAATCGGTATTTGGGTCATTTCCTGGATTTGCGTATATGAGCTCATAGCACATTGTAGAAAGCGACACCATTTGCTAGCACACGACCGCACTCACACGCGCTTCACCGCGTGGGCCAACGACACTTATTTAGACTCGTTTTCCTAGGTTTAGTGATGTGATTTGACGTTTGCTTGCTTGGTGTGTCGTTTTTGATTTTGTTGGCTCTGACGGACGATCTAGGATATAGAGTTTTCTTTTTCTCTCTTTCTCTCTATTTTTCCCCTCCGAGCTCCTACTCTCACTCGTCTTCCTCGAGGATGAGGAAGAGTTCAGCTTGGGGGATTTTGACGTGCGTATATATTTCATATATTTGCGCACGTTTTCTTTCGTGTTTTCCCGTATTTTCTGCCGTCTTTTATTCGTTTTCTCGTGTTTTCTCGTTTTCTTTCACTTTTCTTTGTTTCTCCATGTTTGCAGGAGATTGCCCGCGTAGGGGACGTTTAACGACAATATCTCAAGTCCCCGGAACAACTGGAGGAGTCACGCGTGATCCAGGGGGTCAAACGACGAAGATTACATCTTTCAGCCCCTCACCTGGTCGGTTGGTCATCTCCAACCGATCGGGTGATGCACGCGTGCACCACCCGGTCTCAGCCGGAGCTCAAGTGAATGTCACCCGACCGGTTCACAGGCCGTTTCAACGGGGCCAACTCTCTGTCTTTTCAAGCCAAATTCCAACCGATCGGGTGACTCTCACCCGATCGGTTCATCTGTAGCTGATGCTGAGGAATCGAGACACGGGCACCCAACCGATCCCTTCACTCGATGGCGCCAAGATCCAACCGATCACTCCAAGAACTCAACCGACCGGTTCATATGACCGGGTGAAAGTCTGCTGTTTTCTGTTTATCATTTGTAACGGATCACCCGATCGGTTAACTTGTCAACCGATCGGGTGATACGAGATCCTATAAATAGGACCCCTAGGGTTCCAGAAACGGGGGAGCTGTTAGTTTTTACTGTTTTCTCCTATTGTGACGGCTGTAATTACTTTTCTATTGTAAGTTTTCGGATCTTTCTTAAACTTTAGTATTATCTTAATTGCTCTACTACCTTCGCATTCCAATCGTCTGATTATGATTTCAACGGTTCATTTTCGTTTAGATCGCTTTTTAATGAATATTTGTGAGTAGTTCCCAAATCTGGGATTTTGGCGGAAACCCCTTCGGGGGCTCTTCCCGATGCATCCATAGGGTTAGGAAATCGATAGGGATTAGGAATCTAACGGTTACGCGGGGTGTTTTATTGTCATCGGCGGGAAAAAGACCGCCTTTGACCGTTGGGCCAAGGGGGAATAAACTTGGTGGTTGACTCCCTAGCCATAGCTCACGCCCTTAGCGTAGACGCCGAATCCTAGCGCGCGGGAGCGGCAGGATGAGACGTTGGGAGTTATCGTTGCGAGCTTAGTGCTACCGGAATAGATCAGTGTTAATGGACACGGGAGTGCCCACTGATCGAATCCAGGAAGTCCGGTGTATCATCCTGGGCACCGACCGGAATATCGGGCCCATGGGATGCCGGTACCACTTTTAGAGGCAACGTCTCACCATTAGACCCTAATTCCGATCGCCATCCTACCCGTAGGTCGCATCGACGAGAGTCGCTCGTTGGAGTGGAAACCAAAGTCCCGGGTTTATTTTCTTATTATTCATCCCTTGCATTCCTTACCCGTGACAACCCATCAACCGATTCGGGCTAGCTCGCCCACGGGGTGATTTCGGTCCTCCTTGACACAAGCACATCCTAGCCTCCCTGTGTTCGACCCCCAAACCACACTACAACACCGTGCGCTTGCAGTTACAAATATCTAAACCCTCACGCGGGTCCCCCGGCCATTTGCGGCTAGCAAACCGGGGGCAACGTCACATTCCCGAAGAAAAACTTGCAGCTGAAGGAGGATCATCATCCTCCAAGAGAGGTAAGAAAATTGTTGTTTCAGATTCTGAGGAAGAAGAAGATGGAGAAGAAGAAAAATGAAGCGAGGAAGAAGAAGAAGAAGCACCGGCATATATCCTTGAACTTCAAGAGATGCTTCTGAAGAAAATTGGGAAATTGAAGATATCACAAGAGAAAGGCTTTGAAGATCTTAACACTAAGGTGGACGACCTCAAAGAGCTTGTTGTGAAAAGCAACAAAATGACGGAGGACACGCTTGTCATGATCCTTGATGAGATCAAGGCACTGAAGAAGAGCGGCGGTCATCCTTAGCTTTTCTTAAAAACAATGGTTTTCAAACAATGTTTCCTAAAACTATGATTTCGAACTTATGGTTTGTAATAACTCCTTAATCGTGTGATGTTTGCTACTATGAACTTATCCATTATGCAATATATTAGTTGCTCTTGTAACTAACATCTCTCTTGCAGGAATAGGTAATTGAATTCCCTCCTAAGAATTATATTATGATTCATATGTCATTGGATTTTTTTGTTGATGACAAGGGGAGAGAAAAATATGAAATGCAAAAATGAATATATCAAATGTATTTTATTGTTTTGCTAACAGCTTCGATGCAGGGGGAGAACCGCATCAAAGCAAGGGGAGTAAGTATACTTTCATGTATTCTCATATTTCAACTTACTTCATTTTTCATTTGGGTGTCATCAACAAAAAGGGGGAGAGTGATGGAAATTGAATTCCACCCCAAGTGATTTTGATGATGAGCACACCAAATGAAGCTTAGTGTACTAACTACACTACAATTAAGTGTGCAGGATATGCGACAAATGAAAAGCTTTATTCATACTCAAATAGGCGCAATCTACGCTCAAAGACAAGGACGAACGTAGCTAAGATCAAATGATGAAGCTCAAAGCTCAAATAGAATAAGAAGCTCAAGTAAAGCTCACATCTACTCCATCAAATTGATCAAGCTTCCGAAGACGTGTCTTAGTCTATAGTGAGTGTGTTGTGTCTTTTTTATAGGGTATTGTTAAAGCCAAATCGTATAGACAATCACACACATACAAACGATTTTAAAATGTTTTGAATATCTTTTAATCATCTTCAAAAATGATTTTGAGAGCTTTCTCTAGTCTTTTTGTAATTCCGTAGTGAAACTCCACACACCTTGGAGTTAGCTACTTGTTTGACTAGGTGTGTCGCAGGAAAAACTCCTCTGGGAGTCGACTACCAAAGGTAGGGAGTCGACTACAAGCTGAGAATCAAGATTTCCTGAAACACACTGGGAGTCGACTACCACTCCTAGGGATTCGACTACCAGCTGTCGAATTTTGACTTTTTGACTTGAATTTTGAAATATCGTTGAGCGATTTTCTCCCATGATTTTTGGGACAAAAGTCAAAGTAATTTGAATTTCAAATTCTCAGATTTCTCCTATAAATAGTGGACCATTTTCATTGAGAAAAACACAACAACTATTGAATTCAAATTCTCTCGTGCAAACGCTCTAAAGTTCTAAAGCTCTCATTCTTTTTAGACAATTCTGTTTTATTGTTGATCTTGCAATTTCATTATTATTTTTTGAAGATCATAATCTCGTTTTATTGGCTAACTGTTTTTAAAATCCGTATTACTTTCTCTTGATTTTTATTTAAAAGGATTTTTTGAAAAACATTAGATCTAGATCACAAAGAATTCATTCGTATCTTTGTGTGATCTAGAATCTTATTCTATCAAGCCACTACACGCAATTTTGTCTATTATTATTTGGCTATAGAATCTGGGTGTAAAACCAATCTCCATCAATTTATTGTGGTGAATTGGATATCAATTTTATTGTGTTGTTGTTGGAACCCTAGACAAGTCTGGGTGTTGCCATTGAAAATCCTGGTCAAGACTAGGTCGTTGGAAATCCTAACGAGTAGAGTTAGATATTTGTATTTGCCAATGTAGATAGTGAAATATCTCGTACCGGATTGGTCAGGGACTGGACGTACCCAAAAGTTGTGGGGAACCAGGATAAAATTCCTTGTGTCTGCGATTGCTTTTCTGTGTCTTATTATTTATCTCTGCGAGCAATTTTTATTTACTTTGTTATTATTATATCTTTGTAATTCATTGTTCATTTACATATTACAAAGATCATTCATTTGATTCCGCTGTGTAAAAATCTATCTCTGTGTAAAAAATCTATCTGTGTGTAATTATAATTGTTTATCTTTTATAAGAGTAACTTGTTGATTAAGAACAAAGCGTAGATCGCTCTACTTGGTTTCTTAGGCAACATTAGAAGGACGTTTATTAACAATCGAAAAAGATTTATTATTTGAACAACACTATTCAACCCCCCCTTCTAGTGTTGTTTGCCATCCACAGGATCCAACAGAACCTAGGTGTAGGTCACGGGTGCGTCACGAGGAAGGATCTTTCCCCAGAGTCTTCGTTTGGGGAGAGGGAGCCGTAGCTCGGCCCGTGCCCTTTTTCTCCAGTTTGGGTGGCAAAGCGTGTTAGGCTTGCCCCGGAGTCTTTACTTAAGGGGGGAGCGAGCGCGTAGCCCGGCCCGTGCCCTTCTCCAGTTCGGGTGACGAGGACGGATCCTGCCCCGGAATCTTCGTAGGTAGGGAGGGAGTGCGTAGCTCGGTCCGTGCCTTTTTTCTCTAGTTTGGGTGGCGAAGCGTGTTAGACTTGCCCTTGAGTCTTTGCTTGAGGGGGGAGCAAGCGCGTAGCCCGGTCCGTGCCCTTCTCCGGTTTGGGTGGTGAGGAAGGATCCTACCACGGAATCTTTGTAGGGATGGGAGCCGTAGCTCGGCCCGTGCCTTTTTTCTCCAGTTTGGGTGGCAAAGCATGTTAGGCTTTCTCTAGAGTCTTTACTTGAGGGGAGGAGTGAGCATGTAGCCCGACCCGTGCCCTTCTCCGGTTTGGGTGGCGAGGAAGGATCCTGCCCCGGAGTCTTTGTAGGGGGGAGCGAGCGCGTAGTTCGGCCCATGCCCTTTTCTCCAGTTTGGGTGGCGAAGCATGCTAGGCTTTCCCCGGAGTCTTTACTTGAGGAGGGGAGCGAGCGCATAGCCCGGCCCATGCCTTCTCCGGTTTGGGTGGCGAGGAAGGATCCTGCCCCGGAGAGCGAACGCATAGCTCGGCCCATGCCCTTTTTCTCCAGTTTGGGTGGCGAAGCGTGTTAGGCTTGCCCCAAAGTCTTTACTTGAGGGGGGAGCGAGCGCGTAGCCCAGCTCGTGCCCTTCTCCAGCTTGGGTGGCGAGGAAGGATCCTGCCCCGGAGTCTTCGTAGGGGGGAGGGAGCCGTAGCTCGGCCCGTGCCCTTTTCTTCAGTTTGGATGGCGAAGTGTGTTAGGCTTGCCCTGGAGTCTTGTTAAACTGAAAATTTTCAAGCGGAGACGGCAAGAGTTGAAAACGTGCAGAAAAGGAAGTATTTATTAAAGACTCACAATTACTGATATATTTTAGCAAATGTTGGGCATTCTACGGGTGATCCAGTTCGCTTCCATCCAGGGTCGCCAAGATGTATGTGGCCGGTCCGACGATATAAACGATCTCGTAGGGCCCCTCCCATTTTTCCGCCAGCTTCCCTCGACGAGCGGTCTCGAGCTTGAAGGTGGCGTCTCTGAGGACCAAGTCGCCGATCCTGAAGCTCTGCTTCTTCACTCGGGAGTTGTAGTGCCGGGCCATCCTTTGGATGTGCCGGACGAGGTTCGTCAGATCTCGATCCCTTACTTCGTCGAAAAGCTCGAGACTGAGGCCGAGGCCCTCCATATTGACGTCCTCGTCGAAGTTCCGAAGCCGAAGAGTTTCCACTCTGACCTCTACGGGAACGACCGCTTCCGACCCAAACGCCAGCATGAATGGGCTCTCTCCCGTCGCAGCTTTATGGGTCGTGCGATACGACCAGAGATTGCCCAGCAGGTCGTCTACCCAAGTGCCGAGGCCATCATCGACCTTCTTCTTCAGGGGGCCCAATATGCATTTATTCGCGGCTTCCGCCATCCCATTGCACTGCGAGTGGGCGACGGATGCAAAGTGAAGCTTGATCCCCCAGCCTGAGCAGAAGTCTCGGAAGCCCTCGCAGTCGAACTGCCTCCCATTTTCCGTCACTATGGCCAGGGGTACCCCAAAGCGGCAGATCACTGATTTCCAAATGAAGCCCTTCATGTCCGTCCATGTGATGCGCGCCAGAGGTTCGGCCTCGACCCACTTAATGAAGTAATCCACGGCGACGACCAGGTATTTTCTCCCCCCAGAGGCCTTTGAAAAGGGTCCGAGGATGTCGAGCCCCCATTTGGCGAACAGGATCGGGCTCAGGATGGGCACCAGGTTGGCTGGAGGCGCAGCCGTGTGTCTGCCATACTTTTGGCACGCCTCGCACTTCTTGATGTATTGGGCCGTTTTATGGATCATTGTTGGCCAGTAGTACCCCTGACGCACTATATTATGGGCGATAGTGCATCTGCCGAAGTGGTTTCTGTAGAAGCCCTCGTGCACTTCGCGGATGACTTGTTCCGCTTTCTCCGGCCCCAGGCACTTCAGGTAAGGCAGGACGTCGAAGCTAGCATGGCGGATGTGGTACAGTACTCCGTCAAAGAGCATGAACGACAAGGCACAACTCTCGACCTTCCTGGCCTGTAGCCGCTCCTCGGGCAGGGCCGCCGTCACCAAGTACTGCACTATCGGGGTCATACATGTCGTCGTCTGGCTGACGCACATTAATTCTCCTCTTCAATAGTAGGCGTCAGCAGATTTTCTGTAGAGGAATATGCCCTCGGATCATTTGTATTTGATGCAAATGAAAATTTAAGCCTAGAGAGGGACTAATTTGCATATGATGCAAAAGAGATTAAATGTGTCTTAAATTATTTAAGACTATATTTAATTAAATAAACACGTTGAAAAGGTTACCTAGATGACGGGATCGTCCCGTTCTAAACGCAGGTTCAAACCGCGTCAAAAACGGAGTCCAAATGCACAAGTTATAGCCAAAACAAGTCAGCCCAAACTGTTGGGCTGAAACCAGCGAAAATGGAGGCCCACCAAGCCCGAATTTTCTGGTTAGGGTTTTTTGAAATCTGGGATTTTCTTGACGGCTACGTTTCTAAGAGAAGCATGACTTTTGGCTAACTTTGGACAATTGTTTGAAGGGTCAAACGGACTCGGATCGACGAGCTGTTTTTTCCTACGCATTCACCGTTGAACCCACTTCGATTTGGTAGGTTGTACCAACATTGAAGCTCAACGGTGAGGGAGTTAAAATTCAAGGAAGTTTGCCATTTGTGAAAGGTAAACTACCTTGATTTAATCAATCCCAAATTAATAGTCCCACCTCGGTTGTGGAGAAAAGGGGAGAGTCAGCCGCCTCTATAAATAGAGGCCCTTCCCCTTCCTCATAACTCGTCCCAAGCTCTAGATCTGAGCGGCTCTCGTAAATGTTGGAGCACGCTCGGATCTAAGCTTAAATTAATATTTCTCCTCTCCCTATAAATTTCTGCCTTGCTCCTGAGGGCTCTAGCAAAGCCGCAAAGGAGTTCGGATTCGGATCCGAAATCTAGGCGGAGGTTTCACTCGCGTGAAACTTTCTTCGACGGTTGGTTGGCTCGGCGACATGGGATTGATCGCCTCGGGATGCGGAGCGGTTCGAGGAGCGGTTCGAGGAGCGGTTCGAGGAGCGGCTCGGCGTGGGACGGGAGCGGCTCGGAAGACGGTGCTAAACATCTCGCCTGCTCCAGGGTTGAGATTCTGGGTATGTGTTTATTAGCATTAGTTTAATTTAATCGCAGTAGGCTAGATCCTTCTTGGGATGGTCAGACCCATCCCAAGTCGGCATAGATCTTGGATTAGGGTCTTGGACCTTAGGGTTAAATGTTAATTAGATTAACATGTTTATTTTTCCTGCTTCTTTTCTGTCTATGTTCCGTCCGACTTAGGACGTGCATAGAGTTTTTGTGCCCTAAGGGTCCCGGAAAACCCTTCATTTTCGACGTAGATGGCCTTTCCGATCTCGGCCGCGGAGGAGGAGGCCAGCTTTGACAGGGCGTCAACCCGGAGGTTGTTGGAGCGAGGTAAGTGTCGGACATCCGCTCTCTTGAATTTCTGGAGCTCGGCCTGATGCGCTTAAGGTAGCGCTTCATCATCTCTTCTCGAGCCTCGAAGCTCCCTTGGACCAGTTGGATGATGAGCCGTGAATCACTAAGAAACCGCACGTTCGTCGCCCCCATAGCTCTGCAAAGCTTCAACCCGTTGACCGCGGCTTCTTGCTCCGCGATGTTGTTGGTGGCTGGGAAGTCGAAGCGTGGGGCATACTCCAGTAGGCATCCGTCGGGGGTTTGGATGACGATGCCGGCCCCCGTCCCGGATCCCGTGGATGACCCGTCGATATGAACGGTCCACAATCTGCCCACTTCTTCTTGGACGGGCTCCGATGGTCCGGCTACCTCCATTGCCTGCGAGGATGCAGCCACTGGTGGTGTGTCTGGCAGGTTCTCCGAGAGGTCTTCAATAGTGCTCTCCACCACGAAGTCCGCCAAGGCCTGACCCTTGATCGATGTTCTGGCTTTGTAGGTTATGTCGAACAAGCTGAGCTCGACACTCCAATTTAGCATTCTGCCCGACCGCTCTAACCTCTTCAGGTTCTTTTCGAAGGACATGTTTGTGTGTACGGCGATGGGGTGGGCCTGGAAATACGGTCGGAGATTCATCGTCGTTGTGACCAGACAATAGGCGACCTTCTCGATGGGGCTGTAATGAGTCTCTGCCTCTCGAAGAATCCGGCTCGCATAGTAGACTGGCCGCTGCGTGTCCTTCTCCTCCTTGATTAAGACAGAGCTGACGGCTTCATCATTGGCAGCCAAGTACAACCCCAGCTATTCTCCCTCTTCCGGCTTGGCGAGCAGCGGCGGGCTCTACAGGTAAGCCCTCAGCTCCGTGAATGCTCGAGCGCAGTCTTCGTCCCACTGGATCACTTTCCTGTTGACTTTCGCTTCACCGAAGGCCATGCACAGGACTCTGAAGAAGGGGATCGATCTCTCCGCGGACTTCGACAAGAATCTCCACATCGCTGCGATCCGGTCGTTCAGTCGCTGCAAGTCCCGGATGGTCTGTGGCTCCGCCATATTGACGAGGGCCGACACCTTATCGGGGTTCACCTCAATCCCTTGCTTCGTTATCATGAAGCCAAGGAATTTCCCCGATTGCACGCCGAAGACGTACTTCGCCGGGTTCAGCCTCTGATCATACTGGCGCACCTTTTGGAACGTCTCACGTAGGTCGGCTAGGTGGTCCGGGGCTTTCTTGCTTTTAACCAGCATGTCGTCGATGTAGACCTCCAGATTCTGCCCGACCTACGAGCTGAATATCCTGTCCACCATCCGCTGGTAGGTCGCCCCGATGTTCTTCAGTCCGAAGGGCATCTTTGTGTAACAGAAGGTGCCTATGTCGGTGATGAAGGATGTTTTCTCCTCATCCTCCTTCACCATCGGGATCTGGTTGTAGCCCTAGAAGGCGTCCATAAAGCTCAACAACTCGTAACTGGACGCCTGGTAGACTAAGTGGTTGATCCTTGGAAGGGGGAAGCTGTCCTTCAGACACACCTTGTTGAGATCCGTGAAGTCGACGCACATGCGCCACTTCCCATTGGAAGGGGGAAGCTGTCCTTCAGACACACCTTGTTGAGATCCGTGAAGTCGACGCACATGCGCCACTTCCCATTGGCCTTCTTCACCAAGACGACATTGGCGAGCCAATCCGGATAGTCCACTGGCCTGATAAACTTGGCCTGAAGAAGCCGCTCCACTTCTCCGCCGGCTGCCCTCATCTTCTCTCCCATGCACTCCTCTTCTTCTGTCGGGCCGGTCGAGATTCCGGGTCTGCATTCAGCTTGGGGGAGATTAGCGCTGGGTCGGTTCCTGGCATGTCCGAGGGCGACCAGGCGAATATGTCCACGTTCTCTCGGAGGAGGCTGATGAGGGCCGTCCTCAGAGAGACCGGGAGCTTCGTGTCGATAGAGACAGTCTTGCCCTCCTCTGCGGCCACGTGCACCTCTTCGACCTCTTCAGCCGGAGTCGGCCGTTGGTTGCAAAAGTCCTCTCTTTCATCAAGGAGGTCGATCGATAAGGCCTGCTTCAGACCCTTATGCTTGGTCGACCCCACGTAGCAACTCCTGGATATCATCTGGCTCCCCCGCACGAACCCCACCCCTCGCAGAGTTTGGAATTTGACCATCTGATGGAGCAGGCTGGGGAGCGCTTCAATGGCCGTCATGTATGGTCGCCCTATGATCCCGTTGTACGCCGACGCAATGTCGACGATAACGAACTGCGTCAAGCAAGTGACGACACTCGGTTTCTCTCCAAGCGACACCGGCAAGATGATCACCGCCACAATGGGAACTGAGTGGCCAGTGAAGCCGACAATGGGCCCCGTGCAAGGCCTCAGATCTGCCTGCTTCAGCCCCATCCTCTTGACAGACGACATAAACAGAATGTCGCACGAGCTCCCGGTGTCGATCAGGAGATGGCTGATGATGGCCGTCCCGATCAGAGCCTCGATGACGATGGCATCGTCATGCAGCAGCTCGACTCCTTCCAGGTCTTCATCGGTGAAAGTAATGGGGGGCGAGCCACCCTTCTCCGCTTTGCACCACCGCCGAGGTCCGCCGCCATCACCTGCCGCGCGTATGCCTTCTTGCTTGACGACGACGCTCCCCGAGGATGGCCCTCCGCATATCACATCTATGCGCATGACCGGCCTGGGCCGGTGTGGCTCCTCCTGCTCGTTGCCTGGTGGTGGGTCCGGCCTCTGCGCTCCTCACGGGGCCCTCTCCTCTTGGATCAGCCTCCTGCACTCCACGAAGCCCCCAAGATGACCCGCCTGGATCAACCAATCGATCTCCCTCTTGCAGGTGAAGCAATCGTCGGTATCATGACCGTGGTCCCTGTTGGATATGGAAGACGTTTATACACCCTTGTGGGGGATGTACGAGGGAATACGGACCTCGAACGTCGCGTACACGAAGTCATGTGCGAAGGGAATCTGTTCCCTTGTGGAGAGGATCTCTAGATTAATGGGAAATTCGCATTATATGTGCATAAGTGCATGCGACATATGGCTAATAAAGGGGTAATATCTTAAGCTTATGTTGTACCATGCATATGGTACAACTTAAGCTTATAATGTGCCATGTATGATGGTACACCTTAGTTAAATTGTTCCAAAGGAACAATTACTCCTAAAATAACTACCTTGGGGGCTATAAATAAGACCCAAGGGTTAGCCATTTCCTTACACTTTTGCATGGCATTCTTGCATGCATTTTCATTCTAGCGAAGCTCTACCGAAATCCTTCCTCTCCCCTTATCCAAGTTCTTAATCTAAAAGTAGAGATTTAGATTGTGGATTTAGTAGCCTTACTCCGTTCGTGAGAAGACTCGATCCGTCGTGGCGAATCCGAAGGCGAAGTTCTGTGACTACCGTGCCGCATACGCAAGCGTAAGTCTCAACTTCATTTATCGATCCTAACTCTGTTTTGGCAGGATCCTACATTGGTATCAGAGCCATACGGGTTCGCCCCGGTCAAACCGCCGTCCCGTCGAAACTATGAACGAGTCGTTGTCTTTTTCACGAATGGGTATCCTACCATTACGGATATGGTAGGAACGCTTCGTGACGGAGAGAACGCAGCTGTTGTTCTTTTCACGTTAGGTTCTCCTATCATTACGGATATGGTAGGAGCTCTCCGTGACGGGAAGAACCGACCGTTCACGTAGTATGTTATTTTTCATTTTTGGCACACGGCCATTAGAAAATAACCACTTTCTCGACGAACGGGTGCTTCATCGACGAACGGGTGCTTCATCGAGGAAGAAGGTGGTGGTTATTCCCATCGGGGAAGATGAATTTTAGTGCATGTGCACCATGGCCAAATGGGCTATGAAGGCCATGCACCCCCCTCCCCATGCGGAGGGGGTTGGCTACGGCCAATAACCACCGCGGCAACCTCCACCGGCGGGGGTATGCGGCCACCCCACACAAGGGGAGGCCGGCCATGGCCAAAGGGCCATGGCCGGCCAAGGCAAAAATGGCCTTGGCCATGACCGGCCATGGCCAAGCCATGGCCGGCCCTGGCCGGCCTGGCCGGCCCTGGCAGTAGCCAGGGCCGGCGCCCTGGCCACTGCCAGGGCCTGGCCGGCCCTGGCAGAGGCCAGGGCCGGCCTGGCCGGCCCTGGCCGGCCTCGGCCAGGGCAGAGGCCCTGGCCGAGGGGGCCAGGGCCCCTGGCCGGCCCTTGGCCAAGCCTCGGCCAGGGCAGAGGCCCTGGCCGGGAGAAGTTGCAGACCAAATAATTGGTCGACCAATTTGTTTGTTTTGGTCGACCAATCCGGCAGAAGGTCTTGGTCGATCGCGAACTTGCCGACTGACCCATATGGGGTGACAAAAGGCCTTGGTCAAACTCGAATGTGCCGATTAGCCCATACGGGGCTAACGACAGTCGCCTACTCTTGTTTTATAAATTTTTTTTTTGGGGCTCTACTCCTTGAAGATTAGCCATAGTGCTCTACTTCATGCGAGATTAGCCATATCATTGTGATCTACTCTACGGAGATTAGCCAATGTATTTCAAAATTTTGAAAAAGATGTTTTCAAATAGGTTATGTCCCGTCCTTAAATCGGGATAGCGCAATTTAGAATTCCAAGTCCTACCACGATCCGGCCATGGTTATCTAACCCATGGGTGTGTAGAACAGGTCTCGTGGCTTGGCAATTGTTGTGCTAAAATTCTTTGCACAAACTCTCACCTATTCCATTTTGAAAGATATATTTTTCAAAAAGTATTTTTCCGCTGCTGGTACCATACGGGTATCATTTCTGATTTCTTTTTTTTACTTGAGATAAGTAAGAGGGATACTTTGAAAGTTACTTCTAGATGGTAGTTGGGAACGTAGTGAACTTCTCGATTCTAGAGTAACATTTCAACGCATCCAAGGAACTTATCAAGTGTTTAAAGAATCGAAACTTTATGCATAGAATTTTGATCGTGTTTTTCATTCTCTTTGCAGTTTTTTGATTCGAATATGTCTACCGCTTCTAAAAACATTGTCGCAGAGCTTAACAAAGGTGAAAAGCTCAATGGTGACAATTATGAACTTTGGTCAATAAAAATCCAATATGTTTTGGAGGAGCAAGATGTGCTTGAAACACTCCAAAACATAATGGAAGAACCTGAGTTGGGCAATACGGCCCAACACAAGAGGGACCGGGAAGCTTATGAGACTTGGACTCGAAAGAACAAAATAGCACGTATTACGTTACTGTCCGCAATGGACAATGACATAATGCGTCTATTTCGGGAATTTGACCTAGCCAAAGACATATGGTCTAAGCTAGAAATAAAGTTTGGTGGAACTTCGGTTACCAAACTCCGCTCCTTAAATATTCAATTTGATTCGTACAAAATGCGGCGAGATCACTCTATGAAAAAGCATCTCCGCCACATGGCGAATCTCATATCTGAATTAAAGGATGCGGGTGTTATGCTGTCTGACAAACAGCAGATCCAAGCAGTCATTCGTTCACTCCCAGATAGCTGGGATAACATGAAAATGCATCTCACTCATAATGAGTGCATTAAAACTTTAAGCGATGTATCGAAACACCTCGAACTCGAGGAAGAGCGGATTCAAGCCGCAAAACCAAGTGCAGAAGTACACATGGACGCTAGTTCCTCACATGGAGGAAATAAGCGGAAAAATAAACGCTTAAGGTTTGTGAACGAACGAAAGCAAGAACCGGAAACCTCAAAGAAGACTAAGAACAAAAAGTGGCAAAAGAATGTGCACTCAAAGAAGAAAAACTTGAAGAAGATCAAGTGCTTTAAGTGCAACAAGTACGGTCACTTCGCCCGTACGTGTACGGGTGGAAGTGATAAGGTAACTTGTAGGGCTAGTTACATATGTGTTTCTAGTTCCGTGTTTCTTGCTGAATCTAACTATTTTTGGTTGATTGAATCAGGGGCCACAGACCACGTAGCGAAGGACAGAAGGTTCTTCATAGAGTATCGAAAGATAACTCAAGGAACAAAGTGGATATACGTCAGCAACAACACTCGTGTTGAAGTCAAAGGCGTCGGAACATGCAAGCTAGTTCTCGACAACGGCCGAACTTTATTATTGCACGACGTCCTCTTTGCTCCAGATATTAGAAGGAATATCGTATCCGTGGTCATGTTAATGTCTTTAGATTATGAATGGAGGTTCTATAAACAAAAGGTTGACCTTGTTTGTAATAGTTCTTTAATTGGGTCGGGTAATGTTTGTAATGGATTAATTGTTTTAAACACAATGTATGATGATTCTTCTTCTATTAATGAAAGTTTCCATTTGACAAATGCTTCTAACTCTGAATCTGAGATCATTTGTTGGCATGCAAGACTTGGTCATATTGGACCAACTAGAATGGATAGACTTGCCAAAAGTGGCTTGCTATCTAATGTTTCAAAAGTTGAAATGTCAACTTGCGAACATTGTCTTGTAGGGAAAACTTGTCGCAAGCCGTTTGGAACTGGCACAAGGGCCGAAGTTCCATTACAGCTTATCCATTCGGACATTTGCGGTCCAATGAATGTTAAGACAAGACACGGGAAGTCCTATTTCATCACATTCATTGATGACTTCACCCGTTTCGGTCACATTTATTTGATTTCCCACAAACATGAAGCTTTATCTTGCTTCAAAAACTATATGAGTTTAGTGGAAAATCAACTAGATCGCAAGATAAAGGTCTTACGAACCGATAGGGGTGGAGAATATCAATCAACGAGTTTTAAGGAACTCTGTGATGAAAAAGGCATAGTTCATTAAATAACTATGCCTTATACTCCGCAACAAAACGGTGTGCGGAAAGAAGAAATAGGACATTGATGGAAATGGTCCGATCAATGATGTCTCAGGCTAATTTGCCCATCACCTTTTGGGGTGATGCATTATTGACGGTAGCATTCATCTTAAACCGTGTACCCTCGAAGTCGGTAAGTTCTACTCCTTATGAGTTGTGGAACAATAGAACTCCAGACTTAAGCATTCTAAAACCTTGGGGATGTGCCTCTTACGCACATTTATCCTCTCACAAATATGGCAAACTTGGGCCACGTGGGAGGAAGTGTATCTTCATCCGATACGCTGAAAACTCCAAAGGATATGTTTTCGTCGGTTAAGAGGACAATGGGGGTCTAATAGAATTCGAATCGAGGAATGTTGTCTTCTTGGAAAACGAGTTTCTAAGACTGGGTGAGATAAGTCAAGACTTATCCTTGTTTGAGACTTGGGATCAAGAAGGATCGGAACGTTCGAGTGGGAGAATCCTTGGTGAAGAAGAAAATACGTTTCAAACTTCACCGATGGATGATACGAACGATACCAATCCTATTCCGAGTGGGAGTGATGTTATTCCAAGTGGGAGTGATGTCATTCCAAGTGGGAGTGATCAAACTCAAGCAAGACATAGTAATCGAACGAGGCTAACACCTCTAAGATTTGAGGATGAATTTCCTCAAACATTCATGACATTACTACAAGATGATGACGAACCTGCAAATTTCAAACAGGCCGTGCTAAAGATAAATGGACAGCGGCGATGGAAGAAGAACTTCAATCCATGAAAACAAACCAAGTCTGGGACTTGGTTGATTTACCTAAGGGACGTAGAGCCATTGGGAACAAGTGGGTTCTCAAAATCAAGCATAAGGCTGATGGCTCCATCGAGAAATATAAATCTCGCCTTGTTGCGAAAGGTTTCACGCAACAGGAAGGAATAGACTACGAAGAGACTTTCTCTCCTGTCATGCGTTTTACCTCCATTCGCTTAATTCTGGCAATGGTTGCTTGTTTGGACCTTGAGTTACATCAGATGGATGTAAAGACTGCTTTTCTTAACGGAGAACTAGATGAGGAGATCTACATGGAACAACTAAACGGGTTCGTACAAGAAGAAAACAAACATAAGGTTTGTAAACTTTGTAAATCCATATATGGTCTTAAACAATCCTCAATGCAGTGGTATATGCGCTTTCAAGAAGTCGTTTTGTCGTATGGTTTCTCCATGCTCGACGAAGACAACTGCGTATACATTAAGAGGATTAAGAACAAGTATGTAATTATGTCTCTTTATGTAGATGACATACTTATAGCCGGAAATGATAAGCGTCTTATCATGGATATCAAAGCTTGGCTTTCATCCGTCTTTGAAATGAAAGACATGGGTGAAGCTGCATATATCCTTGGGGTTAAGATCTCAAGGAATCGTTCCAAGAAACTTCTTTCTCTCTCTCAAGAGACATATATAAAGAAAGTTTTAGAACGGTTTAATATGCAGGACTGTAAGCCAATTGAGGGTCTATGTTTGGAGATGTGTCCCAAAGATCCAAAAGAAAGGAAAGCTATGGAAAAGGTTCCATACTCCAGTGCTGTCGGGAGTCTGATGTATGCCATGATGTGTACCAGACCAGACATTTGCTATGCTGTTGGTATGGTAAGCCGTTACCAATCCAACCCAGGACAGGCACACCGGAAAGCGGTGAAGAGGATATTAAGGTACCTCAAAGGGACTGCGGACTATGCGTTGTGCTATCAAGGCAATACCTTAAGACTCGAAGGCTATACCGATGCTGATTGGGCAGGTGATCTCGACGAGCGAAGATCTACCTCAGGCTTTGTTTTCTTGCTCGGGAATGGTGCAATATCCTGGAGCAGCAAGAAGCAAACCTGCATCGCCCTATCAACCATGGAAGCCGAATTCGTAGCATTCAGCATGGCGGTCCAAGAAGCTGTTTGGCTTAGAAAATTCTTAGACAGGCTGACGAATGCCACTGACTCGAGCACTGTTCCTATATACAGTGATAGTCAAGCCTCGATTGCCTATGTCAAAGATCCTAAATTCCATTGTAAGACCAAACACATTGATATTCGATTCAAGTTTGCGAAGGCCTATGACAAACGGAAGGAAGTAGACATAGGATACATATCCACGCATGAGATGATAGCGGATCCCCTTACTAAGGCGATCCCCAGAGATGTGTTCTACAAACGCTTATCATCTATGGGAATGCGTAGGTGCTGAGCTGTATCATGTAATATTTCCCATGTCTATAGAAGATCAAAGGTTTAATAAAAGGAAGAAGTCCTTTTATATATTGCATACAAGTTTCTTACAAATGATTGTGTATTTTGTGTTTAAGTCTCAGCTATTTTATTGTGTGTATGTCGGATAGATTAAGGTTGGCTCTCTCACATGAGCAACCGCCTTATCTTATCAGATGGATAAGATAGAGATGAGACTAGTTTAAAGTCAAAATCATTAGACAAATGATTTAGAGTCGTGACTTAAACAAGATAGTCGAATGAAAGATCTGCATCATATGGATGCTTACAAAAGATCTGAGATCTGTATCACAAGGATATTTAAAAGAGATCTCATAGGATTTTTTAATCCTATCTGTCTTTTGCAGGATGAGAGTCCGGGAATATTTCATGGGTAGTACGGGGACTCAAAAGATAGGCACTGTGGTGTCTGATCTTTCATCCGTACAACATCATTAAGACATACTCTCCCTGGGAAAGGAGTGATGTTGTAATACGTGTTCATACCACGTATGCATTTCGACCACTGAGTTAGTAGCAATAGTGTTTGCTATTATGTGAGACTCAAAGGCCATATGGGTCTTAACTCTTACCCTCAAGGACTCCAATTGGTTCCTTTAGATTTGACGAGATGATCGCTATCTTAGCATGTTGCTAATGGGCTATGATAATTCGGCTCAGCGGGGCACGTTAGAAAAGCGAATCAAGTCAAGATCAGAAGGTTCGCAAGAAGAGGAAGATTGATTTCATATTCGCATTTGGACTTTAATGATTCAAAACTGGCCAGCCAATTGTATTCCAGATGGGATTCAATTGTTGAATATAAAGTATAAGAAATGTGAAGAAATAATCTAGGGTAAAGCATGCGTTGAACTACTCAACTTTGCACCTTCGAGGTCGTTGTGTATCTCTAACAAGTGCACAACAAAAGACTCTACGCGCATGACGGTCGCACGGTCTATTTCTCGGTATGATAGATGAAAGAACTAAGAGAAAGACGTTCTCTTACAATCCCCTCAAGTGTGAGTGGGAGATGTTGGATATGGAAGACGTTTATACACCCTTGTGGGGGATGTACGAGGGAATACGGACCTCGAACGTCGCGTACACGAAGTCGTGTGCGAAGGGAATCTGTTCCCTTGCGGAGAGGATCTCTAGATTAATGGGAAAGTCGCATTATATGTGCATAAGTGCATGCGACATATGGCTAATAAAGGGGTAATATCTTAAGCTTATGTTGTACCATGCATATGGTACAACTTAAGCTTATAATGTGCCATGTACGATGGTACACCTTAGTTAAGTTGTTCCAAAGGAACAATTACTCCTAAAATAACTACCTTGGGGTCTATAAATAAGACCCAAGGGTTAGCCATTTCCTTACACTTTTGCATGGCATTCTTGCATGCATTTTCATTCTAGCGAAGCTCTGCCGAAATCCTTCCTCTCCCCTTATCCAAGTTCTTAATCTAAAAGTAGAGATTTAGATTGTGGATTTAGTAGCCTTACTCCGTTCGTGAGAAGACTCGATCCGTCGTGGCGAATCCGAAGGCGAAGTTCTGTGACTACCGTGCCGCATACGCAAGCGTAAGTCTCAACTTCATTTATCGATCCTAACTCTGTTTTGGCAGGATCCTACAGTCCCGGTGATACCGGTAATACTTCTGGACATCTCGCCTCGATGGGTCCGACTTCATTTCTCTGGATGGGTCCGGTAGCAGGCCGGCCCTTGTCGCCGCGGCCAACACCTCGATCACGGGGCGTTGAATTGCGTATATTGAGCCCGCAGGGGTCCTTCCAACCTCGGGACCGCCCGTGTAGGTTCCCTGGCGGGGATGAATTCTCGCGCTGGGCTCGACCGATCTTGCGGACGACGCCCCACTGGGTCACGCCTCGGCTGAGCCAGTTGGTCGTGGCCCCAGGGCCTATCTTCTAGTCTCGGCCTGGGATGGGTCCGAGGCTCGCCTTGGGACGTCCCTGCCTTGGCGCCCTGGTTCTACGCCCTGAGAGCCTCCTCTCTCAACGTGTACCTCTCCGTCTGAGCAACTAGCGCATCGTAGTCGGCAGGCGTGTCTCGGAGCAAGGATTTGTGGAGGCTTCGGTTCCTCAACCTGGCTTTGAAGACCAGCATGAGGACTTCGTCGCCGCAGGCCATGACACTCTACCTCTCGTCCTGGAAGCGATGCAGGTACTTCCCAATCGTCTCCCCTTCCTTATGGATTATTGTGCAGAGGTAGTCCGTTGGCTTCTTCCTTGTGCGGCAGGCCCAGAACTCCTGTCAGAATTTATGAGAAAGCTCTCCAAAGCTCCCGATGGATCTTGCGGGCAAGCCGTAGTACCACTCCAATGCCGTGTCCCGTAGACTCTGCGAGAAAAGCCGACAAAGGAATGCGTCATCTACATCATGAGCCTCCATCGCCCATCGGTATTGTTGCACGTGCGAGAGGGGGTCGCCTTTCCCGCTGTAAGTGGCCAAGTGGGGGGCCTTGAACCTTGCGGGTCTCGGGGCCAAAATAATCCACCACGCCTGCGGCGTGGCCTCCTCAGGGTAGGCGGGACGCTCAGGCGTGTGCTCCCTCTGCCTGTCCGGGGTTCGGCTTCGATCTCGCCTCGGCTGCCGACGGTCATCGTGTCCCGGGAAGGGAGTGTTGGATACAACGATCTAGGATTTATAGTTTAATGATGACAAACATTTATGAACGTTTTGATGTGTGTGTTAAGTGCTTGCAGAAATGGTGAGGACATAAATCAATGTGTTGGACAAATTACTATACACACTACTCGGTGACTTGGTCAAAGAGGCATTCACATAGCAAGGAAGACTTGGTCAAATATGAAGGGGATGAGGGGAGATAATAGCAAATCTTATACAATATTGCATCAATTCCTATTTTCTAGGGTAGCCGCACCAAAGAAACCCTAGTATACCCCTGATATTTAGAGGAGCACGCACAAGATGAGAGGGTAGCCGAAATTAGTATACCCCTGATATTTCGTTTCATTATAAATTGGGTGAAGGTCGCACGCATCACGGTTAAGAGAGAAAACAAAATTTTAAAAACTAGAGCCCATCTCTCTAGCAGCCGCCCCCTTTAAATGACCTTGCTGCCGAATATTTTTGTGAGGGTGCACCATTAAATTCTCCAAGAGAGAGAGGTGCACAGTTCTCTTAACCAAAAGGAAAAAGCCTCTCTCTCCTTTAAAAAAACCATAACCCCTTGCCAACTTTTTAGAGCCACCTGCATATAAAAAATTGGTTGGCCACATATTTTTTCTTGACCGCCACACAAATTCTCAAGGAGAAGTGCAGCACTTTTTTTTAATTGCCCAAGGCCACACCTCAAGAAAATCAAAGGGAGCATCTTCGTTTTTTTGGCATATCATTTTCAAAAGAGGCAATCATTTTTTTCTTTGGAAAACTCAAAGCACAGTGCGTTTTTTTGTTGTTGTTGTTCTCTTTTGAAAATTTCAATCAACTTGTGCCTTGATCTGCTGAGAGCCGCATTTTGTTGATAGAACATCATTAAGAACCTGAAGATCTCTTATCTCTCCATTGTTCAATCAAAAAACACACACAAAGATCTCTTCACGAAAAATCCCAGGGCTGGAACTATTCTTTTGCTTTGATTGGCAGTTGCCGCACGACTTTGCAATTCTCCGAGAGTCAATCAAAGACAGGCCGAATCAATTCTCGGTGTTTCTATTTGAAACTCACAAAGTTCATCCCTTTGTCCCCTCCTAAAATCTGAGATCTCTTCTGTTTTTTTCAGGTCGAATATTTGAAGAGCTCTTAAATTTAAGCACAGGCCGATTTTTGTTGCTCTCCACTTTGCAGAATCTCAAGACACACAGGCCGTGGGAATCATTGATTTCAAGGCAAGGTGCTGCAACTTCAATCTTTGGTGGAGGGCGCAAGTTTCATCGAGAGGGGAGTCGAACTATTGAGGGGACAACAGAGACTACTACTTGTCAGATTGATCTGACCATGCGCTGAACGACAGAGACGACACACCATTACTGAGCATTTCTAAAACTCTATTTATTTATCTTTGTATTGGTGTAGCGATCTCTGTGGGAGAAACTTTGCCTTCTGTGTTACTTTTTGGGGACCTGACGACTTTGGGAGTCGTCACGGAGGGAGAGCATCTGACTAGATTGAGAGTGTAGAGCACATGGTGTGCGTACGAGCTAGGTGAGAGTAGATTTGGGATCTTGACTCATTGTAGCTGTACATGATTACATATCTATCTAGTATTTGCTTTCGGGGGCTGGAGTATGTCGTGGGGACGACCGAACCAGGGTATATCTGTGCGTACTCTGTGATTGCTATTTTATTACCCTGCATGTGCTTATAACTGCGTGTGATTTCTCGTGGGTTGCACGATAATTTTTATTAGCCTATTCACCCCCCTCTAGGCTACGATTCAGATCCAACAAGTGGTATCAAAGCCAGTTTAGAGGATCTAATCTAGATTTTTAGATGACCATGAATATATCTGATTGTGCTTTTGCTGAAGGTCAGTCTATAGCCCGTCCCCCTAAGTTTAACGGTGTAGACTTTGCATATTGGAAGGCTAGGATGAAAATCTATTTAGTGTCTACTGATTATGATGTGTCGGATATTGTTGAAAATGGTTATAGTCTACCCACTATTAAAATTGAAGACACCGTTATGATTAAGCCTAAAGACAAGTGGGATTTAGCTGATAAAAAACTTTATACTCTTAATGGTAAAGCTATGAATACGCTTATATTCTCTCTTGATAAATCTGAGTTTAATCAGATCTCACATTGTCTAACTGCGCATGATATCTGGCATAATCTGGAGGTGACACACGAGGGAACATCGCAAGTAAAGGAATTTAGACTTGCGTTGCTGAGCACTGAATATGAGAGCTTCCACATGCTACCAACAGAATCAGTTAAAGACATGTTTGCGAGGTTCACAGACATCGTCTACAAATCCAGTTCCCTCGGTAAGCCATACTCTAGCCATGAACAGGTACGAAAGATCTTAAGGGCGCTAACAAGCTCGTTCAGGCCTAAAGTCACCGCTATTCAAGAAGCTAAGGACTTGTCAACAATGAAAGTGGAGGACTTGATAGGCAACCTAATGTCACACGAGCTTGAGTTGCAGAGTATAGAAGCCAGAGAGAAACCTGAAGAGAAGACCAAAGCTTCCACACCATTAGCTCTTCAAGATAACGATGACAACCTTGATGAAGAGCAAGCCCTAATGGTCAGAAACTTCAGAAGGTACATTCAGACTGATCAAGGAAGATCTGAGATGGGAAAAAGGTTCATTCGTTCTAATAATTTTAATTTTGGTAGAAATTCCTATGATCAGAAAGCTATTAATAGAAGTGAATGTTTTAAATGCAGGAAGAAAGGGCGCCACATAAAAGATTGCCCACAACAACACACAGCTCAAGTTGCAAAAGGAAAAACGAAAGTGCTGACGTGGGACATGGATAGCGAAGCTGCTGAGGAGGAGGAGGAGCATGAAGCCCACTCCTGCATGGCATTAATGGCCAAACACAATGAGGTAGGATATCCCACTAAAGCTGAATTGTTAGAAATCTTGAAAGGAATGCAAAATACTATTAATGAGCTAGAAGCTGATGTGGATAGTTATAGGAATGATAACTTTGATATGCAACAATCTGAGTATGACATGTCTAAGGAAATTGAAAAACCGAAAACTGAAATTGTTGCATGTAACACTATAATTGATATGTTAAATAAGGAGAAAGCTAGCTTGCCTGAAAAAATTGATTGTCTTTCATGTCCCTATTTATTAAAGGATATTAGCATGTATAAGCAAGATAAGATAAAGCTGGAAGTTGAAAATGAATTGCTCTCTGAAAAGATTAACATGCTAAATCTTGAACTTAAGGAAAAAAATGAGGGATTTTGAAAAGAAAGAAGAGGAAAACAAGCGAGCTTTCATTAGTAAATGCACTTTGCTTGTGAATGAAAACAACATCTTGAAATCCAAAGTCACCACCCTAGAATTGTCATTAAAAAGATTTTCCATAGGAAAACAAAATTTGGATATCATTCTTGGAAATCAATTGTATGACAATAATAAACGTAGCCTTGGATTTAGTGCTAAAAATGTTGAAAAGCCTAAGTATAAAAAATTTAATAATGTGTCCTCCATTGCTAAAAATGTGCATGCAAAGTGTTTTATATGTGATAGTGTTGGTCACACATCGTATTATTGCAAATATAGGAACTCCAATATTAAATTCAAACAAATATGGGTTCCTAAATCTTTGTTGACTAACACTAGTGGACCTTGTTGGATTCCAAGATCACACACAACACCTCTTTTGTAGGTGAGACGGAAATTTGGCAAGGAGCGATAAATTGAGAGTCTCGTTATTTTAGCTCCTTAGTCAAATAGCGACGCGAAGGTATATCTCATTCTTTGAACATAATGCATACCTTCATATCATTTTTTTAAACATTTTTTGTGTGCTTGGATTTTTTGTGTTTTTTATTTTTTGTTTGCTTGATTGTTTTTAGTGTGTTTTTTAATTCATTATAAAACTGAAAAAAAATTTGAAAAAGACAAAAAAAGGAGCTTAGTGCATATCTTTCTCTTTGCATCATTCTAGTGCTACAAATGAATGATGATCATATCCATGTAGAAATTGTAGTATTATTATTATGGCTACATAAGCATGTCTTATTTCATAAATAGATATGCCAAGTTCAATGAATTGATAATATGATTTCTACACCTACTTTCACTTCCACGAATATTAGACTATGTCGTACATCTAGAGATACTATTTATGAATTGTGGAAAGTGAATGTTGGATGATTATTAACTGAAAAATCTAAGGTATATGATGTGATTTGCCATGAATAAAAATTGAGCACAAAACAAAGGATATGAATATAAAAAAATGAGAATTGCTCCGTATGAAAAATGGATACAATTCATGGCAAATACACTACCCATGAGTATCCAACATAAGCTTTACGGGTAAACTTTAGCGTTGGTGTACTTACTCGTCAAGCAATGTCACTCCCACATCTAAGAGTCCTTATAGGCTATGTTCTGGGGTGTGATACCTTGAACTCATCTTTGACGAGATGGGAGAAAATCAATCCTAGGTGATACAAAGTTATTTTGGAAAATGTTGGATTGATTTGGTTGAATTTGTAAAAGTATCTCCCTTTGTACTTCTATGTTTAATAATTGCACTTACACGATGGTGTTGAATTCTATTTATTATTATCGTTGGATTTGCAGTGCTACTTATAGAATGACGACATGCAAAGGCTAGTTATAGTTAATAATGCTCTCTTTTGCATGTGGTATGTTTTGAGCTTCAAGAATACACTTTTGATGATGACAAAGGGGAGAAAAGTGTTGAAAGATTTGTGGTATTATTGGGCTCAAAATATGGTATTATTGATCGGTATTATTGATTGAAGGTGGAGCATGAAAATAGGGGGAGCATGGTAGAAATACTATTGTACTGCATGCTTGTGTGCTTGAACATCATGTATTACGTACTTGCATACATCCTCCATCACACTACACACACATGTCACGATGATATTGTTTAAATCGTTAAAGTGCAAATCTTGTATTGGTTTGTCATCATCAAAAGGGTGAGATTGTTGGATACAACGATCTAGGATTTATGGTTTGATGATGACAAACATTTGTGAACGTTTTGATGTGTGTGTTAAGTGCTTGCAGAAATGGCGAGGACGTAAATCAATGTGTTGGACAAATTGCTATACACACTACTCGGTGACTTGGTCAAAGAGGCATTCACATAGCAAGGAAGACTTGGTCAAATATGAAGGGGATGAGGGGAGATAAGAGCAAATCTTATACAATATTGCATCAATTCCTATTTTCTAGGGTAGCCGCACCAAAGAAACCCTAGTATACCCCTGATATTTAGAGGAGCACACACAAGATGAGAGGGTAGCCGAAATTAGTATACCCCTGATATTTCGTTTCATTATAAATTGGGTGAAGGGCGCACGCATCACGGTTTAGAGAGAAAACAAAATTTTAAAAACTAGAGCCCATCTCTCTAGCAGCCGCCCCCTTTAAATGACCTTGCTGCCGAATATTTTTGTAAGGGTGCACCATGGTGCACAGTTCTCTTAACCAAAAGGAAAAAAGCCTCTCTCTCCTTTAAAAAAACCATAACCCCTTGCCAACTTTTTAGAGCCACCTGCATATAAAAAATTGGTTGGCCACATATTTTTTCTTGACCGCCGCACAAATTCTCAATGAGAAGTGCAGCACTTTTTTTTAATTTCCCAAGGCCACACCTCAAGAAAATCAAAGGGAGCATCTTCGTTTTTTTGGCATATCATTTTCAAAAGAGGCAATCATTTTTTTCTTTGGAAAACTCAAAGCACAGGGCGTTTTGTTGTTGTTGTTGTTCTCTTTTGAAAATTTCAATCAACTTGTGCCTTGATCTCCTGAGAGCCACATTTTGTTGATAGAAAATCATTAAGAACCTGTAGATCTCTTATCTCTCCATTGTTCAATCAAAAACACACACAGATCTCTTCACGAAAAATCCCAGGGCTGGCACTATTCTTTTGCTTTGATTGACAGTTGCCGCACGACTTTGCAATTCTCCGAGAGTCAATCAAAGACAGGCCGAATCAATTCTCTGTGTTTCTCTTTGAAACTCACAACGTTCATCCCTTTGTCCCCTCCTAAAATCTGAGATCTCTTCTTTTTTTCAGGTCGAATATTTGAAGAGCTCTTAAATTTAAGCATAGGCCGATTTTTGTTGCTCTCCACTTTGCAGAATCTCAAGACACACAGGCCGTAGGAATCATTGATTTCAAGGCAAGGTGCTGCAACTTCAATCTTTGGTGGAGGGCGCAAGTTTCATCGAGAGGGGAGCCGAACTATTGAGGGGACATCAGAGACTACTACTTGTCAGATTGATCTGACCATGCGCCGAACGACAGAGACGACACACCATTACTGAGCATTTCTAAAACTCTATTTATTTATCTTTGTATTGGTGTAGCGTTCTCTGTGGGGGAAACTTTGCCTTCTGTATTTCTTTTTGGGGACCTGACGACTTTGGGAGTCGTCACGGAGGGAGAGCATCTGACTAGATTGAGAGTGTAGAGCACGTGGTGTGTATACGAGCTAGGTGAGAGTAGATTTGGGATCTTGACTCATTGTAGCTGTACATGATTACATATCTATCTAGTATTTGCTTTCGGGGGCTGGAGTAGGTCGTGGTGACGACCGAACCAGGGTATATCTGTGCGTACTCTGTGATTGATATTTTATTACCCTGCATGTACTTATAACTGCGTGTGATTTCTCGTGGGTTGCACGAGAATTTTTATTAGCCTATTCACCCCCCTCTAGGCTACGATTCAGATCCAACAGGGAGGAGGTGGTCGTCGAGGGGGGCTCCTTCCACGCGGCGGTGACCCGGCTGAGGGCGGACTACGGGCGTTCCGGTATCGCCAGACCGAAGTCGACACCTCCGGGATCCCCCGATGCTCCCGATTCTCCCTCCGGAGTCTTTCGTGCTCCGCGACGAGGAGGCGGAGTTACTGATGGATGGCTTCCTCGTCGAAGCGATCTGGGGTGCAGCTTCGGTCACAGCCTCTGTAACGGTAGTTTCCCTGCTCCGGCAGGGAGAGGGGCCGTCGTGGAGGGCTCCTTCCTCGAGGCGGGGAATCGGCGGGGGTGGGGCTACGCACGTTCCTGCACCATCGGCCCGAGGTCGACATTTTTGGGATCTCCCAGTTCTCCACATTCTCCTGTCTTAGCCTCTCGCGCTCCGCGGTGATGAAACGGAGTTGGCGACGAGCGGCTTCCTCGTCGAGGCGGGCGTGCCGGGCGGCCTCAGCCGCTTCATCTAGATGCCTCTGAGCGGCAGTCGCTTCCTCCTGGCGCCTTCGCAGCCGCGCGATCTCCATCTCTTCCTCCAAGAGCCTTTGTTGGGCCGCTATCTCCTCGGCGAGCCCTTTGTCCCCCACTTCTTCATCGAACTGAGGGTGAAGATTTCGCCTCACGTTCGAGGGCTCAGAGGGGCCGGAGGGCGCTTCAGTCCCGGTCGCTGCGAAGCCTGCCATCATCTTGGTGAAGGCCTTGAAGCTCTGCTGTACCGCGCGGGCCGAGGCCCGGACTGTCTCGATCTCCACCTCTGGGGGTGGATTAGTCGTAGGAGTCATTGGGTGAGAGTGTGATTCTTGGTCCATGGGATCCTTTCCGTGGTCAGGGTTTCGGTTGATTGGTATGAGATTTGACATGGGTGTGACCTTTCGTTCCCACAGACGGCGCCAATTGTTGCGGGGTATAACCCGAGTACAATGAATTTGTATTACGGGGAACCACGGGCACGGTGGTTATGTTGATGATGGGATTAGGGTAGGCTTTTTGACAGGTGATTAGTGTAGCGAAGAGGCTGAGCACACTACGAAGGCCGACCACAGAATCAATTCCCCAAGGACTCTGCCTTACGATCGCACTGCCGGAGGTAAGGGCGGAGCGCAGTTCGTGACGGCGGGATGACCTACATAAGGAGCAGCTCGTCAGAAAGGCCGGGTTGGGGGTCCAACCCTTAGCCTCTCCGATGCCTAAGTTAGTAATAGGACTTAAAGCGGGGCCAGGCACGCAGGCCGGACTAAGAGTGAGTCGACCGTACGTGACGAGCTATCGGATGTGGAAGAACAAAGATATGAAAGAACATTGCTCTTGTGTGTGAGTAATAAGATTGAGAGATAATTTGCCAACCCCCCACCACGTTGGAGACGGAGGGGTATTTATACCTGATGGAGGTGGTTAGGTGAGGCTGACCTGGCATGCTGACTCGACGTGCTGAGCTGGCTCAACTGTCAGCAGAAGCTTCGGACGAGGATGTCAGGATCAGGGGTGTCAGCCATGCTTTTTTCAGACGGTGCAACGGCCAGGGGCGCTTTTGTCAGGATGTCAGGGCCGAAAGCATTAAGTGTCAGGGGGCGCAGCGGCCAGGGGGCACTTTGTCAGGCTGTCGATAGGCGGAAGTGTCAGTAGCATCCTTGTACTAGGTTGTTTGTCGTGTCCGATGTGCCAAAGAGTCGTCGGAGCGCCTTCGAGGAGCGGGGCAACATGAGACGGCCAACACGTAATAATACTGTGATTCATGTTGGTATTACATGGACATCTCAACGGCAATGGCAATGCTCCTCCATTACATGTGTACAAATTACAAACTGACTATGTTTTGTTGTCATACACAAGCTTTGATGCCACAGTCACATGAAGATTAGTTTCTCAAGTATAAAGCCGAAACTTTGAAATTAAGGAACGAAGCACGCTTGATCGTAATAAATAATTAGTTAATGGTTGTAGTAGATTCATGCTTGAGTGACGACTATCATGACCCATATGTATATAGATTAAAGTTCACTTCGATAGTTAATGGTTGTAGTAGATTCATGCTTCCACTCAGGTTTTTTTTTGCTTCCCCTTGATGGTACAAATTCATCATACCTATAATTTTCATACTAGATGAAAATCCAATATGATTAAGCACGCTGTCTTATAAACTCGTTGGTGCTAGAATATATTCTCAATTTACAGGAAATACATTATCAACCCCTCTCAACTAAATGAGCACCAACTTCTAACTGTACTTGAGAGAGAACAATGGAAAATTTTGGCCAAGAAAATAATTTAAGAGCTTGAGAAGAGAAGTTTGAAAATTCTTTTGAAACAATAGTTTTCATAAAAAAATTCTTATTTTCTTGTTTTTAAACCCCAAGCGCTGCACCGCACGACACAGTCGGCGGGGGCACGCGTGCTCATGTAAGTACTCTCCCCTTCACAAAAGAGTCGTATCCCTTGGGACACATCCACAAGGCTCAACAAATCCCAAATATACTCCTTCACGGCAAATTTATCAAGCAATATGGGATTAAAGATTTAGTGGGAATAAAACAAAGGATTTTGAGATCCATTATTTCCAACACTAGTTTCATTTGTCTGCAAGGATTCCCCAACATCGGATGCACTTTTTTCACCTTCTTATAGCAACAATTTGATGATTGAGTACCACGGATTAGACGCAAGGCTACGACGCAAGCTGAACGCTTAACCAAAGGCAATATTTTAAAAAAAATAAGTAGCTCAGTCATTGACCGATAACAAGATGCATTTTGATTTCCATAAATGCATTATCCATGATCCATGATCTCCTGCTTCGCTTGTGGGGCCCGCCCGGCGCTGCGATACGAGGCGGGATTGGCTGTTGCTGATGCGGCTGCCTCGCTCGGCTCGCAACTCTCTTTCAATTCCGTCGTTATTGTATGCAGGCAGCAGGGATACTGACTTTTTAAAGAACCCGCTGCCTGCTCATGTGGGATGATAACTACTTGCGGATATTTTATTGTGATCGCTGACGTCTGCTGCGTTGATTCTATAACTTAGTTTCATACCTTTAACCCCCATCCTGGTTGCCAACAGGAGTGAGGAGCTCAGCAGCTCCAAAAAAAAGTCCAATTCTTGTTTTGTTTTGTTGATTGACTGAGAATAGTTATCTTAGTGTATACCTGCAGATATTCGAATACATTAAATATATTCTCCTGTGCTGCACATCAAATTGTTTAGACTATCACAACAAGCAATGATAATAAAATCCTGGAATGTGCTGCATACACTTAATCATAATTATAATTTCTTCAGAAAATTTCCAGTCATAACATGTCGATATCCATCAAATTTTCGGAATATTTTCCATTGAATGCCATTGTGTAACTCTGCAGGACAAAAAGCAGCTCAACTGTATTATAGTAAGAGAATTGCTACATACACCCCTATGCTTAGGGGTGTATGTAATGATAACAAGCCAAAAATGGAAAATGTAAGAGAGAGAGATTGCGGAATGACTAATGAAGTATGATTATTTTGTTTTTTTGGCATGTAATCATCACTCACGCCCCTATGTGTAGGGGTGTAAATAGTCTTCACCTTATAGTAATAGCTAGCTAGCCGTACTCCAGTAATAAACATCACTAATAACTCCGTGATTTATGACGTGAGTGGGATTGTGAATGTGCTGGACTGATAAGGGATGTTTGGGCTTTTGGGCTGACAAAATGAATGCACTCAATAAACTCTCGACATACGCAGAGCCTGTTGGTCCCAAGAGAATTTATAAACGGTCCAATTATTTGATTACTGAGCATTCGGTTTATGAGAATATTGACGTATCCAACAACATATAATATTATCACAAACGTTTCGAGTATGATGGCTGTTATTTGTTTGGAGGTGATCAACAGTCTAAATTTTGATGTTCAGTATCTTAAAATCAAACCACACCAAATATCAAGCAACCCTTAAAAAAAATTTCTTGTTGTTATGAGTTGAGGGAGGCCTTTGACCTCCCCCCTCAACATCTCACCATTACTCCCCACAACTTAGTAGGGAGTCCCTTGGACTCCTAATCTATTAAGGAAATGAATATAGAGAGAGCCATGGTGAGTACCATGACTACTCATGATTTGAGATATTGTTTACTTTCGTCTCTAAATTCCTTCAACACGTTATCAGCACGTCTGCTTTTCTCTTTTGAGTTTTTTCTTCACATCTCCTTCCAAAAATCAAACCCCTACGCGCGAAGGAATCAGTTGTTGCGGTAATCCGTTGCGACGACGCTTTGCGTGGATTTCTCTTTGGAGCGTTTCGGGAGCGGCACTATCTACGTATCTTAATTTTAACGACCGTCCCTAGATTTTTAATCTAGAGGTAATCTCTATCAATCCCGTAGATAACTACAAAATTTTTTTTTAATGTAGCTATGATTTTACAATGCTTCATCTAAAGGCATTTCAAATGTGGTAGCGCTAGCTTTGCAACCTTAACATCATATTGTAGCTTTGCGACATTAAAATCTTGTTGTAGTTAGCATTTCATGGGCTCATGCTGGAAATGTGGTAGCACTCTAGCTAAATGAAAAACATACAAAAGATATATAAAAATAAGAAAAATCATGAACAACAGAATATCAAATATTGATAAATCAAAAAAAAAATTTAATCCCCCCCGAAGGGGGCTCTGTCTGTTTCCCCCGGCGGCGGGTACTTTCCCGTCGCCGCCCCCCCACATTCGGGGGGGCCTCCTCCGGCCCCGTTCCCCCCCAAGCGGGGTGGGCTTCTCGTCGCCGCACCCTCCCCCCCAGTCGGGGGGGGGCCTCCGGCGCCGATCCCCCCCCAGGCGGGGGGGGGGGGGGGGGGGGATCTCTGTCCTGACCTCCGGCATTTGGGGGGATCTCTTTCCAGCGCCCGTATTTAGGGTTGGCTTCTCGTCGTCGCCCACCGCCCCTCCCCCCCAGGCGGGGGGGGGGGGGGGGGGTTTCCTGTCGACCGCCCCCCAGGTCGGGGGGCCCTCCACCGGCGGCGATCCCCCCTAGGCGGGGGGGATTTCTTTACAGCGCCCCCACGGGGGGTGGCCGGGGGGTTTCTTTCGGCAGCTTGCCGATCACAGAAAAAGAGGGGAGAGGGGGTTGATGGGGGCTGGGATATTTTTGGAAGTTGAGGGGTCAGCCTTAGGTTTTGGGGGCTTTTCCCATTCCACAACCCAAAAATTGGGTTAAAGGCTAAATCTGTTTATATTATAATATAATCTTTAGCTTTTATGTTGGCCTGAAGCCCATATGTCACAAATACATATACATTCTATGAGACAGAAGCCCAGTAAATTTTGTGTACTTAATATATTTTGCCTACCAAATACGGGCCTGAAGCCCAGTAATTCTTATTGCAATTTTTAAAGTGTTAATTAAAATTTCAACAATGGGCCTGCAGCCCAAATGTTAACAATTCTTTAAATTTGACTTCTTATGGCCAGAAGCCTAGTAGATTTTATTGCAATATTTTGTTGATTTTTGGCAAGTGGGCCTACAGCCCAAATATAAATGAAATATTACACAGATTAATTTTTATGGGCCTGCGGCCCATTCCAATTATTAATTTATTTTATTTCTTTGTTATGGGCTTGTCCCGTCATATTACTTAACTTGTAACACTATTGCATTATTTTAAATTATGGAATATTAGGATTTTTTTTTCAAAATATAATCATCTTAAGGATCCTGCGACCGCTTTGCCGTTAGTAAACTAACCTAACGGTGTATGACGTCTCCCCGTTGTCCAAGAGATCATTATATTTTATAGCCTATTTTTCCATTTAATATATGCCTGTGTTATATACATACGTGGTTGTTTATTTTGTGCCTGTAGCATTTATAAACTGCGTGGATGTTTATATAAGCTAAAATGTGATTTTTGGGATCGGCCAATTTGATACCTTTTTTTTAAATTCCTTGCAATTTTATTTTCTTTTTGAGAGAATTTGTAAGTGAGGAATAAATGTATTAATGCCAAAGACTGGTGTACCGACAAATGAAGACGGAGACGAAAATTGGAAACTATATGGACCCATTCTAGGTTTCCAAATTGTACTTTTCTCTTCTTTATGGACTGTATATTCGGACTTTGGACTTTGTATTCTTTTGGGTATCTGGCCGATCCCCACATTTTACTTATTTTATTTTTAATGCATGAATTTCAATTTTAATTAATTCATGCTTATTTTAAATTGTGTAGCTAAATGACAAAATTGGCAAGTGTCGATTTCGAGGTCCTCGATTCTGTAGGAAAAAATAACCTGAGTTGGCGAGTGGACCTGAAGTTCCACGTGCGTTCGATGGCCCTACTTGGCTCCATTTTGGCTCCTCCTTCGGCCTCAGCAGCGGCCGATGCTTCTGCTACATCTAGCAGTAGCAGTCCTAACACTGTCTCCGACGTGGATAAGGCGAAAGCCATAATCTACATTAGGAAACATATAGATCGGACCTTAAAGGCCGAATACCTAACGGTAGAGGACCTAATGGAGCTGTGGACAGCACTGGAGGCACGGTATAAACATCAAATTGATGTAATATTACCGCGTGCCAGTTATGAGTGGGAAAACCTCAGACTTCAGGACTATAAGTCCGTCGCTGAGTATAATTCTGCACTTCATAATATCACCTCACGCCTGAAGTTGTGCGGTGAAGAAGTGACAGAACAACGCATGTTGGAAAAGACATTTACCTCGTTTCACGAGAAAGATGCAATCCTCATGCAGCAGTATCGTGAACGCAACTTCACGAAATTCTCTGATCTGATCTCATGCCTACTTAAAGCAGAGCAGAATCGAGATTTACTGCTAGCCACTCATAATTTACGTTCAGCTGGCACTGCACCTATCCATGAAGCCCACCACGTTTCTCCCCAGAAGTGGAAAAACAAGAAGAATGCTAATAATAACAAAGGGAAAGCTGTGATGAAGAATGGACGAGGAGCAACACCCCCGTCCAACAACAACAATACAGTAAAGAGTAACTTCATATGGAAGAAAAAGAACACTGACCAAGTGTCACTTCCTAAGAAGAAATGTGAGGATAAATGCCATAGATGCGGTATGACTGGCCGTTGGTCCAAAATCTGCCGCACTCCTTGCCACCTCCAGGAACTATATCAGGCAAGCCAGAAGTCTCTACCTGAAACAAACTTGGCGACTGTTCAGCCATTAACGATGTTCACTGCAAAAGACTTCGAGAACGACGACCTGCTCGATTAAGCTTCATCTTTTATCTATGCATTTAAAATTCAATGTTGCTTCATCTTTAAGTTGCTTAAGTACGAACTTTTATTTTGAATGTCTTTTTAATTTACTTAAATAAAATTTCGTTTTACTTATAGCTGAAGTATGGAATATTGTGGACAGTGCCTCGTTGCACTGGTGTAGCATTGATATTGCTCCCACATACAATGAGACTATAATATGCAAATTCTCCTCTTAAACATATAGGAAATCTCCAATTTTCAAGTATATTTCTTTTAAAGAAAATAACTTGAAAATTGTGGATAATATATATTGAAGTGCCTTTCTTTGCCATAGTTTTTAACTCTAGCAAAATGGACTTGGTCATCCTGGATCAGCGATGATGGATGCATCATCAAATGAATCCATTGGAGAACCCGAAGATTCTTCAAAATGTTGAGTTTCCTTGTCCCCTTTGTCATAAGGGAAAACTAATAGAGAGACCTTCCCTCCTGAAAGTGGGTTTAGAGTCTCCTGGCTTCATTGAGAGAATACATGGTGACCTTTTGCGGACCTATTCACCCCGCAAATGGCCCATTTTCGGTACTTCATTACTGTACTATGCATCTACTAGATGGTCTTATGTGTGCCTTTATATTCACTCGCAACCTAGCTTTCTCAAAAGCTTATAATGTGGGTGAATTTACTACACATATCATTCAAGACTTCTGCCAAGCAACTGGCATTAAAATTGAACATCCTACAGCATGTTCAATCTCATAACGAGTTAGCAGCGTCTCTGGTAAAGAGACTCCAATGGATTTCATGTCCATTGTAAAATCGCAGTTGCATGTTGATGTTTAGGGACCATTACACTGCATTCCGCATCGCTTATCATGATACGGCCCGCTTGTTGCCATATCTTATTGCTGATCCTGCTTGCTTATGGTTTACCACCAAGTCTTGATAAATGTGAATTTGATGAGCAAAATCTCATTGAAATAGGCACGCAGTCTAAAGAAGCCTGAAGCTTCTGAGACCATATCATGTGACACATAAGTCCTCATCTCGTTATGATCCGCATACTTTTTCTGTGTAAAGTTGAGATCCAGAAGATCCTTCACATTCAGACTAAAGTACATCAATTGACGGATAAATTTGTGGACAACCAGAAGATTGTTCGTTCACACGTCCCGGTTGCCAATACGCCAGCTAGGATTGACATTCCCAAAGATGGATGCAATCCACCGGCATCAGAATTGGCTGTACCTCAATTGAAAAGAGGATACATGCCAGGTTCAAAATATAAAATTCCTCAAAAGAGGAAAATTCCTGGATATATTAAAATGATCCAACCACACAGGATACTGAGCTCAGACCAGCAACCTCTCCCCTCCTAATTTTCCCTGCAGAGGAAACAACAGGAGAAAAATCATTATATTACGTACGTACTGGAGAGGTACTGGACATAAATAGCGCAGTCTTCGACGACGGTTTTGCTTTCGCTATTGTCGTTCACGTCGCTGAATACGACGATGACGTCAACCCACTTTTCTATAGCATGAACGCATAGATTGGCCAAAGTGGGACGAGGCAATAAGAGTAGAGCTGGACTCACTCTTGAAAAGCAAAGTCTTTGGACCAGTAGTCCATACACCTGAATGTGTATAACCTGTGGAATATAAGTTGGATTTCATAAGAAATGAAATGTAGGAAATGTGATCATTTTCCTACTAAGCCTACACTTCTCTGAAAAAGCCAATACATGCAGCTCATGGACGTTGTGACTGCATATATATATGGCAATATAGATATAGAGATCTATATAAAACTTTCAGAAGGGTTTACTCTACCCTCAGAGATAAAAGAGAGACGTAGAAACGTCTTCTCCATAAAGGCTACAAAGATCATTAGTTGATCTTAAGCAATATTCTGCCTGTGTATCTTTTTCGAAAGATCGTTGACATGATTTGTGATATTCGTCGTACATGTGATCAACTTAAATTTAATGGGATCTCCTGTAGAGACCATTGAGATATCAGATAGCTTTTAGCATACCTTGGAAATGAAAAACCTAGGTATAACAAGGTATTGTCTCAGCTTATATATTTAACACCTTCATGGTGGAACCCGTTAATATCCTTCATAAACCTGGAGTTTATGAAGAATGATGTCCACTTGCATCCTATTAAAAATGGATACTTATGTATGACACCTTCCAGTAGCTGGAAGAGGGGGGAGGACATCCTAGGTCCCGAAGAGCCTAGCTCTAGTGTACTTGTTACACTTCTTTATCTGGCCAACTGCACGAATCTTTGATAGAACGTCTCCAGTAAAGTTATTAACCAGGTACAGTGTTGTCCTGGAGAGCAACACTAGACCAAGGATAAGCTGCTTCTGCGCAACTTCCAAGTGTCAAGGAATATATATCTCATATGCAGGTTTAAAGATCAACGCGATGACTACAACATAATTGGCCGGCCACCTCCTAAATATCTACACATCATCCTCCAATGTCTACATCTTCTGAGAAGTTCATCATCCAAGAAGCAAGTATTAGAACCGCTCAGCCAGGTCCAGCAGTACATTGCAGACACACTGAAGACTGATTCAATGAAAACTTTAGTGGCGTCATCTACCAACTTCGAAGAGCATTCCACTCCAGAACGCTACTGCTCTACTATAGCCGCTAGATGAGTGAAACTTGTATAAGATGAGTGATGATTGTATTTCCTTTCAGAACATGATGGATGTATAGACGAATAGGAGATGATTGTATAGATGCATAGGAGATCTGTAAGCCTGAAGCTTCTACAGATCGGGGGGAGTCCCTCGATAGTTGTACTCTTTTCCCTTAAGCTGCAGGTTTTTCCCACCGGGTTTTCCACAGCTAAGGTTTTAATGAGGCAACCACAGTGGCTCTGGATCCAGAAGTATCCACCCCATTAGCATAACGAATCCTGAAGTATTCATATGCTTAACCCAAGGTAATGGAGAGATGAGGGGGAGTGTTATGAGTTGAGGGAGGCCTTTGGCCTCCCCCCTCAACATCTCACCATTACTCCCCACAACTTAGTGGGGAGTCCCTTGGACTCTTAATCTATTAAGGAAATGAATATATAGAGAGCCATGGTGAGTGCCATGACTACTCATGATTTGAGAGATTGTTTACTTTCGTCTCTAAATTCCTTCAACACTTGTCGCTTTTTGTGTGATAAAAGTTGTATTGTGATAAACGGTTATTTCTTGACAAAACTTTTTCGTTTCTACATCCTTATGCTCTCTTAACATTTTGTGTGTCGTGATTGTAGAAAATAAAGGACAAAATGAGTGGAGCCGATTCTTTGAAAATGGTGCAAAGGGTTAAAGCTGACTGTAGTATTTTGCTGTCAGTCATAGCCAGTTTTCTCTCACCGCTACTGCTAGTGAAAGTGGACTTTTGCTGACGGACCTCTCTCCCGTCAGTGAAGTCCCTTTTTCGCTGACGGGCACTATTTTTCGTCTGTAAAATAGGTATTAATGCCGTCATTAATAGTTCGTCAGAGAAGACAGATTTTCTTCTATTGTCGGAGGATTAAACGAACCCAGATAAATTTTATGTGTTCATTAATTGGTCTCTTGTGTTATTCTCTTGCAATTATTTCTATTCTGCTGCTTATTATTGACTTACAAGATACACTTTAGCTCATTACGATTCTTGGCAAGTTACTCTAATTGAATCTTGGATATAAAATAAAGGGTAATTTTTAGAGATTGTGTTTGATTTTTATCACATTATTCATCATCCTCTAGTGTTTATGTTTGTTGTCACGAGATCCAACAAAACTGAGCCTTGAGCACGATCAAATCTTCTCAAATGCTTAAGTTTGATCGACGCATTGACAAAAAATGATCTAGCTTAGAAGAGGAAAGATATACGTGGTTAGGAATTGATTTCCCTTGATATGGAGAAAATCAATCTTTTTATAAGGGGATGGTTGGAAGGTAAAATGACAATGTTAGCTATGCCACACAGTAAGGACATCATGATATACATACGGGTGTGATGTCGAGTAGCAGGTGAATGTGGCTCCGAGCAGGCATGGCGCTCTCATAGTCTCGGTGGTCCTATAGCTTGAAGGGCCCTTAGGCACTGGGTTATGCTGATTGGGGGGAGTATCAAAAATGCTGTAAATTTGGGTATCGACCTGGGCCGGGTCCAAATACTCAACGCTATCCAACCAATTAGTTAAAGTTTTCTTCAGGTTAAACTTGATTTTCATCATTGTTTACGAGTGTTTTCTCACCGCTGAATTGTTGACTGGAGGGATGGAGGGCAACGCGGTCAAAGGGGACACGCGGGACCTTCGGGATCGGTTGAAGACAGAGTCGCTCGACGAGGGACGCATGGATCCTCGTGTTGGCATGCCGAAGGGTAGACTCGGTAAAGCGACGACCTCCTGGTGGTGGAGACGAACGGGCTCGGAGACGAGGGGGCTCGGCTCTGGCCGTGAAGGCGCTGAGGGGTAGCCTCGGCGTCGCTGGATCTCCTGAATCTGAATATACGAGAGAGCTCGTCAGAGGGTCGGACCTTGGTTCTGACCGATTTACCTCCGATGCCAAATTCAGATCTGGTCTGATAGGTGCTCGGTGGGATTGGGCTTGGTTCGCGAAGAGACCAAGCACCGATCCTCGGGCCGAGCTATGGAGGAGAAGTATGTGAAGGTGGAAGAAGGTGTAAGAGTGTGTATGAGATACCTCCCTGTAGATCTCGGAAATCCCCTTGGTGATGATGCATCTTCCCTCTTCATATAGGTGAATCCCCTTAGTCATGGGTCATCATGAGACATCAGTGCCGTCATTGATAAGGACGTGCCAATGGGGAAACATTGACCCCCATAATTGCCACGTTTTATGATGGGATGAATGCTATGAAGGTGGAGTTATGGACATGAGTGGTTGTCATAATCGGCGGGCCATGATGGCTGGAGTGATGGCATTGGGTGGTTGCCATATTTGACGGGCCATGATTTCCTTCCCCATGGAAGTGGGCAGTCTTTTGGGCCTTCATCTTGGGTGGAGAAGCGCGACCCGTCTGTGAGATCCTTGAACCGGAGCCCACAGCTGTAGTAGGCTGGTTGACTAGTCGTGGTTGACTTGGCTCCTCCAGGCCCGGTCAAAATGGTCGTATCAATTGCCCACATCTTCTGAGCTCTAGCGTTGTTGAGGTTGAGGTCGGGAGATGTAGTATAAGGGGGTGTCACGCCCCGCTTCCCAAAAATATGGAGGCGAAGCGTGAGAAGGTCCGCTCAGACTTGAAGCTACAAAGCTGCAAGTCCGATAAGCGTCGATCAAATTTAAAACTGCAGGTCCTTGCAACGCGAACGAAACACAGATAATAATAATGAAATGAGACAAATGAGACATCTCAGAATATCCATAAAATAAGTTTCCAACATCGCAGAAAAGCCACCAGGCTAAAAGAAAAGAGACAAAAGGCCCAAACATGGCCAACAACAGTACAAAGTACAAACGACGGTGCTACGCACCAACAAAACTAACAAAAGGCCTAAAACAACATAAAGCTCAACAAAACTCAAAGCATGGTCACCGGTGTCCACCAAAATCCTCCTGGCAATCATTGACTCAGACTCAGCGTCAGCGACTCATCACGTACACAGCAACGATCTCTGGCTCAGGGTCTAACATGTGACACCCAAAGAGAAAGGGGCACATGTCAGCAAGTCTGGAAGACTTGTGCAAGTGAAACTGAAAGTACAAGTAAGAGCAACCTAGCAGTTCTAGCATGATGCAATGACATGGCAGTTTAAGTATGAGTGCAGCAGGTAAAGAAAACAACAAGTAGCTAGCATGGCATGGCAAGTGTGGCAAGACTAATAACATTTACAAGGATTTCTCTAGTCACGTTTTCATGTCATTTGCAGAGTTTACGCCTTACAGCTGAAATGACTTTCTTTCACACTGATTGGCCGCTTAACTCCGCCCCACCCAGAGTTTACGCCCTACAACTGCAGTTGCTGATCAGGCAGACTCCCAGCTGATTGGCCGCTTAACTCTTACCCCATCCCACGTGTATCGAGCCAGGGCCTTACCCCCGAACGGTAATGCTCGCTTCTGGATCACGAGCCAGGAAGTGTTTTTCATGTTTGGCATAGGGGTGCACCTAGCCCTGGACAAGCAAGTACAAGTATGTAGCGTGTGCTACGAATGCAATATTCAATGCATGGATGACATGTAAGATGCAATGCATGGCAGTTAAAAGTGCGTACAGGTAAGGAAAGTAAACGTGACAGTTTAGTATGCATGAACAACAAGTTTAAAGGGTTGGATCTAGCTTCGTTGTCAAGCTAGATCAATTAGGTGACGGATCTAGTTTCGTTGTCAAACTAGATCAAGTGGGCGTCTAGCCAGCTATCATTTCACTGACTAGTCTCTTTTACGCTAGGAACAAGGAAGTGGCCTAAAAACATGGCCCTACACAAGAGTTGGCAAGTTTCACTTGCCTGCAAATACGACGTCTGAGCACACCGTCCAATGAGTCCAAAAATCACAATTATCTACGTGCACAAGTCCACCGGCCTAAAGTCCATATTATTAATCTTGATTAGTGAATTTAAAACATTTAAAATACTTTGAAAATACTGATTTTAGTCTTGATTAGCATGCAATTGGGTTGGGGGTCCTAGGGGTGCAAAGCGTTACCTCAACACGACGCGAAAGCTACACCGGCGTCGGGTAGCGACGCCGGGGGTCGGAATAATAGAACGCGCTCCAAGTCCTGATTCCAATATAGTTTCCTCGCTGGAAAGTTCAGAGCATCAACCCGGGCGACGATTTCAGATTCCAAAGCTCGCACGTGCGACGACGGGCTACGACGTGCGACGACGTCGTACGCGGCAAGTCGTCGAAGAGAACACTCCTAGGTGGGGCCCACAGCAGTCCTAGGGGCCTTTGGGGGACCCACAATAACTCTGGAGAACTTGGGGGGCCCACGGTGGCAAGCGATGCGACGGGTGCGGGGTTGCGACGTTTGCTCTCGGTCGTACTCAGCCAAATGCGGGGATCTCCATCGGTCGCTGCGGTGGAACGGGCTGTGCAGCGCTTGGGGTCGGTGCGGTCGTCGGTCACAGCGGTCGCTGCGGGGGAATTCTTCGGTCAGACACTGCGGAAGCGGGCTGCAGCGCTGCGGGGGTTGCAACGGAGCGGGGAAGCGGCGATGCGGGGGAGCGCTTCGGTCGGTGCGGGCGGGAGCGTCGGTCGGTGCGGGGGTTGCAACGTTGCAGTTGCAACGTTGCGGAGCGGAGCGGAGGCGGGGCAATCTCTCGGTCAGACCGAGAGATGTCCTCGGTCGGAGCGGGGAGCGGGGGAGCGGTGCGGGCTAGGCTGGGTGCGGGCGGTGGCCTCGGTCAGACCGAGGGAACGGGGCGGAAATCTCCGGTCGTGCGCATGCGACGGCTGCGACGTTGCGACGAATCGTCGCAACGTCCAATTTTGGTTTTGGAAGAGGCTAGGGCTAATTTCTTTGGAAAATAGGTCTTGCTAGGGATTGCTTATATAGTATAGATGGGTTGACTTGGTCTAGGGCTAAATCTAATAGGATTAGAAGTTTAAAATAATTTAAAATTTGAAATTAAACTTCTCCAACTCATCCAAGGATTTGACTTGGTCCAAATGAGCTGGAAATTGGCTCAAAAATTCTTTAAAACGTTTAAAACTTAAATAAATTTTATTTGGCCGAATTTAATATAAAAATTAATTACTAAAAATAATATAAAACTTGTAAAAATTATAAAAGTGGTCAAATAAACTCCAAAAATTATAAAATAAATATCGTGGTGTTCGTGGCGACGAATGTGAGTTAACTAAGAAGACGGATCTCAAATTCGACGTCAGACGACGAAACTAAAAATAGAAACGTCTCCCGTCAAGAGTGAGAATCGTCACGTCTCATCGAGTAAGTTTAAATTGTGGGAAAACGACTCGAGACACGTCGTTCCAAATTAGTGCCACTATTTAATACTCTCAGAGACGTTCCCAACGGCATCTCACACGAAAGTGTTCACAAACACACAAAGTCTAAAACAAACACGTGCACGGCCAAAAGCACGTGCACGAACAACGCACAACGAAAAGTGGTCGTTACATCCTCCCCACCTTAGAATAAAGTCCGTCCTCGGACTTTCTAATATATCTAGTCGCTCTAATAACTACCCCAAATCAAGTCACATTATATTTCAAACCAAGTATATTCATTACAAGTGCTCATGTATGCACTAGGTAGTCAAACATTATTATTACCAACACGTATATATATTTACATTCACGTACGTCATATAATTATGCCTATTGTAACCAGTCAACTCATACACGTATTTCGATCATATATATAAGCATGCATTCCTTATAAACTACTACCTACCTAATCACAAAACAATATTTCAGACACTTATATAAAGATAGTTTCACGCTTAGCCAATACAATCATCGCTCTACCTATATGTAGCTACCTATGCACAAACATCAAGGGTATACTACCCTCTAATATTCATCCAATACCAAGCATCTCAACACATATAGTCACCCATACCATTATTAAATCAAGTTCACTATATCTAATATACATTCACCACTACTATAATTTCACAATATATAGTCATTCAATTACATGCAATTAGTTCACCATATATTCACATCACGTACGGTCCTATAACTATATTTACGACACGCCACATATGCCATAGTCATCCATACCTATATCTAAGCACATACTTACCCGTGCATGGTGCACTCCCATACACGCTAACATTTCATTTACGCATACCAATCATACCATTATATTACTAGCACACATACACACTTAGTTTTAACTAGTACGCATACGTTCACACAGGCAAGTCCTTAGTAATTAACTATACCACAAGACCAACACCTATAACTATATACTGGTGTAGCGACCCACAATCATGTGTGTAGCACTACCAGGTACAAACACTCCTATCACTATACATACATCAAACATTGCTATACTCAGACTACAAACATGCATTCAATATACTTAGAGTATACCCACTCAAGCTTGAGTGAGACTCAATACACATATTAGAATATTCTATATACGTAACACGACATTCATACATATACCAATACCACTCCATTATATATATGTATATATATATATATATATATATATATATCTACCAATACAACCATATGCATACCATAGGTCAATCACACTTAATATTTAGTCAGGTAATACTTACATAGTTCAATCACTCTATATACCATAATAATAATAATACAGACGTCAGCACACGTATATTTATAATACACTCCCTAATACATGCATACGTATTCATCGTATAGTCACACCCATGTAACATATATATATTCGCACCATAGCCTACTGCCTATAATTGGTATACTAACACATCTATACGTACATAATTAAGATGTGCAATAGTCGTGTATACCTCACGGTATGCACGCATGCAACATCCCGCGAAAGCAAACAATACCAATCAAAATTATAACCCTACTACCATATGTATAACACATATATACTCAGGCAACAAAACATGACTACTTACATATAAGCACCATATATATCTACCTACGAGCACATACTCACTCGTACTAGTATATAGGTCACTCAATAGGCCTACTCTCTTAACTGTACATCCACCTATTATTATTACAACCTAACATACACATAGCTTTACCAATCATTTTATTTCAACCATTATAAGTATCTCTAACTACATACACAACTTAGATATTTCAACGCTAACTCTAATACACACCGGCATCCCTAGTATAGTATAGCTATCCACACAAAATCTATAACTATTAACACACAACAACTTCATACTATCACGAATAACTCTGAGTATATATATCTATACCACACAATAGGCAAGCATCAAAATACTATGGGGGCAAACTTATTCAAGCCCACGTACACAACTTGGGTACGTGCACTACGACTACCTCACGAGGTCCAAGGGCCTACTAAAACTTAGGGTGGACATAGACATTGCCGGGCACTAAATCCTAAGCAATAGAGAGAGATCGAGAGCGTGACGAGGGAAGGATCGATAAGTACGAGTTTGGATAGGACGAATACAAGGAGACAGCTTGGTTAGACGAAACATTGACTCGATGGTGATGTTTAGGTTGAGGGAAAAGGGAGATGTAGTGATGCTTAAATAGGATACAGAAAAGAAAATAGGGGAATAGCATAAGATAAAACACGTGGATTTTGAAAACTGTCGTTCTTCAAAAGTTGAAATCCCAGTCTGAAAAGAAATATTTGGAGATCGATAAAACGAGTTGTTCAAAGTAAATTTGAGTCGAACATTCAAAATAATAGAAAATGGCCTATTGGTTTTAAAAATCATTTTGAAAGGAAGTAAAATCATTTACGCGAATATCAAGGACATGGTTTAGAAAATTCTATCAGTCAGTAATTTAATAAAATGTTGACCAAAAAGTTTTGGAAGGTCAAGAATGAAATCAAGTAGCGGAAGATTTAAACTCATGTGAAATGCTTTCGAAACTTTTAGGCTATGGAAGATTGAAGATAGTCAATTTGAAACTACTTTTTAGAAAACCAAGGTTTGCCAGGAAATGTAAAACTGATTTACACAAGGTTCTTAATATACGAGCACAACAAGTCTGGCACGGTTATAAAAATAGTTGAAATTCAATTTGGTTTAGAAATTTTTTTCTAAAAGCGTGTATGGTGAGCGGAAAGAAAATAGTAGTAACTTAGCATAAGAATTATCAGAATCGAATAGCAAATCTTTAAAATCAAATCAGGGAGGGTCTAAAGCAGGAAGCGGTTATGAAAATAGTAATTTTGCAAAAATCTGAACTAGTGAGAGCGACAAGCAAAAACCAACTTGCTGAAATCTGAAATTCCATGTGGCTTGAAGAGTATATTAAAAGTAAACACGATGTATTATTCAAATGGCACAAATAAGAAGGAAAATTATAAATCGAATTGGACAAACGGTTCGGAATAAAATATATGAAAAGACGACATGAGTACGAAAACATAGGCTGGGGAAAATATTATAAGCTAGAGTTCAAAATTCCGACAAACGTTTTAAAAATTTAAATCAACGAAGTAGTATGGGAAAGAGGAAATCGAAGAATACTTTCAGAAGATTCAGGTTTGTAACGGAGAGGGTCGAAAATTGACGACGATCGTCATGAGGCGATCTCGTGAATCGAGGGGAGGAAATTGGTCAGGTGGTCAAAGCATACATACGTCTAGGACATGAATCAGAAAAGTCTACGGAAACTCCTACGGTTGACCAACTAAAGATTTGAAACTAAGCACTAAGACTTCCTAAGGGGCTGGACGGTAATGAAATGTGTTCAGCTTGGTCCGAGATCAATGAACCCAAGCGAACGACAAAAGGAAATTTTAGAGGTCTAGTATGGTCAGGGTTAGGCAAGGACCACTAAGGTAACTCCTACGGCGATCAATTGCTAGAAGGGGGGTCTAACTACCAATCGGAGGCTTCTGACTAGCAAGCACAGACGTCTAACTAAGTCCCTTACCACCTAGTGTCCTAAGAAATCGACTAGACTCAGGGCTTATGACTCGGATGTTGCAATTTATTTAATGGACATTCCGTTATCATCGTTGTTCCGTTAATTCGCAATTGCAAGACTGGACCTGCATGGGCCACCAACAAAACCTGTCACGCCCCGCTTCCCAAAAATATGGAGGCGAAGCGTGAGAAGGTCCGCTCAGACTTGAAGCTACAAAGCTGCAAGTCCGATAAGCGTCGATCAAATTTAAAACTGCAGGTCCTTGCAACGCGAACGAAACACAGATAATAATAATGAAATGAGACAAATGAGACATCTCAGAATATCCATAAAATAAGTTTCCAACATCGCAGAAAAGCCACCAGGCTAAAAGAAAAGAGACAAAAGGCCCAAACATGGCCAACAACAGTACAAAGTACAAACGACGGTGCTACGCACCAACAAAACTAACAAAAGGCCTAAAACAACATAAAGCTCAACAAAACTCAAAGCATGGTCACCGGTGTCCACCAAAATCCTCCTGGCAATCATTGACTCAGACTCAGCGTCAGCGACTCATCACGTACACAGCAACGATCTCTGGCTCAGGGTCTAACATGTGACACCCAAAGAGAAAGGGGCACATGTCAGCAAGTCTGGAAGACTTGTGCAAGTGAAACTGAAAGTACAAGTAAGAGCAACCTAGCAGTTCTAGCATGATGCAATGACATGGCAGTTTAAGTATGAGTGCAGCAGGTAAAGAAAACAACAAGTAGCTAGCATGGCATGGCAAGTGTGGCAAGACTAATAACATTTACAAGGATTTCTCTAGTCACGTTTTCATGTCATTTGCAGAGTTTACGCCTTACAGCTGAAATGACTTTCTTTCACACTGATTGGCCGCTTAACTCCGCCCCACCCAGAGTTTACGCCCTACAACTGCAGTTGCTGATCAGGCAGACTCCCAGCTGATTGGCCGCTTAACTCTTACCCCATCCCACGTGTATCGAGCCAGGGCCTTACCCCCGAACGGTAATGCTCGCTTCTGGATCACGAGCCAGGAAGTGTTTTTCATGTTTGGCATAGGGGTGCACCTAGCCCTGGACAAGCAAGTACAAGTATGTAGCGTGTGCTACGAATGCAATATTCAATGCATGGATGACATGTAAGATGCAATGCATGGCAGTTAAAAGTGCGTACAGGTAAGGAAAGTAAACGTGACAGTTTAGTATGCATGAACAACAAGTTTAAAGGGTTGGATCTAGCTTCGTTGTCAAGCTAGATCAATTAGGTGACGGATCTAGTTTCGTTGTCAAACTAGATCAAGTGGGCGTCTAGCCAGCTATCATTTCACTGACTAGTCTCTTTTACGCTAGGAACAAGGAAGTGGCCTAAAAACATGGCCCTACACAAGAGTTGGCAAGTTTCACTTGCCTGCAAATACGACGTCTGAGCACACCGTCCAATGAGTCCAAAAATCACAATTATCTACGTGCACAAGTCCACCGGCCTAAAGTCCATATTATTAATCTTGATTAGTGAATTTAAAACATTTAAAATACTTTGAAAATACTGATTTTAGTCTTGATTAGCATGCAATTGGGTTGGGGGTCCTAGGGGTGCAAAGCGTTACCTCAACACGACGCGAAAGCTACACCGGCGTCAGGTAGCGACGCCGGGGGTCGGAATAATAGAACGCGCTCCAAGTCCTGATTCCAATATAGTTTCCTCGCTGGAAAGTTCAGAGCATCAACCCGGGCGACGATTTCAGATTCCAAAGCTCGCACGTGCGACGACGGGCTACGACGTGCGACGACGTCGTACGCGGCAAGTCGTCGAAGAGAACACTCCTAGGTGGGGCCCACAGCAGTCCTAGGGGCCTTTGGGGGACCCACAATAACTCTGGAGAACTTGGGGGGCCCACGGTGGCAAGCGATGCGACGGGTGCGGGGTTGCGACGTTTGCTCTCGGTCGTACTCAGCCAAATGCGGGGATCTCCATCGGTCGCTGCGGGGGAACGGGCTGTGCAGCGCTTGGGGTCGGTGCGGTCGTCGGTCACAGCGGTCGCTGCGGGGGAATTCTTCGGTCAGACACTGCGGAAGCGGGCTGCAGCGCTGCGGGGGTTGCAACGGAGCGGGGAAGCGGCGATGCGGGGGAGCGCTTCGGTCGGTGCGGGCGGGAGCGTCGGTCGGTGCGGGGGTTGCAACGTTGCAGTTGCAACGTTGCGGAGCGGAGCGGAGGCGGGGCAATCTCTCGGTCAGACCGAGAGATGTCCTCGGTCGGAGCGAGGAGCGGGGGAGCGGTACGGGCTAGGCTGGGTGCGGGCGGTGGCCTCGGTCAGACCGAGGGAACGGGGCGGAAATCTCCGGTCGTGCGCATGCGACGGCTGCGACGTTGCGATGAATCGTCGCAACGTCCAATTTTGGTTTTGGAAGAGGCTAGGGCTAATTTCTTTGGAAAATAGGTCTTGCTAGGGATTGCTTATATAGTATAGATGGGTTGACTTGGTCTAGGGCTAAATCTAATAGGATTAGAAGTTTAAAATAATTTAAAATTTGAAATTAAACTTCTCCAACTCATCCAAGGATTTGACTTGGTCCAAATGAGCTGGAAATTGGCTCAAAAATTCTTTAAAACGTTTAAAACTTAAATAAATTTTATTTGGCCGAATTTAATATAAAAATTAATTACTAAAAATAATATAAAACTTGTAAAAATTATAAAAGTGGTCAAATAAACTCCAAAAATTATAAAATAAATATCTTGGTGTTCGTGGCGACGAATGTGAGCTAACTAAGAAGACGGATCTCAAATTCAACGTCAGACGACGAAACTAAAAATAGAAACGTCTCCCGTCAAGAGTGAGAATCGTCACGTCTCATCGAGTAAGTTTAAATTGTGGGAAAACGACTCGAGACACGTCGTTCCAAATTAGTGCCACTATTTAATACTCTCAGAGACGTTCCCAACGGCATCTCACACGAAAGTGTTCACAAACACACATAGTCTAAAACAAACACGTGCACGGCCAAAAGCACGTGCACGAACAACGCACAACGAAAAGTGGTCGTTACAGGGGGAGAAGTGGCTCCTTTTGTAATGTTGGTCCGTCTTGTGAAGTCGACTAGGGACAACAGTTAGTTTAGTTTGAGATTCGTTATGTGGCTAGGGGAGTGACTCCTGGACTTACGGCCGACGAATGAGTGGGTCGGCCATCTGGGGGAGTTGCCCCCAGCCTTACGACCGATCCATTCATTCGGTGGCGAGGGGAGTTGCCCCTCGACTTACGGCTGACGAAGGAGTGGGTCGGCCAGCTGGGGAAGTTGCCCCCAGCCTTACGACCGATCCGTTCATTCGGTGGCGAGGGGAGTTTTCCCTCGACTTACGGCCGACGAATGAGTGGATCGGCCAGCTGGGTGAGTTGTCCCCAGCCTTACGACTGATTCGTTCGTTCGGTGGCGAGGGGAGTTGCCCCTCGACTTACGCCCGACGAAGGAGTGGATCGGCCAGCTGGGGGAGTTGCCCCTAAACTTACAACCGATCCGTTTGTTCGATGGCGAGGAGAGTTGTCTCTCGACTTACGGCCGACGAAGGAGTGGATCGGCCAGCTGGGGAAGTTGCCCCCAGCCTTACGACCGATCCGTTCGTTTGGCAGTGAGGGGAGTTGCCCCTCGACTTACGTCGACGAAGGAGTGGATCGGCCAGCTGGGGGAGTTGCCCCCAACCTTACGACCAATCCGTTCGTTCGGTGGCGAGGGGAGTTGCCCCTCGACTTACGGTCGATGAAGGAGTGGATCGGCCAGCTGGGGGAGTTGCCCCCAGCCTTATGATCGATCCGTTCGTTCGGTGGCGAGGGGAGTTGCCCCTCGACTTACGGCCGACGAAGGAGTGGATCGACCAGTTGGGGGAATTGCCCCCAGCCTCACGATCGATCCGTTCGTTCAGTGGCGAGGAGGTTACCCCTCGACTTACGACCGACGAAGGGGTGGATCGACCAGCTGGGGTAGTTGCCCCCAGCCTCACGACCGATCCGTTCGTTCGGTGGCGAGAGGAGTTGCCCCTCGACTTACGGCCAACGAAGGGGTGGATCGGCCAGCTGGGAGAGTTGCCCCCAGCCTTACGATCGATCCATTTGTTCGGTGGCGAGGTGAGTTGCCCCTCAACTTACGGTCGACGAATGAGTGGATCGGCCAGCAGGGGGAGTTGCCCCAAGCCTTACGACCGATCTGTTCGTTCGGTGGCAAGTAGAGTTGTCCCTTAACTTACGGCCGACGAAGGGGTGGATTGGCCAGCTGGGAGAGTTACCCCCAGCCTTACGACTGATCCATTCGTTCAGTGGCGAGGGGAGTTGCCCCATGACTTACGGCCGACAAAGAGGATGATTGGATAGCTCGGAGAGTTGTCCCCAGCCTTACGACCGATCCATTTGCTTTAACGTAGCCCCAACTCGAATGACCGGACATAAACCCCGACCTCATTATCTCCAGGCGAACACACCGTTTCCTCTGACCCGGGGACCCGTACCTCATAGGTTTGTCGCACGAACCGCACGCGTATCTCCCTGATGTTAATCCTGTCCAACCTACATCGAAGGTATCCAATCGCTCTCGGGACAACGGTGCGCCATGACCCCCTCTCCCTACACTGCTGCACCCCCGCGACGACGCCCCCTCTCCCACCAACTCCTCCTCCCCCGCTCGGCTACCGCCTCCGACCTCGAAACGAGGAGCCATCTGTCGGAAAGAAAAGAAATTATTATTATTACCTAGCTGATCCATCAAATCGAGAAGACTTTCGGAAGAAGATGACCACCGGCGGAAGTCGCAACCTAGCCAGCAAGCGATGGACAAAAATATTGAACACCGAAGAAGAATCGAAGATGGAAGAAAACTCCCGCCGACCGTCTTCCAAACCTTTTTATTTATAAAGTGGGCCACCGGGTCATCACGGACGTCTGTCCTCCGCCACGCGGCGCCCATCGGGATGTCCTTGACGCCTCGACTGGCGTGAGTGTCACCTCATCCACGCGTCGCAAACCCAATCGTGGAGACGCTTCATTTTTCTACCATCCTTTCGAATCGTAATAATAACCAGGAGGGCGGGACTTCCGAAGCTAACGCCGTCGCCCCCGGGCGTGGGCCGGGATCCTTGCCGATGGTCCAGAACGTCGGAGATAGTTCACCCTCCGAGCCGAACCGGGCTCCCGCCTCAGGCTCGAAGGCCGGGGGCAATTGTTATGACCTAAAGATCATGGGAGTCCGACTCCCGCCCAGATCCGCTGACATACCTCATTGAACCACCTCTTTGCGAAAAGGCCGCCGCCCCGGAGGTCCGAGTCTACATGAGAATGGGCGCACCTCACGACGCCCCCCTCCTGGCCGAGGCATACAACCGCAGTCGCTCGGCCCGTCAGGGGCTGTGCGCCTGGGGAGCGTCCAGACAGTGCTGTTTGGGATGATGACAGAGACATGTGCATATCCCTCCTTGCCAGCGGTCCACGACCCGCGACCGAAAAGGTGCGTGGTCGGGCCGGACAACCCTCGAGCAGGTCGACCCGACCGGTCCCCACGAACCCTGCCGCCAGGGACAGTATTGCCGAGCCCTTAGTCCGTCACGCACGACAAACAACCTACTGTAAGGACACGACTGACACTAACGCCGCCCGACCATCTGATAAAGCACCCCCTGGCCGCTGAGCCCCCTGACACTTAATGCTTTCGGCCTTGACACCCTGACAAAAGTGCCCCATGCCATTGCGCCGTCTGACAAAAGCGGGGCAGACACTCCTGTTCCTGACATCCTCGTCCGAAGCTACCGCTGACAGCCGAGCCAGCTCAGCACGTCGAGTCAGCATGCCAGGTCAGCCCCACCTAATCATCCCCCATCAAGTATAAATACCCCCTCACTTCTTACGGTGAGGGGGTTGGTAAATTCTCTCTCAATCCATTATTCACACACGAGAGCAAAGGTCGTCCATATCTTTGTTCTCCCACATATAGCTCGCCACGTACGGTTGACACACCCTCAGTCCGACCTGCGTGCCTAGCTGTCACACCCCGCTTCCTAAAAATATGGAGGCGAAGCGTGAGAAGGTCCGCTCAGACTTGAAGCTACAAAGCTGCAAGTCCGATAAGCGTCAATCAAATTTAAAACTGCAGGTCCTTGCAACGCGAGCGAAACAAGATAATAATAATGAAATGAGACAAAAGAATAATCTCAGAATATCCATAAATATAAATTCCAACATCGCAGAAAAGCCACCAGGCTAAAAGAAAAGAGACTAAAGGCCCAAACATGGCCAACAAAAGTACAAAGTACAAGACAACGGTGCTACGCACCAACAACTAACAAAAAGCCTAAAACAAAATAAAGCTCAACAAGACTCAAAGAATGGTCACCGGTGTCCACCAAAATCCTCCTGGGCAGTCATGGACTCAGACTCAGCGTCAGCAACACATCACGTACTCAGCAACGGTCTCTGGCTCAGGGTCTAACATGTGACACCCAAAAGAGCAAGGGGCACATGTCAGCAAGTCTACAAGAGACTTGTGCAAGGAAACTGAAAGTAGGTAAAGCAACCTAGCAGTTCTAGCATGAATGCAATGACATGGCAGTTTAAAGTATGAGTGCAACAAGTAAAGTAAAGTAAAGTAAAGTAAAGTACGAGCATGGCATTTAAACATGGCATGGATGACAAGTATTGCATGAATCATTCACAAGACAAGTACAAGACAAGAAAAGTAAGCACCTCGTGCACAGAGATTCCGTCTTTTGGCTAGAGGGCTGATCAGGCCACTCCTAAGCTCAAGCGAACGTTTATCCCTACCCCTCCACGTGTATCGAGCCAGGGCCTTACCCCCGAACTTGGAATGCTCGCTTCTGGATCACGAGCCAGGAAGTGTTTTTAACAAGTATGGCATAGGGGTGCACCTAGCCGGACAAGGAGTACAAGTACAAGTATTGTAGCGTGTGCTACGAATGCGACATTCAATGCATGGATGACATGTAAGATGCAATGCATGGCAGTTAGAAGTGCGTACAGGTAAGGAAAGTAAACGTGACAGTTTAGTATGCATGAACAACAAGTTTAAAGGGTTGGATCTAGCTTCGTTGGCAAGCTAGATCAATTAGGTGACAGATCTAGTTTCGTTGTCAAACTAGATCAAGTAGGCGTCTAGCCAGCTATCATTTCACTGACTAGTCTCTTTTACGCTAGGAACAAGGAAGTGGCCTAAAAACATGGCCCTACACAAGAGTTGGCAAGTTTCACTTGCCTGCAAGCACGACGTCTGAGCACACCGTCCAATGAGTCCAAAAATCATAATTATCCTACGTGCACAAGTCCACCGGCCTAAAGTCCATATTATTAATCTTCATTAGTGAATTTAAAACATTTAAAATACTTTAAAAATACTGATTTTAGTCTTGATTAGCATGCATTGGGTTGGGGGTCCTAGGGGTGCAAAGCGTTACCTCAACACGACGCGAAAGCTACACCGGCGTCGGGTAGCGACGCCGGGGGTTGGAATGAGAGAACGCGCTCCAAGTCCAGATTCCAAATTAGTTTCCTCGCTGGAAAGTTCAGAGCATCAACCGGAGCAACGGTTCCAGATTCCAAAGCTAGCACGTGCGACGACGGGCTACGACTTGTCGCAACGTCGTGCACGGCGAATCGTCGGAGAGAAAGCACCTAGGTGGGGCCCACAGTAGTCCTAGGGACCTTTGGGGGACCCACAATACCTCTGGAAAACTTGGGGGGGCCCACAGTGGCAAGCGGTGTGACGGGTGCGGGGTTGCGACGTTTGCTCTCGGTCGTACTCAGCCAAATGCGGGGGAACGGCTCGGTCGGTGCGGGGGAACGGGCTTGTGCATCGCAGCGGGTCGGTGCGGGGTCGGGGCTCTCGGTCGGTGCGGGGCAATGTCCCGGTCGGGGCGCTTGGATGCGGGGAGCGGGGTGCTGCAACGTTGCAACGGTTGCAACGTTGCGAAGCTGCGGTCGGTGCGGAGATGCGCCTCGGTCGTGCGGGGTGCGGAGCGGGGCGACAAGCGGGGGTCGATGCGGAGCGCTGTGCGGAGCGGGGCGACAAGCGGATGCGGGCCAAGGCCTCGGTCAGACCGAGGGAACGGAGCGGCGGCTGCTGCAGCGATGTGGAGCAGAGCGGCTGTGGGGTTGGGCTTCGGTCGGAGCGGGGGAACGGGGCCGTTTCCTTCGGTCGGTGCGGCAAATGCTTGTCGCAACGTTGCGACGATTCGTCGCAACGTCAAATTGGGTTTTGGAAGGGGCTAGGGTTAATTTCTTGCGAAAATAGGTCTTCCTAGGGGTTGCTTATATAGTATAGATGGGTTGACTTGGTCTAGGGCTAAATCTAATAGGATTAGAAGTTTAAAATAATTTAAAATTTGAAATTCAACTTCTCCAACTCACCCAAGGATTTGACTTGGTCCAAATGAGCTGGAAATTGGCTTAAAATTCTTTAAAACATTTAAAACTAAAATAAATTTTATTTGGCCGAAATTAATTTAAAAATAAATTATTAAAAATATTATAAAGCTTGTTAAAAATATAAAAGTGGTCAAATAAACTCCAAAAATTATAAAATAAATATCAGGGTGATCGTGACGACGAATGTGAGCTAACTAAGAAGACGGATCTCAAATTCGACGTTGGACGACGAAACTAAAAATAGAAACGTCTCCCGTCAAAAGTGAGAATCGTCACGTCTCATCGAGTAAGATTAAATTGTGGAAAAACGACTCGAGAAGTGTCGTTCCAAGATAGTGCCACTATTTAATACTCTCAGAGACGTTCACAATGGCATATCACACGAAAGTGTTCACAATCAAATAAAGTCTAAAATAAACACGTGCACGGCCAAAAGCACGTGTACGAACAACGTACAACGAAAAGTGGTCGTTACACTAGCCCCCACTTTAAGTCCTATAACTAACTTAGGCATCGGAGGGGCTAAGGGTTGGACCCCAACCTAGCCCTTCTGACGAGTTGCTCGTGGTGCAGGATAGCTCGCCCTTGGACGGCCTCCGCCTTCCAGTCCCGCCGCCTGATCTTCCTCCGCCGTGTCTGGTGAGATTTGACCCCATGGTCTCCCCCGGCGGCAAGCTCAGCCTCTTCACCCCACTAATCACTTGTTAAACTGTCACGCCCCGCTTCCCAAAAATATGGAGGCGAAGCGTGAGAAGGTCCGCTCAGACTTGAAGCTACAAAGCTGCAAGTCCGATAAGAGTCGATCAAATTTAAACTGCAGGTCCTTGCAACGCGAACGAAACAAAGATAATAATATTTAAATGAGACAAAAGAGATATCTCAGAATATCCATAAAATAAGTTTCAACATCACAGAAAAAGCCACCGGGCTGAAAAGAAAAGAGTTTAAAGGCCCAAACATGGCCAACAAAGTATAAAGTACAAAACAACGGTGCTACGCACCAACAACTAACAAAAGGCCTAAAGCTCAACAAAACTCAAAGCATGGTCACCGGTGTCCACCAAAATCCTCCTGGGCAATCATGGACTCAGACTCAGCGTCAGCAACTCATCACGTACACAGCAACGATCTCTGGCTCAGGGTCTAACATGTGACACCCAAAAGAGCAAGGGGCACATGTCAGCAAGTCTAAAAGACTTGTGCAAGTGAAACTGAAAGTACAAGTAAAAGCAACCTAAAAGTTCTAGCATGATGCAATGACATGGCAGTTAAAGTAATGAGCGCGACAGGTAAAGTAAAGCGAAGTAAAGTACGAGCATGGCATGACATTCACAAGACAAGTACAAGACAAGAAAAGTAAGCACCTCGTGCACAGAGATTCCGTCTTTTGGCTAGAGTGGCTGCGCGGGCCAACTCCTAAGCTCAAGTAACCGTTTATCCCTACCCCTCCACGTGTATCGGGCATTGGTTTCTGGCCAACACATGAGGCCCGCTTCTGGACCACGAGCCAGGAAGTGTGTAAACAAGTATGGCGTAGGGGTGCACCTAGCCGGTCCAGGGAACCCGGGCATTGGCTTTTGACCAACACATGAGGCCCGTTTCCCCCGGAAGTAGTATTCAAGGAGTACAAGTAATGTAGCGTGTGCTACGATGCAACAATCAATGCATGGATGACATGGCATGGCAAGTAGTAAAGCGTACAAGTAAGAAAAGTAAACGTGACAGTTTAGCATGCATGAATGACAAGTTTAAGGGTTGGATCTAGCTTCGTTGTCAAGCTAGATCATTTAGGTGACGGATCTAGTTTCGTTGTCAAACTAGATCAAGTAGGCGTCTAGCCAGCTATCATTTCACTGACTAGTCTCTTTTACGCTAAAAGCAAGTAAGTGGCCTAAAAACATGGCCCTACACAAGAGTTGGCAAGTTTCACTTGCCTGCAACTATCACGTCAAGAAAACACCGTCCAACGAGTCCAAAGTCACGATTCCTACGTGCACAAGTCCACCGGCCTACATCCGTTTTATTATTCTTGATTAGTGATTTCTAAACCATTTAAAATACTTTAAAATACTGATTTTTAGTCTTTATTAGCATGCAATTGGGTTGGGGGTCCTAGGGGTGCAAAACGTTACCTCAACACGACGCGAAAGCTACACCGGCGTCGGGTAGCGACGCCGGGGGTTGGAATAATAAGATCGCGCTCCAAGTCCAGATTCCAATTAGTTTCCTCGCTGGAATTTCAGAGCAATCAACCCGGGCGACGATTCCAGATTCCAAAGCTAGCACGTACGACGACGGGCTACGACGTGCGACGACGTCGTACGCGGCAAGTCGTCGAAGAGAACGTACCAAAGTGGGGCCCACAGTAGTCCTAGGGACCTTTGGGGGACCCACAATAACTCTGGAGAACTTGGGGGGCCCACGGTGGCAAGCGGTGCGACGGATGCGGGGTTGCGACGAGTGGCTCTCGGTCGTACAGCCTCGGTGCGGGGAAATCTCTCGGTCAGACACTAGGAAAGGTGCTGTGCGACGCTTTGGGTCGGTCGCAGCAGCGGGGGCGGGCGTTTCCTTCGGTCCGACCGATAGGGATCCTCGGTCGTTCGCTTGGGATGCGGGGGAACGAAGCGGAGCGCTGTGCGGGGGTCGGTGCGGAGCGGGGCCTCGGTCAGACCGAGAGCTCCTCTCGGCCAAGCGGGGGAACGGGGCGGCGGTCGATGCTGTGTGCGGAGCGGCGATGGATGCGGGCGAGGCGGCCGGTCAGAGCGGGTGGATGCGGGGGTTTTCTTCGGTCGGACGGGGTGCTGAACGTCGCAACGTTGCGACGATTCGTCGCAACGTCCAAAATGAGTTTGGAAGAGGCTAGGGCTAATTTCTTTGGAAAATAGGTCTTGCTAGGGGTTGCTTATATAGTATAGATGGGTTGACTTGGTCTAGGGCTAATTCTAATAGGATTAGAAGTTCAAAAAGATTTAAAATTTGAAATTCAATTACTCCATCTCATCCAAGGGTTTGACCTGGTCCAAATGAGCTGGAAATTGGCTCAAAAATTCTTTAAAACGTTTAAAACTTAAATAAATTTTATTTGGCCGAAAATAATTTATAAATTAATTATTAAAAATAATATAAAACTTGTAAAAATTATAAAAGTGGTCAAATAACTCCAAAAATTATGAAATAAATACCGTGGTGATCGTGGCAACGAATGTGAGCTAACTAAGAAGACGGATCTCAGATTAGACGTCGGACGACGAAACTAAAAATAGAAACGTCTCCCGTCAAGAGTGAGAATCGTCACGTCTCATCGAGTAAGTTTAAATTGTGGGAAAACGACTCGAGAAACGTCGTTCCAAAATAGTGCCACTATTTAATATTCTCAGAGACGTTCACAACGGCATATCACACGAAAGTGTTCACAAACCAACAAGGTCTAAAACAAACACGTGCACGGACAAAAGCACGTGCACGAACAACGTACCACGAAAAGTGGTCGTTACATCCTCCCCACCTTAGAATAAAGTCTGTCCTCGGACTTTCTAATATAACTAGTCGCTCTAGTAACTACCCCAATCAAGTCATATTATAGTTCAACCAGGTATAGTCATTACAGGTGCTCATGTACGCACTAGGTAGTTAAACATAAACACTACCAACACGCATATATATACATTCACGTACGTCATATATTTATACTTATTATAGTCAGTCAATTTCATACATGTATTTCAATCATATTTATATAAACATACATCCATTATATAACTACTACTTACCTAACACAACCAATATTTCAGATACTCACATAAGGATAGTTTCACACTTAGCCAATACAATCATGCTCTACCTATATGTAGCTACCTATGCACAAACATCAAGGGTATACTACCCTCTGATAATCCCTAGTATTCATCCAGAACTAAACACATCAACACATGTAATCACACCATACCATAATTAATCAAGTTTCACTACATATATATATATATATATATATATATATATATATATATATATATATATATATATATATATATATATATATATATTCACCACTACTATAGTTTCACAATATATAGTCATTCAAATACATGCAAATAGTTCACCATATATTCACATCACGTACGGTCCTATAACTATATTTACGTCACGCCACATATATCGTAGTCATCAATTCCTATAACTAAGCACATACTTACCCGTGCATGGTGCACACCCATACACGCTAACATTTCATTTACATACACCAATCGTACCATTATATAACTAGCACATCTACACACCTAGTTTAGCTAGCACACAAGCAAGTCCTTAGTAAATAACTATACCGCAAGACCAACTCCTATAACTATATACTGGTGTAGCGACCCACAGTCATGTGCGTAACTCAACCAGGCACAAACACTCCTATCACTATACATACATCAAACATCGCTATATTCAAACTACAAACATACATTCAATATGCTTAGAGTTTACCCACTCAAGCTTGAGTGAGACTCAACACACATATCAGAATATTCTATATACGTAACACGGCATTCATACCTATACCTATACCACTCTTATATTTATATATATGTCTACCAATACAACCATATACATTCCATAGATCAATCACTCTAAATATTTAGTCCGGTAATACTTACATAGTTCAATCAATTTATACCCCATAATAATAATAATACAGACATCAGCACTCGTATATTTATAATACACTCCCTAGTACATGCATACGTATTCATGGTATAGTCCCATACACATGCGACATATATATTTATATATTCACACCATAGCCTACTACCTATAATTAGTATACTAACACATCCACACATATATAATTAAGATGTGCAATAGTCGTGTATACCTCACGGTATGCACGTATGCAACATCCCGTAAAAGCAAACAATACCAATCAAAATTTTAACCCTACTACCATATGTATATCACTTATATACCCATGCAACGAAACATAACTTCCTACGTCCAAGCACAATGTATATCTACCTACGAGCACAATACTCACACGTACCAATATATGGGTCACTCAATAGGCCTACTTACTTAACTATACATACACTTATTATTATCACACCTAGCACACACATAGCTTTACCAATCATTTTATTTCAACCATTATAAGTATCACCAACTACATACACTCCATTAGATATTCCAACGCTAATTCAAATATACACAAGCATCCCTAGTATAGTATAGCTATCCACAAAATCTATAACTACTATCACACCACAACTTCATACTATCACGAATAACTCCGAGTATATATATATCACCCAATATGCGAACATCAATATACTATGGGGGTATACTCATTCAAGCCCACGTACACCACTTAGGTACGTGCACTACGACACCTCACAACGGTCCAAGGGTTTACTAACAACTAAGAGTTGACCAGACATTGAAGGACCCTAAGACCTAAGCAATAAAGAGAGGTCGAGAGCGAGACGAGGAAGGATCGATAAGCACGAGTTCAGATAGGACGTATACAAGAAGACAGCTTGGTTAGACGAAACATTGACTCAAAGGTGATGTTTAGGTTGAGGGAAAATGGAGATGTGGTGATACATACCTAGGATATAGAAAAGAAGATAGGGTAAGTAGCCCATGCTAAAATACGTGAATTCTGAAAACTGTTGTACTTTAAAATCCTTGTCGGAGAAGAAATGTTTGGGGATCGATAAAACGTGTTGTTCAAAATAAATCTTAGTCGAATATTCAAAATAATAGAGGATGGCCTACTGGCTTTAAAAATCATTTTAAAAGGAAGTAAAATCATTTACACAAATATTAAGGACATGATTTAGAAAATTTATACGTCAATAATTTAATATAATGTTGCCAAAAAATTTCGAAAGTCAAAGAATGGAATCAAACAACGGAAGAATTTAAAATCAGGTTAAATGCTTTCAAAACTTTAGGCTATGGAAAATTGAAGATAATCAATTTGAAACTACTTTTAGAAAACCAAGGTTTGCCAGAAATGAGAAACTGATTTACACAAGGTTCTTAATATGTGAGCACAACAAGTCTAGTACGGATATAAAAATAATTGAAAGTAGGTATGGTGCACGGAAAATAATAATATTGGCTTAGTATAAGAATTATCGAAATCGAATAGTAAGTCTTTAGGATCAAACCATGGAGGGTCTAAATCAGAAAGAGGTTATGTAAATAGTAATTTTGCAAAAATCTGAAATAGCGAGAACGACGAGCAAAAACCAACTTGCTGGAAGCTGAAATTCCATGTGTCTTGAAAGTATATTAAAGTAAACACGACGTATCATTCGTATAACACAAATAAGAAGGAAATTATAAATCGAATTGGCAAAGCAAAAATAAAATTAATATATGAAAAGACGACATGAGTACGAAAACATAGGCTGGGAAAAATATTATAAGCTAGAGTTCAAAGTTCCGACAAACGTTTTTAAAAATTTAAATCAATGAAGAAGTATGAAGTATAAATATATTAAAATTTTGAACAAATTTAGACCTATCGAAAGATACCTTTGGAAGATTCAAGATTGTAACGGAAAGATTTGAAAATTGACGACGATCGTCATGGGGCGATCTCGTGAATCGAGTCAAGGAGGTTGGTCAGGGAGCCAAACATACCTACGCCTATGATATGGATCATAAGAGGCTACGGAGAACTCCTACGGTCGAACAACTAAAGATTAGGAACTAAGCGCTAAGACTTCTAAAGGTTAGACGGTAAGGAAATGCGTTCAGCTTGGTCCGAAATCGTTGAACCCAAAAGCGAACGACCGAAGGAAAATCTAGAAGTCTAATATGGTCAGGGTTAGGCAAGGACCACTAAGGTAACTCCTACGGCGATCAATTGCTAGAAGGGGGTCTAACTATCAATCAGGGGCTTCTAACTAGCAAGCACAGACGTCTAACTAAGTCCCTTACCACCTAGTGTCCTAAGAAATCGACTAGACTCAGGGCTTCTGACTCGGATGTTGCAATTTATTTAATGGACATTCTGTTATTATCGTTGTTCCGTTAATTCGCAATTGCAAGACTGGACCTGCATGGGCCACCAACAAAACCTGTCACGCCCCGCTTCCCAAAAATATGGAGGCGAAGCGTGAGAAGGTCCGCTCAGACTTGAAGCTACAAAGCTGCAAGTCCGATAAGCGTCGATCAAATTTAAACTGCAGGTCCTTGCAACACGAACGAAACAAAGATAATAATATTTAAATGAGACAAAAGAGATATCTCAGAATATCCATAAAATAAGTTTCAACATCACAGAAAAAGCCACCAGGCTGAAAAGAAAAGAGTTTAAAGGCCCAAACATGGCCAACAAAGTATAAAGTACAAAACAACGGTGCTACGCACCAACAACTAACAAAAGGCCTAAAGCTCAACAAAACTCAAAGCATGGTCACCGGTGTCCACCAAAATCCTCCTGGGCAATCATGGACTCAGACTCAGCTTCAGCAACTCATCACGTACACAGCAACGATCTCTGGCTCAGGGTCTAACATGTGACACCCAAAAGAGCAAGGGGCACATGTCAGCAAGTCTAAAAGACTTGTGCAAGTGAAACTGAAAGTACAAGTAAAAGCAACCTAAAAGTTCTAGCATGATGCAATGACATGGCAGTTAAAGTAATGAGCGCGACAGGTAAAGTAAAGCGAAGTAAAGTACGAGCATGGCATGACATTCACAAGACAAGTACAAGACAAGAAAAGTAAGCACCTCGTGCACAGAGATTCCGTCTTTTGGCTAGAGTGGCTGCGCGGGCCAACTCCTAAGCTCAAGTAACCGTTTATCCCTACCCCTCCACGTGTATCGGGCATTGGTTTCTGGCCAACACATGAGGCCCGCTTCTGGACCACGAGCCAGGAAGTGTGTAAACAAGTATGGCGTAGGGGTGCACCTAGCCGGTCCAGGGAACCCGGGCATTGGCTTTTGACCAACACATGAGGCCCGTTTCCCCCGGAAGTAGTATTCAAGGAGTACAAGTAATGTAGCGTGTGCTACGATGCAACAATCAATGCATGGATGACATGACATGGCAAGTAGTAAAGCGTACAAGTAAGAAAAGTAAACGTGACAGTTTAGCATGCATGAATGACAAGTTTAAGGGTTGGATCTAGCTTCGTTGTCAAGCTAGATCATTTAGGTGACGGATCTAGTTTCGTTGTCAAACTAGATCAAGTAGGCGTCTAGCCAGCTATCATTTCACTGACTAGTCTCTTTTACGCTAAAAGCAAGTAAGTGGCCTAAAAACATGGCCCTACACAAGAGTTGGCAAGTTTCACTTGCCTGCAACTATCACGTCAAGAAAACACCGTCCAACGAGTCCAAAGTCACGATTCCTACGTGCACAAGTCCACCGGCCTACATCCGTTTTATTATTCTTGATTAGTGATTTCTAAACCATTTAAAATACTTTAAAATACTGATTTTTAGTCTTTATTAGCATGCAATTGGGTTGGGGGTCCTAGGGGTGCAAAACGTTACCTCAACACGACGCGAAAGCTACACCGGCGTCGGGTAGCGACGCCGGGGGTTGGAATAATAAGATCGCGCTCCAAGTCCAGATTCCAATTAGTTTCCTCGCTGGAATTTCAGAGCAATCAACCCGGGCGACGATACCAGATTCCAAAGCTAGCACGTACGACGACGGGCTACGACGTGCGACGACGTCGTACGCGGCAAGTCGTCGAAGAGAACGTACCAAAGTGGGGCCCACAGTAGTCCTAGGGACCTTTGGGGGACCCACAATAACTCTGGAGAACTTGGGGGGCCCACGGTGGCAAGCGGTGCGACGGATGCGGGGTTGCGACAAGTGGCTCTCGGTCGTACAGCCTCGGTGCGGGGAAATCTCTCGGTCAGACACTAGGAACGGCGCTGTGCGACGCTTTGGGTCGGTCGCAGCAGCGGGGGCGGGCGTTTCCTTCGGTCAGACCGATAGGGATCCTCGGTCGTTCGCTTGGGATGCAGGGGAACGAAGCGGAGCGCTGTGCGGGGGTCGGTGCGGAGCGGGGCCTCGGTCAGACCGAGAGCTCCTCTCGGCCAAGCGGGGGAACGGGGCGGCGGTCGATGCTGTGTGCGGAGCGGCGATGGATGCGGGCGAGGCGGCCGGTCAGAGCGGGTGGATGCGGGGGTTTTCTTCGGTCGGACGGGGTGCTGAACGTCGCAACGTTGCGACGATTCGTCGCAACGTCCAAAATGAGTTTGGAAGAGGCTAGGGCTAATTTCTTTGGAAAATAGGTCTTGCTAGGGGTTGCTTATATAGTATAGATGGGTTGACTTGGTCTAGGGCTAATTCTAATAGGATTAGAAGTTCAAAAAGATTTAAAATTTGAAATTCAATTACTCCATCTCATCCAAGGGTTTGACCTGGTCCAAATGAGCTGGAAATTGGCTCAAAAATTCTTTAAAACGTTTAAAACTTAAATAAATTTTATTTGGCCGAAAATAATTTATAAATTAATTATTAAAAATAATATAAAACTTGTAAAAATTATAAAAGTGGTCAAATAACTCCAAAAATTATGAAATAAATACCGTGGTGATCGTGGCGACGAATGTGAGCTAACTAAGAAGACGGATCTCAGATTCGACGTCGGACGACGAAACTAAAAATAGAAACGTCTCCCGTCAAGAGTGAGAATCGTCACGTCTCATCGAGTAAGTTTAAATTGTGGGAAAACGACTCGAGAAACGTCGTTCCAAAATAGTGCCACTATTTAATATTCTCAGAGACGTTCACAACGGCATATCACACGAAAGTGTTCACAAACCAACAAGGTCTAAAACAAACACGTGCACGGACAAAAGCACGTGCACGAACAACGTACCACGAAAAGTGGTCGTTACATAAACAGCCCACCAAAACCCTCTCATCATTATAACCACCGTGCCCTTGATTCCCCTGAATACAAATTCATTGTACGCGAGTTTCACCTCGTAACAGTTGTCATAATTGGCGAGCCATGATGGCTGGAGTGATGGCATTAGGTGGTTGCCATATTTGGCGAGCCATGATGGCTGGAGTGATGGCATTTGGGTGGTTGCCAGATTTGGCGGGCCATGATTTCCTCCAACATGGAAGTGTGCAGTCTTTTGGGCCTTCGTCTTGGGTGGAGAAGCGCGACACACCCGTGAGATCCTTGGGCCGGAGCCCACGGCCGTAGTAGGCTAGTTGACTGGTCGTGGTTGACTTAGCTCCTCCGTGCCCAGTCGAAATGGTCGTATCAATCATGAACAATGATTATATCATAATGTTTTCACTCCCACATTACATTATCATCTTTTGGGAGAAGAAAGAGACAAGATGGAAGTATTAAAGAAAAGAATGAAAGAACACGCAACCATATTTTTTTGGGTTTTTTTTCATATTAGTCCCTTAAATCTTGCATAATTTGATATTAGTCCCTTAAATTTTCGTATTTTGAGTTTAATCGCGTAAATCAGTAATTATAACCAAAATGGTCCAACAGTCTAATTTTCTGTTAAAAACTCTGTTAATGCTGACGTGGCTGTTAGTGCTGACATGTCCAGCTTGTTTGCGATGGCAGCGACGGTGATGAGGAGGAGGAGGAGGAGGAGGGGCAGCGACGGTGAGGAGAGGGGAGGAGGGGGAGGAGGGGGTTATGGGGAGCGGGGATCATCAGCGGGGAGGTGGGGGATGAGGGGGATGAGGCGGCGGGGTGAGAGCTCTCCCGGTGGTGGGGAGGAGGGGGGAGGAGGAGGATGAATGGGTAGGAGGAGGGGGAGAGTGGCGGTGGAGAGGAGGGGGATTAAGGGGGAGGAGGATGGGGAGATCAGCGGGGAGGAGGGAGGATGATGGGGAGGAGAAGGTGAGCGTGGATCGGCGGCATGAATGAGGGGGGATGAGGGGGCAGAGGTGGGGGATCAGCGGCGGGTAGGAGGGGGATTGGGGGGTTATCGGCAGCGGTGATGAGGGGGATGAAGGGGGAGGTGGAGGGGGAGAGTAATGGTGGGGAGGAGGGGAATGAGGGGGATGTGGTGGGGGGATGAGGGATGAAAAGGGAGGAGGAGGGGGGAGCGACGACGGGGAGGAGGGTGATGAGGGAGAGGAGGAGGGGGATGAAGGGGGGAAGGGGAGGCGGAGAGCGGCGGCAATGAGGAGGGGGGCGGCGGGGAGGAGGTCTGCCTCCCCCTCCCACCTCCTGCGCCCCATCCTCCGCCTCCCCCCGCCTCCCTCTCTCATTAGGGCTTAATTATTAGTTAATTAACACTAATTGTTAATTAATCGTTAATTAATGTAACTATTTAACAGAATATAGGATGTGGGACTATTTAAGTTAATGGCTTAAGATTTAAGGGATTAAACTCAAAATACGAAGAATTAAGGGACTAATATCAAATTAAGCATAATTTAAGGGACTAAGGGCCTGTTTCTTTGCTCAGAGAAAGTGGATTTTTCGCACTATTCACTGTTAAATCAGCCAACAATCCAGTTTTGTGTTCCAATCGTCAAAATAATTTCAAAGCAAAATCTGTGACTTTGGCCGACGTGGAGCAACGCAGCACAGGCTGTCACAATTCCCCAATTCACGGGGATTACAAATGCAATCAGGTTGCTGTGGTGGGACCCGCAGGCGTTAATTTGTCCAATCCCGAGCAGCCATCTATAATTTTGTGCTATTCTCACAAATGCTTTAGGAAGTTTGCGTTTTCTAATTAAGTTTTATATTTAAATATATTAGTTTATTAATATTTATCGCACTTCCAACTCTTCTCATCCAACAATTCCAATCACACTTTAACCCAAAGAAACACACTACTTTAGTATAGGACCCACAAATAAATCCCAAAATCAATTTCCAACTACTTCTCTCTCCTCAAGATTTGCTATTCTATTCACAACAGCAAATTCCGACCAAAAGCAACCCAAAGAAACATGCCCTAGTACGAGAAAATCCCCCCGTTTTTTCCTTTTCCTTTAAATAACAGTCACGATTTTTTCAGTTTACTCCTCTCCAAAACCTCCATGGTCCACCTTAAAACCCTCAATTACTCGAGCCTCATAACTCCGCATATGCCATCCATGAGGAGGCCGCCACCGTCTCAAACATCACATCAGCACCAAAATTAGTATGATTTTTTCAAAACACGGTAACTAATTTTATTTCATTAATGCCCGAACGTACATTACTGCATGGATGAGAAGGCTCGTTGGATTCATGAAGAGAAAAAAAACACACACACAAATTAAGTTCGTACTTGCAATGAAATCCATGGCGGAAGCGATACCCGAAAGCTGATATCAGCTAAAACTACCGACTTGGAGGCGACGATCATGGCGTGGAGCTCGGGCGGATGCGTTCCATCAGGAGAGTCAAGTTGTTGTACGAAGACCCCCCTTGTTCCACTGCCCTCCGTGCTTCCTCTCCGAACCTCGCGATCCTCTCTCTCATGGCTTCCCCTTCTCCTCCCCCATCCATCAACCTGCCGATCGCCTCCTCCACGTCTTGGGCCTTCACCAACGCCTTATCTGCTATGTGAAATCCCACCTCGACTCCGACGGCAACGCCGATCTTGAGCACCTCCACGACCAACTTCTGGTTGAGTATTTGATCGCCGAAGCAAGGCCACGTGACCATGGGCACCTTTGCGGACACGGCCTCCAGTATCGAGCTCCACCCGCAGTGCGTCATGAACGCTCCGACCGAAGGATGCGAAAGGATCGCCTTCTGCGGCGCCCATCCCGTGATCACAAGGCCCCTCCCTTTGCTCCTCTCCCCAAACCCCCCCTCGCTCATCCACTCCTCGAGCTCCGCGCGTCTCTCGGCCTCCTTAATCACCCAAATGAACGGACGCCCGGCCGCCTCCAACCCGCGTCCTATCTCGACGAGCTGCGCGGGCTTCGTGCAGGCGATGCTCCCGAAACTTACGTACACTACCGATTTGGCCTCCATGGAGTCCAGCCAGCTCAGTACCGCCGCCTCCTCATCGACGTCCGATTTCTCGCCTCTTGTTGCGGTTGCGTCTTTGTTGTGCTTGTGCAGAGACAGGGGACCAATGGGCCAAACCGGCCTCCCGATCGAACTCTCGTAGCAGTCGACGAAGCCTCTCTCCAACTCGTGGCAAGTGTTTGCGACGATGCCGTCTGCTGTCGTCTCCGCTTCGATTGCCTGGACGCGGAGGTCGGCCAATTCCGGCGAAGGGAACCAGCAGGGGGCTTCGGCTTTGGAGACCCTGATCTCCTGAGGCACATCGGGCAAGGCGGCGGGCTCGAACAAGCCCAGGCCATCGTGAGGCCTATGTACGTTGATGCGATGGATGCATAGAATGAAGAAGCAGGATGGCCCGTGGAAGACGAACCGCGTTATGTCGAGCTTCCGGGCGACATCCATCGTCCACGGGAGGGCGTAGTCGACGATCATGCAGCTCGGCGCGGGCTTCGCTTCGCGGAGGCAGAGCTCCAGTGGCGCTCGAAGCAAGCTCGTTGCTTTGAAGAACTTGGCGAAGTCCGACGACGAAGGGACGAGGTCTACGCTCTCGCATCCTTCGGGCAGCCCGACTTCCGCGCAGGGGAATCTGAGACTCACGAAACGGATGGGTAGGCCGTCGGCCTCGGTCTGGTCGATGACGGGCCTGATGCGGGCGGCGTTGGCCGGAGTGGTGATGTAGGTGATGGTGGCGCCGCGGTCGACGAGGAGGCGGGCCATGTCCATCATTGGGATGATGTGGCCTTGGGCCATGAGAGGGACGAGTACGACGTGGGGTCTCTCGTTGCTGCAGCGGCCGGTCATGGCTTGCTCCGCCATTGAGCTTGGGTATGTGTGCAGCAGAAGGGGAAATGCTTGGTGCTTGTGTGAAGTGCAAAAGAGAGGCGGAAGAAGATAGAATTATTAGACGCCTGGCCGTTTTCTACTTACTGACATCGCCATAAATTTCCACCGCTCCGCTCAGCGTCATGTGAACTAAGTTGATTTCACCCGCTTCCTACCGGCCATTTTCCTTTGATTAATCTGTTCACGTTCGCCCACGCTAAAAATTACACTTAAAACAACTATTTATTATAAGCCGTTAACTAGCTTTATTGAGATCTATGCTAACTTAATATCAGGTTCTATTATAATGTTGTAATTTTATTGAATTAAACATTATTTTTTATATGTTTAATTTTAAAATAAAAATTAATGTATTGTTTGTTTCACTACTACAATATGCTGCAGCGGGCCGCGCCCGTTTTGCCCTTGCACATGGGCCTCTTGGCCCGGTGGGTCTAACCCACTTCCCCTTGAACTCTTTCTGCGTTTCTGGGCTCGTTTGAGCTCCGATTTGGACACGGTTTGAACCTGTGTTTAGACCGGGACGATCCCGTCATCCAGGTAACCCTTTCCAACAAGTTTGTTCCTACTAAATTCGTCGTAACTAATTTACAACACGTTTAGTTAACGTTAGCATCTAATGCAACGTTGTGTCCCTATTGCTATTGCGACTAACTTTCACAACTCAACTTGTGAATATCATCAAATGATATTTCTCTCTATTCTATATTCCTATTACTAAGACACGAGTACTACTCGGTGTGAGACCCTACAGCCTGACCTTACTACAGGTTGGGGCTCGAAACCCCTAGACGACGGTCACTACGAGCAGTAGCTGTCGTCCCTGTTTCAGAGTCATCATAACGTGATCGACCCTTTGACAAAAGTATCATAGGGTTTGCATTGGCTGTGTCAGTGATGAATTCCGTTAGATAAAATCCCTTCGTCAAGACTGTGTTTGATGTTGGCCTAGGGTATGGTTTTCTGTCAACCCTATCAGACAACATTGGTCAGTATACGGCGGTCTTTATTGTGTACACGTTGTACTACTTGCAACGTACCCCGGCCGAGGATTAACATAAAGACCGTACTGAGCCTATAACACTAACTTCCCTTTAATGGAAGTGACGAATCCCATCTTAGTCACTTACTCACCTAGAGAGCTTCTGGTGCAACCCAACCTAAGATCTTTCATCAGGACTGGTCCTCGAAGCTAGATCATGGGTCTAAGCTACATCGTCCGTTCACAGGTTTATACAGATGACTTCAGGTCTTAAGGATCAACTAACCTATCATCACCCTAGAGTTATTAAAGACAGATCATTAAAGTTAACCATTTAATAACTCTATCTTGGTCGTTCAGTGAACTCATTCTCCAATGAGCACCTGTGTCTCGTCTCCGACTTCAGCAAGTCGAATGACTATGAGATCATCATTACCCGAAGGTAAGACGAAGACACAGTGATCTATCCGATGTGTCGATATCCAGTTCTCGACACATCTATGATCACGAACCGTTTTAGACTTACGTTTCTATTCGGTCTCTTACTTACTCATAATCGAGATCTCATCTAGATATGTAAGGACCTAACTCTAAGTCTATGGATATTATCTAAGTATGTTAATACAAACGATCTTATACTTAGAATAATACGTACCATATACGGTATGAACAAGACGTATAATCAAGATAAATTGCCTCATGGGCATATATCTTCCTACATCTCCCACTTGCACTTAGGCTATTTATCTCGGTATCTCATGCCGTTATAGCATATCAGTCACTTTGACATTTGATATGGCAAACCTAAGAATGGTTCTACTAATAAGTATCTACAACAAATTTTAATGGATTGAAATTTCATCTCTTGATCACACAGGGTTGATCCTTTGGAAAAATGATCTGGATCAATTTTCCTAACTTCGTATAGCTAACAGTCATCGTATACGATTTAGATGTGGGGTCTAACATTTCCGTAAGTCAGTTCTAGCTCACTTCACTTTATTGTGTCAATATGTCAAGTACATATTTGACACCCTAAGTCTCTACATATATACGATTAAATCAAAACAATTTTGACTTAATGATTTATATAGAAGATTCATTAAAGTGAAAAATCCTTTTTACTTAGTCCGAAAAACGGAACTAAGTATATTAATTTGCTCCCACTGACTTTGAGAATTACCTGGTTAAATTTCTTCAACATAATAACTAAATCATATTTAGATTTATGTGCAAAAATTAACCTTTTGGTAAGTGCCTTAGATGGAATGTACAAGTGTCAGATTCGGTTTGACGAATGAGTCAAGTCAAGATCGTTTTAAGGAATCTTGACATTGACTCGTTCAATCAAAACATCCTACACTGTACTTATTCCTTTAATCACATTTAGTATTAACTCTTTTAATAACTAAATGCAGATAATCAAGAATTAATCTTGATATGCGTATTATTGTGATCGCACACAATTTATACGCTCCCCTGGAACCTACACTTAACTACTGATTGACTTCAGACATTTAGTCAGCTTCAAAATCAATATTATCGAAGCTAAACACCATTATTCGAAAATATACGCAACCATCACAGAAAAGCCACATCCACAGAATTTTTAAGCCAATTCAATTTCAATTGCAACAACCGAGACATCCATTCCAAAACAACGGGTTCATAAAAGGAACCTTAATTTGTTTATCAAAAATAAACTTTGAGTGCAAAGCACTCATTCATTGTTTTCGATCCTTAAAGATGATACATTGTATTCAAATAAGAAAAATATCATCTCCATCACGATCATTGTCTCCAGAAGTCTTTGAGCGGTCCCAGCAGCAACTGTTGCTTTGATTGCCGACCGATCTCCGTACTTCTCCAATCTCCAGTTCTTATTAGCCACCTGTATACAGTACACAGATGTCTATAAGTTTCTCATACTTATATGAATGGAAATAATTGCATTTAATTGAATTTTAATTTGTACCTGAGGTAGAGGCATCAGTATGCCCCTTCTTCTTCTCTGCAAGATAGATCTTGCAGTTCCTCTTCCAGTGGCCAATCTTGTGGCAATGGAAGCACTCAGATTTCGACGGGGCCCCTTTGTTCTTCTTCTTCCCATTCTTAGCCTTCGCAGGTTGTGGGACCTGCCTCTTCTTCCCTTTGCCTTTCAGCTGGTCGGAAGTAGCAGAGCCAACAACCAGTGCAGCCGGCTTCTTATGAATCTCCTCAAACTGCCGGAGCATATTGAGGAGACCCGGAAGATCCGTCTCAAGGCTGTTCATTATAAAGCCAGTTATAAAAGGCTTGAAATCGGGAGTCAAAGACTTTAGGATAATGTCCGTGGACATCTCATTGTCCAGGACAAATCCTAACTGGGCAGCGTCCTCCACGTACCCGATCATCTTGATAACATGATCTTGTACGGGTTCCGTCCCCATCTTGGTGCCCCAGAGGTTGCTAGTGGCCTCGAACTTGGCAGCTCTTGATCGCTTGCCATACAACTCTTGTGCGTTGAGGAGCATGCTTTGAACATCCATATGTTCATGCTTCCTCTGCAACTCGTTGGTCATCGAAGCCAGAGTAAGGCACCTGGCCTTCTCTGCATCCCTCTGGTACAATTTGTAGGCTTCCTTTTCCTCGTGGGTCGAATCTTCATCCGGCTTATCTGGAGCGTCCTCGAACAGTACGTATCCTATTCCGGCTAGGGAAAGGACCAATTTGATGTTCCTAAGCCAGTCTTTGTAGTTGGTTCCATCCAGCACGTTCTTTTCAACCATGTATCTAAGTCCCGAATCCATTCTGTATTTTATAGATACTATAGTTAGTAAATGTTCGTAGTATAGTTTTAATGGTTTTAATAAAACTATATTCTCCCACTAAATTTATTTAAAGCCATAATAATAAACAATTTATTATAAAATAATATTTGTGAGAGAGGGATCCGACTACCCTGAGTCTGACAACCTTGAGTGTATCTCAACAAGTTGTCCGACTCTGCAGTCGGTAGACGAACTCGTCGTCAATCATATTTACTATGATTCCCTATCGATTTTTACCCCTAGTCATTTGTGATCATGAGTGTGCTCAACCGGATCACAATGGCTAGCCTAGTCGGACCCTTGTTTTCGTGTCTAGCCTGACTTGCCCCTTTGCTCGGTGTATGCACGACGCGCCGGTTTGGGTCAGGTCTTAGACTACATTCTTGGTTAGACTTACGCCGAAGCTCGAGGGATGAGACAACGGTTTTAGTCAGGTTAAGATGTCAATCAAGAAATCGGTTTCTATAAGATTGACATGTCACGGCTTGAGTGTAGCTCAACAACCGGAACATGTTTCTTAAAGTTGCCAACTCCTAAAACAAGGAGGGCTACGATTTATCTTGAACAAGATTATAATCGTATTGACTTAGGTATAGTCGATGGACTTACATAGTCATGAATCGACTCCTTACGGTCCAGCGGACGCGGCCAGGGAATTGACTAAGCCAGGACCACTTGTTACCCAGTCTAGCTAGGTTGGTCCAAAAACTTTAGCCAAGCACATTGACCGACATCATGATCCATTGAAGGAGTTGTCATCAATCTTATGTTTTCCAAACAACTAAATGGCTTTTAATTAAAAGAACTAATTAATCCTTATCAACTAGTGGATCCTAAAATTCAAAATTTTTCAGATATGTTGAACATCTTTTATTAAGTCCTTATCAACTATAAGGTTCTACGTTCAACTTACTACCCCAATCTTATTAGGATTTTAATGAAACAATTCAACATTTTTGTCTTTTGTGAAAATCATTATCAAACGATTTAATGAAATGATTTACAAACAAGGGGACTACCCTAATCTGGTATTAGGTTCGATGTTGTTTTGTTTTATCAAACGTAGCATGTCACTATCATGTTTTAATGGCTAACCTAACAAGGTTTGTGTATACATTATACAACATGAAATGAAGCAACTAATTTTATCCGCATAAAAGAAAGATTCATTTTTAGTGACATATTATAGATATTTGCAAGTTTTTTAAAATTATCTATATAATACAAACATGCAAATCTAAATTTTAACACTTAAAATTAAAGTTTAAAATTTTAAGGCCTTCATAAAATTTTATCGCATAAAACTAAGTCATACAAAATTATCTAATAATTTTAAACTTAGGCCTTAAAATTTTAACCTCATTTCTAAAATTAAAATATCACATAAAAAATTTTAGAAACATCTATGTAGTAAAAGAAATTAATTTTATATAACATCTCATGAAATAAAATTATTTCTACTATTAACATATTTAAACAATTTTAAAACTCTTTTAAAATCTTTTAGAAATCCCTTTTTAGAAGCATTCAAGTAAAGTTTAAAGATTTCTAACTTTATGTAACTAAAGAAAAATTCTTAAATTTCAAAAATAAAATTTTTCTAAAGATTACATAAACATTAAATACCCTTTTAAAATTTTTAATGGCTCATAAAAATTTTATAAAGTATTTATAATAAAGGAGACTACCTTTTTAGATTTATCGCATAAAATTAATTTTGCTCCAAAATTAAAATAAATATCAGTGGTGCAAAAAAAAATTTTTTTTGAAACACAAAATATTTTCAAAACTAATTTAACATAAAAAAAAGTTTTGCATATGAAAGCTAAGCATTTTTAACTATTTAAAAAAGTCGCTATAGTAGATCTATAGCATAACCGTGGCTCCGATACCACTGTTGGGGTTTTTGGCGGACCCCCAGAGCTCGGATCCGTATCCGTCCTAAGTCGGACGGACCACGGAGGCACAAAAGCGCAGCGGAAAAACAGAAATCAAAATTTCTAGACTAGCTAAACAATTTAGCTAGGCTCTGGGGAGCCAGAACCCAGCCCGATCTATGCCGACTTGGAGTGGGTCTGACCACTCCAAGAAGGATCTACACTAAGCGACTAATTAAAATTACGCTAAAAAACGCTTAACCACATACCCGGAATCTTGGCCCTGGAGCAGGCAAGATGTACCGCACCGTCTTGAGAAGCTCCACGTAGCCGAGCCGCGTTGACCCGATCTCCCTGAGCCGCCTCGCACCCTCGCACCGATCCGCCCGAGCCGCTTTCGCCTCCGAGCCGATCACACGCGGTAGAAAGTTTCACTTGAGAAGAAACCCGCGTCTTAGACGTCCGGATCAGATCCAAACCCCTTTCGTAGTCGTGCTAGGACTACTCCAGAGAATAGGAAATTAGAGAGAGAGATTTAGTCGCAGACCGAGCTTGCTCAATAATTTGGAGCTACCCGATCGTTGACTGGTGTGTTTTTCAACGAGGAGAGTGCACCCCTATTTATATAGGGAGTGAGCACTCACCCTCTTGTTGCGGGCAATGTGGGACAATCCACATGAAGAGAAAAATTGAATTAAGCCATTTGGCTTAATTTCAACTTTAAAGTTAGCCTTTCACAAAGTCAAACTTTAACTAATTAATTCTCCTCACATACTAAACTTCAGACACCAAACAAGCTATCAATCAGAAGAGCTTGGAATGGTGAACGCGTAGGAACTGACGGTGACGAATTTCGACTTCGTTTGACCCCTCAAACAATTGCTCAAAGTTTAGCAATTTACACAAAATTCGTAGCCGTCATTAGGGTTTTCAAAAACCCTAATTGACTTAAGTTGCGGGCGCGCCCGCTAGACTTAGCGGGCGCGCCCGCCCAAGGGGGGGCAAGGGCGGGTCACCCGCCCGCTGCAAGCAGCGGGCTGTGCCCGCTGCGTGCAGCGGGCGCTGGCCCGCTGCGTGCAGCGGGCCGTGCCCGCTGCATCAGCGGGCGCTGGCCCGCTGTGCAGCGGGCCACGCCCGCTAATGCAGCGGGCGCCCGCCCGCTGCACACAGCGGGCCATGCCCGCTGCTGCAGCGGGCCGCGCCCGTTTTGCCCTTGCACATGGGCCTCTTGGCCCGGTGGGTCTAACCCACTTCCCCTTGAACTCTTTCTGCGTTTCTGGGCTCGTTTGAGCTCCGATTTGGACACGGTTTGAACCTGTGTTTAGACCGGGACGATCCCGTCATCCAGGTAACCCTTTCCAACAAGTTTGTTCCTACTAAATTCGTCGTAACTAATTTACAACACGTTTAGTTAACGTTAGCATCTAATGCAACGTTGTGTCCCTATTGCTATTGCGACTAACTTTCACAACTCAACTTGTGAATATCATCAAATGATATTTCTCTCTATTCTATATTCCTATTACTAAGACACGAGTACTACTCGGTGTGAGACCCTACAGCCTGACCTTACTACAGGTTGGGGCTCGAAACCCCTAGACGACGGTCACTACGAGCAGTAGCTGTCGTCCCTGTTTCAGAGTCATCATAACGTGATCGACCCTTTGACAAAAGTATCATAGGGTTTGCATTGGCTGTGTCAGTGATGAATTCCGTTAGATAAAATCCCTTCGTCAAGACTGTGTTTGATGTTGGCCTAGGGTATGGTTTTCTGTCAACCCTATCAGACAACATTGGTCAGTATACGGCGGTCTTTATTGTGTACACGTTGTACTACTTGCAACGTACCCCGGCCGAGGATTAACATAAAGACCGTACTGAGCCTATAACACTAACTTCCCTTTAATGGAAGTGACGAATCCCATCTTAGTCACTTACTCACCTAGAGAGCTTCTGGTGCAACCCAACCTAAGATCTTTCATCAGGACTGGTCCTCGAAGCTAGATCATGGGTCTAAGCTACATCGTCCGTTCACAGGTTTATACAGATGACTTCAGGTCTTAAGGATCAACTAACCTATCATCACCCTAGAGTTATTAAAGACAGATCATTAAAGTTAACCATTTAATAACTCTATCTTGGTCGTTCAGTGAACTCATTCTCCAATGAGCACCTGTGTCTCGTCTCCGACTTCAGCAAGTCGAATGACTATGAGATCATCATTACCCGAAGGTAAGACGAAGACACAGTGATCTATCCGATGTGTCGATATCCAGTTCTCGACACATCTATGATCACGAACCGTTTTAGACTTACGTTTCTATTCGGTCTCTTACTTACTCATAATCGAGATCTCATCTAGATATGTAAGGACCTAACTCTAAGTCTATGGATATTATCTAAGTATGTTAATACAAACGATCTTATACTTAGAATAATACGTACCATATACGGTATGAACAAGACGTATAATCAAGATAAATTGCCTCATGGGCATATATCTTCCTACAGTTACCTCACCGCCTTCATCCTCGCTTTCCTCGGAGGAAGTCTCTTGAACATGCTCTTCTCTTCCCATGAAGCACATGTGTGCTTTCTCCACTTTTTCATCGTCCGACTCTCCATTTGAGGAGTCATCGTCGGAGTCGGTGAATGTGCCGACAAGTCCTTTCTTGTACTTTCTCGACTTGTCGTACTTGGATGCCTTCCACTTCTCCTTGTGTTTGTTTAGAGGACAATCCAGCTTGATGTGTCCTAGCTTGTTGCATTTATAACACACGGGAGTGGAGGCATTAGTTGAAATAAATTTTGATTTATTCTTCAACTTACCTTTTCGGAAGAATCGGTCGAACTCCTTTGCCATACGGGCAATGTATTCTATGTCTAACTCTTCTTCCGATTCTTCATCATCGGTAGATGGAGCGGCCTTATACGCAATCGCCTTTTTCTTTGGCTCGTCTTGGTTCAAGTACGCCTTCCTCTTCTCCTTCATCTTGATCTTACTTCCTTGCGTACCTCGTAAGACAACAAGGTACCCAGTAGTTGTACAACAGTGTACTTATTCATATCGTTACCTTCCTCGATGGCGAAGGTACGCTTTTTCCAACAAGAAGGAAGTCCGTCAATAATCTTCGCGACTTTCTCCTTTTGGGTGTAGATCTTCCCAAGAGCTTCCAATTCGTTGGATATGTCCACGAAGCGAGCATAGTAGTCATTCATAGTTTCACCCTGTTCCATGTGAAACAACTCGAATTCTTTGTTAGCGAAAACAAGTTTAGAATCTTTTACCGTACTCGTTCCTTCATGCAAGATGAGGATTTGGTTCCAGATTTGATATGCACTCTTACATGTGCATATCTTGTTGAAGTCTTCGGGCTCCAACGCACATTGCAAGGCATTCATTGCATTGACATTATTTACCTCTGCGGCAACCTCCGCGGTAGTCCACTTCGTGAAGTCTTGTTCGACGGGCTCGACATACTCCGTCAATGTGGCTCTCCAAAGTGAAGCGCTCCGGAGGAAGGTTTCCATCCGACATTTCCAGTACCCATAGTTGGTACCATTGAAGTGAGGAGGCCTAACTGAGGATTGTCCTTCCAAACTGAAGAAGATCCTTCATGATTCTTGAAGACGTTGTAGTCGTTGTTTGTCATAGCTTTGAACTCTGGCTCTGATACCAATTGTAATGCCCTGCGTAGCTACTGCACATGTACTAGAGGGGGGTGAATAGTACTTTAAAATAATCAAGAGTGTTATTCCTAATTATTGTGCAAACATACAAACAACAAAGCGGAATAGACTACAAACAACAAGAATAGACAACGCAAACAAAGTATGTAACGAGTTCGGATCCACCCAAGTCTCCCCGACTTGTTCCCGGTGATCCTACATCCCAACCACCCGGATCCCCTTCGGATACTTGAGTTAGAAACCACTAACCCAAGATTTTCCACTATGAAATTCTTGTAGAAAAACCTCTACAAGACCAAATCATACACAATGAACATGTGACTCCCACAACCCGGGATCACACACTTCTCTCACAACCGAGAGAACAAATTAAATACCAAATGCGATGAAATAATGAGACACTTACCACAAAATCCTATGCCTTGAGTATACTTACCAAATTAGGGCAAAAAGGGATTTTGAGGAAGAAGATGTCACCAAACCCTAGCTCCAAGAAGTTGACCAGCAATGGAAGCCTAGGGTGGAGTTGGTGACCTTGGATCAAGCTCTCAGCTTGAGAGGCTCACAATAGAGAGAATCTCTCTTGAGGAATTAGGGCTCAAGAAGTAAGGGAGAGATTCTTGGTGAGAAGAGAGAGCTTAGAAATAGCTTGAGAAAACTCCTCTCTTAGGTCAGAAATAACTTTGATAATGGACCTCTAGTCTTGTCTCAAACGAATCAGGTTTGTATTTATAGAGGCAAGAAAAATCGTGTTGAAAAAGTTCCCAACGGCTCTATTCTGAAGCAGACTAGTCGGTCAAAGAAGGATCACTGACCGACTAGTTTCTCAACTAGTCGGTCAGTGATTCAACATGAACCGACTAATAGCTGAACAGCCAATAATGAGAATTCCAGGCGATATGAACTAGTCGGTCTAAGAAGACTTGCCAATCGACTAGTTTGCCAACTAGTCGGTCGGTGAGTGTTCTTTGACCGACTAAGAGTTGAAATAGTATAGGCTGGATTCAAAGACAGCTAGTCGGTTTAAGAACAAGTTTCAACCGACTAGTTTCACAACTAGTCGGTCGGTCGTTGTTCTTTGACCGACTAACTGTAAACAGTAGCTCAGGCTGAAATCAGGCAATGATAACTTGTCGGTCAGAGAAGGATTCCTAACCGACTAGATCGTCATCTAGTCGGTCGGTGAACCTTCTTTGACCGACTAATGGATCAATAGTGCCAGGCTAAATTGAGCAAGGACATCTAGTCGGTTCAAGAGGAATTACCGATCGACTAGATCGTCATCTAGTCGGTTGGTTCTTCTACTTGAACCAAATAAGATACACTAGAAGCCGAGGGAAGAAGCGATAGGCTTCGGGAAAGTTTCTAATGGCTTCTAAGATAATCCTAGCTCTAAAATATGAGTGAAATGAAGATTTATAATGTAATTCCTACTCAAGGCTTAACATTCTATTCTATGAAGCTAGAAGACATTAAATTAAACATGACGAACCATCTTCAAAGCTTCAATCTTCACTCTTGACTTCAATAAAATTCATTGAGCTTCAACGAAGCTTCAGGCACACGATCACGCGTATTAAGAAGTCTTGAGACGTCGCTTTTGATGTACGTAGTGTTTTGACGACGATCTTCATAACTGTGCTCACAAAGAGTTAGTTCACTATATTTATGTTTGCTCATCATCCAAAACCAAATTCAGGGAATCAATACTCAACATGTCCTTGGCCTTAAGGTCGAACAGGTGATTGTCCTGCTAGAGGACTTGCCTCCAGCCTTACGGTTGGTCGGGTCGGTCGGCCGGCTGGGGGAGCTACCTCCAGGCTTACGGGCGATCGATTGATCAACCTGCTGGGGGAGCTGTCTCTAGCCTTATGATTGATCGGGTTGGTCGGCCAGCTGGGAGAGCTACTTCCAGGCTTACGAAGATCGATTGATCGGCATGCTGGGGGTGTTACCCCCAGCCTTATGGTCGATCTGTTGATCGGCCCGCTGGGGGAGTTGCCCTCAGCCTTATGGTTGATCGGGTCGGTCGGCCAGCTGGGGGAGCTACCTACAGGCTTACAATCGATCGATGGACATGCCTGCTTGGGGAGTTGTCCCTAGCCTTATGGTCGATCGGCTCGGTCGGCCAGCTGGAGGAGCTACCCTCAGGCTTACGGTCGATCGATGGACCGGCCTACTGGGGGAGTTGCCCTTAGCCTTATGGTCGATCGGGTCGGTCGGCCCACTTGGGGGCTACCCCCAGGCGTACGGTCGATCGATGGAGTGGCCTGCTGGGCAAGTTGCCCCCAGCCTTATGGTCGATTGGGTCAGTCGGCCAGCTGGGGGGGCTACCCCCAGGCTTACGGTCGATCGATGGATCGGCCTACTGGGGAGTTGCCCACAGCCTTATGGTCGATCCGTTGACCAACCTGCTGGGGGAGTTGCCCCCAGCCTTATGGTCGATCGATGGATCGGCCTGCTGGGGGAGTTGCCCCCAGCCTTATGGTCGATCCGTTGACCGGCATGCTAGGGGAGTTGTCCCAGCCTTATGGTCAATTGATTAGTTGGTCTGCTGGCGGAGTTGCCCCCAATGTTATGGCTGATTCGAAAATCGATTTGCTAAGGGATCCGCCCCCAGCGTCTCTAGGGTTGACATTAACAGGATGTCGCACGAACTTTCAGTGTCAATAAGGAGTCGTTGGACCATGATGGTGTCAATGACAGCCGAGACGACTAACGCTTCGTCGCGTGGTGGCCCTACTTCCTTCAGGTCATCATCGAAGAAGTAGATGAGCTGGGGGTAGCTCTCGGTTCCTCCATAATCTGCCTCCATTGGTCCTACCTGTAGTGCACCTGGCCCCTCGGCCACGGGGCAAACGACAGGTAGCTGTCATTTTCCCACATACAGCGGCTAGATGTTTCTTGGTGTTTTCTCACCGCTGAATTGTTGATCGGAGGGCTGGAGGTCAACGTGGTCAAGAGGGACATGTGGGACCTCCAGGATTGGTTGAAGGTGCATTTGCTCGGTGAGGGATGCACGGATCCTCGTGTCGGCTTGCCGAAAGGTAGCGTCGGCAAAGCGACGATCTCCTTGTGGTGGGGGCGAGCGGGCTCATGATTGAGGGCGCTCGGCTTCGGCTGGAAAGACACTGAGGGGTAGCCTTGACGCCTCTTGATCTGCTCAACCTGAATAGACAAGGAAGTTCGTCAAGGGGGGTCAGACCTTGGTTCCGACCAAGTTCCCTCTGATGCCGAAGTCAGAATGGGTCTGTAGGATACTCGGTGGGATCGGTATGGTTCACGGGGAGGCCGATACGCGTGTCCTCGGGCCGAGCTGTGGAGGAGAAATATAAGGTGGAAGACAAGGTTGTGTGAGATGAATACCTCCGTCCTTTTGGTATCCAGAAAGAGATCCCTTTGTTGGTTGTCCCTCGAGACTCTTTATGGAGTCTTCTATGGCCACGTCTCCTCGACGTCCTCTACTTCCACCCCCACGATCCGCCATTTTGATGTCATCTTCATGGGTCATGAAGGTGGGCGTAATGGGGTCCTTAATGGTGATTAAGCGGGCGTGCTTCAAGCGGAGCGGTTAGCTCCTGCTGACATAGGCTGGTGGTAGCGCCCGCTTCGGTCCGATGCAGGCCCGACTCCAAGTCTTCGTGGGGGCCTCGTCGCTTGGCTTGCCCTCTCTCAGGGCCGCTGGCTTGCGACGTGGGCTTGGGCTGCTCGGTCTTGGCCCATTCTGGAAGGGTTGTATCAGTTTTGATAGACTGTTGAAGTCTTTGTTGAACCTCACACATACTTAGAAACACATTAATCTTTCTTGACCAAAAACTTTGTTGTTATAGTTGACTAGTCAACTAGACTTGGTACCTAGTTGATTGAGCAAACCTAAAAATAATGGCTAGATATGTATCAGAAAATAGTCAACTAGAGTTCAAGAACTAGCAGACTAGAACCCATGGTCTAGTCGACTAGCCAAAGAACTGTAGTCGACTAGAAAAGACAGCTCAATTTGGCCTAGTCGACTAGCCAAAGAACTGTAGCCTACTAGAAAAGACAGAGCTCAAATTGGCCTATTCGACTAGAGTACAAGTCCTAATCGATTGGCTCATGTGTAGTCGACTAAAACAGAAACTCTAGTCAACTAGAACTAGCTGTTGGGATCTAAGGGAAGAATTTTTCACTAGTCATTTTAACCATTGGAGGGGTATTTTAGGAAACTATTTTCGCTCAAATTTCACTCTATAAATATAGGGAAGCTTAGAATTTATTCCTATGATTTTAATGAGCAAATTTCTAAAGTAAAAATCATTTTCAATTACAAAAAGCTTTTAAGCAAAAACTCTATTTCTTGGCCTTGTTTCAAAAGCTTTCTAAAATATTTCTTGCCCAACATTTGATCTCAAAGAGCTTAATTTTTTTTTTCATCATTTGGAGATCAACCTCTATAGCCACACTTCATCCGTACAAGAGCTTCAACATTTGATTATAGGTAAAATTGCTTTGGTATAAGTATCTCTCATTGTGTGAGGTGATTTCTCTCTTAAGGAGATGTGATGTACTTGAGCTTGTTCGATGTGCTTTTCTTCTTCATTGAGTTGTGGTGTTAAGGGGGTGTTGCAATCTTGGTTCTGTTTGGAACGTGTTAGTAGATTTGTCCTTGACATGTCATGTTGCTAGATGTAGGGCTAGTGATTCTGAACCAAGGTAAATTGTTTGTCTTTACATTTGTCTCTATTTATGCTTGACTTTATTAATTTGCAAATATCTTAGCTTTCACAACTCTTATTCATCTTATATTTACAAGATGTTGTTTAATAAAATTTAATTAGATAACTCTAATTGAAACCTTAGGTAGACTTTTTAGAGGAGGTAATAAATTTCACAAACACTATTCACCTCCTTCTAGTATTATATTTTCAATCTCTAGGATCCAACACTTGGTATTAGCATGTTAGGAGATGGTGTTACATCCTTGGGCCGGTCCTCGAGGAAAAGAGGGATTTCCCCATTGAGGTTATAAACCACACATGAGGGACAACCTGGCCCACAGAGCCCACAGAAGATATTACTCCATAACCTGGTCAAAGCCGACGTCTAATTAGCCTGTTGAGCTTCTGTAGCTTAAGGAAGTGGTTGATTATGGGCTCATTAATAGCGGAGGAGTGGACAGTGGTTATGTATATCTTTTACGGATGATCGTGCTGCCATAATGGTTGACCATTATTTGCCAACGGCACTGAAGGGACGCTTCTGCTTATAAATAGAACCAAGACAAACGGTGCAAGGGGACGGTCCAGAGGTACAGAATTCTAGGCACACTGATAATCATATTCTCTACTTTCACTCTCATATTTCTTCCTCTAAAAACTCGGTGTGACTGAATCGAGACGATCTCCCTTTGGTCGATCTTGACAGCCCCAAGTTCACTTAAGTCGATACTAACTTAAACATCGGAGGGGATTTAGGCCGGATCCCAGATCCGATGCCCCAAACAAGTATCTATGGCACAGTTTGTTGGAGCTTCGACTCATCAAGTAGGTCGAATGGTCGTCGTCTATGACCCAGAGGAAGGTCCAACTCCAGCCCAGTAACTTAAAGATCAGTAGTCTATGACCCGGGTTCCTTTGACTGTGGGTCACACTCAACAACTGATGAGGTTACACCTCATCAAACGCATCCAAGTCAGCCTACTTTACTGTTGGTCGGAACCCATCCGTCAACTGTTGGCACAGTCTATGGGAAAATACTAATCAGATCAGTCAACATCCCAAGGAACCCATAAAGCCAAGTCGATGAGCTTACCAACACTGGATCGATCCTTGGCATGAACGAGGATGCACAGAATGTCAAAGATGATGTTTGTTCTTCGTCGAAAGGGGTACCAAGCATACACCTGGTCACCCAAGAGCAGTTTGAAAAATTCACCAAGACAGCCAATGCCAACTTCTCAGCATTAACTACTACCATTCAACAAATCACCCATCAACCGCTTCAGGTAACCGCGACGGCAGCCAACCCCCAATCTAGCACAAGCCCCTGCGAGGGCACGATCTATGCCAAGAAGCCATAGGGGTGGGGATCCAAATCCTAAACAGAAATCTAACCCTCGACTCAATGTCACCTCGACATCTCAATGACGAACCGGGGTCGACAACAACAACCACTCACCGGGCACCCACAAGGATAAGGTCCATCCGATAACAGGTGAGCTACTCGTAGCGGCGTGGAACAAGCGAGGGATCATTGCACTTAAGATCACATCCGCAATCCTACGAGGCCCACGACTGGGCAGAAGTAAAAGAGTCATGAGGGGAGCCCTCTTCCTCAGAATTCTCCTAATCGCCTAACAGGAAGCTCAATCAATTCTTCTAGTGCTTCTACGTGTCGAATTCAAGAGGAAGAACAACATCCAATTGTCATGGCTCATGGCAGACGAACCCCCTTGAAGGAAAACATTATATTTGCCCACCAACTACCAAAGTTCAAGATACCATCTCTGAAGCTATAAGATGGTACTGGCGATCCATGGGAGCACATCCGTAGATACCAAAGCGTGATGGAGCTACATGGAGCTGACGAGCCATACTTATGACGTGCCTTCCACACTACTTTGACCAAGGCAGTGGACGAATGGTACAATGGGCTACCCGATTGTAGCATCAGTCTTTTGATGACTTGTGACAGATCTTTTGCTGGCAATTCATAGTAGGACGACGTCAGACATTGAGGTCCACTCACCTGTTCACTTTGGAGCAAGGGAGAAAGAGACACTGCGAGATGTTGTCGAATGCTTCAATAATGAAAGACTTCATGTTGAAGGTGCCACGGACGATACGATTATCATAGATTTCACTCAGGGAATTCATTGTGAAGATTTGCTGAAGTCTCTACATCAACGACCGCCGACTAATCTTGAACAAATGTTCAGTAGGGCAGACTGATTCATGACCTCGGAGGAAGCACTCACTGCCAAAAAGAAGAGCTCTTCCAAGTGCCAAGGAGAGGTAATGCGAGAAGCTTGACTATGTGACAGCCCCTGCCGAGAACCCCGAGACCGGCGACGAAGGGACCCGAGCACCAAAAGCAAGGAGCGTTCAACCAGTGAGGCCTTAATATGCTCCTATTTTGCATGATTAGTCGCATATTTACATGACGCACGTCACCCAGCAATTCCTCTTTGTATACGATTTTATACAACTATTTTAGACTCTTTGGCTTTGAGAGCGTTTTGTTGTATTTCAGGGATTTGGAGCAATAATGGAGCAATTTGGAGTCAAGGGGATGATCGACGATGCGGGAGCACCATGAAGATTATGAAGGCATGTTTGAGGTGCTAAAGAAGAAGGCCAAAGAAGGAGATTTGAGAAGAAATAAGAAGAGAAAGAGAAGCTAGCTACAGCTTCTATCAGCTTTTTCCAGTTCACTCGGACCGAGTGGACTTGCCCACTCGGTCCGAGTAGGTGTAAACGAAGAAATACAAAGCTGAGACTTATGAGCTTATGAGCAATAAACGGGCACTCGGACCGGTAGATTTTCTACTCGATCAAGTAGAATTGAAGGCAGAACGATGTTTTCAAGCAATTTTCGACCCTCTAAACTCAGACCGAGCACGAAGGCCACTCGGACCAAGTGCAACCGCACTCGGTCAAGTGAGGTCAAGCGGCTAGATTTCAGGACATCACTCTTTTAAGATCTGTTGTCATGAAAGTGAGCACTGTATTTTTCTAATATTTTTCATAGATAATAGACTTTATGAAGGTTCCAACTCTGCCAAGAATGCGCGAAATGCAGGTTGAATGAAATCTATGGAATTTTTACAAGATTGCAGTGCAGTGCTGGAATTTGCACTTGGATGGAACTGATGGCCACTCGGACCGAGTGCCAGGCTACTCTGTTCGAGTTTCTGGACCCACAACTTAAGTTAGCAATTTTCTAATGGGTTTTACCCGATTTTCTTCTAATTTTTGGGTGGTTCTCTTAGGTTTTCTAGGGTTTTGAGGGCGGGGGGATATTTAAGGGAAGTAGCAGCCATCATTTGGGAGAGCCCTCTTTTGTTTTTCTTGTTCTTGATTAGTTTTAAGGTTAGGGTTCTTGAAGCATTTCTTTGGAGCTAGGCCATGCCCTAGGCCCCCTCCTTCATTGTAATTAGCTAAGTACTCTTGTTCTCTTTAATTCTATTTCAATTCTTTGTGTTTTCTATTATGCTAGCAATGTTCTCTAATGATTTCATGATGTTTGCTATGCTAGAGTAGTTCTATTGCTAGGGTTAGGTTGAATCCTATTGCTAGGGCATCATATTTGATAGGGATGATGATCCAAGATATTGGCACCAAACCCATCTCGATTTTTATGGGTTCTTTGAATGTTGGAAACTTAGCCTAGGGAAGGGATTTGATCACAATCGGTTCTAGGAATCGACAACCCTAGAACCCTTGAATTGACAATTCTTGGTGGTTGATGAACTCACCCTAGGATAAACCCAATAATCAATGGTAGTTCGTAGCTATATGATCAATGATGGTGGCATCGATAGCGATCCAAGATATTGACGCCGCTACAACATAGTTATAGATCGAGGGAGCCGCTGAGTTATGTTGTGGTTTGTTATCATCGGGGGTGATGGGAATTCAATAGACTCGGTGATCCACGATAGTGGCACTCGTCCTGAGAAGTCCCATCACATCCGAATAGGGTTGTAACGTCGTCAATCTAGGTGCAGTGATCCACGATAGTGGCACCAACCTTAGTCGTTCGTTACGGCCCTATATTGCTTACTAGGTGATCCATGATGGTGGCACCAAAGTAAAGAGCCTGCACAATAAATTATTGACTCGTTGGACGATTCGATCCTTAGATACGTATGAGCTTTATTCCGTACCCAAAGCAATATTGATGATACCGAAACCCTAGTGATATTTCTCTCATTTGTTTCCCTTTTGTTTTATTTATTTATTTCTTTCTTTGTGGAGTCAGTTTGCGATATCGAGTGACACGACCTTCGCATCCATCACCATTACGACATTCCGTAATCCACCTCCACCAATAAAACCTGCAAGTCTAACTCAACCTAGGAATCGATAGGTAGTATAGCACCACCTCCCCGTGTTCGATATCCGTTCACCACTGTACCGTGCGCTTACGGTAAGCCGACATTCGTTCTGGATTGCATTACGGCTTCGATCTAGTTATCGGCATTGCTGTAATGAGGTAGTTTTCAGAGTACAAATTCAGAATGCATCAAGTCTTTGGCACCGTTGCCGGGGATCAAACCCAGGTCACTCGCGTGACAGGCAGGAATACTCACAACTATACTACAACGACCAGTGATGCCTTTACCAAGGTGAACGCCTCCAGAGTTGAAGTTCTGGCTTACGCCAAACACGAGAACCTTGTCAATGAACCTGCTCCGATACAGAAGAACAAGTATGATTAAAGAGATGATGTCAAGCTATGCAGGTACCACAATTATAATGGTCTTGACAAAGATGATTGATGGACCTTAAAAAAGGACATCGACGCTCTCGTCAACCGAGGCCATTTAAAGAAATTTGTTGACGAAAACCAGGAAAAAGAGGGGACCCCAAAGCAGAAAGACAGATGAAAGAGACCCATGTCTGAGTCATCCGTCACCAAGAACGTCGACTAAAGGACTGTAATAGTAGATGAGCAGATGGCACCGGGCGTCGCCTATCCCCATGAAATAAAAAGGTCTGTACGAGTTTATTTTAGTTGTTTAAATCCCTTTTCTATCAACTGAATAAAAATTCGTCTCATCGAAATATACCTATTTTCTTGATCGAATGACATGTATGACTATTATGCATTGTGAGGATCTTTTTGATTTCGCCAAAAGGCACTTTTGTCTATGTCGATAGAGCCCCCGGAGCCCCCGGGGAACATTTAGCCGAATTGTTGGTTGCAATGATCTAGGTCTTCTTGTTTGATAACGACAAACACGTGTGAACTATTTAACGTGGGTGTTAAGTGCTTTTCAGGAGTGGCATACTCGTAGTTCTTCAAAGAGATGACTAAGTCAAAAGATGGAGAATTTGCTATTTCCATAGCAAGTTGGACTTGGTGATGGAAATTGAATTCCACCCCAAGTGATTTTGATGATGAGCACACCAAATGAAAGCTTGATGTACTAACTACACTACACTCAAGTGCGCAGAATTTGCGAAGCTCTACTCATACTCAAAGAAGCACACTTCAACGCTCAAAGACAAAGACGAACATGACTAAACTCAAGTGATGAAGCTCAAGCTCAAACAGAACAAGAAGCACAAAGAGAAGCTCGCTTTCACTTCATCAAGTTGACCAAACTTCCAAAGACATGTTCTGAGTCCATAGTGAGTGTGTCGTGTCTTTTTAGGGTATTTGTTAAAGCCATATCAAATAGACAAAACACACACACACAAACAATTTCGAAAATACTTTTAATTATCTTCAAAATATTTTCGAGAGCTTTTTCTAGTCACTCCATAATTTTCGTAGTGAAACTCCACGCACCCTGGAGCTAACTACTTGTCTGACTAGAAGAGCGACAGGAAAAACTCCTCTGGGAGTCGACTACCAAAAGTAGGGAGTCGACTACTTGTCAGAGATCAAAAACTCCTGGAGCTCTCTGGGAGTCGACTACCTATATGAGGGAGTCGACTACCAGCTGTATATTTCAGACGTTTTTGAATTTGAATTTTGAAATCCTTTGAGCAATTTACTCCGTAATTTTTGGGACAAAAGTCAAAAGAAATTTGAAATTCAAATCTCAATTTTTTCCCTATAAATAGAGATAAATTCTTTGATGAAAAATACAACATTGAAAATCAATCTATTGTGAAAACTCTCTTGAATTCAAAGCTCTTATTTTCTCTCTAGCCAATTTGATTTTATTTGATCTTGCAATACTTTCTTACAAATTCTTTTGAAGATCATACTCTTATTTTTATTTGGCTAAAACATTTTCAAAATCCTTATTCTCTTTAATTTTTATTTAAAGGATTTTTGAAAGGATCTAGATTACAAAGAATTTCTCTCATATCTTTGTGTGATCTAGACTCTTATTCTATCAAGCCACTACACAAATTTGTCTAAACTTTGATTGGCTATAGAATCGGGTGTGTAAACCAATCTCCATCATTTATTGTGGTGTATTGGATAAATTCTCATTGTGTTGATTGTTGGAACACTAGACAAGTCTAGTTGTTGCCAGTTGGAAAGTCCTCGGTTTGTGAGGCAAGGGTAAATCCTAGACAAGTCTAGGTGTTGTGGTCGGAAATCCTGGTTGAGACTAGGTACTTGTATTTGCCAAGGCAGATAGTGGAAATCTCGTACCGGATTGGTCGGGGACTGGACGTACACGGGTTGCGGGGAACCATGATAAAAATCCTTTTGTCTGCGTTTGTTTTCTGTGATTTGTTATCTTTCTTGTACAAGCATTCTTTACTTATTAATTGTTCATCTTTGTAATTCTTTGTTAACTTATTGAAAAGATTGTATCTTTAATTTCCGATGTGTATAAATCTATTTGTAAAGATCTATTTGTCAAAGTTATATTTATCTGATCTTAATCCAATCTCTTTCATATTCTTGTTAAGATTGTTTTGTTGATTAAGAACCAAGCGTAGATCACTCTACTTGGTTTCTTAGGCAACATTAGAAGGAATTTATTTGTGTTAATATCGTTGAGCGAAAAAGTTTAATTATATACACAATACTATTCAACCCCCCTTCTAGTGTTGTTTGCCATCCACAGGATCCAACACTTGGTATCAGAGCAAGGCTACAAAAGTGATGGCGTCAACATCTTTTCACTCTGAAGGACTGAATACCATACGACCACCTCTATTCAACTGAACCAACTACGCTAGCTGGAAGATCCGAATGAAGACTCACCTAGAGTAATTGGACATTGAAGCTTGGACTATTACCAAAGTCCCGTACATCTCACCCACCGACGTTGAGTTTGGAAAATGGTCCGTCGACGACAAGAAGAGAGCTAATCTCAATGAAAAAGCAATGAATGCTCTGTTTTGCGCTGTTACAGGAAATGAGTTCAATCGAGTCTCCCAATGTGAGACAGCACATCAAATATGGCATACTCTTCAGGTAAGTCACGAAGGTACTGAAAAGGTAAAAGAATCTCGCATAAACATCTTACATTCAAAGTTCGAATCTTTTAAAATGGAAGGAGAGAGTATCACCGATGTGAATACTCATTTTACTAATATTACAAATGAGCTTGCAGGACTAGGAAAGAAACTTTTTGAGTATGAACAGGTAATGAAGATACTAAGATCCCTCTGACCCGAGTGGAAGGGAAAGACTACGGCCATTCGAGAAGCGCATAACGTAAAGGACCTCACCATCGAAGAACTGATGGGAAATCTCATGGCATATGAGATTGAGCTTGAAGAAGACAAGAAAATCGAAGAAAAACCAAAGAAGAAGAATCTTGCATTCAAAGCTCAAGAGGAAGATTCCGACTGCACGGACAAAGAAGACCATATCACGTTCATCTCAAAGAACTTTAAAGAGTTCATCACTAGTAAGTATGGAAAACGATCTTTTAGACCCACTAACGGTATTATTTGTTTTGGTTGTAATAAACCAGGGCATGTCAAAAGAGACTGTCCATTGGAAAGAAACAACCGTGATTCAAGAGATCGTGGGAAGAACAAAGACAATAATGAAAGGCGAAACAATACAAGAAACAAGTTTCGACGACCAAAGAAAGAAGCTTATGCAGCCTTCGACCAGAGCGACGACTCTTCATCCGATGAATCCTCAGAAGAAGATAATGATGAAAGAAGAGAGACGGCACACATGTGCTTCATGGCATCTACATCCTCCAAGGTAAGCTCGCATCATGATTCATCTAGCGACAATGAGTCATCGTCAAGCGATGATGAAGACTTGGATTATAGGGGAGCATATAAGGAGCTATGCAAAATGCATGAAAAGCTCATTAAAGAACATAGAAAAACACTTAGAAATATTAAAAGAGCGACTAAAGAAAAAGAAGAAGTCATTAAAGAAAATAGTCTTCTTAAAGAAAAGAATGATCTCCTACAAAAAGATATTTTGCTAGTAAATGAAAAAGTTGAAAATCTAAATAATCTTCTCGTATCTGTCAAAGATAAATACGACGCTACGATGAAAATTATTGAGAATTTTAACAAAGGAAAAGGGAAGCTAGATAGTATAATAGATAATCAAAAAGCTTCATCTAGCAAAACCGGACTCGGCTATGATTCACATCATACCAAGAAACGGGTTAAGCATACTAGGATGCATCATACTAACGATAATGTTTTGAGCATCTGGGTACCAAAGGGATTATCTAATCAGCAAAAAGAAAGGTACGCTACTAACTTTGTTCAACAAATTCATCTTAACAAAAATTATAAATATGTTGTTCATGAAGGAACTAAACCGTATTGGGTTTGGCTTCCTAAAGACTAACTCCTCGGACTCAAAACCAAAGAGTACCATAAAACGCTTATTTTTTTCAGGTACTCTAAAAGGAGGAAAACAATGAAGAAAATTTAAGAAGTCAAAACGGCTGAATCAGAACAAAAGTTTTTTTAAAATTATATATATATATATATATAAATATTTGAAATGGGTTGTAATGAGTTAATATGTGTATATGATTGTGTTTTATTCTTAAAATATTTCTTGTTCAGAAAGCACACTCAACCTGGATCAAAATCTCCCCGGGATGAGAAAACGACTCAACCCAGCAGGGAATCGACTACCTACAGGAGGGAGTCGACTACCCGTGTGAAAATTTCTGGGTTGCTCTTTTTTTTTTGACTAACTCCTAATGGGTTCTATTGAGTGGATGGATCCAGATCCGTTAAGACAACTTACGCAATAAGCCTAAAACTTATCCTAGCCATCCAAATCTTGATCTAAAGGCCCTCTCTTCTCCCCATCTCCTTATCCAAACAACAAAACCCCAAGAAAAACCCTAGAGGTAGCCGACTACCCCTCTTCCTCCTCCTCTTCTCTTGATTTTTCACCTTGGTGCTTGGACCTTTGGAGCTATTTTCTCATCTTCCTCCAAAGTTACTCAAGGTAAAATTTTTCTTACTCCATGATTTTTTATTATTTCATCTCTCTTGGTTATCTAGTAGTGTAAAAATGTTATTTTTCTTCTTTTACTCTATCTAGATGCCTATCAAGGGGATTTTCTCCAAGAAGAGGAAAACTACCACAGAAATTGATTCTGAGAAGGAGATTATCTTACCCTTTCTTTTCAAAACGACTACCTATGAGCAATTTGTTAAGATCTCAAAGAAACCAATCTTGCATGAACGATTTGTCAAACTTCATGATGTCATCAATTATGGTATTGACAGTCTGTTAGATTTTCAAAACTTAGCAAACTTGTTCTCTTCTGAAAATGTGTATCTTTGTTATCCTAGGCTTGTTCATCTTTTCTATGCAAACATGGACTATGATCTTGTGAAAAGTCGTTTCATAACAAAAGTTCTTGATACTAAACTTGCTATAACTGTCAAATCCCTAGGAGAAGCCCTATGAATCCCATACTCCGGTATGATTCTTGACAAAATCGAAATGACTGATGAGAACATTCTAGAAAGAATGTATTTGCCCGGTAGACACTTTCAAACCAAACTTCCATGTAGAAATCTTCGCTATCCGGCGAGGATCTTGGCTAATATTTTGTCTTATAACATAACTCAAAAATCTGGGAGCCATGCTATTCTTTCTGAGAAACAAGCTAAGTGCATCTATGCTAGGGGTGGCAAACGGGCGGGTCGGGCCGGGTTCGGGTCGGGTCAGGTTTGACCCGACCCGAATAAGGGTAAACCCGAACCCGACCCGAATTAAATTCGGGTCAGGGTTCGGATACCCGAACCTGACCCGGTCGTAACCCGGGTGACCCGTACCCGACCCGGTTTGTCTTACGGGTCGGGTACGGGTCGGGTTCGGGTCGGGTTTGGTGTGAAATAATGATTATTTTTCAAAAAAGGTCGGGTTCGGGTCGGGTTCGGGTCGGGTCCGGGTCGGGTTGGGGTGAAAAGAGTGAAAATACGGGTCGAATTCGGGTCAACCGGGTCGAGGGGTCAAACCCGTACCCGACCCGGATTTTTATCCGGGTCGGTCGGGTTGACCCGAATTCGACCCGACCCGGATTGGCCCCTACCCATACCCGACCCAAGAGTCCGGGTTCGGGTCGGGTCGGGTCGGGTCGGGTCAATTTTGCCACCCCTAATCTATGCCATCCTAGGTAACATTCGTATTAATTGGGCTAAAGTGATTATGGATTCTATCCTAGCCTCAGCTTCTTCTGATAGACCCTCCTCCACTCTTTCTCATGGGCACTATCTTACTATACTATTCATTAGCTACAATGTGCCACTGGATCATGAAACATCCATTCTAGAACCTGCTCGTGTCTTTGATGTACATGCTCTTGGGAGAATGAATCTCCATCATGACCTTGATGAAAATGTCCCTGAAGAACAAATTGCTGCCGAAGGAGGATCATCATCCTCAAGGCGAGGTAAGAAAGTTGTCATTTCATATTCAGAAGAAGAAGAAGAAGAAGAAGAAAAAGGAAGCGGCGAAGAAGAAGAAGAAGAAGAAGTTCCAGCATACATCCTTAAACTTCAGGAAATGCTCCTGAAAAAGATTGGAAGGTTGAAGATTATACAAAAGCAAGGATTTGAAGACATCAATCGTAAAGTGGATGATTTGAAAGAGCTTGTTATGAAGAGCAACAAGATGACTGAGGACACACTTGCCATGATCCTTGATGAGATCAAAGAACTAAAGAAAGGTGGCGGTCACTCTTAGCTCCTTTCTTCTCTAAAAACAATGGTTCTCTAAAACAATGGTTCTTAAAACTATGTCATTTGAGACGATGGTCTGTAATAACTCTATGTGTGGTGTTTGCTACAATATCTATCCGCTATATATCAACTGCCAGTATGAACTAACACATCTCTTGCAGGCACAAGAAATTGAATTTCCCTCCTAAACATATCTATTTATTTTTTGTTGATGACAAGGGGGAGAAAATTCATGTGACATGAGATACAAAATAAAATCATACGTATACTGTTTTGTGTATTGCTTCGATGTAGGGGGAGAACCGCATCAAAGCAGGGGGAGTAAGTATACCATATATTTTATCTTTTACTTACTTCATTTTTTTCTCATTTGGGTGTCATCATCAAAAAGGGGGAGAGTTATGGAAATTGAATTCCACCCCAAGTGATTTTGATGATGAGCACACCAAATGAAAGCTTGATGTACTAACTAGACTACACTCAAGTGCGCAGAATTTGCGAAGCTCTACTTATACTCAAAGAAGCACACTTCAACGCTAAAAGACAAAGATGAACATGACTAAACTCAAGTGATGAAGCTCAAGCTCAAACAGAACAAGAAGCACAAAGAGAAGCTCGCTTTCACTTCATCAAGTTGACCAAACTTCCAAAGACATGTTCTGAGTCCATAGTGAGTGTGTCGTGTCTTTTTAGGGTATTTGTTAAAGCCATATCAAATAGAAAAAACACACACACACAAACAATTTCGAAAATACTTTTAATTATCTTCAAAATATTTTCGAGAGCTTTTTCTAGTCACTCCATAATTTTCGTAGTGAAACTCCACGCACCCTGGAGCTAACTACTTGTCTGACTAGAAGAGCGACAGGAAAAACTCCTCTGGGAGTCGACTACCAAAAGTAGGGAGTCGACTACTTGTCAGAGATCAAAAACTCCTGGAGCTCTCTGGGAGTCGACTACCTATATGAGGGAGTCGACTACCAGCTGTATATTTCAGACGTTTTTGAATTTGAATTTTGAAATCCTTTGAGCAATTTACTCCGTAATTTTTGGGACAAAAGTCAAACGAAATTTGAAATTCAAATCTCAGTTTTTTCCCCTATAAATAGAGCTAAATTCTTTGATGAAAATTACAATATTGAAAATCAATCTATTGTGAAAACTCTCTTGAATTCAAAGCTCTTATTTTCTCTCTAGCCAATTTGATTTTATTTGATCTTGCAATACTTTCTTACAAATTCTTTTGAAGATCATACTCTTATTTTTATTTGGCTTAAACATTTTCAAAATCCTTATTCTCTTTAATTTTTATTTAAAGGATTTTTGAAAAGATCTAGATCACAAAGAATTTCTCTCATATCTTTGTGTGATCTAGACTCTTATTCTATCAAGCCACTACACAAATTTGTCTAAACTTTGATTGGCTATAGAATCGGGTGTGTAAACCAATCTCCATCATTTATTGTGGTGTATTGGATAAATTCTCATTGTGTTGATTATTGGAACACTAGACAAGTTTAGTTGTTGCCAGTTGGAAAGTCCTCGGTTTGTGAGGCAAGGGTAAATCCTAGATAAGTCTAGGTGTTGTGGTCGGAAATCCTGGTTGAGACTAGGTACTTGTATTTGCCAAGGCAGATAGTGGAAATCTCGTACCGGATTGGTCGGGGACTGGACGTACCCGGGTTGCGGGGAACCAGGATAAAAATCCTTTTGTCTGCGTTTGTTTTCTGTGATTTGTTATCTTTCTTGCACAAGCATTCTTTACTTATTAATTGTTCATCTTTGTAATTCATTGTTAACTTATTGAAAAGGTTGTATCTTTAATTTTCGCTGTGTATAAATCTATTTGTAAAGATCTATTTGTCAAAGTTATATTTATCTGATCTTAATCCAATCTCTTTCATATTCTTGTTAAGATTGTTTTGTTGATTAAGAACCAAGCGTAGATCACTCTACTTGGTTTCTTAGGCAACATTAGAAGGAATTTATTTGTGTTAATATCGTTGAGCAAAAAAGTTTAATTATATACACAACACTATTCAACCCCCCCTTCTAGTGTTTTTTTCCATCCACAGGATCCAACACTTGGTCCAACATGGAGAGAGATGGAGCTAGTTCATATCAATTGGGATTGGAACAAATCAATTGGAACAAATCAATCATGGAGATTAGATATTATCCAATTCTTATTCAATCCCAATTCAAATCCCTTCCAAATCCTATTCAAATCACATCCCCTTGATTCTAGCCACCTCATCCATTGACTAGGAGATTCCCCTTGTCGACCTCCCTTGAAAACCCTAGGCAATATCTATAAAACCCTTCATCTCGAAGAGGAAGAAAGACAGGGAAAATAAAATTGGAGGAGTCGGCCCAAAAATATATTCCAAAAGCCAAAGAGTATCTCACGCAAGAAAAGCCAGGGCCAAAAACTCTCCTCCTGACGCAAGCTTCACAATTTTTTTCCCAACATCTCCGAGAGCATCCCCTGCCGCAAAACATTTAAGAAGAGCATTTCAAAGAGTATCTCCTGCCGCAAAATTCCAAAGAGCATCGCCATACAAGGCAAAAGCTAAGTCAATGAGTTCCAAAAGGCTTACAACAAAAGTCTTTAAAGTTTGTTTTGCAGGCTTATGCAAAACGCAGAAGCACTCTACAAAACTGGGTGGCCACAATCAAAGGATAGAGATAAAGAAAGGAGATTAAGGAGAAGGAGAAAGAGAGATCAAAAGCTTGTATTTTTAATTAACACTTTTTCACTTTCTTTTTTTGCTTTTGTAGGCTACCCAAAAAACACAACAACGTACTTGCCAAAAATCCTGGTGGTTGTTGACGTGCGTTTATATTTCATATATTTACGCGCATTTTCTTCCGTGTTTTTCCGTATTTACCGCCGTCTTTTATTTGTTTTCTCGTGTTTTCTTGTATTTTCTTGTTTTCTTTCACTTTTCCGTATTTTCCGTGTTTTGCAGGAGTTTGCTGGCATTTGGGACGTAAAACGATGATATCATGTGTCCCCGGAACAACGGGAGGAGTCACGCGTGATCCAGGGGGTCAAACAACGAAGATTGCATCTTTCAGCCCCTCACCCGGTCGGTTGGTCATCTCCAACCGATCGGGTGATGCACGTGTGCATCACCCGGATGTAGCTTGGAGCTCACGAGAAGTCACCCGGTCGGTTCAGTGACCGGGTCAAAAGCTCAAAGTCTCTGGAAATTCGAAGCTGATTTCCAACCGATCGGGTGACCTTCACCCGATCAGTTCACCTGTAGCTAAATTTCAACAGCCAAGACTCGAAGCTCCAACCGATCTCCTCACCCGGTCCGCTCCAATATCCAACCGGTCGGCACCAAGATCCAACCGACCGCACCAAGTTCCAACCGATCGGTTCATACTGACCGGGTGAAACCCCCGCATTGCGCTGTGATTTTGTGAAGCGGCTCACCCGACCGGTTGACTTGTCAACCGATCGGGTGATGTTGTTTTCTATAAATAGAACCCTAGGTTTCCCAGATTCGGGAGTTGGTTATTTTTTACTGTTTTCTTCATTTTGTGACGGCTGTAATTTTCCAGTTTTTGTAAGTTTTCGGATCTTTGAAAAACTTTAGTATTATCTTAATTGCTTTACTACCATTACATTCCTATTGTCTGATTATGATTTTAACGGTTCATTTTCGTTTAGATCGCTTTTTAATGAATATTTGTGAGTAGTCCCCAAATCTGGGATTTTGGCGGAAACCCCTTTGGGGGCTCTTCCCGATGCATCCATAGGGTTAGGAAATCGATAGGGGTTAGGAATCTTACGGTTACGCGGGGTGTTTTATTGTCATCGGCGGGAAAAAGACCGTCTTTGACCGTTGGGCCAAGGGGGAATAAACTTGGCGGTTGACTCCCTAGCCATAGCTCACGTCCTTAGCGTAGACGCCGAATCCTAGCGCGTGGGAGCGACAGGATGAGACGTTGGGAGTTATCGTTGCGAGCTTAGTGCTCCCAGAGTCGATCAGTGTTAATGGACACGGGAGTGCCCACTGATCGAACCCGGGAAGTTCGGCGTATCATCCTGGGCACCGACCGGAATATCGGGCCCATGGGATGCCGGTACCACTTTTAGAGGCAACGTCTCACCATTAGACCCTAATTCCGATCGCCATCCTACCCGTAGGCCGTATCGGCGAGAGTCGCTCGTTGGGGGTGGAAACCAAAGTCCCGGGTTTTATTTTCTTATTGTCTATACCCTGCATTCCTTTACCGTGACAACCCATCATTCGATCTGGGCTATCTCGCCCATGGGGTGATTTCGGTCCTCTTTGACACAAGCACATCCTAGCCTCCCTGTGTTCGACCCCCAAGCCACACTACAACACCGTGCGCTTGCGGTTACAAATATCTAAACCCTCACGCGGGTCCCCCGGCCATTTGCGGCTCGCAAACCGGGGGCATGTCAAGTTTATGGCGCTGTTGCCGGGGAGGCAACGTTCTTGTTATTTTAGGATCTCATGAACCCTAGTGTCTAGCTCTTATCCCTACCTCGCAATAATTTTCGCATTCTTCCTTTTTGTTTTTATTTTCTTATTTTTATTTTTATTTTTATTTCTTATTTTATCTGTTTCTTTCCCACTTGTCGCTTCACATGTGTTTGTTGTTTTTCATGCGCAGGAGTTCAAGAAGTCTGGACGACTTGATCCCCGTTGACCCAGAGATAAATGCCACTCTTAGGCGTTTGGCCGCCGAGAAGCAAATAATAGAGGATCCTGAAGCCATGGGGGAGAACACCCCGCCTCACAAGTCCCTGCTGGAGTACTCGATGCCTTCCATCGAGTCCACCTCCGCCATCCGTCCTCCAGCTATTACGGCCCAAAGCTTCGAGCTTAAGCCATCTTTGGTGACGTGGATCTAGCAGGATCAATTTTCGGGTGCACCCATGGAGAGCCCGATCGAGCATCTAGACTCCTTCTTGGAGAAATGTGACACCTTTCGGATTAACGATGTCACAACTGAGGCGATCCGACCGAAGCTGTTCCCCTTCTCCTTGCGAGATAAGGCCAAGCTATGGCTTAGGGGGAAGGACCCCAACACATTCAACACCTGGGAGAAGCTCTCCAATGCTTTTCTGACGAAGTTCTTTCCTCCGGGGAAGACCATGAAGCTGAGGAGTGAGATCTCCTCCTTCTCCCAGGCCAGCTACGAGTCCTTGCATGAGGCTTGGACAAGATACAAGGAGATGCAGAGAAGATGTCCCCACCATGAGCTCCCCAAGTGGCAGATTATAAATCTATTTTATAATGGGCTGAGGGACGATTTAAAGTCTTCCATGGACGTCGCGGCTGGAGGGTCCTTCATGTCAAGAAGCGAAGAAGATGCCGGGCAAATTTTGGAAAATATGGCATCCAACAATGAACGGTGGTATGACGAGAGAGCCACACCAAGGTCCGGGGGCATCCATAGAGTGGAAGACGTCGACAAATTGTCAAGCAAGTTTGACTTGCTGTCAACCCAAATCTCCGCATTGATGGTAGGCGCCGGTGGTACCGGTTCACAACAGATTTCTGCGGTAGAATCCGAAGTTTTTGGAGAGTTTGACGGTGGTGACATCTCACCACCGTTGGATCAGGCGAGCGCATTGTTTTACAATCCTACGGGGAATGCGCAATTTCCACCACGAACCAACTCAAACCCAGCCTACTGACGTTGCCCCCGGTTTGCTTGCCGCAAATGGCCGGGGGACCTGTGTGAGGGTTTAGATATTTGTAACCGCAAGCGCACGGTGTTGTAGTGTGGCTTGGGGGTCGAACACAGGGAGGCTAGGATGTGCTTGTGTCAAGGAGGACCGAAAATCACCCCGTGGGCGAGCTAGCCCGAATCGGTTGATGGGTTGTCACGGGAAAGGAATGCAAGGTATGAACAATAAGAAAATAAACCCGGGACTTTGGTTTCCACTCCAACGAGCGACTCTCGCCGATACGGCCTTCGGGTAGGATGGCGATCGGAATTAGGGTCTAATGGTGAGACGTTGCCTCTGAAAGTGGTACCGGCATCCCATGGGCCCGATATTCCGGTCTGTGCCCAGGATGATACACCGGACTTCCCGGGTTCGATCAGTGGGCACTCCCGTGTCCATTAACACTGATCGATTTCGGGAGCACTAAGCTCGCAACGATAACTCCCAACGTCTCATCCTGCCGCTTCCGCGCACTAGGATTCGGCGTCTACGCTAAGGGCGTGAGCTATGGCTAGGGAGTCAACCGCCAAGTTTATTCCCCCTTGGCCCAACGGTCAAAGGCGGTCTTTTTCCCGCCGATGACAATAAAACACCCAGCGTAACCGTTAAATTCCTAATCCCTATCGATTTCCTAACCCTATGGATGCATCGGGAAGAGCCCCCGAAGGGGTTTCCGCCAAAATCCCAGATTTGGGAACTACTCACAAATATTCAGTAAAAAGCGATCTAAACGAAAATGAACCGTTAAAATCATAATCAGACGATTGGAATGCGAAGGTAGTAGAGCAATTAAGACAATACTAAAGTTTAAGAAAGATCCGAAAACTTACGATAGAAAAGTAATTACAGCCGTCACAAATAGGAGAAAACAGTAAAAACTAACAGCTCCCCCGTTTCTGGAACCCTAGGGGTCCTATTTATAGGATCTCGTATCACCCGATCGGTTGACAAGTCAACCTATCGGGTGATCCGTTACAACTAATAAACAGAAAACGGCGGAGTTTTACCCGGTCATATGAACCGGTCGGTTGAGTTCTTGGAGTGACCGGTTGGATCGTGGCGCCATCGGGTGAAGGGGTCGGTTGGGTGCCCGTGTCTCGGCTCCTCAGCATCAGCTACAGATGAACCGATCGGGTGAGAGTCACCCGATCGGTTGAAATTTGGCTTGAAAAGACAGAGAATCAGCCCCGTTGAACCGGCCTGTGAACCGGTCGGGTGACATCCACTTGAGCTCCGGCTGAGACTGGGTGGTGCACGCTTGCATCACCCAATCGGTTGACAAGTCAAACGATCGGGTGAGGGGATAAAATGATGCCATCATCTTCGTTTGACCCCTTGGGTCACGTGTGACTCCTCCCGTTGCTTCGAGGACTTGAGATATCGTCGTTAAACGTCCCCTACGCGGGCAATCTCCTGCAAACATGGAGAAACAAAGAAAAGTGAAAGAAAACGAGAAAATACGAGAAAACGAATAAAAGACGGCGGAAAATACGGAGAAACACGAAAGAAAACGTGCGTAAATATATGAAATATATACGCACGTCAAAATCCCCCAAGCTGAACTCTTCCTCGTCCTCGAGGAAGACGAGTGAGAGTAGGAGCTCGGAGGGGAAAAATAGAGAGAAAGAGAGAAAAAGAAAACTCTATATCCTAGATCGTCAGTCAGAGCCAACAAAATCAAACACAACACACTAAGCAAGCAAACACAAAAATCACATCACTAAACCTAGGAAAACGAGTCCAAATAAGTGTCGTGGGCCCACGCGGTGAAGCGCGAGTGAGTGTGGTCGTGCGCTAGCAGTCGGTATCGCTATCTACGAAGTGCAATAAAGCTCGATATACACAGACCCAGGAAACGACCCAAATACCGATTCGAATTTGAAATTGCGGTGAATATTAGTTCAAGCATGCATGAGATGAGTATAAGAATAGAAGCGTATCATGCATCGGGGACTCCACAACTAGGGTTAAGGAAATCACACCACTATAGCCTAGATACTAGCTAAAAAGTTCCTAAGCCAAGTGTTTTCGAAACCGATGGGGGTTGAGATGATGTGGAGAAGAACACTCGGTGCAAATTCTCGCCTTCCCTTTATTCTCGGTAGATGGGAAAAATATTCACACTTGAAATTTTTTATTTTGGGTTTTGGGTATTTGCATTTTTTTTGGCTTTTTGGCTATACAAAAATTTTCTTTTCTTTTCTTTTTGGGTTTTTCTTTTCTTTTCTCTTTTTTTCTTTTTTGGATTTTTGGGGTTTTTGGCTATACACATGTGTACTCTCTCAAGTGGGAGAACGGTACACGATGAGGGGATTTGCACCAAGTAAAACAAAAAAGAAGTCGGAATCTAAACACTTGGGCAAATGAAACTATTCTCGCTAAATAGAGCATAGGCTAAATGGGTTGTCCTAGTCCTTAATTGTGGAATCCCGACACATGCGAAATGAGGTACACGATATATATAAATAGCATGCAGAAGCAGACAGGGAAAATTAATACCGCATATTCAAATCGAAGCATGATAATCTAGGGGTCATTCCTGGACAGGTATATATAGTAAAATCACAAAGTAGAAGCACACCAAACAGATATGCACGACACACGACTCACAAAAACTAAGAGGACCCACGATGCGTGAAATGCGAGAGAACTCGAAATCCTAGGGTTAGTGAATGTGATTATCGATGTCATGCTAGGTGTGTGTGATTTTGTGGCGATTCATCATAGGGTTCATCTCTAGGAGAAAGAGATAAAAAGAAGAGAAGAGAAAAAATAAAAAAATAAAAAAATACGATGAAAACGACACAAAAACGAAAAAGGACTCAAATGGCGCACACAGTGCGACTCCCCCAAGCTGAAGCTTGCATTGCCCTCAATGCAATATGAGTGAGTACGGGAGGGCAATGAAGATGGGGGGGAATAAGCACCGACACAAAAAGAAATGAAAACGAGAAAAACACAGAGATGAAACTGAAAATAAAGAAAGATCAAAATCAAACCACACGACACGAAAATAGAAATAAAACCACATGGCACGACACTCAAAAGGGGAAAAACAAGCACACACACAAAAATGAGAAAAAACAAAACATGACAACACACCAAAATAGACGTCCCCCAAGCTAGACATGACAGTGCTAGCAAATAAAATGTGATCGTGAAATGCAGAAATATGCAAGGGGGAGTCAATCGGATTCGCTGGGTACTAGAATGGTAGGGGGAGGGAGAGGAGTGTGGGGAATAGCGAATGAAAGAATCCTTAGAGGAAGAGGAGGGCGTGCCTATTGGGGAAGGAGGGGCGTCAGGCTGGAGCACGGGCGGATCGATGTGCACCGGGGGTCTGTGGTGGAGAAAGATCTTACCCGGTGGGCCGACAGTTGGGTGCCAATCGGGAGGATCCAAGGGTGGTAGATGCACTAATGGAGAATACCAAGGATCGGGGTAAAACTCCCAAGGCAGATGAGATGGGGGGTAGGGTAGCCGCAAAGGGGCTAAAGGTGGCAGGAGCGCGAAAGGTGCGCAGGCAGGGCCATAGAGGTAGACAGCACGGTCTTCACCGAAGGGAGTGAGCATATTGATATCGATCAAATAATCGTGATCAATACGGCTACGTCCAGGCAAAATAGGGAGGTCGGGCGGCACTCTCAAAACACAGCTGACAATAAGAGTGATCATCCCACCACAACAGATGGATCCAGAATTGGCGCGGCTAACAGCAAAAATTTCGTGGATGATCCAATGAGCGACGTTTATGTGCATAGGGATGTGCCCAAGGATCCTGTCATCGGACATGGCATAGAGAAAGAAGAGCTCATCTCCAGATACAGTGGACACATCCACGCGGGCGAAAACAGTGTTGGCGAGGATGCAGTGGGCGAGGCGGTAACACGGGTGAATAATGTAAGAGGCAAGAGCCTCGGGTGGAAAGGTGGTGTACCGGGTAAATCGTTGCCAAACACCATCAGCCCGAAATTGAGAGTAGATGTCAGTTCAATCGTGGGTGGAATGTTCAGTATTAAGATCGGGGTGACGGAGATTGAGGATATTGTTCAACTCGATGAAACCCAGAGAAAAATCGCAGTTGAAAGCGCGGAAGGAGAAACCCCCATCAAACAACTCGAGGGAACTGAGGAATTCAAGCGTGAGATTTCTGTGTGTGTGAGCATGGATGTAAGAGAGGGTATGGCACCCGATACAGTTGAAAATTCTGGCGACGCCGTTCGAAAGCCCTAGAGCTTCGAGTGTGGGGCGATCAGGGAATAGTGTAGGTCTCATCGGGCGATGAAGTAGTGCTCGCAAACGGTCAGACTGTTCTTTCGTAGAAGGGTTTATGCCAAGGAAAGAGGGGGAAAAGGGGCCGTAGAGCGGATCACGGCGCGAAGATGATGCAATCTCTTTCCCTTTCTTAGACATGGTGACTATGTGGGTGGTGAAAAGGAAAGTGGGGGCGTGCCTATGATGAATATAAAGCAAGTGAAGCAGGTACGACACCAATTTAGGATATTACAGACAAAGTAAGAGATGTGTAGAGTGGAAGAGTGTTACCCATCACTGTAGCAAGATCAAGCTCCCGGGGGACTCGCGTAGTAGGGGGAAGCAATTCGGGAAGCCGCCGCTCGCTGATCCGACAAGAAACAGGTTTTCGAAAATTTTGGGGGCTAGGGTTAGGGTTTGGGTGTTTTGATGATGGAATGTCGACGATGGCAAGGTGGCGGGGGTGGGGAAGTATGGGAGTGAGTGGGGATGAGGGTTTAGGGGCAATATGTTGGGTGGAGGAGGTCGATTCGACAGTTGGAGGGTGTGTAACCGTGTGAAGGGGATTTTCGGGGGTCGGGTGGCGGTCATCGTGCGGTAGGGGTATTTATAGGGGCGAAACTGAACCGATCGGGTGAGTTCTCACCCGATCGGGTAGGCAAATTTCGAAAGTTTCCTGTCGGCCAGCAGCTACAGGTGAACCGACCGGGTGAATAGTCACCCGATCGGTTGACCGTTTCCCAAATCTTTCCCGAGAACTGGGGGTTTCTCACCCGGTCTCTTCAACCGATCGCGCTCTAACTCAACCGATCGGTTGATATTTCCAAAATATTTCCCGAAAATTCCCCCCAGATCACCCGGTCTGTCACACGGTCTCTCCATTCTTCACCCGATCGGTTCATTTGGGGCCAGATGCGGCTTGTATCTGATACATCCCAACCGATCGGTTGAGTTATCAACCGATCGGTTGGGGCCTTCTTTCCTGCAAAAATCAACAGATTGTCTAAGTCCCTGAATGGATGTTCTTGCGGCTGATTTTATTTATAAAAATAGATAAAATAAAGTCAAAAATAACACTAAAAAGTGGGGCAAAAGTTTAGATCATGGGTTGCCTCCCATGAAGCGCTTTCGTTTAACGTCGTTTAGCTCGACGCCTCTAGCGGTGGTCAATTAGGATCCGGAGGGTTAGAGGAAGAGTTGTCGCTCGTTGGGGATCCGACCGGAGAGAATTCTGGTTCTCCAACTGCATAGTGTTTCAGACGCTGTCCATTGACTTTAAACGGCACATCCCTTCCCATTATCTCAATAGCCCCATGCGGGAAAACCTTGGTGACACAGAACGGCCCCGACCACCTTGACTTGAGTTTTCCAGGAAAGAGCTTCAGCTTTGAGTTGAACAAGAGAACTAAGTCCCCTTCTTTGAATTCCCTCTTCAAGATTCGCTTATGGTGCCACCGCTTCAGCTTCTCCTTGTAGATTTTGGCGTTCTCATAGGCATTGAGCCGGATTTCGTCGAGCTCGTTGAGTTGTAACTGCCGGTGCCCTCCTACCTCCTTGGCGTCGAAGTTCAGATTCTTAATTGCCCAAAATGCCTTATGCTCCAATTACACATGAAGATGACAAGCTTTCCCATAGATGAGCCGGTAGGGAGTTGTGCCGATAGGAGTTTTAAATGCCGTCCTGTAGGCCCAAAGCGCGTCAGGAAGCTTTGATGACCAGTCCTTTCTAGAATTGGCCATTGTCTTTTCTAGTATGCTTTTAATCTCCCGGTTAGAGACTTCCGCCTGACCGCTGGTCTGCGGGTGGTAGGCACGCCCCACCTGGTGTTGTACCCCGTATTTTTTTAAGAGGTTCTCGAATTTCTTCTCTATAAAGTGGCTCCCTCCGTCACTGATCAGGACACGAGGTACACCAAACTGCGGGAAGATGTTGCTTTTGAAGAACTTGGCCACCACTCTGGAGTCATTGGTTGGACTGGCCATCGCTTCAACCCATTTCGACACGTAGTCCACAGCCACCAAGATATACTGGTTCCCCGAGGAGGAAGGGAACGGTCCCATGAAGTCCACTCCCCATACATCAAAGATTTCTACCTCCAGGATGTAGTTTTGAGGCATCTCATTCCTTTTGGAGATATTCCCAGCTCTTTGGCATTTATCGCAGGCTTGGACATAAACACGTGCGTCCTTGAAGAGTGTAGGCCAGTAGAATCCGCTTTGGAGAATTTTTGCGGTTGTCTTGTAGGTGCTCGCGTACCCTCCACATTGCTGCCCATGGCAGTGGGAAATGATGGAGGTCGCCTCAGTTTCAGGGATGCATCTTCGTATCACCCCATCATTGCAGGTTTTGTATAGGTAGGGGTCATCCCAATAAAATTTGTGGACCTCATGGAAAAATTTCTTCTTCTGCTGAAAGCTCACATTGTGGGGGACGATGGCACAAGCCAGATAATTTGCGATGTCGGCGTACCAGGGGGTCCAGGAGGAAGAGACAGAGAAGAGATGCTCGTCAGGGAGTGAATCATCGATCGGCGTGGCATTTAAATCGAGAGTAGGCATCCTGGACAGGTGATCGGCAACAACATTCTCCGCCCCCTTCTTGTCTCTGATTTCCAGGTCGAATTCCTGGAGGAGGAGAATCCATCTAATGAGTCGTGGCTTAGCTTCTTTCTTGCTCAATAGGTATTTAAGAGCCATGTGATCTGTGTGCACGATCACCTTGGCACCAACGAGATATTGTCGGAACTTATCCATGGCGTAGATAACCGCAAACAATTCTTTTTCCGTGGTAGTATAATTTCTTTGGGCGGCATCAAGGGTTTTGCTCGTATAATATATGACATGGAGATTTTTATCCTTCCTCTGCCCCAAGACGGCACCAACCGCATCACTAGCGTCACACATCAGCTCAAAGGGTAGATTCCAGTTCGGTGGCTGTATTATGGGCGCGGAAATCAAAGCTTGCTTCAAAGTGCGGAAGGCCCCCATACACTCCTCGCTGAAGACGAAAGGCACGTCCTTCATGAGGAGTTGGGTCAGCGGCCTGGAAATCTTAGAGAAGTCTTTTATGAAGCGGCGATAGAATCCCGCGTGTCCTAAGAAACCACGGACTCATCGAAGATTGAGCGGTGGTGGAAGCTTTTCAATCACTTCAACTTTAGCCTTATCAACCTCGATTCCCCTCGAAGAGATGACATGCCCCAGCACAACTCCCTCTTGGACCATGAAGTGGCACTTCTCCTAGTTTAGGACTAGTCCCTTTTCCTGACATCTCTCCAGGACCTTAGTTAGATTACTGAGGCACGAGTCAAACTTAGTTCCATAGACAGAGAAGTCGTCCATGAAAACCTCCATGATGTCTTGGGAGTAGTCAGAGAAGATAACGGACATGAGTCTTTGGAATGTAGCAGGGGCGTTACAAAGTCCGAACGGCATTCTTCTATAGGCATATGTCCCGAATGGGCAAGTGAAAGTCGTCTTCTCCTGGTCATCGTTATGAATGGAGATCTGAAGAAATCCTGAATACCCGTCCATGAAACAGAAATAATTATGCTTCGCCAGTCTCTCGAGCATCTGGTCGATAAAGGGGAGAGGGTAATGATCCTTCCTCGTAGCCTTATTCATATTTCTATAGTCAATGCACATCCTGTACCCCGTGACAGTCCTCGTTGGTATTAGATCGTTCTTCTCGTTGCGAACCACCGTCATTCCTCCTTTCTTGGGTACGACGTGCACCGGGCTAACCCAGCGACTATCGGAGATAGGGTATATAATACCAGCATGTAGAAGCCTAACAATCTCCTTTTTTACAACTTCCATCATTATGGGATTTAGCCTCCGCTGTGGCTCAATCGAGGAGGCTTGCTCATCTTCAAGCAGAATTCTGTGTGAGCAGAGGCCTAAGTTAACCCCTTTTAAATCCTCAATTTCATATCCGAAAACTCCTTTAAACCTTCTTAAAACACCAAGAAGTTTGGTCATTTGGTTTTCGGGCAGTGAAGAGTTTACTATGACCGGAAGGGTCGAACCAGCCCCCAAATATTCATATTTTAGTCCCGGCGGTAATTCTTTCATCTCAACTTCTTGAGGCCCTGACGCATACTTCTCAAGCTGAGCATCTTCAAGGGAAAGGAGTTCTTCGTGGATTTCTCGGAAGCCAGCATCCGGAACCTCATCCTCGGCCGAGGTTCCGCATGGCAAAGTTTTGCAAGGTATAGTGGGAACGATTGAGGAAGGCTCCGGGTCTCTTTCAAGCTCATAATAATTGTCCGTGAAGAAGGCTTCTAAGTGAAAACAGGTTTCAATTGTCGATGGTTCCCCACAACTGTTTCTAGTTTCCTCATTGTCCAAAGATCGGGGACGCTCAATAGAAGTCTGCGAGGGATAGATTAATTCTTGTCCAGCGTAGCCTACAAACCCAATCGGATGGTTTTCCTGACAAAACTCCGCGGACAACTCTTCTTCACTAAATTTGGGACCAGGGTTGTCGATATACGCCACTTCACCATGAGGAAAGAGAGTTGTCGTGGCAAGGTGCTCCTGCGTATCTCGATATCTCCTCTGACTTTCCACGGCGACAGACAGGAGGGATAGTATATTCGAAGTATTCAGGGATTCCGCTAAACTCTGCGCCAAACAGCGGATATGGTGAGAGTGATCCCAGATGTCTCCTGAAACTGCATGCAACATCCTCGCCGTGGGGTCAGGATCTTATACGAAAGGAGAGAGAGAGAGAACTGCACAAGTGGCAAACACGTCAAAAGCACGTGTTGCATAAACGGGAACCGAAAGTTACGATGGAAGCACGACGATTAGTCAATTAGCAATATACAATTACTATCCACAGTATGTCCAAGTGAAATTGAAAAGTGTAGAGTGCGAAAATTATCGCGAGGTAGGGATAAGAGCTAGACACTAGGGTTCAAGAGATCTTAAAATAACAAGCACGTTGCCTCACCGGCAACGGCGCCATAAACTTGACGATGCCCCCGGTTTGCTTGCCGCAAATGGCCGGGGGACCCGCGTGAGGGTTTAGATATTTGTAACCGCAAGCGCACGGTGTTGTAGTGTGGCTTGGGGGTCGAACACAGGGAGGCTAGGATGTGCTTGTGTCAAGGAGGACCGAAAATCACCCCGTGGGCGAGCTAGCCCGAATCGGTTGATGGGTTGTCACGGGAAAGGAATGCAAGGTATGAACAATAAGAAAATAAACCCGAGACTTTGGTTTCCACTCCAACGAGCGACTCTCGCAGATACAGCCTACGGGTAGGATGGCGATCGGAATTAGGGTCTAATGGTGAGACGTTGCCTCTGAAAGTGGTACCGGCATCCCATGGGCCCGATATTCCGGTCGGTGCCCAGGATGATACACCGGACTTCCCGGGTTCGATCAGTGGGCACTCCCGTGTCCATTAACACTGATCGATTCCGGGAGCACTAAGCTCGCAACGATAACTCCCAACGTCTCATCCTGCCGATCCCGCGCGCTAGGATTCGGCGTCTACGCTAAGGGCGTGAGCTATGGCTAGGGAGTCAACCGCCAAGTTTATTCCCCCTTGGCCCAACGGTCAAAGGCGGTCTTTTTCCCGCCAATGACAATAAAACACCCCGCGTAACCGTTAGATTCCTAATCCCTATCGATTTCCTAACCCTATGGATGCATCGGGAAGAGCCCCCGAAGGGGTTTCCGCCAAAATCCCAGATTTGGGAACTACTCACAAATATTCATTAAAAAGCGATCTAAACGAAAATGAACCGTTAAAATCATAATCAGACGATTGGAATGCGAAGGTAGTAGAGCAATTAAGACAATACTAAAGTTTAAGAAAGATCCGAAAACTTACAATAGAAAAGTAATTACAGCCGTCACAAATAGGAGAAAACAGTAAAAAGTAACAGCTCCCCCGTTTCTGGAACCCTAGGGGTCCTATTTATAGGATCTCGTATCACCCGATCGGTTGACAAGTCAACAGATCGGGTGATCCGTTACAAATAATAAACTGAAAACGGCGGAGTTTCACCCGGTCATATGAACCGGTCGGTTGAGTTCTTGGAGTGACCGGTTGGATCGTGGCGCCATCGGGTGAAGGGGTCGGTTGGGTGCCCGTGTCTCGGCTCCTCAGCATCTGCTACAGATGAACTGATCGGGTGAGAGTCACCCGATCGGTTGAAATTTGGCTTGAAAAGACAGAATCAGCCCCGTTGAACCGGCCTGTGAACCGGTCGGGTGACATCCACTTGAGCTCCGGCTGAGACCGGGTGGTGCACGCGTGCATCACCCGATCGGTTGATGACATTGCCCCTGGGTTGCTTGCCGCAAATGGCCGGGGGACCTGCGTGAGGGTTTAGATATTTGTAACCGCAAGCACACGGTGTTGTAGTGTGGCTTGGGGGTCGAACACAGGGAGACTAGGATGTGCTTGTGTCAAGGATGACCGAAAATCACCCCGTGGGCGAGCTAGCCCGAATCGGTTGATGGGTTGTCACGGGAAAGGAATGCAAGGTATGAACAATAAGAAAATAAACCCGGGACTTCGGTTTCCACTCCAACGAGCGACTCTCGTCGATACGGCCTACGGGTAGGATGGCGATCGGAATTAGGGTCTAATGGTGAGACGTTGCCTCTGAAAGTGGTACCGGCATCCCATGGGCCCGATATTCCGATCGGTGCCCAGGATGATACACCAGACTTCCCGGGTTCGATCAGTGGGCACTCCCGTGTCCATTAACACTGATCGATTCCGGGAGCACTAAGCTCGTAACGATAACTCCCAACGTCTCATCCTGCCGCTCCCGCGCGCTAGGATTCGGCGTCTACGCTAAGGGCGTGAGCTATGGCTAGGGAGTCAACTGCCAAGTTTATTCCCCCTTGGCCCAACAGTCAAAGGCGGTCTTTTTCCCGTCGATGACAATAAAACACCCCGCGTAACCGTTAGATTCCTAATCCCTATCGATTTCCTAACCCTATGGATGCATCGGGAAGAGCCCCCGAAGGGGTTTCCGCCAAAATCCCAGATTTGGGAACTACTCACAAATATTCATTAAAAAGCGATCTAAACGAAAATGAACCGTTAAAATCATAATCAGACGATTGGAATGCGAAGGTAGTAGAGCAATTAAGACAATACTAAAGTTTAAGAAAGATCCGAAAACTTACAATAGAAAAGTAATTACAGCCGTCACAAATAGGAGAAAACAGTAAAAACTAACAGCTCCCTCGTTTCTGGAACCCTAGGGGTCCTATTTATATGATCTCGTATCACCCGATCGGTTGACAAGTCAACCGATCGGGTGATCCGTTACAACTAATAAACAGAAAATGGCGGAGTTTCACCCGGTCATATGAACCGGTCGGTTGAGTTCTTGGAGTGACCGGTTGGATCTTGGCGCCATCGGGTGAAGGAGTTGGATGGGTTCCCGTGTCTCGGCTCCTCAGCATCAGCTACAGATGAACCGATCGGGTGAGAGTCACCCGATCGGTTGGAATTTGTCTTGAAAAGACAGAAAATCAGCCCCGTTGAACCGGCCTATGAACCGGTCGGGTGACATCCACTTGAGCTCCGGCTGAGACCGGGTGGTGCACGCGTGCATCACCCGATCGGTTGACAAGTCAACCGACCGGGTGAGGGGATAAAATGATGCCATCATCTTCGTTTGACCCCCTGGGTCATGCGTGACTCATCCCGTTGCTCCGAGGACTTGAGATATCGTCGTTAAACGTCCCCTACGCGGGCAATCTCCTGCAAACATGGAGAAACAAAGAAAAGTGAAAGAAAACGAGAAAATACGAGAAAACGAATAAAAGACGGCGGAAAATGCGGAGAAACACGAAAGAAAACGTGCGTGAATATATGAAATATATACGCACGTCAAAATCCCCCAAGCTGAACTCTTCCTCGTCCTCGAGGAAGACGAGTGAGAGTAGGAGCTCGGCGGGGAAAAATAGAGAGAAAGAGGGAAAAAGAAAACTCTATATCCTAGATCTTCCATCAGAGCCAACAAAAATCAAACACAACACACTAAGCAAGCAAACACAAAAATCACATCACTAAACCTAGGAAAACGAGTCCAAATAAGTGTCGTGGGACCACGCGGTGAAGCACGAGTGAGTGTGGTCGTGCGCTAGCAGTTGGTATCGCTATCTACGAAGTGCAATAAAGCTCGATATACACATACCCAGGAAACGACCCAAATACCAATTCGAATTTGAAATTGCGGTGAATATTAGTTCAAGCATGCATGAGATGAGTATAAGAATAGAAGCGTATCATGCATCGGGGACTCCACAACTAGGGTTAAGGAAATCACACCACTATAGCCTAGATACTAGCTAAAAAGTTCCTAAGCCAAGTGTTTTCGAAACCGATGGGGGTTGAGATGATGTGGAGAAGAACACTCGGTGCAAATTCTCGCCTTCCCTTTATTCTCGGTAGATGGGAAAAATATTCACACTTGAAATTTTTTTTCTTTTTGGGTTTTGGGTAGTTGCATTTTTTTGGCTTTTTGGCTATACAAAATTTTTCTTTTCTTTTCTTTTTGGGTTTTTCTTTTCTTTTCTCTTTTTTTCTTTTTTTGGATTTTTGGGTTTTTTGGCTATACACATGTGTACTCTCCCAAGTGGGAGAACGGTACACGACGAGGGGATTTGCACCAAGTAAAACAAAAAAGAAGTCGGAATCTAAACACTTGGGCAAAGGAACCTATTCTCGCTAAATAGAGCATAGGCTAAATGGGTTATCCTAGTCCTTTATTGTGGAATCCCGACACATGCGAAATGAAGTACACGATATATATATAAATAGCATGCAGAAGCAGACAAGGAAAATAAATACCGCATATTCAAATCGAAGCATGATAATCTAGGGGTCATTCCTGGACAGGTATATAAAGTAAAATCACAAAGTAGAAGCACACCAAACAGATAGGCACGACACACGACTCACAAAAACTAAGAGGACCCACGATGCGTGAAATGCGAGAGAACTCGAAATCCTAGGGTTAGTGAACGTGATTATCGATGCCATGCTAGGTGTGTGTGATTTTGTGGCGATTCATCATAGGGTTCATCTCTAGGAGAAAGAGATAAAAAGAAGAGAAGAGAAAAAAGAAAAAATAAAAAAAATACGATGAAAACGACACAAAAACGAAAAAGAAGGACTCAAATGGCGAACACAGTGCGACTCCCCCAAGCTGAAGCTTGCATTGTCCTCAATGCAATATGAGTGAGTACGGGAGGGCAATGAAGATGGGGGGAATACGCACCGACACAAAAAGAAATGAAAACGAGAAAAACACAGAGATGAAACTGAAAATAAAGAAAGATCAAAATCAAACCACACAACACGAAAATAGAAATAAAACCACACGACACGACACTCAAAAGGGGAAAAACAAGCACACACACACAAAAATGAGAAAAAACAAAACACGACAACACACCAAAATAGACGTCCCCCAAGCTAGACATGACAGTGCTAGCAAATAAAATGTGATCGTGAAATGCAGAAATATGCAAGGGGGAGTCAAAAAACAAACAAAGTGAAATCAAAAATCAGGAGAAGGTGAGTCCTCGCCCTCCTCGGAAGAGGGTGTGGCTGGGTGGTCGGGGGAGGCTGGGGGTGTGCGGAGAAGTGGGGAACGAGGTGGATGAATAGGGGCAGCGGTGGTGTGAACAATGGGAGGAGTGTCGGTGGAGGTGGGTGGTGGTGGGAGAGATTTGGAGCGCACCGGAAATTTCCTCTGACGCACATATAAAGTGATGGAGGAGGAGGGATGAGGTAGCGTGGGTGCGATGGAAGTGTTCGGGAGGGGGGAAGTGGATACCGGGATGGGAATAGATGAGGGAGGAGAAGAATGAGGTGAGGGAGGTGATGGATGTGGGGATGTGTGGGAGGGTGGAGGAGAAGATCGTCGAGGTGGTGAAGGTGGAGGAGAAGATCGTCGAGGTGGTGAAGGTGGAGGTGGACCGTGGATGTGAGTGAGAAGGCGAAGAATGGCGGCCACGTTCCTCTCAAGTGCGAGGAAACATGGGTGAGTGAGGAAAGAGGACGGTGATGGGTCCGAGAAGGCAGAGGACATGGCGAGATCACGGAGGGCAGTGACCTCCCTTTCAAGACCAAGACGGGCAGAGACTTGGCGATGACCAAAGGATGTGGACTGACGTGAGGCAGAAGTGGTGCCGGCAGGTAAGGTGGAAGTGGTGCCGGCGGCGGCGGTCATGCCGGCACAGGAGACAAGGCCAGAAATGGCCGCTAAGAGGTGCTCAGAAGTGATGGGGCCCGGAACAGAAACAGGACGACTCGGGCCAGCCCCCATATCTCCCCGAGACGCAGGGATATCCTGCTCGCCTAAGTGGGCGGCAGGGGACGGTGGTCTGCGTGCGTCCGCGGGAAGGAAAGGAAGGTGCAACCCCGCTAGGAAGTTCGGATCGGGTGGGAAGGTCTAATCTCCCACAAGAGCTATGGTCATGCGAGCGGGGTTGGGGAGAATGGTGTAAGGGGCTGGTGGGTGGCCATAATTGAAGATGAAGCGGCCATCGGAGTGGGGTTTAATCATGTGAATGTGCCGCAGGCATCAATATCTAGCTGTGAGGGTCCTGCGGCAGCGGGAAGATTATTGGGGATGGGAATATTAAATTGGGGGTAAGAACAAATGGTAGTAATGATGCCCCCACAACAAAACTTCCCCTTACCGGCCCGGCTGATCTCGAGAAGCTTGTAAACAAGCCAATCGCCGCCATGGATGGGGACGGTAGGGGCCCTAAAGCTAATCCCATCATCGTCCCAAACAAAAGGGAAAGTCATGGCCCAGAGGATAAAAAGATCAGGGATAGTCACGGTGCCGGACTCGTCCCTGGGAAAAAATGCAGATGATATGATCCTATGGGCCAAACGAAATACGGGGTGGATGATGGAGGAGGCCTTGGCCCTACCTCGGGGATAGCTATGGAGCAGTGTGAGGCGGAACCAGAATTGATCGACGTTAAACTCGGGCGTGTACCCGTAGTGTCGGAGGGAGTCATCCCCAAGATTGGGGAAACCAAATATATCATTAATGGTATTCAGATTTGTGGTGACACTCTTGTTACGCACCCGGAATTTTATGATTGACCCGGACTCCCAAACAAGTGTAGAGAGAAATTCGAGGGTGAGTGACGGGTAGGATAAGGCAGAGGCATTAAGAAAGGCCAACCAACCTAAGTTAGCGAAAAGAGATTTGACTTCGGTGAAGACACCGAGATCGACTAGTGACTGTGTGTGCGGGAACTTAGTTGACAGATGCCCCCGAGCATCGAGCCTACGATAAAAATCCTTGTGTTCCTGGTTCCTAAAGATATACCCATGCGGGCCCAACATTGGGTCCACAGGGGGGATAACAGGCGCGGGAGGGCCTAGTGTCAGTGCTCGTGTGTGGGGAGGGGGACATGTTTGTTTTCGTCTCTTTCGAGAAGGTTCCTCCTCCCGCAAAATCCCCTTCCTCTTGTCTTTATCCCTAGCCATGCGTGAGTGTGTGTGTATGAATGAGTGCAAAAAGTAATGAATGCACACTAACACAAGCAAAATGAGCAAGCACAATTTATAGGGCAAAAATAGAAATATGAGCGTAGGAGCGAGTGTACCCAAGTGAAATGGCGAAGCTTGCTCGTAGATGTCCCCACGCCGTGCAATGGGAGAAGTGTGGAGCTGCGGCGATCTTTTTCAGCAAGAATTTTGAAAATGGGCGTTGTGTGGGGGGATTAGGTCAGAAATTCGAAATGAAAGGAGAGAGGGAGTGAAAATGATGGAGAGATTGATGGAGGAGGTGGAGAGAGGGAGTATTGGAGGAGTGGAGGACGTGGGGGAGTGAAATCTGGTCGTTGGGGAGGAGGAGGAAATGAATCGACGGCGGAATGGGCGATCGGGCGAGGGTGAATGCGAACGGGTGGTCGGGGGTATTTATAGGGTTTTAAGTCGAACCGATCGGGTGACTTGTCACCCGATCGGTTGACTGTTAGGTCAAAATTTTTTGCTGAAGAATTGCTACAGGCGAACCGGCCGGTTGACTTGTCAACCGATCGGTTCGCCACTCCACTCATTTTCCCGAGAATTGAGGGTTGCTCACCCGGTCGCCTCAACCGATCGTGATCTAACTCAACCGATCGGTTGATATTTCCCAAAACTTTCCCGAGAATTCTCCACGGATCACCCGGTCTGTCACCCGGTCTCTCCATTCTTCACCCGATCAGCTCATTTGGGGACAAATGCGGCTTGTATCTGATACATCCCAACCGATCGGTTGAGTTATCAACCGATCGGTTGGGGCCTTGCTTCCTGCAAAAACCAATAGATTGTCTAAGTCCCTGAACGGATGTTCTTACGGCTGATTTTATTTATAAAAATAGATAAAATAAAGTCAAAAATAACACTAAAAAGTGGGGTAAAAGTTTAGAGCATGGGTTGCCTCCCATGAAGCGCACTTGTTTAACGTCGTTGGCTCGACGCCCGCAGGTGATGATCACGGTGGTTGATACGGGTGATGCCCGAAGTTCGGCATCTCTTCTTCATAGGAGCTTACGACCTTTGGAGTAGTCAGCGGCTGGATAAAGATTTGCTCGACTACCCTCTCCTTGTTTTTGGGATCCGGGGGCTTCTCTTTCGTATTGGCGTTCACCGCCATCTTCTTAAGGATCCGGACCTCGTCTTTGGTGAGGTCCATGGGTTCTTTCCCCGTTTTCCTCGCAGGATGAGCTTTGGGGAACCCGGGAGGGGTCGTACGTGCTGCATTCACTTTCCCAGCAGCATCATCGTTCTTGGAGCCTTCTTGGTCTTCTGAGTCCCCCAAGTCATCAGGGGGGTTTCTTAAGAGAATCTCCCAGGAGCTCTCTTCGGCAGCTTTATCTTCTTCCACCTCCAGCAAATTACACCGAGGGTCATCTGGGGGATCGGGGTACTTCATGGACAACCCCAGATCAAATTCAACCTTTTCTCCACCGACGTTTAGCGAAAGTTTTCCATTCTTTACATCAATCAAAACGCCGACAGTGGCCATGAAAGGCCGTCCCAGGATGATGGGGGTGTGTGCATCTTCAGGCATGTCCATGACAACGAAGTCCACTGGCACATGCACCCCTTTTACATTGACGGGGAGGTCATCCACAATTCCCACCGGATATTTGACCGACCGGTCAGCAAGGTGTAGGGTCATATCGGTGGGATCCAAATCACCCATTCCTATCCTCTTATACATCGATAAGGGCATCAAACTGACACTCGCTCCGAGATCGACGAGTGCACGATGAATCTTTACTGCCCCGATCGTGCAAGGGATTGAGAAGCTCCCCGGGTCTTTAAGTTTCGGCGGATTTGCCCTCTGGATGAGAGCGCTACACTCCGCCGTCAACACTACTTTCTCCTTTCTAGATCCTCTTGTCACCAAATCCTTCAGGAATTTCGCATAGGAGGGGATTGTTTCGATTGCTTCCAGGAAGGGGATTTGCAAGCTCAGATCCTTGACCATGGCGAAGAACTTACCGTACTTTTCATCGATCTTGGCCTGAGCTAACCGTTGTGGAAAATGCACAATGGGTTTGAACACTTTCAGGCTCCCTTCATCGTTCTTCTTCTTCTCTTCTTCAGAGACTCCCTCTGGAGTCGTAGGATTTGATAACGAAGCACCTGCGTCGTTTGATTTTTCGATCGGTCGCTCGACGACCAACGGTGCTTCCGGTCTGTTAGGGGGCACTCTAGTAGGGATTCGTGTCCCGCTTCTCAAAACGATAGCGGACACATTTGCGTGCTCGTGCACGAGTGCCGACGTTTGGGTTGCTCCCCTCGGGTTCACCTCAGGTTGTGGCGGCAATTGGTTTTGTGACCTTGATAGGGTCGCCACTTGTAACCCCAGCTGGGTTACTTGGTCCGTGAGGGCCCGCTGACCCATTTCCAGCTTTTGATTGATCTTCTCCTGGTTGGTTATATATTGAGTCAAGAGAGACTCAACCGGAGAGACGGCCCTCTGTTGGCCATACTGCTGCTGCTGCTGGATTGGCTGCTGATTCCTGGGGGCGTAATATTGTTGCTGAGGCTGCTGCTGATATTGTTGCTGCTGAAACTGACTCTGCTGTGGCCTAGTCGGCTGATATGTTTGTTGCTGTGGCTGCTGAGGCGGCGAGGGCTGGAATGGTGCCTGGTAACCAAAGTTAGGGTGGTTCCGGTTGTTTGGAGAGTAGGCCGGGTTTGAATTGGTTCTTGGTGGATACGGTGCATTTCCCGTGGGGTTGTAAAATAGTGCGCTCGCCTGATCCAATGGTGGTGAGACGTCACCACCGTCGAATTCCCAAAAAATTTCGGATTCTACCGCTGCAATCTGTTGTGTACCGGCCCCACCGGCTCCTACCATTAGCACGGAGATCTGGGTCGAAAGCAAGTCGAACTTGCTTGAAAGTTTGTCGATGTCCTCGACTCTATGTATACCCCCAGACCTGGGTGTGGCTCTCTCGTCACACCACCGCTCATTGTTGGATGCCATATTTTCCAGAAAATGTCCGGCATCTTCCTCGCTCCTTGACATGAAGGAACCCCCAGCCGCGACGTCCATAGAAGATTTTAGGTCATCCCTCAGCCCATTGTAGAACAGATTAATAATCTGCCACTTCGGAAGCTCATGGTGAGAGCATCTTCTCTGCATCTCCTTGTATCTCGTCCAAGCTTCATGCAAGGACTCGTGGCTGGCCTGGGAGAAGGAGGAGATCTCACTCCTCAACTTCATGGTCTTCCCCGGAGAAAAGAACTTCGTCAGAAAAGCATTGGAGAGCTTCTCCCAGGTATTGAAAGTGTTGGGGTCCTTCCCCCTAAGCCATTGCTTGGCTTTGTCTCGCAACGAGAAGGGGAACAGCTTCAGAAGGATTACCTCAGTCGTGACACCATTAATCCGGAAGGTGTCACATTTCTCCAAGAAGGAGTCTAGATGCTCGATCGGGCTCTCCATGGGTGCACCCAAAAACTGATCCTGTTGTATCCATGTCACCAAATACGGCTTTAGCTCGAAGCTTTGGGCCGTAATAGCTGGAGGACGGATGGCGGAAGTGGACTCGATAGATGGCATCGAGTACTCCAAAAGGGACTTGCGAGGCGGGGTGTCCTCCTCCATGGATACGAGATCCTCTCTTCTTCGCTTCTCAGCGGCCAAACGCCTAAGGGTGGCGTTAATCTCTGGATCAACGGGGATCAAGTCGTCGAGACTTCTTGAACTCCTGCGCATGAAAAACAACAAACACCCGTGAAGCGACAAGCGGGAGAGAGACAGATAAGATAAGAAATAAAAAAAAAGAAAATAAAAAAGGAAAAAGAAGAATGCGAAAATTATCGCGAGGTAGGGATAAGAGCTAGACACTAGGGTTAAAGAGATCCTAAAATAACAAGCACGTTGCCTCCCCGGCAACGGCGCCAAAAACTTGACGTTGCCCCCGGTTTGCTTGCCGAAAATGGCCAGGGGACCCGCGTGAGGGTTTAGATATTTGTAACCACAAGCGCACAGTGTTGTAGTGTGGCTTGGGGGTCGAACACAGGGAGGCCAGGATGTGCTTGTGTCAAGGAGGACCGAAAATCACCCCGTGGGCGAGCTAGCCCTAATCGGTTGATGGGTTGTCACGGGAAAGGAAAGCAAGGTATGAACAATAAGAAAATAAACCCGGGACTTTGGTTTCCACTCCAACGAGCGACTCTCGCAGATACAGCCTACGCGTAGGATGGCGATTAGAATTAGGGTCTAATGGTGAGACGTTGCCTCTGAAAGTGATACCGGCATCCCATGGGCCCGATATTCCGGTCGGTGCCCAGGATGATACACCGGACTTCCCGGGTTCGATCAGTGGGCACTTCCGTGTCCATTAACACTGATCGATTCCGGGAGCACTAAGCTCGCAACGATAACTCCCAACGTCTCATCCTGCCGCTCCCGCGTGCTAGGATTCGGCGTCTACGCTAAGGGCGTGAGCTATAGCTAGGGAGTCAACCGCCAAGTTTATTCCCCCTTGGTCCAACGGTCAAAGGCGGTCTTTTTCCCGCCGATGACAATAAAACATCCCGCGTAACCGTTAGATTCCTAATCCCTATCGATTTCCTAACCATATGGATGCATCGGGAAGAGCCCCCGAAGGGGTTTCCGCCAAAATCCCAGATTTGAGAACTACTCACAAATATTCATTAAAAAGCGATCTAAACGAAAATGAACCGTTAAAATCATAATCAGACGATTGGAATTCGAAGGTAGTAGAGCAATTAAGACAATACTAAAGTTTAAGAAAGATCCGAAAACTTACAATAGAAAAGTAATTACAGCCGTCACAAATAGGAGAAAATAGTAAAAACTAACAGCTCCCTCGTTTCTGGAACCCTAGGGGTCCTATTTATAGGATCTCGTATCACCCGATCGGTTGACAAGTCAACCGATCGGGTGATCCGTTACAAATAATGAACAGAAAACGGCGGAGTTTCACCCGGTCATATGAACCGGTCGGTTGAGTTCTTGGAGTGACCGGTTGGATCTTGGCGCCATCGGGTGAAGGGGTCGGTTGGGTGCCCGTGTCTCGGCTCCTCAGCATCAGCTACAGATGAACCGATCGGGTGAGAGTCACCCGATCGGTTGGAATTTGGCTTGAAAAGACAGAGAATCAGCCCCGTTGAACCGGCCTGTGAACCGGTCGGTTGACATCCACTTGAGCTCCGGCTGAGACCGGGTGGTGCACGCGTGAATCACCCGATCGGTTGACAAGTCAACCGATCGGGTGAGGGGATAAAATGATGCCATCATCTTCGTATGACCCCCTGGGTCACGCGTGACTCCTCCCGTTGCTCCGGGGACTTGAGATATCGTCGTTAAACGTCCCCTACACGGGCAATCTTCTGCAAACATGGAGAAACAAAGAAAAGTGAAAGAAAACGAGAAAATACGAGAAAACGAATAAAAGACTGCAGAAAATACGGAGAAACACGAAAGAAAACGTGCGTGAATATATGAAATATATACGCACGTCAGTTGACAAGTCAACCGATCGGGTGAGGGGATAAAATGATGCCATCATCTTCGTATGACCCCCTGGGTCACGCGTGACTCCTCCCGTTGCTCCGGGGACTTGAGATATCGTCGTTAAACGTCCCCTACACGGGCAATCTCCTGCAAACATGGAGAAACAAAGAAAAGTGAAAGAAAACGAGAAAATACGAGAAAATGAATAAAAGACGACGGAAAATACGGAGAAACACGAAAGAAAACGTGCGTGAATATATGAAATATATACGCACATCACCTACTCTCCCAACAACCGGAATCTTCCGAACCTCAGCTACCGGGCACCTTACCAAAAGACGGCTCAGCAACAACAGCAGACTTATCAGCCGGCTAGGCCCCAGCAGCAGTTCCAGCAGCAGCAATTCCAGCAGCAGCAATTTCAGCAGCAACAACCACCACCACAGTATCAACAATATGCCCCTAGGAATCAACAGTCCGCCCAGCAGCAATACGGCCAACAGAGGGCCATTTCTCCGGTTGAGTCCCTCTTGACTCAATACATAGCCAACCAGGAGAAAATTAATCTGAAGCTGGAGATGGGACAAAGAGTGCTCACTGATCAGGTGACCCAGCTGGGGTTGCAAGTGGCGAACCTTCAGAGACCGCAGAATTTATTACCGCCACAGCCTGAGGTGAATCCTAGGGGGGTAAATCGGACCTTGGCGCTCACACATGAGCATGAGAACGTGTCCGCCATCGTCTTGAGGAGCAGGACACAAATTCCTACTAGAGCGCCGCCCAAAGAACCGAAAGCACCACTGGCCGTTGAGCGGCCAATTGAAAAGGTTAATGACGATGGTGCCCCGTCGCCAAAAAATGTGGCTCTGGAGGGAACCCCCGAAGAAGAGAAGAAGAAAGAAGAAGGGAATTTGAAGGTATTCAAGCCCGTTGTGCCTTTCCCACAACGACTTTCCAAGGCAAAAATCGATGAGAAGTATGGCAAATTCTTTGCCATGGTGAAAGATATGAGTTTACAAATCCCCTTCCTCGAGGCCATAGAGACGATCCCCTCCTATGCTAAATTCTTGAAAGACTTGGTGATACGGGGATCTAGAAAAGAAAAGGTCGTGTTAACGGCGGAGTGCAGCGCTCTCATTCAGCGTGCAAATCCGCCCAAGCTCAAGGACTCCGGAAGTTTCTCCATCCCTTGCTCTATTGGGGAAGTGCAAATCCAGAGGGCGCTCGTCGATCTTGGTGCGAGCGTCAGCTTAATGCCCCTATCATTGTACAAGAGAATAGGGATGGGAGACTTAGAGCCCACCGGCATGACATTGCAACTTGCTGACCGTTCGGTCAAGTATCCGGTGGGAGTAGTGGACGACCTCCCCGTCTATGTGAAAGGGGTGCATGTACCCGTTGATTTTATGGTGATGGACATGCCGGAAGACAAGCATACACCAATTATTCTTGGACGACCCTTTATGGGAACCGCCGGAGTGTTGATAGACCTAAAGAATGGGAAGCTTTCCCTGAATGTGGGCCAAGAAAGAGTCGAATTTGACTTAGGCTTGTCGATGAAGCATCCAAACCCCCCGGACGATCCTAGTATCAATGTGCTGGAGAATGAAGAAGATAGAGCTGTTGAAACGAGTGCCTGGGAAGTACTCTCGAGGAATCCCCCCGATAGCTTGGGGGACCTTGGAGAGCAAGTTGGCTCCCCTAAGAATGAAGTGGCTAATGAGGTGGTCGCGCGACATGTGATCCCTCCCGGGTTTCCTAAGTCTCCTCCCACGAGGAGAAAAGGAAAAGAACCCATGGACCTCACCGGTGATGAGGTCCGGATCCTGAAAAAGATGGCGGTGGACGCCAATTTGAGGGAGAAGCCCCCGGATCCTGTCAACAAAGGGAGGGTAGTCGAGCAAATCTTTTTACAGCCGCCGACTACACTGATAGCCACAACCTCTGGAGCTGAAGAGATGCCGGATTTTGGGCATCACCCGTACCGCCCACCATGAAAATCATCAACGGGCGTCGAGCTAACCGACGTTAAACAAAAGCGCTTCATGGGAGGCAACCCATGTTCTAAACTTTTGCTTCGATTTTTAGGATTTTTTCTACTTTATTTTTCTCTATTTTTATAAATAAATCCAGCCGAAACAACTTCCGTGAAGGAACTTAGGCGATTTTGGGTTTTGCAGAAAACAAGGCCTCAACCGATTGGGTGAGTTCTCACCCGATCGGTTGGGATGTATCAGCATACGGCCGTGTCTGTCACCAAATGAACCAACCGGGTGGAGAATGATGAGACCGGGTGAGCAGACCGTGTGACCTGTGTGAAACTCTCGGAAAATTTTCAGAGTTCATCAACCGACCGGGTGGCAAGATGCGAGACCGGTTGAGGGACCAGGTGAAAAACTCTGAGTTTTCGGGAAAATCTGTGGAGCGGCGAACCGATCGGTTGAGTTCTCAACCGATCGGGTCGCCTGTAGCGTTTCTTCAGCATCAAATTTTCGACCTAGGGTCACCCGATCGGGTGAAAACTCACCCGATCGGTTCGACTTAAAACCTATAAATACCCCCGACACACCCGCTCACAAACCCTCGCCCAATCTCGCCGTTTCTCCGTCTTTTCGCCTTCCTCCAAGCACCCGACTACCAAAATCCCTCTCCCACAACCTCAAATCGTCCATTAGTCTCTCTCTCCACCTCCCCCTCGCATTTCTCCATCTCTTCCTCTCTCTCCCTCTCATATTTCCTATTTTCTAGCCCTAATTCCCAACACCCACATCCACCATCGAATTTTTTCTTTGCTGAAGAAGAGTGTCACGGCTCCACACTTCTCCAATTGCACGGCATTGGGTCATCTACAAGCGGGGAGATCTAATTGCTACGGGGTAACTTCGTTCCACTTCTCGAATTTCGATTTTTACCCTAATATTTGATTTGCTTGGTTTTCGTATGTGTGCACTTTAATAGTATTTTGCACCCATTTGCATCATCCACACACACATGGCCCGGGAGAGAGATAAAGGAAAAGGTATCTTGCGGGAGGAAGAACCGTCTCGTAAGAGACGTAAACAAACACGTCCTCCTTCCCGCACACGCGAACTGACACTTGCCCCTCCCGCACCTATCATTCCCCCTGTGGACTCCATGTTGGGCCCGCATGGATACATATTTAGGAACCAAGAGCAGAAAGACTTCTACCACAGACTTGACACTCGGGGGCATTTATCAACCAAGTTTGCCCACACCCAATCACTCATCGACCTCGGTGTATTCACCGAGGTCGATACTCTTTTTGCTAATCTAGGTTGGTTGGCCTTCCTTAATGCCTCTGGGTATCTTACCCGTCACTCACCCTAGAATTCCTTTCCTCCCTCGTTTGTGAGTCGGGGTCGACCGTCACTTTTCGGGTGCATAACCAAACCATTCGCACAAACCTAGACACCATCTGCGATATATTTGGTTTCCCTATTCTAGGGAATGACGCTATCCGTCACTACGGATATCCCCCGGAATTTGACGTCGATAATTTCTGGTTCCGCCTCACCATACTCCGCCGCTATCCCCGGGGTAAGGCCAAGGCCTCCTCCATCATCCATCCCATATTTCGTCTGGCCCATAGGATCATATCATCTGCATTTTTCCCGCGGGATGAGTCAGGCACCGTGACTATCCCCGATCTTTTTATCCTCTGGGCCATGACTTTCACCTTTGTTCGTGATGATGATGGAGTTAGTTTCAGGGCCCCGGTTGTCCCTCTCCATGCTGGCGATTGGCTTGTTTACAAGCTTCTCGAGATTAGCAGGGCCGGGAAGGGCAAAATCTGCTATGGGGGCATTATCACTATCATTGTTTCTTACCCCCCCGTTTAATATCCATATCCCCCGTGGTCTTCCCATCGCCGCAGGACCCTCACGTGTAGATCTTGACGTCCTGCGGCACATTCACATGATTAAGCCCCGCCCCGACGGTCGTTTCGAATTCAATTACGGCCACCCCCTCGCCCCTACACTATTCTCCCCAACTCTGCTCGCATGACTGTGGCTATCGTGGCGGATTGGACTTTTCTGCCCGACCCTGAGTTCTTTGAGGGGTTGCACCTTCCTTTCTTTCCCCCTGACGCACGTAGACCTCCTTCCCCTGCCGTCCACTTAGGCGAGCATGATATTCCTGCGTCCCAGGGAGATATGGGAGCTGGCCCGAGTCGTCCTGTTTTTGCTCCTGGCCACATCACTTCTGAGCACCTCTTAGCGGCCATTTCTGGCCTTGTGTCCTGTGCCGGCATGACCACCGCCGCCGGCACTACTTCCACCTTACCTGCCGACACCACTTCTGCCTCACGTCAGTCCACATCCTTTGGTCACCGCCAGGTCTCTGCCCGTCTTGGTCTTGAGAGGGAGGTCGCTGCCCTCCGTGATCTCGCCATGTCCTCTGCCTCCTCGGACCCATCACCGTCCTCCTTTCTCACTCACTCACTTTTCCTCGTACTTGAGAGGAACGTGGCCGCCATTCTTCGCCTTCTCACTCACTTCCACAGACCACCTCCACCTTCACCACCTCGATGATCTTCTCCTCCACCCTCCCACACATCCCCACCTCCATCACATCCCCCACCACAATCTTCTCCTCCGCCATTCCACCCATCCCCACCACCCCCACCCCCACCTAGGCGATCATCTCCCCCTCCCTCATCTATTCCCATCCCGGTATCCACTTCCCCCCTCCCGACCACTTCCATCACACCCACACCACCTTCTACCTCCTCCACCGTCACATCATATGTGCGCCGCAGGAAATTGCCGGTGCGGTCCAAGTCTCTCCCACCCACACCCACTACCGTCACCATCACATCTTCTCCCCCCATTTCTATTCCTTTCACCACTGCCTTGATCGCCGTCCTCCCACCACCACCCACCCCCACCGACACTCCTCCCATCGTTCACACCACCGCTGCACCTATTCATCCACCTCTTTCCCCGCTTCTCCGCACACCCCCTGTTTCCCCCACCCACCCACCCACACCCTCTTCCGAGGAGGGCGAGGATTCGCCTTCTCCTGATTTTTGATTTCACTTTGTTTGTTTTTGACTCCCCCCCTTGCATATCTCTGCATTTCACGATCATATTTTATTTGCTAGCACTGTCATGTCTAGCTTGGGGGAAGTCTGTTTTGCTGTGTTGTCGTGTTTTATTTTCTTTGTGTGTGTGTGTGTGTGCTTGTTTTTACTTTTTACTTTTCGTTTTGACGTGTCGTGTGGTTTTATTTCGTTTTTCGTGTCGTGTGGTTTGATTTTGATTTTTCTTTATTTTCAGTTTCGTATTTGTGTTTTCCTCGTTTTTCATTTCTTTTTGTGTCGGTGCGTATTCCCCCCATTTTCATTGTCCTCCCGTACTCACTCTTATTGCATTGAGGGCAATGCAAGATTCAGCTTGGGGGAGTCGCACCTTGTGCGTCATTTGAGTCTTTCTTTTTCGTTTTGTGTCGATTTCATCGTGTTTTTATTTTTTCTTTTCTTCTTTTTTATCTCTTTCTCCTAGAGATGAACCCTATGATGAATCGCCACAAAATCACACACACCTAGCATGGCATCGATAATCACATTCACTAACCCTAGGATTTCGAGTCCTCTTGTATTTCACGCATCGTGGGTCCACTTAGCTTTTTGTGAGTTGTGTGTCGTGCCTATCTGTTTGGTGTGCTTCTGCTTTGTGATTTTACTTTATATACCTGTCCAGGAATGACCCCTAGATTATCTTGCTTCGATTTGAATATGCGGTATTTATTTTCCTTGTCTGCTTCTGCATGCTATATATATATATATATATATATATATATATATATATATATATATATATATATATATATATATATATAAAGCCGATGCTCTCTGGAATCTCTCTTGTTGAAGGCAATGACGGATGGTCTTGGAGTGCTGGGCCGCATTTCAGCTTCCGTAGTGCATGGGAGGGCACCAGAGTTCCTGGATGTGCTTTTCCCTATGCTGAGATTGTATGGTGCACACATCAGGTTCCAAAAATGGGAATAGCCTTGTTACGAGCTATCCGAGGTAAATTGCCTACCAAGGACCATCTATATAAACTGGGGATCACTACTTGCAATACTTGTGTGTTGTGTGCGGAAAATTTGGAAGAAAGCATTGGACATTTATTCTTTGAATGTGACTATACTCGGTACATCCTTTCTAGGAGCTTGCTCAAGTTGGGCCACAAAGGTATTGTTCCGGATTCTATTACAGGTGTATGTGATCTAATCCTCTCCAGTTATAAAAAGAAGAGCCCGGTGGGGACGCTAGCCAAAATTACTCTATCTTGCATGGTGTGGCACATTTGGAAAGAACGCAATAGACGTATCTTTGAAAAGATTTCTGCCCCTAAAACTGCGATATTTGATGGCATTGCTTCCGACATCAAAATGTTGCTGTGTAACATGGATGTAGAGGATAGTTCGGAATCTGTGATTTTTGGAAATTGGGGCCTTCTTCCATAGTATATTAGTGTTCTTTTTGTAAGTTTTATAACAGATTGTAACTAGTAGAGGGTGACGGCGCTTGTGCCCTCTCCCCTCTCTTTTTATTATCTGTATTAATACTTGCATTGTGTATTTGTAAATACTACTTTTGCTCAATAAAGACTACCTTCACTTGTCAAAAAAATAAATAAATAAATAAATAAATATATATATATATATATATATATATAGGGAAATGTGCCTAAGAATGACCTTGGGTAGAGATACCTGAGCACACCCCCGCTGTTCGGGGTTTGTGAGTATATTTTTTTGAAATTTTTTTTGCAGTAGGTAGATATACTTGTTATGTAGCTCCCCACAAAATTTCAGATCGATCCGACACCGTTTGAGCCTCCGTTCATCGATTTCAAAAACGTTGCGCAAAACTGTCCAGAATTTGGACAGTTTTGCGCAACGTTTTTGAAATCGATGAACGGAGGCTCAAACGGTGTCGGATCGATCTGAAATTTTGTGAGGAGCTACAAAACAAGTATATCTACCTACTGCAAAAAAACATTTCAAAAAAAATACTCACAAACCCCGAACAGCGGGGGTGTGCTCAGGTATCTCTACCCGAGGTCATTCTTAGGTACATTTTTTGCATATATATATATATATATATATATATATATATATATATATATATATATATATATATATATATATATATATATATATATATATATATATATCGTGTACTTCATTTCGCATGTGTCGGGATTCCACAATTAAGGACTAGGATAACCCATTTAGCCCATGCTCTATTTAGCGAGAATAGTTTCCTTTGCCCAAGTGTTTAGATTCCGACTTCCTTTTTGTTTTACTTGGTGCAAATCCCCTCGTCGTGTACCATTCTCCCACTTGGGAGAGTACACATGTGTATAGCCAAAAACCCAAAAATCCAAAAAAAAGAGAAAAGAAAAGAAAAACCCAAACAGAAAAGAAAAGAAAAATTTTGTATAGCCCAAAATCCAAAAAAAATACAAATACCCAAAACCCAACAAAATTCCCGTGTGAATATTTTTTCCTACTTGCTGAGAATAAAGGGAAGGCGAGAATTTGCACCGAGTGTTCTTCTCCACATCATCTCATCCCCCATCGGTTTCGAAAACACTTTGCTTAGGAACTTTTTAGCTAGTATCTTGGCTGTAGTGGTGTGATTTCCTTAACCCTAGTTGTGGAGTCCCCAATGCATGATACGCTTCTATTCTTATACTCTTCTCATGCATGCTTGAACTAATATTCACCGCAATATCAAATTCGAATCAGTATTTGGGTCGTTTCCTGGGTCTGTGTATATCGAGCTTTATTGCACATCGTAGATAGCGACACCGACTGCTAGCGCATGGCCACACTCACTCGCACTTCACCGCGTGGGCCCACGACACTTATTTGGACTCGTATTCCTAGGTTTAGTGATGTGATTTGGCGTTTGCTTGCTTGGTGTGTCGTTTTTGATTTTGTTGGCCCTGACAGGCGATCTAGGATATATAGTTTTCTTTTTCTCTCTTTCTCTCTATTTTTCCCTCCGAGCTCCTACTCTCACTCGTCTTCCTCGAGGACGAGGAAGAGTTCAGCTTGGGGGATTTTGACGTGCATTTATATTTCATATATTTACGCGCATTTTCTTCCGTGTTTTTCCGTATTTACCGCCGTCTTTTATTTGTTTTCTTGTGTTTTCTTGTATTTTCTTGTTTTCTTTCACTTTTCCGTATTTTCCGTGTTTTGCAGGAGTTTGCTGGCATTTGGGACGTAAAACGATGATATCATGTGTCCTCGGAGCAACGGGAGGAGTCACGCGTGATCCAGGGGGTCAAACGACGAAGATTGCATCTTTCAGCCCCTCACCCGGTCGGTTGGTCATCTCCAACCGATCGGGTGATGCACGCGTGCATCACCCGGACGCAGCTTGGAGCTCACGAGAAGTCACCCGGTCGGTTCAGTGACCGGGTCAAAAGCTCAAAGTCTCTGGAAATTCGAAGCTGATTTCCAACCGATCGGGTGACCTTCACCCGATTGGTTCACCTGTAGCTGAATTTCAACAGCCAAGACTCGAAGCTCCAACCGATCACCTCACTCGGTCCGCTCCAAGATCCAACCGGTCGGCACCAAGATCCAACCGACCGCACCAAGTTCCAACCGACCGGTTCATACTGACCGGGTGAAACCCCCGCATTGCGCTGTGATTTTGTGAAGTGGCTCTCCCGACCGGTTGACTTGTCAACCGATCGGGTGCTGTCGTTTTCTATAAATAGAACCCTAGGTTTCCCAGATTCGGGAGTTGGTTATTTTTTACTGTTTTCTTCATTTTGTGACGGCTGTAATTTCCTAGTTGTTGTAAGTTTTTGGATCTTTGTAAAACTTTAGTATTATCTTAATTGCTTTACTACCTTTGCATTCCTATTATCTGATTATGATATTAACGATTCATTTTCGTTTAGATCTCTTTTTAATGAATATTTGTGAGTAGTTCCCAAATCTAGGATTTTGGCAGAAACCCCTTCGGGGGCTCTTCCCGATGCATCCATCGGGTTAGGAAATCGCTAGGGGTTAGGAATCTAACGGTTACACGGGGTGTTTTATTGTCATCGACGGGAAAAAGACCGCCTTTGACCGTTGGGCCAAGGGGGAATAAACTTGGCGGTTGACTCCCTAGCCATAGCTCACGCCCTTAGCGTAGACGACGAATCCTAGCGCGCGGGAGCGGCATGATGAGACGTTGGGAGTTATCGTTGCGAGCTTAGTGCTCCCGGAGTCAATCAGTGTTAATGGACACGGGAGTGCCCACTGATCGAACCCGGGAAGTCCGGCGTATCATCCTGGGCAGTGACCGGAATATCGGGCCCATAGGATGCCGGTACCACTTTTAGAGGCAACGTCTCACCATTAGACCCTAATTCCGATCGCCATCCTACCCGTAGGCCGTATCGACGAGAGTCGCTCGTTGGGGTTGAAACCAAAGTCCCGGGTTTTATTTTCTTATTGTCTATACCCTGCATTCCTTTACCGTGACAACCCATCATTCGATCTGGGCTAGCTCGCCCATGGGGTGATTTCGGTCCTCTTTGACACAAGCACATCCTAGCCTCCCTGTGTTCGACCCCCAAGCCACACTACAACACTGTGCGCTTGCGGTTACAAATATCTAAACCCTCACGCGGGTCCCCCGGCCATTTGCGGCTCGCAAACCGGGGGCACGTCAGTTGTGCAAGTGATTCTTGGAGGGAATTAAGAAGAAGGGGGTGGTGAAAAGCAAGGGGACCTCACATTTGCGTGTGCAAGCCGCAATATTCAAGTGCACAAGCTCTTATCGCAATATTCAAGTGTACAAGCCCTTGCCGCAATAACAAAGTGCCGCAAATTTCAAAGCTTGACAAAGCTGTAACATCATTGGAGGAGCTAGCCGCAACTTGAGTTGCTGAGGAGACGAGAGACGACTACATCTTGTCAGACGAGAGCTGTCCCGTGCTGATTGACAGAGGCGACAACGGCTATACAAAACTGAGATTTCTAAGCTATCATTATTATTTTTGTGTAGTATTGTTTGATCTCCATAGGGAAAAATTTACCATTTACTTGTGATACTTTTGGTTCTTGTCTAGTGGTGGTCTAGACAAGAGGAACTTGACGGGTGTCGTCAAGTGAGAGCATATATTAGGATTGATAGTGTTGAACACGGTGAGTGGGGTACTGAGCCTGGTGAGTGTAGAGATGTTGGTTCTCTAGCTATTATGGTTGTGCATGTACACTATTAATAGAATACTTTCTTTCGGAGGCTGGACGTAGTTCGTGGTGATCGATCCAACCAGGGTAAATCTGATGTGCATCTGTGATTGCTTTTTATTTACTCTGAATCTGCTATAACTGCTTGTGTTTGCTCGTGGGTTGCGTGAGAATTTTTATTAGCCTATTCACCCCTTCCCTCTAGGCTTAGATCCAGATCCAATAAGTGGTATCAGAGCAAGTTATAGGATCTAGCCTAGATTGACCATGAATAACTCTAGTGATTGTACTTTTTTTGAAGGTCAGTCCATATCACGACCCACTTAAATTTAATGGAGTAGATTATGTTTATTGGAATTCTCGGATGAAAATCTACTTGATATCTGTTGATTATAAAGTTTGGCACATTGTCGAAAAAGGTTATAAGCCACCTGTTATTAAAGTTGAAAATATTGACATGCTTAAACCTGAAGACAAGTGGGATGATAATGATTGGAGATTATATTCTTTAAACAGAAAAGCTATGAATGCTTTTATATGATCACTTGATAAATCTGAATTTAATCGTATCTCACATTATCAAACTGCACAGGAAATAAAATATACAATGGAGGTGACGCACGAAGGAACGTCACATGTGAAGGGGTCTAGACTTGCACTTCTAAGCACAGAGTACACGTGTTTTTGCATGCTACCATCAGAGTCCATATCAGAGATGTTTGAGAGGTTCACCAACACCATCTACAAGTCTAGCTCCCCCGGTAAGCCATATTCTAGCCTTGAACGGGTAAGGAAAATCTTATGTGCGATGCCAACCTCTTTCAGTCCTACAGTCACTGCCATCCAAGAAGCAAAAGATCTATCGTAGATGCGAGTGGAGGACTTGATAGGAAACTTAATGTCTCACGAGCTTGAGCTACAGAATGTAGAGGCTAGAGATAAACTAAATGAGAAGGAAAAGCTCCAAAGCCACTAGCTCTTCAAGCTAGTGAAGACGAGGAGGAGGAGGAGGAGATAGCTTTAATGGTCAGAGGCTTCAAAAAATACATCAAGACTCCTCAAGAAAGAGCTAGACATGCAACAAAGGTTTAATCATTCTAACCATTATAATCCTTCTAGAAATTCATCTGAACAGACTGCTATTAATAAAGTTAAATGTTTTAAATGTAAAAAGCAGCCACACGTTATAAAGGATTGCCCACAAGACACAGCTAATGGTGCAGAGAAGAAAGGAAAAGCTGTGGTGCGTACGTGGGACATGGATAGCGAGGATGAGAATGAGGATTGCACCCACTCTTCCATTTGCTTCATGGCAAAAGATGATAAGGTAAAATCTGGTAGTTATTCAGACCTTCTAATTATTTGTAAAGCTATGGAAGAGAAAATCGTAGAGTTAGAATCCACCCAAGAAGATTATAGAAATTCCAATGACAAAAATGCAACAAGACGACTACCACATGACATTAGAAATTAAGGAGCTAAAAGGAAAAATTGTTGCATTTGATTCTACCATTGCATTGTTGGAAAAAGAGAATTCTAGGTTGCATGAAAAAGCTAATTGTCTTTCTTGTCCTTCTTTATTGAATGATATTAGCATGCTTAAACAAGATTTAATTAAGCTTGAAACTGAAAAAGAGTCTGTGATTAGAGAGCTTCATGATAAATTGTGCATGCTAAATAACGAGCTTAAAAGAAAAATAATTGAATTTAAAAAGAATGAAGAGGACAATAAGAAGGCTTTTATAAGTAAGTACACTTTGATTGTGAATGAGAATGCTTCATTAAAATCCAAAATCACAAGTCTAGAATTGTCATTAAAGAAATTCTCTATAGGAAAACAATCGTTGGATACTATTCTAGAGAATCAACTTTATGGCAGTAATAGACGTGGTCTTGGATATGACATGAAACATGCTAAAAGGCCTATTTATAAGAAATTTCACAATGAGCCATTGAAAGTGAAAAATATTTATGCAAAGTGCTTTACTTGTACTAGTGTTGGTCATACATCCTACTATTGCAAGTTCAGGAACACAAATATGAAGTTCAAACAAATATGGGTTCCTAAATCTTTGATGACTAGCATGAGTGGAACTTGTTGGATTCCAATGTCACACATAGCATCTACCGTGTAGGTGCGATGGATATTTGACGAGGAGATTTGGATTGAACGTTTTCATTATTTAAGCTTCTTAGCCAAACGACGACGCGAGTGTATGGTTTTTAATCTTTGAACTTAATGCATGCCTGCATAGCATTTTATATATTTCTTTTGTTTGCTTGACTTATTTTTATTTGAGTGTTAGTTTGCTTAGTTCATTATATATAAATTTTTTTAAAAAATTGAAAAAGATTAAAAATAAAAAAAAATTGTGCTTAATGTATATATTTTCTCTTTGTATAGTACTATTGAATCTCATTCATATCCTTATAGAGATCATTGTATTATTGTTATAGCTACATGTGCATGTTAGTATCTCTAAATAGCCATGACATGTTTACTGAATTGAATAACATGATTTCTACACCTACAATTTCACTTCCACTTGTATTGAATATTGTTGCACAATTGGAGATTCGTTTATGAAATATTGGAAAGTAAATATAGGATGAAAATAACTAAAAAATCTAAGGGATATGATCTGTATTTGCCCTGGATAAAAATTGAGCACAAAAGAATTGAATATGAAACAAGAAAAATGAAAAAGAATGAATATTGCTCCGTATATAAAATAGATACAATTCATGGTAAGTATACTACCCACGAGTATCTAACATATGCTTTCTAGGTAATCTTTAGCGTTGGTGTTATACTCATTAAGCAATGCCACCCCTACATCTAAGAGTCCTTATAAGCTATGTTTTTGGGGTGTGGTATCTTGAACTCATTTTAATGAGTTGGGACAATCCGAGTGATATCATGCTTATTGGAAAATGTGGTTTGGTTTTGGTTGAGTTGTATGAAAGTTTCTCCCTTTGTGCTTCAATTATTTAATCATCACACTTACACGATGGTGTAGAAGTCTACGTTACACTTTTCATTGAATTTGAAGTGCTTATTTTAAGAAAAATGCCATGCAAGTGCTCGTTGTAATTTATAATACTTTATTTTTGCATGTGACTTGAACTAGACTTCGTTTATACACTTTTGATGATAACAAAAGGGGGAGAAAATTATTGAAGATTCGGTGCATTAATGCTTATATGTGCATATCTGAATATTGGTTTAAGGAGGAGCATTAATGAATAATTGAATACATGAAAATAGGGGAGCATGCCATGCTTATATGTCTCACATTATTGTTATATTGTTGCACTAGTCATAACCCGTGCCCCAAGGGCACGGTTCATTTACAATATTCTCCCCCTCAAAATTTTAGACCCCCAAATTTTAAATGAACAACAACTATTAAAGCACGATATTATTAGGTCCCCTTAAAAATATTAGTTCCCCCAATATTTAGTTCCACCCAGAAAATTTTGTTTTCCCAAAATTTAAAAAGTTCACCCTAAAGATATAGTTCACCCAAAGTATTTAGTTCCTCCATTGTTTATTTAGTTCCAGACAAAAATTTTAGTCCCCCCAATATTTAGTTCACCCAAAATTTTAAACAAATTCAATATCTCTTCCACTTCTTCTTCAACGGCATTTATGTAAAGTAATGCATCAACTATCGGAAAAATCAAGCAATAATTAATAGAAAAAGAACTCATCACTATACTATGTATGTAATCAAAACAAAGTTTGAATTTTTTCACATGTTTCTTTGATGATTCACCCATTAATGAAGCAATTAAAATACTTCCAATTATTCCACCTACATTAACAAAAAAAATACAAAATTGGGTTATTATAGGATTCACAGAGTACCTCTGCAAGTAACTGCGTATGTAGTCTTGAGTAAAGAGGTCACTGCGGGCATATGGCAAAATAAAAATGTCTGCACATAGTGATTTGGCATTGTCTACACTGTGTATACAATTAATAACATCTGACTCGTTGTCATATTAATCCTCATCGTCTGCTGCTGACGGGTTCAGATCATCGTCGGTGGAGTTTAAGCTTCTCTCCTCTGACTACAGGCCTCACACCTTCAGCAAGAGATATTCTTCAATTGGCTGTAAAAAAATTGGCCTCACCCTATAACGTCACAACTCAACTGCGTTGTTGTGCATTGCGGCCAAATGTCGTGTCAAATCTAAGTCCTTCTCCTACTACTGTTACAAAATCAATTGTGTAAACCAACTTCTTCGGCTTCCCAGTGGTTATTATAAGCAAGCAACATTTTTCTTTGATTCCCCCAATGCTCACTTTCCTTCCTTAATTTCTTATCCTCATGCTCTCTTTTCCATCCCCATCTTGCTTGTTGTTTTGAGCAATGATGTCTTCCTTGGAACCACATAAAGGCCCCATCACGTCTCCTCCAAAAAAACAAAATTAATTAACGAATAAAAACATGGGGAATCACTCTCCACTGCAAACACTAACGGGCCTGCTTATGGGATCGACGGTTGATGCTACTCTCTGCTGGCGCTTGGTGATCCTCAGGCCGGTGAACTCCCACGTGAAGACCAAACCTTAGTATCTGATGGTCGTTTCCATCAGTGAGACATGACATAAGTAAATGAATTTCAGGATAGCCCAGTAGGAGGCAAATGCATTGCGAAATTTTGAGAGATTGTACAGGAAAAATTTATTTTGATTCAAAGAATTTCAACTAAAATAATTTTACAACTATCCCCCCCAACCCAACTTTACAATTTAAAATAACAAAAATTTAGTGGGTGCCTTCGGCATTTTACAAATTACTATCCAAACTTTTCCGCAATTGAAACGAAGTACATAGCCGTCATAGAGCCAAGGATTTTTAGGTTCAAGCTAAAAATGCATATAGTAGAAATCGGCAGCATTGCATATTGCCAGTAAATTTTTTAGATTACCAATCAGTGTATATATATTATCCCTTACCCCCACAATTTCATAATCAGTCATCATCTCATTCCTTCATTAGACCCCCCAACAATTTCATAATAACTTCTCAAACAATCAAGAGAAAATCATCTTTAAAAATCTAAGTAAAGCAGTCGGTTCACATCCAAACTCTTCCGCCATTGAAAAAATCCCAAATTTAATGTCACAGTCACTTCCTAAAATTATCAAATTTGCTGATGTAAATATATGAAAAGAAGTACATAGCCGTCACAGAGCCAAGGATTTTTTGGTTCAAGCTTAAAATGCATATAGTAGAAATCGGCAGCATTGCATGTTGCCAGTAAATTTTTTAGATTACTAATCAGCGTATATAAATTCAAAAAAACTTTAATCCCATATCATCTCAAACAATCAAGAGAAAATAATTGTTAAAAATCTAAATAAAGCAGTCGGTTCACATCATAATTCACAACCTTAAAGCAGTCGGTTAAGCAATAAAAGATGAAGATTTTGAGAGGGGGAACCTTGAGATTCTTCATCTCCTCGTAGATCTAGAACTCAATCAACTTCTTCTTCAATGGCGAGAACCAGTGGTCCGAGATCGACACCTTGCAGAACAGGACCTTGTCATCCGTTGGCGAGAACCAACATGAGCCTAACCCTCGGCGGCCGAGGCCATTTCGACGGTGGTGGAAACCGATGAAACAAAAAGTTGAGATTTTTATTAGGTATTTCACCTTCGAGAGCATCGAGGGCAGAGGAAAAGGGTTGGAAAGCTTCGAACTTGAGAAAGCAAGTGAGGTCTTTGAGGGCGTCGATAGCAGCAGAGGAGAAAGGATGGAAAGCGTCAAAATTTTTTTTGGTAAGTGAAAGCGTCGGACTTGATGTGATCAAAAGAGAGCAAGAGGAGAGCAAGAGGAGAGCAAGCGTCCGAATCGTTTGTGGTTAGTAGGGAGGAGAGAGAGTCCGGAATTTTTTCCCCTCAGAAGAGAGCAAGAGGGAGACGACGGATGTGATCAAAAAATTTGAGGATACACACACAGCCCAACATGATTAATGTATGGTTGTCATCAATTAAATATGGCATTCGAAAATTAAATGTGCATCACACATTCGAGTAGAGAGAGAGAGAGTAATGTTGGTCCCAATGTGGCATTCGAAAGTTTTCCCTCTTAAAATTAAATATGGCATTCGAAAGTAGGCCAGGGATGTTGGTCCCAATGTAATTCAAAGTTTTCCCACTTAAAATTTTTCCAAGCTTTCATCTTAACCGTTAACTCCTCAAGATTAAATCCTGGCCGTCTTTTATCAACCAGTTAGTCCTAGTCAGCTTGTCCTAGTCAGCCCTAGGATTCAAAAATCGCTGTCAAATGTATAATAGATGCTTGTATGCTTGACCATCAAGTGGTATACTATTGCATACATCCTCCCTCATCACACTTCACACACACACACACACATCACGATGTATTATCTGAATCGTAAGTGCTCAAATCTTGTATTGGTTTGTCATCATCAAAAGGGGGAGATTGTTGGTTGAAACGATCTAGGTCTTCTAGCTTGATGACGACAAACACATGTGATTATTTAACGTGTGTGTTAAGTGCCTTTTTGTAGTGGCATACTCGTAGTTCTTTAAAGAGATGACTAAGTTAAAAGATGGAGAATTTGCTATTCACATAGCAAGTTGGACTTGGTCCAACTTGGAGAGAGATGGAGCCAATTCATATCAATTGGGATTGGAACAAATCAAATATGGAGATTAGATATTATCCAATTCTTATTCAATCGCAATTCAAATCCCTTCCAACTCCTATTCAAATCACATCCCCTTGATTCTAGCCACCTCATCCATTGACTAGGAGATCCCCCTTGCCGACCTCCCTTGAAAACCCTTGGCAATATCTATGAAACCCTTCATCTCGAAGAGGAAGAAAGAGGGGAAAATAAAATTGGTGTCAGCCCAAATATATATTCCAAAAAGCCAAGGAGTATCTCATGCAAGAAAAGCCATGGCCAAAAACTCTCCTCCTGTCGCAAGCTTCACAAATTTTTTTCCCAACATCTCTGAGAGCATCCCCTACAGCAAAATAATTAAGAAGAGCATTCCAAAGAGCATCCCCTGCCGCAAAATTCCAAAGAGCATCCCATGGCCATACAAGACAAAAGCTAAGTCAATGAGTTCTTTTTTAAAGGCTTACAAAAAAGTCTTTAAAGTTTGTTTTGCAGGCTTAGGCAAAACACAGAAGCACTCTACAAATCTGGGCGGCCAAAATCAAAGGATAGAGATAAAGAAAGGAGATTAAGGAGAAGGAGAAAGAGAGATCAAAAGCTTTTATTTTTAATTAACACTTTTTAACTTTCTTCTTTTGCTTTTGCAGGCTACCCAAAAAACACAACAGAGTACTCACCAAAAAATCCTGGCGGCTGTGCAAGTGATTCTTGGAGAGAACTAAGGAGAAGGGTGGTGAAAAGCAAGGGGACCTCACATTTGATTGTGCATGCCGCAATATTTAAGTACACAAGCCATTTCCGCAATATTCAAGTGCGCAACCTCTTGCCGTAATATTCAAGTGCACCAGCCCTTGCCGCAACTATTAAGTGCCGCAACTTTCAAAGCTTGGCAAAGCCGCAACATCATTGGAGGAGCTAGCCGCAACTTGAGTTGATGAGGAGATGAGAGACGACTACATCTTGCCAGACGAAAGCTGGCCCGTGCTGATTGACTGAGACAACGACAGCTACACAAAACTGAGATTTCTAAACTATTATTATTATTTTTGCGTAGTATTGTTTGATCTCCGTAGGAGAAACTTTACCGTTTACTTGTGATACTTTGGGGTCTTGTCTAGTGGTGGTCTAGACAAGAGGAACTTGACGGGTGTCGTCAAGTGAGAGCATATATTAGGATTGATAGTGTTGAGCACGGTGAGTGGGGTACTGAGCCTGGTGAGTGTAGAGACAATGGTTCTCTAGCTATTATGGTTGTGCATGTGCACAATTAATATAATATTTACTTTCGGGGGTTGGACGTAGGTCGTGGTGATCGACCGAACTAGGGTAAATCTAATGTGCATCGGTGATTGCTTTTTATTTACTCTGAATCTGCAATAACTGTGTGTGTTTGCTCATGGGTTGCCTTAGAATTTTTATTAGCCTATTCACCCCCCATCTAGGCTTTAATCCAGATCCAACAAGTGGTATCAGAGCAGGTTATAGGATTTAGCCCAGATTGACCATGAATAACTCTTGTGATTGTACTTTTTTTGAAGGTCAGTCCATATCACGACCCCCCTAAATTTAATGGAGTAGATTATGCTTATTGTAAATCTAGGATGAAATCTACTTGATATCTATTGATTATAAAGTTTCGCACATTGTCGAAAAAAGTTATAAGCCACATGTTATTAAAGTTGAAAATATTGATATGCCTAAACATGAAGACAAGTGGGATGATAATGATTGGATATTATAATCTTTAAACAAAAAATCTATAAATGCTCATATATGCTCTCTTGATAAATCTGAGTTTAATCGTATCTCGCATTGTCAAACTGCGCAGGAAATATGTCATACACTGGAGGTGATGCACGAGGGTACGTCACAGGTGAAGGAGTCTAGACTTGCACTTCTGAGCATAGAGTACGAGAGTATTCGCATGCTACCATCAGAGTCCATATCAGAGATGTTTACGAGGTTCAGCAACATCGTCTACAAGTCTAGCTTCCTCAGTAAGCCATATTCTAGCCTTGAACGGGTAAGAAAATTCTTAAGGGTGCTGCCAACCTCTTTCAGGTCTAAAGTCACTGACATCCAAGAAGCGAAAGATCAGTCGCAGATGAGAGTGGAGGACTTGATAAGTAACATAATGTCTCATAAGCTTGAGCTGCAGAATGTAGAGGCTGGAGAGAACCCATAGGAGAAGGAAAAATCTCCAAAGCCACTAGCTCTTCAAGCTAGTGAAGACGACGATAATGAGGAGGAGATAGCTTTAATGGTCAGAGGCTTAAGAAAATACATCAAGACTCCTCAAGGAAGAGCTGACATGCAACAAAGGTTTAATCATTTGAACCACTATAATCCTTCTAGAAATTCATCTGAACAGACTGCTATTAATAAAGTTAAATGTTTTAAATGTAAAAAGTAGGGACACGTTATAAAGATTGCCAATAAGACACAGTTAATGTTGAGGGGAAGAAAGGAAAGGCTTTGGTGCGAATGTGGGATACGGATAGCGAGGGTGAGAATGAGGATTGCGCCCACTCTTCCCTTTGCTTCAAGGCAAAAGTTGATAAGGTAAAATCCGGTAGTTATTCAGAACTTCTAATTATTTGTAAAGATATGGAAGAGGAAATTGTAGAGCTAGAATTCACCCAAGAAGATTATAGAAATTCCAATGAAAAAATGCAACAAGACGACTACCACATGTCATTCGAAATTAAGGAGCTAAAAGGAAAAATTGTTGCATGTGATTCTACCATTGCTTTATTGGAAAAAGAGAATTCTAGGTTGCATGAAAAAGCTAATTGCCTTTCTTGTCCTTCTTTATTGAATGATATTTGCATGCTTAAACAAGATTTAATTAAGCTTGAAACTGAAAAAGATTCTGTGATTAGAGAGCCTAATGAGAAATTGTGCATGCTAAATAACGAGCTTAAAAGAAAAATAATTGAATTTAAAAAGAATGAAGACGACAATAAGAAGGTTTTTATAAGTAAGTGCACTCCGATTGTAAATGAGATTGCTTCATTAAAATCCAAAATCACAAGTCTAGAATTGTCATTAAAGAAATTCTCTAAGGGAAAACAATCGTTGGATTCTAGTCTAGAGAATCAACTTTATGGCAATAATAGACGTGGTCTTGGATATGATATGAAACATGCTAAAAGGCCTATTTATAAGAAATTTCAGAATGAGCCATTGAAAGTGAAAAATATTTATGCAAAGTGCTTTACTTGTGCTAATGTTGGTCATACATCTTACTATTGCAAGTTTAGGAACACAAATATGAAGTTCAAACAATTATGGGTTCATAAATCTTTGATGACTAACATAAGTTGAACTTGTTGGATTCCAAGGTCACATATAGCATCTACCGAGTAGGTACGATGGAGATTTGGCGAGGAGCATTGGATTGAACATTTTCATTATTTAAGCTTCTTAGCCAAACGACGACGTGAATGTATGGTTTTTATTATTTGAACTTAATGCATGCCTTTAAAGAATTTTATAAGTTTCTTTTGTTTGCTTGACTTATTTTTATTTGAGCGTTAGTTTGCTTAGTTCATTATATATAAATATTTAAAAAATCGAAAAAGATTAAAAGCAAAAAAAATAGTGCTTAATGTATATCTTTTCTCTTTGTATCATTCAAGTAGTACTATTGAATCTCATTCATATCTTTGTAGAGATCATTGTATTATTGTTATAGCTACATATGCATGTTAGTATCTCTAAATAGCCATGACATGTTTAATGAATTGAATAACATGATTTCTACACCTACAATTTCACTTCCACTTGTATTGAATATTATTGCACAATTGGAGATTCGTTTATGAAATATTGGAAAGTGAATGTAGGATGAAAATAACTAAAAAAATCTAAGGGATATGATGTGTATTAGCCCTGGATAAAAATTGAGCACAAAATAATTGAATAAGAAACAAGAAAAATGAAAAAGAATGAATATTGCTCCGTATATAAAATAGATACAATTCATGGTAAGTATACTACCCACGAGTATCTAACATATGCTTTCTAGGTAATCTTTAGCGTTGGTGTTATACTCATTAAGCAATGCCACCCCCACATCTAAGAGTCCTTATAGGCTATGTTTTTGGGGTGTGGTATCTTGAACTCATTTTAATGAGTTGGGAAAAATCAATCCTAGTGATATCATGCTTATTGGAAAATGTGGATTGGTTTTGGTTGAGTTGTATGAAAGTTTCTCCCTTTGTGCTTCAATTATTTAATCATCAAACTTACACGATGGTGTAGAAGTCGACGTTACACTTTTCATTGAATTTGAAGTGCTTATTTTAAGAAAAATGCCATTCAAGTGCTCGTTGTAATTTATAATACTTTATTTTTGCATGTGACATAGACTAGACTTCGTTTATACACTTTTGATGATAACAAAAGGGGGAGAAAATTATTGAAGATTTGGTGCGGTAATGCTTATATGTGCATATCTGAATATTGGTTTAAGGAGGAGCATTAATGAATAATTGAATACATGAAAATAGGGGGAGCATGCCATGCTTATATGTCTCACATTATTGTTATATTGTTGCATGCTTGTATGCTTGACCATCAAGTGGTATACTGTTTCTTACATCCTCCCTCATCACACTTCACACACACACACACATCACGATGTATTATCTGAATCGTAAGTGCTCAAATCTTGTATTGGTTTGTCATCATCAAAAGGGGGAGATTATTGGTTGCAACGATCGAGGTCTTCTAGTTTGATGACGACAAACACGTGTGAATTATTTAACGTGTGTGTTAAATGCCTTTCTGGAGTGGCATACTCGTAGTTCTTCAAAGAGATGACTAAGTTAAAAGATGGAGAATTTTCTATTCGCATAGCAAGTTGGACTTGGTCCAACATGGAGAGAGATGGAGCCAATTCATATCAATTGGGATTGGAACAAATCAATTATGGAGATTATATATTATCCAATTCTTATTCAATTCCAATTCAAATCCCTTCCAAATCCTATTCAAATCACATCCCCCTGATTCTAGCCACCTCATCCATTCACAAGGAGATCCCCCTTGCCGACCTCCCTTGAAAACCCTAAGCAATATCTTTGAATCCCTTTATCTCGAAGAGGAAGAAAGTGGGGAAAATAAAATTGGAGTCGGCCCAAAAATATATTCCAAAAAGACAAGGAGTATCTCATGCAAGAAAAGCCAGGGCCAAAAACACTCCTCCTATCGCAAGCTTCACAAATTTTTTTCCCAACATCTCTGAGAGTATCCCCTACTGCAAAACAATTATGAAGAGCATTCCAAAGAGCTTCCCCTGCCGCAAAATTCCAAAGAGCATCCCATGGCCATACAAGACAAAAGCTAAGTCAATGATTTCTTTTTAGGGTAAATGCCATTAAAATACCCTAACGTTTGGGCCATTTTCACTTATATACCCGAACGTTCATTTTGGTAAACTTTGATACCCAAATCTAAATTTGATGTAGGATTGGAGGAGGAAATATTGTCTGAAGAGGCCTCCAAATACATGCATTCCATCAGTCTTCCTATGTCTGGGATGCACAGTGTTTTCAGCCTCCTCTTCAGACAATATTTCCTCCTCCAATCCTACATCAAATTTAGATTTGGGTATCAAAGTTTACCAGAATTAACGTTAGGGTATATAAGTGAAAATGGCCCAAACGTTGGGGTGTTTTAATGTCATTTATCCTTCTTTTTAAAAGGCTTACAAAAAAGTCTTTAAAGTTTATTTTGCAGGCTTAGGCAAAACACAGAAGCACTCTACAAATCTGGGCGGCCACAATCAAAGGATAGAGATAAAGAAAGGAGATTAAGGAGAAGGAGAAAGAGAGATCAAAAGCTTGTATTTTAATCAACACTTTTTAACTTTCTTCTTTTGCTTTTACAGGCTACCCAAAAACACAATAGAGTACTCACCAAAAATCATGGCGGCTGTGCAAGTGATTCTTGGAGAGAATTAAGGAGAAGGGGTGGTGAAAAGAAAGGGAACCTCACATTTGATTATGCATGCCACAATATTTAAATGCACAAGCCCTTGCCGCAATACTCAAGTTCACAACCTCTTGCCGTAATATTCAAGTGCACAAGCCCTTGCCGCAACTATTAAGTGCCGCAACTTTCACAACTTGACAAAGCTGCAACATCATTGGAGGAGCTAGCTGCAACTTGAGTTGCTGAGGAGATGAGAGACGACTACATCTTGCCAGACGAGAGCTGGCAAGTGCTGATTGACGGAGACGACGACAGCTACACAAAACTGCGATTTATAAACTATTATTATTATTTTTGCGTAGTATTGTTTGATCTCCGTAGGGGAAACTCTACAGTTTACTTGTTATACTTTGGGGTCATGTCTAGTGGTGGTCTAGACAAGAGGAACTTGACGGGTGTCGTCAAGTGAGAGCATATATTAGGAATGATAGTGTTGAGCACGGTGAGTGGGGTACTAAGCCTGGTGAGTTTAGAGACGTTGGTTCTCTAGCTATTATGGTTCTGCATGTACACTATTAATATAATATTTACTTTCGGGGGTTGGACGTTGGTCGTGGTGATCGACCGAACCAGGGTAAATCTGATGTGCAGCTGTGATTGCTTTTTTATTTACTCTGAATCTGCTATAACTGTGTGTGTTTGATCGTGGGTTGCATGAGAATTTTTATTAGTCTATTCACCCCCCCATCTAGGCTTTAATCCAGATCCAACAAGTGGTATCAGAGCAGGTTATAGGATCTAGCCTAGGTTGACCATGAATAACTCTTGTGATTGTGCTTTTTCTGAAGGTCAGTCCATATCACGACCCCCTAAATTTACTGGAGTAGATTAAGCTTATTGTAAATATAGGATAAAAATCTACTTGATATCTATTGATTATAAAGTTTTGCACATTGTTGAAAAAGGTTATAAGCCACCTGTTATTAAAGTTGAAAATATTGATATGCCTAAACTTGAAGATAAGTGGGATGATAATGATTGGAGATTATATTCTTTAAATAGAAAATCTATGAATGCTCTTATATGCTCTCTTAATAAATCTGAATTTAATCGTATCTCACATTGTCAAACTGTGTAGGAAATATGGCATACACTGGAGGTGATGCACGAGGATACGTCACAGGTGAAGGAGTCTAGACTTGCACTTCTGAGCACAGAGTACGAGAGTTTTCGCATGCTACCGTCAGAGTCCATATCAGAGATGTTTACGAGGTTCACCAACATCGTCTACAAGTCTAGCTTCCTCGGTAAGCCATATTCTAGCCTTGAACGGGTAAGGAAATTCTTAAGGGTACTGCCAACCTCTTTCTGGCTTAAAGTCACTTCCATCCAAGAAGTTAAAGATCAATCGCAGATGAGAGTGGAGGACTTGATAGGTAACTTAATGTCTTATGAGCTTGAGCTGCAGAATGTAGATGCTAGAGAGAACCCAGAGGAGAAAGAAAAAGCTCCAAAGACACTAGCTCTTCAAGTTAGTGAAGACGACGATGAGGAGGAGGAGATAGCTTTAATGGTCAGATGCTTCAGAAAATACATCAAGACTCCTCAAGGAAGAGCTGACATGCAACAAAGGTTTAATCGTTCGAACCACTGTAATCCTTCTAGAAATTCATCTGAACAGACTGCTATTAATAAAGTTAAATGTTTTAAATGTTAAAAGCAGGGACACGTTATAATTAGCACCAAGATATTAGATGAGATATGTTGTAGTGGTGATTGGTTGATTTTGAACACGAAGATATTAGATTAGATTTCTTTCGGATGAAAAGAACGAGCGGTCCAAGACTTATTTATAATACCAATATGTAACGGACTCAGTGGAGAATTCTGGTTGTATGAAATTAGATGCGGGGAGATGAGAACTTGTTAGACCTGAAACTTGGACGAGTGGTAGATAGGAGTAGCTAGGAAGGTATAGTACGATTTAGAGTGATCATGAAATGAGGAGAACATTTAAAGCGTCAAGATTTGATTATTAAGTTGAGGTGAGAAGGCATTGGAGATAACGTGACATGTTGAGACGGATGGATGCTATGAAGAGGGATTTTATATGATTAGGAGATTAGATGATAGGGGTAAGGATAAGATGTGGCTTGATGGTTCATTGATTATGGAGGATAAATTTATGAGAAAATATGATGGAGAATGTATTGGGGGCGAGATGATTGATGACTGGTAGACGATAATATGGATTTATAGTTAAGTGCTAGGGTGTGATTCTAGTTGTAGCATTAGCTAGTGGAGAGACGGCTTATGATGGATTATTTGAGGAACGATGTTTGAAGTTATAGGATTAGAGATCATTATGTGGAATATGGGAGTTGTTGGTATACGTGTTTATAGATATTATTATTATTAGTATAAGTGATTCCGAGGACGGAATCATGTCTAAGGTGAGTAGAATGTAACGGCCTCTTTTCGACCGTTCGTATTTTCCGCGCGTACGACTCTTTTCCTGTGCGTATTTTTATTTGGCCTCTTCTTGGATCCGGACTATATAATGTGATATGTCTTTATGACCATATGGAAGAATAGTCATTTGTGGGATTTTTAGTGAACGTCATTTCACGGGTCGTTCTCCCACAAATCAGGTTTGATTGCAGGATCGTCATAGCTTTAGACTTAGTCACCGGATATTTTTATTTTTAGTTCATTCAACGTAGACCAAACGTGCGATTAACCACCGTACCCCCAAGCCTCTCTTCATCACGGTCGTCCCGATATATTTTTTGTAATTTTTTGACACCCATATTCCAACCAAATCGCTAATCAAAATCGAGCCCAATTAGCCTTAATCAATTTGAAATTCAAATCCCTTAATCAAATCTCCAAGATATCTTACGTATCATATATGGTTAGGCTGCCTCTACCCTCACCCAACTTTTCCCCAGTTTGTACCCCCCTCACTCACTCTCCCTCCTAGTCACCCCCTCAACGTATACCCCTTTCAAATACAATTAGCAGACTTATCTCTTTTGTAACACATCAGCCCCAAACCCTAACAAAAACCGCATGAACCCATTCTTGGCCGACTTCTCCCTCTCCCTTGTGCCTCCCCGCTGCCGGTGGCCTCCACCAGGACCTCCCCTACTCCGGTAGCTCCTCCTCCTCCCTCTCCTCCCCCTCAAGAGCCCCAAAACCGCAACCAAAGAAGCTCCAAACTGCCAGTTTTCACAGCCCAGGCTGCCCGCCGGAAAACGGCCGATGCCGCCACTCCGGCCGCCCACTTCGGCTGCCGCTGCCTCCACTCGACTCCTCTCGAACCTCACTATCACCTGCAACTCTTCTCCCCATTTTCTCTGCTCTCTATCTCCCTCAAAACACTCTCAAACACAACACAAACGGCAGTTTGGACAGATCTGTCCATCGCTGGAAAAACGCCGCGTCCGCCACCGCCGACCACCACCGGCGACTATTCTACCACCGTTGGACTCCCCTCAAGTCTCCCTATCATCTGCACCCCTCCTCGCTCACTCCTCTCATCTCTATCTTCTTGAAATCCCCTTGAAACAAAGCCCTAACGGCAGTTTTGGTAGATCTGCGCCCTGCCGTTTAACGCCGGTGCCCGGCCATCTCTGGCCACCTACGGCGACCACTCCACCACCATTAGATCTCTCTTGAACCCCTTTATCTACTTCAGGTCCCTTTTGACCCCTCTGGTCGACGCTTTTCCCGCTGCGACGTGCAACAACGACCGTTGGGCAAATCTGTCCTTCCCGACTTCTCACGGCCTTCCACCGCCGTGTGCTGATGCCGTCGGCCACCCAATAGGCCGAGCAACCCCCACTGACCTCCTTCAAGCCTTGACAGCCCCCTTTTCACCTCGGAGTTCACACGCATCGCCGAACTCACATGTTTTCCCCCGACGTTGCCGCCGCCATGAAGATCCGTTGCGCTACCCGCAACGGGAGAGATCTTGACGTGTGCTCGCTGTTCGTGCCTCCACCTCGCTGTTCAAAAGTGTCTCACTGTGCTACCCATGGCCGAGACATTGCTGACGACGTAGATCTATCACCGTTCAGACCCAACATCCGCTTTTCGATCAACGTCAAAAGGTTAGTCCTCTAACGCGTAGTAAGAACCCCCACTGTAGAAAATCGGAATTTAATATAAAAATCGTCAATGTTACGACCTAAAGATCGTGGGAGTCTGACTCCCGCCCAGATCCGCTGACACACCTCATTGATTCACTCCTTTGCGAAAGGGCCACCGTCCCGGAGGTCTGAGGTACATGGAAATGGGCGCACCTCGCAGCGCTCTCCCTTCCGGCCGAGGCGTACAACCGCAGTCTCTCGGCCCTCCGGGGGCAGTGTGCCTGGGGAGCGCCCAGACAGTGCCGCCGGGAATGCTGACAGAGGCATGTGCATATCCCTCCCTACCAGCGGTCCACGACCTGTGGCCGAAAAGGTGCGCGGCCAGGCCAGACAACCCCCGAACAAGTCGACCCGGCGGGACACCACGAACCCCGCCGCCGAGGATAGCATTGCCGGACCTTGGATTCATCACGCATGACAAACAACCTAGTGTAAGGACACGACTGACACTAACGCCGCCCAACCATCTGACAAAGCGCCCCCTGGCCGCTGAGCCCCCCGACACTTAATGCTTTCGGCCCTGACACCCTGACAAAAGTTCCCCTGGTCGTTGCGCCGTCTGACAAAAGCGGGGCAGACACTCCTGTTCCTGACATCCTCGTCCGAAGCTTCCGCTGACAGCCGAGCCAGCTCAGCACGTCGAGTCAGCATGCCAGGTCAGCCCCACCTAATCATCTCCCATCAGGTATAAATACCCCCTCACTTCTTACGGTAAGGAGGTTGGCAAATTATCTCTCAATCCATTATTCACACATGAGAGCAAAGGTCGTCCATATCTTTGTTCTCCCACTTATAGCTCGCCACGTACGGTCGACACACCCTCAGTCTGACCGGCGTGCCTAGCCCCCGCTTTAAGTCCAGTTACTGACTTAAGCATCGGAGGGGCTAAGGGTTGGACCCCAACCCTGCCCTTCTGACGAGTTGCTCGTGGTGCAGGAAAGCTCGCCCCTTGGTCGACATCCGCCTTTGGCTCCCGCCACCCGATCCTCTTCCGCCGTGTCCGGTGAGATTTGACTCCGTGACCTCCCCCGGTGGCAAGTTTAGCCTCTTCATCCCACTAATCACTTGTTAAATAGCCCACCTAAACCCTCTTATCAATATAACCACCGTGCCCTTGGTTCTCCTCAATACAAATTCATTGTACGCGAGTTCCACCCTGCAACAATTGGCGCCGTCTGTGGGAACGAAGGGTCACACCCATGTTAGACTCCATGCCGATCACTCGGAACCCTGACCACGGCAAGGATCCCGTGGGTCAGGAGCCACTCTCTCTACTGATCACCCCGGCGACCGACCCCCCTCCGGGGATAGACGCTGGGACGGTCCAAATCTCGGCCCGCGCAATCCAGAAGAGATTCGAGGCCGTTACCTAGGCGGCGGGAGGTTACGCGGTGACAGGAGCGGAGCCACCGCCCGGCCCCTCAGAGCCCCCGAATGTGAGAAGAAATCTTCACTCTCAGTTCGAGGAGGAGGGGGAGACAGGGTGCTCGCCAAGGAGATTGCGACCCAGCAGAAGCTCCTGGAGGAGGAGATGGAGGTCACGCGGCTGTGGAGGCACCGGGAAGAGGCGGCCGCCGTGCAAAGGCATTTGGACGAAGCGGCCGAGACTGCCCGGTGGGCTGGCTAGGACGTAGAAATCGCACGCCACCAGCTCCACTTCATCATCGCGGAACGCGAAAGGCTACGAAGGGAGAACGAAGGCAACCGGGAAATCCCGGAGGTGACGGCGATGGTCCGACGGCCTGGGGACGGGCACGGCCCGCTGTTGGCCAGATCCCCACCGGGAGGAGGGAGTCCGCCTCGCCAGCACCACTCCCCCCATCGCCAGCGTGAGGAAGCCGTTTGTCGACAACTATGTTTCCTCACCGCCGAGCGTGAAAGGCTTCTGCGGGAGAATCAGGAGCAGATGGAGATCCGGGGGAGGCGGCCAGAGGGCAATGGTACTGGGAGAACCATACCCTGCAACCCGTTGAATCCTCGACCCGGGAAAGGAGTCCCCCCAGGCGACCATCACGCTACTCCCCGGGGCGGGATGACCGTCGGCAGCCGAGGCGCGACCGGAGCCAGACCCCCGAATGGCGGAGGAGAGATGCGCCCGAGTGCCCTGCCTACCAGGAGGAGGCCACGCCGCTGGTACGGTGGATCACGTCTGCCCCGAGGCCAGTAAGGTTCAAACCCCCCCACCTCGCCACCTACAATGGAAGAGGAGACCCCCTCACGCACGTGCAACAATACCGGGGGGCGATGGAGGCGCAGGATGTGGACGAGGCGTTCCTGTGCTGGCATTTCTCGCAAAGTCTGAGGGACATGGTGTTGGATTGGTACTTTGGCCTACCCGCGAGATCCATTGGAAGCTTTGGTGAGCTGTCCCACAAGTTCTGCCAAGATTTTTGGGCCGGGCGGACGAAGAAGAAGCCCTTGGACTATCTCAGCATGATAGTCCAAGGAGAAGGGGAGACGACGGGTAGATACCTGCGCCGCTTTCAGGATGAGAGACGGGCGGTGGTGACCTGCGGCGACGAGGTACTGATGCTGGCCTTCAAGACGGGATTGCGGACTCGGAGCCTCCACAAATCCCTGCTCCGAGATCCACCGACCGACTATGAGGCGTTGGTTGCTATGGCGGAGAGGCATGCATTGGCCGAAGAGACTCTCGGCACAAAGGCCCTATTTCCCCCGGCGGAGCCGCTCCAAGGCGAGCCCCGGTCACACCCTCGGCCAAGGCAAGAAGAGGGGCATCGAGGGAGTGACCAGTTGGCCCAACCAAGGCACGAACCGACGGGGCGACGCCCGCAAGATCGCCCCGGCCCGGCCCGAGAGTTCGCCCTGGCTCAAGGGCCTGCCCGAGTCATCCCGAGACAAGAAGGCCCCCTACGGGCGCATTACACGCAGCTCAATGCCCCCCTGATAGAGGTGATGGCCGCGGCGACAAGAGCCGGACTGCTGCCGGAGTCGCCTCGGGAAATGAAGTCGGATCCGGCCCGGAGAGATTTTCAAAAATATTGCCGATACCACCGGGACCACGACCATGACACCGATGACTGCTTCACACTCAAAAGGGAAATCGAGCGGCGGATCCAGGCAGGCCACTTAGGGGGCTTCGTCGGGGGCAGGAGACCAGACCGAGAGGAGGGTAACCACCGGAGGGCACAAAGAGCAGACCCTCCAATGCACGGTGAGCGGGAAGAACCTCTCCCCCCGAAACCGGTCATGCGCATAAACACGATATGTGGCAGGCCATCCTCCGGAGGAGCGTCATCGTCAAGCAAAAAGGCGTACGCGAGGCAAATGATGACGGCGGGTTTCGGAGGGGATCCGAGGGGGAGAAGGATAACCTACCCTCCCATTACTTTCAGCGACGAGGATCTGGAGGGAGTCGAGCTACCCCACGACGACGCCATCGTCATCGAGGCCCAAATAGGGACGGCCATCGTCAGCCGCCTCCTGATCGACACAGGGAGCTCTTGCGACATTCTGTTTATGTCCACAATCGAAAAGATGGGGTTAAGGCTGATGAACCTGAGACCCTGCACCGGGCCCCTCGTCGGCTTCACCGGTCACTCGACCCCTATTGTAGGAGTGATCACCTTGCCAATAACTCTCGGAGAAGAACTGCAGGTCGTCACCCGAATGACTCTGTTCGTTGTGGTCAACATTTCGTCGGCGTACAACGGGATCATAGGGCGACCCTACCTGGCGGCCATCGGAGCGCTCCCCAGCCTGCTACACGAGATGGTCAAGTTCCAAACCCCCCGAGGGGTTGGGTTAGTGCAGGGAAGCCAGAAGCTGTCCAGGAGCTGCTACGTGGGATCGACCAAACACAAGGGTCCAGAGCAAAACCTGGTGGTCGACCTACCCGGGGGAAGGGACGACTCCTGCCATTAAAAGCCGGCTCCTGCTGACGGCACCGCAGAAGAGGACCAGACCTGCCGCACCCGTCTCGGCCCCCCTTTGAAGAGGGCGGGCTAATCCCTCCGAAGAGCGTGGACCGTCAGTCATGATGTAGTCGGAAACTGTAAGTCTCGAATGAAATATCCTTTTCCCTTTTGCATCTTCGAATTTCGCCATTTCCACCTGAAAATTTCAGCCCAAAAAAATGCAAGACTCCGGGGCAGGACCAATCCTCGCCACCCAAACCGGAGAGGGGCATGGGCCGAGCTACGCGCTCACTCCCCCCCACTAAAGAAGACCTCCGGGGCAAGCTTACGGAGCTTGGCCACCCAAACCGGAGCGCCATATGCGGGGTAGGCGACGGCCCAATACCCGTCCGACTATAGAGGCTGTGGGGAGGCGACGACCCAATACCCGCCCTCTCAAAGACTCTGGGGCAGGACCAATCCTCGCCACCCAAACCGGAGAGGGGCACGGGCAGAGCTACGTGATCGCTCCCCCCCACTAAAGATGACCTCCTGGGCAAGCTTACGGAGCTTGCCCACCCAAACTGGAGCGCCATATGAGGGGTAGGCGAGGGCCCAATACCCGTCCGATTATAGAGGCTGCGGGGAGGCGACGGCCCAATACCCGACCTCTCAAAGACTCCGGGGCAGGACCAATCCTTGCCACCCAAACCGGAGAGGGGCACGGGCCGAGCTATGCGCTCGCTCCCCCCACTAAAGAAGACCTCCGGGGCAAGCTTACGGAGCTTGGCCACCCAAACCGGAGCGCCATATGCAGGGTAGGCGACGACCCAATACCCGTCCGACTATAGAGGCTGCGGGGAGGCGACGGCCCAATACCCGCCCTCAAAGACTCTGGGGTAGGACCAGTCCTCGCCACACAAACCGGAGAGGGACACGGGCCGAGCTACGCGCTCGCTCCCCCCACTAAAGAAGACCTCCGGGGCAAGCTTACAGAGCTTGGCCACCCAAACCGGAGCGCCATATGCGGAGTAGGCGACAGCCCAATACCCGTCCGATTATAGAGGCTGCGGGGAGGCGACGGCCCAATACCCGCCCTCTCAAAGACTCCGGGGCAGGACCAATCCTCGCCACCCAAACTGGAGAGGGGCACAGGCCGAGCTACGCGCTCGCTCCCCCCACTAAAGAAGACCTCCAGGGCAAGCTTACAGAGCTTGGCCACCCAAACCGGAGCGCCATATGCGGGGTAGGTGACGACCCAATACCCGTCCGACTATAGAGGCTGCGGGGAGACGACGGCCCAAAACCTGCCCTCTCAAAGACTCCAGGGCTGGACCAATCCTCGCCACCCAAACCGAAGAGGGGCACAGGCCGAGCTACGCGCTCGCTCCCCCCACTAAAGAAGACCTCCGGGGCAAGCTTACGGAGCTTGGCCACCCAAACCAGAGCGCCATATGCGGGGTAGGCGACGGCCCAATACCCGTCCGACTATAGAGGCTGCAGGGAGGCGACGGCCCAATACCCTCCCTCTCAAAGACTCCGGGGCAGGACCAATCCTCGCCACCCAAACTGGAGAGGGGCACGGGCCGAGCAACGCGCTCGCTCCCCCCACTAAAGAAGACCTCTGGGGCAAGCTTACGGAGCTTGGCCACCCAAACCAGAGCGCCATATGCGGGGTAGGCGACGGCCCAATGCCCGTCCGACTATAGAGGCTGCGGGGAGGTGACAGCCCAATACCCGCCCTCTCAAAGACTCCGGGGCAGGACCAATCCTCGGCACCCAAACCGGAGGGGGGCACGGGCCGAGCTAAGCGCTCGCTCCCCCCACTAAAGAAGACCTCCGGGGCAAGCATACGGAGCTTGGCCACCTAAACCGGAGCGCCATATGCGGAGTAGGCGACGGCCCAATACCCGTCCCACTATAGAGGCTGTGGGGAGGCGACGGCCCAATACCTACCCTCTCAAAGACTCCGGGGCAGGACCAACCCTCGCCACCCAAACCAAAGAGGGACACAGGCCGAGCTACGCGCTCGCTCCCCCCTACTAAAGAAGACCTCCGAGGCAAGCTTACGGAGCTTGGCCACCCAAATCGGAGCGCCATATGCAGGGTAGGCGACGGCCCAATACCCATCTGACTATAGAGGCTGCGGGGAGGCGACGGCCCAATACCCGCCCTCTCAAAGACTCCGGGGCAGGACCAATCCTCGCCACCCAAACTGGAGAGGGGCACGTGCCGAGCTACGCGCTCGCTCCCCCCCACTAAAGAAGACCTCCGGGGCAAGCTTACAGAGCTTGGCCACCCAAACCGGAACGCCATATGCGGGGTAGGCGACGGCCCAATACCCATCCGACTATTGAGGCTGCAGGGAGGCGACGGCCCAATACCCGCCCTCTCAAAGACTTCGGGGCAGGACCAATCCTCGCCACCCAAATCGGAGAGGGGCACGGGCCGAGCTACGCGCTCGCTCCCCCACTAAAGAAGACCTCCGGGGCAAGCTTATGGGGCTTGGCTATCCAAACCGGAGTGCCATATGCGGGGTAGGCGACGGCCCAATACCCGTTCGACTATAGAGGCTGCGGGGAGGCGACGGCCCAATACCCACCCTCTCAAAGACTCTGGGGCAGGACCAATCCTCGCCACCCAAACCAGAGAGGGGCACGGGCCGAGCTACGCGCTTGCTCCCCCCACTAAAGAAGACCTCCGAGGTAAGCTTACAGAGCTTGGCCACCCAAACCGGAGCGCCATATGCGGGGTAGGCGACGACCCAATACCCGTCCGACTATAGAGGCTGCGGGGAGGCGACGGCCCAATACCCGCCCTCTCAAAGACTCCGGGGCAGGACCAATCCTAGCCACCCAAACCGGAGAGGGGCAAGGGCCGATCTACGCGCTCGTCCCCCACTAAAGAAGACCTCCGAGGCAAGCTTACGGAGCTTCGCCACCCAAACCGGAGTGCCATATGCGGGGTAGGCGACGGCCCAATACCCGTCCGACTATAGAGGCTGCGGGGAGGCGACGGCCCAATACCCGTCTAACTATAGAGGCTGCGGGGAGGCGACGGCCCAATACCCGCCCTCTCAAAGACTCCGGGGTATGACCAATCCTCGCCACCCAAACCGGAGAGGGGCACAGGCCGAGCTACGCGCTCGCTCCCCCCACTAAAGAAGACCTCCGGGGCAAGCTTATGGAGCTGGGCCACCCAAACCGGAGCGTCATATACGGGGTGGGCGACGGCCCAATACCCGTCCAACTATAAGGATGGCAAGGGCCTAGCTACCCACCCTCCCAAAGCGGGCATGCGATCCCTCATCTCGAACATCGGGAAACAAATCAGGGCCCGCGGATTGAGGCAACCCTCGCACATGGCCAACACGGATGAGCAACACCCGACACCCATAAAGCCGACAACCGAAATGACCCATCAAACAAAAAAGACGCTCGGGACAAGCGCCACTAATAAAAGCACGCCTGCTGAAAAACAGGAGTTGATGAGTCACATCGGGTGCCACCTATCAGGAGCTGTTTCCAAGGGGCACGATTCCAAGCTGGCTCCAGCTCATCGCGTTAAGGGGAGATAACTGGCTAAAGATATACCATTATAAATACCCCCCAACCCCTTCAGAGGGGGGGACGAAAGAAATAATTTAAGGAAAGGCCAATCCCTCCGCCCCACTCACCCCCAAGAAGGTATGGAAAAGGCGAAGAACCCCAACTGCTCTGGTGGGAAGTCTCCACCGACACGATGACCCCCGATAGGATACTCCTCCTACACGAGGGGCGCCCTGCCCGCAGCTCCCTGCCTTCCCTTAGACAACTTAAGGCACGGAGACGGGAGCTCCAATGACATACTGTGCCCCTCCGCGGACTCCCCGTGGGCACAGGCGCGGCTGGCCGACAACCCGATGGATGGGCCAGACCTGCCAAATCACCCCATCGGGCACTCCAGCGCCGCACCTTCCACCCTTCGACTTCTCATGGACCACATGTGCCAGGGAGAGGTACGGATCGGTGGAAGACCACCCCTTCCCACACCCGCCCAACGGCTACTCCAGCCGACAGGCGAGACAAAGCCCCGCGGGATAGAACAACCACCAAGGACTCCCTCTCCCCCTAATTCTGGAATGGAGGATAAAGCAGCCACAACCGTCCTCAACGTCGGCACGACGCTCCCCACCTCTCCCGGACGTGGACCCTCTGAAGTGACCCAGCACCCCTTCAGGGGCACGACGACGGAGAGGGACGTGCCAAATGAAGCGAGGGCATCCACCCAACTAGAACGGCTCGACAGTTCGCCTACAGACCGACCTATATACCATACCCGGTGCCTGTCTTATTTATTACATTTTGATAAAAGCTAATGAAAAGACCACTCCAAGCAGACCACTAGCAATAACTTAGGCGCACTCAGGCTCGGGAATAACCCCCAAAAAGAGGGGGGACGAGCTCTACGCCACGCACCACACCGACCCCCGCCACCCCGGAGCGGACGGGGGAAAAAGATAGTATAACCGGCTGAAAACTTTCTCGGGCGCACTACCCTAAATAAAGGGAATAAACGCAGCTCGACCAACACCGGGCTAGAGACAACAATGCCAAAACATAACCATGAAAGGGAATTTCCACACACTCAAAGTTTGAATATTGCAAAAAAGTACGGGTATCAACCCCACAAAACTTTACTTTCTTTCTTTCTTTTTTAACACCTACACAAAACTACTCGGTTACATTCCCCACGCCGAGGGCGCATCCGCCAGTCGCGACATCCTTCCCGTCCCCTTCAGGGAAATCCCCCCCCGCCTCGCCGGTCCCTGCCTCGACGTCCTCCCCTCCCTCGCCGGTCTCTACCTTGACGTCCCGCCCTCCCTCGCCGATCAACCGCTTGCCGTCCCCCTCCTCCTTGTCGCTGCAAGCCGCGAGTCAGTCGAGGTCGAGCTCGACTGGCGGGGACAGGCTCGCCACCCTCTCCTTTATCCGGACCAAGCAGGCCTCCTACCCCTCCGCCCGGCCTGTCTCCATGCCCCGGGACATCGCATCTGCGAGGGCAGGGATGACAGTCGTGTCCTGGTACGAGCGAAATTCCTCGACCTTCCGAGACAACTCCTCCTCGGTGGCCTTTGCACGACCCGACAGACCCACCGTATGCTCTTCCTCCCTCCTAAGGGCCTCCTCCAGCTCTTTCAACCTCTCTCTAGCCACGGTCGCCTGCACCTCATGATCGGCCAGGACCGCCTTCAGGCGCTCTACCTCTGCCACATACTGGCCGCACCGCTCCCTCTCCTTAGCCATTCCCTCACCAGCACTTTTGCGAAAGGCGGCAAACTCGGCCGCCACTCTAGCTATGGCACCCTCGGCCTTATGTATGGCCGGCACGTGCCTCATCACTCCAAGCATCAAATTGATGGCCTGCACAAAAAAGGGGCGAGAACCTATTTAGGGTGTTCAATAACACCTACTGGCAAACATCACTCGGCTTACAAAACCTACCTGGATGCCGTGCAAAACCACGGTTCCGCACAACCCCTCGGGCTCCACCGCCTCCAGCGCCACCCTATCGCGGGGTAAGAAAATATTCTCCGCCAGCCTCGTCGCCACGCCACCATCCTCGAAAACGGACTCATCATCCCTCACCTTGAACGGCACCCGATGAAGAGCTTCGTCAGGATAACCCTCGACTTCGGTCCTCTTAGCCTTGAAGCGGACCAACGAGGCCTCACAGCTGGGTTCGGTGGCCCTCTCCAGTCCGAACAACGGACAGCCGTAGGGCCAACTGTCCCAGCCGGCTGACTCGGCCGGGCCGCCCGACGTCTCAGCCCTCCCCTGATGATCGGTAACGGCTACCCCTTCCACTTCAGCGGATACCCGGGGGCTGGATGAACAAGTCCCGGGGGCCTCCACCCCTCCCCCAGTCGACCCTTCGTCCCTGCCCTCCAGGTCGATGAAGGGTGTTGCGATCCCCTCCCCGGACCCGCCCCCCTGCTGACCAGTTTTCCCACGCCCCGAAGCATCAGGGACAGACAAGCTCGCATGCAGCTTCCTCCTCTTCATAGACGCCAGCACCCTCGTCGAACTCCCCACCGCACATTCCTACCGTCCTCTTCAACGTTCGCCCGGCCTGCTCCGCAGCTCATTTCATCATCTCCTCAAGGGACAAACTCATTGTGCGACCTGTCAAAGAAAGAAAGTTCAGGGTAAGCACTTCAGATGCACTAATACCACAACCTATTGTACCTTCGGGCCAGATGTTCAACACTATCATCTCAGCCCGGGCGAGCATCTGGTAATCTCGGCCCTCCACCGGTATCGCCATTAGAAGCTGTGCCACCTATCTCTCCTCGTCCCCCAAATCAACCCCCTCCTTCGCCTCGAGATTCATCTCAGCCCAATCAGATCTTATCAGCACATCCTCCGGCACGCTGACAAACACATACTGCTTGCGCCACCCCTTAATCTTCTCGGGCAACCCCCTAATGAGCGGATGGCTCCTCTTCGCGAAGAGATAATAGCAGGACCCCAACCTCTTCACCGTGAAGAAATAGCAAAATAAAGACAGCGAGGGGCGAACCTGGTTGCTCATGCACAGCACAAGGAAACCCACTACGACACTAATGGCATTGGGCATCAGGCGATACAAGGGCAGCCCCAGGAAATTCAACACATCTAACACAAACGGATGGGGAGGGAAGCGCAACCCTTGTTCGAATGAGGACACATACACTCCCACCTCACGGTCGCCCGCGAAACATACCATCTCTTGCACGTCCGGTTCGCGAACAGAATACGGTGGCCTGACATACATCTCAAAGATCTCCGCGATGGACTTCTTCAGCACCGACTTCACGCCCGCAATCTCGAGGGGCACCTCCCCAGGTTCCGCGGTGGAGCTCCCTCCCCCAACCTCCCTCGACCCCTGACCACGAAACAAAGACGTCGAGAAAGACATCTATAAAACGGACCTCTTACCTAAAGGGCTCCGACGTCTCGGACGGCTTAGCTACGTCTGTGACCGCTTCCACGAGGACGACTCCGGCAAGGACAATGAAACCTCCGACAAACTCCAGCCGCTTGCAAAACCTTCGCCCAACAATCAGCTTTGCTTCGCTCCCCTCCCTGACACCTTTTTAGGCGACTACGCAAAGCATCCTGACCGTCGACCTCGCAACATGTGTCATCAATCCGATCCCTCTCCCACGTCGATCCACGTGGTCTGACGCTTCGCGTAATGGAAGCCGTCACTTCTGCCACGCGTCCACCTCGAAGTTGTCGGGTCGCTTCGATTCCTGCCCGCCGTCGAATCGCCAAGATGACGTCTAGTCACGCGACCGCCACTGAATTGGGTTGAATATTGCATATTTAACCTCCCAGTTAGCTCTATTTTATGATCATATGATGCTTAATTGATCTCTAATATGTTCGTATTTTGTACATCATCGGTTATTAGAGAAATCACCTTAGTTGAGCATAAAACAGCAATTAACTGAGTATTTCTGCACTTTTTATATTTTTCATGGCTTGGTCTCAATCTCACGATTCCAACGACTGTTTATTTGTATTTTTCTGAGATCTGTGCTAATTACTATGAATTTTTGAATGCAGAATACAATTTAAAATGAAGAAATAAAAAGAAAATTCGGCTGCACGAATCTTGGCGCACTCGTGGCGTCGATCAGGCCGTCCCTGCTTCAATCCAACGACGCTGAGCAACCGGACGACGCGGCAAATCGAGGGCCGTTGGATCTCGATCCAACGGCCCGCATCAGCGGCGCTCGAGAATTAAAAAGCGGCGACATGGGCTTTTATCGACCGTCCGATGCTGATCCAATGGTCCGCTGTGAAGGCTGACGAGCGGGCGACGTGGGCTTTTATCGACCGTCGGATGCTGATCCAACGGTCCAGACGAACGCCGATGCGGATTCGAATTTAGCAGCGCACGAATCTTAAAGCGCTACGTGGCGAGCGGAGGCGCGATCCCGCATGCGATGAGCGGTCGAGATTTGATCCGACTGCGGATCGGGTTAAAAATTGATAATGGGTGCGGTTTTGCACCCGTTAAGCACCCCAAACCCGCAATGCCTATTATTTAAGCGTATTCTAGGGTTTTGGGGCATATTCTGGCGTATTTTGGGACTTTTGGAGCGGCTACTGTGCGTATTTCTCCAGGAGAAAATTCTAAAAATTTTTAGAGTCTGTTCTTCCTATTCTCAGAGAGTTTTGGGTTCTAAAGTGGAGATTTGGCGATAAATTCTTGAACTTATACCCCGTATTTGGTGTATTTCATTGTATTTTGCTACAAAAACGATGTATTTTGCTATGCAATCTGATTTTTATTGCACAATGCGTGGCTAATATCCTTGTGCTATGGTTGTGATGTAGTTAGGAGTATGTAGTCGCTAATTCTCATGTCTTTAGCCCTATTATCATGTCGAAATTGCTAGTTATGTTGATTTCTACAACGTATTTGATGGGTATTTGCTTATTGTCGATATTGTTGATGTGCCCTATGGCTAGGCCCTGATAAGGCTAGCTAATTTGTGTTCTCTAATCTGAACTTATCGCTGCGATTATTGCTTAATGAGATCAACATTGCTAGTAATACGTTTAAGGCTATTTTGACTAGTTTTCATCAATTCAGCTTCCGACGTCCTCACGCCTTGATCGGGTGAAGCGTTGTGCGACATTAAAAGACGTGAAATTTCAGCGACTATAAACTCTTAATGAACCCACAACCGTAGCATATTTGTCTCATTGAATACCAAACTTTCGTGATACCGTAATACTTTTAGGAACCACTTCCTTTGCTACCAATCTTTACACTATTTTTCACCTTCACAAAGGTGGTTGTTTTCTTAACCGTATATTATATTTGATTAGTTGAATTTGTGTTATCTCAGGTCGACTTGTCCCGAGGATACGACTCTGGACTCTCCAGGTACTACTTGCACGATCTCCTGCGCTTGGGAGTAAAGCTCACATTGTTTTGAGAGAGGCAAGTTTTTGGCGCAAAGATTGGAGTCTTCGCTTGCCTGAAGCTCTATGGGCCTACAGGACAGCATACAAGACTATCTTAGGGATGTCATCATTCCGTTTGGTTTATGGAAAAAATTGCCATCTTCCTGTTGAATTAGAACATAAATATTTTTGGGCAATTAAAACTCTTAATTTGCTTGATGACTCATCAAATGTCTCTCGTAAATTGCAGATCATGGAGCTTGATGAAATACGACGAGAAGCATATGAAAATGCGAAACTAGCAAAGGAAAGGATGAAAGATGTGCATGACAAGATGATCCTACGAAAGGAATTCAAAATTGGAGACAAGGTCCTGTTGTACAATTTAAGACTCCATATATTTATAGGAAAGCTGCGCTCAAAATGGACGTGACCATACTTTGTCAAAGAAGTCTTTTCTCATGGAGCGGCGGTCTTAGTGAATGAGAAGGATGGCCATGAATTCAAAGTCAATGGACAATGTCTGAAACATTTTCAAGAGCTTTGGGCCAGAGAGGATACCACCATTGATCTCACAGATCCACCTTCGGGCTAATCAGGTGTGTTCTTTCCATGATTCCCTCTCCTTAACATTGAGGACAATGCTTATTTTAAGTTGGGGGGAGGGTATAAACTTTTAGGATTTTTTTTCTTCTTTTTTTAAGTAGTTCCCTTTTGCGAATTTTTTTTCTTTTTATAAAAAAAGGGGTTGAGTCAAGAAAAGAATTATCACCAATGCTTATTACACCTAGAAATGAACCTCATGTGATGACAATTCTCGAAGTCAATTCACCACTGTTCACATATGATTTATTTTCCTCCACCACTATTGTTACATATTTCATTCTCATTCGACATGAATGCTAGTACTCATGGTAAATCTCTGTTGATATATCTCAATGGTAGGACTGATTGATGATTTAATGGCTCTTGAAGTTATGAATTAGCAAGTCGTATGCTTTCAATGGAACACACCATCACAAAATGACTGGAGCATTGCTTTTTATCTCATATTCATTGCTATTTGCATGCTTTGTATGACTTTGGGTAGAAAAAGTCTACACTGTCTTTTGAAATGATTGGGATAACCCATTCTTGTGAAAAAAATAAAGAAAAGGAAGCTATCTCGCTAAGTTATTTATGCATGCACAAAAGAAAGAATAAAATAAGATGAATGAACGAATAAATGTGTCATTAAAGAAATAACTTGGTTGGCTCGAGTAGTACAGTCCGAGGGGTCCTTCTTGGCCTAATGCCCTATTATCGTCTGAATTGGGAGCCATTGACTGGAACCTCAATCATTTGATGGAGCGATCCAAGTTATACATTTTTTTCCGCGAATATTTCTTGATGCGAGTTACGCGGAACTATTAAAAAAAAGAGAAATAAAATAGAGGATAAGTGTGCATATTTAGCGAGGCAAGAAAACTTCCAAAGCTTAAAGAAAGCACAAGATATGGTGTGATTTCCTATGAATGAAAATTGACGTGTGTATGTCTTGATACAATTCTATTCTTTTGATGCTTGCTTTGCATGATACATCTGCACTCCAAGTTAGAATATTTGATTGAACGGTGTGAGCCATTGATTTTGTATACTATGAGCTATGAAGTAATGGATAGTGAATTTAAGTCTATTTTATAACCATTTGAGATACTTGATTTTCATCGTTAAACCCATGAGTACAATTATATAATGAGCATGAAATCTTGGCATTAGTGTGTGGTCATATTCTTTTGTCTTTGTAGTATGGTGGTGAGTAAATTGAGATCTAATACGGTGATCTATGTGTATATTTGATATCGTAATTCGCTCTTTTTGTTAAAGACTAGTAAAACGCTAGTTGGGGGTGTGATTTGGATTGAATATTGCATATTTAACCTCCCAGTTAGCTCTATTTTATGCTCATATGATGCTTAATTGATCTCTAATATGTTCGTATTTTGTACATCATCGGTTATTAGAGAAATCACCTTAATTGAGCACAAAACAGCGATTAACTGAGTATTTCTGCACTTTTTATATTTTTCATGGCTTGGTCTCGATTTCACGATTCCAACGACTATTTATTTGTATTTTTCTGAGATCTGTGCTAATTACTATGAATTTTTGAATGCAGAATACAATTTAAAATGAAGAACTAAAAAGAAAATTCGGCCGCACGAATCTTGGCGCACACGTGGCGTCGATCAGGTCGTCCCTGCTTCAATCCAACGACGCTGAGCAACCGGACGACGCGGCAAATCGAGGGCCGTTGGATCTCGATCCAACGGCCCGCATCAGCGGCGCTCGAGAATTAAAAAGCGGCGACATGGGCTTTTATCGACCGTCCGATGCTGATCCAATGGTCCGCTGCGAAGGCTGACGAGCGGGCGACGTGGGCTTTTATCGACCGTCGGATGCTGATCCATCGGTCCAGACGAACGCCGATGCGGATTCGAATTTAGCAGCGCACGAATCTTAAAGCGCTACGTGGCGAGCGGAGGCGCGATCCCGCATGCGATGAGCGGTCGAGATTTGATTCGACTGCGGATCGGGTTAAAAATTGATAATGGGTGCGGTTTTGCACCCGTTAAGCACCCCAAACCCGCAATGCCTATTATTTAAGCGTATTCTAGGGTTTTGGGGCATATTCTGGCGTATTTTGGGACTTTTGGAGCGGCTACTGTGCGTATTTCTCCAAGAGAAAATTCTGAAAATTTTCAGAGGCTATTCTTCCTATTCTCAGAGAGTTTTGGGTTCTAAAGTGGCGATTTGGTGATAAATTCTTGAACTTATACCCCGTATTTGGTGTATTTCATTGTATTTTGCTACTAAAACGATGTATTTTGCTATGCAATCTGATTTTTATTGCACAATGCGCGGCTAATATCCTTGTGCTATGGTTGTGATGTAGTTAGGAGTATGTAGTCGCTAAATCTCATGTCTTTAGCCCTATTATCATGTCGAATTTACTAGTTATGTTGATTTCTACAACGTATTTGATGGGTATTTGCTTATTGTCGATATTGTTGATGTGGCCTATGGCTAGGCCCTGATAAGGCTAGCTAATTTGTGTTCTCTAATCTGAACTTATCACTGCGATTATTGCTTAATGAGATCAACATTGCTAGTAATACGTTTAAGGCTATTTTGACTAGTTTTCATCAATTCATCTTCTGACGCCCTCACGCCTTGACCGGGTGAAGCGTTGTGCGACATTAAAAGACGTGAAATTTCAGTGACTATAAACTCCTAATGAACCCACAACCGTAGCATATTTGTCTCATTGAATACCAAACTTTCGTGATACCGTAATACTTTTAGGAACCACTTCCTTTGCTACCAATCTTTACACTATTATTCACCTTCACAAAGGTGGTTGTTTTCTTAACCGTATATTATATTTGATTAGTTGAATTTGTGTTATCTCAGTTCGACTTGTCCCGAGGATACGACTCTGGACTCTCCAGGTACTACTTGCACGATCTCCTGTGCTTGGGAGTAAAGCTCACATTGTTTTGAGAGAGGCAGCCACCAGGCCCCTTCGATTCCCGCCCAAATCCCGGCGAAATGATTACCCCTTTTCGAAAACACGCCAACCTTAGCCTCTTCTTTCTATGCGCCGCTCGTACCAAGGATGAGTCTAGCCTCTGTAGAGGCGGCCGACACAAGAATGCACCGCCCTTACCAAGGATGCATCCGACCTCCATCGGGGCAGCCGAAACAGGAATGCGCCGCTTAATCAATTTCGGATTTCGGTTTCAACGCTCCCCAAACGCTCGTACGGACTGTGCCACTTCGCACCGCCTCTGTGATCCACTGGGAATCACACTTAGTTTCCAAACAAACCCCTGGTAAGCACGGTATATCTCAACTTCCCTCTCCCGACGACCCGGATATCCTCGGCAGAGCGAAGTTGGGGGCAGTAACGTCCCTCACAAAACTAATGGTCTACTGGCACAACAAGGAAGAAGACAGTCCAACACAAGACCAGCACTATGCATTTATCCAAATAACAAAGTTATACATTGAACCTTCCGCACACTACAACAAGACGTTGGTTATAACCCTCACACAAGGAGGTACAGGATTCCACAAACCTGCTTCCTCAGCGACGCCGCCTCTCAGCCGACCGAGCCCTCACGTCTCTCGCCACCTGGCGAACTCCCGCATCCCTTGCCTCTTGCAACATCGGCACAACATGCTCGTCATGGTAGCGGCAAATAGCGGCCTCGATCACTTCGCCTTCAACTTCCCGCTTTTTCTCCAACCGCAGCATCACGATACCCTTCTCCCTCTTCTCCGCCTCAAGGGCCTCCTTTAGGCCGGCTATTTGCCACCTCTGTAACGCGATCACCTCCGCCTTGCTAGCCAACTCTGTGACGTGCGACGACCGGATGTCATCCCTCTCCCGCGTCATCTCTAGGAGTTGGCGCTCGACCGTTGCTTTTGACGAATCAAAGTATGCGGCCCGCCCCTTTTCTACCTCACAGGCCATCCTAACCTTCTCCAGCTGCGCTTCCGTGTCCCTCAGCTTCGCCTTGACCTCGTCGAGGTTCGCCCTCGCTACCTCAAGAGACGCTCTGGTGGCGGCCACATGAGTGCGGCCCCGTAGGGCTACCAGGTCCGTAACCATCTACAAAAGACCCGAATTAGCAGGGAACGAATAAAGAAAGCCTAAGGGCGAGGCGAGAGAACCGGCTTACCTGCACGACATGCCATACAGCAGAGCCGCACAACCATTTCGCCCCCACGAGAGTCAAGGATTCACGATCGCGCGGTAACATGCAATACTCGGCGAGGCGCGCTGCCACCCCGGCGTCCTCGAATACCGACTCACCACAGCCTACTCGAAAAGGGAACTTATGGAGACGGTTATCTGGATACGCCTCGACCTCCTCTCGAGTCCTCTTGAAACGAATGAGGGCACCCTCACAGCTCGGGCTTATCGACCTCCCCATATCCCACGAAGGGATCCCGTATGGCCATTTCTGAACCAAACGCACCTTGCGATGCTCGATCACCTCCGATACCCCCGACGGGACGGAGGGACCGGCCTCCCGCTGTAATGCCCTACCAGCTACTGCACAAGTACTAGAGGGGGGGTGAATAGTACTTTAAAATAATAAGGCGTATAATTCCAAATTAAATTGCACACAACTACCAAATCAATTTGCGGAAGCTTAAATTGAATGACAACAATGAAATTAACAATGCTAACAAACGATGTTAATGGGTTCGGATCCACCCAAGTCTCCCCGACTTGTTCCCGGTGATCCTACGTCCCAACCACCCGGATCCCCTCCGGATACTTGAGTTAGAAACCCTAACTCAAGATTTCCACTATGAATATCTTGTGAAAAACCTTCACAAGATCAAATCATACATGCAATGGCAAAGTGAATCCCACAACCCGGGATCACAAACTTCTCTCACAACCGAGAGAGCCAACAAGCAATATAAAAGAGTTTAGATGAAATAAATACTCTTACCACAAAATCCTATACCTTGAGTTTTTCTTACCCAATAGGTGGAATGAAGGATTTGAGGAAGATGAAGTTACCAAAACCTAGCACCAAGGAAATGACCAGCAATGGGTGCCTAGGGTTGATTTGGAAACTTGAATCAAGCAATAGCTTGAAGAGCTCACCAAGAACAAGCTTCTCTCTAGATCTAGATCACCATCTAGTCGGTCAGTACTTGTTCTTGTACCAACTAACATGCACAAACAAATCCGAATCGAAGCGCGACGCTTCGAGGAAGTTAGAATGAACTTGTGCAAGGATCCTAGAGCTACGTAAAGAGCGTAATGAAGATAGAAACGTAAGATATACTCAAGGCTTAACATTCTATCAATCGAGACTAAAAGACTATAAATAAAACCTTAATAAACGGTCTTTGAGAGCTTCGATTGAATCTTCATAACTTCCAAAACGGCGCAAGAGCTTCAACGAAGCTTTAGGCATGAATACGAGCTTTTGGAAGTGTTGAGATGTCGCTTTGAATATTCTCGTGAAATTGGCGATGATCTCCAATACTGCGCTCACAAATTGTTAGTTCATGAATTATTTATGTTTGCTCATCATCCAAAACCAAATCCGGGGAGTCCAATATTCAACACCCGCATGGACGAGCCCGCAGGAAGATCTTCGCCGGGCCCATCGACAGAGATACCTGATTCGGCCGCCCTCCGTCCCGGATGCACCCTCTCCTCACGGGAGACCCCGCCTCCCCGTTCCCGGGATCCTACCTCGCGCGCCACCCCCTTGCCTTTCTCACAAGGATCAGTGTCCTCCGAGACGGGGGCTCCGGCCGATCCCGACACCTCATCCGGCCCTCGCATCACGTCTCCACCTACGAAGGAAAAAGAGATCAGGGTAAGCCTAGCTAAAGGTTTACCAAATGTCAAAGATACCTAGGGGCCAAAAGTCCTGGGCGAGCTGACTGCTCCGCGTCAAACTCGCTAGCTGATGGTAAGCCTCGGGTAGTTCCATCAGAATCTGAGCTCTTGCAAGATCTTCCCCTATCAGCTCCACCCTTTCATTCACTAGAGGATTCCGTGCCCCCCAGTTCGACATCAACACCACGCCGATTGACATCATCACGAAGGCAAACTCCCTCATCCATTCGCCAACATCGTCGGGCACCCCGCGGATAAGTTCTCATCCTCTCCTAGCGCAAACACAGTAATACATTCCCCTCTTCCGGACTACAAAGAAATGCTGGAACAGCGCCAGTGAGGGAATCAAGGAGCAGGCAAGACACAAGACGACAAACCCCACCAACAAGCCCCAGGAACGGGGCGCTAGGGCAAATATCGGCAACTCCAGGAAATTCAATAGATAAAGCAAATACGGGTGGATCGGGAAACGGAGCCCCAACTCGAATGACCGGACATAAACCCCAACCTCATTATCTCCAGGAAAACACACCGTTTCCTCTGACCCGGGGACTCGTACCTCATAGGGTAGTCGCACGAACCGCACGTGTATCTCCCTGATGTTGATCCTATCCAACATACATTGGAGGGATCCAATCGCTCTCGGGACAACGGTGCGCCATGACCCCCTCTCCCTAGACCACCGCACCCCCCGCGGCAACGCCCCCTCTTCCACTGGCTCCTCCTCCCCCACTCGTATACCGCTTCTGACCTCGAAACTAGAAGCCATCGGTCGGAAAGTAAAGAAATTATTATTATTACCTAGCTGATCTGTCAAGTCGGGATGACTTTCGGAAGAAGATGACCGGCGGAGGAAGTCGCAACCAAACCTGTAAGCGATAGACGGAAGTATCGAACACTGGAGAAGAATAAAAGATGGAAGAAAACTCCCGCTGACCGCCTTCAAAACCTTTTTTATTTTAAAGGTGGGCCACCGGGTCATCACTGTAGGAAGATATATGCCCATAAGGCAATTTATCTTGATTATACGTCTTGTTCATACCGTATATGGTACGTATTACTCTAAGTATAAAATCATTTGTATTAATATACTTAGATAATATCCATAGACTTATAGTTAGGTCCTTACATATCTAGATGAGATCTCGATTATGAGTAAGTAAGCGACCGAATAGAAACGTAAGTCTTAAACGGTTCGTGATCATAGATGTGTCGAGAACTGGATATCGACACATCGGATAGATTACTGTGTCTTCGTCTTACCTTCGGGTAATGATGATCTCATAGTCATTCGACTTGGTGAAGTCGGAGACGAGACACAGGTGCTCATTGGAGAATGAGTTCACTGAACGACCAAGTTAGAGTTATTAAATGGTTAACTTTAATGATCTGTCTTTAATAACTCTAGGGTGATGATAGGTTAGTTGATCCTTAAGACTTGAAGTCATCTGTACCAACCTGTGAGCGGACGGTGTAGCTTAGACCCATGATCTAGCTTCGAGGACCAGTCCTGATGAAAGATCTTAGGTTGGGCTGCACCTGAAGCTCCCAAGGTGAGAAAAGTGACTAAGATGGGATTCGTCACTTCCATTAAAGGGAAGTTAGTGTTATAGGCTCAGTACGGTCTTTATGTTAATCCTCGGCCGGGGTACGTTGCAAGTAGTACAACGTGTATACAATAAAGACCGCCGTATACTGACTAATGTTGTCTAATAGGGTTGACAGTAAACCATACCCTAGGCCAACAATAACACAGTCTTGACGAAGGGATTTTAGCTAACGGAATTCATCACTGACACAGCCAATGCAAACCCTATGATACTTTTGTCAAAGGTTCGATCATGTTATGATGACTCTGAAACAGGGACGACAGCTACTGCTCGTAGTGACCGTCGTCTAGGGGATTCGAGCCCCAACCTGTAGTAAGGTCAGGCTGTAGGGTCTTACACCGACGAGTGTTCGTGTCTTAGTAATAGGAATATAGAATAGAGAGAAATATCATTTGATGATATTCACAAGTTAAGTTGTGAAAGTTAGTCGCATTAGCAATAGGGACACAACGTTGCATTAGATGCTAACTTTGACTAAACGTGTTGTAAATTAGTTACGAAGAATTTGGTAGGAACAAACTTGTTGGAAAGGGTTACCTGGATGACGGGATCGTCCCGGTCTAAACACAGGTTCAAACCGCGTCCAAATCGGAGCTCAAACGAGCCCAGAAACGCAGAAAGAGTTCAAGGGGAAGTGGGTTAGACCCACTGGGCCAAAAGGCCCATGTGCAAAGGCAAAACAGGCGACGCCCGCTGGCTGCAACGGGCGTACGCCCGTTGCAGCAGCGGGCGCGGCCCGCTGCACAGCGGGCGGGCGCCCGGGCTGATGCAGCTGGCACGGCCCGCTACACGCAGCGGGCCAGCGCCCACTGCAAGCAGGCGCGGCCCGCTGCACAGCGGGCCCGCGCCCGCTTGTGCAGCGGGCCAGCGCCCGCTGCAGCAGCGGTCGGTCGGCCCGCCCTTTTTCCCTTGGGCGGGCGCGCCCGCTAAGCCTAGCGGGCGCGCCCGCAACTTAAGTCAAAATTAGGGGTTTTTGAAACCCTAATGACGGCTACGAATTTTGAGAAATTGCTAAACTTTGAGCAATTGTTTGAGGGCTCAAACGAAGTCGAAATTCGTCACCGTCAGTTCCTACGTGTTCACCATTCCAAGCTTTTCTGATTGATAGCTTGTTTGGTGTCTGAAGTTTAGTATGTGAGGAGAATTAATTCGTTAAAGTTTGACTTTGTGAAAGGCTAACTTTAAAGTTGAAAATAAGCCAAATGGCTTAATTGAATTTTTCTCTTCATGGGAATTGTCCCACATTGCCCGCAACGAGAAATTGAGTGCTCACTCCCTGTATAAATAGGGGTGCACTCTCCTCGTTGAAAAACACACCAGTCAACGATCGAGTAGCTCCAGATTTTTAGAGCAAGCTCGATCGGCGACTAAATCTCTCTCTCTATTTTCCTATTCTCCAGAGTAGTCCTAGTACGACTACGAAGGGGGTTTGGATCTGATCCGGACGTCTAAGACGCGGGTTCTTCTCAAGTGAAACTTTCTACCGCGTGTGATCGGCTCGGAGGCGAAAGCAGCTCGGGCGGATCGGTGCGAGGGTGCGAGGCGGCTCAGGCAGATCGGGTCAACACGGCTCGGCTACGAGGAGCTTCTCAAGACGGTGCGGTACATCTTGCCTGCTCCAGGGCCAAGATTCCGGGTATGTGGTTAAGCGTTTTTCTAGCGTAGTTTTAATTAGTCGCTCTAGTGTAGATCCTTCTTGGGGTGGTCAGACCCACTCCAAGTCGGCATAGATCGGGCTAGGTTCTGGCTCCCCAGAGCCTAGCTAAATAGTTTAGCTAGTGTAGAAATTTTGATTTCTGGTTTTCCGCTGCGCTTTTGTGCCTCCGTGGTCCGTCCGACTTAAGACGGATACGGATCCGAGCTCTGGGGGTCCGCCAAAACCCCAACAGTGGTATCAGAGCCACGGTTATGCTATAGATCTACTATAACGACTTTTTAATCGTTAAAAATGCTTAGCTTTCATGTACAAAACCTTTTAGCTTTATGTTAAATTAGTTTTGAAAATATTTTTGTGTTTCAAAAAATTAATTTTGCAACACGGAAATTTATTTTAATTTTGGGACAAATTATTTTATGCGATAAATCTAAAAAGTAGTCTCCTTTGTTTTAAATACTTTATAAAATTTTTATGAGACATTAAAAATTTTAAAAGAGTGTTTAAAGTTTATGTAAACTTTAGAAAATTTTTATTTTTGAAATTTAAGAATTTTTCTTTAATTACATAAAAGTTAGCGATCTTTAAAACTTTATTTGAAAGCTTCTAAGAGGATTTCTAAAAGTTTTAAAAGAGTTTTAAAATTGTTTTTAAAATATGTAAATAATAGAAATGTTTTATTTTCATGAGATGAAACATAAATTAATTTCTTTTATTACATAGATGTTTCTAAAATTATTATGTAACATTTTAATTTTAGAAATAAGGTTAAAAATTTTAAAGGCCTAGGTTTAAAATTATTAGATAATTTTGTACGACCTAGTTTTATGCGATAAAAAATTTTTATGAAGGCTTTAAAATTTTTAATCTTTAATTTTAACTGTTAAAATTTAAATTTACATGTTTATATTATATAGATAATTTTTAAATTTGCAAATACATTTTATATGTCACTAAAATGAAACTTTCTTTTATGCGGATAAAGTTAGTTGTGTCATTTCATGTTGAATAATGTATTCACAAACCTTATTAGGTTAGCCATTAAAATTTTATAAGATGAAATTTCAATATGACAAGTGACATGCTATGTTTGATAAAACAAAACAACATCGAACCTAATACCTGATTAGGGTAGTCCCTTTTGTTTTGTAAATCATTTCATTAAAACGTTCAATTAAATGATTTTCATAAAAAGACAATGTTGAATTGTTTTATTAAAATCCTAATTAGATTGGGGTAGCAAGTTGAACGTAGAACCTTATAGTTGATAAGGACTTAATAAAAGATGTTCAACCAATCTGAAAAATTTTGAATTTTAGGATCAACTAGTTGATAAGGATTAACTAGTTCTCTTAATTAAAAGCCATTTAGTTGTTTGGAAAACATAAGATTGATGACAACTCCTTCAATGGATCATGATGTCGGTCAATGTGCTTGGCTAAAGTTTTTGGACCAACCTAGCTAGACTGGGTAACAAGTGGTCCTGGCTTAGTCAATTCCCTGGCCGCGTCCGCTGGACCGCAAGGAGTCGATTCATGACTGTGTAAGTCCATCGACTATACCTAAGTCAATACGATAATAATCTTGTTCAAGATAAATCGTAGCCCTCCTTGTTTTAGGAGTTGGCAACTGTAAGAAACATGTTCCAGTTGTTGAGCTACACTCAAGCCGTGACATGTCAATCTTATAGAAACCGATTTCTTGATTGACATCTTAACCTAACTGAAACCGTTGTCTCACCCTTCGAGCTTCGGCGTAAGTCTAACCAAGAATGTAGTCTAAGACCTGACCCAAACCGGCGCGTCGTGCATACACCGAGCAAAGGGGCAAGTCAGGCTAGACACGAAGACAAGGGTCCGACTAGGCTAGCCATTATGATCCGGTTGAGCACACTCATGATCACAAATGACTAGGGGTAAAAATCGATAGGGAATCATAGTAAATATGATTGACGACGAGTTCGTCTACCGACTGCAGAGTCGGACAACTTGTTGAGATACACTCAAGGTTGTCAGACTCAGGGTAGTCGGATCCCTCTCTCACAAATATTATTTTATAATAAATTGTTTATTATTATGGCTTTAAATAAATTTAGTGGGAGAATATAGTTTTATTAAAACCATTAAAACTATACTACGAACATATACTAACTAAATTATCTATAAAATGCAGAATGGACTCAGGTCTAAAATACATGGTAGAAAAGAACGTGCTGGATGGAACCAACTACAAAGACGGGCTTAGGAACATTAAGTTGGTCCTTTCCCTAGCTGGGATTGGATACATATTGTTCGAGGACGCTCTGGATAAGCCCGATGAGGATTCGACCCACGAAGAGAAAGAAGCCTTCAAGTTGTACCAGAGGGATGCAGAGAAGGCAAGATGCCTTACTCTAGCTTCGATGACCAATGAACTGCAAAGGAAGCATGAACATATGGATGTTCAGAGCATACTCCTTAATGCACAAGAATTGTATGGCAAGCGATCCAGAGCTGCCAAGTTCGAAGCTACTAGAAACCTCTGGGGCACGAAGATGACGACAGGACCCGTACAAGATCATGTTATCAAGATGATCGGGTACGTAGAGGACGCCGCCCAGTTAGGATTTGTCCTGGACAATGAGATGTCCACAGACATTATCCTAAAGTCTTTAACTCCCGAATTCAAGCCCTTTATAACTGGCTTTATAATGAACAGCCTTGAGACGGATCTTCCTGGTCTCCTCAATATGCTCCGGCAATTTGAGGAGATTGAGAAGAAGCCGACTGCACTGGTTGTTGGCTCTGCTACTTCCGACCAGCCGAAAGGCAAAGGGAAGAAGAGGCAGGTCCCACAACCTGCGAAGGCTAAGAATGGGAAGAAGAAGAACAAAGGAGCCCCGTCGAAATCTGAGTGCTTCCATTGCCACAAGATTGGCCACTGGAAGAGGAACTGCAAGATCTATCTTGCAGAGAAGAAGAAAGGGCATACAGATGCCTCTACCTCAGGTACAAATTAAAATTCAATTAAATGCAATTATTTCCATTCATATAGTGTGAGACACTTATAGACATCTATGTACTGTATACAGGTGGCTGATAAGAACTGGAGATTGGAGAAGTACGGAGATCGGTCAGCAATCAAAGCAACAGTTGCTGCTGGGACCGCTCAAAGACTTCTGGAGACGATGATCGTGATGAAGATGATATTTTTCTTATTTGAATAAAATGTATCATCTTTAAGGATCGAAAACAATGAATGAGTGCTTTGCACTCAAGGTTTATTTTTGATAAACAAATTAAGGTTCTTTTAATGAACCCGTTGTTTTGGAATGGATGTCTCGTTTGCTGCAATTGAAATTGAATTGGCTTAAATTCTGTGGATGTAGCTTTTCTGCGATGGTTGCGTATATTTTCGAATAATGGTGTATAGCTTCGATAATATTGATTTTGGAGCTGACTAAATGTTAGAAGTCAATCAGTAGTTAAGTGTAGGTTCCAGTGGGGCGTATAAATTGTGTGCGATCACAATAATACGCAAATCAAGATTAATTCTTGATTGTCTGCATTTAGTTATTAAAAGAGTTAATACTAAATGTGGTTAAAGGAATAAGTACAGTGTAGGACGTTTTGATTGAACGATTCAATGTCAAGATTCCTTAAAACGATCTTGACTTGACTCATTCGTCAAACCGAATCTGACACTTGTACATTCCATCTGAGGCACTTACCAAATGGTTATTTTTGCACATAAATCTAAATATGATTTAGATATTATGTTGAAGAAATTTGACCAGGTAATTCTTAAAGTCAGTGGGAGCGAGCTCATATACTTAGTTCCGTTTTTCGGACTAAGTAAAAAGGATTTTTCACTTTAATAAATCTTCTATATAAATCATTAAGTCAAAATTGTTTTGATTTAATCGTATATATATATAGACTTAGGGTGTCAAATATGTACTTGACATATTGACACAATAAAGTGGAGTGAGCTAGAACTGACTTACGGAAATAGTAGACCCCACATCTAAATCGTATAAGCTAACTGTTAGCTATACAAAGTTAGGAAAATTGATCCAGATCATTTTTCCAAAGGATCAACCCTGTGTGATCAAGAGATGTAATTTCAATCCATTAAAATTCGTTGTAGATACTTATTAGTAGAACCATTCTTAGGTTTGCCATATCAAATGTCAAAGTGACAGATATGCTATAACGGTATGAGATACTGAGATAAATAGCCTAAGTGCAAGTGGGAGATGTAGGAAGATATATGCCCATAAGGCAATTTAACTTGATTATACGTCTTGTTCATACCGTATATGGTACGTATTACTCTAAGTATAAAATCATTTGTATTAATATACTTAGATAATATCCATAGACTTATAGTTAGGTCCTTACATATCTAGATGAGATCTCGATTATGAGTAAGTAATCGACCGAATAGAAACGTAAGTCTTAAACGGTTCGTGATCATAGATGTGTCGAGAACTGGATGTCGACACATCGGATAGATCACTGTGTCTTCGTCTTACCTTCGGGTAATGATGATCTCATAGTCATTCGACTTGGTGAAGTCGGAGACGAGACACAGGTGCTCATTGGAGAATGAGTTCACTGAACGACCAAGTTAGAGTTATTAAATGGTTAACTTTAATGATCTGTCTTTAATAACTCTAGGGTGATGATAGGTTAGTTGATCCTTAAGACCTGAAGTCATCTGTACCAACCTGTGAGCGGACGGTGTAGCTTAGACCCATGATCTAGCTTCGAGGACCAGTCCTGATGAAAGATCTTAGGTTGGGCTGCACCTGAAGCTCCCAAGGTGAGTAAGTGACTAAGATGGGATTCGTCACTTCCATTAAATGGAAGTTAGTGTTATAGGCTCAGTACGGTCTTTATGTTAATCCTCGACCGGGGTACGTTGCAAGTAGTACAACGTGTATACAATAAAGACCGCCGTATACTGACCAATGTTGTCTAATAGGGTTGACAGTAAACCATACCCTAGGCCAACAATAACACAGTCTTGACGAAGGGATTTTAGCTAACGGAATTCATCACTGACACAGCCAATGCAAACCCTATGATACTTTTGTCAAAGGGTCGATCACGTTATGATGACTCTGAAACAGGGACGACAGCTACTGCTCGTAGTGACCGTCGTCTAGGGGTTTCAAGCCCCAACCTGTAGTAAGGTCAGGCTGTAGGGTCTCACACCGAGGAGTGTTCGTGTCTTAGTAATAGGAATATAGAATAGAGAGAAATATCATTTGATGATATCCACAAGTTAAGTTGTGAAAGTTAGTCGCATTAGCAATAGGTACACAACGTTGCATTAGATGCTAACTTTGACTAAACGTGTTGTAAATTAGTTACGACAAATTTGGTAGGAACAAACTTGTTGGAAAGGGTTACCTGGATGACGGGATCGTCCCGGTCTAAACATAGGTTCAAACCGCGTCCAAATCGGAGCTCAAACGAGCCCAGAAACGCAGAAAGAGTTCAAGGGGAAGTGGGTTAGACCCACTGGGCCAAAAGGCCCATGTGCAAAGGCAAAACGGGCGACGCCCGCTGGCTGCAACGGGTGCACGCCCGTTGCACAGCGGGCGCGGCCCGCTGCAGCAGCGGGCGCGGCCCGCTGCACAGCGGGCCCGCGCCCGCTTGTGCAGCGGCGCAGCCCGCTGCAGCAGCGGGCGGGCGGCCCGCCCTTGCTCCCTTGGGCGGGCGCGCCCGCTAAGCCTAGCGGGCGCGCCCGCAACTTAAGTCAAAATTAGGGTTTTTTGAAACCCTAATGACGGCTACAAATTTTGAGAAATTGCTAAACTTTGAGCAATTGTTTGAGGGGTCAAACGAAGTCGAAATTCGTCACCGTTAGTTCCTACGCGTTCACCATTCCAAGCTTTTCTGATTGATAGCTTGTTTGGTGTCTGAAGTTTAGTATGTGAGGAGAATTAATTCGTTAAAGTTTGACTTTGTGAAAGGCTAACTTTAAAGTTGAAATTAAGCCAAATGGCTTAATTGAATTTTTCTCTTCATGGGAATTGTCCCACATTGCCCGCAACGAGAAGTTGAGTGCTCACTCCCTATATAAATAGGGGTGCACTCTCCTCGTTGAAAAACACACCAGTCAACGATCGAGTAGCTCCAGATTTTTAGAGCAAGCTCGATCGGCGACTAAATCTCTCTCTCTATTTTCCTATTCTCCAGAGTAGTCCTAGCACGACTACGAAGGGGGTTTGGATCTGATCCGGACGTCTAAGACGCGGGTTCTTCTCAAGTGAAACTTTCTACCGCGTGTGATCGGCTCGGAGGCGAAAGCAGCTCGGGCGGATCGGTACGAGGGTGCGAGGCGGCTCAGGCAGATCGGGTCAACGCGGCTCGGCTACGAGGAGCTTCTCAAGACGGTGTGGTACATCTTGCCTGCTCCAGGGCCAAGATTCCAGGTATGTGGTTAAGCGTTTTTCTAGCGTAGTTTTAATTAGTCGCTCTAGTGTAGATCCTTCTTGGTGTGGTCAGACCCACTGCAAGTCGGCATAGATCGGGCTAGGTTCTGGCTCCCCAGAGCCTAGCTAAATAGTTTAGCTAATGTAGAAATTTTGATTTCTGGTTTTCCGCTGCGCTTTTGTGCCTCCGTGGTCCATCCGACTTAGGACGTATACGGATCCGAGCTCTGGGGGTCCGCCAAAACCCCAACAATCACGACTGTCGGTCCACCGCCACGCGGCGCCCATCAGGATGTCCTTAACGCCTCGACTGGCGTGAGAGTCACCCCATCCACGCGTCGCAAACCCAATCGTGGAGACGCTTCGTTTTTCTACCTTCCTTTCGAATCGTAATAATGACCAGTAAGGCGGGAGTTCCGAAGCAAACGCCACCGCCCCCGGGTGTGGGCCGGGATCCTTGCCGTCGGCTCGGAATGTCGGAGATAGTTCTCCCTCCGAGCCGAGCCGGGCTTCCGCCTCAGGCTCAAAGGCTGGGGGCAATTGTTAGACCTAAAGATCGTGGGAGTCCGACTCCCGCCCAGATCCGCTGACACACCTCATTGATTTAACCCTTTGCGAAAGGGCCACCGTCCCGGAGGTCCGAGGCTACATGGGAATGGGCGCACCTCGCAGCGCTCCCCCCTACTGGCCGAGGCGTATAACCGCAGTCTCTCGGCCCGCCGGGGGCAGTGCGCCTGGGGAGCGCCCAGACAGTGTCGCCGAGAATGCTGACAGAGGCATGTGCATATCCCTCCCTACCAGTAGTCCACGACCTGCGGCCGAAAAGGTGCGCGGACGGGCCGGACAACCCCCGAACAGGTCGACCCGGTGAGACCCCATGAACCCCGCCGTCGAGGATAGCATTGTCGGACCTTGGATTCATCACGCATGACAAACAACCTAGTGTAAGGACACGACTGACACTAACGCCGCCCAACCATCTGACAAAGCGCCCCCTGGCCGCTGAGCCCCCCGACACTTAATGCTTTCGGCCCTGACACCCTGACAAAAGTGCCCCTGGCCGTTGCTCCGTCTGACAAAAGCGGGGCAGACACTCCTGTTCCTGACATCCTCATCTGAAGCTTCCGCTGACAGCCGAGCCAGCTCAGCATGTCGAGTCAGCATGCCAGGTCAGCCCCACCTAATCATCTCCCATCAGGTATAAATACCCCCTCACTTCTTACGGTAAGGAGGTTGGCAAATTCTCTCTCAATCCATTATTCACACACGAGAGCAAAGGTCGTCCATATCTTTGTTCTCCCACTTATAGCTCGCCACGTATGGTCGACACTGTTGGATATGGACGACATAAATACACCCATGAGGGGATGTATGAGGGTATACAGACCTCAGATGTCGCGTGCACGAAGGCGTGCGTAAAGGGAACCTTTTCTCATGTGAAAAGGACCACTCGATAAGTGGAAAAAGCCACTCGATAAGTGGAAAAAGCCACTTTATAAGTGCAAAATGGCACTTGATAAGTGGATAAAGAAGAAGATAAATGAATGTGCTAATATAGGCTAATAAGCTTATAATTGGTTATTTCCTACAATAACCACCCCTAAAGCCTATAAATAGGACCCAAGGGTAAGGCATTCAATCACACTTTCCATGCCATAAGTTTGCATAAGGCATCTTATGTTTTTCTTCTCCCTTCCATTAAAATCCTCTTCTAGTTAGAGATTTAGGCGGTGAAACTCTGCTTCGATCCTCCGTGACGAAGTATCGACCGTTGTGGCGAATCCGAGGGCGAAGTTCCGAGATTACTGTGCCGCATACACAAGCGTAAGTCTCAACTTCATTTATCGATCCTAACGTTGTTTTGACAGGATCCTACATTGGTATCGGAGCCATACGGGTTCGCCCCGGACAAACCGCTGCCCCGTCGAACCGATGAACGAGGCGTTGTCTTTTTCACGAATGGGTATCCTACCATTACAGATATGGTAGGAACGCTTCGTGACGGAGAGAACGCAGCGGTTGTTCTTTTCACGTTAGGGTCTCCTACCATTACGGATATGGTATGAACTCTCCGTGACGGGAAGAACTGACCGTTCATATCGTCAAGCTCGCTCTCTTCATGGATGTTGAGTCTCCATTCATAGGGAATGTGAACTCTCTTCATGTGGAGCGCGTAGTTTACGAACTTTAAAGTGTGTTATTTTTCATTTTTGGCACACAGCCATTAGAGAATAACTACTTTCTCGACGAACGGGTGCTTCATCGACGAACGGGTGCTTCATCGAGGAAGATGATGGTAGTTATCTACATCGGAGAAGATGACTTTTGGTGCATGATCACCAAGGCCAAATGGGCTATGAAGGCAACGCACCCCCCTTCCCATGCGGAGGGGCTTGGCTACGGCCAATAACCACCACAGCCACCCCTCTGGCGGGGGTGTACGGCAACCCCATATAAGGGGGTGGCCGGCCATGGCCATATGGGCCATGGCCGGCCAAGGCCAAATAGCCATAGCCCGGCAATGGCCGGCCATGGCCATGGCCGGCCATGGTCGGACCTGGCCGGCCCCGGCCAGGGCCAGGGGGCCCTGGCCGTGGCCAAGGCCTGGCCTGGCCAAGGCCAGGCCAGGGCCAAGGGGCCCTGGTCGGCCTCGGCCAAGGCCAGGGGCCGGCCAGGCCGGCCCTGGCCACTGCCGGGGCCTGGCCGGCCCTGGCATAGGCGAGGGTCGGCCTGGCCGGCCCTGGCAGAGGCCAGGGCCAGGGCAGAGGCCCTGGCCGGCCCTTGGCCAGCCTCGGCCAGGGCAGAGGCTCTGGTCGGCCCTTGGCCAGCCTCGGCCAGGGCAGAGGCCCTGGCCGGGAGAAGTTTCAGACCATTAGTATTGGTCGACCAATTCGGGTGTTTTGGTCGACCAATTCGGCAAAAGGCCTTGGTCAAACACGAACGTGCCAACTGGCCCATACGGGGCCAAACGACAGTCGTCTGCGCTAAAATTCTCTCATACGGGGGGAAACGCCTGGATCCATACAGGAGCCAACGACGATAGTTTGCAGAAAAATCCCCAAAAGGGGGGATCCGACCTTGGCACGGCTACGGCTCATTCCCGGCAAATGGTCAGGAAGTGCCGAATATTTCACTAGTATCATAAGGGTACTAAGTTGAAATATACATTCTTTTTGAAAAATACGTTTTCATACGTTTTGAAAAATACGTTTTCAAAAACGCTTTTCCGCTGCGAAGTACTATAAGAGTACTAACATTTGATAAAGTGAGGGAGAAATATTGAAAGTTACTCTAGATGGTGATTGGAAACGTAGTGACCTTTCCGATTCTAGAGTAACATCTTCAATATTTTTCGAAAGTAACTTATCAAATTATAAATATCATTCCAAGTGGGAGTTGAAATTAGAACTATCCAAATGAGATATTCTATTATCACTTCAAATGGGAATTATGTTTTAAGAATTTTCAATGCAATGTTTTTGATCAAACCTTTGGTTTTGTGTCTTTTGCAGCATTTTAAAAGTAAAATGTCTTCCGCTTCAAAGAATATCGTCGCTGAGTTAAACAGAGGTGAAAAACTCAACGGCGATAATTACAAACTTTGGTCCATCAAAATACAATACGTTTTAGAGGAGCAAGAAGTGCTCGAAACTCTAAAGAACGTAATGATTGAACCCGAGTTGGGCACTACGGCCCAACACAGACGAGACAAGGAAGCTTTTGATGCTTGGTCTCGGAAGAACAAGATAGCACGCATTACGTTATTAAGCAGTATGGCTGATGACATAATGCGCATCTTCTGAGAACATGACCTAGCCATGGACATATGGTCCAAGCTAGAAGAGAAGTTCGGTGGCACATCGGTGTCCAAACTTCGCGCCTTAACTATAAGGTTCGATTCATATAAGAAACGTACAGATCATTCCATGGGGAAACATCTACGACATATGGCGAATCTTATCTCGGAGTTAAAGGACGCAGGTCATGTGCTCACTGATGAGCAACAAATCCAAGCAGTCATACGTTCCCTACCAAATGGGTGGGACCAAATGAAGATGCATCTCACCCATAATGAGAGCATCAAGACTTTCAGTGATGTTTCTAAGCACCTCGAATTAGAGGAAGAGTGGCTTGTGGCTGCCAAGCCAAGTGCAGAAGTGCGCATGGTTGCTAGTTCCTCACAAGGGGGAAATAAACGGAAAGATCGTTCAAAGTTCACAAATGAACGTAATAAGCAACCTGAGTCTGCCAAGAAACCCAAACACAAGGGTGGGCACAAGAAATGGCACAAGAAGAAAGACTTGAAGAGGATCAAGTGCTTCAAGTGCAACAAGCTCGGTCACTATGCTCGTTCGTGTACGAGTGGAAGCGACGAGGTAACTTGTAATTATACTAGTTACATATGTGTTTCTAGTTCAATATTTCTTGTGGAATCTAATCCATTTTGGATAATTGATTCAAGTGCCACCGACCACATAGCAAGGGACAGACGATCCTTCGTGGAGTATCACCGGATACCCCAAGGAACGAAGTGGATCTATGTAGGAAACAACACACGTGTTGAAGTGAAAGGCGTTGGGACTTGCAAGCTAGTCTTGGACAACGGCTGCACTCTCCTACTTCATGATGTTCTCTTCGCTCCAGATATTCGAAGGAATATAATATCTGTGGTCGTGTTAATGGGTCTTGGTTATAACTGGTTTTTTCATGATTGTAATGTGGACTTAAGTTGTAATAATACTCTTATTGGTATTGGGTTTGTATTTAAAGGATTTATTGTAATGAGTACACTGTATGACTCCTCATGTAATGAAAATTTCCTTATTGCAAATTCTAAGACTTATGAGTCTGATGTGATTTGTTGGCACGCAAGGCTTGGTCATATTGGACCAACGCGTATGGATAGACTTACCAAACGTGGCCTTCTATCTAATGTTTCAAAGGTTGAAATGTCGACCTGCGAACATTGCCTAGTGGGGAAATCTTGTCGCAAGCCGTTTGGAACCGGTATAAGGGCCGAGGTTCCATTACAGCTTATCCATTTGGACATATGTGGTCCGATGAATGTCAAAACAAGACGTGGGAAGTCCTATTTCATCACTTTTATTGATGATTTCACCCGATTCGGACATATCTATTTGATATCCCATAAAAGTGAAGCATTGGCTTGCTTTAAAAACTATATGAGTTTAGTGGAGAATCAATTAGATCGCAAGATTAAGGTCTTGTGAACCGATAGGGGCGGTGAATATCAATCAACAAGTTTTAAGGAACTTTGTGATGAAAAAGGCATAGTACATCAGGTAACTATGCCTTATACTCCTCAACAAAACGGTGTTGCAGAAAGGAGAAATAGGACTTTAATGGAAATGATCCGTTCAATGATGGCGCAAGCTAACTTTCCAATCACCTTTTGGGGTGATGCATTATTGACGGCCGCTTTCATTTTAAACCGCGTACCCTCGAAATCAGTTAGCTCCACTCCTTATGAGTTGTGGAACCAAAGGTCTCCTGACTTAAACATTTTGAAACCTTGGGGTTGTGCATCCTACGCATATATTTCCTCCCATAAGTATGGCAAACTTGGGCCAAGGGAAAGGAAATGTATCTTTATACGATACGCGGAAAACTCCAAAGGTTATGTTTTTGTTAGTCAGGAAGACAATGGTGGGCTAATTGAGTTTGAGTCGAGGGATGTCACTTTCTTGGAAAACGAGTTTCCAAGACAGGGCGAGATAAGTCAGGACTTATCTCTATTTGAGATTTATGATCAAGAAGGATTACCTCATTCAAGTGGGAGAATTCTTGGTGAAAACGAAAATACGTTTCAACCTTCACCAGTGGATTATACGAAAGACGATTTTCCTATTCCATACGGGAATAATGATCCAAGTGGGAGCAATTCTAATGACATTCCAAGTGGGAGTGATATTAGAATTGATCTAAATTCAAGTCAACAAGGACTTGAAGAATCTCAAATACGACGTAGTAGTCGTACAAGGTTGGCTCCTCTAAGATTTGAGGATGAATTTCCGCAAACCTTTATGACTTTACTACAAGAAGATGACGAGCCTGCTACTTTCAAACAGGCCGTATCTTGCCCTGCTAAAGACAAATGGATGGAAGCGATGCAAGAGGAGTTAGAATCCATGAAAGTTAACCAAGTCTGGGACTTAGTTGACTTACCCAGAGGACGTGGAGCTATTGGGAACAAATGGGTTCTCAAGATCAAGCATAAGGCTGATGGCTCTATTGACAGATATAAAGCTCGCCTTGTCGCGAAAGATTTTACACAACAGGAAGGGATAGACTACGAAGAGACCTTCTCACCTGTTGTTCGTTTTACCTCGATTCGCCTGATTCTGGCAATGGTAGCTTTTTTAGACCTCGAATTACATCAAATGGATGTAAAGACTGCTTTTCTCAATGGAGAATTGGACGAGGAGATCTATATGGAACAACCAACAGGGTTTGTAAAAGAAGCAAACGAACATAAGGTTTGTAAACTTCTTAAATCCATATATGGTCTTAAACAATCCTCGAGGCAATGGTATATACGATTTCAAGAAGTTGTCTTATCAAATGGTTTTACCATGCTTGATGAAGATAACTGCGTATATATCAAGAGGATTAAAAGCAAGTATGTTATCATGTCTCTATATGTAGATGACATTTTAATAGCTGGAAATGACAAGGGCTTTTTGATGGATATCAAGGCTTGGCTTTCATTAGTTTTTGAGATAAAAGACATGGGAGAAGCCGCATATATCCTTGGAGTTAAGATTTCAAGGAATCGTTCGAAGAAACTTCTTTCTCTTTCACATGAGACTTATATAAAGAAGGTTCTAGAACGATTTAATATGCATGACTGCAAGTCCATTGATACTCCTATAAGCAAAAGCGATAATTTATGTCTGAAATCATGTCCTAAGAACCAAAAGGAGAAAGAGATTATGGAAAAAGTTCCATATTCCAGTGCAGTTGGTAGTCTTATGTACGCTATGATGTGTACAAGACCGGACATCTGTTTTTCCGTTGGAATGGTAAGTCGTTACCAATCCAACCCAGGGCAAGTACACTGGAAAGCGGTTAAGAGGATAATGCAGTATCTCAAAGGAACTGCAGACTTTGCTTTATGCTATCAAGGAGATGCCTTGAGGCTCGAAGGCTACACTGATGCTGATTGGTCGGGTGATCTCGATGAGCGACGATCGAACTCAGGATATGTTTTCTACTCGGATCTGGTGCAATATCCTGGAGTAGCAAGAAACAATCCTGCATCGCACTTTCAACCATGGAAGCCGAGTTTGTAGCATTTAGCATGGCAGTCCAAGAGGCTGTTTGGCTTAGGAAATTCTTAGACAGGCTAATTGATGCAAGTGACTCAGGTGATGTACCCATTCACAGCGACAGTCAAGCATCTATAGCCTATGTCAAAGATCCTAAATTTCATTGTAAGACCAAACACATTGATATCCGCTACAAATTTGCAAAAGACTATGATAAGACCAAGAAGGTGGACATAAGGTACATATCTACGCATGAGATGATAGCGGATCCGCTCACAAAGGCGATCCCCAGAGATGTGTTTTACAAACACTTATCATCCCAAGGATTGCGTAAGAGCTGAGTTGTATCAATGTAAATTCCCATGTCTGTAAATGATCAAATTTAATAAAAGAATATGTTCTTTTTCAAACATTGCATATGAATTTCTTGAGAAATGTTTGTGTACATTTTTTGAAATCTCAGCTATACTTTCTAGTATGTCGGACAGATTGAGATTGGCTCTCTCACATGAGCAACCGCCTTATTCTATCAGACGAATAGAATAGAGATGAGACCTGTTTAAAGTCAAAATCATCAGACAGATGATTTAGAGTCATGACTTAAACAAAATGGTCGCATGAAAGATCTGCATCATATGGATGCTTACAGAAGATCTAAGAGGATTTTTGAAATCCTATCTGTCTAAATGCGGGATGTGAGTCCAAAGGATTATTTGAGTAGAAAAAGGGACTCAAAGTCAGACATTGTGGTGTCTGATCATCATCCTTACAACATCATTGAGACATACACTCCCTGGGAAAGGAGCGATGTTGTAATACGTATTCATACTACGTATGCATTTTTGACCATTGGGTTAGAATAGTAAATAAGTTTACTATTATGTGAGACCCAAAGACCACATGGGTCTTAACTCGTTACCCTTATGGACTCTAATTGGTTCCTTAAGATTTGACAGGGTGATTGCTATCTTAGCATGTTGCTTATGGACTATGGTTAATTCGGTCCGGTGAGGCATGTTAAAAAAGCGAGTCAAGTCAAGATCGAAAGGATCGCAAGAAGAGGAAGATTAATTTCGCATTCACATTTGGACTTTAAAGATTCAAAGCTGGCCAGCCAATTGCAATCCAGATGGGATTCAATTGTTGAATATAAAGTATAAGAAATGTGAAGAAATAATCTAGGGTAAAGCATGCGTTGATCTACTCTGTTGGATACAACGATCTAGGATTTATGGTTTGATGATGACAAACAGTTGTGCACTATTTGATGTGTGTGTTAAGTACTTGCAGGAATGACAAAGGCGTAAACTCAAAAACAAATACACACATGATTGAAACTCACGCACGCAGGACACATAATTATGCTTGGTGTAAGTTACATTGGAGTTTATCTTTTCAAGGGCATTTTTGTTAATAACTTAAAGGTTGGCTTTCAAACCCAGTACATCAATAATACATCAAGGGCATTTCAGGCTGTGCACTATTTGATGCTGATGCGTTTTAGGGTTAGTGCCTTTATAAATCCCTAAGGCCGGCCAAATCTTATTTCAAAAAAAAAGCCAATCAAAAATCCCCTTGACCCGCATCTTGTTAACCCCAGCCTGAAAAAATAAAAAAAAACATAGAAGGGGGCTTGCGTCATTCTTCTTCAAGGTAGGCCGGATTTTTTTTTTCTCTGTGATTGAATTTTTTTTTGCCTCCTTGATTGATTAAATGCTTTAAAGGTGTTCAGGTCTGTTCAATTGCGTATTCTCCTTTGAGAAATTTCGAGAGCACAAGATTCAAGTTTTTAACGTGCAGGGACCAAATCCTTTGTGATGCACAATTTTTTTTCATAAGTTTTCTAGTGGGTGCAAAGTTTGTGCAGGCAAGATTTTCATGTGCACATTGTTCTTTTAAACAATGAGGTCTGCCAAAATTTAAAGAGGGGGCATTCTTCACTTTTTTCTTTGGAAAGCACCCAGTTTTATTTCCTTCAATTTGAATTCCCCAAGTGCAGGCAATCAAAGGAGAATTGAAGTTTGCAAACCAAGGCAAGTTTTTTTATCTTTCATCTGTGAAAAAAAAAAATTGTTGCGTACACAACTTTCAACCCCAACAAAAGGGGCCGAATCCCTTGGAGTGTTCAGGTTTGTTTTGTGCGGCTGATACACAGAGAACAGGGCTTTTTTAGTTAATATATTTATCATTTTTTTAAGCAGCCGGCCACACAATTTCTTATGGGTGTTTGATTGACAGGGCTGCAAAAAATTTTTTTTTGTTCTCTGTACTTTTTGGCCGTAATCAGAGAGGAGAAATTGGTTCCAAGAGCACAGTGCCGCAAGAATTTGTTCATTAAAGTCTAATCTCTTTCTTCTTTGTGTTTTGATTTGCAGGTTCATAAAAGTAAACCCAGGGGCACAAAGAATCAAAGAGCTAGCTAGCTGTGATCAAGAATCAAGGGGGTAAGCAACATCGAGCTAAGCCGTAACACACAAGAGAAGCGCCATCATCCAAGCTAGCTGATCATTAGAGGAATAACAACTTGAGTTGCCGTTGCCGAGACTTGTACATTCTGTCAGACTCAGATCTGACCTGTGCTTATTGACGAGGACATCGCCGCTACACAAACTGAGATTCCTAAACTCTACTTGTTATTACTTTGTGTAGTTGTTGTGTTAGATCCTCGTAGGGGAAAGTTTTACCATTACCTTTTGTGCTACTTTTGGGGACCTGACGACTTGGGAGTCGTCACGGAGGGAGAGCATCTGACTAGATTGATAGTGTAGAGCACGTGGTGTGCGTACGAGCTAGGTGAGAGTAGATTTGGGATCTTGACTCATTGTAGCTGTACTTGATTACATATCTATCTAGTAGTTGCTTTCGGGGGCTGGAGTAGGTCGTGGGGACGACCGAACCAGGGTATATCTGTGCATATTGTGTGATTGCTATTTTACTGCACTGACTGTGCCTATAACTGCGTGGGATTGTTCGTGGGTTGCACGAATATTTTTAATAGCCTATTCACCCCCCCTCTAGGCTACGATCCAGATCCAACATACTCAACTTTGCACCTCGAGGAGTGTTGTGTATCTCTAACAAGTGCACAACAGCAGACTCTATGCGTATGACGGTCACACGGCCTATTTCTCGGTATGACAAACAGAAGAGTTAGAGTAAAATAAGATTCCTTACAATCCCCTCAAGTGTGAGTGGGAGATGTTGGATATGGACGACATAAATACACCCATGAGGGGATGTATGAGGATATACGGACCTCAGATGTCACGTGCACGAAGGCGTGCGCGAAGGGAACCTTTTCTCGTGTGAAAAGGACCACTCGATAAGTGGAAAAGCCACTCGATAAGTGGAAAAAGTCACTTTATAAGTGCAAAATGGCACTTGATAAGTGGATAAAGAAGAAGATAAATGAATGTGCTAATATAGGCTAATAAGCTTATAATTGGTTATTTCCTACAATAACCACCCCTAAAGCCTATAAATAGGACCCAAGGGTAAGGCATTCATTCATACTTTCCATGCCATAAGTTTGCATAAGGCATCTTATGTTCTTCTTCTCCCTTCCATTAAAATCCTCTTCTAGTTAGAGATTTAGGCGATGAAACTCTGCTTCGATCCTCCGTGACGAAGTATCGACCGTTGTGGCGAATCCGAGGGCGAAGTTCCGAGATTACCGTGTCGCATACGCAAGCGTAAGTCTCAACTTCATTTATCGATCCTAACGTTGTTTTGACAGGTTCCTACAGACACACCCTCAGTTCGACCTGCGTGCCTAGCCCCCGCTTTAAGTCCAGTTACTGACTTAAGCATCGGAGGGGCTAAGGGTTGGACCCCAACACTGCCTTTCTGACGTGTTGCTCGTGGTACAGGAAAGCTCGCCCCTTGGTCGACATCCGTCTTTGGCTCCTGCCGCCCGATCCTCTTCCGCAGTGTCCGGTGAGCTTTGACTCTGTGGCCTCCCTCGGCGGCAAGTTTAGCCTCTTCACCCCACTAATCACTTGTTAAATAGCCCACCTAAACCCTCTTATCAATATAACCACCGTGCCCTTGGTTCCCCTCAATACAAATTCATTGTACGCGAGTTCCACCCCGCAACAGTCAACAATAATTAAATTACATTTCTGCTCCTTTAAAACGTTGCAAAATATTAGGCATCGACGAAGGACTGAATATCTGTGCACATAGGATAGATCGTCGATTAGGCTGAACCAAAATAAAATGTGACTGTGACTGCTAGGATAGCCCCGTTGAACCTAGTAATGAACTCTAATAGGAATGATGAAAAACGTGTCCTGACACCGCCGTTGAACCGTTTCAGACGGACCCTCACTGATGCACCGCTTCGATGAGACGCTCCAGACAGACGACGCACTTGCCACCGCAGGCAAATGTTTACACTTATGTACTTACGTCCACGTTTAGGCCATCTCCCTCTTAGATAGTTAAAGTACACTTAGAGAGAACTGGACGTGAAATGATAGCGTCTGGGACCCCCCTTGGTAGCTTTAGACTTGACGACGAAGTCTAAGCACAAATAACAACAATGGACACCATAAGTTTCCTCTGTGGGTGCGTGCATGTGGACCCCCTAGAAACAACAACAACAACTGCTACCATAGGTTTCCTCTATGTGTGTGTGTGCGTGTGGACCCCCTAGAATGAACAACTCTCATCCATTCTCGTCATGTCATGTAACTCTCATTTTTTCTCGTCTTGCCATGTCATGTCATGTATGTAAGGATCGCCTTACCCTTGCAATAATAACAACAACACACTAGAGGGGGGTGAATAGTGTAATAGCAATAAATTGTCCAATTAAAATTATACTTGCAAATGCGAAATAACAAATGCAAGAGGAAATAATTGACACAATCAATCCAAACGCAAACACAAGATTTTACCCTGGTTCTTTCCCAAACTTGGGTACGTACAGCCACACCAATATTCACTATATTCCTACAATGAGAAGTGAATACAAATCCCACAAAGGGATACCTCACCAAGAGGATTTTGTCCTACACAAGGACCCAACCAACCCTACACAAGGGTCAAACTCCCACCTAGAGAATTACTAACTCCCACTAAGAGAATTAGGGTTAGCCCTACACTAGGACACCAAACTCCCACTAAGAAGTTACTCCCACAAAGAGAGTTATTCCCACAAAGAGAATATCCTAATCTGACAAAGAGATAAACTCCCACAAAGAGAGAAAGACTAATTCCCACAAAGAGAATTAGTGTTACAAGAATCACCAAGTAAAATAAATACTCTTAGCTATGCCTTGAGATGCTTACTCATAGATGAGATTTGCATGAAAGAGGATCTCCAAGTGTTGAGATTTGCTTGAAAGCGCTTGGATGATTTCCCTTGAGCTGGACTTCAATGCATGAAGAGAAATGAGAACTCAAAGAGGGAAATGAGAGAGTTTGGGAGTGGCTTTTCAATCTCTAAATGATTTGCAATAGCATCAAGAAGTTCTAATCATATCAGCCCTCTCATATATATAGGAACCCTATGTCAACCCTTAAAACCCAAGGAAACAGCTAGAAACAAAAAGCTGCAACGGCTAGTTTCTAGGCAGAAACGTCACTGACAGTCGACTGATGAACAAATGACAATCGATTGTCCAACGGCTAGAAAATATCCAACGGCTATAATCTGAGCACGATAGTCGACTGATGAATTCAATGCAGTCGAATATAAACAGGACAGGCGCTTGTAAAACCTTCAGCAGGCGACTGTTACAAGGGATGGAATAAAACATAGAGCTGCACTCTTTCTCCCAATATGCATACAGGCGACTGATGAACAAAATACAGTCGACTAAAAATAGACATGCAACTGTAAATCCTTCAATAGTCGACTGCTGCAGGAGATGGAGAAAAACAGAGAGAAGTAGTAATTGCACTTACGCTACTCAGACGACTGTTGACCAATTCATAGGCGACTGTAAATATACAGGCGACTGTAAACTGAGCATCAGTCGACTGATGCGAGAAGCTCAAGTAGAGTCAATAGAAATGTTGACTTGAGCATGCATTACAATCGACTGTAGAAGGATCGACAGGCGACTGGAAATCACCCAGTCGACTGTGAATCCTTCAGCAGGTGACTGATGGAGAACCAGAGAATCCAAATGAGTCTTTGGTCAAGATGATCATATTGGGTTGGATTCTATGATATTCCTAAGACTCACTAAGATGGTTAAATTCATATGTATGAATGAGTAGACCATCTAACAAGGCATTACAATATCCTAGACTCAAATGATAGAGAAAGCAATAAAGGAAATATTACATGGATTACAATGCTTTCCTTAGATTCTAAGTCTTCAATCTAGAAGCCTTGATGCTCTCCATCATCTCTAAGCTTTGGCACCCCTTGAGTCTAAGCTTTGGCCCTTCTCCACTTGATGTCCATCCTTGCACCAAGTGTTTAGTCCCCAGAAATGATATTCTAGAAATGAACTATGAGACTAAAACAAGAGAGTCATTAGCAACAACATAATGTTGTGATCATCATCAAAATAACATTGGTATGAAACACCAATACTCAACAATCTCCCCCCTTTTGATGATGACACACATTATGTAAAACATAAAGAAATAAAACACAAAGCTAATGAGCTCTCCCTACTTATATGCACCAAGTGTAAATAGAGATACACAATAGTAAATAGTCATTATACCAAATGAAATAATGAGATAACATGGTGACATATAATATGTATACATGGATTACATAAACCAATTGCAATAGACAAAATCAAGCAAATATGAATGGTTTATACAATCCCATATATCTTTCCCCAAAGATATATCTCTCCACAAATGCATATGTATGAAATACAAGAATTATATTTACATAATGCATATATCTCTCCCCCTTGACATCGTCAAAAAGGTGGACATCAATAATATCCCCCTTTGCATCTTAATCAAAGATGTGACAATATGCAAGATTAGGAGATGTATGATACCAAATTTGTAAAAATTTAGTGGGTATCAATCACTATCCCATGCTCCCCCTAGATCATAAAAATGGTCATATTTTGACTTCTAGGATCTAATACCAATTGTAAAGAGAAGTTAAACAATCTCTAACATTGAGCTAATACCAATTGTAGACAATGAATCTTGGAATAATCCTCTTTACCAATTGATATACAAATATTGGAAACATAGGTCTAAAAATGTATTAAAGCAATAGATATGGAAAAATCAAGCTTCAATGATACACAATGATATTGCCAAATATAAATATAACATGAAACAAGTTGGCAATATCTAAGGGGTTCAGTTTGAGACCAAAACTAACCAATTAATAATAGACACCAATTGTAGCAATGATATCAAAGACACCCCAAAAATGAGAGTCAAAATATGTTTTAAAATATTTTAAACATACAACATATTAACTCCCCCATTGACATACATATGGATCAACAAATGCATGCATGTCAATGTATTCCACAAGATTCCCATTTTCATGAAAAATAAATAAATTTGAAAACATTTTCAAAATCATGAAACACACACAAATAATGGATATGCTAAAATAAAAATTTAAGCACAATACCCATGCAATATGCATATGTGTGAGGAACCTAAACATTAGGAAACCAAACCCAAGAGGAGTTTGATTTCCTAATGTAATCACATGAGGTGATCACATCCCTAACTAGAGAGTTGATATAACTATCCCTCTCTTGCACACTAATCTTAGTGGGAATCTATAAACTCAAGGATTTCCTATGCAAGTGTTTTGCCTTTGCAAGAGGGGTGGATGTGGCATGCTTAGGTGTAGAAACGAATTTCTTGGCATGCATAGAATGAGGATTTTGCTTCTTAGCAAAAAATGAAAAGTCTTCATTCTTCCTCATCACCTTATGATTTACATGCTTCTTGTTGGTGTTATTGTTATACAAGAAGGCATGATGATTCTTCTTAGATGCTTTAGCAAAATTTCTTGTATTATCACCATAAGAGGAATTAGAGGTGAGTTTGGGTACCACATTTTGAATATAACCCAAACATCCTCTATGATTAGTCGAATGTTGTTTTTCAAGCAAATCGTGGAGTGAATCCCTAGAATACATAAAGCTTTTGAGCTTATGGAATTCCTCTTCACATTTCAACGTAAATTGTTGAATGCGAGTTTCTAAGCTAAGGTTTTGAGTAACAAGATTATCATTAGACAAACTCAATTCCTTAACTTGGGAGAGAAGTGTGTCTCTCTCACTAGTGTCATAATCATGCATTTCATCATGGATTACACTAGCAATTTCTAGTTCATGCAATCTACTCTTAGCAAACCTATATTTTGCTTTTAATTTATTGTAAGAGTTGATGCACTTACTAGATTTTTCGGAAACCATACTGAAACGCTGCTCAAGCTCCTTGTATGAGATCTTCTCCTCAATCTCATCATCGTCTTCTTCCTCGCCAGAGCTTGATGATGACTTCTCCTCGATTTCCATGAGGCACGATTCCTCATAAGAGTTGAGCCATGCTTCAAAATCATCTTCATTTGAGCAAGAGGGAATTGTTGAGGAACATCAATTGCTACAAAGCATGCGTGAGCATCCTCCTTTGTATCCTCTTCTTCGTTACTTGATGTATCCTCACTCGAATCATCAATTGTCCCAACAAGTCCTTTCTTGTGGTTTTTGGACTTGGACTTTCCTTTCCAATGCTTCTTTCTTTTACCCTTGTAGGTCTCTTTATTGGGTTTGGAAGGGCATTCGGTGGATAGGTGACCTTTTCCACTGCAAGTGTAACAAGTAGGAACCTTGTTAGAATTAGAGGCAAACTTTGACAAAGATTTACCTTGCTTGCACTTGAGGAATGCCTTGAATTGCTCGGCAAGATCATCAATTTATTCTCCACTCGCCTCTTCTAGCTCATCTTCTTCACTAGGAGCTTCTCGATGGAATTTCTTCCTCCATTTGATTGGCTCCTCCTTGGCATGGAATGCAATCCCATTTTGCTTCTCCGGCTTCTTGGGCTTCGATGGTTGAATCTCCTTCTTGTGTTGAAGCTTTACTTCGTACGCCATGAGATTTCCAATGCACTTCTCAACGGTGTATTTGGACATGTCATATGAATCCAAAATTCCGTTGGCCTTTAACTCCCAATGAGATGTAAGAGAGTCAAGGATCTTCTCTACACGATCCTATTGAAAAATTATCTTCCCAAGTCCTTCCAAAGCGTTCACGATATCAGTGAACCTTGTAAACATCTCTGAAATGTTTTCTCCTTCATGCATCTTAAACATTTTATATTTAAATCTAAAGACATTTTGTTTAGATTTCTTTACCTTTGTAGTCCCTTCATGACATATCTCCAAAGTATGCCAAATTTCGTTGGCCGTTTTGCACATGGAGATGCAGTTAAACTCATTTGCTGAGAGAGCGCAATGGAATGCATTCATTGCCCTCGCATTGAATTTGATCGAGTCCTTCTCCGCCTTAGTCCTTGAATCTGCATGTGTAGTGGGCTTCTCAAATGGAACCTCTGTGATGTCCCATAGGTCTTGACCCTCCATGTAGATCATCATCTTGATCTTCCAACTTGGGTAGTTAGTTTTGTTGAAGAGCGGGGGTCGAACGGTTGAATGACCTTCTTCATGAGATGCAGATGTAGAGTTGAATGCCATCGTTGTAGTATGCTATAACCTCGCTCTGATACCAATTGTAAGGATCGCCTTACCCTTGCAATACTAACAACAACACACTAGAGGGGGGGTGAATAGTGTAATGGCAATAAATTGTCCAATTAAAATTAAACTTGCAAATGAGGAATAATAAATGCAAGAGGAAATAATTGACACAATCAATCCAAACGCAAACACAAGATTTTACCCTGGTTCCCAAACTTGGGTACGTCCAGCCACACCAATATTCACTATATTCACACAAAGAGAAGTGAATACAAATCCCACAAAGGGATACCTCACCAAGAGGAATTTGCCCTACACAAGGACCCAACCAACCCTACACAAGGGTCAAACTCCCACCTAGAGAATTATTAACTCCCACTCAGAGAATTAGGGTTAGCCCTACACTAGGACACCAAACTCCCACTAAGAGAGTTACTCCCACAAAGAGAGTTATTCCCACAAAGAGAATATCCTAATCCCACAAAGAGATAAACTCCAACAAGAGAGTTATTCCCACAAAGAGAATATCCTAATCTGACAAAGAGATAAACTCCCACAAAGAGAGAAAGACTAATTCCCACAAAGAGAATTAGTGTTACAAGAATCACCAAGTAAAATAAATACTCTTACCTATGCCTTGAGATGCTTACTCATAGATGAATGCAAGACATGGAAGAGGATCTCCAAGTGTTGAGATTTGCTTGAAACCGCTTGGATGATTTCCCTTGAGCTGGACTTCAATGCATGAAGAGGAATGAGAGCTCAAAGAGGGAAATGAGAGAGTTTGAGAGTGGCTTTTCAATCTCTAAATGATTTGCAATAGCATCAAGAAGTTCTAATCATATCAGCCCTCTCATATATATAGGAACCCAATATCAACCCTTAAAACCCAAGGAAACAGCTAGAAACAAAAAGCTGCAACGGCTAGTTTCTGGGCAGAAACGTCACTGACAATCGACTGATGAACAAATGACAGTCGACTGTCCAACGGCTAGAAAATATCCAACGGCTATAATCTGAGCCACGACAGTCGACTGATGAAGTCAATACAGGCGACTGTAAACAGGACATGCACCTGTAAAACCTTCAGCAGGCGACTGCTGCAAGGGATGGAATAAAATAAAGAGCTGCACTCTTTCTCCCAATATGCATACAAGCGACTGATGAACAAAATACAGTCGACTGTAACATAGACAGGCGACTGTAAATCCTTCAATAGTCGACTGCTACAGGAGATGGAGAAAAACAGAGAGAAGCAGTAATTGCACTTACGCTACTCAGACGACTGTTGACCAATTCACAGGCGACTGTAAATATACAGGCGACTGTAAACTGAGCATCAGTCGACTGATGCGAGAAGCTCAAGTAGAATCAAAGAAATGTTGACTTGAGCGTGCATTACAGTCGACTGTAGAAGGATTGACATGCGACTGGAAATCACCCAGTCGACTGTGAATCCTTTAGCAGGCGACTGATGGAGAACCAGAGACTCCAAATGTGTCTTTTGTCAAGATGAGCCTATTGGGTTGGATTCTATGATAATCCTAAGGCTCACTAAGATGGTTAAATGCATATGCATGAATGAGTAGACCATCTAACAAGGCATTACAATATCCTAGACTCAAATGAGAGAAAAAGCAATAAAAGAAATATTACATGGATTATAATGCTTTCCTTAGAGTCTAAGTCTTCAATCTAGAAGCCTTGATGCTCTCCATCATCTCCAAGCTTTGGCACCCCTTGAGTCCCAGCTTTGGCCCTTATCCACTTGATGTCCATCCTTGCACCAAGTGTTTAGTCTCCAGAAATGATATTCTAGAAATGAACTATGAGACTAAAACAAGAGAGTCATTAGCAACAACATAATGTTGTGATCATCATCAAAATAACATTGGTATGAAACACCAATACTCAACAATGTATTGCATAAGCCTGCGGGCGAATAGGGCTCTCTCCAAGCTAGAGAGAGTGATCCCTTGTCACGATTGGAAATGGATAAGCCTGCGGGTGAATAGGGCACACTCCAAGCTAGAGAGGGTATCCCTTGTCACGATTGGAAATGGATAAGCCTACGGGCAAATAGGGCACTCTCCAAGCTAGAGAGAGTGAACCCTTGTCACGATTGGTAATGGATAAGCCTGCGAGCGAATAGGGCACTCACCGAGTGAGTGGGTGATCCCTTGTCATGTCTTGTCTTGAGCACTTGGGTTGGGGTAGGGTTGAGCGGTCGCACGTGGAGAGGGTCTGGTAAACCGTAAGGCGTGAACCCTTCGAGTCATACATGTATTGTATTGTCTTGTCCTGTCCTGTCTAGCTTAGCCCCGTAGCCGGTAGCACACGCTACGGCTACTGCATGTTACATTTTACTTTCTTGCACCGCTTTACTTTTTGCATAGTATAACTATCATGTCATAACAACAGCATGTTAATCAACCAGTAAAATGTTGCTCTAAATTACATTACACTTGCAGTAGAGTCTAACCCTTTCTTGTAGACTTTACCTGACGTACAGTTCCTTTTCTCTTGGGTGTTGTACGTCAGGTGTTGAGCCGGAGTACGTGGACGAGCCAGACATACCTGAGTATTTGGAGCCAGATGACGTCGACCCAGAGTACATTCCTGACGAGACCCAGACCTAGAGGTCCCTCACCGTTGCGGACTTTCAGAGGTTACTACTTTCTAGTTGGGTGCATAGCACCACTTTACTTTTCTACCTAGGTTGGGTGCTTGCACCATTAGTTTCCTTTCTGTAAGTGTTACCATGCTTAGGCTTCTTTTATTAAACTTGTCATATACTGGATATTGTCTCTTTTTATAAAATGAATGCATCTTTCTTTCAGTACTTTCTATTGTTCCGAAATTTTATAAATGCAAGAACTTGTTTCTGTAAATGGTATCCCTACAGACGCTTATTGGGCCCGAGCCTCACAGCTCTGGCCCAAGCGGACCTTAGTCACGTTTCGCTTCTGTCGTTTTCGGAAGCAGGGCATGACATATATGGAGGTAATGATTCTATCATATACCTTTTAAAACTTCTTCCTAGTATACATTGTGAGGTAATCGTTAATCGTACATGAGATTGTGCGACTACATGGAGTTCCCGTGAGCATTGTCTTTGACCGAGACACGAGGTTCACATCCCAATTTTGGAAGAGTCTGCAGACCATCTAGGTATCAGCCTCAGTTTCAGCATTGCGTATCACCCGCAGACTGATGGATAATCAGAGCGTACCATCCAGATTTTGGAAGATATTTTACGAGCATGTATGCTGGATTTCAAGGGCTCGTGCAAAGATCATCTGCACCTGGTAAAGTTTTCTTACAACAACAGCTACCAAGCCAGCATTGGCATGGCCCCATTTGCAGCACTCTACGGAAGGAAGTGTCGATCCCCGCTGAGTTGGGATGACATTGGTGATCGAGAATTATTGGGTCCAGAGATGATTGTGGAAGCAGTGGACTTAGTGTGTAACATCAGGGACAAGCTACGCATTACACAAGTCGGTACAAGCATTGGGCTTATGCCAAGCGTCGTCACTTGGAGTTTTAACCAGGAGATCATGTTTTCCTGAAGATATCCCTAAACCGAGGAGTGATACGATTTGGGAGATGATGGAATCTTAGCCCGAGATTCATTGGACCCTTTGACGTTCTAGAGCGAGTTGGAGAGGTAGCATATCGTCTAGCACTGTCGCCTTCATTGGAGGGAGTACATGATGTTTTCCTTGTATCTCAGCTGCGTCGTTACATAAGTGACCCATTACATGCTGTAGATTACTCAGAGATTACGGTTCGACCAGACCTGACTTATGAGCAACAGTCGGTGCAGATCTTAGACCGACGTCAGAAGACTCTCAAGAACAAGGTTGTCGAGCTCGTGAGAGTGAGGTGGCTGACGTCCCCCGCGTTTGCACGCGACGGGTTGTGCACAATGTATGATTGGGGCGTGAGATTTAAATATTTATAACCACAAGCACACGGTGTTGTAGTGTGGCTTGGGGGTCGAACTCAGGGAGGCGTAGTTGTGCTTGTGTCAAGAAGGATCGGATTCACCCCATGGGTGAGCTAGCCTGAATCAGATGATGGGTTGTCACAAAAATGGAATGCGAGGGATAAACAATATAAAGGGAAAAACCCGGGACTTCGGTTTCCACCCTATCGTGCAATTCTCGCCGATACGGCATACGGGTAGGATAGCGATCGGAATTAGGGTCTAACGGTGAAACGTTGCCTCTGAGAGTGGTACCAGCGTCCCATGGACCCGATATTCCGGTCGGTGCCCAGGATGATACGTCAGACTTCCCGGGTTCGGTCAGTGGGCATTCCCATGTCCATTCACACTGACCGACTCCGGGAGCACTAAGCTCGCAACGATAACTCCCAACGTCTCATCATGCCGCTCCCGCGTGCTAGGATTTGACGTCTACGCTAAGGGCATGAGCTATGACTAGGGAGTCAACCGCCAAGTTTATTCCCCCTTGGCCCAACGGTCAAAGGCGGTCTTTTTCCCGCCAATGACAATAAAACACCCCGCGTAACCGGTAGATTCCTAATCCCTATCGATTTCCTAGTCCTATGGACGCATCAGGGAGAACCCACGAAGGGGTTTCCACCAAAATCCCAGATTTGGGAACTACTCACATATATTTACTAAAAATCGATCTAAATCAAAATCGACCGTTAAAAACATGATCAAGCGATTAAAAATCAGTAAGAGCAATACTAATAACACTATATTAAAGTTTGGTAAAGATCGAAAAAATTACAAATATATGAAAAATTACAGCCGTCAAGAGAGAGAAAAAACAGCAAAAAATAACAACTCCTCGTTTCTGGAAAACCTTGGGGTCCTATATATAGAAAACGATATCACTCGATCGGTTGAAAAGTCAACCGATCGGGTGACCTGCTTCGTTTCTTCGGCAGTTCAGCATGGGACTTCACCCGGTCATATGGCACGGTCGGTTGAGGGTTGAAGCTGATCGGTTGGATCTTCGTGCCGTCGGGTGAACCGGTCGGTTGAGCTCTCCATGTCTCGGCTTCGGAGAATCGGCTACAGGTGAACCGATCGGGTGAAGGTCACCCGATCGGTTGGCATTCAGCATCAAATTCCAGAGAGTTGGGGCGTTTGAACCGGTCTCTGAACCGACTGGTTGACTTTCCGCCCGCTTCAACTTGTGTCCGGGTGGCGCACGCGTGCATCACCCGATCGGTTGAAAGCGACCAACCGGTCGGGTGAGGGGCTGAAAGATGCTATCTTCGTCGTTTGACCCTCTGGATCACGCGTGACTCCTCCCGTTGCTCCGGGGACTCATGATATCATCGTTATATGTCCCCTACGTCGGTAAACTCCTGCAAAATATAAAAAACACGAAAAAGTGAAAGAAAACAAGAAAACACGAGAAAACGAATACAAGACGGCGGAAAACAACGGGAAAACACAAAAGAAAACGTGCATGAATATATGAAATATAAACGCACGTCAAAATCCCCCAAGCTGAACCCTTCCTCGTCCTCAAGGAAGACGAGTGAGAGTAGGAGCTCGGAGGGAGAAAATAGAGAGGAAGAGAGGAAAGGAGAAAACAGAAAATCCTAAATCGCCCGTCAAAGCCAGCAAAATCAAAAACACACACCAAGCTAACAAACGTCAAATCACACCACTAAACCGAGGAATACGAGTCCGGAAAGGTGCCGTGGGCCCACGCCGTGAAGCGCGAGTGAGTGTGGTCGTGTGCTAGCAATCGGTGTCACTATCTACATTGTGCAATAAGCTCCATATACACAAATCCAAGTAATGACCCAAATATCGATTCGATTTAGAAATAGCGGTGAATATATGGCTCAAGCATGCAAGAGAAGAGTATGAGAATAGAAATGCATCATGCGTCATGGACTCCACATCTAGGGGCTCGGACATCACCACACTATCACCTAGATAATAGCTAGAATTCCCTATTCCAAGTGTTTTCGAAAGCGATGGGGGTTGAGATGATGTGGAGTAGAACACTCGGTGCAAATTCTCGCCTTCCCTTTATTCTCGGTAAGTAGGAAAATATTCACACTCATATATTTTTTTGGGTTTTGGATATATGTATTTTTTTGGCTTTTTAGCTACACAATTTTCTCTTTTCTTTTCTTTTCTTTTTGGGTTTTTCTCTTTTTTTTGAATTGTTTTTGGATTTTTGGCTATATACATGTGTACTCTTCCAAGTGGGAGAACGGTACACGAAGAGGGGATTTGCACCAAGTAAAACAAAAAAAGAAATCGGATTCTAGACACTTGGGCAAGGGAGATATTTCACTAATCAGAGCGTAGGCTAAATGGGTTATCCTAGTCCTAACTGTGGAATCCCGACACATGCGAGATGAAGAATACGATATATATATATATATATATATATATATATATATATATATATATATATATATATATATATATATATATATATATATAAAACAATTGAGAGCTGTTTTTGAATTTTATCCTATGTGGCAATGTCACATCAAGTTTTGGGGGGAAAATTTTTTGGGTTGGGGGAAAATTTGTTGGGAGAATACAAAAGCTTTTCTTTTTTTGAAATTGGCACCATCAGCATTTAATATTCTTCATTCAAAAATGACCAAAAAAATGAGACCCAAAAAACACACACACAAAATGAAACCCAAAAAATATGCAACTTAAATTACAAGTATGCAAAAGAGAACTTTATATCGGCTGAGCTTATTTCGGCTGACCCCAAAAAAATTGAAACCCAAAAAAAATACAGGGAATGTGCGTTCAAATAGGCGGGCTGAGTTTTTTGGGCGTCAAGCAGAGGTCTAACCAACCTATCCGCGCCGAAGGCGCCCGCGCCGAAGGCGCCCGCGCCGAAGGCGCCCGCTAAATTTTTATACGCTAATTTGTTGTTCTGCGCCGAAGGAGAACCGAATTTATTGTTTCTTGCCGAAGGCGGTCGTGCCTCTAAATTTTTTACGCTAATTTGTTGTTCTTTTAAATTTTGGCTGTAGAAATATTTTTTGGGGGACAAAGTTTTCGCGGAAAAAAATCTTAAATGCACCGTGCCCACGGGCACGGGTTATGACTAGTATATATATATATATATATATATATATATATATATATATATATATATATATATATATATATATATATTTATGCATACAGAAGCAGATAGGAGAAGCAAATACCGCATATTCAAATCGAAACATGATAATCTAGGGGTCATTCCTGGACATGTATATAAAATAAAATCACAAAGTAGAAGCACACCAAACAGCTAGGCACGACACACGACTCACAAAATAGCTAAGTGGACCCACGATGCATGAAATGCAAGAGGACTCGATATTCCTAGGGTTAGTGAATGTGATTATCGATGCCATGCTAGGTGTGTGTGATTTTGTGGCAATTCATCATAGGGTTCATCTCTAGGAGAAGGAGATGAAAAAGAAGAAAAGAAAAATAAAAACACGATGAAAAGGACTCAAAAACGAAAAAGAAAGACTCAAATGATGCACAAAGTGCGACTCCCCCAAGCTGAAGTTTGCATTGCCCTCAATGCAATAAAAGTGAATACGGGAGGGCAAAGAAAATGGGGGGATACGCACCGACACAAAAAGATAAGAAAGACAAGAAAAACACACAAACGGAACTGAAAATAAAGAAAAATCACACCACACGACATAAAAATAGAAAAAAGAAGACAGAAAATGGCACGACTCAAAAGATAAAACTAGCACACACAGAAAACAGCACACGACGACACACAGAAAAAAAAATTGACTTCCCCCAAGCTAGACATAACAATGCTAGCAAGATGATATGATCGTGAAAATGCAGAGATATGCAAGGGGGGTCAATCGGAGTCGCTTTCGGTAGAATGGTAAGGAGATGGCGAGGAGGGTGGTGAATAATGGTAGAAGGAATCCTCCGAGGACGAAGGGGAGGGAGTACGAATAGGAGAAGGAGGAGCAACAGGCAGGACTATCGGAGGATCGGGATATATCGGTGGATCGTGGTGGATGATGGTGGGACGGGGTGGACCGACACACGGGTGCCAATCGGGAGGATCCATGGGTGGGAAGTGACCAAGTGAAATGTACCAAGGATCAGGGTAGAACTCCCAGGGTAGGTGTGTAAGGTGTAAGGGGAAGTGCTCCGGAGACGAGGGTGGGAGGATGGCAAAAGGAGTGTAGGCAGGACTATAGAGGTAGGCTGCACGATCCTCCCCAAAAGGAGTAAGCATACCGATAGAGATCAAGTAGTCGTGATCGATACGGCTACGTCCCGGGACAATAGGGAGGTCGGGGGCATCCTTAAGATATAACTGACAATAAGAGTGACAATTCCCCTACAGCAGATAGAGCCAGAAACTGTGCGGCTGACGGATAAGAGCTTGTGGACGATCCAATGAGCGGTGTTTATGGGCAAAGGGATATTGCCATGAATCTGGTCGTGGGACATGGCATAGAGAAAGAGCAGCTCATCCCTAGACATCGCGGATACATCAACGCGAGCGAAAATGGTGTTGGCAAGAAAGCGGTGGGCGAAACGGTAGCAATGGTGTATGATGTAGGAGGCGAGGGCTACCGCTGGAAAGGAGGTATATCGGGTGAATCGTTGCCAAACACCATCAGCCCGGAAGTAAGAAAAGATGTCAGATCGATCATGAGTAGAGCATTCAACACTGCTATCAGGGTTAGGGAAGTGTAGAATGTTGTTAAGCATGTCGAAGCTCATGGAAAAATCACAATTGAAGGCCCGAAAGGTGAAACCATGATCAGACACCTCGAGAGAACTGAGGAACTCAAGTGTGAGATTCCTGTGTGTATTGGCTTGGGTCCGCAGAAGATAATCGCAACCTATGAAGCAAAAAAGTGCACAGACGCCCCTAAAGAGTCCGAGGGATTGTAGGGTGGGGAAGTCGGCGAAAAGAGTAGGTCGCATAGGGCGATGAAGAAGGGCTTGTAAGTGATCGGATTGCTCCTCAGACGAAGGGTTTATGCCGAGGAAAGATGGTGAAAAGGGACCGTATAGGGGATGTTTGCATGACGATGAGGCTACTTCCTTTCCCTTCCCGGACATGGGGATGGCGCGGGGGAGAATGATTGGGTGTGATATGGTGTCTATGAAGATGATGAAGCAGATAAAGTGTGCAAACACAAATTCAAGACATTTCAAAAAAAATGAAATAAATGTGAAGAGTGGAAAGAGTTTACTCATCAACGTTGTAAGAACAAGCACCCGAAAGACCCCATGTAATATAAGGGAGCGATTTGGGAAGCCGCCGCTCGTTGATCCAACAAGAATCGCAATTTTCGAAAATTTGGGGGTTAGGGTTAGGGTTTGGACGTTTGATGAGAGAATGTTGTAGATGGGAATTGTGGCGGTGGTGGGGGAGTATGGGAATGAGTGGGGATGAAGATTTAGGAGTAGTATGGTAGATGGAGGAGATCGATTCGGTAGATGAAGAGGAGGGGTCCGCGTTTGGGGGGGGTTTGGGGGTCGGGTGGTCGAAGACGTGCGAGAGGATGTATATAGGGGCGAAAACCAACCGATCGGGTGAGTTTTCACCCGATCGGTTGGATAAGTTCAAAAAATTTTCCTTCAGTCAACAGCTACAGGTGAATCGATCGGGTGAAGATCACCCGGTCGGTTGATCGCTTCTCAAATATTCTCGAGAATATTGTGACTTTTCACCCGGTCAGTCACACGACCGCCGCATCACTCAACCGATCGGTTGATATATCGCCCAAATTTCCCGAGAGTACAGCCTATCTCACACGGTCAGCCACCGGTCTCAGCGCAGCTTCACCCGACCGGTTCGTAAGGAGAGCAGATACGGCCATCGTCTGATACGTCTCACCCGATCGGTTGAGTAGTCACCCGATCGGTTGAGGGTTTGTTTCCTGCAAAAATTCACGAATGGCCTAAGTTCCTCGACAGATGATCTCGCAGCTGAAATTAATTGTTAAAATAGAAAAAATATTGGAGATAAAATCCTAAAAACGAAGACAAAAGTTTAGAGCATGGGTTGCCTCCCATGGAGCGCTTTTGTTTAACGTCGTTTGCTCGACACCTCATATGGTGGTCAATTAGGATCCGGAGGGTTTGAGGAAGAGTTGTCGGTCGTTGAGAGTCCGATCGGAGAGAATGCTGGTTCTCCTACCGCATAGTGTTTAAGGCGTTGTCCGTTGACTTTGAATGGCTCATCTCTTCCCATTATCTCGATAGCCCCATGCGGGAAGACCTTGGTGACGCGGAAGGGCCCCGACCACCTTGACTTGAGCTTTCCAGGAAAAAGCTTCAGCCTTGAGTTGAATAGGGGAACTAAGTCTCCTTCCTTGAATTCCCTCTTCAGGATGCGCTTATCACGCCACCGCTTAAGATTCTCCTTGTAGATCCGGGCGTTTTCATAAGCATTGAGCCGGATCTCGTCGAGCTCGTTAAGTTGAAGCTGTCGATGCCCTCCAACCTCCTTGGCGTCAAAGTATAGGTTCTTGATCGCCCAAAACGCCTTGTGTTCCAATTCCACGGGGAGATGACACGCCTTCCCGTAGACAAGCCGGTAGGGGGTCGTCCCGATCGGAGTTTTAAATGCCGTCCTGTAAGCCCAGAGCGCGTCAGGAAGTTTTGATTACCAATCCTTCCTAGAGTTTGCCACCGTCTTTTCTAGTATGCTCTTGATCTTCCGGTTAGAAACTTCCACTTGGCCGCTAGTCTGCGGGTGGTAGGCGCGCCCGACTCGGTGTTGCACCCCGTACTTCTTTATGAGAGCTTCGAATTTCTTCTCTATGAAGTGGCTCCCTCCGTCACTGATCAAAATTCGAGGCACACCGAACCGCGGGAAGATGTTGTTTTTAAAGAACTTGGCAACCACTCAGGAATCATTAGTAGGACTGGCTATCGCTTCAACCCACTTTGATACGTAGTCCACGGCTACCAAAATATACTGGTTCCCAGAGGAGGAGGGAAACGGTCATATGAAGTCGATTCCCCAAACATCGAAGATCTCTACCTCTAAGATGTAGTGCTGAGGCATCTCGTTTCTCTTGGAGACGTTCCCCGTCCTTTGGCATTTGTCACAGGCGTGGACATAAGCATGGGTGTCCTTAAACAGGGTTGGCAAGTAGAATCCGCTCTGGAGGATTTTTGTAGTCGTCTTATAGGTGCTCGCATGCCCTCCACATTGCTGATCATGGCAATGAGATATTATGGAGGTCGCCTCAGTCTCAAGAATGCACCTTTGAATCACCCCATCGTTACAGGTCTTGTACAAATGGGGGTCATCCCAATAGAATTTTTAGACCTCATGGAAGAATTTCTTCTTCTGCTGATAGCTCACGTTGTGGGGGACTATGGCACAAGTCAGATAGTTTGCAATGTTGACGTACCAAGGAGTCCAAGCGGAAGAGACGGAGAAGAGATGATCGTCAGGGAGCGAATCATCAACCGGAGTAGCATTCAAATCGAGGATAGGCATTCTGGACAGGTGATCGGCAACGACATTCTCTGCCCCCTTCTTGTCTGTGATTTTCAGGTCGAATTCCTGGAGGAGGAGAATCCATCTAATGAGCCGCGGCTTAGCCTCTTTCTTGCTCAATAGGTATTTGAGAGCCGCGTGATCAGTGTGCACGATCACCTTTGCTCCAACGAGATATTGCCGGAACTTGTCCATCGCGTAGATGACCACTAGCAATTCTTTTTCCGTGGTTGTGTAATTTCTTTGGGCAACATCATGGGTCTTGCTCGTATAATATATCACATACAGATTTTTATCCTTCCTCTGCCCCCAAGACGGCTCCTACGGTGTAATCACTAGCGTCGCACTTTAGCTCGAAGGGTATACTCCAGTTCGGCGGCTGAATTACAGGCGCAAAAATCAAGGCTTGATTAAGAAGGTGGAAGGCATCCATGCACTCCTCGTTGAAGATGAAAGGTGCATCCTTCACGAGGAGTTGGGTCAGCAGTCTGGAAATCTTTGAGAAGTCTTTTATGAAGCGGCGGTAAAATCTCGCATGCCCTAAAAAACCACGGACTCCTCGAAGATTGAGTGGTGGTGGAAGATTTTCAATCACCTCGACTTTTGCCTTATCAACCTCAATCCCCCTCGAAGAAATGACATGTCCCAGCACAACTCCTTCTTGGACCATGAAATGGCATTTCTCCCAGTTCAGGACTAGACCCTTGTCTTGACACCTCTCCAGGACTTTAGTTAGATTGCTAAGGCATAAGTCGAACTCAGTTCCATAGACGGAAAAATCATCCATGAAGACCTCCATGATGTCCTGGGAGTAGTCGGAGAAGATAGCGGACATCAGTCTTTGGGATGTAGCTGGGGCATTGCAAAGCCCAAACGGCATCCTTCTGTATGCATATGTCCCAAATGGGCATGTGAAAGTAGTCTTCTCCTGGTCATCGCTATGGATAGGGATTTGAAGGAATCCGGAGTAGCCGTCCATGAAACAGAAGTAGTTGTGCTTCGCCAGCCTATCTAGCATCTGATCAATGAATGGGAGAGGGTAGTGATCTTTTCTCGTGGCCTTGTTCAGATTCCTATAGTCAATGCACATCCGGTACCCTGTGACGGTCCTAGTAGGTATGAGCTCGTTTTTCTCGTTGCGAACCACCATCATTCCTCCTTTCTTGGGTACGACGTGCACCGGGCTAACCCGACGACTGTCAGAGATTGGGTATATGATACCAGCATGTAGAAGCCTAACAATCTCTTTTTTGACCACTTCCATCATTATAGGGTTGAGTCTCCGCTGCGGCTCAATTGAGGAGGCCTGCTTATCCTCAAGCAGTATTCTATGGGAGCAGAGGCCCAAGCTAACTCCTTTCAAGTCTTCGATTGCATACCCGAAAACACCTTTAAACCTTTTCAAAACACCAAGAAGTTTGGTCATCTGGTCCTCAGGCAGCGAGGAGTTCACTATGACTGGAAGGGTCGAGTCCTTTCCCAAATATTCATACTTTAGTCCCGGGGGCAACTCTTTCATCTCAACTTCATGAGGTCCAGACGCATATTTCTCGAGCTGAGCATCCTCTAGGAAAGGACTTCTTCGTGGGTCTCTTGAAAGCTAGCATCCGGAATTTCACTCTCAGCCGTGATTTCGCAGGTCAAAGCCTCGCAATGCAATGAGGGGCCAATGGAGATTGGCTCTGGGTCTTTCTCAAGCTCATAATAATCATCCGGGAAGAAGGCTTCGACGTGGAAACAGGTTTCGATAATCGATGGCTCCCCACCACTGCCTCTGGCTTCCTCATCTTCCTAGGTTCTGGGGGGGCTCCATAGAAGTTTGGAAGGGATGGGTTGATTCTTGTTTAAAGTGCTTGACAAGCTCTGTCCTGTAGTTCTCCTGACAAAACTCCTCATAGGTGAACAATTCTCCCACACTGAACTCGGAACTAGGTAGGTCGATACACTCCACTTCATCATGAGATAGGAGAGTTGTCGTCCCGGGATGCAGCTGCACATCATGATACCTTCTCTGATTTTCCACAGCGGCGGACAAAAAGGTTAGAATACTCGAGGCATTTAGGGATCCTGTCAAACTTTGTGCCAAACAGCGGATGTGGTGCGAATGATCCCAGATATCTCCCGAAACTGCACACAACATCTTCATCGTGGAGCATACAACCTATAAGAGAGGAGAGAAAATGATCTGCACAGATAGCAAACATGTCAAAAGCATCGGTTGCATGAACGGGGAGGGGCGAGGAGTACCGATGGCAGCATGACGACTCGGTTTATCAATTCTATACAACTAATATTTACAATATGTACAAGTAAAATCAAAAAGTGTAGAATGCGAAAATTATCGCGAGATGGGGATATGAGCTAGACTCAATGGTTCATGAAATCCAAAAATAACAAGCACGTTGCCTCCCCGGCAACGGTGACATAAAGCTTGACGTCCCCCGCGTTTGCGCGCGACGGGTTGTGCGTAATGTATGATTGGGGGCGTGAGATTTAAATATTTATAACCACAAGCGCACGGTGTTGTAGTGTGGCTTGGGGGTCGAACTCAGGGAGGCGTGGTTGTGCTTGTGTCAAGAAGGATCGGATTCACCCCATAGGCGAGCTAGCCCGAATCGGATGATGGGTTGTCACAAAAATGGAATGCGAGGGATAAACAATATAAAGGGAAAACCCCGGGACTTCGGTTTCCACCCTAACGTGCGATTCTCGTCGATACGGCCTATGGGTAGGATAGTGTAACGACTGGTTTTCATGTATTTGGATTATTTATATTATATATATATATGTTTTGGTGGATTTTCTCCTTATGCGTGGTTTTCATCTCCGTAGCTTTCATTTTCGATCGTTTCGTCGTGATTTTCTAGCTTCTTCCTTAGAATCGTCGATTTTGGAGTAAGTCATTCGTGACGGGCTTCATATCGGTCATATCTTATTGTTAGATCAAGCTTAGGAGTCTTAGGAATTGATCCCGGAGCTTCGCGCTCCATTTCAGAACTTTTGTGCACGTTAGCCGGTACAAGAAGGAGAACCGACCGACTAGATGACGATTTAGTCGGTCGGCAAACCTTCATGGACCGACTAGTGGGCTTTGTTAATTTCTCAGGAGTTACTGTTTATCGTTAGTCGGTCTAAGAACATTTGTCGACCGACTAGGTTGTAAACTAGTCGGTCAGCAATCGTTCTTTAACCGACTAGCTCTATGATCCTTTTTAAACCAAGTACTATTCATTCTTAGTCGGTCTAAGAACGTTCATCGACCGACTAGATGATAAACTAGTCGGTCAGTAGTTGTTCTTTGACCGACTAAATCTAAATCCTATTTTTGTACAGGAGTTACTGTTTAGACTTAGTCGGTCTGCGTTGGTCAACCGACCGACTAGTTCCCAAACTAGTCGGCCAGTGGTTGCTCTTTGACCGACTAATCAGTGTCGAAACCCTAATTTCTGGGCAGCCGCCAGCACTCCCTATTTAAACCCCATCCACGATTTCTTTCATCCCTCTTTCATTCTCCTGAGCCATTTTCTCCCCCAAATCACCCTCCAACATTTCCCCAAGCCATTCATTCCTCCCTTGGAGTTTCCCTCTCCATTTTGGCCTACCACCATGCCCTAGGCCATCTCCAACCCCCCAAAATCCCCAAAACCCCATTTCTCCAGATTTTTCCCATCCATTCCAGATCTGAACCCTAGGTTCCTCGGATCATTTCTTCCGTTGTCGTGCTTGCTCGGCATCGTTCTTCCGCTTCCGATACGGTAATGACTCGATCTCTTAATATCCTCATAGCCCATTTGTGTTTTTGTGAAACCCTAATAAAACTAGGTTGGATGTTGTTCTAATATTGTTTTGCCATGGCAGCGATCTCAACTCCGTAGTTAGCATTTGTGTGACGGTCTCGTTGATCGTCATCCTCGGTGCTAGGCAAGTGAAACTTGCCACTTAGGGTTTTGGGCCATGTCTTAGGCCATTTGCTTGTGTAGGCATAAAAGAGACTAGGCGACGAAATGATACTCACCTAGGCGTAATTTCAGGAACTAGCTTGACAACGAAGCTAGACCCGTCATTTATCACGTTGCATAACTACCATGTCGTGTTTAATTTTAATTAACGGTACGCAAATTAATTGTCATCCATGCTATCCATGTTGAATGTCGCATTCGTAGCACACGCTACAATACTTGTGTTTCCTGGCTCGTGTTCCAGAAGCGGGCTACGTGAGTTGGTTGATAGCCAATGCCCGATCTACTTGTTTCCAGCTAGGCACCTGTGTTGCAGGCATAACCCTACGCCATACGTGTTAAATACACTTCCTGGCTCGTGTTCCAGAAGCGAGCATTCCGTGTGCGGGGTAACGCCCTGGCTCGATACATGTGGAGGGGTAGGGATAAGCGGTCACCTGAGCTTAGGAGTTGGCCCGATCAGCCACTCTAGCCAACAGGCAGAATCTCTGTGCACAACTTGTTACTTGACGTGTTTAGTTGACGTGTTCACTTGACGTGAACCACTTGACTTGTACTTGTCTGTGCTTTACTTGTAAAATTTGTTATCCATGACATACTTGCTACTAGCTACTTGTACTTTTCTTTACTTGTCACTTCCCTACTATCCTCGCCATGTCATGCATCATACTATAACTGCTAGGTTGTTAGTTTACCTTACTTTCAGTTTCCTTGCCCAAGTCTTTTAGACTTGCTGACATGTGCCCCTTTACTCTTTTGGGTGACACATGTTAGATCCTGAGCCTGAGTTCATTGTTGAGGACGAGGTGTTTGCTGACGCCGAGCCCGAGCCTGTGTTTGGCGAGGAGTACGTGGACACTGGGGACCAGTCCTAGTGTCTTCGTTGAGCTTTTCCCTTTTGTTTTAGACTGCTGTAGTTTTCGATGCGCAGCACCTATACTTTGTTATGTTTGTCCTTGTTGGCCTTGTTCTGGGCCTTTAGACTCTTTCTTTTAGCCTGGTGGCTTTTCTGGATGTTGAACTTAAATTTTAATGTTGGACAAATTCTGAGATTTGAGATTTTATTTCTGTCTCTCCTTGTGTTATTATTGTTGTTCCGTTTGTGGTTACAGGGACCTGCTTATGTTTTATTGACGCTTATCGGGTTTGGGGCTTCACAGCTCCACTCTCATGCGGACCTTTTCACGTCTCGCCTCCATTTTAGGGAAGCGGGGCGTGACAGATAGCGATCGGAATTAGGGTCTAATAGTGAGACGTTGCCTCTGAGAGTGGTACCAGCGTCCCATGGACCCGATATTTCGGTCGGTGCCCAGGATGATACGCCGGACTTCCCGGGTTCGGTCAGTGGGCATTCCCATGTCTATTAACACTGACCGACTCCGGGAGCACTAAGCTCGCAACGATAACTCCCAACGTCTCATCATGCTGATCCCGTGCGCTAGGATTTGACGTCTACGCTAAGGGCGTGAGCTATGGCTAGGGAGTCAACCGCCAAGTTTATTCCCCCTTGGCCCAACGGTCAAAGGCGGTCTTTTTCCCGCCGATGACAATAAAATACCCCGTGTAACCAGTAGATTCCTAATCCCTATCGATTTCCTAGTCCTATGGACGCATCGGGGAGAACCCACGAAGGGGTTTCCACCAAAATCCCATATTTGGGAACTACTCACACATATTTACTAAAAAGCGATCTAAATCAAAATCGACCGATAAAAACATGATCAAGCGATTAAAAATCAGTAAGAGCAATACTAATAACACTATATTAAAGTTTGGTAAAGATCAGAAAACTTACAAATATCTGAAAAATTACAGACGTTAAGAGAGAGAAAAAACAGCAAAAAATAACAACTCCTCGTCTTTGGAAAACCTTGTGGTCCTATATATAGAAAACGATATCACTCAATCGGTTGAAAAGTCAACCGATCGGGTGACCTGCTTCGTTTCTTCGGCAGTTCAGCACGGGACTTCACCCGGTCATATGGCACGGTCGGTTGAGGGTTGAAGCTGATCGGTTGGATCTTCGTGCCGTCGAGTGAACCGGTCGGTTGAGCTCTCCATGTCTCGGCTTCGGAGAATCGGCTACAGGTGCACCGATCGGGTGAAGGTCACCCGGTCGGTTGGCATTCAGCATCAAATTCCAGAGAGTTGGGGCGTTTGAACCGGTCTCACCGGTTGACTTTCCGCCCGCTTCAGCTTGTGTCCGGGTGGTGCACGCGTGCATCACCCGATCGGTTGGAAGCGACCAACCGGTCGGGTAAGGGGCTGAAAGATGCTATCTTCGTCGTTTGACCCCCTGGATCATGTGTGACTCCTCCCGTTGCTTCGGGGACTCATGATATCATCGTTATATGTCCCCTACACCGGTAAACTCCTGCAAAATACAAAAAACACGGAAAAGTGAAAAAAAACAAGAAACCACGAGAAAACGAATACAAGACGGCGGAAAACAACGGAAAAACACAAAAGAAAACGTGCGTGAATATATGAAATATAAACACACGTCAGTGGCATCACTACTCGCCTGGAGAATCCACCTGGAAACGGGAAGATGAAATGCAAGAGCGTTATCCTTATTTGTTCCCTGCTCCCCAGTTGATAGGAATTCCAGTGGCAAAATTGTTCTTAAGGTGGGTAGAATGTAACAGCCGGTATTTTATAATATGTATTTTGCACGTATTTTATCTTTGTTTGTGTTTTCTGTATCTGTACTTGAATACGTATTCGTATTACTATTATAAGTATTCGCATTGTGAACCTATTTTAAACGTATTTCTCTTTGCTGTAGTTATATATAAATCTATTATTATATAAATTCATTAATTAATTAATTCAAATTCAAAATTCAAATCCTTTCTTTAAACTCATATGTGACTTTTATCCCCATTTTAAATGATAATAAATCAACTCTTAATTGTAATTAAACCCTTGTCCTTTCCATTTCCTCTTATTTTTAAAATCTTTCCATTCTAAGCTAAAACCGTAACTCTTCCTAGGTTAACCGCCACCTCCTTTTCATTTCATTGCAAACAAACCAATTAAAATCCCCAGGCCTTGACAACTCGAGCACAGCCTCAATAAATAAAAAGAAACCCAACAAAAAACCCTAAGTTACCATCTCTATACAGCCGCACGAAAGGATAACCCTCTCCAAACTAAAACCCCAAACCATATGTCATCTCTCCCCTCTCAGTCGCACAAAAGCATCCCCTAAAACCCTAGTTCATTCTCCCCTCTCCAAACAAGCCTCCCTAAAACCCTAAGCTCGCATGCCCAAGCCCCCATGCCCCTTTCGACTACCGCACATCTGACCTCCCGGTGCACCTCCGAGCCCAGTGCTTCTCCTCCCCGGCGACCTGTAGACGTGCGCAACCTCTATCAGCCATCTCTGACTGTAGAAAATGCCCCTCTCTCCTACCATCTCTCCGGTGATCTTCTTCCCCAGTCTGCGCAGAGCCCCCTCTGCCCTCGGAGCCTTCCCAGCGTCGCTGCAACCCAGCACCCCCCTCCGGTGGCCACCTCTGACTGCCAGTCGTCGCACACAACCTAGCATCCCTTCGACCCTGCACTCTTCCACAGCACCCCTCCAGCCATCTTCCACCGTCGTGCAACTCCCCTCTCAGACCGCCTTTCACGGCAGCGACCCCCGATCTCCGACCACCCGCAGGCAGCCGCGCTCTTCGTCGCCATCTCGAACCTGCAAGCATCGCGACACGAGGAGGGTTAGTATCTACACGTTAGTTATTGTTTTTATAATCTTGCAGTTAGTTTAAATAGTCAGTATAAATATTAGTGTGTTAGTTTTGGATGATGTTAATATGTTAGTTGTTGAAGATGAGTATGTTAGTTTTCAGTAAGGATTTAGTGTATAATTTTTATGTTAGCAAAGATATTATAACACAATTAGTTCATAATAATATTAGAAGAATATAAGGCAAATAGCATGTTAATTAATGTTAGATGTTAGTCTGGTTAATGTTAATATTAGGATATTTGCATGTTAGTATTAGTAAAACCAGTATCATCTAAATATTAGTAAATCTTTAAGTTAGATGTTATATTCGTATACCTATAACTAGTTATACGTTAGTTTAAATATTAGTTCTATAATAATGTTAGCATATATATATAAACACATGTTAGTATGAATAATAATACTAGTAAGTTGGTTAACAATATTTTTGTTGAAATCTGTAAGTTGTTGATACTGTTGGTTAATATTAGTTTTGTTAAAAGATCTGCATATTAGTATTAATAAGATATTAATATGAATATTGATATAAATTAGATGTTTTTCTAATTAGTAAACCGGTTAATAATATTAGCTGATAATATGATTCTGTTAGCGTAAAACTAGTAGTCTTATGCGCGGATCTTTATGTCACAGATAAATCGTGCATTCTGTTACGATCACCGGTACGTCCACCATCGCCACCATGTAAGTATTTATTTGTAATTGAATTTGGGACAAACTGCTTAACCTAGTGCAAAAATATCAATTTGAACATGCTTGTCAAACTCATTAACTGAATAATTTGCTTATACTACACTTGTCGTAACTGATTAAAAATGGACATCTCATGTTAATGAATCTTTGGTAGAATAATGACTTATTCCTTACTTGTCATGAAATTGAACCAAAACGAACCAGAGGGTAGGACACAACCCTTAAAACATAATGATAACTCATCGATTACAGATGGAAAGTAAACTAGTCGGTGACTGGTTATTAGACTTGGGTGGGGTTGGTCCATAGTAGAAGGGTTAGTAGATGTAGCTTGACCACCTTACGTCTACCTCCATACTATACCAATGGAGGCAAGCATCTTGACCATTTTCCAGGTTAGGAATGGCAAGAAGGCGTCATGGTAAACCTTCGATGATAGGGTGCATCAAGTACATACTACCCACCCGGACATGGACTTATCACGAGCACAAACAATCAAATACCCAATATGCAACTACTTTACTTTTTGAAATGTAAATTCATACATGCTCGTACTTTACTTTTCTGCACTTATTATTCATAAATGTGTACTAACGCTCTTTTGTTCATTTTCAAGACGTTCTTTAATTCATTACTTTAAATATCTTGCCGAGATTATCGCTGACATATATTTCAATATAATTTTGAAATATATGTTAGGTGCAGAGACTGATTACATTGAGGACCCCGCTTCAGAGGATCTCATCTTGGAGGACGATCCTACAGACCAGAGTTACGAAGACGCTGAGGTCCTCTCTGCCGAAGCATAGAGCGAGAGCTGCTCTCGGTTTTATTTATTAGTAGTACTTGTTATCTTGCAGGTGTGTTTACATTTCAATAAATTGTATGGCCATGCTAGGCCTAATTACCTTGTGTACTCATTTTGAAACTCTTGAATAAAAGTGAATTAAATATTTATGCTTTTCTGTTATTATTTGCATGCAAGAAACCTGCTCAACTAAATAAACGCTTATTGTGCTTAAGTCAAAGAAGAAAAAAATAATAGTATCTCTTCTTTGCTTTAAGCACATGCGAACCCACACGCATCCTTGCTCCCAAGTATAATGGGAAGCGGGGCGTGACAATTTGACTAGAACAGAATCACTATCCCCAGTCAAGCTTAGGATGATCTCAACACTAGACTAGATCATGGTCCATTTAAGGAAAACTCACCATTCATATGTGTGCCATCAACTAAAGTGGCTTCATTAAAACTAGTTAATCCTATCAATTAGTTGAATCCTAAAATTCGGAATTATTAGAATTTGGTTAATAGCTTTTATAAGTGTCCTTATCAACTATAAGGATTATTAATGTTTTAACGTGCTAACCTAATCATGTATTAGGATTTAATAAATTCAAATTATAACAATTTAAAGTGTAGCCTTTTATTAGAATTATTATTAGAACGTTTAAAATAATAATCATTGGAAAAAGGGTTACCCTAATCAGGAATTAGGAATTTAAGTGTTGTAACAATTTATCAAACATAGTATGTCAATCTAAAATTTATCTCATAAGTTTTAGATGAATTTTAATGGCTATCCTAAGAGGCTCTCTTGAATTATCACGTAATATACAAGAAGTTAGAACTATCATTAAAATATGTCAACTAAATTTTATCCCATAAAATTTTGCATGCATACAAGCAACTAAAAAATTATCACATAAAATTAAGTTACTATCTTTTAATAATTATCACATAATTAATTAACATAAACAACCGATTAAAAATTTATCACACAAATTCTACCATGCATTTGTAAAAATTTATCACATAAATAATTTAAGAGCATCTAAAAAATTTTATCTTATAAAATTAGGTTGTTTTATCATTAACAATTATCACAAAATGTTAAAACATATCATTATGTTCTTAGCATGCATTTATAATCATTGCAGTTAAAGATCAGAAATAAACATGAGCTCTGATACTAATGTTGGTATCCCTTTGATATCATTGCAACGCTGTTAAGGCCCATCATCCATGGCACCTTAGACCCGTCACAAGATCCCTCACGAACTTGTTTTACGGCATGCCTCTCGACAACGCCCAACACATCAAAAGATCCACATCTTATCGGAACTTCGTATGGTAAGAGTGATTACTTCGGGTTAGCTCATAACTCGCGAACCCGTACTCAAACTCAACAAGCTCTGATACCAATGTTGGGTTTTGAGGGACCCGTAGGGCATAATTCTACGCCCGTCCTACGTCAGATGGACGAAAAAATCAAAACAACAGCGGAAAAAGGATTATTACACTATTTAATAACGTACCCTAAGAATATCAAAGACCCTAGCCAGGATCTCTACTATCTTGGGGTGGGTCTGACCAGTCCCAAAATAGATCTAAACTACTGCAATGAAATAAAATACATTAAGAAAAACACATACATGGAACTTTGCCTCCGCAGAGAACAAAGCATCGTTTTCAGCAACAGACTTTGGCCTTCCCTGAAGTTAGCTGCCTCCGCACCTCTGAACTGGTCCACCCGAAGCGAGACGACACCGCGCCTCCGAGCCAATCACCCGCTGAAGAAAGTTTCACTTTGAGAGCGATCTGTGTCTTAGACTTTGGATCGAATCCAATCATCCTCGTCGTCTTACTAGGACACAAACGAAAGAATTGGAAGAGTTGAGGAGGAGAGAATAATTTTCGTCTTGAATCGAGCGTGCTCAAAAATTTTCGGAGCTACTCGATTCAGAGACTCGGTGCAATTTTTCTAAGGAGTGTCGACCCCTATTTATATAGGAGGCCGGACCCCTTGCTCGTCTCACGAGCAATGTGGGATTATTCAATTAGGGGAGAAAAATTGGGATTAGTTTTGCCTTACACTAAGGCTCAACTTCAACCAATTTTCTCTCCCTCACCGTTGAGCTTCGGAAGTGATACAACCTATCAATTCAAAGAGCTATGAACATTGAACACATAGAAAAGAACGGAGACGAATTCCGACTTTGTTTGACCCCTCAAACAATTGCTCAAAGTTGAGAAAAAATTCACAAATTCGGCTAAAATCACAGACGTCACAATTAGCCTAGGGTTTCCCCAAACCGGGCCCACCCATGGGTCCAGGCGTGCCCGCCCGCACTGGGCGAGCGGGTCTGACCTACCCGTTTTGCGGGCGGGTTCAGACCTGCCCACTGGGCGGACGGGCTTGGGACCCGCCCGCATATTAAATCCCATTTAATCCAGACTTATCATCACAAACTCTTTGTGACTTCAATTATTCTCATGCACCCGAGTGCACTCCTCCTGAACCCTTCCTATTACTAAGACGCACATCCCACTCTATATGAGACCCTACAGCCTGACCTTACTACAGGTTGGGACTCGAAATCCCTAGACGACAGTGATCACGAGCAGCAGGTGTCGCCCATGTTTCGACATCATAATTACATGATTGACCCTTTGACAAAAATATTGTCGGGATCACTCTAACTGTGTCAGTGATGAATATCGCTGTTTTAGTCCATTCGTCACAACTATGTCACTGCTTAGCCTAGGGTATGGTAAAACGTCAACCCTACTATCTAGCATTGGTCAGTATACATCTGTCTTTGGTATGTCCATGTTGTACTTCCTACAACATACCCGGGCCGAGGTTTAGCACAAAGAATCGTACTTAGCCTGTGACTTTGACTTCCCTTAACGGAAGAAACGAATCCTATCTTAGTCACTACTTACCTCGTACGCTTCAAGTGTCACCCAACCTAAGACCTTTCAACGAGTGAAGACTCGAGACCAGATCATAGATCTAAGTGACACCGTTCACGCATAGGTTCGTACAATGACTTCAAGTCTAAAGGACCAACTAGCTTATCATCATTAGAGAGTTATCAATGCCAGTTTAAGTTAAGGTTAACCATTTGACAACTCTTTATTGGGTCGTTCAGTAGACTCATTCTCCAATGAGCACATGTGCCTCGTCTCCGACTTTGCCAGGTCGAATGATTATAAGATCATCATTACCCTTTAGGATAAGACAAAGACACAATGGTCTGTCTGATGTACCGATATCATATTCTCAACACATCTACGAACTTGAATGTTTTAAGACTCAAGTTCCTATCGGTCATTCACTTCCCACAATCGAGATCTCCATCTAGATACGTGTATGACCTTACTTTAAGTCTAAGGAAATTATCCAAGTATTAAAGCCATCTAATCATAATAGGATAATTAGTACCATTTACATTTGAACAATATGTATTCTAGGATAAATTGCCTCGAGGGCATATATCTTCCTACACTACAAACATAGCCTACAAACACAGACTACATATACAAACTGCTCATTCTTGATTGCATTTGATCTTAGCCTTAATAATTTTCTGCCCATGTTTGTTTTCCACACATTCCGTACTATTATTGTATGGCCAGTTTAAAATTTACAGAGAAATGTATTCTATACTTGGTCTATCTGAACACACACAGGCACAGACACACAAACTACACACACACACACACACACACACACACACACACACACACACACACACACACACACACACACACGCACGCACGTGCACGCGCGCACGCACACACACACACTGAGAGAGAGAGAGAGAGAGAGAGAGAGAGAGAGAGAGAGAGAGAGAGAGAGAGAGAGAGAGACTACAAACACAGACATAGGCACACATTGACTACACATACAGACTACATACCCAACCACAGACTACACACACACACACACACACACACACACACACACACACACACACACACACACACACATCAGACTACCACATACAGCTTCTACAAAAAGACGCACACAAAAACAGAAACACACTATAGTTAAACACACACACACACACAAACACGCACACACACACACACACACACACACACACACACACACACACACAGCCATACACAAACTACACAGACACAAACACAGTCACAGTTACACACACTGCCTACACATACAGACTACCCACATCCACACAGACCACACATACAGACTACACAAACATATCACACACACGCGCACGTGCACTCACACCAGACTACCTTAGACGAAGCCTCTACAGAGACACACTCACACAGATACAAAATATTGTAACAAAATCTGACAGACACACACAGACATCAGACTAACCTAAACACAAACACAGACACACAACCTACACAGACACGGACACAGAAACACACACTGCCTACACATACAGACTAACCACACACACACACACAAACCACACACTGACTACACATACAGACTACTCACCCACCCACAGACTACATGCAACCATCTTACAGACATTTTTTGTCAAGTGATTACAATGGGCATATATGAGCCTCATTTTATCTTGTTGGTTTTTCTTTTGTAATAATATTACTGTATTTTGAAGTAAAGATATTTTTTAATTTTTTCTTTCGTTTGCTTTTATTTTATACAAAATGATTTTTTTACTTTTGAATAATAATGTATTTTGATTTTAAATTTTATTTTTTAAAAAAATTCAATTTCACTGACGGTTCCGTCAGTGAAAATTAATTTTTTTAAAATGCAAAATTATTGTTGACGGCTCGTCAGTAAAGATTGAAATATCGCTTACGGTTTCGTTAGAGATACTTCGGGTTTCGTTGATGGGCCGCCATCAGTGACATTTATTTACTTTTTAAAAAAAATTGAAATGTTAATGTCGCTTCCGTCAGCACATTTATCATCTTTACTGACGAAACTGTCAGTGAAGTTTATTTATATCATATAAAAATTTAACTTTTGCTGACTGATCCGTAATCAATATTCTTTTTACTGACGGAATCTTCAGTTAAAGTGGAACTTTCACAGATGGTAAATTTAGCTGTCAGCCACTTTTACTAAAGGAGCCGTCAGTAATTGCGTCGCTTACCTAATTCCACTGACGGTCGTTCTGCCGGATCTTTGCAGTCAGTGAAGCCTTTCACTGACGGCATATTTACCTTTACTGACGGCAAATGCCGTCAGTAAAGCCCCTTATTCTTGCAGTGCTTCATGGCACAGAGTCCGTTTTGAGTTTGCATGACCGTCCAGTAAATACATTTGACCAAACTACAAACCTCCAACTCTTATCGAAAGATTCCTGCTCGTTCTGATACGGTATATCTATGGATTTGAAGAATGGCTAAGCGGTCAAGAAGGGCAAAGGAAGAGTGTGAATTAAAAACATATTGCTCATAATAATCACATTAATAAATAAAATTTGCAAAGACTGTAACTTATATGCGGCTGTCCATGCTAACTGTTGAAGAACCTGATGACTGCAACATGAATAAGTAAAAGACTACATGAATAAGAAACAAGATATATACTGCTACTGTCAAACATCTAAACAGATGGATGAATATACAGAATAAACAAACATGAGCTTGTATTCTGATTCATGGGATGAAGCTTTAATTTATATAACACACAAACCTGTTTGTGCGTTTCATCATTACTTCATGTGGCAACGTAATGCCTTAGTGAAGATCCACCGTTGTTCTAAACCCAATGGCAGGCTCCTTGACCACAAAACGCAAATGCAAATGACGAATTCACGATTCAAACCAGCGGATAACAAACCGAATGGAAAAGCACACAAGAGCTTCCTTGACAAAAAGGAACAACAAAAAAGCTAATGATGATCATTAATTGTGCAATACCGTATCAACATAAATTTATGGACGAACATATTCTTTCAACCCTATCGGGCCGGGCTGTCTGAAGTTTTATCGGGCCGTGTCCGAGCCGCTCCGGAATGGCCCGAAGTCTATCGGCCTGGCCCGACCCAGATTGCCCCACACACACACACACACAGCACGAGGCACATCTCAGAACTCTTGTTCACGTTGAAGGCATGCGTCTGTGACGTCCAATTAAATGCTTCCATATTGGTTTCTACTAATAACAAATGCTTCCATTTTGTTAGTAGCATGTGAAATTTTTTTTTGGGTTCAGTGTATGGCATCTTTTTTTGTTTTTTCTTTCCAGATTTAGTTCAATCGATGACAGATCATCGAGTCTATGCATCTATGTGACCTGTGTGCTAATCGATCAGAGATCATCAGCAACACGAGTAATGCGTGTTGCACCTACCGTCCGCATGTTCCCAGAAAAAACAAAAACAAAAACAAAAACAATCAATATTTTTGGCTCCTCCTATGCTTAATCTCATTATCATTGTGTAACGTCATCCGAACATCACCATCCGAGCCTCATTTTTCTATATTCAAGCGATGATTGCATGCAGGAAGTTAATGATCTTTGGTGTGCCGGTTTCGAGTTGCCAAACTCGTGTTCTGATTCGGTCGAAGAATCAAAAATATAGACAGCGATCAGTTCTTTCAGCCTAATACTTTTCCATGATATATACACAAGTAGAAATCCTGATAACACCAACATATTTTAGGCTACTGTCAAAATCCATTGTCAAAATCCGTAAACAATACGACCTTTCCCTCACAGAAATTTCCATGGGGGTATACTCTTTGGGGTTGTAACCGATCCCCCACGGAAATGTGTACATTACCCACGTAAACTGACGCAGTCAACATGATTACAGTTTTCGACTATTTTGTGCGCTCACTCACTCATAGTCAGTCCCCATCGTCGATCGCCACTCGCTGGCCCCATCGAAGGTGCCCGTTCATCGCCCCTCAAGCCTCACTCTCTCTCAAGCTCAATCATTAATAAATTACTTCTCCCCAAAATTTTCTTACTGCTTACCACTCGTCGACAGCCTCCCGAACGCCACCATCTATCACAGACACATCCCCGCCCTCTGAGACTATAAGGTATTTTTATAAATTTTATTTTTTTTTTTTTCGCAATTTTTAATTTTAAAAATGATCATGTTATGTTATATTTTTTAAGGAGATCTGCGTCTAAATTAACGATCATGTCATGTTATACCGTTGTAATTCTATTGATGGTCAATTTTGTCATAAATTAAATATTATTTATTCTACCTCCTTAATTTTAAAATGAAAATTAATTTATTGTTTATTTTTGTTTATTTTAAGTTGCCTCATTTTAATTGAGTTAGTTACAACCTTAAGAGTCTCTCTCATGAAATTGTGGGTGGGTGGGTTTGTATGTGTATGAAGGGGTGCGGGTATGTATGTGTATGTATGGGTATGCGTTGTTGAATATTGACTCACCCAATTTATACTTTAATGATGAGTAAACATATTAGGTACTAATGATTTCATGAGCGTGCATATGAAATATTACGATGAAAATCAAAGCTATGTAGAGTCAACAAAGACTATAAAGTTCAAAAGAAAGCATATGATTGTTGGGATCATGTAGATGGCAAATAGAATACTAGAAGGAGATAAATGATTTTCTTGAAATAATTAATCCCTCTAAAAATTCTACCTAAGTAATGTAGTAAAAATGCCAAGTTTTGGTGGTGCTATTGCGAAGCACTTGATGGATTCACTTTGAGATAAGTACATAACCCGTTTTCGGTACTGGTGCTATATAGAAGCACTTGATGGACTCATTATCTGTTGAGCGGTTGAGCAATGTGTTCTTAATAGTTCCTTATCCCTTGTGGTGGTGGTATAGAGAAGCACTTGATGGACCACCAACATGAGTGTGAAGGTTTGGCCGCCTTCTATAACAAACAAGGGCAGTTTTTCTAGAGCACTCATGAGACCTAAGGTGTGCGCATGGCCTTAAAGCGCTTGAAATGTATCGCGGAGTTTGCACATACTCAATGGTACAATATGTGTTATGAGTGTCTCAAACGAACTTTAATGAGTTCAAGAGAAATTCACTCATTTGGAAGTAAGTTGTTGCCTCACTTCACTACGTCTAAATTCAATCAAAAGACATTGATGCTTAAGTATATATCCCTTCTTTACCCAGTAGTTCTTTGTTTCTTTTCCCGAGCCATTAGTGGGGGATTGTTGGAAATAGTGGCTCTCAAAATCCTTTATTTTATTCCCACTAATTCTTTAGTCCCACATGGAAGAATTAAGAGGAGAGCAAGTACTTTATATTGATGTCCTTATCATCCTTGTTTGTATATCTAATAAAGAGGTTTTTTTTGGAGGCTACTAGGCTTGGGCTGTGGCTATAAGAGGATGAACAGAGTGTTGGATCTGGATCCTAGCCTAGAGGGGGGGTGAATAGGCTAATAAAAAATTCTCGTGCAACCCATGAGAAATCACACGCAGTTAAAAGCACAACCAGAGTAATGAAAAGCAGACACAGAGTACACAGCAGATTTACCCTGGTTCGGTCGTCCCAACGACCTACTCCAGCCCCCAAAGCTAATACTAGATTGAATAGTGCAATAGGTACAAAGTCACAAGTTAGAGCACGATCAGAGCACCCTCTACGCCTCTACACTCGCCGGACTCTCAGTACCCCACACACAGTGTTTCCTCTCACTATCAATCCTAGCAAAGCTTTCTACCAGCTAGTCCCAAACTAGCTGGGTCCCACTTGTCTAGTCCCAACTAGACAAGTCCCAAAATAGTCACCAAAATAGGTAAAAGTTTCCCCTACAGAGAACGCTACACTAAGACACAAATAAAGGAGTTTAGGGTTTAGAAATGCTCAGTTTGTGTCTGTGTAGGCGTCTCTGTCAATCAGCACGTCGTCAGCTCCAATCTGACGCAAACGGTGTCTCAATCTGACTCCTGGATGTCAAGATATGCACTGGTCTGTGCGTAAAGCAATTTCAGTTCAATCCTTTATAATTCCTCAGTCTGTGCGCTCAGCAACTCCTTTAAATTTGGCTGTCGGTGCGCTCAGTAATTCAGTTCAAATCAATTTTAATCTCGGTCGGTGCGCAAAGCAAATCACTTAAATTCTCAGGCCACGTCAGCAACTATTTGTTACGGGCTTCGTTTCGATTTCCATTGCGCAGCGATTCAATGCAGCAAAAAAAAATGATCCCCGCCGTTGATCTGAGTGTCACGTGTGATCGTGCCCGTTCGCTGCGTTTTGAGTTTGCAGCGACTTGTTTCGAACGGCGCCGGCGGTCACGAACTGTGGACGACGGATTACTTCTTCGACGTTCGTGCAGCGAGCTTCATCTCCGGTGGCGAGGCACGGTGCAGCGGTGTTCGATGACTTCGACTCGACGACGGTAATGACAGCGTGGGCTTCGAGCTTACTGCTTGGCGATGAAGTATGCAGCGAAGGCGTTTGATCAAATGCCTGATCGAAGATGTTCAGTTGCTTCGAGTCTCGTCGGCGGCGATGAGGAACGGGATACTGTTGCGGCGATCTCGATCGAGAGCTTGACGGCGCCTTCGACAGCAACGACACCTCAGGCTATCAACTCACGGCAGCGGCAACTTCTTCCGACGACGGCTGACTCTTTAGCGACGACAACTTCTTAGCGATGAGCAGCGCTCTACACCGACGGCGAACACCGGTTCCGGCGTTGTCTTCGACTGCAGTTTCGAGCTTACGACGACAAGCTCTGAACGGTGACGGTGGGATCTTCAGACTACTGTGTCGTTGCGATCTCCTCGAGGCTTCGTTGCTTCGATCGATGGCTCGGATCTCAGGCGACGATGTGGCTAGGCAGCACGGTTGATTTGATGTCGACAATCGAAGACGGCGATGTCTTCGTGCTCGGATGGCAACGTCTCCGGCGTTCACTTGGGCAGCGGCGACTGGGTCCTTTTCACGGCAACGACGTTGTCCCCGAGCGACTTCTCTCCGTTGGGCATCAGCATCATATTTTAGCTTGGGGAACCGAGGCTAAGAATTTTGGCTTTTTGGTTTTGAGAGCTACGGCTTTGGTTATTTTTGTGGTATTTGGCTTGAGGCAATGGTATAGAATGTTAGGGATTTTTGTTGTCACACGTTTAATTTTTGATGTATGCCGCACCAAAAATTATGCATTGCCTTTCAATAATTCTTGTATTGCCCCTCTCAATTTAATTGCCGCGCTTAAAGCTTCAACCCTAGAAGATGGGTATTTATAGGATAAGGGTAATAGGATTGTGCCAACCGCTTAGGGATTTGACCCAATCAATAAGAGATTTGATTTGCAATTCAAATTTGATGAGATTGGAGTAAGAAAAGATATAGGATTTGAATAGATCTCTTTGGTATTTGAATAGGAGAAGGATAGGCACAAATCCATCTAATTGATTTGATCGAAAATCAAATTGATTTGAATCAATCCAATCTCCTAAGTCAATTTGACTTGGTCCACATCTCTTCTCATGGATTGACTAAGTCCACTTTTCTCTCCATTGACCAAGTCAAACTTCTTTGTGCACACACTCCATCTCTCCCAATGTGCTATATGAATAGCAAATCCGCCAAATATCGAAAGTATATCATTTTGCCAAGCCTGAAACATACTGAGCACACACATTAGATATACCGACACGTTTGTCATCATCAAACTAAGCTCCTAGATCGTTGCTCCCAACACAGAGGAACAGAAAACTTATCAGCAGAATCAAGGCTATGTCGTGGGATGACCACTGACTCAAAAGAAATTATGGCTCGACCTCGGTGGTAATCAATATCGCTGGTTGCTCCACAAGGTTAACACATCTGCCTCTATACGCGTCCACTCGTGGTTAGAAGCTTTGGATTTTGCACAAAATAGTTACCTAGGAGCGAGAAGGAAGGAAATAGAGACTTTTGATATTTTCCGCGTGTCTCTATAAGGAATGAGGCAACAGATATACATAAATGAATCAAAAGGGGGTGTTACAGAATTTCAAATGGTCAAATAATTATAGCGTAATAAAGAGGGGTTATGAATGCTATAACAGCTGCTAATTATAACGTGATAAAGAGGGGCTATAAATGTTGTAACACCTACTAATTATAGTGTAATAAATTATAGGAGTTATGAATGCTATAACAACTGCTAATTATAGCGTAATAAAGAGGGGCTATGAATGTTGCAGCAATTAATCAACTAGCAGTTATCCAACGTTTAGAATATTAGACATTAATGGTTTAGGTCCAAAAAAGGAAACACACGACGTCCAAAAGGAATCCGCACCCGAGCCCAGCCTAGATCAGACGGACAGGTGGGTGCGCGTGCGTGTGGCAAAGCCCAAGCCCCCTAGACTCCACAAAAACATCTTTATTGGATATACAAACAATGATGATAAGAAAAGCAATATAAAGTGCTTGATCTCCTCTTAATTCTTTCGTGTGGGACTAAAGAATTAGTGGGAATAAAATAAAGGATTTTGAGAGCCATTGTTTCCAACAAACCCCCACTAATGGCTCGGGAAAAGAAACAAAGAACTACTGGGTAAAGAAGGGATATATACTTAAGCATCAATGTCTTTTGATTGAATTTAGACGTAGTGAAGTGAGGCAACAACTTACTTCCACATGAGTGAATTTCTCTTGAACTCATTAAAGTTCGTTTGAGACACTCACAACACATATTGTACCCTTGAGTATGTGCAAACTATGCGATACATTTCAAGCGCTATAAGTCCATGCGCATACCTCGGATCTCATGAGTGCTCTAGAAAAACTGCCATTGTCTTTCATAGAAGGCAGCCAAACCTTTACACCCACATAGTGGTCCATCAAGTGCTTATCTATCGTACCACCACAAGGGATAAGGAACCATTAAGAGCACATTGCTCAACCCCTCAACAGATAATGAGTCCATCAATTGCTTATCTATAGCACCACCACCAACTGGTTATGGACTTATCTCAAAGTGACTCCAATAAGTGCTTCTCAATAGCACCACCAAAACTTGGCTATGGATTCAAAAATATTACCACACACCATAGAGATGGAAATGTAGTGTATGTTAAGGATCATATGGATTCGTTAGGCCACAACGGGTATCAACCATATTACCTTAACTCATGGGCTTTTCCCCCATCTCCCTTGACAAATCAAGAACCACTTTCCTTGGCAACCCCTTGGTTAGTAGGCCTGCAAGGTTTCTTTCGGACCTCACATATTCCAAAGAAATTACTCCATGTTTCAGGAGTTGTTGAACCACACCATGCCTGATCTGAATGTGTCTTTTCTTCACGTTGTAAATACTGTTTTTAGCAACTCCAATGGCTACTTGAGAATCACAATGAAGGAAAATTGGCGCAGTTTTCCCCCCTTAGTGGCACATCTGCTAACAAGTTCCTTAACCATTCAGCTTCTTACCCTGCCAACTCAAGAGCAATAAATTTAGATTCCATGGTGGATTGTGCTATACATGTCTGTTTTGAAGACTTCCATGATATAGCGTCTCCACCCAAAGAACAAAACCACTAGTTGAACTTTTTTCATCATTACCTGAAACCCAGTTTGCATCACAAAATCCTTCTAAAGCCGCAGGAAATTTGCTAAAATGCAAACACCAATCAATATTTCCTCTCATGTATTTTAGCAAACAATAAAGAGCATTCTGATGTTCGTTACTAGGGTTATGAGTATAACTACTTAGCCTACTAACCACATAGGCTGTATCAGGTCGAGTACAGTTCATGAGGAACATCACACTTCCTATGATTTTAATATATTCAGATTAGGAAACACTCTTGACCAAATTCTGTTTCAAGTGTGTGCTAGGGTCAGAGGGAGTTCTAGCAGGCACAAAATCAAAGCAGTTGAATTTTTTCAGCACCTTTTCCACGTAATGAGATTGACACACGGAGATGTCACTGGAGTTTCTAATAACCCTAGCTCCTAAATCAGCTTCTCCTAGGTCTTTCATCTTAAACTGACATGACACGAAATTCTTGGTATCATTCACAACATCCAGATTGTTTCCAAAAATCAATATGTCATCTACATATAGGCATATAATCACACATTCTGATCCTATTACTTTAGAATAAACACAAGATTCAGATGTATTCATAATATAGATATTCCTCACTAAAGTGTTATCAAACTTCACAGACCATTGCTTAGGTGCTTGCTTTAGACCATATAAAGATTTTCTAAGCTTGCATACCTTATTCTGTTGACCAACAATCACAAATCCCTCGGGTTGGGACGTATAGATTTCTTCCTTTAGGTCACCATTTAAAAAGGCTATTTTGACATCACTTTGATGTATAACTAACGTATGAATTGTAGCTAAGGCAATTAGAGTCCTTATCGCAGCAATCTTGATCACTTGAGAATACGTATCAAAATAGTCTAAGCCTTTCTTTTGGGCAAAACACCTATTCACAAGTCTAGCTTTGAACTTTTCTATTGAACCATTAGGTCTCATCTTTTTCTTGAAGATCCATTTACTACTAATGGGTCTACTTGTTGAGTATTGGACTCTCCACCTTGATTTTGATGATCATCAAACACAAATCATTATGACTAACTCTTGTGATTGCAGTTAGCTACAAAGTCACCAATTAGATTCAAAAAGATCAAAAGTGACTACACGTGTTGATTCAAGTGGAGGACTTGGTAGATCAACAAAAGTGAAGCATTGGCTTGAAGAATTCAACGGCTACCTCAATCATCAAGCCAATGACATCAACAAATGAATGGTGATTCAATCCAAAGAGAAGAAAGAAATGGATGAGTCAAAAGCTTTGAAGACTATGACGTTCAAGTCATTCAACTAAAAGACTCAAGACCATGAAGTTTTATGGAGATCGTCGCCAACGTAATTTGTTCATCTCAAGCGACGTCCCAAGACTTCCTCAGAACGTGTGATCGTGGTGCTTGGAGCTTTGTTGAAGCTCAAGGAGTATTCATGAAGTCAAGGGATTCAGATTCTCCATTTTGAAGCTTTGAAGACGATTCGTCATGTTATTTATATTGTCTTCTAGCTTCGGTTTAGTAGAATGTTAAGCCTTGAGTAGTACTTGCCTAGAAATCTTCATATCTTTCATATCGTATCTCTAGGATTGCCTTAGAAGCCATTAGAAACTTTCCCGTAGCCTATGTTGGATATGGATGACGTTTGTACACCCTTGTAGGGGATGTACGAGGGAATACGGACCTCGAACGTCGCGTACACGAAGTCGTGTGCAAAGGGAATCTGTTCCCTTGCGGAGAGGATCTCTAGATTAGTGGGAAAGTCGCATTATATGTGCATAAGTGCATGCGACATATGGCTAATAAAGGGGGAATATCTTAAGCTTATGTTGTACCATGCATATGGTACAACTTAAGCTTATAATGTGCCATGTATGATGGTACACTTTAGTTAAGTTATTCCAAAGGAACAATTACTCCTAAAATAACTACCTTGGGGGCTATAAATAAGACCCAAGGCTTAGCCATTTCCTTACACTTTCGCATGGTATTCTTGCCTTGCATTTCATTTTAGCGAAGCTCTGCCGAAATCCTTCCTCTCTCTTTATCCAAGTTCTTAATCTAAAAGTAGAGATTTAGATTGTGGATTTAGTAGCCTTACTCTGTTCGTGAGAAGACTCGATCCGTCGTGGCGAATCCGAAGGCGAAGATCCGAGACTACCGTGCCGCATACGCAAGCGTAAGTCTCAACTTCATTTATCGATCCTAACGCTGTTTTGAGAGGTTCCTACATTGGTATCAGAGCCATACGGGTTCATCCCGGTCAAACCGCCGTCCCGTCGAACCGATGAACGAGGCGTTGTCTTTTTCACGAATGGGTATCCTACCATTACGGATATGGTAGGAACGCTTCATGACGGAGAGAACGCAGCGGTTGTTCTTTTCACGTTAGGGTCTCCTACTATTACTGATATGGTAGGAACTCTCCGTGACGGAAAGAACCGACCGTTCATATCGTCAAGCTCGCTCTCTTCATGGATACTGAGTCTCCATTCATAGGGAATGTGAACTCTCTTCATGTGGAGCGTGTAGTTTACGAACTTTAAAAGTGTGTTATTTTTCATTTTTGGCACACGGCCATTAGAGAATAACTACTTCCTCGACGAACGGGTGCTTCACCGGAGAAAAAGATGGTGGTTATTGTAGGAATATGATGCCCTCAAGGCCATTTATTCCTGTGTGAATAGCACAAACATCTTGTTCGAAATAACAGTAAGCTGTTTGGTAATAATTTATCTAAGTTATTATGTAATGTAGTCAACATTAGATATTGACTTAGGTAAAGTCCTGAGACTTTATGCAAGGTCAAACGGGTATCGAGATGAGTATCTCGATCATGGAGAAGACATTTGACCGTCTGTAGCATAAGTCTAAAATGGTTCGTGGTCGTAGATGTTTCGAGACAAGGATATCGAAACATCGGATAGACCATTGTGTCTTAGTCTTCACCGTTTAGCGGTGGCGATGATCTCATGATCGCTTGGACTTGGCGAAGTCGAAGACGAGACACATGTGCTCATTAGAATGAGTTCACTGAACGATCCACTAGAGTTATCATATGGTTATATTGACCAATCTGTTAGTGATAACTCTGAGTGATGATAGGATAGTTGGTCTTTTGACTTGAGGTCATTTTGACGGACCTGTGCGTGAACGGTGCCACTTAGATCAACAGACCTAGCTTCGAGGTAAGGCCTGTCGAAAGGTCTTTTGATTGGGTGTCACTTGAAACGTACGAGGCGAGTAATGACCAAGAGAGGATTCGTCTCTCCCGGTCAATGGGAGTTAGTGTCGTAGAGTTAGTTCGGTCTTTAGTAAAAACTCTGCGCAGAGTATGTTGGAAGAAGTCCAACATTAGTTGACTAAAGATCGATAGAAACTAACCGGAGTCAAGTTATTGGGGTTGACAGTTTGACCGTACCCCAGACTTGATCTACACGACATATTTAAGACGAAGAGACTATAACTGCGGAATTCATCACGGAAACAGTCAGGTGGTCCCGACAATACTCATGTCAATGAGTTAACCACATAATGATGATTCCTGAAGCAGGGACGGCAACCACTGCTCGTGGTCACTGCCGTATAGGGCTTCGAGCCCAACCTGTTGTAAGGGTCAGGCTGTAGGGTCTCACACAGAGTGCAACGCTTCGTCTAGTAATAGGTAGAAAATAGTTAGGGAGAATATTTGCATTTGATGCAAAAGAAGAGATAATTGCATTTGATGCAATATGGTAATTTAAGCCTAGATAGGGACTATTTTGCATTTGATGCAAAAGCGATTAAACGTGTATTAAATTGTTTAATACAATATTTAATAAAATAAACGCAAGGAAAAGTTCACGGGTAAGACGGGAATGTCCCGGTCTAGACCCAGGTTCGAAGGGCGTCCAAATCGGACGCCAAATGCTCAAGTTAGAGCCAAAACAGCCCAAAGCATCAGACCAAGTCAGGCCCAGGGAGAACAGGCTGCCTGGGCTAGCCAGGCACAAGCCTGGGCTTAGCCCAGGCTCGGCCTGGGCAAGCCCAGGCGCAGGCCTGGGCTCTGCCCAGGCGCCTGGGCAAGCCCAGGCGCAGGCCTGGGCTCTGCCCAGGCGCCTGGGCAAAGCCCAGGCCTGCCTGGGCTAAGCCCAGGCGCGCCTGGGCGAGCCCAGGCGTGGCCTGGGCTCTGCCCAGGCTGTGTTGCGCGCGCAGATTGAGGCTGTGGGGACCCTGGTGGGCCCCACACGCCTAGGGTTGCGAACCCTAGGCAGAATCATCTTGACGGCTGCAGTTTTGCGAAAATTGACTCTTGGGCTGATCTTTGGACGGTCAATTGGAGGGTCAAACGAACTCCGATTGACGAACGGTTTTTTCCTAAGCGTTCACCGTTGAACGCTTGTCGTATTGATAGGTTGTATCGATCCTGAAGCTCAACGGTGAGTGAGTTAAAATTCACGGAAGTTTGCACTTTGTGAAGTGCAAACTAACTTGATTTTAATTAACTCATTATTTAGTCCCACATCGGATTTTGAGAAAAGGGGAGAGTCCGCCGCCTATATAAATAGGGGTCTCACCCTTTCTCAAAACTCGTCCCAAGCTCTAGATCTGAGCGGCTCTCGTAAATGTTGGAGCACGCTCGGATCTAAGCTTAAATTAATATTTCTCTTCTCCCTAAATTTCTGCCTTACTCCTGCGGGCTCTAGCAAAGCCACAAAGGAGTTCGGATTCTAGATCTGAAATCTTGGCGGAGGTTTCACTCGCGTGAAACTTTCTTCGGCGCGTGGTTGGCTCGGCGGCACGGGGATTGATCGCCTCGGGATGCGGAGCGGTTCGAGGAGCGGTTCGGGGAGCGGTTCAAGGAGCGGCTCGGCGTGGGACGGGAGCAGCTCGGAAGACGGCGCGGAACATCTCGCCTGCTCCAGGGCTGAGATTCCGGGTATGTGGTTAAAGTGTTTTATTAGCATTAGTTTAGTTTAATCGCAGTAGGCTAGATCCTTCTTGGGATGGTCAGATCCATCCCAAGTCGGCATAGATCTTGGCATAGGGTCTTGGACCTTAGGGCTAAGTTAAAAATAGTTTTAACTGCATGTTAATTAGTTAACATAAGTTTTTCTTCCGCTGCAAATGTTTTTTGTGTCTATGTTCCGTCCGACTTAGGACGGGACTAGAGTTTTTGTGCCCTAAGGGACCCCCAATTCCCAACAGTGGTATCGGAGCCTAGGTTTGCGTAGTCGATCTAGGTACTGCGATTTATTAAACTTGTTAATGTTTTTAAATGCTTTTCAAATATTTTTAAAGTTATGAGATAAAATTTTAAAAATGTTTTAGATGTTCAAAATTTTTATTTTGATATTTTTGAACATGAAAAAGTTAAAATAACGTTTTAAAATTTATGTGATAATTTTAAAACTAATTTTAAATCTTTAAAAAGTTTAAATTTATTTTAGATGCCTAAAAATTTTTTATATGATAAATTTTTTTAAGCATGGAAATTTTAAAATGATTGTTTTTAAATTTATGTGATAAATTTTAAAATTGATTTTAAGGCTTCAAATTTTTGCGATAAGTTTAAAATGTTTTAGATGTTTAAAAATTGTATATGATAAATTTTTGGACATGAAAATTTTCTAAAAGTAATGTTTTAAATTTATAAGATATTTTTAAAAATGATTTTAAAAATCTAAAATTGTTTATGCGATAAACTTAGTATATTTAAATGTTAAATAGTTGTGCACTATCTTTATGCGATAAATTAGTGTAGCTTTATTTTAATGGCTTGTTATTGTTGTCCCTTATTTGACAACACAAGACAACCTTTTAGGTTAGCCATTAAAAATGATTAAAATTTATTACTTGAATTTTAATGACATGCTATGTTTTAATAAATCATTAACAACAATATTAAGACCTAATTCCTGATTAGGGTAGTCCTTTAAATGAATTTTAAATTCTAATTGTTATAATTTTCATTAAAGGACTTCGCTTTTAGCGTTGTTAATAATTTATTAAAATCCTAATAACGATTAGGGTATCACGTGAACCTTATAGTTGATAAGGACTTAATAAAAGTTATTAAACAAATCCTAAAAATTTTGAATTTAAGGATTCAACTAGTTGATAGGATTAATTAGTTGTTAATAAAAGCTGTTTAGTCTATGGCATACATACAAAAATGACAAGCTTCATTCAATGGACCATGATCCAGTCAATGTGCTTGGCTAAGAGTTCTGGGTCAACCCTTGCTAGTCCAAGGGGTAGTGATCCTGGCTTAGTCAATTCCCTGGCTGTGTTCCGCTGGACCGCAATGTCGCGAATCATGATTGTATGACACTCTGGACTATATCTAAGTCAAATACGTTAATGATCTTTTTCAAGATTAGCCGTAGCCCTCCTTGTTTTAGGGGTTAGCAACTATAGGGCCCGTGTTATAGTTGTTGAGATACACTCAAGCTGTGACATGGCAACCCTGTAGAAACCAACTCCTTAAATACATAAGATGAAATCTTGACTAACCCTAACCGTCGTCTCGTACCCCGAGCGCCGGCGTAAGTTAAGTCAACGATGTAGTCTGCCTAGATGTAGTCTAAGACCTGACCCAAACCGACGTGTCGTGCATACACCGAGCTGAGGGGCAAGTCAGGCTAGACATGAAAACAAGGGTCCGACTAGACTAGACATTGTGATTTGGATGAGCACACTCATGATCACGAATGGCTAGGGGCAAAAACCGATTAAGAGAGTCATATCCGATATGATCGATGAAGAGTCATCTTCCGATCGCAGAGTAAATCAACTTGTTGAGCTACACTCAAGGTTGTTTAGACTCAAGGTGATTGGAACTCTTACCCATTTATTTTAATTCGATTAAATCGTTCGTTATTAAGCTTTAAAACGTTCGTAAAATAGTGGGAGGATATAGATAGATAAAAGCCAATCTACCTATATTTAATATTGAACATATACTAAAACTAGGGCAAGACTATGTTTACCGTAGGAATTAAAATATAATATTTTAATAAGTTAATTGGTCAATAAGTTGATTAATTGAATATCAAGTTAAATTCTAATTGATAGAATTAAAACTATATTCTCGTTGACATTAAATGACCTTCTAAAGAACAGACTTAAGAAATAAGATTTCATTAAGTTCTGGGTCCAACAAATAAATTAAAGCTACATGTCACTCGTCTCTATATGAGGCAGCTTGAACATATAGGACATTCAAAGTATGTTTCTCCCTACAACTTGTCGAGCTACCCTCAAGGTTGTATGGACAAACAATTTTGATCCGCAAAGTTCGAAAATTCGATCAAACCGTTTGAGTCGAATACGAGTGCATGAGCGATGCAAGACTATGTATCCCAACCGGATCTTGAGACAAGCAACTTCTTGAGCTACACTCAAGATTGCAAAGCTCAAGCGTTTGGATACATAAGTTGCTTGCATAGCTATTTATTTATGTTAATATCTAAATGTGATTTAGAAAAGGAAGAAGGCACTCCGGAAAGTCGATTGAGAAAGTTAGTTTAATTAGTAGAGGCATAAGTAGGAGGAAATGAAAACGTGACATATTTTGATGTCACATTTCGGAATAAGTTGTTATACAAAAGACGTTTAACACATTTTGACGAATGTCGTCACATTGCTTCTGAAGTAATGTTTTGTGTTAAGTAATTTGTAAATGACTATATATATTAAATGTTAATATATAAATACTCAAGATAGTAGCAAACTTATATGGTAAAATTAGACTAGGCCGTGTCAAGAGATTAAGCTTCACAAGTCACATAAAGAGGGGTCTGACCTCTCGTATTATGAAGTCTACGGACACTTGTGAGTCTTAGCCTCTTAGATACAATGGCCGAAACCCATCTGTGAGACAGTGGGAGAATGAGTTATCGAACTCAGTCTTGTACATACTGATGTACCCGAGTCTACTTTTAACAATATAAGTTATTCGTATATTTTATTAAGACACGTGTTCTTGATGAAACACAAGTCTCATAAAATAAAGAATGAAATGACTAAAGTATTTAAACTGATTCGATTAGATCGAATGGTCAAATACTTAGCTAAATAAAATCTTGTTTAATTAAAAGAAAATGTGATTTTCTCTCAGATCAAGTCTGTTAACACATCAGAGTGTTAAAAGGTATGAATCACACTTAGTTAGACTTGGTGCGATCCATAAATAAGTGACTCTGAGTTAACTCCTCCTTCTGGGTTAAGTCCCAGATAGTAATGCCTAGGTTTTGATAATGTTATATAAGGACATTATCAATAAGATATTCATTAAATCAATCGTAAGGAAGTTGTAAAATTACTCGAATCTCGTGAGACGGATTGTCGAGTTAGACATCATAACTGATGATGACTTAGTCAACTTCTAGGATGAAATTCGGAGTAGTAACTCCGATTTAAAACTTGATGCAGGTCCGTGTGCGTAAATAAATTTGAGAATTTAGTTTACGTACCCAAGGAAAATGTTTCCTCACTTTCTGCAAGTAAATCTTTAAGTTGAAAGATTGGTGCAGAAAGAAAATAGTGAAGTACAATCAAGTTGGACGAGAACGGTTTTCATCCTAATTTCTTTAAAACGGATTTGTTGAAACCGTCTCGCCAGCAGATGTGTACAGATCTACTCGGACCAAGCTCGATGTAAAACGTTCATGTTGACCATGAAAATTTGAGCATTCACTTATAAGTTCGTTTTTCTAAATATGATTTAGACGGACCAACTTATATGAATTAGCCAGAGAATTTTCAAGGTCAGTGGGAGCGTGTAAATTACATGCGAGACATCAAAGAGATGGAACATATATTTTGATTAAGTAATCAAAGAGTTTGATTATTTATCAGAAATGGATATGAACCATTTGAAATGACCAGTAACTAATTTAAAATTATTATCGTAAGGTACGATGAACTGGATAAGATCCAGGGAAATAAAATATTATAGATTTCGATAGACCAAGTGAATTATTTGAATAAGATTCAAAAGGTTGGTCTGACATAAACATAGAAACCCCTTAAGTCTATAGTGTAGACGGTTTTAGCAGATCCACTCACGAAGGCTCTATCACATGAAGTCGGGAAAACTTATGTGTAAAAACGGTATAAGATACCAAGATAAATGGGCCTGAGTGCAAGTGGGAGATGTAGGAATATGATGCCCTCAAGGCCATTTATTCCTGTGTGAATAGCACAAACATCTTGTTCGAAATAACAGTAAGCTGTTTGGTAATAATTTATCTAAGTTATTATGTAATGTAGTCAACATTAGATATTGACTTAGGTAAAGTCCTGAGACTTTATGCAAGGTCAAACGGGTATCGAGATGAGTATCTCGATCATGGAGAAAACATTTGACCGTCTGTAGCATAAGTCTAAAATGGTTCGTGGTCGTAGATGTTTCGAGACAAGGATATCGAAACATCGGATAGACCATTGTGTCTTAGTCTTCACCGTTTAGCGGTGGCGATGATCTCATGATCGCTTGGACTTGGCGAAGTCGAAGACGAGACACAGGTGCTCATTAGAATGAGTTCACTGAACGATCCACTAGAGTTATCATATGGTTATATTGACCAATCTGTCAGTGATAACTCTGAGTGATGATAGGATAGTTGGTCTTTTGACTTGAGGTCATTTTGACGGACCTGTGCGTGAACGGTGCCACTTAGATCAACAGACCTAGCTTCAAGGTAAGGCCTGTCGAAAGGTCTTTTGATTGGGTGTCACTTGAAACGTACGAGGCGAGTAATGACCAAGAGAGGATTCGTCTCTCCCGGTCAATGGGAGTTAGTGTCGTAGAGTTAGTTCGGTCTTTAGTAAAAACTCTGCGCAGAGTATGTTGGAAGAAGTCCAACATTAGTTGACTAAAGATCGATAGAAACTAACCGGAGTCAAGTTATTGGGGTTGACAGTTTGACCGTACCCCAGACTTGATCTACACGACATATTTAAGACGAAGAGACTATAACTGCGGAATTCATCACGGAAACAGTCAGGTGGTCCCGACAATACTCATGTCAATGAGTTAACCACATAATGATGATTCCTGAAGCAGGGACGGCAACCACTGCTCGTGGTCACTGCCGTATAGGGCTTCGAGCCCAACCTGTTGTAAGGGTCAGGCTGTAGGGTCTCACACAGTGCAACGCTTCGTCTAGTAATAGGTAGAAAATAGTTAGGGAGAATATTTGCATTTGATGCAAAAGAAGAGATAATTGCATTTGATGCAATATGGTAATTTAAGCCTAGATAGGGACTATTTTGCATTTGATGCAAAAGCGATTAAACGTGTATTAAATTGTTTAATACAATATTTAATAAAATAAACGCAAGGAAAAGTTCACGGGTAAGACGGGAATGTCCCGGTCTAGACCCAGGTTCGAAGGGCGTCCAAATCGGACGCCAAATGCTCAAGTTAGAGCCAAAACAGCCCAAAGCATCAGACCAAGTCAGGCCCAGGCAGAACAGGCTGCCTGGGCTAGCCCAGGCGCTGCCTGGGCTAGCCAGGCACAGCCTGGGCTTAGCCCAGGCTCGGCCTGGGCAAGCCCAGGCGCGGCCTGGGCTAAGCCCAGGCTCGGGCCTGGGCGAGCCCAGGCGCGGCCTGGGCTCTGCCCAGGCTGTGTTGCGCGCGCAGATTGAGGCTGTGGGGCCCCTGGTGGGCCCCACACGCTTAGGGTTGCGAACCCTAGGCAGAATCATCTTGACGGCTGCAGTTTTGCGAAAATTGACTCTTGGGCTGATCTTTGGACGGTCAATTGGAGGGTCAAACGAACTCCGATTGACGAACGGTTTTTTCCTATGCGTTCACCGTTGAACGCTTGTCGTATTGATAGGTTGTATCGATCCTGAAGCTCAACAGCGAGTGAGTTAAAATTCACGGAAGTTTGCACTTTGTGAAGTGCAAACTAACTTGATTTTAATTAACTCATTATTTAGTCCCACATCGGATTTTGAGAAAAGGGGAGAGTCCGCCGCCTATATAAATAGGGGTCTCCCCCCTTTCTCAAAACTCGTCCCAAGCTCTAGATCTGAGTGGCTCTCGTAAATGTTGGAGCACGCTCGGATCTAAGCTTAAATTAATATTTCTCTTCTCCCTAAATTTCTGCCTTACTCCTGCGGGCTCTAGCAAAGCCACAAAGGAGTTCGGATTCTAGATCTGAAATCTTGGCGGAGGTTTCACTCGCGTGAAACTTTCTTCGGCGCGTGGTTGGCTCGGCGGCACGGGGATTGATCGCCTCGGGATGCGGAGCGGTTCGAGGAGCGGTTCGGGGAGCGGTTCAAGGAGCGGCTCGGCGTGGGACGGGAGCAGCTCGGAAGACGGCGCGGAACATCTCGACTGCTCCAGGGCTGAGATTCCGGGTATGTGGTTAAAGTGTTTTATTAGCATTAGTTTAGTTTAATCGCAGTAGGCTAGATCCTTCTTGGGATGGTCAGATCCATCCCAAGTCGGCATAGATCTTGGCATAGGGTCTTGGACCTTAGGGCTAAGTTAAAAATAGTTTTAACTGCATGTTAATTACTTAACATAAGTTTTTCTTCCGCTGCAAATGTTTTTTGTGTCTATGTTCCGTCCGACTTAGGACGGGACTAGAGTTTTTGTGCCCTAAGAGACCCCCAATTCCCAACAGTTATTTCCATCGGGGAAGATGACTTTTGGTGCATGAAATCTATGGCCATATGGGCAAGGGAGGCAATGCTTTCCCCCTCCTCATGAGGAAGGGGTTGGCTACGGTCAATAACGATGAAAACCACCGCGACCACCCCATCAAGGGGGAGGAGTGCATGTGGCCACCCCATGAAGGGGGGAGACCGGCCATGACCAAAGGGCCATGGCCGGTCAAGGCCAATAAGCCATGGCCGGGCTATGGCCGACCGGCCCTGGCCGGCCTTGGCCATGGCCTGCCGGCCCTGGCTGGCCACGGCCAGGGCCAGGGAGCCCTGGCTGGCCACGGCCAGGGCCAGGGGGCCCTGGCCGCCCTGACCGAGGCCAGGGGAGGGGCCCTGGCCCCCGGCCAGGGCCAGGCCGTCCTGGCGGAGGCCAGGGCAGGGGCCCTGGCGGAGGCCAGGGCAGGGGCCCTGGCCCCGGCCAGGGCCAGGTCGCCCTGGCGGAGGCCAGGGCAGGGGCCCTGGCCCCCGGCCAGGGCCAGGCCCCCCTGGCAGAGGCCAGGGCAGCGCCCTGGCCCCTGGCCAGGGCCTGGCCGGCCCCGGCCCTGGCAGAGGCCATGGCCTGGCCAGCCTTGGCCTCGGCCAGGGCCTGGCCAATGGCCGGCCCTGGCCAATGGCCGGCCCTGGCCGCTGCCAGGGCCACGGCCGGCCCTGGCCGCTGCAAGGGCCTGGCTGAGGTCCGGCCTGACCGGCACTGGCCGGGAGTGATGTAGACCAATTTTTGGTCGACCAATTTGGGTGTTTTGGCCGACCAATCCGGCAAAAGGTCTTGGTCGATCACGAATTTGCCGACTAGCCCATACGGGGTGTCAAAAGGCCTTGGTCAAACACAAATGTGTCGACTAGCCCATACGAGGCTAACGACAATCGTCTGCTCTTATTTTATAAAGTTTTTTTTCTTGGGCTCTACTCCTTGAAGATTAGACGTAGTGCTCTACTTCATGCGAGATTAGCCATGTCATTGTGCTCTACTCTACGGAGATTAGCCAATGTACTTATGACATTGCGCTCTACTCTACGGAGATTAGCCAATGTATTTCAAATTTTTTTGAAAAAGATGTTTTCAAATAGGTTATGTCCCGTCCTTAATCGGGATAGCGCAATTTAGAATTCCAAGTCCTACCACGATCCGGCCATGGTTATCTAACCCATGGGTGTGTAGAACAGGTCTCGTGGCTTGGCAATTGTTGCGCTAAAATTCTTTGCGCAAACTCTCACCTATTCTATTTTGAAAGATATGTTTTTCAAAAGTATTTTTCCGCTGCTGGTACCATACGTGTATCATTTCTGATTTCTTTTTACATGAGATAAGTAAGAGGGATACTTTGAAAGTTACTTCTAGATGGTAGTTGGGAACGTAGTGAACTTCTCGACTCTAGAGTAACATTTCAGTGCATCCAAGGAACTTATCAAGTGTTTAAAGAATCGAAACTTTATGCATAGAATTTTGATCGTGTTTTTCATTTTCTTTGCAGTTTTTTGATTCGAATATGTCTACCGCTTCTAAGAACATTGTCGCCGAGCTTAACAAAGGTGAGAAGCTCAATGGCGACAATTATAAACTTTGGTCAATAAAAATCCAATATGTTTTGGAGGAGCAAGATGTGCTTGAAACACTCTAAAACATAATGGAAGAACCTGAGTTGGGCAATACGGCCCAACACAAGAGGGACCGAGAAGCTTATGAGACTTGGACTCGAAAGAACAAAATAGCACGTATTACGTTATTGTCCGCAATGGACAATGACATAATGCGTCTATTTCGGGAATTCGACCTAGCCAAAGACATATGGTCTGGGCTAGAAATAAAGTTTGGTGGAACTTCGGTCACCAAATTCCGCTCCTTAAATATTCAATTTGATTCATACAAAATGCGGCGGGATCAATCTATGAAAAAGCATCTCCGCCACATGGCGAATCTCATAGCTGAATTGAAGGATGTGGGTCTTACGCTGTCTGACGAACAGCAGATCCAAGCAGTCATTCGTTCACTCCCAGATAGCTGGGATAACATGAAAATGCACCTCACTCATAATGAGTGCATTAAAACTTTAAGCGATGTATCCAAACACCTCGAACTCGAGGAAGAGCGGATTCAAGCCGCAAAACCTAGTGCCGAAGTGCACATGGCCGCTAGTTCCTCACATGGAGGAAAGAAGCGGAAGGATAAACGCTTAAGGTTTAAGAACGAACGAAAGTAAGAACCGGAAACCTCAAAGAAGACTAAGAACAAAAAGTGGCAAAAGAATGTGCACTCAAAGAAGAAAAACTTGAAGAAGATCAAGTGCTTTAAGTGCAACAAGTACGGTCACTTCACCCGTACGTGTATGGATGGAAGTGATAAGGTAACTTGTAGGGCTAGTTACATATGTGTTTCTAGTTCCATGTTTCTTGCTGAATCTAACTATTTTTGGTTGATTGATTCAGGGGCCACAGACCACGTAGCGAAGGACAGAATGTTCTTCGTAGAGTATCGAAGGATAACTCAAGGAACAAAGTGGATATACGTCGGCAACAACACTCGTGTTGAAGTCAAGAGCGTCGGAACATGCAAGTTAGTTCTCGACAACGGCCGGACTCTATTATTGCACGACATCCTCTTTGCTCCAGATATTCGAAGGAATATCGTATCCGTGGTCATGTTAATGTCTTTAGGTTATGAATGGAGGTTATATGAACAAAATGTTGACCTTGTTTGTAATAGTTCTTTAGTTGGGTCGGGTAATGTTTGTAATGGATTGATTGTTTTAAACACTATGTATGATGATTCTTCTTCTATTAATGAAAGTTTCCATTTGACAAATGCTTCTAATTCTGAATCTAAGATCATTTGTTGGCATGCAAGACTTGGTCACATTGGACCAACTAGAATGGATAGACTTTCCAAAAGTGGCCTGCTATCTAATGTTTCAAAAGTTGAAATGTCAACTTGCGAACATTGTCTTGTAGGGAAAACTTGTCGCAAGCCGTTTGGAACTGGCACAAGGGCCGAAGTTCCATTACAGCTTATCCATTCGGACATTTGCGGTCCAATGAATGTTAAGACAAGACGCGGGAAGCCTATTTCATCACCTTCATTGATGACTTCACCCGTTTCGGTCACATTTATTTGATTTCCCACAAACATGAAGCTTTATCTTGCTTCAAAAACTATATGAGTTTTAGTGGAAAATCAACTAGATCGCAAGATAAAGGTCTTGCGAACCGATCGGGGTGGAGAATATCAATCAACGAGTTTTAAGGAACTCTGTGATGAAAAAGGCATAGTTCATCAAATAACTATGCCTTATACTCCGCAACAAAACGGTGTTGCGGAAAGAAGAAATAGGACATTGATGGAAATGGTCCGATCAATGATGTCTCAGGCAAATTTGCCCATCACCTTTTGGGTGATGCATTATTGACGGCAGCATTCATCTTAAACAGTGTACCCTCGAAGTCGGTAAGTTCTACTCCTTATGAGTTGTGGAACAATAGAACTCCAGACTTAAGCATTCTAAAACCTTGAGGTTGTGCCTCTTACGCACATTTATCCTCTCACAAATATGGCAAACTTGGGCCACGTGGGAGGAAGTGTATCTTCATCCGATACGCTGAAAACTCCAAAGGATATGTTTTCGTCGGTCAAGAGGATAATGGCGGTCTAATAGAATTCGAATCGAGGAATGTTGTCTTCTTGGAAAACGAGTTTCCAAGACAGGGTGAGATAAGTCAAGACTTATCCTTGTTTGAGACTTGGGATCAAGAAGGATCGGAACGTTCGAGTGGGAGAATTCTTGGTGAAGAGGAAAATGACCCTCATACTTCACCTATGGATGATACGAACGATACTAATCCTATTCCGAGTGGGAGTGATGTTATTCCAAGTGGGAGTGATGTCATTCCAAGTGGGAGTGATCAAACTCAAGCAAGACGTAGTAATCGAACGAGGCTAACACCTCTGAGATTTGAGGATGAATTTCCTCAAACATTCATTACTACAAGATGATGACGAACCTGCAAATTTCAAACAGGCCGTCACATGCCCTGCTAAAGATAAATGGATAGCGGCGATGGAAGAAGAACTTCAATCCATGAAAACAAACCAAGTCTGGGACTTGGTTGATTTACCTAAGGGACGTAGAGCCATTGGGAACAAGTGGGTTCTCAAAATCAAGCATAAGGCTGATTGCTCCATCGAGAAATATAAAGCTCGCCTTGTTGCGAAAGGTTTCACGCAACAGGAAGGAATAGACTACGAAGAGACTTTCTCTCCTGTCGTGCGTTTTACCTCCATTCGCTTAATTCTGGCAATGGTGGCGAGGGTCTATGTTTGGAAATGTGTCCCAAAGATCCAAAAAGAAAAGAAAGCTATGGAAAAGGTTCCATACTCCAGTGCTGTCGGGAGTCTGATGTACGCCATGATGTGTACCAGACCGGACATTTGCTATGCTGTTGGTATGGTAAGCCGTTACCAATCCAACCCAGGACAGGCACACTGGAAAGCGGTGAAGAGGATATTAAGGTACCTCAAAGGGACTGCGGACTATGCGTTGTGCTATCAAGGCAATACCTTGAGACTCGAATGCTATACCGATGCTGATTGGGCAGGTGATCTCGACGAGCGAAGATCTACCTCAGGCTTTGTTTTCTTGCTCAGGAATGGTGCAATATCCTGGAGCAGCAAGAAGCAAACCTGCATCGCCCTATCAACCATGGAAGCCGAATTTGTAGCATTCAGCATGGCGGTCCAAGAAGCTGTTTGGCTTCGGAAATTCTTAGACAGGCTGACGGATGCCACTGACTCGAGCATTGTTCCTATATACAGTGATAGTCAAGCTTCGATTGCCTATGTCAAAGATCCTAAATTTCATTGTAAGACCAAACACATTGATATTCGATTCAAGTTTGCGAAGGACTATGACAAACGGAAGGAAGTAGACATAGGATACATATCCACGCATAAGATGATAGCGGATCCCCTTACTAAGGCGATCCCCAGAGATGTGTTCTTCAAACACTTATCATCTATGGGAATGCGTAGGTGCTGAGCTGTATCATGTAATATTTCCCATGTCTATAGAAGATCAAAGTTTTATAAAAAGAAGAAGTTATATATATATATTGCATACAAGTTTCTTACAAATGATTTTATATACATTTGTGTTTAAGTCTCAGCTATTTTATTGTGTGTATGTCGGACAGATTAAGGTTGGCTCTCTCACATGAGCAACCGCCTTATCTTATCAGATTGATAAGATAGAGATGAGACTAGTTTAAAGTCAAAATCATTAGACAAATGATTTAGAGTCGTGACTTAAACAAGATAGTCAAATGAAAGATCTGCATCATATGGATGCTTACAAAAGATCTGAGATCTGTATCACAAGGATATTTAAAAGAGATCTCATAGGATTTTTTTTAAATCCTATCTGTCTTATGCAGGATGAGAGTCCGGGAATATTTCATGGGTAGTAAAGGGACTCAAAAGATAGGCACTGTGGTGTCTGATCTTTCATCCGTACAACATCATTAAGACATACTCTCCCTGGGAAAGGAGTGATGTTGTAATACGTGTTCATACCACGTATGCATTTCGACCACTGAGTTAGTAGCAATAGTGTTTGCTATTGTGTGAGACTCAAAGGCCATATGGTTCTTAACTCTTACCCTCAAGGACTCCAATTGGTTCCTTTAGATTTAACGAGATGATCGCTATCTTAGTGTGTTGCTAATGGGCTATGATAATTCGGCTCGGCGGGGCACGTTAGAAAAGCGAATCAAGTCAAGATCAGAAGGTTCGCAAGAAGAGGAAGATTGATTTCATATTCGCATTTGGACTTTAATGATTCAAAGCTGGCCAGCCAATTATGATCCAGATGGGATTCAATTATTGAATATAAAGTATAAGAAATGTGAAGAAATAATCTAGGGTAAAGCATGCGTTGAACTACTCAACTTTGCACCTTCGAGGTCGTTGTGTATCTCTAACAAGTGCACAACAACAGACTCTACGCGCATGACGGTCGCACGGTCTATTTCTCGGTATGATAGATGAAAGAACTAAGAGAAATACGTTCTCTTACAATCCCCTCAAGTGTGAGCGGGATATGTTGGATATGGATGACGTTTGTACACCCTTGTAGGGGATGTACGAGGGAATACGGACCTCGAACATCGCGTACACGAAGTCGTGTGCAAAGGGAATCTGTTCCCTTGCGGAGAGGATCTCTAGATTAGTGGGAAAGTCGCATTATATGTGCATAAGTGCATGCGACATATGGCTAATAAAGGGGGAATATCTTAAGCTTATGTTGTACCATGCATATGGTACAACTTAAGCTTATAATGTGCCATGTATGATGGTACACTTTAGTTAAGTTGTTCCAAAGGAACAATTACTCCTAAAATAACTACCTTGGGGGCTATAAATAAGACCCAAGCCTTAGCCATTTCCTTACACTTTTGCATGGTATTCTTGCCTTGCATTTCATTCTAGCGAAGCTCTGCCGAAATCCTTCCTCTCTCTTTATCCAAGTTCTTAATCTAAAAGTAGAGATTTAGATTGTGGATTTAGTAGCCTTACTCCGTTCGTGAGAACACTCGATCCGTCGTGGCGAATCCGAAGGCGAAGTTCCGAGACTACCGTGCCGCATACGCAAGCGTAAGTCTCAACTTCATTTATCGATCCTAACGCTGTTTTGAGAGGTTCCTACAGCCTATCGTTTCATTTCACGGCTTCATATGCATCTTAGTTGGTTCAAGAAGAAGAACCAATCGACTAGATGACGATCTAATCGGTTGGGAATCCTTCTTGAACCGACTAGATATCCTTGCTTGATTCAGCCCATTCACTGTTGGTCAATTAGTCGGTTCAAGAAGGTTCACCGACCGACTAGATGACGATTTAGTCGGTTGGAAATCCTTCTCAGACCGACTAGTTATCCTAATCAATTCTAGACCATTTGTTGACCGATTAGTCGGTTCAAGAAGGCTCACCGACCGACTAAATGACGATCTAGTCGGTTGGTGTTTCTTCTCAGACCGACTAGTTTTCCTTGTGAAGTTCGACCTTTGTACTGTTGACCAGTTAGTTGGTTCATGAAGGATGGTTAATGCATTAAAAGCCAATCTAGTCGGTCCAAGAAGGTTCACTGATCGACTAGTTGTCAATCTAGTCGGTTGATGATCCTTCTTAGACCGACTAGTTCTTACCTAGATTTCACCATCTTCTCTGTCAACCATCTAGTCGGTCCAAGAAGGTTCACTGACCAACTAGTTGTCAATCTAGTCGGTTGATGATCCTTCTTAGACCGATTAAGCAGCTTCAGAATAGAGCCGTTGGAGCATTTAATGCCACGAATTTTGTGACCGTTTTCTCTCTTCCCTATATAAGTTTGTGTGCTTCTAACCAGGGATCCAAGGCTGAAATTAGAGACATTTTCACACCTTTGAGAAGAGCCATTCAACTCCAATTCCAAACTCTCTCATCTCACAAGAATCTCTCCCTCACTCTTTGAGCCTAATTCCTTAAGAGAGATTCTCATTCTTTGTGAGCTTCTCAAGCTAAAAGCTTGAATCCAAATCACCAACTCCTCCCTAGCCATCTATTGCTGCTCATCTTGGTGGAGCTAGGGTTTGGTGATCTCAGCTTCCTCAAAATCCATTCTTGCCCTAAATTTGTAAGTATTTCTCAAGGCATAGGATTTTGTGGTAAGAAGTTTTATATTTCATTCTTTATACTTCATATTTGTTGTATACTCACGGTGGTGAGAGAATGGGCTTGATCCCAAGTTGTGGGAGTCAAGATTTGGTTTTACTCTCGGTTTGTGAGAGTTTGCTTAGTCCCAGGTTATGGGATTAAGGTTTTTGCGTGTTCCCGGGTTGTGGGATACACGGACATCGATTGTAGGTCGATTGCACTTGTTGGAGGTTTTCCACAAGTGGGCTAAAGGAAATCTCTAGCGGTTTGCTAGAGTATCCGGAGGGGATCCGGGTGTTGCTGGAGTAGGGCACCGGTAACAAGTCGGGAAGACTTGGGTGGCACCGAACCAGGGTAGATTGCGTGTTTGCATTGCTTTATTCTTTGCGTTGTTGTTCACTTATTGTATTCCGCATTTGTTGGTTAAGTATGGTTTTATTTGGCGTAAATTCCTTATAATTCTATAAAACACTATTCACCCCCCCTCTAGTGTTTGTTCCTCATAGCACAGGGTCACTACACTACTACCTTTAGGTAACTCAATCAATTCTCAAGTTTGGTTAGAAACAATAGAATAAAGCTCGCTTTTTAATAGCCTCTTTCCAAAAGCTAGCGTAAAGGGATCTCATTGCCTCATCATAAGTTTTTGGGTCCTCTTCTATCATAAAGGCAGACATAAGCTCATCACTAAGCAAATTTATGCTTGTACTTTCTGATATGAAGCAGTAATAAAGTCAGGTCCAAAGCTGATTTCAGTTCTTTGCTTCGTACTCCTTCTATGTTCATCAATAATAGTGCTAGTAAAAGTAGAACTATTTGTACGCACACCATCAGATAATGTTGAAGGAGTGGGCATAGAAACATCATTAGGCATAAGAGACATGATTCATTCATATCCTTTTTCAAAGGAAAACCATGCTCAAAAAATTATGCATCTCTAGACTTAGAAATATAGTGATCTTTTAAAGACATGAATCTATAAGCAGCACTACAATGAGCATAACCAATAAACACAGTATCGTAGGTCTTAGGTCAATTGTTTGACTTCTTAAAGTTAGGTAGACCTACCTTGGCCAAACACACCCACACTCTAAGAAAATTCAGGTTGGGGGTATAACTTTTCCACATCTCATAAGGTGTCTTGTCTAGTTTCTTATGGGTTACACGGTTAAGACCATGACAGGCTGAAAGACCAGCTCCCCCCACATGTCATCAGACATCCCTGAACTCAAAAGCATAGTATTAACATGTCGTCTCACTTTAATATTTATAATCTGCAAGCGCACGGTGATGTTGTAGCATTGTACGGGTCATCCTCTGGGAGGCACTTGTTGATTACCAGTTTCTCATTAAGTATGATAGCTACGTGATCGATATGGTGTCGGGGGTTATGAGAACTAATAGAAAATATCAAAAAAAGAAAATCTTTAGGACCTAGGTATCCCCACCATTGGACTAAAGCTAGGATTGATTAAAATTGACTGATTGTTGGATTCATGGGACTTGGGAGATGTCATCTAACATGAGGGTATTCTCTTATCCTCTACTTCGTGGAGCATGATAATATATCCCTTATGTTATCCATACCCACCACTTCAGTGGTGCATGATAGGACTCCCAAACCCGTATCGATACCGACTTCCGTCGTGCATCGATATGCATCAGATGCATTATGTCCGACAAATATCCTTAATCTTCCTCCACGCCACTTCCGTGGATTAGGATTTGGATCTATGTTAGGAGGGCTCTAATCGATACATCACTTCCGTCAACCTCAACGATAGTATCGATCAATGTAGGATCGAAAACCCTAAATTAACCCCGACTTACGCTGTCGACTAATCTAATTACCCATGAAGAGGGAGATAGATTTTGCGTTGATATTAATCATCCTAACATACCCCTCATCCTTAATTATTCAATAATTAATCAATAATTTACCAATCCATAGCTACATCCAATGGAGTTCAACCCATGGCCCTAGATTGATGACTACTCACTATCCACGCATGTAGAGATAATTAAATTCATTGAATAAGCATCCATGGCAATAGATTTTAGCAGAGATTAACAACAAACCAATCCACAATCAAAGAGAAATCAAGAGACTAAATTTCTATTCAATATTGAAACTAGAATAAAAAGAAAACAAGAAGAACAATGATCGCTCTCCGGTTACACACCCGGAGAAGGATGTAGCTTTACCGCAAGTGCACGATTAAATTTCAAGTGGGTATCGAATCACAGGGATGACTAATGACGGTACTCTACTTTATCTACTAAGCTACTTGGTGGAAAATTGTCACGCCCCGCTTCCCAAAAACACGGAGGCGAAGCGTGACGAAGGCCAGCTTAGGCCAGGGCTAAGAGCCCGGACCCAATAAGCGTCTATAGTATTCCATAGCGAAGGTACATGTCCCTGCAAGTTAGTACGAAATAACAAAAGTACTGAAAAGAAACATTTCATTTTATTCCAAAAATTATCATTAAAGTACTGAGAGTCTAAAAAATGCCGAAAACGGCTACAACTGCTGAAAGGGAAACTAATGGTGCAAGCACCCAACCTAGACGAGAAAGTAAGAGTGCAACGCACCCAGCTCAAACTGAAATGGATAACTCTGGAACAGCAACAGAAGATCGCTAACTCTGATCGTCCTCTGGATCGTACACTGGATCAGCGCCCTCCGGCTCCAAGTCAACTGGCAAGTCCGCCTCGTACTCGTACTCTGGCTCCACACCTGACGTACAGCACCAAAAGAAGGAAACTGTACGTCAGGCAAAGTCTACACAAACTGTCAGACTCTACTGCAAGTGTATCAACTATTAACAATGGTTTACTGGTTGTTTTAGCATGCTGGGGTTATAACTGAGTAACGGAAAGTAGCGTAGCAGGAAAAGTAAACGTAGCAAGCAGTAGACGTAGCGTGTGCTACCGACTACGGGACTAACCTACAGGTGTCAAGACAAGACGGGACGTGACGGGACAGGACAGGACAAGACGGGACAGGACAAGTAAGACACGAAAGGGTTCACGCCTTACGGTTCGAGGGGGATCAGACCCTCTTGCCGTGCGCACGCTCAACCCAACCCCAAACCCAGGAACTCAGGACAATATTTACAGGGATCATTTTCGCTAGGGAAACATCCGAAACGCCCGAAGGCTTTTTGTGTAACAGGGATCACTTCCGCGGGGGAAAGCATCCGAAACGCACGAAGGCTTTTTGGTAACAGGGATCACTTCCGCGGCGGGAAGCATCTGAAACGCCCGTAGGCTTTTTGGTAACAGGGATCACTTCGGCGGAGGGAAGCATCCGAAACGCCCGAAGGCTTTTTGTGTAACAGGACACGACATGACAAGTGTAGGGAAAGTTATTCTAGGGTGTCCACACACACGCACACACAAGATAGTCCTATGATGTCAGCAGTTTATTGTTGTCAGACTCAACTTCATCGTCAAGTCTGAGCCGTCACGGGTCGTCCCGGACGCTATCATTTCACGTCCGGTTCTCATCACACACAATCTAACAGTTCTACAAACTAGAACTAAGGCACGGTCAAGACGCAAGTGGGTACACTTGCCTGGAATGGCGAGTGCGTCGTCTGTCCGGGGCGTCGCTTCCAGTCGTCGCGTCCGCGGTAGTCCGTCTGAAAAGGGATCACAGCGACGGTGTCAAGTCGCGATTTTCGTCAAATCCTATTTAGGTTCATTTCTAAGTTAGGCGTGGCTATCCTAACTGTCACAAGTCAAAAGTTTCCGATCAGCCTATCCGACGATTCTATCCTATGTGCACAGTCAAAAGTCCAAACGTCGGCCTACGATTACACATCGATTTAAGAGAGCAGAAACTAAATTTAATGAGTTAAGTTGTCGTTTTTAGTTAGGTTTTCAGTTTTGGCTACGGTTTGGGTTGCGCTATGAGTTTCGGGAACTAACCTCTCCGGGGCTTGGCGCGAACGGAAAGTAGAGTCTGAACGGAAGGAGTCTGCGTCGTCTACGGCGTCTCGGCTACGGGTAGCGTAGCAAGACTTGTCCGGGCAGCGGACAAAGTACGTGAGCAGCGAGTAGAGGCGAAAACAGCGTCAACGGCGGTGTCAACGCTGAAACAGCGAGCAACGGCAGCGGAGGAGGGGATACGGCTTCACCGTAGCTCGGTCGAAGGCTGTCCGACCTAGGTGGGAGTCGCGGGCACTCGGGGGAAGTGCCGAGGCGCTCAGCGGCAGTCGGGGAAGGCTCGCGGCCGTCGGAAAATTCGCAGTGACTGTCGCCGTGATTTGCAGCCACGAGCAAGGCAACCCGCGGCTATACAGCGACGAGGCGGCAGAAAAGCGTCGCCGGCGGTCGTGCAGTGGCGCCTCCGGTGGCTGCCGTGCGAGTGAGGGCCGCGGCTAGGCTCTGTGACGTCGAACGGTGCCCAGCGGCGACAGGGGGCTTCAGGCGGCGACGGGGGGCTTCAGGCGGCGTCGCACGGCGATCCTCCGGTGGCTGCGGCGTCGTACGGTCCTGCAACGGCGGTGGAGGCTTCAGGCGACGGTCGGGGAAGTGTCGTCGGTGGTCGGGATGGCGAGTAGGGGAGGGGAGAACGTGAGAGGGGAGGAGAGGGAAAACGGGTTTGGAGAAATGAGAAGGCGGCGGAAATCTATTTCCTTGCCCTAGGTTTGAGTGCACGTGAACAAACATTAATAGGTTAGGGTTTTTAATAATCAATTTTTGATATATAGCTATATGATTTTAGGTTAAGTGGGTTAGGGTATATGGATGGAGGAGTGTGCAAAATGGGGTAAGACTAGAGATGATTAGCGAAGTAGTTTAGGAAAGGTTAAAACGAATTAATAATCAGATATTATCAGATTTGGCAACAATTTGAATTTGAATTGATCGGGAAATCGACGGTCGTGGTTTATCCGCGCGATATTTCTCAAACCGGGCGTCGGAAAAATAATCCGAAAATACCGGGGCGATCGTGGAGACGAGACACACAGATCTACGGAGCCCGATCGTGCGTAACGCATACCAAAAATTTACGTAAAATTAGAAGCGGCATTTGAGCCAATTGACTAAAATGCCTTCATCGTACAAAGTCGTTTTGCAAGAAAACGAGCCGTGAAATGACGTTGCAAGTCAACACGAAAAATGTAGTACTCTCAGAGAGAGTCACAACGACATATCACACGATAGAGTTCGGAAACAAACAAGGTCTAAAATAATCACGTGCACGGTCAAGAGCACGTGCACAAAGAAAGTTACGATCGAAATCCGAACGTTACATCCTCCCCAACTTAGAAATGATTCCGTCCTCGGAATCAACATCAAGCACTGCTCGGGAATAGATGCGAAAAGCGCTCTCTCATATCATCTTCGCGCTCCCAGGTGGACTCTCCAGGTGATCCATGACGCCACATCACTCTCACCAGGTCGACTATCTTATTCCTCAACTGCTTCTGTCGACGGTCCAAAATCTGCACAGGCTGTTGGTCATAAGTCAGGTCCGGGCGAACTGTAATCTCTGAGAAATCAACCGTGTGCGATGGATCACTGACGTACCGACGTAGCTGAGATACGTGGAAAACGTCGTGAACTCCCTCCAAAGATGGTGGCAGAGCAAGGCGGTAGGCCACTGCTCCCACACGCTATAGCACATCAAACGGCCCAATATACCTTGGGCTCAGCTTTCCCTTCTTCCCAAAACGAATAACTCCGCGGTTCGGAGAAATCTTCAGGAAGACGTGATCTCCAGGCTGAAACTCCAAAGGTCTCCTCTTGGCATCTGCCCAATGCTTGAAGCGATCCTGTGCAACTCTAAGCTTCTCCCTGATGTCTCTCACGACATCCACGGCTTCCACTATCATCTCGGGACCCAACAGCTCCCGATCTCCGATGTCATCCCAGCTCAGTGGCGAACGACATTTCCTTCCATATAGGGCAGCAAACGGCGCCATGCCAATGCTCGCCTGGTAGCTGTTGTTATATGAAAACTCCACCAAGTGGAGATTGTCCTCCCATGAACCCTTCAAATCGAGCGTACAAGCTCACAGCATATCCTCCAGGATCTGAATAGTCCTCTCGGACTGGCCATCGGTCTGCGGGTGGTACGCCGTGCTGAAGCTCAGACTCGTACCCAAATTCTCCTGCAGACTTCTCCAGAACTGAGATGTGAACCTCGTGTCTCGGTCAGACACAATGCTCACAGGGACTCCATGTAAGCGTACAATCTCCTGCACGTACACGGTCTACATCACGACCATTTCAAAGAGAATCAAAATGAAAGTAAAACGTAGAAACGAAATTTTACCTCCAGATATTTCCTCGCCAAAGCTTCCGTAGACTGGCCCACTCGGAAAGGGATAAAGTGCGCAGACTTGGTCAACCGATCCACGATCACCCAAACTGCATCGTTCTGCCTCGGGGTCCGAGGTAAACCAGTCACGAAGTCCATCGTAATATGTTGCCACTTCCACTCCGGAATAGGAAGCGGTTGCAGCAACCCAGCAATACGATGGTGCTCAGCCTTCACTTGTTGGCATATCAGACACTTGGCAACGCTCCGTGCCACACTCCTCTTCATGCCAATCCACCAATAATTCAGACGGAGGTCCTTATACATCTTGGTGCCTCCAGGATGTATAGAATATGGCGAGCTATGAGCCTCACTCAACAGCTCCTCACGAACATCACCTATAGGTACACAGAGTCTGCTGCCGTATCGCAGCGAACCATCCTCATGAATCATGAACTCCGTCCGTAGTCCAGCTTCAACCTGCCTCATGATCCTCTACAGCTTCGGATCTCCTGCCTGTGCTGCCTTGATCTGATCTACGATCGTGGACTGAATCTGCAAATTCATGAAGGAATGAACCACACCAGGTAGGACAACCTCCAAATCCATCTCCCTCAGCTCCTGCTGAATCCTCCAGTCGGCTGCAAGCATCATCGTGGTAGGGAGTCTACTCAAGGCATCAGGCACTACGTTCACCTTCCCCGGATGATACTGCAAGTCTATCTTGTAGTCAGCCATGAGCTCCAACCATCGTCTCTGACGCATGTTGAGCTCCTTCTGCGTGAAGATGTACTTCAAGCTCTTGTGATCGGTGAAAATCTTCACACTCTCACCTAGCAAGAAGTGTCTCCAAATTTTCAGTGCAAAAATCACTGCTGCCAACTCCATATCGTGCGTCGGGTAATTCTTCTCATGAGTCCTCAACTGACGAGAAGCGTACGCGACCACGTGGCCATGTTGATGCAAGACGCATCCTAGGCCCTTCCCTGATGCATCACAGTAAACTTCGAAGCCTCCGCTTCGATCCGGTACTGCCAACACCGGAGCCGTGGTCAATCTCGCCTTCAAGATACTGAAGGCATCCTCACAAGCATCTGACCAAGGAAACTCCGCATCCTTCCTCGTCAGCTTTGTCATCGGCTCTGCAATCTTCGAGAAATCTTTGATGAACCGCCGATAATAGCCTGCTAAACCCAGAAAACTCCTGATGTCTGATGCTGACTGCAGAGTCGGCCAATCCCTGACTGCTCTGACCTTCTCCGGATCTACAGATATACCATCACCGGACACCACGTGTCCCAGGAATGCGACTCTGTCCAGCCAGAACTCGCACTTGCTATACTTGGCATAAAGCTTGTGTCTCCTCAGCGTCTCCAGCACTGTCCTCAGATGACAGCTGTGCTCTTCCTCAGACTTCGAATAAATCAAGATGTCATCAATGAAAATGACAACGAACTTATCCAGGAAATCATAGAATATCAAGTTCATCAAATTCATGAACACGGATGGAGCATTGGTCACGCCAAACGGTATGACCACGAACTCATAATGTCCGTATTTCGTTCGGAATGCTGTCTTCTGAACATCGTCCTTCTTCACCTTCAACTGGTGGTATCCACTCCTCAAATCCAACTTCGAGAAGACTCTCGATCCTCCAAGCTGGTCGAAGATGTCGTCGATGCGCGGCAGCGGTTACTTATTCTTCACGGTGACAGCATTCAGTCCTCGATAGTCCACGCACATCCTGCGGGACCCATCCTTCTTCTTCACGAGTAGAACTGGTGCGCCCCATGGCGACACACTAGGGTGGATGAAACCCTTCTGCAACAACTCATCCAACTGCTTCCGCAGTTCCTCGAGCTCAGCGAGAGCCATACGGTACGGCGCCTTCGATATCGGTTGCGCTCCCGGCATAAGATCAATAACAAACTCTAAGGCTCGGTCGGGTGGCAAACCTGAGATATCCTCTGGGAAGACGTCGTCGAAGTCTCGGACGACTGCTGGTCGTTCGATCTCCATCTCCATCGGCATAGTTGCAACAATCGGCACCACTTGCGTGGCCTGATACTTGATGGGTCCAAGCGACTCATCTCTGCTACGGAACTCGAACTCTGGATGGCCTGGAATCCGGAACACCACCCTCTTGCTGCGACAATCGATCGAGGCATGGAAATCTCCCAACCAATCGATGTCAAGAACGGCATCAAAATGTGGCAGGTCGTGGACAATGAAATCTGCAAAGAGCTCGTGTCCACTGAGCACCAAAGGAATCGATCTACATCCCAAGTTCACTGTCACCACTCCGTTCCCTTTGGTGATGTCCCAACACTTGGAAAGTGTATGGGTGGGAATGGAGTGTCTTGTCACGAATCTCCGGGATAAGATGCACATAGATGCACCGGAGTCGAACAAGGCCAAGGCCGGGTGAGAAGACACTAGAATGGTGCCTAAGATATTAAAAGAAACTACGGTCAAACCAAGTTACTCTAACAAACAAGTCAGACAAGCAAGACTAACAATTTAAAAGCTAAACTATGAAATGAAGGACTAGAATCAAAGAGTTACCTGCAATAACTCCATCCAGCAACTCAGTCTCCAAAGCCGTCATGGTGTAAGCCGGCTTCTGGGGCTGCGCTGCTCTCTGAAACATCTGCCTCTGTGGCGCCAAGGGTGGTCCACGAACGGCAGGTCCTCTCTGAACTGGAGCGGGCGCTCTCATCTGCAGCGGGGCTGGCGCTCCAACTACAGCATGACGGGCTCTCGGACAATCCTTCGCAGAATGCGAGGCATCTCCGTAAACTAGGCACAGTCCCATCTTCTTCCGACAATCCTTCTGAACGTGTCCTGGCTTCCCGCAGTAATGACACGGTCCCTTGCTCTGACTCTGAATGGGTGCACCAGGCCTCTTAAATGGTACTGTCTGAACTGGCCTTATCGCCGGCCTAGCAGGTGGCCGGTATTGCTCCATAGGACGCTTCCCCTTATCAGCTGGAGGGTCAGGAAGGAGCGAAATAAGCTCATGATTCTTCGCAGCATCCAGCACCTCCCTCATAGTCGTGAAACTCGCCGAAGACATAGAAGCCTGAATCTTCGGACGCAGTCCCTGTCGGAAACGATCAGCTCGCTTCTCCTCCTTCTTCACCATATGTGGAGCAAAGCGACTCAGCATCTCAAACTCCGCCTCATACTCCTCGACGGTCATGTTTTCCTGCTTCAGATCTATAAACCTGCTCAGCAGCTCCCTCCTGGTAGTCTTGGTGAAGTACTTCGTCCTGAACATAGACCTGAAGATCTTCCAATCCACTGGCTTCTCCAGACGCCTCTCCTCAAGGCGCCACCAGTTCCTCGCATTCTCCGTCAGCTGCATCTTCGCTATCTCCACTCGGGTATCGTCTGGAATCTTCACAGCAACTAACTTCTCCTCCGTGCTCTGGATCCACTCGTCAGCAGCTAGGGGTCCCTCCTTCCCCGAAAATGTCCTCGACTGGAGCTCGTTGAACTGCTTCACTCCTGGAGCAGCTCGAGGGTCAGGCGAAGGTGGGGGTGGTGCAACTGGAGCAGCCTGGGCAGCACGCTGGGACTGCTGAACCAACTGATGCTGCACCTCCAGCATCTCTCTCATCACGCCCAGAACCTGACGGAAGTCTCCGCTCTGGTCTTCCTGAATCCCATCTCCAGAGCTCTCCGATCGGGTAACACGTCGTCCTGCCATCCTATTGACAGAAAGACACAGATTAGACTCGTACAATTACCGGATGATAATAAAATGAAATTTAATACTTCAATTATTTCGTACTCGCAGAAGAGGAGACCTGCATGGGCCACCACTAAAACCTGTCACGCCCCGCTTCCCAAAAACACGGAGGCGACGCGTGACGAAGGCCCGCTTAGGCCAGGGCTAAGAGCCCGGACCCAATAAGCGTCTATAGTATTCCATAGCGAAGGTACAGGTCCCTGCAAGTTAGTACGAAATAAAAAAAGTACTGAAAAGAAACATTTCATTTTATTCCAAAAATTATCATCAAAGTACTGAGAGTCTAAAAAATGCCGAAAACGGCTACAACTGCTGAAAGGGAAACTAATGGTGCAAGCACCAAACCTAGACGAGAAAGTAAGAGTGCAACGCACCCAGCTCAAACTGAAATGGATAACTCTGGAACAGCAACAGAAGATCGCTAACTCTGATCGTCCTCTGGATCGTACACCGGATCAGCGCCCTCCGGCTCCAAGTCAACTGGCAAGTCCGCCTCGTACTCATACTCTGGCTCCACACCTGACATACAGCACCAAAAGAAGGAAACTGTACGTCAGGCAAAGTCTACACAAACTGTCAGACTCTACTGCAAGTGTATCAACTATTAACAATGGTTTACTGGTTGTTTTAGCATGCTGGGGTTATAACTGAGTAACGGAAAGTAGCGTAGCAGGAAAAGTAAACGTAGCAAGCAGTAGACGTAGCGTGTGCTACCGACTACGGGACTAACCTACAGGTGTCAAGACAAGACGGGACGTGACGGGACAGGACAGGACAAGACGGGACAGGACAAGTAAGACACGAAAGGGTTCACGCCTTACGGTTCGAGGGGGATCAGACCCACTCGCCGTGCGCACGCTCAACCCAACCCCAAACCCAGGAACTCAGGACAAGATTTACAGGGATCATTTCCGCTAGGGAAACGTCCGAAACGGCCAAAGGCTTTTTGTGTAACAGGGATCACTTCCACGGGGGAAAGCATCCGAAACGCCCGAAGGCTTTTTGGTAACAGGGATCACTTCCGCGGAGGGAAGCATCCGAAACGCCCGTTGGCTTTTTGGTAACAGGGATCACTTCCACGGAGGGAAGCATCCGAAACGCCCGAAGGCTTTTTGTGTAACAGGACACGACATGACAAGTGTAGGGAAAGTTATTCTAGGGTGTCCACACACACACACACAAGATAGTCCTATGATGTCAGCAGTTTATTGTTGTCAGACTCAGACTTCGTCGTCAAGTCTGAGCCGTCACGGGTCATCCCGGACGCTATCATTTCACGTCCGGTTCTCATCACACACAATCTAACAGTTCTACAAACTAGAACTAAGGCACGGTCAAGACGCAAGTGGGTACACTTGCCTGGAATGGCGAGTGTGTCGTCTGTCCGGGGCGTCTCGTCCAGTCGTCGCGTCCGCGGTAGTCCGTCTGAAAAGGGATCACAGCGACGGTGTCAAGTCGCGATTTTCGTCAAATCCTATTTAGGTTCATTTCTAAGTTAGGCGTGGCTACCCTAACTGTCACAAGTCAAAAGTGTCCGATCAGCCTATCCGACGATTCTATCCTATGTGCACAGTCAAAAGTCCAAACGTCGGCCTACGATTACACATCGATTTAAGAGAGCAGAAACTAAATTTAATGACTTAAGTTGTCGTTTTTAGTTAGGTTTTCAGTTTTGGCTACGGTTTGGGTTGCGCTACGAGTTTCGGGAACTAACCTCTCCGGGGCTTGGCGCGAACGGGAAGTAGAGTCTGAACGGAAGGAGTCTGTGTCGTCTACGGCGTCTCAGCTACGGGTAGCGTAGCAAGACTTGTCCGGGCAGCGGACAAAGTACGTGAGCAGCGAGTAGAGGCGAAAACAGCGTCAACGGCGGTGTCAAGGCTGAAACAGCGAGCAACGGCAGTGGAGGAGGTGATACGGCTTCACCGTAGCTCGGTCGAAGGCTGTCCGACCTAGGTGGGAGTCGCGGGCACTCGGGGGGAAGTGCCGAGGCGCTCAGCGGCAGTCGGGGAAGGCTCGCAGCCGTCGGAAAAGTCGCAGCAGCTGTCGCGGCGATTTGCAGCCGCAAGCAAGGCAGCCCGCGGCTATACAGCGACAAGGCGGCGGAAAAGCGTCGCCGGCGGTCGTGCAGTGGCGCCTCCGGTGGCTGCCGTGCGAGTGAGGGCCGCGGCTAGGCTCTGCGACGTCGAACGGTGCCCAGCGGCGACAGGGGGCTTCAGGCGACAACGGGGGGCTTCAGGCGGCGTCGCACGGCGATCCTCCAGTGGCTGCGGCATCGCACGGTCCTGCATCGGCGGTGGAGGCTTCAGGCGGCGGTCGGGGAAGTGTCGTCGGTGGTCGGGATGGCGAGTAGGGGAGGGCAGAACGTGAGAGGGGAGGAGAGGGATAACGGGTTTGGAGAAATGAGAAGGCGGCGGAAATCTATTTCCTTGCCCTAGGTTTGAGTGCACGTGAACAAACATTAATAGGTTAGGGTTTTTAATAATCAATTTTTGATATATAGCTATATGATTTTAGGTTAAGTGGGTTAGGGTATATGGATGGAGGAGTGTGCAAAATGGGGTAAGACTAGAGATGATTAGCGAAGTAGTTTAGGAAAGGTTAAAACGAATTAATAATCAGATATTATCAGATTTGGCAACAATTTGAATTTGAATTGATCGGGAAATCGACGGTCGTGGTTTATCCGCGCGATATTTCTCAAACCAGGCGTCGGAAAAATAATCCGAAAATACCGGGGCGATCGTGGAGACGAGACGCACAGATCTACGGAGCCCGATCGTGCGTAACACCTACCAAAAATTTACGTAAAATTAGAAGCGGCATTTGAGCCAATTGACTAAAATGCCCTCATCGTACAAAGTCGTTTTGCAAGAAAACGAGCCGTGAAATGACGTTGCAAGTCAACACGACAAATGTAGTACTCTCAGAGAGAGTCACAACGACATATCACTTGATAGGGTTCGGAAATAAACAAGGTCTAAAATAATCACGTGCACGGTCAAGAGCACGTGCACAAAGAAAGTTATGATCGAAATCCGATCGTTACAAAAATTGTTTGGGAATGGTTGGTGTCGCAGTCGTTTGAATATCAATGCAATTCAATATAATAAAAACGTCTAGGGCTATGGAATCCCCACAACAGATTTTCAAGTCATCAATGTGAGTTATAAATTACCATGCAATTAAACTTGGTTTAAGGTGAACTTGCCACAACTAATTGGAGAACCGACGCACGCTGTCGTGCTACGCAAGTACATAGTAATCTAAACTAGAGCCTCGCTTCGCACAAGCCTAGTCTAGACCACTAGCATTAAGATCGGTAATTATGTCCAATCCTAACTCAAGCTCGCTGTCGCGCAACTTGATTTCGGATCTATATCATAATAGTTCGTACTCGTTCACCATTGTACAATGAATATGAGTATAGGAGAACAATAAAAATGCTAGCTTTGGTTGCTGTCGCGCACCAAGTCTAGGAAATTTCGATTGTAATCCTAAATCGAATATCTAGGGCTTTCCTTGGATCAAGATCCTCAGTCGAGCTCTCAAGATCCAAGAGAAATCCATATCTATCCGTAATATAATAATCAAGATCTAACCTTTCTAACAAGCCTAATATCATAGCAATTCAATAAATCTCACAAATCAAACATTAGATCCATAAGGTTCATCCCTTTGCCCTAGACCAAATGAACTACTCACAAATCATATTAGAAATCAATAGGAAAGCAAGATCAACAATAGAATTCATATCAAAACTCAGATCTAGCAGGAGATATAGCATAAAAATTAAAGCTTTCAAGAGATCCAGACAAACCAATGTTGCGAAGAAGCTTCAAATAGAAAATTAAGAACAAGTCTTCAATCTCTCGCCAATACAAAAGCTTAACTAAAATTAAAACTAAAGAAAAATTATTCTAAGAAGTCTCTCTGGTCTCCCTGGGTCTGGAGACAAAACTGGGCTTAAATACATGCCCAAAAACCAAAAAAATCCAGACAAAACTGCCCCTGCATGGCTCAAAACCCTGGTTTTCCAAACAGACTATCGGCGCTACTCGGCCAAGTGAGAATCTCACTCGGTCGAGTGTCAGGTTTAAGATGGCAGAACAGAACATGACAGCAGTTCCACACAACTATTCATCTCAATATCCAGAAGGCAACTCTCAAGTTCGTCCTCCTCTATTTGACGGTTCCAATTATTCATACTAGATGGTTAGAATGGAGATTCATCTCCAAAGTATGGATTATGTGTTATGGAACATCATAGAGACAGGATATCAGAAGACAACTACTCCCTTCTCTGAATGGACTGCCAACGAAAAAACTGCCGCAACTAACAACTCAAAGGCTATGAATTCCCTATTCTGTGCCATGGATAAGAATGCGTTTAATCGAGTATCTCAGGCCAAAACTGCTAAAGATATATGTCATATACTCGAGGTAACTCATGAATGAACCAATAAAGTGAAGGAAACTAAGATTTCCGTTTTGGTTCATAAATTCGAGTTGTTCAAGATGAAGGACAAAGAGACAATTAGATAAATAAACACCAGGTTTACTAATATTATAAATTCTTTAAATGCTCTTGGAAAGACTTACACTTCACTTGAACAGGTTCGCAAGATTCTTACAGCTTTGACTCCAGAATGGCGTCCAAATATCACCGCAATTGAAGAAGCCAACGATCTCTCAACTTTATCTGTTGAAAGTCTTGTTGGTAATCTAATGGCTTTTGAAGTTAAATTAGAAGACGAGAAAGAAGAAACACACCAGAAGAAGAAAGTACTTGCTTTCAAAGCTTCATCAGATGATGAAGATTCAGAAATGGATGATGATGATGTTGCTTTTCTCACAAGAAACTTTAAGAAGTTATTAAGAAAAGGTAAGTATAATAATTTCAAATCTAAAAATTCTTATTCTTATTTTTGTTTTAATTGTAATAGGCCTGGACATATAAAGAAGGATTGTCCACTCCTCAAAGCAAAGTACAAAACTTCCAACAACTACAACAATGATCATTTCAAGAAGGAAAGGAAGTTTGATAGAATAATAAAGCATTCGCAGCAACATGGGATTCTTCAGATGAAGAAGACAACGATGAAGAAAATGCTAACATGTGCTTTATGCCACAAAATGATGAAAGTGATGTAAGTACAATTGACAATGAAGAATTACTTGATGCATTTAATGATCTCTTTGTACGTTTCAAAAGACTAAATGCACAACACAAGTCTTTGAAACAAAGCAATGATGATCTTATTCTTGAACATCAAGAATTAAAATCAAAATGCATTCCAGTTGATGCAATACACACTGAGAATACATCTTCTCAAATCTTGAATCTTAGCAAAGAGAATGACCTTCTCAAAACTAAGAATCAAAAATTGCATGCACAAATATCCAATTTGGATAATAGTATTTCATCACTGAAGATGAAGTACGATGAGATGTCTTCTAATGTTAATAAGTTTAACAAAGAAAAGACTAATCTCGATGATTTGCTTCAAATCCAATTTCCAGCAAATCATAGGCAAGGATTGGGATATTCTAATAATAATATATCCAGGCCTTCTAACACATCTGCATTTGTTGGAAAGACAACCTTTGTAAAACCACAAAAGAAGAATCATGCATTCATCTACATGAAGATTGTAAACACTTCTACATCTTCTTCACAAAGAAATGTTTCAAACATTTCAATTGCATCTCCTAAGAAACCTAATACAATTAGTAAATGGGTTCCTAAGGATATATGTTTAGATAATAAAAAAGCATACATTTCTGATTTTATGCAATCTATTGTACATTCTGTTAATTATTTAAGAAAGCCAAATTCTACTTGGGCTTGGCTTCCGAAGATCTAATCCAAAGGACCCTAAAGAAAAAGGGTACCAATATTTCATGTTTTATTTTTTCAGGTACCAAGAAAAGAAAGATGGATCTTAGATAATGGATGTTCAAAACACATGATTGGAATATCATGAATTATTTTTGGGCAAAAGCTGTTGTAACCGCTTGTTATATCTTGAATAAAGTTCTTATAAGACTATTTCTAAACAAAAATTGTTTTGAATTATTCTTCGATTGTATTCCCCGAGTATCTTATTTTAAAGTATTTGGATGTAAATGTTTCATTTTTGACACTAGAGATGCACTTGACAAATTTGATTCTAAATCTGATGAAGGAAATTTTGTTGGATACTCAACACGTAGTAAAGCCTACAGAGTATACAATAAAAGAACTTCAGCAGTTGAAGAATCATTACATGTCACTTTTGATGAGACCCCCTCATCTAATTCTCGAATCATTGATGATGAAGAGAGTTTATTACCTGTTATTAAATCTTTTGATAATGCTAAACTTAATGATTATGGTGCTACTAACCCTTCTGTTGAGTCTGTTTCAGATCTTCCAAAAGCATTTGCACAAGTTCCAAATCATCCATCAGATTTAATCATTGGAGACAACACAGATGGAGTAAAAACTCGCCGACAGATAGACCAAATGGCACATTGTGCATTTCTATCATCTATTGAACCAAAGAACATTAATGATGCTTGTAATGATAGTTCATGGATCATGGCTATGCATGAAGAACTCAACCAATGCCAAAGGAATGATATTTGGGAATTAATTCCTCGACCTTCAGATCATCCAGTTATTGGTACCAAGTGGGTATTTAAAAATAAGTTGGATGAATCTGGACAAGTAATAAGAAACCAGGCAAGATTGGTTGCACAAGGTTATAATCAAGAAGAATGTATTGATTATGAAGAAACCTATGCACCAGTTGTTCTCCTTGAATCTATATGAATGTTATTATCTTATGCTCGTTTTAGAAATTTTAAATTATTTCATATGGATGTCAAGAGTGCTTTTCTCAACGGATTTCTTAAAGAAGAAGTCTATGTTGAACAACCTCCTAGTTTCCATCATGAAAAGATAGATAATCATGTTTTCAAGTTAAGAAAATCTTTATATGGTCTTAAGCAAGCACCTCGTGCTTGGTTAGGGATGAGAATGGGCATGCCCAAAGCCCGTTTGGGCTTCCAATTGGGCATGCCACATCATCATCCCTACAAACTCCTTCACAAATCTTAGAATATTTGTGAAGGAGTTTGTAGGGATGATGATGTGGCATGCCCAATTGGAAGCTCAAACGGGCTTTGGACATGCCCATTCTCATCCCTATGCTTGGTATGAACGACTTAAAAGTTATCTCTTGAATTCTGATTATTCTATTGGTTAAATTGATTCTACTTTATTTATTCAAAATATAGGTTCAGATATAATTATTATTCAAATATATGTTGATATTATATTTGGCTCTACTAATGAATCTCTTTGCCAAGATTTTTCTAACATTATGCAGAAAGAATTTGAAATGAGTCATATGGGTGAACTCACCTACTTCCTTGGTCTTCAAATCAAGCAAATGAAGGAAGGCATATTCATCCAACAAAGCAAGTATTCAAAAGAACTCATCAAACGCTTTGGACTTGAACATTCTTCAGACAAACATACTCCTATAAGCACATCAACATCTCTTGACAAAGATTTAAATGGTAAGGATGTTGACCAATGTCTCTATAGAGGTATGATTGGTTCTCTACTTTATTTTACGGCAAGTAGACCCGATATTATGTTTTCAGTTTGTTTATGTGCTCGTTTTCAGTCTAATCCAAAACTTTCACATTTAACTGCAGTGAAAGAAATAATTAGATATATTAAACATACATCTGATTATGGTTTATTCTATCCTAAAACTAGCACATATGATTTATTATCATATAGTGACGTAGATTTTGTTGGTTGTAAATTAGACCGAAAGAGTACTAGTGGGACATGTCATTTTCTTGGACATGCCTTAGTCTCTTGGTTTAGCAAAAAGCAGAACTCTGTTTCATTATCTACTACAGAGACAGAATATATTGCCGCTGGTTTAGCATGTGCTCAAATTTTGTGGATAAAACAAACTATATCAGATTATGGCATTCAGTGTTCCACATGTCCTATTATGTGTGACAACACTAGTGCAATTAATTTATCTAAAAATCATGTTCACCACTCAAGAACTAAACATATTGACATACGTCATCATTTTTTGAATGATCATGTTCAAAAAGGTGAGATCATATTAAAATTCATTTCCACTGAACATCAAATTACCGATATTTTGACTAAGCCTTTAAAGGAGGAATCTTTCATTAAGCTTAGAAGAAATTTGGGCATTATCAGTGAATCTGAATTTGATATATAAGTATGTTAATTTTTTTTATTTTTGAGAATTTTTCTATAATTTTTTCATCATTATTTATTTTTAGCCGACTACAACTTTTTGTAGCCGACTAATTTGTAAATCTATTTAGTCTTGTACTTTTGATGATTATCTTTTTATCTTTTCTTATCTTTGACCCATATGTTCGGATTTTTGACCCATATCCATTAAACATGCGGTTTTGGAAATGTTTTTAAACAAAATTTTTATAAAACACTTACCCACTATCTTTTAATCCGTCCCTATCCTTGAATACGGATAATTACCTTGGAAATTGGTCAAACTCCATTTTCTCTTCCTTGAGATTTGGGAGTAACCTTCAACCGTCCTTTTCTTTGCATTTGGCTTGTTTTTATTGGTCAATGTTCATTTTCCCTCACCAACCGTCCTTCTCTCTTCAAGTTGAAGTAACTTCTTCTCCCTTGGAAAGTGAAATGACATTATTTCTCTGTCTTACTTTGGAATGAGGATTTCAATTTGCCACATGGCTATTTCCCATTTGCTTCCATCCACTAACCCGTCATCCTCTATTAAATTCGGCATTGATTTTTTTCCCCTCCTATTTTCAATGTCCTTGGGATACGCACAACCCGTTCATCACTTTGCATGCCACCTTTCACCTAACCTCTCTATTTTTTTGTCTTTTTGTTTTGACTTCATCTCTTTTAAATTATTTGTTTTGGGATTATTTAAAACGGTTACATTCAAACCGTCTCTTTTTAGCCTCTTCGATTTTTTTGCGGCGTCTCTTCATCTCCGAGTCTGTTCGGTTTCCATTTTTGAACCTTTCATATTTTTTTAAACCCATTCAGTTATAGCAACTTCCTCCTGAAACTGATCATGGCAAACGTTCGGTTCTCTCCTCCTTCTATTTATTTCATTCGAATTCTATATTTTTTTCTATCCCCTGTTTATCTTCCTCCTTCATTTCATTCTTCATTTCGTTCCTCTCCTCACCATGGCCGAAACCGACCCATATTCTTGTTTCTGTTCCTCCTCCGCCAAGGATCAGTATCTCTCTTTCAAAGCAACTCGTTTTCACCCCGAGCGATTTCTCGACTATGGGACTCTCGCCATGATCAACGTCAAAGATATCTTAGAAGTTGTCGGCCTACACTAAATTTGGTCTCTGACTAACAAGGTCCCATACTATCCATCCCTTGTCAAAGAGTTCTATGCCAACATTGAAACCTTAGTTTACTGCGGTCAGAAACACTTCACAACCATGGTTTGCAGCGTCTCCTTCACGGTATCTGGCAAGACTATTGCCAAGGTTATCAACCAGCCCCCCGATTTTTATGGCACTCTCTCCTTTCCCATGAATGATCCTACTATCCTTGTGAAATTGGCCCCAAAGTTTTTCCCTCACATGTTAGCCACTAAACAATCCCGAGGCCATGCTTCTCCACAAAATCATAATCCACAACCTAATGCCGAAGTCTGGATCCCTAAACTACCTGAGTTCATCTCTTGAGCACTGCCTCTATGCCATTTTGGGTGGATTTCTGATCCATTGGGGACATCTCTTGTACTTCACCCTTACAAAACGCGTCACCTCCCACTTTTATCTGCCATGCCTTATTACCCTTATCCTTCGCGTGTTCGATGTCCCCACTGATGGAGAGTATCTTGTTCATAGTGATATCCATATCAATGAATTCACCATCCATAGCATGCACCTCCCAGATCCTGCCTCTTCTCCTTTTGAGTCAGACGACGATGGCACCGATGATGATGATTAGTCCGAAGGGACTCCCACTCAGACCCCACAGCCTCAGCCGTGAATATCTCCAACAGCGACGGCCGTTCCAGGCTCCTCTCGTTCCAAGTCAAGCAAGAAGCTCCTTGTTTCGAAAGATGGCATCTCACCCTCTCGCGAGACAAATGATGTCCTTATTCGTCGCCTCACCGAGACTGTTGCTGAAGGCTTTGCAGGGATTCAAGTGCAATTCAGTTCATACGATGCTACTCTGAAGCATCATTCAGAGGTGTTAGACCAAATTCAGACTAACCAGTCCCAGCTAGTCTTCGCCCTAGAAGACCAAAACGTCATTCCAACCCGTCGCACTAGACCCCGCCCTTCCTCCCCTGGACCTCGACGTACCGTCCTTAAGCCCCATGCTCACTTTGCCTCTTGCATGTCCCTTTGACCGTCTCTACTTTCGAAGCCGTTAATCATTTCCATGTTTCAGTTTGGGGTGTTAATCATGGTTGTTTTTGATGTTTTTCTTTTGGGTTTTCTGGACATCATGATTTTTTACTTTGTCGTCAGTTTGCGTGAATCTGGTTTCCTTTTGCTTATGACGCTTGTTGTACTGGCCTCTCTGTAATCAGAAGTTTAGTAATGTTTAGTTCGTCTCTGTTTCGTTCATTTTGGTGTTTGTTTAGTTATTTGTTGTCCTGTAGTTTGTTATGTTTTATGTTGCTGTTGTATTACAATCCGTCTCTGTTTAATTATCTATTTGGTTGTTACTCTCTTATGTTGGGTGTTATGAGCATTTCTCTCCATTTCATTATTAGTTGACTACGAAAAATTGTAGCCTGCTAATTTTTTTCCACTTTTTGTGGATGATAAAGGGGGAGAACTTAAGGCATATATTCTGGGGGAGTAATACACATACTATATCTTTAATTGTTTTTCATCATCAAAAGGGGGAGAATGTTGGAACTTGGTATATTTCATCTTCTATTCCATATGGTTTTGATGTGACAATCAATATATTTTTGTTACTAACTCTTTCTATGCAGATGTGCAGACATAAAACTTATTTCATTCACATTATGCATATGTTCATATTACAAGGACTCTCTGCAGTATCAGCTTCTCTACTCAAATTACGTTTGGATAACGTATCTTCAGAATAATGTAATTTTACTTTTTAGATAGCTTCAGGGCCTTGGTTATAACATATCATATATCCCTAAACTCCAAATTACATTATCTTCCAACCCATTTAATCCTAAGTCAAAATTCCCATTTTTCAAATTCAGTCGACTAGGATGTTTCCTAGCCTACTAAAAATATTTTCTTTGACTTTTGACTTGAAAATTTCTGACAAGGATCTATCCGTTGACTGATCCACGTCACCACTTTCTTATGTCCATTTATGACCGTTTTAAAATTAGTCGACTACGAATTTTCGTAGCCTGCTAAACCGTTTTTCTGACCGTTTGAGTCCGAAATTTTTAGGACAGTTTCTAGCCGTTTGTAACTTTCCTCAGAACCATTCAGAACCGTTTCTGAACACTATAAAAGGAGGGGTACCCCCTCTCTTTTCTTACACCACTTTTCCTCTTCTTTGTTTTCATTTTGTGGAAATCAAGGCTTTAATTCTCTTGGGAAAAGTTGTTTGTGTTCTCATTTGTAAGAAGAAATTCTGATCTCTTTCTTCATTTGAGAACTAAAGAACTTCAAGGGTGTTTCGTAAATTCCACATTTAGAAATATTGAAGTTCTCTTTTTAAACACCTTCCTTTGAATTCATTTCGATATTCATACCAAGGCTATAGGTGTTTTCAAGTTCATTATTTCTTTAACGAGGTTTGAATCTCTAGTTGTAGAGATTGTACAAAGTTTGGGACACGGGGAGTGTCGCCATTTTTGTAAGTTTGTGCTTGCGGGGCAAGTGATTATAGTGGATTGAAAATCTCTACGGGGAGTAGAGGACCGGAGTAGGATCAAAAGGATCCGAACCAGGATACATCTTTGTGTTTGCGATTGGTTTATTTTCTATACTTGTCATTTAATTTCTGTTCCATCTTTGCAAATTTTAGTAACGTTTTATTTGCAACAAGTTTTTATAATACAATATTCAACCCCCTTCTATTGTATTTGTGTATACATGCGATCCTACAAAATCTACAGAACAGACAGAGAATTCGGCGTTCTGGCGCTCACGCCACTCGGCCGAGTAGAATTTCTCACTTGGTCGAGTGGACTTCCTACTCTGCTGAGTAAGATCCAATGCAGATCTTCAAAAAGTCAGAGAGTTGGTTTCGATTTCTTCAGAATCTCTGACTCCATTCGGGCGAGTAGAGTTCTTACTCGGTCGGCCGAGTGAAAGTTACCACTCGACCCAGTATATTTAGGCACTCAGGCTGGAAATGATCTTCGTATCAGCGTTACTCGGCCGAGTAAGCTGCTTCACTCGGGTGAGTGAGCTGTGTTACTCGGCCGAGTGGCATGTTTCTAAACTCTTTTCTTCTCCTCCGCGCTTCCTTGTCGATTCTTTCGACGTTCTTCTTCTTTCACTCATCCTCCAGCGCTGTTATCTCTCCGATATGATCATGGGTGAGACTCCGACACTCGTGTAAGTACTCTAGGCTCCAAATTTTTCCCAATTGCTCCATATCTCCTGAAATCAGACGAAAACCAAGAAATAGTGAAAAGCATCGAAATATCGTCGAATAATCGTGAAAAGCACGATATAAGCAATCAAAACGGCATGCAAAAATGCAGAAATAAAGTGTAAAATATGAGCCTATCAAAATCCCCCAAGCTTACCTCTTACTCGTCCTCGAGGAAGATGAGTAAAGAGACGAACTTGGTGAAACAAAATAAGGAAAAAGGAATAAAGAAGATGAAGATGAAGAGGTGAATGTGCTAGATCGTTCACTCAGAACTCGGAGTTGCATACTCAAATAGCACGAACAGTGAATATAAACATGCTAACGTTTTTTACTTCGATATCATTTCGTATATGTGCTTTTGATAGAAAAACTAAGAACTTCGAGAATCATATGATATATGAAATCATTTTAGAATCAACATCGTCTAAGGCATATAAAATGATATACATAATCATAGATCATACACTTTTCAATTGATCGTTGTCTACTTGGAGAATAAGAGATACCACACATTTCAAATCAATAAGAATAGAAAAGGATGGTTTTCATGAATTTCATGCCAATTTTCAATTCATATATGTCGTTATACTCTAAGTAATCTCCCTAAGTATCAGAAATTACCAAGCTTAAGTCGTCATGCACATATAGGTAGTCGCTCTCTCACATGTCATTGGATCCTCTCCCCCAAGCTTATTTATAAGTGTGGTGGCATCAAATATAAACAATACGACTTTTTTCCATATTTTGTAGCTCCAAATAAGAAGGAAAGATATAAGAGGGGATTGTGTATATACAATGGAACTTCCTTTTTGTTTCTCTGTTTTTTATACACAAGAACAATCCCAAATAAGATAGAAAGATATATATATATGTGTGTATGTGTGTGTGTGTATATATATATATATTTTTTGAAAAGTTAGTGTGGTATTTTATTGAATAAGTATACAATGTACAGAAATAGCACATCCAGGCATGTGGTAATAACAGAGAGAGGATAGGGAACAAGCGTCGTCACTCTCCACTATTAGTCCCCCATCCTACATGTGGCTATTCAAAACCCAACTTATACATTAACAAAGTGACAAACAAAACTCAATCTAAGTCCCTGAAACCCCAGTTTTTAAATATTCTGGCTTCTTCTATAGTAGTCGGCTCCTGATCATGCAAAATAACTCTGAGATCCGCAGCAATCTCTTCGAAAAGCACGGTCTTGGGTCTCTTTTCCTCCTCAAAAATGCGTCTGTTTCTTTCTTTCCAAATGTGCCAAACCATAGCTGCTAGACAGGTTTTGGCAAGTATATTCACAGAACTTTTCCCTCCATACTGGCGAAGATAAAACTTCCCAATCTCATTTAACCTTGGGGCAATCTGACTAGTAACCAGGAGCTTAAGTGAAGATCTGCGCATAATATAATTAGAGAAGCTACACTCAAAAAATAGATGATCTATGCTCTCCACTTTATTCTCATCGCATAGTACACAATGGACGGGGGTATTCATCCCCCATCTACCCATCATCTCCCTGGTAAGCAATTTATTTTGAAAAGCACGGAGAAGAGTAATGGACATTTTAGGAGAGTGATGAGTATACCAAATAAGACTGTGGTAGGGGAAGGGATTGCCACACTGTCGGACCCCATTCCATGCCTCCTTGAAGCTGAATCTGTCACTCGGCTCCCAAGCCCAACTATCCGCACCAACACCCAGGCGTAAATGCTGTAACATAGGCCGAATAGGGACAAGGGCGGAATCAGTAGACCAAGCACCATCCCGCCAATAATCACTGACTTTTAGATATTCGGCGCCAGGGGGTATTTCGCAGATGTCACAAAGTCTTCCGCAAGTAGCCTATGGGTCTAACTAGAATAAAGTCTGACAACCATCCTTAACCCTCCTCCTGATGAGCTTATGGGAGATTTGCCTACTGTTTAATAGCCTTTTCCAAGTACCGGATTGCAGGGCATTCCCTCTAAACGTATAGAAGCTAGCTCCAGTGCCATATCTACTTCCCATATATTTAGCCCAAATACTATCTGAAGTGAGATACCTCCATGTGAGTTTCAATCCTGCCGCAGCATTCAAATCTTCAAGGAGTCTAATCCCAACACCACCCTCTTCTTTTGGTTTGCACATGTCTTCCCAAGTCCAAGCTCTAGAAGACCCCAAAATGAATCGACGGCACATAGCAGAAATGGTTTTCAAAATATTGATGGGGAGATGAAATTTATGCAACCAAAAAGCAACAATCCCATATATCACCGTCCTAACCAATTCAATGCGTCCCGCAATAGAGAGCTTAGTAGAGGTCCAACCCATCATTCTCTTCTTGCATTTCTCCACTAGCTTCCCATAATTTGTAGTCCTGGGGTATTTAGAAGAAAGCGGAAGACCAAGGTAGGTTGTTATAGTTGTAGCAATCCTGATCCCCAATATATCAGCCAACACATTCTTATTTTTTGCCCCCTTACTATATAAACCGGCACTTTTTTCCCAATTAACCTGCAGCCCAGTATAAGAGTAGAATTCATCCAGCAAATTTTTGATGCCCAAGAAAGAACTTCTATTTGCCCGGCAGAAAACTAGGAGATCATCAGCGAATAGTAGATGTGAAATAGACCCAGTGCGTCTCATGGGAAGGATTGTTCCCATGTTAATAGCTTTAGACATCAGTATAGAAAAGGCTTCCATAGTTAGGACAAATAAATAAGGGGAAAGAGGTTCACCTTGACGAATACATCTATTTCCATTGAAATAGCCATAAGGAGCTCCATTAATCATAACTGAGAAGGTTGGGGTAGTTATGCATTCTCTGATCCAGCCGACAAAATTTTCTGGGAATCCAACTAGCCGTAAGAAATAGAGAATGAACTCTCTATTAACACTGTCAAAATCTTTCCGCAAGTCTAGTTTCAAGCAGGCTCTTCCGCCCATAGGATTGCTGTAGTCCCTGATTTGCTCGTGGGCAAGAAGGGTACAATCAGTCAAGAGGCGACCTTTCAGGAAGGCAGCTTGGTTAGGAGCAATAAGTTCATGGATAACCACTTTCATCCTGTTACAGATAACTTTGCTGATGATCTTGTAGAGCACATTGCAACAGGCAATAGGCCTATAATCTCCTAAATCTGAGGCGTTGTCATTCTTCGGAACCAGAGTAAGAAAAGTGTGATTAACAGCTTTGAGGAGTGTACCAGAAGAGAAAAAAGATTTAATGGCTAAAGAGACCTCTTTTCTAATAAGCCCCCAATTATGTTGATAGAAACAACCATTGAATCCATCTGGCCCAGGTGACTTGTCAGGCCCAATCTGAAATACAGCAGATTTGATCTCCTCATCAGAAACCCTCCTGCTCAGCCATACAGTAGCTCTCTCAGTTAATATCCGTCTCGGGACCAGCTTCTGAAAGTGGGACATGTAACAATTCTGGCTATACAACTCTTTAAAGAAAGCAGGCGCTTTCTTCTTCAAATCATCATGGACTAAGTTGCGGCCCCCCTTACTGTCCACAAGGTGATTAAGATTGTTCCTGCTGGTCCTAGACTTCATCGCCATGTAAAAGAACTTGGTATTCTTGTCTCCCAATGATAGCCAATCCTGACGGCTCTTTTGTCGAATCATCTCTTCTTCAAGCTTCATTGCTTTAATCAGCTTCGTAAGCAAATGATGCTCTTTGAGCTGCATAGCACTAGCCGAATGTAGGCCAGGGTCATTACGGGTCTCCTCTAGCTCCTTCCTGATTTTATTAACCATGTTTGCCGCATTAAAGTCACCTGCCCAAGCACGGAGGGTATGCTTCAACCTTTTTAATTTTTGTGTCAACCTAAACATAGGAGTTCCTTTAGCTTGGCCGGCCCAACAAGTCTCAATAGCATTCTGGAAACCTGGACAATGAATCCAGTAGTTAAAAAACTTGAAAGGTTTAGGATCAGACAACACCTGGGAGTGGAGATTGACCACCATAGGAGAGTGGTCACTAGTTAGAGGATCCAAGTATTCCGTACAAGTTTCCGACAGCACATTAATCGAAGAAGAATTACACAAAACTCGATCAAGTTGGGCAGTAATACGGTCCTTTCCAATCCTACTGTTGTGCCAGCTTAATTTGTTCCCCGTGCTTTTCAGTTCCTGTAGCGCACACTTACTAATGCAATCACTGAAGTCCTGGACCATAGACTCTTCTAGCTTTCTACCACCAACCTTATCAGTAGTGTAGAGTACACTATTAAAGTCCCCCCCACCATCCACGCCAAATTACCTATTAAAGATATATCCGCCAACAGAGATTTCCACAAGTTTTTCCTCTCCAATATAGTATTGCGACCATATACCCCCGTGATGACACAAGAAAATCCTCCGATATTCAAACAAGAGGAAGAGATGTGCTGATCAGAGCAAGATAAAGGAGTTACCTTCCAAATGGATGGGTTAAACCCCATAATAATTCGACCTCCAGGAGCCAATCCTGAATTATCCAAAGTGCACCAATCCTTGGGAATCCCAGATTTATTGCAATTAGATGGAGTCTTAATTTTAGTCTCCAAGAGAATAATAGCCGAGGGCTTTATTGAAGTAATTCTATTCTTCAGGTCCTTCTGCCACACCTGATTATTCAGTCCCCTGGTATTCCAAATGAAGATAGACATTAATTAATATAGGGTTGGGAAGAGCCAGTGAGAGTCACCTGAGTCCTGGTACTCCTCCTGACTGAGGCAGATACATTTGGCACAAGCTTCTTCTTTCCCGCTCTGATCTCCGCCTTGTGTCGAAGCTGGGCTTCCACTTCCAAATCCCATTCTGGATTCTCAATAGTCAGCCCCTCAGGCAGGATGTCCATGCTTCCTTTAAGTTCCCCTTCAGTCAATGTGCGAGATGATGTTTGCTTCTCAGCAGCTAAACCCTCAATACTCTCAGTACTCTCCGTCTGCTCAGGCAATGCGTTAAGAGAGTTCACGCAACCCTCAGAAATCTTCATCTGCAAAGGCAAACTCAAGTCTTCTTGGGCCCGCGCAACATCATGCGAACAGGTGGGAGTGTGTACTTTCTCAGGATACGTCAATTGTGCCTGGGGCCCAAGGCACCCAGCAGCAGTTTTGTTTGATTCCTCCGCAATTACACCCCTACCGCCTATAGGGCCAGGCTTATCAGGCCAGTTGCCTGTCACATTGTTAACCCCCACATTGTCTTGATCTACCGAATAAACATTCAACTCCGAAGTTGCTAGCTTCTCAGTGTCTGGCATTGTAGTGCAATCAGGGGATTGGACATTATTATTCGCTTCAGCTTGGATTGAAGGGAGCTTATTCTTTGAGGGGCATTGTTCATCAGTGTGTCCGAAGCAAACACATACACTGCACCGGGGAGGTTCGCCCTCGAATTTGGTGTCAATAATCACTATTGACCCATCCTCTATCTCTACTTCAAAAGAAGAAACAAGGGGACTTGAAGCATCAACTTCAATGAGACATCGGGCATACGAGATTCTCTCTAGATAAGTTGTAGCGCGATCAAGACAAATAGGTGTACCTATTACAGAGGAGATGATGTTTAGACCTTCCAGATTCCACATATAGAGAGGCACCCCATGTAATTGCACCCAAATTGGTATTGATGAAAGGATATCCCTGTCATGCTTCATATCCATCCTCCATCTCTTGAGCACCACCAGTCGGCCATCAAATAGCCACGGGCCGCCAGATAAAATCCTGTCACATTCTTCCTGGGATTCAAAACGGAAGTAGAAAAATACGTTTTCCTTACTATAAATTTGTACCATCTTCCTCGGCTTCCACAATCTCTCCATCCAAGCCACCATTTGACTATAGTAGGGGATATCCCCCAATACGTAGCCAACAAGTGTGTTCTTCCAAATTTCCGCTCCCCGCTGCACAAGTTCCTTTGGGAACCTGGCACACACCGAACCATCCTCCCGAGTCAATGGGGGAACATGAGTCATGCCCAACGCTGCTCCATACGAACGACGATTAGCGCATACATCACTCCAAGAAATTTTGGCCCCATTAGTGATTACATCAATTTTTGGTCTCTCAGGCATTTTAGCAGATAGCTGGCGGCCATGTCTACCTTGCTTCTGCGGAATTTGAGCTCCCATTTTATTCTGCTCCTTAGAAAACGGTTTGCGGTAGAAACCCCCTAGAGACAGGAGGCCATCGCTGGGACGGAAGTTCGCCATCGCAAGGAGAAGCTGTCTTCTTGCAAACTACATGCCATCCATCCCCGAGGTCCTCGGTTACCCTTCTCCCATAAGCGCCTCCCTTAGTTGCCGTCTTCCCTCCTTCCGTGCCTCCGCCTGAGGGGCCAACCACGGTGCCGGGTCCGCCTCTGTTAGATCCTCCTATGTTAGATCCAGATCCGCCGGAGGAGATTACAGATCCGCCTCTGTTAGACCCAGATCCGACATTAGAAACGCTGATGGTGACTTTTGGGAGTCGCCGCTGACCAATCTGATTAAGGTCACCGTCGACTGGCCTAGAGCCATCACCCAAACCCTCCTTGATGCCAACTCCCACATTCTTTGATGCCTTAGATTGATCGCCTCCGATGCCCCTAGGGTTGCAAGTCTTATCCGCCGTAGGAAGAAAATGTCCTACAGAATCCATTCCCCCATCGAAAGTTACTTCAGCTTCCTTCCCAGGATCGCCTGAGTCTTCCTCCCCGATCGCCAGAGCCGCCATTATAGGTCTATATATATATATACTAGTCATAACCCGTGCCCGAGGGCACGGTTCATTTAAGATTTTTTTCCCGCGAAATCTGTTCCCCAAAAAATTATTTCCACAGACAAAATTTAAAAGAACAACAAATTAGTGTAAAAATATTTAGCGGCACGGGCGTCTTCGGCATGGATGCCTTCGCTGCAGAACAACAAATTCGGTGCGGACGTCTTTGGTGCGGAACTTTAGAACAATGCTCCATAGTGGCTATATAAATTAAATTGAAATTTAAAAGAATGGCAATACAAAAGATATCAACTTTATAACAATGCACAATTCTAGGAAAAGAACAAACAATTCGAATAATTTTGTAGAAATGGACTTATGGATGAGATGACAAATATTACGATATGCGAAGGGAGCAAGGATTCTTTCCTTTCCTTCATATTCAACCACATTTCACTAAAGGGTTGGACCATTGATGAAAAATTCAGATAGACTCCTAATAAAAGTTGTTGCCTAACAAAGTACAAAATGCACATTATGTGTGCTTTACTGCAAGGGCGTAATAGTTCTTTAAATCATGTGATAGTTCTTTAAATCATTGTGTGTTCCATCTCATCTGCCTATGTTGTGCACTATGTCAGGTTTTTACCAAATTCTGCTTGTTCTTTTCAATTAAATATTATGCTACAAAAGCCTAAGCTTTAATGTTGTTCCATATAAAGAACAACCCTGATGCTATATATCGTAGGTTTTAACCAGTTAACAAAGAACGTATTTATTTTTGGTTGCACAGGAATCCAGGATGTTGGAGATGACCATATACAATGGTGTTTGGCATTGTATGGACAATGCGATATGTGTTGGGAGTTATTGAGAAGTGAACAACTCGAATAATTCGCAGATCATGAACAAAGGGTAGTTCTAATTTCTATAAGCAGAGTATGCCAAAATGATAGCTTTATTTATGTGAAAGTTTAAACATTCTGCATCATGCCAAAACCAACTCCCAAACTCCAACTCAATAAAATAAATAGTAAGAGATTTAAGAATGAATTTTTCAATCACCACATGATGCCTTTTTTCTTCTGGTAGTCTCTCAAGTTCTAACTAAGATTAAGCAAATCACCAGCATAAAAAGCAACAAAATACAACATCAATGACATAATTAAGAGATGAAAAAGACACATTTGATTGGCATGCTTCTATGCTTTTTGGGCAGTGTATGCTGCACTAACCCTATACCACCAACACGCATATAAACATAAAAGGGTGAAGTTCTAAATTTTGCAAGCAAACAACACCAATATGATAATATTAATCATGCTGCTGGAATGGTCGCCCTAATACCTTATTCCCAAACTTCGAATAAACAAAATCCATAACAGTAACAAAAGTTCTTAGTTACATTTCTAGTGGTGATAGTGGAGTTGGTAGCGAAGTTAATCTTTGTATAGACCACCTGAGTTTCAATTTTCATGATCTCTTCGATCAAATCAAGGGTCAGCCTAATGATGGCCCCAAAAACTATGATGTTGGTTAATCGAGGACGAATCCTGCCTCCCCTTACGGTGGTATGCCAACACCGGTGGCCGATCCGGGGCGGCTCCTCCTGCTGCCTTCGCCATCCGCCCTCGAAAAAACACCAATTTGAGTAGCGGTACTCAACGTGTTGATGGATGTGAAGATGATCAGTGGACGGCTTGTATGCTCCCACACATGTCGTGTGCGAAGCACCAGACCAAAATTCAATTGACTATGAAGAATGAATCCATTACATTACTAATTCTTTCCATGATTGCATGAGTGAATTCACAAATTCATTGTCATTCTATGAGGTACAACAGATGTAAATACTCATCAACACATTCCAAAGTAAATTATGGAAAAACTAAACCTCCCAAAAAGAATTGTGTAAATACTGATTACACTTGGAAATGATCTTCCCCTCCTTAACATTGGATGTTTCATGCTGTAGAAAAATAACAGACAACAGATTGGGAGCAATTACTTCAGGCTGCCACGAATTGAGAAATGTGAACTTCTTGCTTGCAGACTCATATCTGATGAATTATTTCAAACTCTGTCTAAGAATCTCAGTCATCTTGAGGAGCTTGGACTTTCAAGATGTTTTGTATTGTAAATTTATGTAAATTTCAATAAATAACAAACACGTTGAATAAGAGAGATTACCAAGTTGAATAGATGGAAAAAAATTAATCAAACCACCAAATTTTAATCAAAATAATTAAACTGCCCCCCAAAACCCTCCATTTCGATTAACAACTGCTCATTTTTAATGGGCTCTTATATCTCACTGCTTTAAGTTGGAATAAATTCAGAAAAACTGGAGAAAAATTATAAAACAAATGAAAAATATTATGGAGGGAAACTTCCGAAGAGGCAATAGTCTGCATCGAATCTCTAGACTTGAGCGAGAGAATCGGAGGTCTCAATCCAAAAATTGGGGCACCGAGATTCTTGATTTATTGCAGCCTTCTTCTCTCCTCTCTTTCTCGATCCTATCATAAGAAATATGATAAGATAAGAAAAATATTTGGATTAAAGCAATATTTTCAACTATTTATTATTGCTGAGGCATTTATTAACAAAAGAAAGTAGAAATTTATAATGAAGGTAATTCCTTGATTTTTCAAATAAATCTGAGCTGTTGTACTCATAATATGCAAGCCAGGAACTCAAATCCTAACAGTTGGATAGAAATATTATGTATTTACCTCGTCTTCCTCATCAATCACCTCCGACTTAGACTTATCAGAGTCCTCTCCCCCCATTTTAGCACCATTAGCTCAACCATTCTACTCCCAAGCAAACAAAAAACATATCATGATATTTTCTATACAAATAAAAAGAGAAGGGTGATGCAATATGTCTATACATTTAGCTCCCCTCTACCATATGTGGCCACATTTTTGAGGTACTCAGCCTTCAGTTTCTTGGCCTTAGAAACACATGGAGCCTTTTCCTGAAATGGATCGGGGCACCGAGGTTCTTGATTCATTGTCGCCTTCTAATCACCGAGGTTCTTGATTCATCCGCCCTAAAAGAGAGATGAAATTGAGAAAAATCAGAAAAATGATAAAACGTCAAAAATTATGACAAAAATCATGATACATGTCATATGCCTCGGCTCTCCTGAAATGGTAGAATTATGGTGTGAAATAGTTCTTTTCTGCTATCTATGAAATTCTGCTCAAGGAAAGGGAATTTGTGAACATATTTTAATGGACCAGAATAGGTAAGCATCATATTGCAGTCAATTGATAAATTCTGTGCTTATATGAAACAAAGGCCTTAAAATTATGATTGACAAAAGGGAATTGACTCTGTTCAAATACTTGTTATCTCTCACATGATGATTTCCCATGTTCAATCCTCTTAACAAATGAATAAAAGATGACTTAAAACCATCAAGAACATTGTTACCATATCGTATACCTAGCAAATATATATTTCCCCTCTTTAAGTTTACTTAATGTTAACCATATGAATGACTGTGCATAACAAAATTAATCGATGATTTGCTTAAATAAATGATTGTTAACATATCGTATACCTAGAAAATATATCTTTCCCCTACATGCTGCTTAAATAAATGATTGTGCATAAAACAATTAATATTCTTTTAGAATTCATTTATTTGCATTCAGAATTTTCCTTGTTTTGTTCCTTTTTAATTCTTTACTGCCTTCTTAAAAATTGAGATTCTCAAGGGCGAAGACTGCACAGAGAAGAGGAAAAAGGTTGAATTGATAAGACATCAGTTAGTTCCTTTTCTACTCTATCCCAATAGTACAGTGATTGAAATGCTAATGGAAAGGAGACAATGGTTCTTGCTTTGGAAATTTCATGGCCAATGAAATTAGGATACAAAGAACCGATTAAACTTGAGGTGAGAAATCTGTAAAATTAAAAATTAAGAAATCAATGCCTTGCTCTTAATTGAGAAATCCAACCTGAGACTTTTGCGATTGCTCAACGCCTGGCTTAATAGAGAAATCCAACCTCAGAATTTTAATTGAGAAATCCGACCTGAGACAAACCAAGGCTAGGGATGCAGATTCAGCGTGGAAGCAAACATTTTTTTAGGTTGCAAGAAAAAGGATGCAAACAGGATGGGAAGCTAGGTTGCTGCGAGCTAGCCTACATGATGCGGATTCAAACATTTGCTTTCTGTGAGCTTCCAACCAGAAATTAAGTTGTTGACATCAAATTAAAAACCTGCATGCCATCAAATTGATCGGTATGAAGAAAGAAAAACACAAAAAAAAATAGGATGTGAAACAGGATGCCTACATTGTGCATTGCGCCTTGCAAAACAGGCTGCAAAACAGGATGAGAAGATCTTGGGGAAACATGGGGGAAATGACCATTGCTTGTCCTTCAAACATGGGGAAACATAGTTTTTTTTCATTGGCTCCTCCTTCAAAATCCTATCGGCATCCTGATCACACATATATACAGTGTAACTTGTCTGCCCTATGCATGATCATTCCTCAATCTCGTAGTTGCAGTGTAGCTATCAAACCAACCAACTTAGCGCAGCCACCATCGGGGATAGTGGTTCATGATCAACTTGAAGGTGGCAATTTGCCAACTTTTGCCTCAAGCCATTATTCCTCACAGCTTTCTAATAAGTGATTCAAGTGTAGATGCCAACTATTCATGTTTCCTCAAGCCAAAAAAAGTAAGCCAAGAGATTAAATATTGGGGTGGCTTAAAATAGAAATAGACAACCAAAAGCAGGTTATACTTTCGGAAAGGTTCAATATTAAAATGCAAATGTTGTGAGCTCTAACAGTGGGAGTATGATCATGCATGCATTTATCCGAAGCAAGTCGTTTAGTACACAAATCAAGGGGCTTTGTCCATATTTCAATTTACAGATGCGTGCATACACACATTATAATTTCTACTTTTTAATATAATCATTTTTTTTGAATGAATGAGGCTAATACCTCTTATCGGCTTCCCTTCCATATACATGTTTAGTGATTAGTCTTTTGATTTACGACATGCCAACTATACCTTGCAGGATTTTCACACAGTTTGAGATTTTTTTTTGGGACCTGTAATGTGGTTACATCTCTACTTCAATATGAACAGACTTATGTCAAATGCTGATCATGCAATCATGTTGTGTGTATTGTATTCAAGAAAGAAAAAGGGTGAGTATAGTATCCTGATCTTTTCATTAAAAAGGATTTAACGAAACCTCCAAGTTGATGTATAAAAGAATACCATTGGGTGCACCTATGTCTTTCTTTACAACACCCATATATTTAATATTTGGGTATTGCTCACTCCAAATGATGAGACCAACTTTAATGGAGCAGATATTCAGATTGGATGCCATATCATCAATATCAAATACTAAAAAAATTGCATCCAAATTCTTCCTACAGAGCCAGTGTCTCTTTTTATACACATGCGTGAGAGTCTTTACTATTATTTTGGAGGTCGGGACCATTTAAGTTTATCTTCATGTATTAAAATATAGATACACCAAAGGCTTTGTGATTTGCAATGCCTTTAATTGGGAATTTTGGGATGAAAATACTCTATTATTGGAAAAATTGTTAAAATTCCAACCACTTCAAGCACAAATAATAAGAATTTCACAATATATTTGTACCTCTGTTTTAAGACATCGAGATCAAAATGGATGGGGTTGATTTTTATTAAAGTTGGTCTCCATGTCTAAAAACATAGATACACATTTTGTGATTTGCACTGTCGTTAATAGTGGATAGGGGTGGAAAAAATTGTTCTATTACTGGAAAGATCATTAAAATTCCAAACAACCATTCGATGCAAGCACAAATAATACAAACTCATATGATTTTTTATGCACATACGTTTTAAGATATGAAAATCAACAAAGGAGTGGAGAGATGACTTTTTGGCTACTATATCAGAAAACTTTCTCATATGGCACATAATACCAATTATTTGTAGGTGCGTGTACACATGTTTTTTGGGGAGTGCATGCATGCCTGGTGGGAAATGCAAATTAATTATCCACCTGCTTCAAGTCGATCTGCATCACATAGAGTGGTGAAAATCAATAAATTGAGTTGTTTTAGGTTTTTTTTGTCTATGCATTAAGTCGGCACAAACGAAATACATGACAGAAGATGGCAAGTTGCTTAGTTTAAGAGTCAGCATCTTTGGAACCTAAGAAAAATATCTGTCAAGTGTTTTAAGTCAGAGCACTCGTATCAGATACACAGATTGGATTTAGTTTTTTACCACATTCATATTTGTTTTCCTTTAATAGACATGGATAAGGATACATACATTATATATTGACAACCATATTTGATAAAACCAATCCGTATTTAGATAAGTTTTAGACATTTGTCGCATATTAGCTGGACAGTAGCAAATAGGACTACAGTCTCGCGAAAGAAAAAAAGTGTTATATCTTCGATTCTAATATTATCTTCTGTGAATATGCTGATGTATTTGAAATAGTTCATGTTCCAGATTAATTTGGAGAATGTCAAGTTATTGTAGTGATGGGTAGTAGTTAGAAAATTCTGATGAAGTCGGCTGTTTTTATCTTGATCACCACTTAGACTTAGAGCACTTTGCTGTTGGAAAAAATTGTCATGGTAAAAAAAGAAAAATGGGAATAATATGATAGATAATTTGATATATGTTGTATAATCAGCACACAAATAAAGAAGTTAGGAGCAATAGTGGGATAATGTGCTGTAATATGGAGGTTAATGTTTGTGCAAATCCTACATTGGATGGGTCGGAGATGTGTGTTGCTTGGAACATACATTGGTGGATTCTTTGACATTGAACTTCAAAGATTTGTGTGAGAAAACCGCTTACATTAGTGGCCTACCTTCAGGATGCAGGTACACTCTGGATTCAATTTAGGATGCGTGTATAATTTTTTTTGATAATAATGGGATGAACAGCTTTCTCCTCAGCTGTGCTTGATTCGTGAGCCACTCAAGATTAAATCCGTGAGCAAATTACATGCGTTGATGAAAGGTTCCTATATCACACACTTCTTATACCCAGCACTTGATACCACAGATTAGAAACTATATATAAGGACATGCATTTATATGAGTGAAAATGTATGCAGTTAAAACATTGTCAAATAGCGTGGGTGTAGTAATCAATTATTGTGTTCACAATGACAACAAATTTTCATATGTTTACAGGTTCATATGTTTTTTGTAAACCATACATATTCCTGTAAATAATATCCACAATCCATGGTTATCAATATTTCCAGGAAATTGTTTTCACAATCCACATATTTTATTTCCAATGGGTTTCACATATTATCTTCATGGATATTGTAAACCATCCACTTCTTAAACATGCACACACAACCCTCCACATAGTTATCTTCCTAGATATTGTAAACCATCAAAAAACATATTGCAGTCAAGCTCCAGGAGAGAACAAAAAATTTATTATGCTCCTGGATGATGGATATTGGTATCCAAGCTCCATTTTGTATCAAAAAACATATTGCAGTCAACACATGTTCGGTTTCAGAGTGAATTTTTGATGCAACATACTGAATATTTTTGGATGCAGTAGAACAAAATGTACAAAAAATGTACACCAAATTGAACCTGTGCATTTTGTGCCTTTTCAAAATACTGAAAATCCAAATCAAAAAATTTCAACATACTGCAAATTCTAAAACACAACAAACTTTTCAACAACTCAATAAGCATCAACATACTGTACAAAATTTCAAATTAAAATGGCATCAACAACTACATGCAACAAAATTTTGGAGCAGGGGAGCGAGGGCATACCAACCAACTTGCCACGCCCCTTGCCAGATCCTCGTCTCGACTCCCCTTTGGTACCAAACAGAGTCCCATCGGTCAGTTCAAAATGCAATTGGTTTTGTTCAACGGTTCGTCAAAACAGGTAGTGAATGATGCAGTCGTGAAGATGGTAGCTCGGCCTAGCATTTTGAAGATGCAGCACTGTGAAGATATTAGATGCAGATCATGTATTATGTTTGATGAAATACGAATTTCAGGCAAAAACTTTGAGGAAAATACAGCCGTGAAGATGTGTGTATTCCGTCAAAACACTTGTGTTCTGCAGTACATGAATTCAATAATTTTACATATATGTGTGAGCACATGTAATGATGCTCACTCATATATGTAAAATTACTGAAATTACAGCCTTGAAGATGTAATTTTAACAATACAGCCAAAATATGTAATTTTAACAATACAGCCATGAAGATGTTAGTTTTCATAATTTTAACAATACAGCCCATGATGGGAGCACCCTTATATAACATTGCATATCTAACATGAATTTGGGTGCTAATTTGAGAACTTACAGATGAGAACTTTTTTAGAAAGACACATAATCATAATCATTATCATTATCATCTTGTTAATAGAAGTGTATGTCAAAAAAATTTATATGCTATTTATATGTCAAAAAACATCATGTATTGGAAAGTACAGGCTAATGAGAAGTATCTTGTTAACAAATGAGAACAACCTGTTTATCAAAAAACATGTGAATGAAGCATTCTGTTAACATGCCAATGAGAAGTATCCTGTTAAAATGATGTTTTTTGCTAATGAGAAGTACATGCTAATGATAAATAGGCACATAAATTTTTTTGAGAAGCATCTTGTTAACATCATGCATTTACATGCTCATAAAACAACTGAAACACAGCAAAATTTACATGCTCTTAAAAAATAAATTTCTGTTTCTTTCTCATTCCCCCAGAACAGTCACATAAAACAACAAAGAAGCATCCTGTTGAGAATCATGCTATAATCAATACAGTATTCTAATAATGTTGTTGAAAGCAATGTATCCAGTATTCGACAACAATAATCTGTTTACAGAAGTAATCAAAGAACAAAGAACATGAAGTCTGTATCAACATTGAATATGAACTTTGCAAACATGAACTTTTTTAGCATGAAGTCTGTATCCATAGGAACCTTTGTGAACATGAAATTGGATACCGAAATATTTTTGTGAATATGAAGTTTGTATTACATCAGTTCATATTTTGTGTATCACATCAGTTCAAATGTGAGCATGAAACTTTTGAAGTCTCTGCATTACATCAGTTCATATTTTGTGAACATTCAAACTACAATGGATACAAATTCATACAAATTAAACTAAAACTATAAAATTACACAAATCAATTCTTTAATGTAAAACCAAGAATATAGAGCCATAAGATTATATGAATATGGTTTCACTGAATCTCAATAATTGCCCATCAGCTGGCAATACAGAAACCCATAAGATCTCACTATGCAAGTGTAATTTGTGGTATTGACATTTGTGGTATTGACATTTTCAGCTATCTGTATCAGATTAGCCATATTTTGTAACTTCAAACAAAAAAATCCTTATTCCATTGAATCGAGCTTTTAATTCCAGTTGCAGAATGTCATATTGTCAAATATGCATATATATGAACGTAAAACATGCATCTTATGCTCGCATGCGATACAGCAGGGGCAATACCTAGCAAGAACATATTTTGATAATATGTCGATATTGGATGCTTCTTAACTGTTTTATATATGTAGACCAAGAACCCATATCCATGTGCTTACTTTTGAGGATCAGGACTCTTTCTTTATTTATCAGTTTAGTTTTAAGGATGGGTTGGGGTTAGAGGGATGCAATCAATTGAGGAGCCTGTAGAGATAAAGAAATCAGTGTACTTAAGCACATACAATGACTATATTGTACTTTAAATAACTGCTAATTAATTACAACAAACAGAGCTCACCAAGATCAAAGTAATGAACACCATAAATTTACCCATCAACCGAGAAGAATAAGAGCTACCAATTGAATGTGCTTATAAAACAACAGATGATGATGATATTCTTATATGGCGATGGAAGAGAACTCGAGAACCTGAAAAAACAGTGGACTATGTATTAATAAAATGAGCAACTCGATATGAATTGTTCGTACAAATTACTTATAAATTGTTTGTCTCTCGCTTGCATCTAGTGCTGGGATCTTGGTTGCATATAATCGTCATTCCAAGAAGAATAATTGAATTTATAAAGGATGAAGACTTACATTGTGTTATTTGGCAGCTTTGTTGTGTTCTAGCTTTGTCCTCCGCCATTTGCAACCAGAGCTGGAGCTGTCATTTGCAATGACCCATCTTTAAAAAAGGTTTCATATCGTCTTTAAAATGTATGATCAGAAGCAATTGTTGTGTCCCTGCTCTCCAGAACATATGTTGCCATATTGGATGTTGCCATATTGGAGCCTAGCTGCCAAACCTCTCTATTAGCAACCAAGATCAGGTTCATAACATATAATGCCTTGGATTGTGCTTCACATAAGTAATCAAAACACTGAATGTAATTGACAATACAACATGATTATAAATCAATGGGGTCCGGCCCTAACTTCTCTATCATTTCTGGTTGACAATTCCTTGACAAAAATGCCATTTCTACATGCTTTAACTGATGTCCAAAGATAACACACAAAAAATCTTTAAAACGATTCAGCTTTTCAATTAATTAAAAGAAGAAGAAATTACAACCATTGCAGATAAAAGTCTCTAAAAATACCTGATCTGTGAATAGATTGCGAAGAGAGGAAGAAATTAAAACGATTCAGCCCAGGACTGAGGACTGAGGACTGAGGAGGAAATTAACAGGACCTGGAAACAAAAATTAAAAAAAGAAGAAATCATCAAAACGAAAAAAGTAAAAAAAAGATAAAGTATCAAAAAATACCTGATCCGTGAAGAAGAGATAGCGAATAAATTACAGATGTTAGCCTAGGACTGATCGCGAAGAAACCGCAAAACCTTGGCATTACAACAAAATGGTTTACCTCATCTATCGCCAAGGAAATTTTCTTGAAACCCCAAAGCATCATAGAAATTCTTCTCCCATTACAATAATTGTAAACTAATGATTAATCAAGAGAACCATGATTGCTCCTAATGCTAATTGAATGAAAGATATATAAAAACTAATCCAGCAAGTTCATCTTCCACAAACTATTGATAGTAAATGCAATCATATTTTAACATCAGACCCATCAATCGTCACACAATGCAATAAAACATAATACAAATAGATTTCTTCACTTGTTACAGAAAACTAACCCTTAAAATGTGGCATTACGTAATAAGCTGTGTTAGACAAATCATACAAAACAATTGACCCGAAAATCACATGGGTAACATTGGCAGTACGTAAAGAAACAGCCCAAAGAATAATCAAACAAAACAATGATTTATGCTTTCATATTTTTGTATCATGCATGGATTATGATAATCATGCTATTCACTTACCTCAAAAATTTATGGCAAATTCTCCCGCATGAAACTCTGCTCTTGATAGAAGCTTTTGTCCTTCCCACATTTCCAACATATTACAGTAGATCTGCATCACCAGGAAAGACGTGCATGGACAAAGCATTTTTCAATAAGGATAAAGAAATTTATATCTTGTGCTATATATTTGGTTGCTTTCTCAAAGTCTATGACAGTAATGAGTATTGCATAATCATATGCAGTGTCCTTGAAGGTATAGAGCCGTTATAATTATCTCCATTTGACAACATTAACCATGTGATGATTGCAACACCTAAAATGAAGATAGGGGATCTTAGAGTAAACTGGAAACCGCATTGGCACCAAAATAATAAAGCCAATCGAGCTCAAATTGATCGAGAAATTGCATTCAGATTAAGACATTGAATTGTCAGCAGAAAATTGCATATTTTCTTTGGGAATGGACTAAATACTAAATAATAATTAACCTCGTTAAAAATTAAAAGCAAAAAACAATACAATAGAATCTATGCACTTATATTGGTAGCAATATGCTAAGCATACTAAGCATACTTCAGTAAATATCAACTCAAAAAATTTCTTTGTTGAATCTTTTTTCTTGATGTTTTCTTCCAGTTGAAACAAAATCTCAACTTGGGTTTGCTTGTTTAAGCTTTGCTTTTGATTGTTTCTAGTGCGGTTAGCACCTCTTTGCGCTTTAAAAGTTGCAGTCTTGGATGCTAGGCCTGTTTGAACTTCTAATGTTTGTTGCACTGTGTTGATTCCTTTTTTAAAATCCCTAATCTATGCATCTTTCTCTGTTTCAATCTTGCAAAAATCTAGCAGAATGAACAAAAAACAAAAAATCCATCCTGGGTTTGCTTCTTTCAGCTTTAAGAATCTGCCCATTTCTCCACCAAGCATCATCCCTTCAGTGGAGGGGGAAACCCTAGGAAACCCCCAGTGTCATTTGAATATTGTTGCTCTATTTTTTCTTGTCAAAATGCATCTATTCATCTTGATGAAGAGGGAGAATTAGAATTTGGGTATCTGTTTCTTTCAGGCTTTAGGAAATATTAACTTTGATCCATTCCCCTAGTTTATTTTCTCAACAATGTGGAGCAAAAAATCCTGCTCTTATATCATATACTAAGCATACTTCAGTAAATATCACCTGGCATTAATATATTATCATGTGAGAAAAACAATTGCAAAATTTCTGCAATCAATGAAAAAAATTATGTATATAGATGTTAGCACGGTGAAATTCACCTGCTACCAACACATGCATATTATTCTCTTCGAAATAATTTAGAATTTACAAAGCATTTATTTGGTTTCCATCCGTCTGATATTCAGTACTCCAATACTTTAAACAAAAAAATCAATGTGATAATCCAAAATATACAATGTATAATACATATGCTCCCTCTAAAATTGTTTGATGTCTGATATAAACTACTCAATACTTTAAACAAATAAAATAGTGAGCTGATACGAAAAATACAATGTACAAAACCCTCTAAAATTGTGTTTGATGCAAATATCTTCGCAGACCTGTGTAACAATGGATAGCAAGCAGAAATATATTCTTTAATCTAAAGCAATCCTCAAGACTGTGGGCTACCATCCTATGTATCTCTTTATTTAACCCCTAGGAACATCGAGGGATCCCCTATGAAGTAATTTGAATGAAAAATAAATTGGTCAGAAACATTGCAACATTGCAATGCTAGAAAAAATTCTGGTGTATGTTATTTGATTGTGGCTTTTTTACATTGCAACATTGCAACAACCATGACCAAAAGAACATATCAGGAACAGTACACACCAACCATGACCAACAGAACACTAAAATCAACTTTGGGCAAACTAATTTAAGGGTAGAGAGACCATAACTTGTAGATGAAAAAAAAGAAGAGATATGTTTCAGCAAGCAACTTATTAACTGCTCTGTGAAACATGACTTATATGGACTTAACAAAGAGAGAACATAAACATATTGCTAAAATGGTATCTAAAGGGTTAGTCATCTCCATTACTTATTTGAAAGCATTTACTTCAAAAATACCTTGCAAGCATTTTTGTACAAATGTACTTGCATACATGCTACATTTGTATTTAATTTGTTTACATGAAAATGTACATGCTACCTTCAGAGATGACATTGCATTTTTTGAGAGCATCGATGTAAGAGAAAGGGCGAGAAACCAACCAAATGAATACCCATTACCCCCACTAAACTAACCAAATGAATCCCAAATGAAGAAATGGGAAGCACAACATTTAGGCAACCAAATGAATCCCAAATGAAGAAATGGGAAGCACAACATTTAGGCAAACAAATATCATCAATAATCAGCCAAATTTGAGAAAACAATAATTCTAATCAAAATATCATCAATATTTACCAACCAACCACCAAATACAAATTACATAATATCACCAACCAAATCAAAATACCAACATCACCCATTGTGTATAAGGTTATAAGCATCACAACTAATTATAAAACCTAAGATCAAAAGGGTATGAGCACACCCAAATTAACATCAAATGTAAAAAAGACCCATATTAAAAAACTTCTCAAAAAGAGAAATTGAAAGCATAAGGATAATCTGGAGAAATTGAGATGCATTTGCTTCATAGTTTCTGGAGTATTTACAGGATGAATGGCTTGGACCCATATGGATGAAAGCATAAGGATAATCTGATGACTGCTCAGCCTAAGAAATGTTGGGTCCTGACACAAATTTTAAATAGATGTGAGGCCAGGGAAATTTCCAGGAATTCTACTGAACCTAAAAAACTGTATCTTAAATTAAATGGTGGAAACATATACCATGTCATTGCATGAATTGCTCAACGAATTTTGTTCATCATTTGAAGGGAAAGAAACATCCTTCAGGCTTTGAGATGGCTTAAGTTTATACTGCTTCACATTTTCATCGTGAGACATTACATCAAGACTGTCCTGAGTGGTGGGTCCTCGCAAAGAACACATTTCTCTTTTTAAAGAATACATTTCTCTTTTTAGCCTTCCAAAGAGAGTAGCTGATGATGAAAAGAAAAACAATCCTCGAGAGTGTTCTTCAATGGACAGAACATCTATTGGGATGAAGATCCATTTTAATCTATGGTTTCATTGGTTAAATACATCTATAATAAGTATTATTGCAGCAAATCAATAATGACAGATAATTTTCCTCCTCATTTCCATTTTGTGGTAAATGTTGCAACAGATCAATTCAATTACACATATATAAAAATTCAACAATCACCAGCTCATAGTCAATGCCAATGCAACCATACAAAGAAACAGATGCATATGTGTTTCACAAACACCCGCGTGCCGGGGGGGGGGGGGGGTGTGTGTTAAAGTAAGAGATGGAAAAGCATACTTTACATGCAGTCATGCATCGCATATTTGCATAAGCAAATCCATATGGTTGAGTTCAACAATCGCCAGCTCACAGTCACTGCCAATGCAACCATACAAAGAAACATTCTTTTTTCCACAATCAACAATTGAATTGTACAACTACACACATGGCTAACCTTAGTTTAGGCTTGGTCTACATCAAGCATTTACATGCAAAATTTATAGGCAAGCACATTTTTTGAAAAAGAGTGAGTCTATAATGAGTAACAGATGCAAAGTTTGTACTTTGTAGAACAAAAAAAGAAGCAAACCCTGTTCGAAAGAACGCCATCTCCATTTTCTCCCGCCTGACCTCGGAATAACACCCATCAAAGAACTGAAAAAAGGATATTTGATCCATAATAAATCAAAACAAAAACCCACTTCACTTCAATCCCAACACAAACAAACATCAAAATTCAAATTTTAAAAAAACAACTCACCACCAGAGCTACGGGGAGAACGATATTCTTGCTAGAGGGATGACTCGCGTAAGCCGCAAGCAATTTTACTTTCCCATGATGATCCACTTCACTTCAATTCCAACAAAAACAAACACAATCACTTTTTATAATGTGCTTTCGAAACCCTGTAGAAATTTTAGGGCAGATTGAGTTTTCAGAAATTTTAGACTGTAGTTGGAGAGAGTATAGAGAATGAAGATGGAGATGGAGATGGAGATGAAGGGAAGATGGAGAGGAGATTGAGAGGGATTTTGTTGCTTGAGCATATCCATGCATTTATGAGAGAAGGAGAGAGTGGGGGAGAAGAGAGTTCTGGCACCGTTTCCCCAAATGCTTGGGCACAGAGCACGAATAGGTTTTTGCTGTTGTGGGGTTTGGAGCGGAGTAAGAAAGGTTTGGGCGGCTGAGTCTTCCCCCATATTGGTTTCAAATGCAAATTTTAAATTTCAAAAGAAAATTTCAAATTTCAAAAGATCCCACCTAAAATATTTCCCCTCAAATTTAAAAGTTTGTCCTAGTCATCATATATGTTTGTCCTATTACCTAACCCCAATTTCTCATCTCCCAATTTCTCATTTCTCATTTTCAACATACAAAATCTATTAACAAACATAATGTATTACTCATATCCAAATTCTCTTATCCATTTTCTCTTATCCATTTTCTCTTAACCAAAATCTCTTATACAAAAACTCTTATCCAATAACCCATGATAACATCCCTGTTTTATAATATAGATATATATATGTGTATATATATATGTTTTTATATATATATGTATATATATGTATATATATATATATGTATATTCTTTGAGATTTTGGGATTCATGGAGCTTATTCTTTTTAGTATAGGGAAGATGCAAATATATGATTCACTAAGGGGAGATTCACCAATGACTATAAGTATATAAATGACGTTCAAGATAAGTGGAGAAAGAAATATATATAATGCTCGGTTCATTCCTTTTGTATGTGTATAACAACTTCAGCAGGGTAATGTAATTTACTCTGTTTGATAACAAAAAGTAAACTAATCTAATAATATCAAATGACAATCATTCATTCAACCTGGAAGTTCAATACACATTTCATGCTAAAAAGAAGTGATAATAGATATGCAAAGCAGTACTCCAAGTATAGGCAATCAATGCGGGAAGCTTGGTGTGTTTTCTGTGAAGAATATACAATAATAATTCTCAGACTCAGGTAACGCCAAAATTTCATTCATAAGCACATAATAAACGATGGAAGTTCTTTTTCTCAAATGCATAGCAATATATCGTATATGATATCAGAAATAAAAACGATAGCATGGCAAGAAAATGCGTGCATAAGAGCAAGGCAAACTCCAAGATATAGTCATCATAGGGAATTCATCTCTAGAAAGAAAAACAAAAAAATAAAGATAAGAATAAAAACTAACTATACATATGCAAATCACTCCAAAAGTAAGAAAACGTGATGCATGGAAATAATAAAATGAAAAAGGTGAGTGAAAATAAGTGAAAAATAAAGAAAGGTGAAAATAAAGGTAAAAATGAAAGAAAAATAAAAAGTGTGTGTACACTCACTCCCCCAAGCTAAACTATACATTGTCCTCAATGTGCTAAATCTGGCACTAGAACGTATAAGATAGGGGTGGGTGGGTGAGGATGTATGGATGATGCAGAAATAAAGGAAAAAATAAAAAAAAGGAAAATTTGGCAAGATGTATATGGATGGCCGTAATGGCCTGACCCGCCCGGCCCGACCCGTCTCGACCCGGTTTTGACCCGGCCCGACCCAGCCCGCAGCCGGGTCGGGGCAAGCTTGGGCTTTATATGTGCCCCGGCCCGCCCTGCCCCGCCCCGGTAAACTATGGAGGTTCTAAAAACATTATTATTTTGATGTAGACCATGCAGTCAGCGAATAACCCATAACTCATACGTTGTTCCACTGTTCTCCCAATTGGGCCAATTCCCAGTTCCAAATTACCAAATAAATCAAAGTTCTCCCAATTCACAAATAAAATTTTTATTTGGGATTCATATGGATGGCAGTAATGACCTGACTCAAACGGCCCGACCCGGTTTTGGTAAGAAAGTACCCGCCCCGCCCTACCCCGGCCTGTAGATGGTTCGGGGCAAGCTTGGGTAGTTAAATACCCACCCTAACCCGCAATATTGACATTCCTAATGATGTATGCAAATGGTGATGCAACAAGCATGCAAATGATGGGTGCAAAATGAATACAAAATGTGGCCCAGAAATACATACTCTCCCCCAAACTGGTATATACAATGCCCTGCAAAAAGTGATCAAAACATATGGGCAAGAAAAATGATGGAAAAATGATGGGGCGAGAGGTGGAGCAAAATATGATAGGCAGGTGGAGCAAAATATGATAGGCAGGTGGAGCAAAATATGACAGGCATCAAGAGTACGTGCCTAAACTGGTGGTGCAGTGCCATCACCTACATGTGGTGGGGGTGATGGTGGCGGAGGTATAGGCTCCTGAGGGGTGGACCGGGGTGGTGATGCCGGGAGCTGCTGTAGGCGAGCTAAGATCTAGTTTAGCGTGAGCTGAATACCAGGGGTCATGGCAATGTGGGCCTGCTAGGAGCTAACGGTAGCGACGAGAGCCCTAAAATCCCCTCTAAGTCCACTTACTGCCATCTCGACAGCACGGAGCTACTGGACTAGGGCGTCAGGAGCGGGAGCAAAGGTTCGTACAGGTGGAGGACGGGGCTTTCGCATACGGCCACCGTAAACAAGTGGGGCCACTATCAGGTGCGTGTTTGGGCCGGTGCTCACTAAAAGATGCTCAGCCTTTGTAAGAGGCTGAGACGCAAGTATGCTCTCAGAAGTGTGAGTAGCGGCAGAGGAGGACGAGGTATCAACAGAGAACGAGACAGGTGGGAGGTCATGGACAAAGACGTGTCGGCAGACGTCACGACGCTCTCGGTGAAAACGACGACGACAGAGACAGAAAGGTCGACGATTGGGGAGGTCATGAAATCAGCTGAGAATGACTCCACATGAGTCAAAAAATCAGGTAAGGATAGGATCTCGGCGGTCGCGGTGGAGGAAGGCTCGCCTCTCTCAAAGGCTAAGGGGTCGGTGCTCTCAAAGCTCATATAGGAAATAGGATCGACTCTCAGCGACACAGAGGTGGTGGTGGGCACAGACACAGCAACAGACGAGCTCGTGACACTGGCAGAGGTGGGGACAGAGGTGCCAGGCTCGGGGATCGGATAGGGGCTAGCTGAGGAATGGGGATCTCAGGGGCTAGAGGGTCGAGAAAGGGCTCCTGTTGGGCGTCATCGGGCTCGAGTACATAAGCAGCTGGGATGAGGAGGCACATCTCTGGTCTCCACACCCCACCTGCGAGTCCAATGTGGGTCCGATCAGGGCTCGAAAGCACCATATAATCGGCGAAAAAATGGACCCTGTAGCCAAACCCAATGGTGCCTACCGTGGGGGCGGAGCATCTTCATACGGGCCATAACATCAAGAGATAGTGTAGTGGGGCCCGTAGGTCGAAGCAAACCGACAGGAGGCACGATCTCACACATGGGAGCTAGCAAGGAAATCAGACCGCCATAACAAATCGCCATCCTGGTGGTGATTGAGGAAACTATGTGATCTAGATACCAGCTTTTTATATCTATAGAAATGGTGGGGACTAAGACATCCATGTTGCCCTTGTAGGCCCTCTACCTAGTCATCGGGTGGAGCATGTAGAGCTCTGGCGTAGACATCGTCCTTGGTTCTGGCCTGGCAAGTATAGTGGTCCCCAGAAGGTGTTGTGCAATCCACAGGCTGGGGTGGACGACAGAAGATGCCTTGGCCCGGCTGGGGTCAAAGTGAAGTGGAGAGCCCATGATCATGGTTTAGAAGGTGTTGGCAACGAATGTAGATGGGTGTGGTGCGTGGGACCGTAAGCTCGGTCGGAGTCAGGGACATGGGGCCTATGGAAGTAGGCTTGGAGCATATCGAGAGTAATCTCGCACTCTCGATCCATCAATCTAATGGTGCACCCCCTGGGAGTCCTACAAATAAAACTCAGTACCTCGAGGGTCAGTCAGACATAGGTGTCCGCTGACACCGATAGAAAATCACACCACCCCACGTTGTCATACAACTGGAGTAGCGTCAACAGTACCCCTTGGGCTCTAGGTGATCAATATGTATGAACCTAGTGGGGACGATCGAACGCTTAGAGAGCCCCTCAAATTTGATGTGATGTGCATCATCTCTGAAGGTGATCCCAAACGTGTCGATCACCGGAGCAGGTTGTGCTGGTGGGGGTGGAATGGGCGAAGTGGGAGCCGGTAGTGTGGGTGGCGGGTCACTAGGAGGTAGGGAGTCCTCTCTAGGGGAAGAGTGACCGGTGTCTCCAGTCCTCTTCCGCTTAGAAGCGGGCTGCCTCACATTAGACCTAGTGCGTGGAGGCATGGTGGTGCCGTGAAATGTGCAAAAATCACACCATGCTTAAAATAAAATAAGGAGCGAGTGTACCAAGCACGATGCGACTCCACGTAAGCGGATGAGCGAGAAAGCCTCCTCTACAACTCCAAATCAGTGTAGGATCTCCCCCAAGCTATCCTAAAGCACAAAAAAAAGATTAGCAATGAATATCATAAAATCAAGGGGTTAATCAAGAGAAATAGGCGAAGAATAGGGTTGATTTGAGAATGTGGGTGGATTGGGCTTACGAATAGGGCAGGCAAAGAGATGGGAAAATCAGGAGAAATGGGGGGTGGCTGCCGCCGATCGGCATCAGAGAAGTCGTCGATGATCTTCGGAGTGGGTGTCACCGGTGCTGCTCGGCACGGGACGTGGTGGTTCGGGCGAGTGGGAGCAAGGGTTCGGGCGAGTTGGAGCAAGGGTTCGATTTGGGAATTTGGAGGGAAGGGGGGATTTCGTCGATTTGGGAATTTGGAATCCCGAGCATCGATTTTGAAATATATATGGCTGGGTCGGTTTAAGTCACTTGGCCGAGTGACGATCATCACTCGGTGGAGTGGCCCCCGTAGGATCTAAATAGGGCCTAGAGGGGGGGTGTGAATAGGCCGATGACCAAATTATCGCGAGATAAAAATATTTAAGTTTAATTAAAAAAAATACGTAGAAGAAATATTAAAGCAAATAACACACCAACCAGATCAAGCAGATGACACAGAAGATTTACGTGTTTCGGTCTCCCAAGACCTACATCCACCCCAGAACAACATCACTAAATATGTTTCTTTAAGCAGTTACAGTCACACAAGATTAGAGCCCCAACTCTAACCACTCTGACTACCCCTAGCTCACCAAATCCCAAAAATATAACAATACTTATGATGCTGTCCCAATCCGATATGTCCCAACAACTCAGATTACCCAAAACAATTTAGCGGAAGAAAGTGTAAAACCCAAAAAGTAACGACATATACAATAACATATTCACAAAAATAAAAGATCAAGAGTTTAGAAAGCTCATTTTTAAATATCCCTCTGGTTGTCGTCTTTCAGCATGTCAGTAGCTCCGCAACGCTTCTTACGGAATGACCATCGGAGTTGTGTAGAGGAAGTAGTCACTGTCCCCGTGAAAGTAGTCAGTAGAAGTTTCTCACTCAAAGTAATGCCATTTTCTGCACAGGAGGAACTAGCTACTCAACTTGGTGTCACTGCATCGGGGATGAAGTCACGGTCACAACGCCGTAAACGGTGCTCAATTTGGATCTCTAGAACTCAAGTTATTGATGAAAATGTGAAGAGTGTACATGGGTTTATATAGGATTGAGTTATCGGGTCTGAACACTGTTCCAAGGGATCCGCACGAGGGCGGCTCACGGGTTTAAATGTGGCGGGACCCAAATCCGTAATTCTCGCGATGTCGGTAGCCGTTCGATTGAAGATGGACGATCAAGATTGCGCCACGTCGCCGCGGATCGACGTCTGCGCGCCCGCCAACTGCGACCCGGACCCACAAGCCGCCCGCCGCTTTTGACTTCAAGTCGGCAGCGATGGAGGCCGTTGGATAAGGATCCAACGGTCAAGATTTGTCGACGTCGGCTGCGACCGGCGCCGTTAGCGGAACAGTGTCGTATGTCGATTTTCCAGTGTATTCTTGATGTATTCTTGAGTATTTTGGCACCAAATAAATCCAATAAATTCTGCAAAAATTCTCAAAAATCCCAGAGCCCCATATATACATTTTAGAATTGTTTCACCTCATTTTACAACTTGTAGAATAAGTTCCTTCTTTGTATACTCTGTATTTCTTCGTATTTCCCCGTAATTTAACTTCAAACAATTTCCATAATTCCTGAAAAAATTCCCATGCTGTTTATAACCTATGATTAACTCTATGGTAGAGTTTCATAGCTATACTTCCTTGTTTGAGCAGCTTTCATAATTCCAAATGGAGTTTTAGCCTTGTATTTCAACGTACTTGAGTACGTATATGTGTAACCTGACCAAAACTGGCTGTCACACTGCATAGGGACCTGAGATACACTTAACACATATATTAGAACAGTTCATTAGTGTTTGTTATCATCAAACATAGTCTAGGAGGCTATTTCCAACAATCTCCCCCTTTTGATGAGAACAAACCAAACATTAAGATTACTTCAAAAATGTATGAAGTGTGTGAAGTGTGAAGCATGAAATTTCGAGCACATGAAATTTCGAGCATGAATCCCAAAATGATAAAATATGCTCCCCCTATTGACATGCTCCCCTTATCTCTGATTCCCAATCTTAATATTTCTCTCCCCCTTTGTTTTCATCAAAAATGTAGAAGATAGTAAATAGCATATGATGAATGGAAAATTAATCATTATAAAGCATAACAAAAAGCAATACATCGATGACCACAAGGAAGAAATAAGCACTCAGCACTAAATCATTACTATCGTAATTCATCTCCGTGCTCAAGTGTGATGATCAAAAGTTTAGTACATATGGAGATGTAATAAGGAATTCAGCCTGTCATATCCAACTTTTCAACTGAATATATGAACATCAAAGATTGAGTTTCCCCTTCTCATGTAATATGAGTTCAAGTTCCAATTTCAAACATAACCAATAAGGATTTTTAAACGTGAAATGGCAGTGCTTGACGGACTTAACACCAACGCTAAGAAAAATGACTTTTATAGCATAAGTTGGATGTCCGAGGGTAGTATCACGGACATGGATCGTATCCATTTTACATAGAAGCTCTGTGTATATATGTTGAAGACACTTGTCTTGTTATTCTTTTTATACACGTATATATATTTTGATGAGAGGTCTTCTTTTTACCCATGCCTTGAAACATCATATCCCATTAGTTAAACATAAATTATTCCACCAACAACCACTTTTCTTATTCAATATTTCAAATCCATATCAAAAACATTTTGATCTGTGTAAGTGTGATTTGAAGATGAAAAACTTTAGTTACTCATTAATGAATATGACCTAATGCAGCATGTAGTCTTTGAATGCAAGCATTGTTAAGAATATAATATTCAAAATCCATAAAGCATATGTTTTTCATCAAAGATGTTTCTGATGAAAAGTGCAAAAAGAGGAGATAGACATTTTCATTTTCCCTTTCTTTTTATATGTTTCTTTTTCATTTTTTTTATTTTTCGTTTTTATAGCACACCACACACACACAAAAATGAAAGCACACCAAATAAAATAAAAGCACCAAAAAGTATTTCCACTCTAAACATGATCAATAATGCCCAATTCTAGACGTAGACGACAAAAGCGATCTTCTGGCAAAGGTTTTGTAATGATATCTGCCAACTGAGAATCAGTAGAAATATATTCAATAGATACATCCTCTTTTGCCAAATGATCTCTAAGAAAATGATGTCTTACGTCTATGTGTTTTGTTCGAGAGTGATGAACAGGATTGTTAGAAAGATCTATAGAACTCTTACTATCACATCTTAATGGAACTTTTCTAAGATCCAAACCGTAGTCAGACAGGGTTTGCATCATCCAAAGCACTTGGGCACAGCAACTGCCAAGGGCAATATACTCAGCTACAGTAGTGGACAAAGCAACACTGTTCTGCTTACGACTAGACCAAGAAACCAATGAATGTCCTAGCATAAAACATGTTCCACTAGTGCTCTTTCTATCAATCATACTACCATCATAATCAGCGTCAGCAAATCCAATTAAATCAAATAAACCACATGAAGGATACCAAAGGCCTAAAGATGGTGTGTGAATCAAATACCTAAAGATCCTTTTTATGGCAATTAAGTGAGACTCTTTTGGTCAAGCTTGAAAACGTGCACACAAACATACAGCAAACATTATATCGGGCCTAGACGTTGTTAAATAAAGGAGAGAGCCAATCATACCTCGATAAAGCTTTTGATCCACGTCGATTCCTTTTTCATCCTTTTCCAGCTTCGTTGCTGTACTCATGGGAGTTCCAATTCCTTTTGCCTTCTCCATCCCAAACTTTTTCAATAGTTCTCTGATGTACTTGGTTTGTGATAGGAAGATGCCTTCTTCAGTTTGCTGCACTTGAAATCCCAAAAAGTACTTCAGTTCTCTAACAAGGCTCATCTCAAATTGATCCTGCATGGCCTTCTCAAACTTTTGACATAAAAATCATCAGTAGCACCATAAATAATATCATCAACATATATTTGTACGATGAGAAACTGATTATGATCATGCAAAATAAAAAGTGTGTTGTCTGCACTACCCTTTTTAAAATCATTTTCCAAAAGATAAGCACTAAGACGATCATACCAAGCTCTAGGAGCTTGCTTAAGACCATATAATGCTTTTTGAAGTTTAAAAACATGATGAGGAAAATCATGACTTTCAAAACCAGGGGTTGTTCAACAAACACATCTTCTTTCAGGTACCCATTCAAAAATGCACTTTTAACATCCATCTGTTTAAGCTTGAGTTTCTTATAACTTGCAAAGGCTAGTAAAATTCTTATAGCTTCCAATCTAGCAACTGGTGCAAAAGTTTCATCAACATATATGCCTTCAATTTGATTATAACCTTTAGCAACCAATCTAGCCTTATTCCTGATTACTCTTCTAGATTCATCAAGCTTGTTTTAATAAATCCATTTGGTAACTACAATAGGATAATCTTTGGGTCGTGGCACTAACGTCCAAACATTATTTCTATCAAATTCATTCAATTCATCATGCATAGCCATTACCCAACTTTCCTCAATCAAAGCAGATTCAATAGTCTTTGGCTCAATTTCGGATATAAAATCCCCATGAATGCATAAAGCACAAAGATTACTATAAGAGGAACGAGTTCGTATACCTGCCGTGGGTGCTCCAATGATCAGTTCAGGTGGATGATTTGGATTGTATCTCAGCACTCCTCTGTTCAGTGGTTCTTCCTCTTGGTTCTCTTCTTTTTCAGTAGGTTCTTGTGCTTGACTTGGTTCAGCAGTGTACCTTGCACCGCTATCATTCTCTGTAATTGCATCACTTTCAATTTCCCTGCAATTCAAAGAATTATTTTCAGTTTCATCAAATTTAACATTAATTGATTCAATAATAGTCAAAGTGTGTCTATTATAAATCCTGTAAGCTTTGCTTCTTGACGAGTATCCTATAAGCACTCCATCTGATTTGGATTCAAATGTACCAAGTTGATCTCCAGTGTTTAATATGAAACATCTGCATCCAAATACTCTAAAATATGAAATATTAGGAGTCTTTCCATTCCAAAGTTCATAAGCAGTTTTCTTTATTATTGGTCTTAGAATGACTCTATTACAAACATAACAAGCAGTATATATTGCCTCGGCCCAAAAAGACATAGGCAATTCATACTCATTCAGCATAGTTCTAGCTATTTCTTTTAGAGTCATATTCTTTCTTTCAACTACTCCATTTTGTTGCGGTGTTCTAGGAGAAGAAAATTCATGCAAATTTCCTTTTTCTAAAAAAAAGTTTTCAAAGATTATATTTTCAAATTCTCCTCTATGATCACTTCTGATTTTTATAATTGAAAGATTTTTCTCATTTGAAACTTGATTGCAAAAGTTTTGAAAATTTTCAAAAGAGTCTGACTTTTTGGCTAAGAAATAAACCCATGTAAATATTGAAAAATCATCGACCAAAACCAAGCAAAACCTCTTTCCATTTAAACTAGCAACATCAGTTGGTCCAAATAAATCCATGTGAATTAATTCTAAGATGCGTGTAGTTGCTATTTCACTCATTCGTGTAAAGGTAGATCGAGTTTGCTTACCTTTCGTGCATGCAACGCACAACTTACTATTCTCGTATTTCTGATGTTACAGTCCTCTTACTAGATTTCTGTTCTCCAGTTTCTGCAACAACTTGATTCCAGCATGTGCCAATCTTCTATGCCACAGTGTTGCCTCGTCTTCCCTGCCAATCAAACATTTAGCTATTGTTAGTTCTTCAATAAAAAGTGTATAAACATTATTTATCCTATTAGCTGTAATCAAAACATTACCTGTGACATTATCAATGATTTTACAAAATTTTGCATCAAATACTACGTTCATACCTTTGTCACAGAGCTGGCTAATAGAGATGAGGTTGTGTTTAAGATTTTCAACCCATAGGACATCCTTCAGTTGAAAAGTGTCATTACCTACGACACCCTTCCTAATTACCTTGCATTTTCCGTTGTCCCCAAGTGTAACACTTCCTCCTTCTTGCTTTACGAGGCTAAGGAACTTGTCGTAACTACCTGTCATGTGTCTTGAGCAGCCAGAATCCAAATACCACTCACACTTTTGTTCCTTAGCCAAGCTGTGCACCTATACATAAGAAAAACAGGACATGTGTGACCTAGGCAACCAAATAGGTCCACGATGGTTAGTGAAAGTGCCTTTAGGAACCCATACTTGTTTAAACTTGATTTTCTTGTTTCCATACAAACAGTTCCTATATGAATGATCAATAGAACCACATGTATAACATTGAGCATAAGCAGGTTTCCTTTTAACAACTTTGTTGTGAACAATCTTCTTTTCAGCTTAATGATTTCCATATCCAAGTCCTTGTCTATTGTTTCCATGTGATTGATAACCAAGAATGATGTCGAGAGATTTCTTCCCTACACCAAATTTCTTAATACTCAATTCTAAATCAGAGATCTTGGATTTTAGATAGAAGTTTTCATTCACAAGCATGGTACTTTTACAAATAAAGGCCTTTTTATTTTGATCTTAATTTTTCTTAAAGTTTTCAAGTTTCTTTTCAAGACTCATAATCTTTTCATTGGACTTGCTTTCTTCTAGTTTTAGCATGGCACAAGATTCACATTTAGGAGCTTCATGCAAACTAGTTTTTCCTTTTAGTTTTGAAATTGTAGCTTTAAGATTCTCAATCGCAGTTTTCATTTTATCTTCATTTTGTGAAATATGAAAATTATCCTGCTGTAATTCAAAGTTGGGTTCTTTTAAGGATTCTACAGAGGATTCTAGATTAGTGATCTCTATGTTCATATTTTCACAAATGTTCATCAGTTTTGATAGAGAGAATTCGTGTACCTCCGATTTTGTTGAATCGATGTCTCCAACCAGACATAAGGAAGAGTGAGCAACTTCCTCTTCTGGTTCATCCTCGTCATCGTCATCCCACGTCACAGCAAGTGATCTTCCTTTTGATTCTGTTGGGGCATCCTTCAGAGTTGGACAATTCTTCATGAAGTGTCCTTGTTTCCTGCATTTGAAACATTGTACAGACTTAGTAGTATTCTGTTCAGAAGAAAAGTTTGAAGGATTAAACTTATTAAAACGATTGAACCTTTTTGACATTGATGTATCTCCTGAAGCCTCTGACCATCATGGCTTGCTCATCATCAAGATCATCGTCGCTTTCTTCAGCTTTGAATGCTATGGACTTAGCAGCTTTGGCTTCTCCCTTTTCCCGTGACTCGATGGTTTTCAGTTCCACCTCATGGGACATCAGGTTCCCAATCAAATCATCCAAGCTCAATTTGGAGAGATCTCGAGCTTCTTGGATTGCAGTAACCTTTGGACGAAAAGTACTTAGCAAGGCTCGAAGGATTTTTCATACCAGTTCCACGCTTGGGTATGTCCTTCCAAGTGCCTTTGAGTTGTAGACGATGTCTGTGAATCTTGCATACATGTCCTTGATCGTCTCTGTAGGTTTCATATGGAATCCATCGTATTCCGTGCTGAGAAGCGCTAGTCTGGATTCCTTGACTTGAGATGTTCCCTCGTGTGTTACTTCCAGAGTACACCAAATTTCTTGTGCAGTAAGCAATGGGAAACACGATTAAATTCAGTCTTATCAAGTGCACAAATTATTGCATTCATTGCTTTTCCATTTAATGAAAACATCTTTTTATCATTGTCATCCCATTTATCTTCAGGTTTTGGGATTTCAATATTTTCAATTATTAAAACAGGTGATGTATATCCATTAGCAACAATTTTCCAGACATCATAATCAGCAGACACTAAATATATTTTCATCCTAGCTTTCCAGTACGCAAAATCACTTCCATTAAATTTTGGGGGTCTAACAGTGGATTGACCTTCAGCAAATGCTGAATCATAAAGGCTCATTGTAAACTAGACTTAAATGGTCAAGCCTGGTGCTTTGATACCAATTGTAGGATCTAAATAGGGCCTAGAGGGGGGGGGGGGTGAATAGGCCGATGACCAAATTATCGCGAGATAAAAATATTTAAGTTTAATTAAAACAAATACATAGAAGCAATATTAAAGCAGATAACACACCAACTAGATCAAGCAGATGACACAGAAGATTTACGTGGTTCGGTCTCCCAAGACCTACATCCACCCCAGAACAACATCACTAAATATGTTTCTTTAAGCAGTTACAGTCACACAAGATTAGAGCCCCAACTCTAACCACTCTGACTAACCCTAGCTCACCAAATCCCAAAAAGATAACAATACTTATGATGCTCTCCCAATCCGATATGTCCCAACAACTCAGATTACCCAAAACAATTTAGCGGAAGAAAGTGTAAAACCCAAAAAGTAACGACATATACAATAACGTATTCACAAAAATAAAAGATCAAGAGTTTAGAAAGCTCATTTGTGAATATCCCTCTGGTTGTCATCTTTCAGCATGTCAGTAGCTCCGCAACGTTTCTTACGGAATGACCATCGGAGTTGTGTAGAGGAAGTAGTCATTGTCCCCGTGAAAGTAGTCGGTAGAAGTTTCTCACTCAAAGTAATGCCATTTTCTGCACAGGAGGAACTAGCTGCTCAACTTGGTGTCACTGCATCGGGGATGAAGTTACGGTCGCAACCCCATAAACGGTGCTCAATTTGGATCTCTAGAACTCAAGTTATTGATGAAAATGTGAAGAGTGTACATGGGTTTATATAGGATTGAGTTATCGGGTCTGAACACTGTTCCAAGGGATCCGCAGAGGGCGGCTCGCGGGTTTAAATGCGGCGGGACCCGCATCCGCAATTCTCGCGATGTCGGCAGTCGTTCGATTGAAGATGGACGATCAAGATTACGCCACGTCGCCGCGGATCGACGTCTGCGCGCCCGCCAACTGCGACCCGGACCCACAAGCCGCCCGTCGCTTTTGACTTCGAGTCGGCAGCGATGGAGGCCGTTGGATGATGATCCAACGGTCAAGATTTGTCGACGTCGGCTGCGACTCGGCTTGGAGACGGCGCCGTTAGCGGAACAGTTCCGTATGTCGATTTTCCAGTGTATTCTAGATGTATTCTTGAGTATTTTGGAACCAAATAAATTTAATAAATTCTGACACAATTCTCAAAAATCCCAGAGCCCCATATATACATGTTAGAATTGTTTCACCTCATTTTACCACTTGTAGAAAAAGTTCCTTCTTTGTATACTCTGTATTTCTTCGTATTTCCCCGTATTTTGACTTCAAACAGTTTCCATAATTCCTAAAAAAATTCCCATGCTGTTTATAGCATATGATTAACTCTAGGGTAGAGTTTCATAGCTATACTTCCTTGTTTGAGCAGCTTGCATAATTCCAAATGGAGTTTTAGCCTTGTATTTCAACGTACTTGAGTACGTACATGTGTAACCTGACCAAAACTGACTGTCACACTGCATAGGGACCTGAGATACACTTAACACACATATTAGAACAGTTCATTAGGGTTTGTTATCATAAAACATAGTCTAGGAGGCTATTTCCAACAGCCCCAAAAAAATTTGAATTTGTTGCGTTGGTTGAGTTGGATTGGATGACTCGGCCGAGTGGTTCGAGTCATTCGGGTGAGTGACAAGTTCCACTCGGTCAAGTGGCAATTAGAAATAGAGTATGAATTTTCGAAAATTTTGCTACAGTCTCTTACTCGATCAAGTAGAAATAGTCACTCGGTTGAGTGAACTAATCTACTCGGCCGAGTAAACAGGCGTTACATAGCAATTTTAGAGCTTATAGTGTCAAATTCACTCGGTCGAGTGACAAAATAACTCGACAGAGTGGCATATAATTTCAGAGGGGGGTTTTGAGACTTCCATGTACAGTATCCTCCTCGGTCGAGTAGGGCCTTCACTCGGTCGAGTGAACAAGTCACTCGACCGAGTGGGCAGCTCTTTTCAGCTCCAGACTCTCTGTTTTGCGACACTTTCTGTTTCTTCCTCTCCCGTCAGTTTCTTCCTTCCTTCGGCATTTAAGAGCGTCCCTGGAGTCCTCTCCATCGCCATGTTTATCCTCCATTCATATGGACTCCTCTCATTGTAATGGCCCAGAGTGTCATATACGTTAGGGCCTGTCTTTTTGTGTGATATATAGTGTATGTGTGTTTGAATATGTGTGTAGTGTGCATAATAATGGTAGTGCGTATTGGTTGTCATATAGGTATGTCCAGAATTATATTAATATGATGTCTCAATATGATAAAGGTAGTGATATATAGATGGCTAATGGAGTGCACGTGATTGCTTAACGCACATTTGTAGTAGTGTGTATACCCTTGTATGCTTATAAGGGGTTTGTAGTGTGTGTATTGATGTATTACTATGGGTGCATTGTATATTAGTGATGATGATGTGGTTTGTAATAAAGATGCGCTAGTATTAGGGTTAGATATTATTATTAGTATTATTGGATTTCTTTGATATGTAATATAGTGTGTTGATAGTATTGTAGTATGGTGGTAATAATAATAATAATAATAATATTATTATTATTATTATTATTATTATTATTATTATTATTTATTAAGTATTCTTATCTTTTATGTGTAATGGCATATTGGTACGTATGGTTGTGTGGTGTGAGTGTGGAGTAAGGGCTCCTTAGTAATTAAAGGGGGGATGTGTAATAGGAGATAGGTTTACGTGAGGAGGCTAGTGTGAAAAGGGTTGTGGTTAGGGGAATTTTTGTAATTAGTGGGGGATATGTGCATAGTAGAAGGGCGAACTTGTAATAAGTGTAGGTGTGTGTATAAGGAGAGATGACATGTATAAGAAATGGCAAACTTATAAATAAATGGGATTCTAGACGACATAGTTTATTTAATTCTTTTCTCTAATATTCTACATTCTCCTCTCCTCTCTTTTCTTTCCCTTTATTTCATTAGTTTATTTCTTTCTTTTTAATTCTTTCTTTTTCCTTAACTTTCTACACACGTCTCATTCTTCCCTTTTTTTCTCTTTCTCCCTTCTTCCCCTATGGTGGCCAAACTCCACTTCATGACCAAAAACAAAAAAAATAAAAAAACAAACAAAAGAAAAGAAGAGAGAAAGGAAGGGGAAAATCCAAAGGGAAGAGAAGAGGAGGAGAAAGGAGAAGAAAGAGGAAGAAATAGGAGAGTTCTTCCAACTCCAATAGGTAGGATTCTCAACTCTATTTAGTAAATATTAATATAGGGGTTGTTGTAATGTTTGTAGTAGGAATCCCTACTTTTGCAATATCTCTTAATTTGTGATTGTTGTAGTAGTTGTCATACTAAATAACTAAAAGGTGTAGTTTTTAAGTGAGATCCTAATGAAAGCTTGTATTTTTCTAAATCCCTTTGTCATATTTGTGCCAAAGATGTTGTCTTTTATGTCTTTGCTAATTAAAGTTAGCATATTTCTAAGCAATATGACATATTTCTGATAAAGATGGAATCTTTCAAGGCTCCCCTCACTAAAGTTAGCATTTCTATTAAAGTTTACATATAAACATAAGCTTGTATCAAATGTTGTATTCTTCTTGTAAGAATTTAATGTTGCTAGCTTTTAATGTTTGCCTTTAAGTTAATGTTAGTAGCTTTTTAATGTTGCATTCTTGCTGTAGAATTGCTTAAGCCTTAACTAAATATTGCATGGAGGATGGTTAACAATGTTTCATGGAAAATGGTTCATGTTGTAAGGAATCTCTAATGGGGTTATGTTTATGGTTTGGGGAATGATAAATGTTAATGGAGGATGGTGTATGTTGTATGGAGAGGTGTATGTGGTGTGCCATTCTCTTAAGAATTGGTGTTTCATGGAGGTTAGTGTATGTTGCATGGGAAATGGTTTATGTTCCATGATGAAGCCTTATGGAAATTTACTTCATGTTGCACATTAGTCTCCTAATTTTAAATGCAAGCTTAATGTGCAAGCCTCATGGTTTCTTTCATGTCTTTTTATGTTACTATGTTACTTTATTGTAGTTTAATACATTTTCTTAATGTTGTATGCTAGCACACGTAATTTAAGTGCTAATAAATGATGGTGATGTCTCGGTCTACCCCATGGCAGGTGAGCTCCCTAGAAAGGGGTTGGGGAAAAACTGGGTACTAGTAGGATCTAAGGACTGGACTGTGTTGTGATGTGTGATGTACCTTTCTCAGTTTCGGGTACTTTGTGGTTTTTGTCGTACTTTGCTCAGTTTTAGGTACGATGTGTTGTGATTGTGGAGTTTTCCTCACTTGCACTCCGATGCGGGAGGGTATGGGTGAATGAGAGGCCCCGTTAAGGAAACTGTGATCATGTATCACTGGCGGGTGCTCCTTACCGCCCCACCTTGGGGTGGAGTCCAGTTCCTCATATTCAACGACACACCCAGGTTTTCAAATGAAATTTAATTAAACACTTAACTGCTTTAAATCTCCAATGTGTGGTTCTTACTTTCTTTTCATTGCCTGCTGTAACTGTGATTCTTTCCATGTCATGTTCTGCTTGAGACTTAAAACAACATCCCCCAAATTAATGTTTACTTTCTGCATGAGTTGGGTTTCCTACTTGGACACGCTTTGACGTGCTCCAATTTGTGGTTTCAGGTTTATGGAGTTGGAAGCATTTGGAGTTGGTGAAGAGTTGGGCTTGTGGAGTTGTAGGATGGGATGGTGATGGGTGAGAAGAGAGGCTTGTATTATGGGGTTGGTTTGGGGTTAGTGTGAGCTATTGTTGTATAAAGGATCAGGTGTATCAGTTAATGTATAAGATGTTAATATTTGATAACAGAGTTTCTTTGGTTTCTCTGTGTTGTTTTTGTGTTATTTGGATCTTCTGTGTTGGATATTGGATAGCTGTTGGGAGCGTTATAGGTACTGCCCCAGCTGTGCACAGTGGACCTGCTGATTCAATAGTAGTTCTTTTCTTTTCTTCCTCGTAACTCTCGCTAGTCTGGGAGAACCTGGTATGAATTCATACTTTTTGGGTATCCTGAGGAGCGGTGCGCTACAAGGGTGGCCCATGCTGGTCTCCTGATTCGAGGTGAATATTACATTTTTAACACCCCATTTAGCCATATTTTATGTGTATATGATGCTTAATTGGTTTCTAATATGTTCGTATTTTTAATATCATCATTTATTAGAGAAATTACTTGATTTGTGCACCAAATATAAATTTTATTGAGTATTTCTACCTTTTTATATTTTTCATGGGTAGGTCTCGATCTCACGATTCCAACGACTATTTAGTTGTATTTTTCTGAGATCTGTGCTAATTTCTGTGATTTGTTGAATGCAGAATACATTTAATTGAATAAATACAGAAGAAATACATTGAAAATACAAAATACTGTCGCCGCACGAATTTTGGCGCGCCACGCGGCAGCATCAGATCGCTTCCCACTTGCATCGAACGGCGGCTGTAGCTATGACGACGCGACATGTAATTACCAGTTGGATCTCTATCCAACGGTCGACAGATGATGAGCTAAACGCTATACAGGTGACGCGGCTCATTACGGAGCGTTGATCACGCATCCAACGGTGAAAATCGTCCCCGCCTGAAGCGAAGCAGATCCGACGACGTGTGCAGTTGTTGACCGCCAGATCTCGATCCAACGGTCCATACCATCCCCGCAATTTGAAAGCGCGGACGCTTCTTCGGTCGACGTGGCATCATATCGTCTGATGGATTCGAATCGGACGGCCGAAAACGACCCCAAGTTTGGCTCCGATTTGCAAAGCAAAGCGGGTGAAAACCCGTTAAGGGGCCATGTGGCGATCCCTCAGCAGATCCCGCCTGAGATCTGACGTTCCGCATTTAATCCGACAATTTGAAGCGCGTTTGGCTTAATTTTGACGCGGGTTTCAACCCGTTAAGCGCAGTAAACCTGCAATGCGGATTATATAAGCGTATTTCTAGGGTTTTGTGGGGTATTCTGGCGTATTTTTAGGCTTTTGAGGCGACTACTGTGCGTATTTCTCCAGGGAAAAATTCTGATAAATTCCAGGGGCTGTTCTTCTTATTTCCAAGGAGTTTTGGTGTCTATCTTGGAGATTTGGTGATATATTCTTGAACTTATACCCCGTATTTGGTGCTTTTTCATTGTATTTCGATACTTGAACGATGTATTCACCAATGAAATCTGATTTCTCTTACACCATGCGTGGGTAATCTCCTTGTGCTATGGTTGTGATGTAATTAGGAGTATGTAATTGTGAAATTTCATGTCTTTAGTCTTATTATCATGTTAAAATTGCTTGTAACGTTGATTTCGACGTCGTATTCATTGGGAATTGCTCATTGTCGATATTATTTATGGTCCCTATGGCTAGGCCCTGATAAGACTAGCTAGTTCATGTTCTCTAATCAGGGCATATTATTGTGCTTATCGTTTAATGAAATCAATGTTGCAAGTAATGCGTATACGGCTATTTTGACTAGTTTTTATCGATTCATCTTCCGACGTCTTCACGCCTTGACTAGGTGAGGCATTGTGTGATATTAAAAGACATGATATTTCAGCTATTATAAACTCCTCCTAATGAAGTCACAACCGTAGCACATTCATCTCATATGTGTTGGTGTTGATGTAGTTAGGGTGTCGTAATCATTGATTTCTATATCTTTTCGCCCTATTTGCATTGTATAATTGCGTATTTTGTCAATTTCTATATATATCTTGTTTGGGTATGTTATACGGAGACGTGTGCATGCTTGGATCGAATCTGATCTTTGCGGACTTATTCGTGATGCGTGTTTATTTTCCTTATGAAATTGACGTTATACGTGATTAACCTTTTGGCATATTTTTATGTGCTTGATCGACATACTTTCCGATGTTCTTGTGCCCTGACCGGACGAAACGGTGAGTTATAGAAAAGATATTAATAATCATTGATTGCGCACACCCTAACGAAATCATATCCAATACATACTCCCCATATTAGTACCCAATATCGACTTCACCATAAAAATCGTAGGATTTTCTTTTGTTATTCTAAACTCTTTGTACTTGATAGGTGGCTGGTTATTATCGTTTTAGTACTCTTTACAAACTGAAGTTCGTAGTTTTGCATGTCAGTTGTCCCGTGGATTCGATACCTGGACTCACCAGGATTATTACTTGTACGATCTCCTGCGCTTGGAAGTAGAGCTCACATTTTAAGACGAGGCATGTTTTTGGCACCATTGTCGGGGACAACGGTACTTGTAGCTACGATTTCAGTTCGTTTGGAGAAACATTTAGTGAGATCCTTCCATCTTATAGTTTAGGATTTTTATTAGTTTTTTGTTTTGTTTTCTCTTTATAAAAAATTTCAAAAAAAAAGGAATACATGGAACTCTATAGCACAAACGATTGGTATGATTCAGAGTATAATAATGCACACAAACATAGGATGGAGAAGTTTAAGATCGTTAGTTTTAATCAGACTGATTGTGAAACTTTTTTTCAGGCCTGGAGGAGGTTCACAGACATAATAGCGAGCTATCCGCAGCATGGGTATACAAAGAAAGAGCTTATGGAGTCCTTCTTATCTGGGCTACGACCACAGCTGCAGGAATTTTTGGGAGTCATGACGCCGACAGAGGCGTGGAAATACATGGAGTCTTTACACGAGGATGATCAGACCATTAAAGAGACTTCAGAGGGTGCTTCAGCGGAGCCTTCAAGCCTTGATCAAGGGGAGCAAAGCGTAGACGTACCTTTGCAACACTTGAAAGAGGAAGTTCAATTGCTCATTCAGACACAGGAGGCTAATTCCCATCAATTCCAAGAGAATTTCCTCGCTCGGAGTCGGCAAATTCAGCAATTCATTGAAAATCTTACGCTGATTGTCGCTTGCTTAGAAGAAAATAATTCTTTTGAAATTCAGTTTCCAGAATCTAATTTGAATTCATCTTCTATTGCAGGTATAACGAGCGAGCCATGTCACGATGAAGACACGAACAAAAATATCAACATGGCTGGAAGTGGGTGCAACTGAGAGGAGGAGCTAGCAATTTTGGATGAACAGGAGGAGGAAATAGAGAGGGACATGTGTTCAGAGATTATTGCTATGGAGCCCGAACCACTCTTTCCCCCAGTTTTTTCCTAAAATCATTCATCCCGCTCCATAATGATTGAGCATCATACCGAGCGTAGTGCATATTTTTCAGGGAGTAGTCATCACCAAGCTTTATTTTATTTTACTTACTTTGATGACTACATTTAGAATATGTTTATGGAAAATAATTTTAGTCTAATTTGGACTGACATAACTCATCTCTTGCAGGACATTGGTAAACAAGATATAGAGATGCTTGGAGTTGTGTTGCTGGGGTCCAATTTAGCTTTTGGAGGAAGGATAATCGTCGAGGAGCGCAAGGAGCAAATTGAACAACTTCCTCCACCATTAAAGATTCGTGATCCGCCATTTGACCACGGTGTGTTCTTTCCAGTAGCGTAGATTTTATATGCTTTCTAGGATGCCTGCTTTTGAATAAACTCGTACCCTCTTCGACATTGAGGACAATGTCTATCTTTAGTTGGGGGGTGTGTATGAGACCTTAGGAATTTTTTTAAAAAAACAAGGCAAAAGAAAAGAATAAACCACCAATCCTCATCTTTTAAAACTCCTTCACACTCCAAATGCGGATGATTATGCATTGATTGAGTTCTAAAAATTGTTTATGGCTTGAGTTACTTATTTTTCTCTTCATGGAATTACTGTTAATATGCTATTCATGAAAATTTTCTATTGCCATGATTAATATCTCGAAATAGTTTGAATTTATTTCATGCATGCTACTGTGAAGAAAAAGCGTAAGTATACACGATTTAGTAGAAAAGTCTTCAAGTTGAAGAGGAATTTGGCCGTTGTTATTAATGTTTATGTTCGAAGATTGGGTGTTGAGTTGCTTATGAAAAAAAAATGCAAAAAAAAAGTGAAAAAGAAAAAGATGCATCGTTCCCTTGAGTACATTGATTAGCCAGGTCTTCGTGCCTCAGGAAGCATTGGAGATTCGCGTCGAAAGATGGATGAATGGGGAGCGCATTTAAAAAAAGAGAGAATAAAACTTAGATGATTCGAGTATTAAGTTCAAGGGGCTCTTCTAAGCCTAATGTCCGAAGGTCGTCTGGCCTAGGAATCATTAACTGAAAGCTCGCTACATGGATCATTCTAAGTCGTGAAAAGAAAAGAAAAAGAAAAAAAAGAAATGGTGAATAAACTAAGCAACTTCAATACCCATGATTTGAACGATCTTTGTGAGATGCCAACTCCTTGGAAATGAGAAACTAGAACATAACGACGTGTTATACTTTCGCTTGTGCAAAACGATGCTTGCATGTTATTTATTCGAATTAAATTAGAGAAAATATCATATGGTTGATCTTAGTCATGGATTGTGTATATTGATGGTCACGATCATGTTGGAAATCGTTTTATTGAGCCATGCCATAAGCGATTGATAGAATTTATTGTTTTATTGATCATCCATCTTCATCGCTCTTTTTGCTAGGGACTAGCAAATTGCTAGTTGGGGGTGTGATTCGATGTGAATATTGCATTTTAACACCCTATTTAGCCCTATTTTATGTGTATATGATGCTTAATTGGTCTCTAATATGTTCGTATTTTTAATATCATCATTTATTAGAGAAATTACTTGATTTGTGCACCAAATATAAATTTTATTGAGTATTTCTGCCTTTTTATATTTTTCATGGCTAGGTCTCGATCTCACAATTCCAACGACTATTTAGTTGTATTTTTCTGAGATCTGTACTAATTTCTGTAATTTATTGAATGCAGAATACATTTAATTGAAGAAATACGGAAGAAATACATTGAAAATACAGAAATACTGTCGCCGCATGAATTTTGGCATGCCACACGGCAGCAACAAATCGCTTCCCGCTTGCATCGTACGTAGGCTGCAGCAATGACGACGCGGCAAGTAATTACCCGTTGGATCTCTATCCAACGGTCAACAGACGAAGACAAGCTGAATGCTATACGGGTGACGCGGCTCATTATGGAGCATTGATCACGCATCCAACGGCGAAAATCGTTCCCGCCTGAAGCGAAGCAGATCCGACGACGTGGGCAGTTGTTGACCGCCAGATCTCGATCCAACGGTCCATACCATCCCCGTAATTTGAAAGCGCAGCAGCTTCTTCGGTTGACGTGGCATCATATCGTCCGATGGATTCGAATTGGACGGCCGAAAACAACCCCGAGTTCGGCTCGGATTTGCAAAGCAAATCGGGTTAAAACCCGTTAAGGGGCCACGTGGCGATCCCTCAGCAGATCCCGCCTGAGATCCGACGGTCCGCATTTAATCCGAGAATTCGAAGCATAGTTGGCTTAATTTTGAAGCGGGTTTCAACACGTTAAGCATAGTAAACCTGCAATGCGGATTATATAAGCGTATTTCTAGGGTTTTGTGGGGTATTCTGGCATATTTTGGGGCTTTTGAGGCGGTTACTATGCGTATTTCTCCAGGGAAAAATTTTGATAAATTACAGGGTCTGTTCTTCTTATTTCCATGGAGTTTTGGTGTCTATCTTAGAGATTTGGTGATAAATTCTTGAACTTATACCCCGTATTTGGTGCTTTTTCATCGTATTTCGATACTTGAACGATGTATTCACCTATGAAATCTGATTTCTCTTGCACCATGCATGGCTAATCTCCTTGTGCTATGGTTGTGATATAATTAGGAGTATGTAATTGTGAAATTTCATGTCTTTAGCCTTATTATCATGTTAAAATTGCTCGTAACGTTGATTTCGACGTCGTATTCGTTGGGAATTGCTTATTGTCGATATTATTTATGGTCCCTATGGCTAGGCCCTGATAAGGCTAGCTAGTTCATGTTCTCTAATCAGGACATATTATTGTGCTTATCGTTTAATGAAATCAACATTGCAAGTAATGCGTATACAGCTATTTTGACTAGTTTTTATCGATTCATCTTCCGACGTCTTCACGCCTTGACCGGGTGAGGCGTTGTGTGATATTAAAAGACATGATATTTCAGCGATTATAAACTCCTAATGAAGTCACAACCGTAGCATATTCATCTCATATGTGTTGGTGTTGATGTAGTTAGGGTGTCATAATCATTGATTTCTATATCTTTTCGCCCTATTTGCATTGTATAATTGCGTATTTATCTTGTTTGGGTATGTTATACGGAGACGTGTGCATGCTTGAATCGAATCTGATCTTTGCGGACTTATTCGTGATGTGTGTTTATTTTCCTTATGAAATTGACGTTATACGTGATTAACCTTTTGGCATATTTTTATGCGCTTGATCGCCATACTTTCCAACTTTCTCGTGTCCTGACCGGATGAACCGTTGAGTTATAGAAAAGGTATTAATAATCATTGATTGCACACACCCTAACGAAATCATATCCAACACATACTCCCCATATTAGTACCCAATATCGACTTCACCGTAAAAATCGTAGGATTTTCTTTTGTTATTCTAAACTCTTTATACTTGATAGGTGGCTGGTTATTATCGTTTTAGTACTCTTTACAAACTGAAGTTCGTAGTTTTGCAGGTCAATTGTCCCGTGGATTCGATACCTGGACTCATCAGGATTATTACTTGTACGATCTCCTGCGCTTGGGAGTAGAGCTCACATTTTGAGACGAGGCATCTTCTCACTGCGGCTGTGTAAGGGTAGTGCGTATAGTGTTCCGAGGGTAGGTGGGTCTTAAGGTGGGTAGGTGTACAGCCTTATGATAGAGCTTGGATGTTAGAAGCCAAGGTGTAGAGTCCCTGTGGTTAGGCATGGATAGTCGATAGTATATATAGGTATTGCTATGAATTTGTATAGATATAAAAGTATTGTATGTCTATTGTTATGTATATCTGTGGGGTATACTTGTGTGCATCTGTAGCTATATCAATGTATTGGCTAAGTATTTGTATGACTACACATCTGTGTTAGTACTTGGTTGAACTCTGAGGTGTATGTGTAGTAGAACTATTGTATCTGATGACATACATGCGTGTATGCATGGTGTGTAGACCTATGTATGCCGCTTAAGTGTGAGTGTGCATACTATATATGTATGTGTTAGGTTGTATTTATTAAGTATGGGTATGCTAGTAAGGTTATGTGTATATAGGGTGTTATATACATATGATAGGCGTACTTATAAAACCTGTAATTCCCCGCTTCCCAAAAGACACCGGAAGCGAGAACGTTACGCGGTCTGCTTGAACTAGAGCGGTGAAGCTCGAGTTCAATAAGCGTCTGTGATAAAAGCACAGAAAAGGGTCCTTGCATTGCATATCAGAACAATCAGAACACAACAAAGATATAAAGATAAAAGCCACATCCAGAGATTTAAAAGTTCGTACACGAAATTAAACAAGCCACAGCTGGGCTAAAGTAGCAACAAAGAAACATACACAACTACAGCACGTGACTGAAAGTAAACTAAGAAAACTGGAAGTGAGGGGTCCTCTAGTCCTCAGCTGGAAGAGGCACTGCATCAGGTGCGAACTCCTGACTCTCCAAGTCTGGCGTCTCGTACGGGTCCTCCGAGTACTCAAGCGTTGGATATGACATACATCCACAAACAATGAATCTATGTCAGCTAAGATCTGCAGAAAGTGTTAGCATCCCAAGGCAAGATAGCTGATATATATATCAATTTTAGAAGCATTAATAATTTAAAGAAACAACTGCAGCAATTTGACATTTAACAATTTTAATGAAGCATAACAAGCACTCCTAACATGCAGTTCTAGACGTTTGCAAGTTTAAGTTGGGATTTTCTCTGAGTTCATTAGTGTAATTTTAGCCTGTAAGGATCAATACACTAGAGGGGGGGTGAATAGTGTATATTAAAAAATTGTCGCAAATAAAATGTTAGTAATATTTGTAAAGATGGCACAGAAATAAAATGACAAGTGCTGAAAATTAAACCAATCGCAAACACAGAGATTTATCCTGGTTTGTATCCTTGTGATCCTACTCCAGTCCTCTACCCCGTAGAGATTTTCAATCCACTATAATCACTTGCCCCGTAAGCATGAACTTACAAAAATGGCGACACTCCCCGTGTCCCAAACTTTGTACAATATCGAAACAAAGATTCCAACCTGTTAAATAAGAAATAGAAAAACACCTATAGCCTTGTTATAAATTTCAGAGAATGAATTCAAGGATGGTGTTTAGAAGATGAACTTCAAGATGTAAAAGATATGTAATGAAGCGCAACACTTGAAGTTCTCTGGTTCATAAAAGAAGAAAGAGATCTATTGATATCTTCTTGCAATTATGAACACAAACAACTTTCCAAAAGTGATGTTGAAAATCCAAGTTCTTCCGTTCTTAAATGAAGAGAGAAATCTAATGATTTCTTCTTACAAATAAGAAAAGAACAACTAATGGCAGAATTACTTAAGAAAATTAATGACTTGCTTTCAACAAAATCAGAATAAAGAAGATGAAAGTGTGTGGAAAATGAGAGGGGGTACCCCTCCTTTTATAGGTTTTAGAAACGGTTGTGTACGGCTCTAAAAGAGACGTTGCACAACGTTCAGAAACTGAGAGGAACATTGGAGAACGGTCAGAAACTGTTCTGGAAAATTTCAGTCCCAAAAGCATTTTGGCATGTTAGGAAAATTCGTAGCCTGCCAATTTTGAAACGGTAACAAACGGTCACAAAATTTTGGTGACGTGGAATAGACAACGGATAGATCCTTGTCTGAAAGTATCAAGTCAAAATATAACTGTTTTGGTAGGCTAGGAAAAATCCTAGTAGGCTAATACTTAAAAATATGAATTTTGACTTAGGATCAAAATGAGTTAGGAGATGATGTAGATTTGAGCTTTAGGGATATATGATATGATATAACCAAGGCCCTGAAGCTATCTAAAAAGTAAAAATTACATCATTCCGTAGATACGTGTTTCACACGTAATTTGAGTAGCAAAGTTATTTTTACAGAGTCTCTTTGTACTTTGATCATATGCGTGATGTAAATGAATTTGTGTTGTAGCTGTACATCTGCATAGATAAAGTTAGTAACATGAAATATATTGATTTGTCACATCAAAACCTTATGGAAGAGAGGATGGAAATACCAAGTTCCAACATTCTCCCCCTTTTTGATGATGACAAATAATGAAGTATAAAATGGGAATTAATCATGTGAGTAAAAAGTTTTAAGGAGTGTATTAACATGATGTTGATATGTAATGTGATGTTACTGATGTTACTCCCCCTGAGTATAGTCATATAGACTCCCCCTGAATATATGCATATGTCTCACCCTTTGTCATCCACAAAAAGTGGAAAAGAGAAATTGGCAAGCTACGATATTTCGTAGCAGGCCAAAATAAAAAACGGAGGAAATTAAAAAATGAACAGAGACAGATTATGTAAGGAGCATATAAGGAACAAAAGAAACTAACATTGAAGTAAACAGCGATCAGAGAGACGAAGTACACAAAATAACTATAATATATTAGCATAACAACCATGATAAAACAACTGAAGTAACGGCTAAGCCCAGTACATAGCATGCATCTGAAAGACCAACAGACGACATATATCAAACACCCACTAAAACAACATACAGAAACCCCAAAATACAGAACTAGCGACTAACATACTAACGCCACATACGACCAAAATACGACCAACATACTGATGCAACCAAGATAATTCAGAACCATCGACAGAACAACCAGGAATCATGAAAAGCAACCAAACGGCAGAGGGGGAGGCAAGGATAGCCGAAAATCATAGCAACCAACAGAACAAGCTTAATGAGGATGATAGGACGAGGAACCCGGGGAGGAGCGACGGGTGCGGGTGCGACGGGTAGGAAGGATGTCGGCGGATTCCAGCGAAGAGCGAAGTGAGGATTGTTCCACTTGAATCTGCTCAAGGACGGTTGAGTGGTGACGAAGAACATCGTCATACTTACTCATCTGAATTTGAATACCAGCAAACCCGTCAGCAACCTGGGTAGAAAGACGATCGAAGAGAACTGCATTCGTCTCTCGAGAGGGGCTAACACCATCCTTAGACGTATGAATCTTCCTGCCGCAGCGAGAGAGGGAAGAGCCTGGAAACGGGGCCTTGCCACGAGAGGAAGCATGCGGAGCAGGAGGATGCGAAGAGTCATCGTTGGAAGCATCGTTGTCATCGGCATCATCGTCGGGAGAAGTAGAAGCATCACCGGGTAGTCCCATGCTTTGGAGGATGTTCTCATCGATGTGAACATCATTCTGAAGCAGCAGTTCACCGTTGGTGGGAACACCAAATGCGCGAAGTATCAGTGTGATGAGACATGGGAAATAGAAATGGGTGGTAACCGGTCGCATCATATAGCGAAGAAGCAGATGGCCCCAATGAATAGGATAACCGGACATGATCGCATAGAGACAATGAAGATAGGCATTGCTCAAATAATTCACGGACCCAGCTTTCGGCATCAAATTGTGAATGACGATTTTGTGGAGGATGCGGGCCTCAGGTCGGAGTTTGGCGGCAGACATATGGGGGGTCATTTTGGGTGCGAGACGAGAAAGGACAACATCGTCGTCCATCGGAAAAGAGAGGAGGCCGAGATTATTGGGCGGCTGATTGATGATGGTGGCAAGCTTGGTGCTGTCAACCCTGAAGCAAACGCCCCGAACCTGGGTGGAGAAGTACTTCTGACCACGGTGAACCGTAGTCTCAAGATTTGCATAGAATTCCCGCACAAGGGTAGGATAATAGGGGGTTTTGTTGGCGATCGACCAAAGTTGATGGAGCCCAACAACCGCGAGAAGTTGCTTGACATGCATCATCATCGGCGTGCCGTAGTCGAGGAAGCGTTCCGGATGAAATCGAGTGGCTTCAGAGCGAAGATAACGAGCTTGGGCGGCGGCCGAACGGAAACGGTCGGAGGGTGAAGGGAATGTTGGGTCGGCCATGGAGATCGAATGAAGGAAAAGAAAACAAAGAGAGGAAGAAGAGAAGAACAGAGATGGGGAAAGAAAGGAAAAGAGTACGAAATAAATAAAGAGAAAAAGACACACATTCGGTTGCCATGATAGGAAGTGGAAGCAGTTGTTAAAAACTGAAGGAGGTTTGAACAACTGAAAAATTCAAAATACAGAAAAAACCGAACAGATAGGAAGAAGAAGAAGCGGCGGTTGTAGGAGACGTGTACCCGTTGGTTGCAAAAAGAGAAGAACCGTTGGGAGATAGAATGATATATATAAATATATATAAAAAATAATCAGGGAAGAAACCCGAGTTACATTTGAAAAAGGTGGAGACTGAAACGTAAAGAGAGTAATGTATGTCAGGCCCGAGGTACATTGGAAAATAAAACAAATTAATGTTTGCAAGCCGAAATTAATAGGGTAGGTGAAGACATTGGAAGTTTAAAGAAACGTAAAACCACAATTGATGTGCTGGCCGAAAGAAAGAGGTCAAATGAGAGTTCCGAGATAAAAGTCAGGGAGTGATCTTTTGTAAAACAAATATATTAAATAATAATAATATAATAATAATAAAAATAAAAAATAAGGTTGAAGTCCCCATGAGATGCCGTACATAGAGATAAGGCGGTTTGGTGGCTTGGACCAATAAGAAACACCCAAGTGGCGGTTTGAAGGCCAAATTGAATAGGGTAGGTGGCCGAATTGAATATATTAAATTGGGTTGCGGTTGTGGCCATTGGGTTGCGGTTTTGGCCAGAGGTTAGGTGGCCGAATTGAATATATTAAATTAGAAACCAATTTCCAACGGGAGGAACTACCAAATGTGGCCTTGAAAAGGGTCAGAAGAATTAAATTTTTGTCTTCTTGTGAAGTCCAAATCAATAGAGAAACTAACGTACAGAGTGCAAACATGGAAAGGTCGAAGAATGAGAATGAATGTCAGTGCTGCGTCCAACGTGAAAAGCATATGATATCGGAAAAAGACAAAGGAGAAGTATTCATGTGGCAGGAGAGAGACAAAGTGGAAGACATCGGGTAAGAAATTTGATATGAGATTTTATTTTGAAAATAAACTATATGAGAAGAGTTTAAAAAATCCAAATTCCAGAGATCAAAGTAGGTACAAAACGGAGAACAGAAAAAAATTGTTTAAAATTGGCATGCTACGAAAGTTGGTAGCCTGCCAAAAATAAATAGTAACCAAAAAATTATAGAAAAATTCACAAAAATCAAAAATAAATGAATATACTCATAAATCAAATTCTGATGCACTAATAATGCCCAGATTTCTTCTAAGCTTGAGAAAAGTTTCTTCCTTCAAAGGCTTAGTCAAAATATCGGCAACTTGATGTTCAGTAGAAATAAATTTTAAAATAATATCACCTTTCTGAACATGATCATCTAAAAAATGATGACGTACATCAATATGTTTAGTGCGTGAATGATGAACTGGATTTTTAGACAAATTAGTAGCACTAGTATTATCACACATTATAGGACATGTGGAACAATTAATACCATAGTCTGAAATAGTTTGTTTCATCCATAAAATTTGAGCACACGCTAAACCGGCGGCAATATATTTTGCCTCGGTTGTAGATAATGAAACAGAGTTTTGCTTTTTGCTAAACCAGGAAACTAAGGCATGTCCTAAAAAGTGACATGTACCACTAGTACTTTTACGGTCTGATTTACAACCAGCAAAATCTGCATCACTATATGATAATAAATCAAATGTGTTTGTTTTAGGATAAAATAAACCAAAATCAGAAGTATACTTAACATATCTATAATCCGTTTTACGGCAGTTAGATGTGAAACTTTAGGATCTGCCTGATACCGTGCACATAAACAAACTGAAAACATAATGTCTGGTCTACTTGCAGTTAGATAAAGTAAGGAGCCAATCATACCTCTGTATAGACATTGATCAACACTCTTACCATTTAAATCTTTGTCGAGGGAAGTAGATGTATTCATCGGAGTACGTTTTTCTGCAGAACTTTCTAAACCAAAGCGTTTGATGCGTTCTTTAGAGTACTTGCTTTGGTGGATGAATATTCCTTCCTTCATTTGTTTGATTTGAAGACCGAGGAAGTAGTTTAGTTCACCCATGTGACTCATCTCAAATTCTTTCTGCATAATTTTAGAGAAATCTTGACAAAGAGATTCATTAGTAGAACCAAAAATAATATCATCAACATATATTTGAATAATGATAATATCAGAATTTATGTTTTTAATAAATAAAGTAGAATCTATTTTACCAATAGAATATCCTGAATTTAAAAGATAACTTTTAAGTCTTTCATACCAAGCACGAGGTGCTTGTTTGAGACCATATAAAGCCTTTTTCAATTTAAAAACATGATTTTCAAAATTTTCATGAATAAAACCTGGAGGTTGTTCTACATAAACTTCTTCTTTAAGAAAACCATTTAGAAAAGCACTTTTCACATCCATTTGAAAAAGTTTAAAATCTTTAAAACAAGCGAATGATAATAACATTCTAATATATTCAAGACGAGCAACTGGTGCATAGGTTTCATCATAATCAATACATTCTTCTTGATTATAACCTTGTGCAACCAATCGTGCCTTGTTTCTAATTACCTGACCAGATTCATCCAATTTATTTTTGAATACCCACTTGGTACCAATAATTGAATGATCTGATGGTCTGGGAACTAATTCCCAAACATCATTTCGTTGAAATTGGTTAAGTTCTTCCTGCATAGCCATAATCCATGAACAGTCTTCACATGCATCTTTGATGTTCTTTGGTTCAATGGTTGAGAGAAATGCACAATGTGCCATTTGCTCTATTTGGCGACGAGTTCTTACTCCATCTGTAATATCTCCAATGATTAACTCTGATGGATGATTTGGAACTTGTGCATATGCCTTAGGAAGATCTGCATTATCTGAAATAGACTCAACAGAATGTTTAGTAGCATCAATTTCATCAAGTTTAATATTAGCTAAGGAATTAGAAAGAGGTAAAATATTCTCTTCATCATCAATAATGGGAGAATTAGATAAAGGATTCTAATCAAATGTGACATGAAGTGATTCTTCAACTGTTAAAGTTCTTTTGTTGTATACTCTGTAGGCTTTACTACGTGTTGAGTATCCAACAAAAATACCTTCATCAGATTTAGAATCAAATTTGTCGAGTGCATCTTTAGTATTAAGAATGAAACATTTACATCCAAACACTTTAAAATATGATACGCGAGGAATACGATTAAAAAATAATTCAAAACAGGTTTTATTAAGTAATGGCCTTATAAGAACTTTATTCATAATGTAACAAGCAGTTGCAACAGCTTCTGCCCAAAAATACTTAGGAAGATTACTATCACAAAGCATTGTTCTTGCACATTCTTGTAAAGTTCTATTTTTCCTTTCTACTACGCCATTCTGAGGAGGAGCACGAGGAAAAGAAAAATTGTGTGTAATGCCATTTTCATTACAAAACTTGGTAAATGATTCATTTTCAAATTCTCCCCCATGATCACTACGAATAGTGACAATGTTAGAAGATTTGATCTTTTGAATCTTTTTACAAAATATTAAAAACACTTCAAAAGCATCATTCTTGTTTTGCAAAAATATAACCCAAGTGTATCTAGAATAATCATCAATAATGACAAATGCATATCTACTTCTATTCAAAGAGGCTGCTCTTGAAGGACCAAACAAATCTAGGTGTAGGAATTCTAATGGTCTCTTTGTTGAGTTAACGTCTTTTGATTTAAAAGAAGATTTGTGCATTTTTCCTTGTTGACAAGCATCACAAAAATGTTTGTGTTTGAAAGAAATATTTAGCATTCCATTAACTAACTTGTGTTTTGAAATACGTTTTAGATTTTTGAAATTTGTGTGTCCAAAACGTTTATGCCATAAAAGTGTATCATCTAATGTAATCATTAAACAATGATTATTAATGGAAATAGACATACATAAGATATAAATATTATTCTTACGCTTACCACGAAATAAAATAGATGATATATCAGAATCATAAATGATGCAATCATTTTGTTCAAAAACTATTTTGTAATTTTTATCGCATAACTGACTAATGGAAAGTAAGTTGTGTTTCAAACCATCAACCAAGAGAACATTTTCGATGATAGGCTGATTTGTATTACAAACTGTTCCAGTGCCTATGATTTTGCCTTTGTTGTTGTCACCAAAGGTAACTGTGCCTCCTTGTTTGTACTTGACGGTTGAAAGTAGTTTGACATTTCCTGTCATATGTTTTGAACATCCACTATCCAAAATCCATCTTTCCTTTTTAGGTACCTGAAAGATAAAACATTAAGCATTGGTACCCCTTTTTGAGGGTCCTTGGGATTAGATTTTTGGAAGCCAAACCCATGTGGAATTTGGATTTCTAATGTAATCACTAGAATAAACTATAGAATGCATATAATGAGAAATATAACTATTTCTAACTTTTAAACATGAATTCTTAGGAACCCATATACTAATTGTAGTAGGTTTCCTAGGAAATGTTTTTGAAATGTTAGTAACATTTCTTTGTGAGGAAGAAGTAGGAATGTTTACTTTCTTCGTGTAAATAAATGCATGATTCTTCTTTTGTGGTTTAACAAAAGTTGTTTTACCACAAGAGGAAGAAGTGTTATAAGTCTTGGGTACATCCTTTTTGGAATATCCCAGTCCTTGTCTATGATTTGCTGGATATTGAATTTTAAGCAAATCATCGAGATTAGTCTTTCCTTTGTTAAATTTATTAACATTGGATGACATCTCGTCGTATTTCATCTTTAGTGATGAAATATTTTTATCCATTTCGGATATTTGTGTATGTAATTCTAAATTCTTAGTTTTGAGAATATCATTCTCTTTACTAAGATCCAAAACTTGAGAAGAAGTATTTTCAATGTTTTTAAAAGATGATAATTCTTGATATTTAGAAAGGAGATCATCATTATTCTGTTTCAATGATTTATGTTGATTATTCAATTTTTTGAAACGAGAATAGAGATCTTTTAATGCATCAAGTAATTCTTCGTTATTAAAAGAACTTACCTCATCTTCATCATCTTGTGCCATAAAGCACATGTTGGCATTTTCATTTAGATCATCATCTTCATCATCTGAAGAATCATCCCATGTTGCTGCAAATGCCTTTTTCATTTAGTCAAACCTCCTTTCTCTTTTGGATTGATCATTGTTAGAAGTTTTGAACTTTGCTTTAAGAAGTGGACAGTCTTTCTTCATATGTCCTGGCTTATTGCAATTAAAGCAAAGAGAAGAATCAGTATTCTTAGATTTAAAATTATTATACTTACCTTTCTGAAAGAATTTTCTGAAGTTTTTGGCAAAAATGCCATATCATCATCTGAATCTTCATTATCTGATGTTGCATTGAAGGCAAGTACTTTCTTCTTCTGATCTGATTCTTCTTTCTCATCTTGTAATGTAACTTCATGGGCCATTAAGTTACCAATAAGATCTTCCATAGTTAATGTGGAAAGATCATTGGCTTCCTCAATAGCGGTGATTTTTGGACGCCATACGGGAGTTAAAGCTTTAAGAATTTTGCGAACCTGTTCAAGAGAAGTGTAAGTTTTTCCAAGAGCATTTAAAGAATTTATAATATTAGTAAACCTGGTGTTCATTTCTCCAATTGTCTCTTGGTCCTTCATCTTGAACAACTCGAATTTGTGAACCAAAACGGAAATCTTAGTTTCCTTCACTTTACTGGTTCCTTCATGAGTTACCTCAAGTATATGCCAAATCTCCTTAGCACTTTTGGCCTGTGATACCCGATTAAACTCATGTTTATCCATAGCACAAAATAAAGCATTCATGGCCTTTGAGTTGTTGGTTTTTACAGCTTTGTCGTTGGCGGTCCAATCAGCAACAGGAGTTGTTGGCTTTTCGTATCCTGACTCTACGATGTCCCAAATCTCATAATTCATACTTTGGAGATGAATCTCCATTCGTATTTTCCAATATGAGTAATTTGAACCATCAAATAGAGGAGGACGAGTTTGAGAGTGCCCTTCAGGATGCTGATTGTAGTTGTGTGGAACTGCGTTCATGTTTAAGGAACTTGCTGCCATCTTAACCTTGCTCTTATACCAAATGTAATTTTAGCCTGTAAGGATCAATACATTAGAGGGGGTGAATAGTGTATATTAAAAAATTGTCGCAAATAAAATGTTAGTAATATTTACAAAGATGGCACAGAAATAAAATGACAAGTGTTGAAAATTAAACCAATCGCAAACACAGAGATTTATCCTGGTTCGGATCCTTATGATCCTACTCTAGTCCTCTACCCCGTAGAGATTTTCAATCCACTATAATCACTTGCCCCGCAAGCATGAACTTACAAAAATGGCGACACTCCCCGTGTCCCAAACTTTGTACAATCTCGAAACAGAGATTCCAACCTGTTAAATAAGAAATAGAAAAACACCTATAGCCTTGTTATAAATTTCAGAGAATGAATTCAAGGATGGTGTTTAGAAGATGAACTTCAAGATGTAAAAGATATGTAATGAAGCGCAACACTTGAAGTTCTCTGGTTCATAAAAGAAGAAAGAGATCTATTGATATCTTCTTGCAATTATGAACACAAACAACTTTCCAAAAGTGATGTTGAAAATCCAAGTTCTTCCGTTGTTAAATGAAGAGAGAAATCTAATGATTTCTTCTTACAAATAAGAAAAGAACAACTAATGGCAGAATTACTTAAGAAAATTAATGACTTGCTTTCAACAAAATCAGAATAAAGAAGAGGAAAGTGTGTGGAAAATGAGAGGGGGTACCCCTCCTTTTATAGGTTTTAGAAACGGTTGTGAACGGCTCTAAAAGAGACGTTGCACAACGTTCAGAAACTGAGAGGAACGTTGGAGAACGGTCAGAAACTGTTCTGGAAAATTTCAGTCCCAAAAGCATTTTGGCATGCTAGGAAAATTCGTAGCCTGCCAATTTTGAAACGGTAACAAACGGTCACAAAATTTTGGTGACGTGGAATAGACAACGGATAGATCCTTGTCTGAAAGTATCAAGTTAAAATATAACTGTTTTGGTAGGCTAGGAAGAATCCTAGTAGGCTAATACTTAAAAATACGAATTTTGACTTAGGATCAAAATGAGTTAGGAGATGATGTAGATTTGAGCTTTAGGGATATATGATATGATATAACCAAGGCCCTGAAGCTATCTAAAAAGTAAAAATTACATCATTCCGTAGATACGTGTTTCACACGTAATTTGAGTAGCAAGGTTGTTTTTGCAGAGTCTCCTTGTACTTTGATCATATGCGTGATGTAAATGAATTTGTGTTGTAGCTGTACATCTGCATAGATAAAGTTAGTAACATGAAATATATTGATTTGTCACATCAAAACCTTATGGAAGAGAGGATGGAAAATACCAAGTTCGAACAATTAGCATTTCAATCATCGAAATGACAAAGTTAGCATTGCAAGTTTTCATGTCAAGAGTTAGCAATCTAATCTAGGGTTCTCGCCTTTAGGTCGTGATGAGAAGGTCGTTCCTCTCACGGGGGCTTACCGTGATTGACGCTAACCCACCGCGTGCGGATGGTGCTCTTGAGGAGAGTACCTTTCATACGCCCAGTGGCCGCTCAACCCTAACCCCACCCAAAAGTTTGCCGGAACACGAGCCGGCCTAATCAACTCACACGATATCACGATACCGCCTTCGAGGCGCACGATAGTCACGATGTCAAAATTTGTTAAACATGTCCGAATTCATAGAAATTTGGTGTTATCAACATTATTACATTATGGTGATAGTTCTGCACAACAAAAGTGGGTTAAACGATTTTTTTATGGCAAACTCAAAAATAGTGACGATTACGGTTTCACTAGACTTGCTACAGAAAACATTTTTTCCTCATAATTGTTTTAAATTAAGGTATATCATGTGATATACCGTTGGATCCCAAAATTCGTCCTGATCATTATGATGTCAATTTTGTACGTCATTTCACGCCTATTTTTGAGTTACACAGCAATACATAAAGTTGGCGCAACAGTGTCAAAACTTCATAAATTCATATAAAATCAAATACTCGCCTGTTTTCGACGTTCTTGGTGTCGTTGGAATCGTCTCGACGTGTACTACGCTACGGAGGGTTTGGTTCGATGTTTTGGAAGAACATAAAATCAGAATATGCATTTCTTGTTCAGGACAGATTTACAAAAAGCCCCTACGACGTCTAGCGATTCGTTTTTATTAGGTTTTATGTCCTATGGTGGGGGTTAAGAGTTGTTAAAGGGGTAGACCTACTAACCGTAAGTGCAGAGGAGGATCGGAAGACGAAAACGGCAACTGCGACGCGTACAACCCCGAAACAGCGACGTTGAGCGTTGGAAATCTGTCATCGACACACGAGAGCTTGCCGTGTCGCTGCTGGGGTGTGCACGAGGATAGAGATGCTTAAATCTGCAGTTGTGTGTGGCTGTGGCTCTACGGCTTGCGAGGAGGAGAGAGAGGCCGTGAGGGGTTGCTCCGGCATCGAGGGAGGCCGTGAGGGGTTGCTCCGACGTCGAGGGAGGCCGTGAGGGGGGAGAAACTCGGCCTGGGCTGTGGAAGAGGGGAGGAGAAAGGAGGAGGGTGGTGTTTGCGGCGACTGTGGGAGCAGCCGGTGGCTGGAAGCTCACGGGGGTGTTTGTGGGATTGGGGGAGAGTAAAAGGAGGAGGAGGAGGTCGGGATAAGGTCTCGGGAGAGGGGTTGCAGCGACTGCCAGGGGTTTGCCGTGCGGAGAAAGGTGGTCGGCTCTCTGCGCATTTGCCGTGAGCAGGGAGAAGAGTAGAGGCGGCTAGCTTTTGTAGGCTCCTCTAGGGTTTCAAATAGGCTAGGGTTTTATTATATAACAGTTGGGGTTGCAGTTAGCTAGGCCTAGGGTTTTATAAAATATTTGGTTTGAGGTTGTGAAGGGTGCAGCACCCGAGAGCTAGTTGTGACCTAACTATAGGGTTCTAATTCCTATTATATTATTTGTGTATGAGTCTTGAGAAGGCAGTACTTGCACAGGTTATAGGCTTAGGGTTATTATAAGATTGTTGTACAAGTGAGGATGGAGTTCTAATATGAAAACACGTGAATGCATATGGTTCTCATTTCATTGTCGGGCCTAGGCTACAAACGTGAGTGCACATCTATTTAAGGAAGGGTTTTGAGTGAAATAATTAGATTAATTGTGGTATAATGGGAGAAATCAAAGCTAATCAATTTTATTTAATGGGTTTATAAGAGGTAGGTTGAAATTCGAATTTTAAAAGATATGAAATTCAAATTTTGAAAAGATATGAAATTAATACAATAAAAGATGCTTAACTAAATAATGATAATAATAATAATAATAATAAATAGAAAAAAATTAACTAAGCGTCATAAAATAATAATAGAAATAATTAACATGGGAAAGTAGGCACGTGCACGGGGACGGATACGCCTAACTACGGATACGGACGAAAAATGTTGCGAGAGAAAATACAGATAATATCATCGATAAAACTGCTCGTTACATCCTACCCACCTTAAAGAAAATTCCGCCCTCGGAATTCCTAACAATCACTGATCGGGGAACAGAAGTGGGTAACACTCTCTCATCTCATCATCCCTCTCCCAGGTGGACTCTCCTGGCGAGCCGTGTCGCCACATCACTCTAACAAGAACGACAGTCTTGTTCCGGAGTGTCTTCTGACGTCTGTCAAGAATCTGCACTGGCTGCTGGTCATACGTCAGATCTGGATAAATGGTGATCTCAGAGTAGTCAACAGCGTGAGATGGGTCGCTGATGTACCGACGGAGCTGAGACACATGGAAGACATCGTGAACACCTTCCAAAGATGGTGGCAAAGCTAAGCGGTAGGCTACCTCGCCAACTCTCTCCAGAACATCGAAGGGTCCGATGTATCTCGGGCTGAGCTTACCACGTTTCCCAAAGCGAATCACTCCGCAATTCGTGGAAATCTTCAGGAACACATGGTCTCCCAGCTGAAACTTTAGAGGTCGCCGTTTAGCATTAGCCCAATGCTTATAACAGTCCTGAGCAATCCGAAGCTTGTCCCTGATATCTCGAACAACGTCCATTGCTTCGACAATCAACTCCGGTCCCAATAACTCTCTATCTCCAATGTCGTCCCAGCTCAGTGGCGAACGACACTTCCTCCCGTAGAGAGCAACAAATGGTGCTATGCCAATGCTCGCCTGGTAACTATTGTTGTAGGAGAACTCCACCAGGTGTAGATGATCCTCCCACGAACCCTTGAAATCTAGCATGCAAGCTCTAAGCATGTCCTCCAGAATCTGAATGGTCCGCTCTGATTGGCCATCTGTCTGAGGGTGATACACAGTGCTAAACTTCAGACGGGTACCAAGATTGGTCTACAGACTTTTCCAGAACTGAGAGGTGAACCTCGTATCACGATTGGATACGATGCTCACAGGGACTCCATTCATACGCACGATTTCCTACACAACATATTTCACGTCACAACTCGTACTAGAAAGAAATACGAAAGGATGAGTTGGATCATTACCTCCATATATTTCCTTGTCAGTATCTCCGTGGATTGTCCTACTCGGAACCGTATGAAGTGCGCAGACTTGGTCAATCGATCGACGATGACCCAGATTGTGTCATTCTGTTTGGTGCTCCGAGGTAAGCCAGTCACGAAGTCCATCGTGATGTGCTGCCATTTCCACTCCGGGATAGGCAGGGGTTGTAGTAGTCCGGCGGTGCGATGATGCTCAGCCTTCACCTGCTGACGCACCAGGCATTTGGCAACACTCTGTGCCACACTTCTCTTCATCCCGTGCCACCAGAAATTCTGACGAAGATCCTTGTACATCTTCGTACCTCCAGGATGAATGGAATAAGGTGAACTATGGGCCTCATTCATCAACTCTTCTCTGATATCTCCTGTAGGCACGCAGACCCTACTGCTATACCTCAAAGATCCATCCTCGTGAATCAGAAAATCTGTCCGGAGTCCGGCTTCGACTTGCTCTCTGATCTTCATCAACTTAGCATCACCAGCTTGAGCAGTCTTAATCCGATCAACAATCGTCGACTGAATCTGCATGTTCATCAACGACAAAGTGACTCCCGGAAGAACAGCTTCAACATCCATCCCTCGTAGATCCTGCTGTAGTCTCCACTGAGCTGTGAGAACCATCACCTCTGGCAGTCAGCTCAAAGCGTCCGGTACGACATTCACCTTCCCTGAGTGATACTGAAGGTCGATGTCGTAATCTGCCATCAACTCCAACCATCTGCGCTGTCTCATATTCAGCTCCTTCTGAGTAAATATGTATTTCAAACTTTTGTGATCAGTGAATATCTTCACTTTCTCACTCAGTAGGAAATGACGCCAAATCTTCAGTGCAAATATGAGAGCGGCGAGTTCCAAATCATGGGTCAGATAGTTTTTCTCATGGACCTTCAGCTGTCACGGAGCATATGCGACCACATGGTCGTGCTGGTGTAGAACACAACCAAGTCCCTTCCCTGATGCATCACAGAAAATGTCAAAGCCTCCGCTTCTGTCCAGAATGGCTAAGACCAGTGCAGTCGTCAGTCTCTCCTTCAAATTAGAAAAGGCCTGCTCAGAAGAATCTGACCAACTAAACTTGACATCCTTCCGCGTCAATCTCGTCATCGGCTCAGCTATCCTCGAGAAATCCTTGATAAATCTGCGGTAGTAGCCAGCCAATCCAAGGAAACTCCTAATATCCGAAGCCGATCGCGGTGTAGGCCATTCACTGACTGCTCTGACCTTCTCCGGATCCACTTAGATGCTGGCTCCTGATACTACATGTCCAAGAAATGCAACTATGTCCAGCCAGAGTTCACATTTGCTATACTTGGCATATAGTCGATGATGGCAGAGCGTCTCCAATACCAATCTCAAGTGCTCTGCATGCTCTTCCTTGCTCCTCGAGTACACCAGGATGTCATCTATAAAGATCACCACGAACTTGTCGAGGTAGTCGTAAAAGATGAGGTTCATGAGATTCATGAACACAACATGAGCATTGGTCACACCGAACGACATGACAATGAACTTAAGTGTCCATACTTGGTCCGAAAAGCTATCTTGGGCACGTCATCCTTCTTGACTCTGACTTGATGGTATCCGCTCCGAAGGTCCAACTTCAAAAACACCTTCGATCCACCAAGCTGATCGAAGATATCATCAATACGGGGCAGCGGATACTTGTTCTTCACAGTGATCTGAATCAGCTCCCGATAGTCGATACACATCCTCCTCGATCCGTCTTTCTTCTTCACCAGCAAGACGGGTGCACCCCAGGGAGATACGCTGGGATGAATAAAACCTTTCTGTAGCAGCTCGTCCAATTGCTTCCTCAGCTCCTCTAGCTCAGCTGGAGCCATACGGTACGGTGCCTTAGAAATCGGTTGAGCTCCTGGCATTAGATCAATGCCGAACTCCAATGCTCGATCAGGCGGCAAACCGGAAATGTCCTCAGGGAAGACATCCTCGAAGTCTCGCACTACTGTCGGCTTCTCCGGCTCTGTTATCATAGATGCGACAGTCAATCTGTACGGCTGAGCCCAGAACTTGACAGGTCCAAGCGAACGTTCTCCGCTGACGAACTCAAACACTGGGTGGCCAGGAATTTCAAACACCACTTTCTTCCAGTGAAAGTCGATCGTGGCGTAAAAAGCTCCTAACCAATTGATCGCGCCCCGGATACACGTCCCGGAGCGGCGATTGTAGTTTTACCGCAAGCGCACGGTCAAGTGGCGAGCGGGTATCGAACACGAGGAGGTGGTGTTGGCTCCAATCTATCCTAGGTTGGTTTGACTACGAATGTATTATTGGTGGAGATTGTTATGGAGTGATATAATGGAAATGGTGGTGGATGTCGGTGTCGGAGATAAAGAAGTCAGATAAAATATCGATTCAGATACAATACAATAAAAGAGTCTAGGGCTAGGGAATCCCCACTACGGATCGTCATTCGTCATTGTGAATAGTGAATCTCAATATTACTAGGCTTGTGTCGAGGTGAACTAATCGTAACTGAAAATAGAACCAAGCTCACGCTCTCACGCTATTGCCGGTCTATAGCAACCTAGATTAGGGCCCAATCTCTTGCAAACCCTAACCTAAGCCGCTAGCATGAAGATCGACATCATCGTCCAATCGCTCCTCGAGTCCACTCTCGTGCAAACTCGAGTTACGATCTAGGTTGTCATAGTTCGTATTCGTCCAATCTCTTGCAAACGAATATGGGCATAGATTTACAATTAAAAATCCTAGCTTTGGTCCAATCTCTTGCAAACCAAATCTAGAGAAATCCAATTATAAATCTAAATCGAATATCTAGGCCTTCCCATCGATTAGAATCCAATCTCTTGCAAATCCCAAATCGATGGAAATCCCTAGCTATCCGTAGTAAATCAATCACCACCTAACCTCCTAGCAATTCTAGCAATTTAGAAATTCATTCATCACAAATATGAAATTAGAAATTCATTCATCACAAATATGAAATTAGATCCATAGGGTTCATCCCCAAACCCTAGAACAACAAATCTACTCTAGCATATCAATAAGGATATGAGAATCAATAGAAATCATTGCTTGCATACAAAAAGATAGAAAAACAAAGATTCAAATAAAAAGAAGAAAATACTTAGCTTGATGAAGATCTTCAATCCAAAATTCAAGCTTTTAGATCCAAGAGGGGGCCTAGGGCATGGCATAACCTCTAAAATAATCCTAAGAAAAACATATGGGGGCTAAGAAAACATAATGGGGATCCCCCTCTAATGGTGGCTACAAAACCCTTAAATACTCCCCCAAACCCCTAGCAAGAAACCCTAGAAAACCCCTCAAATTCGTGCCCAAAAACAGCCCAAACCGCAACTTAAAATCTGGGCCCGTCGCCGACTCGGCCGAGTGGAAAATGTGACTCGGCCAAGTGGAAATTCCAGCACTGCAGCATCAACTTGCAGAAATTCTCCAGATTTCATCCGACCTCCGATTTGCACATACTTGGCGGCGTTTTAATCGTCATGAAGTCTAATATCCATAAAAAATATGAGAAAAATACTTTGCTTGCTGGAATGATAGAAGATTTCAAAAGAGTGGGAGGCTGTCTGAAAATCTGGGCGCTGCATGTCCTCGGCATCACTCGGCCGAGTTGACTTCTCTACTCGGTTGAGTGGGCTTCTCTACTCGGCCGAGTGACAGACCCTGTAGAATTCCAGTAAGTCAGGGATCTTGGGGGCCTTTCTTGGGAGGTGACTCGGCCGAGTGGCTTTACTCACTCGACCGAGGGGCATTCGGTACTCGGCCGAGTCAGAACCGTCAAAAGCATGTACATTTCCAGTAAGTCAGCCTCTTTTGATGGTGGATTTCTCATGACACTCGGGCGATGCGATCTTCTTACTCGGTCGAGTGGGATATCATCCCTCGGCCGAGTGCACGCCTAATTCCTTCTGTTGGAGCGTGTCCGATCTGGTCGGCCGAGTGGTCTGTTGGATATTGGACTCCCTGGATTTGGTTTTGGATGATGAACAAACATAAATATAACGTGTACTAACACTTTGTGAGCACAGTTATGGAGATCGTCGTCAAATTCACTGAATATCAATTACGACTTCTCAAGACTTCTCAAAGCACGTGATCGTATGCCTAAAGCTTCGTTGAAGCCTATGGACCAATTTAGAAGTCATGAAGATTCGATTGAAGCTATTGAAGACGGTATCGTCAAGTTTTATTTATAGTCTTTAAGCTTATTTCGTAGAATGTTAAGCCTTGAGTAGGTCTTACGTTTTAAATCTTCATAACGCTCATATCTTAGCTCTAGGATCTTAGTAGAAGTCCATACAATCCTTCACGAAGCATCGCGCTTCGATTCGTGACTTCTTGTGCATGTTAGTTGGTTCAAGAAGAAGAACTGACCAACTAGATGGTGATCTAGTCGGTCGGCAAAGCTTCTTGGACCGACTAGTTCTTCTCAGTCATTTCCAAGATCTTTACTGTTTACAGTTAGTCGGTCTAAGTTGACTCACCGACCGACTAGTTTGTGAACTAGTCGGTCAGTGATGCTTCTGTGACCGACTAGTTGAGCTTTCCCTGTTCATGCACATTTGAGCCTAAGCTACTGTTTATCTTTAGTCGGTCTGTGTTCATTGATCGACCGACTAGTTGATGAACTAGTCGGTCAACTCTCCTTCTTGGACCGACTAGTTTAGTTTACTGTACATGCCAAATTTTTCACCATACTTACTGTTTATTGTTAGTCGGTCTATGTTCATTTGGTGACCGACTAGTTGGTGAATTAGCCGGTCAACATTTGTTCTTGGACCGACTAAGTCTCTTTTAGCTCAGACTTCAGTTTTATCTGTTAGTCGGTCTACGTTGAGTAACCGACCGACTAGTTGTGAAACTAGTCGGTCAGCTACTCTTCTTGGACCGACTAGTTCCATTTATCTGTGCTTTGATCTTTTCTCTGTTCACTCATTAGTCGGTTTAAGTTAATTGACCGACCGACTAGTTGATGAACTAGTCGGTCGGTGGTTGTTCTTTGACCGACTAGTTGGGTTCAGAAAAAAGAGCCGTTGGAGCATTTAATGACTCGAATTTCTTTATCTCTCTCCTCTATCCTATATATACTTGATGGGCTGCATTCATTGCTGCCAAGGCTGATATTATTGCAAGTTTAGAGATCAAGAGAAATTATTCCAAGCTCATTCAAAGCTCATTCATTCCATTCAATAATCTCTCCTAACTCTTACTTCCAAAGAGAGATTCATTGAGTGTGAAGCCTTCCAAGCCAAGTGCTTGATTCTAGGTCACCAACATCCCCAAAGCTCTCCATCGCTGATCTACATCTTGGAGCTAGGGTTTGGTGCCACTTCTTCCTTAAAATCATCCTTGCCCTAATTCGTAAGCAATACTCAAGGCATAGGTATTTTGTTCGGTAAGAAGTTTTCTTATTTCATTTCATATTTGAATTGTAAGTTTCACTCTCGGTTGTGAGAGTGTGGTTGTGATCCCGGGTTGTGGGAGTCACAAATTACATTTTGTATGATTTGACTTGTGGAGGTTTTTCACAAGTATTTCATAGTGGAAATCTTGAGTTCGGGTTTCTAACTCAAGTATCCGGAGGGGATCCGGGTGGTTGGGACGTAGGATCACCGGGAACAAGTCGGGGAGACTTGGGTGGATCCGAACCTAATAACATCTCTTGTTAGCATTGTTAATTTTGTTGTTGTCTTCAATTTAAGCTTCCGCAAATTGATTTGGTAGTTGTTTGCATTATAATTAGGAATTATACTCCTTGTTATTTTTAAAGTACTATTCACCCCCCCTCTAGTACTTGTGCAGTAGCTTGTAGGGCATTACATTTGGTATCAGAGCCAGATACTTAGCTATGTCTGCCAACGACAACAAGACCGTGCGTCCACCTTCCGACTATGGCACCTTTAGGAACCGTGAAGGAGCATCTTCGGTGATGGAAGGACATTCCTCGACGAGGCCTCCATTCTTCAACGGTACCAACTACAGGTACTGGAAATACCGGATGGAAACCTTCCTCCGGAGTGCATCTCTATGGAGGACCACGATGAAGGAATACGTCGAGCCCGAAGAAGAAGACTTTGAGAAATGGACAACCGCGGAGGTCGCCGCAGAGGTAAGCAATGCCAAGGCAATGAACGCCTTGCAATGCGCATTGGAGCCTGAGGACTTCAATAAGATATGCACATGTAAGAGTGCATATCAAATTTGGAACTCCCTCCTCATACTACATGAAGGGACGAGTAGGGTAAGAGACTCTAAACTCGTTGTTGTAAACAAAGATTACGAAATGTTTCATATGCAACAGGGCGAGAAGATGAAGGAGTATTACGCTCGCTTTGTTGACATCATAAACGAGTTGGAGGCTCTCGACAAAACCTACACCCAAAAAGAGAAGTGTTCGAAGCTTATCGAAGGACTTCCTTCTTCTTGGGAAAAGCGTACATTCGCCATCGAGGAAGGTAATGACAAGAATAAGTACACTGTAGTTCAACTAATGGGTACTTTAATGTCATACGAGGTACGCAAGGATAGCAAGCTAAAATTGCAGGAAAAGATGAAGTCCTTCCTAAAGCAAGACGAGCCAAAGAAGAAGGCAATTGCTTTCAAGGCCGCTCCATCCACATCCACATCAACCGATGATGAAGACTCAGAAAACGAGTTGGACTTGGAGTCCATGGCACTCATGGCCAAGAAGTTCAACCGTTTCTTCCGAAAAGGTAACTATAAGAACAAAGCTAAATTTGGTTCTTCTAACGCCTCTTCCTCACCTTTGTGTTTCAAGTGCAATAAGCCAGGACACATGAAAACGGAGTGTCCTCTCAACAATCAAAAGGATAAGTGGAAGGCACCGAAATTCGATAAGTCCAAGAAGTACAAGAAAGGAAACAAAAAGGGACTTGTCGGAGCAACATTCACCGACTCCGAGGATTCCTCAAGCGGAGAGTCGGACGATGAGCAAGTGGAGCAAGCGCACATGTGCTTCATGGCAAGAGAGGAGCATGATCAAGGATCGTCCTCTTCCGATGATAGTGACGATGAAGGCGAAGAGGTAACTATGGCTGATCTTAGGAATGCTAACTCTCAATTATGGTCTAAATACACTAAATTAGTAAATAGATATACTAAAGTAAAAGATGACCTAGCTAGCATTCAAACCTCGCCTAAGACTATCATCACCAACAACGACACCGTTGTTGAAGAGTTAAGAAATGAGATTGTTAATCTCAAATCTAAACTTGAACATGTTTGCATTGAAGATCCGGAAGAACATAAGATAGCGGATTTAACTTCTCAAAACTCGACTTTGAGTATTGAGAATGAGAATCTTAAATCTCGTGTTTATGTGCTCACATCGCAAGTATCCAACTTGGATACTTCTATGCGTTCTCTCAAAGACAAATATGAGAACACATTAGGCCGAATTAATAAATTCAATAAGGGTAAGGACCATTTGGATAAAATCCTAAGTGACTTACTTCAAGCCAATCACCACATTGGCTTGGGGTATACGATGGGATGTTCATCCAAATCGGCCACTACTTTTGTTAGGCCAACTTCCGGTGACTCAACGAGTGGTAGCAAACACTCTATTGATAGTTCTTCTACCAATGGTGCTTCCACCTCGTCCACACCCTCCTTCGGAAAGAAACCCACTTTGGGTGGACCTCCAAAGAAGGGGCATGCTTATATGTACACCAATACCATGCCACGTAGGAACACACGTCCTACTCCACCGTCTCACACATATGATGATTTTTATGCAACACATTCTCGGGCACGTGCACACTATGTGAGACACCCTCACGCACGTGTTCCCTCACAAGCATATGTTCACCCACCTCATCATATGAATAATTCTCGTCGTGCACCATTCCATCATGTTCCTTATGCCTATCCACAACATGCATTACGTAGAAATCAACGTCGCATGCATGCACCCAATAGGATGAGGGCACCCAAGATTTTCACTATTTGGAGCCCAAAGGACACAAGCATGGATGAAAAACAAGTGTATATGAATGCTTATTTTTTAGATGTTGTGCATAGTAGGAATTATGTGGGGAAGTCTAAGTCCAATTGTACTTGGATTCCAAAGGTCTAATCTTTTGGACCCAATGACCTTGGGTACCATGATATGAAATTTTCTATCTTTAGGTACTCAAGGAAAAGAAAAAGAAAAGGAGCAACAAATTTAAATTTAGCTCCAAGGGGAATTGGATACTCGATAGCGGGTGTTCAAAACACATGACGGGTGACGCTCAATTGCTCTCCAGGGTGGTTCCCATCGTAAATGGAAACCGCGTCGTATTTGGAGGCAACGAGAGCGGAACCATCATAGGTGTTGGTAAAGTGGGTAACCCATCTAAACCCTTAATTAGTGATGTTTATCTAGTTAATGGCTTAAATCATAATCTTATTTCAATAAGCCAACTTTGTGACAAAGGCTACAAAGTTAGCTTTGCGAAAGGATTGTGTCATATTTTAAGAAAAGATAATGATAAATTATTATGTTCCGGCACTCGTCATAAAGATATTTATATTTTGGATCTTCCTAAGTCTTATGAACAATGTCTCATTGCCAACACAAGTGAACAACACTTATGGCATCGACGCTTTGGACATGTGAACTTTGGAACACTTTATAAGCTTTCAAAATTAAATTCCATTAAAGGTTTTCCGAAGCTTGTTTTTGAAAAGAAAAGTTTTTGTGATTGTTGTCAACGTGGCAAGCTTCCTAAATCTTCATTTAAACCTAAGAAAAGCATTTCTACTAAACGGCCACTAGAGCTATTACATCTAGACTTATTTGGGCCAACTAGAGTTGCTTCCTTAGGAAATGCAAGATATGGACTTGTCATCGTAGATGATTATTCGAGATTTACATGGGTATTTTCATTGTGTAATAAAAATGAAGCTTTTGAAAACTTCACAATTTTTGTTAAGAAAGTACAAAATCTCTTAGGAACCACCATTGTCACTATTCGTAGTGATCATGGAGGTGAATTTGAGAATGATTCTTTTGAGACATTTTGTGATGAAGTTGGTATTACACACACCTTCTCTTTCCCTCGTGCACCTCCTCAAAATGGTGTAGTTGAGAGAAAGAATAGGACGCTAGTGGAGTGTGCTCGCACTATGCTTGATGATAGCCAACTTGGCCATCAATTTTGGGCGGAAGCGGTACACACCGCTTGCTATGTGTTTAATAGAATACTTTTGAGGCCCGGCACTAAACAAACTTGTTATGAATTTTTGTTTGGTAGGTTGCCTCAAGTTAAACATTTTCGTGTTTTTGGTTCGAAATGTTTTATTAAGAACACATATGGTAGTTTGGACAAATTCGATCCAAGATCCGATGAGGGGATTTTTGTTGGATATTCTTCGTGTAGCAAAGCCTACCGGATATTCAACAAACGAACCTCAACGATCGAGGAGTCGCTTCATGTCTCATTTAATGAAGGATTTGTTCCAACTAGAATTTCAAATGATAATGATTCTATGGATGTTTTATGTGATTCGTTTGATAATTCTAAGTCTAGTGATTCTATTAATTCTATTGAGACTAACCCATCTAATAAAGTTGTTGAGAATGTTCCTAGTGATCAAGGTATTCCCAAACGGCTTCATACCGTTCGTGACCATCCTCATGAGCAAGTCATTGGCAATATCTATGATAGTGTCAAGACGAGATCGCAAGTGAACTACTTCGCTCATTGTGCCTTTGCCTCCTCGATAGAGCCAAAGAATGTTAGTGAAGCATGCGAAGATAGCGCTTGGATCTTAGCCATGGAGAAGGAACTCATTCAATTCGAGAGGAATGAAGTTTGGGAGCTTGTTCCATTGCCATCGAAGAACCACACTGTCATATGGACAAAGTGGATCTTCAAGAACAAAACCGACGAAAACCAAGTCGTCGTCCGGAACAAAGCTCGGTTAGTTGCTCAAGGCTACCGTCAAGAGGAAGGTATTGATTTCGAAGAATCCTTCGCTCCGGTAGCTAGATTAGAATCAATTAGATTATTATTGTCTTTTGCATGCCATAAGGATTTTAAATTATTTCAAATGGATGTTAAAAGTACATTTTTAAACAGAGATGTCGTTGAGGAAGTTTACGTTTCTCAACCTCCGGGCTTCATAAATGAAAAATTTCCAACTCATGTTTTTAAACTAAAGAAAGCGCTTTACGGCTTAAGACAAGCTCCTCGAGCTTGGTATGATCGCCTAAAGAATTTTCTTTTGGATTTGAATTTTAAAATGGGAGAAGCCGATTCTACACTTTTTGTTAAGAAATCGAATAATGATATAATTTTAGTTCAAATATATGTTGATGATATCATTTTCGGTGCTACTAACTTTGCTCTTTGCGAAGAGTTTTCTAATGTTATGAAGGAACAATTTGAGATGAGCCACATGGGTGAGCTCAAATATTTCTTAGGTCTCCAAATTCGCCAAATGGACGATGCAATCTTCATCCACCAAACGAAGTATACTGTGGAGTTGCTTAAGTGATTTGGAATGGAGAGTGCCTCCGGGAAAAAGACTCCAATGAGCACGACTATGCATCTTGACAAGGATACGGGCGGTAAGGATGTAGACATTCGTCTATATCGAGGTATGATAGGTAGCTTACTTTATCTTACCGCAAGTAGGCCCGATATTATGTTTGCCGTATGCGTATGTGCTCGTTATCAGTCTCAACCTAAGGAGTCTCACTTAGTAGCGGTAAAACGTATTTTCCGTTATCTAAGTTATACACTTGATTTTGGATTACTTTATCCAAAATCTAGCACGTATGAGTTAATCTCATATAGTGATGCCAATTATACGGGATGCAAATCCGATAGGAAAAGTACTAGTGGCACTTGCCATTTTATAGGAAATTCCCTTGTCTCTTGGTTTTTCAAGAAGCAAAATTCCGTATCACTTTCAACCACCGAGGCGGAATACATTGTCGCCGGTGCCGCGTGTGCTCAAGTTCTTTGGATGAGACACACACTTAAAGACTTTGGTATAAATGGTGATACTTGCCCTATCATGGTTGACAACCAAAGTGCAATATGTCTTTCCAAGAACCCGGTACACCATTCCCGTTCGAAACACATAGATGTCCGACACCACTTTTTAGATGATCATGTTGCTAAAAAGGACATCATTTTAGTGTACGTTGAAACCCAAAAGCAAATCGCCGATATTTTCACGAAACCCCTAAAGGAGGACTCCTTTGTGCGGTTGCGTCGAGAATTGGGGATTATGGGTGAATCCGAGATATAGGATTCATGTTTCATTCAATAATCGTCCATGCTATTATATTTCGAAATATTTCGTTCATGATAGACTTATTGGATTTTTCGGGATTTTATGTGATATTTTGAATTTTTGCTCGAACTCATGTTTTGATTGTCGTATTTGAGATTTCGATGTTTAATGGGGTAGTTTAGATGATTATTGAGAGTTTTGCGATATATCGTCCAAGTGTATTGAGGAGAGAACTTGATTATCAACTTTTGGACTCATTTAGTCGGTTTCAGTTCAACCACCAACCGACTAGATTGCCATCTAGTCGGTCAGTAAATGAACGCAGACCGACTAATTCTTGTCAGTTAAACTTGGATTCAGCCACTGTTTGCAACTAGTCGGTTCAAGCTCATTGACCGACCGACTAGATCGTGATCTAGTCGGTCAGTGCTTGAACTGTGACCGACTAGTTGTGCCAGGGACTGTTTGGTCTTTTGTGTTTTCGATCGACTTATTCTCGATCTAATCGAATCGTTTTCATTCTAATCGATCGAAATCCTTTCTCCCTCAGCTTAAAAACCCGACCTCCCTCGTGACCCTTCGTCTTCCAGCCATTTTCCGATCATTCCCGCCGTCGCCGTCCGCCGATCTTCGACCTAGGGTATCCCCTCTACCTCCCTCTCCTATCTAGGGTTCGGTTTCAGCTCTAGGGTTAGGTTTTTCAATTGATTTCATCTCCTAGGGTTTCGATTAGGGTTTCCTAATTTCGGCTATGGTTTCTTCTTTCCGATCTCGTGTGTCGTGTTGTGCCGCGATTATGGCCCGAACACGAATCCCGATCACTCCCTCTAGCCCCTCGCCGATGAACGTAGAACCAAACCCTACGGATACCGATCATCCAACCCCTCTGAAACGCCGAGCTAAGACCACCCAACCTTCGTCGTCTTCGCCTCCTCTCAAGAAGAAGAGGACGACGACAGCCAAGCCTAGAAGTCAACCCAAGCCCAAGCCTAAGCCCAAGACCAAGGATCTTGCCTCTCGTTCTTCTTTCCATACTCCTACCGATTCCGATACCGAGTATAACCCCGAGACAGAGACTCATAGGGAACCCACTCCTCCTACCCATCCCGAGTCTAGCACCCACCCTCGTACATCTACCCGTAAGCCTAAGGGAAAGGCTCCGATGCCAGTGGGCGGTGTCGATATCTCGTTGTGTCGCGACGACCCGATGTGTCTAGCGGCTTACAACTGTATCGAACATTGCCCGTTGCTTCTGGAGCATTTCGTCCAGTTCAGTGACTTCATAGGGTTAGCTGATCTTCTTTCGTCGTCGGGTCTTCTCGATTACCTTCGATATGACCCGAAGGCGAACCCTCACACGTACCCTCATTTAGTGAAGCTTTTCTATGCGAATAGGATCCGGGGTCAGTACGATCAGACCCACTCTATTGAGACGACTGTTTTGGGGACTCCTATAGTCCTCACGGCAGAGATCTTAGGAGAGATTTTGGGTATCTCTTCGTCTGGCCTCCTCCCCTCTGATATCTCTGTTGACGATATTTCTTCCTTAGATCAGACCATCCTTTCTGAGATTTTCCATCAGATTCCTCCTGCCATGATCGGCGTGCCTTCAAAATCTTTCAAGCCGAATGCATGGGTCCTAAACTTGATTCTGAAGTCGTGCTTGCTTCCCAAGTACGGCTCCTCATCTCTCCCGTCCCAGCCCTTTCTGAAGCTGATCTATGCCATATTCATGGTGAGCTCGATTAATTGGGCTCGCATTATACTCGATAAGATTGATTCTTTTGAGTGTATTCGCAAGTCCAGTAAATCGGCTCATATCCCATTTCCGTGCTTGTTGACCCTCGTTTTTCGTCACTTCCATGTCACGTTGCCTCGTGACGATGAGCGTCCCCTTAGTCCTTCCCTGAACGCGACTACCGTCAAGAAATCTCTTGCGGTGCTCCGTCACATTCAGAGGACGACACCTTCAGCGTCTGCGTCTGCCTCTACCTCTGCTGCTCCCTCTGCCACCCTTGATGATGTCGTTCGGTTACTTCGTCGTCACGAGTCTCGTTTGGCTCGTACCGAGGAGGTAGTTTGCCGTATGGCTCGTCTGATGGGTGTTGAGCTTCCTCCTTCTGTTTCTGAGGATGAGGAGTTGGATGAGTTGGCTGAGGAGGACGTTGAGGAGCTTTGTCGTGCTTCCACTCGTGCCCCGAGGGCCCTTCTGGTACTGCTGCTGGTGCTTCCTCTTCCGGTGCTGCTGTTGCTGCTTCGTCTGCTGGTGCCCCCGAGAGCACACCTGTTGCCACCGCTCCTGCGGTGGATACTCCGACTGGTGCTCCTGAGGTCACTCCAGAGATTGCCACTCCTGCCGTCGCTCCTGCTGATATTCCTGACGTTCCTGCTGATTCAGTCACCACCTCTGGTCCTGCTGAGCCTGCAGTTGCTTCTGATCCTCCCGCTGCCTCTTGAGTTTCTTTGAGGCCTCTCCCGATACTCATTGGATGACATATCTAGTTGTGAGAGTTGTTGGGTAGGACAGTGTGGGTGGCTATGTATTTTGGGTCATTTTGATGTCTTTTTGATATTTTTGATGATGTATTTGGATGTCTTTTGATGATGGTATATTTCTTTTGATACTCCGATATCTGTGATATGATGATGTATTTTGTGCTCCGATCGGTGGATCGATGTTTTGTATGTCGGTGATGTACTTTGGTTCATATTATATATATATATACATCGCACTTGACATTTCATTCTATTATGCAATTTATAATTTTTATGTCTCTGATGGTTGAATTCGTCGCTCGACGATATTAACTTGGTTTAATAGAAATTTCTTCTATAGAAACATAGAATTGTTTTCCATGCACTAAATTAACCAAGCATGTTGATATTGGAGAGTATATTCCATAACTCAATCCGTAACAATGATTTGAGTTTTGATGATTTCGTTTTACGATTTTTCGACTATGGTTTCATTGACACGCCTTGATTTTATTCGTATTTATTTGGTGTCACTTGAACCGTCGTCGTATTCTACGACTCCCGTGATTTTAATTTGAGGCCATTATTGTTGTCGTTGTTATCCTCCCGCTCTTTTTGCTTAGGCAAAGGGGGAGAGATATAATAATAACAATGTGCCAAATGAAAATTTAGAGCACTATTCCAAGAATCTAATTTGATATGTTAGATTCAGGGGAGTTAAGATATATAAATGGATTTTCAAATCCGATATTTCAATAACCTACTTTTGGTATTCGATAATTCAATAATCGATTCTCATTTAATATACTTCACTCGTCTGCTTGATGCGTATTATTTTTGTTTAAATTGGAATTAACGTGTCATCAATGCAGGGGGAGTAAGTAAATTTCATTTGAATTATTATTTTTGATTATTATTTATGTTGGTTTGTCATCACCAAAAAGGGGGAGAATGTTGGATATTGGACTCCCCGGATTTGGTTTTGGATGATGAACAAACATAAATATAACGTGTACTAACACTTTGTGAGCGCAGTTATGGAGATCGTCGTCAAATTCACTGAATATCAATTACGACGTCTCAAGACTTCTCAAAGCACGTGATCATATGCCTAAAGCTTCGTTGAAGCCTATGGACCAATTTAGAAGCCATGAAGATTCGATTGAAGCTATTGAAGACGGTATCGTCAAGTTTTATTTATAGTCTTTAAGATTCTTTCGTAGAATGTTAAGCCTTGAGTAGGTCTTACGTTTTAAATCTTCATAACGCTCATATCTTAGCTCTAGGATCTTAGTAGAAGTCCATACAATCCTTCCCGAAGCATCGCGCTTCGATTCGCGACTTCTTGTGCATGTTAGTTGGTTCAAGAAGAAGAACTGACCGACTAGATGGTGATCTATTCGGTCGGTAAAGCTTCTTGGACCGACTAGTTCTTCTCAGTCATTTCCAAGCTCTTTACTGTTTACAGTTAGTCGGTCTAAGTTGACTCACCGACCGACTAGTTTGTGAACTAGTCGGTCAGTGATGCTTCTGTGACCGACTAGTTGAGCTTTCCCTGTTCATGCACATTTGAGCCTAAGCTAATGTTTATCTTTAGTCGGTCTGTGTTCATTGATCGACCGACTAGTTGATGAACTAGTCGGTCAACTCTCCTTCTTGGACCGACTAGTTTAGTTTACTGTACATGCCAAATTTTTCACCATACTTACTGTTTATTGTTAGTCGGTCTATGTTCATTTGGTGACCGACTAGTTGGTGAATTAGCCGGTCAACATTTGTTCTTGGACCGACTAAGTCTCTTTTAGCTCAGACTTCAGTTTTATCTGTTAGTCGGTCTACGTTGAGTAACCGACCGACTAGTTGTGAAACTAGTCGGTCAGCTACTCTTCTTGGACCGACTAGTTCCATTTGTCTGTGCTTTGATCTTTTCTCTGTTCACTCATTAGTCGGTTTAAGTTAATTGACCGACCGACTAGTTGATGAACTAGTCGGTCGGTGGTTGTTCTTTGACCGACTAGTTGGGTTCAGAAAAGAGCCTTTGGAGCATTTAATGACTCGAATTTCTTTCTCTATCTCCTCTATCCCATATATACTTGATGGGCTGCATTCATTGCTGCCAAGGCTGATATTATTGCAAGTTTAGAGATCAAGAGAAATCATTCCAAGCTCATTCAAAGCTCATTTATTCCATTCAATAATCTCTCCTAACTCTTACTTCCAAAGAGAGATTCATTGAGTGTGAAGCCTTCCAAGCCAAGTGCTTGATTCTAGGTCACCAACATCCCCAAAGCTCTCCATCGCTGATCTACATCTTGGAGCTAGGGTTTGGTGCCACTTCTTCCTCAAAATCATCCTTGCCCTAATTCGTAAGCAATACTCAAGGCATAGGTATTTTGTTCGGTAAGAAGTTTTCTTATTTCATTTCATATTTAAATTGTAAGTTTCACTCTCGGTTGTGAGAGTGTGGTTGTGATCCCAGGTTGTGGGAGTCACAAATTACATTTTGTATGATTTGACTTGTGGAGGTTTTTCACAAGTATTTCATAGTGGAAACCTTGAGTTAGGGTTTCTAACTCAAGTATCCAGAGGGGATCCGGGTGGTTGGTACGTAGGATCACCGGGAACAAGTCGGGGAGACTTGGGTGGATCCAAACCCAGTAACATCTCTTGTTAGCATTGTTAATTTTGTTGTTGTCTTCAATTTAAGCTTCCGCAAATTCATTTGGTAGTTGTTTGCATTATAATTAGGAATTATACTCCTTGTTATTTTTAAAGTACTATTAACCCCCCTCTAGTACTTGTGCAGTAGCTTGTAGGGCATTACATGGTCTTCTTGCTCGGCCGAGTGGCTGCTCCACTCGGCCGAGTGGCATGCTGTAGATGCCCAATCTTCTCTGTTTCTCCTCCTCGTCGCTCCTATGGAGTTTCTTCTTCTTCCACCCGTCTCCCATCGTCGAATAGCCCTCAAAAGTGCCTTGGGTGACGCTCCGGAGTGGGTGCAAGTCCCTTAAGCTCATTTTTGCTCCCGATCGCTCCATATTTCCTGAAATCCGACAAAAACAAGAAATAGTGAAAAGTAACGCAATATCGTCGAATACTCGTGAAAATCGCAATATGAGCAATCGAAATGGCGTGAAAACATGCAGAAAAAGGGTGTAAAATATGGAGTGATCAAAATCCCCCAAGCTTACCTCTTACTCGTCCTCGAGGAAGATAAGTAGAGAGACCGACTCGGGAGATGAAAATAAAGAAAATGAAATAAAAAAGAAAGAACACGAGGTGGAAGGGGTCGCTAGATCTTCTCTCAGATCTCAAGCCATAAGCTACACATCACGACAACTTGGAAAATACGAATCACATGCTATAAGGATTTCAAATCTTACATAAACATGGTACTTGCAAGATTTTAAGAACAACAAAAGGGATTCTCTAAATTCATACAATCAATTCATATCTACATCACGCATTTCATAGGATTTAATATACAAATGTTGGCGATGCACTTTTCAATCAGGAGTTATAACTGAAGCATATAAAAATCACACCAAGCATGCAATAGAGAATGGAATAAATCATGGCATTCACATATTTATATCGATTCATAAGAAATCTCCATAACTAAAGTATTTTGCTACGTTTCAGCATTATCAAACTTTCTCATTCGTGCACCTCTCCACTCTAATTTCGCACTCACTCATATGGTCAAATGAATTCACCTCCCCCAAGCTTAGCTTGAAGCATCACATCTAAAGGAATATGATAGTGGAAAATGGGATTTTTGCCTTGGTTTTCCCAAGTATTTTGTGGCTCCAATAATGAGGTAGAGAAACATTTTTCTTTTTCTTTTGGACTTTGTTTCTCATTTTTTCTTTTTGGATTTTTGTAGGAGCTATATGATTTGTATTTTCGGTTTTTGGCTCCTTTTTGGCTTTTTGGACTTTTTGGAGCTAACTTTTCTTTTGTGGGGATTTTTGGGAAATAGATGCGATATAAGTAGCTTTAGGAGGTGAACTCAAGTGACATGTAGAGAATAAAAAGATATATGTGGAGAAAGAAATAATGTAACACTCGGTTCACTCTAAGATGTGCAAGAACAGTTCAATAAAATAATACTTCAACTAAAACTCATATGTAAGTATGAATATTCTCAATCATCTCAATAAAAAGCGAAGTCAAGCGGTAAAGAGTACTTTCATATCAAGCATGCAACAGAAGGTGAATAAGATAATAAGGCAGATGCTTCCGTTATACAATTGAAGCGTGAATCTTGGAGCACTTCTAACAAAAGCATACCAAACACTAATCCATATATTCAGCTTCAATTAATATCATGCATTCATATAGAGGAATCATCAAAAGAATATATAAGCAAGCACATGGATCGTAGGACTATGAAATACTCTAAGTAGCATGGCAAGGAATAATAAGCATCATGATGGTTGCCAAAGCAATAAGAGACATCATCATAAGGAACAAATCTAGCGAAAGGAGGAAAAGAAAATAAAGATATAAAATAAAAGAGAGGAAAGAAAAGAAAAACAAGCACACAATATGATGCATGAACACACATAAAAGGAAAATAAGATGGAAAAATCAAAAAGATGATGCAAAAATTTTGAAAAATTTTAAAAATCCTAAAATAAAGTAAAAATACAACTAATGCATCTAAATGGCATGGAAATGCACTCCCCCAAGCTTAAACTTCACATTGTCCTCAATGTGATCATAATGAAAGAATATGAGGAACAACGATAATAATAAGGGGGAGAATGAAAAATGATGTTATGAATGACATGAAATCCTAATGCAACTACATGCACATGCAATGATGCATGAGAGCGCCTTCCCCCAAGCTAAACCAAACAATCCTATTCAAATGACTTGACCAAAAATGTCATGGCTTTACAAAGCGTAATCAAGTCAAACGAATAAGAAAGTAAGTTTTCACTTGAAAGAAATGCTCGAATGTGGTGAGCAAGAAGGATATGACACATCAAAATATAAAGAGGGCAATAATATAATGGGTTTGGGGTGTAAATGATTATTGTGGCCGTCATATGATGTGATATTTATACAAACAAATCTATACGGTCCTCTCGCTGTCGAGAGGATTCGTGTTTATTGAAAACATAAAATTTTACACTATTGCTACACTACTGGATTGATATCACCTATAGCAAAAGGCGGATCAAGTATCTTTGTCGGTGCCGGCAACTGCTCCAACTGCTCCTTCTGTGGCTCCGCCAGGCGCATGTGTCCACGGACTCCATCAGACTCCAGCAATGCGGCTCCCAGCACCTCTCCAAGGACTCCACCTGTACCCTGCAAGAGATAAGCCGCATCAATCTGATGTGGATAATTCTTCCCCAAAATAAATGTATTCCAAAGAGGGTCATCAACATAAGTATTTAAAATTAAAAATGGTTGACAATACTTCCCTGGAAATAAATCTCTACTCTCGTGTACCACGTCGATCAACTCTTTGTTGTTCACCTCAGGTTGTTCAAGTAGCTTGGGCATATAAGCGTAGATCTCATCAGGCAGCTCCTCATCATCGACAGACTTATCCCATCGCACCTCCTGATCATATTCAATAGCGTCCATAGGTGCTAACTCCTCGCTCTCCTCCTCGTATACGTCCCATCGTACCTCTTGATCGTATGTACATGAATCCTGCAAAAGGCACGATGAGTCGTCAAAATCTGAATCATAAAAAACATCATACACGGGAGGAGAATCAAATGTAGGAGATGAGGCAGTAACGAGATCTCCCTGAAGGGGAGCCATAAGCTCTGTGGGATTGTCCTTAGCATCAGTGGAAGAGTGGTCCTCTGAGGGATACTCAGCCTCTGTAGAAGGTGGGAATGGCTGTGGTAGCTCGAAAGGAGGGGGGCGCAATTCGGGCTCCATCTGTGTACATATGTCATCGTCCAAAGTCACGTCCTCCTCGATGGTCTGCTCCACTACTGTATGCATGACCTCCACAATAATATCCTCTGATGGTATAGGCTGCTCTGACTCAGGTGGGTGGCAGGGGGAGGCGACGATGGCATAAGGTGGCTCTATAGGCTCATGTATCTCGACCATGGTGTAAAAAAGGGTCTTGTGCCCCTCAATTAGAGCGTAGACTCCATCATCAATTGTGCCTGTGGAAGAGATACAATGAGTAATAAAGTTTTGAAATTCAAGCTCAAAAGGATCACCTGCCGTTATTGTCAATGGACCGGAATTTCGAACTATGTCGACAATGCTTCTCAATAGGTCCGTGTACGTGTCCTCCTTTGACAGCTCAGATGTCTCTATTTGTGGAGTGTTGATGGTGTAAAGGTGGATATGATCACCTTCAAGTGAAGCATACACTCCATCTATGATAGTAACTGCGCTAGAGACATTAGCCATAACAAAATCGATGAATACTTGGTTGTATGGTTTACTTACCGTAACGGTTAGTGAACCGGTAGATCAAGCATCATCTATCATTTGCTCCAAGGCTGCTGCCAACTGTAGATCACTGAACTTCCCCACTTGCATCCTCTTCAAAAACTCACGTGAGTGTCCCTTTAGCCTTCTAGTAAAGATATCAAATAGCGTGGAGTCATTCCACTCGTGGTCTGACTCCGTCTGGAACATTTCTAACATTCCTTCAAACCTAGGCAAGGCTTCCCCGAAGGATTCTCCATCAGCCTGATAGAATGCAGCGAGATATATGTAGGATTGTATAGAGCCCACTCGCATTTTCTTTGGAAGCACCATCGCTGCAACAACTGTACCTGATCAATCAAAGTAAATAACCTGGAAAAGACGTCAGATGTACAAAGAGAGATAAAGATAATAATAGCAGGTGGTGGGAAAAAATTTCTCTCAATGTTTTTTTTATTTTTATTTTTTTGATTTTTTAATGTAATCTAATCAACCTAATTGTGACAAATTGGCACCCAACGGGAAACACCTCCCCGGCAACGGCGCCAAAAACTTGATCGCGCCCCGGATACACGTCCCAGAGCGGCGATTGTAGTTTTACCGCAAGCGCACGGTCAAGTGGCGAGCGGGTATCGAACACGAGGAGGTGGTGTTGGCTCCAATCTATCCTAGGTTGGTTTGACTATGAATGTATTATTGGTGGAGATTGTTATGGAGTGATATAATGGAAAAGGTGGTGGATGTCGGTGTCGGAGATAAAGAAGTCGGATAAAATATCGATTCAGATACAATACAATAAAAGAGTCTCGGGCTAGGGAATCCCCACTACGGATCGTCATTCGTCATTGTGAATAGTGAATCTCAATATTACTAGGCTTGTGTCGAGGTGAACTAGTCGTAACTGAATATAGAACCAAGCTCACGCTCTCGCGCTATTGTCGGTCTATAGCAACCTAGATTAGGGCCCAATCTCTTGTAAACCCTAACCTAAGCCGCTAGCATGAAGATCGACATCATCGTCCAATCGCTCCTCGAGTCCACTCTCGTGCAAACTCGAGTTACGATCTAGGTTGTGATAGTTCGTATTCGTCCAATCTCTTGCAAACGAATATGGGTATAGATTTACAATTAAAAATCCTAGCTTTGGTCCAATCTCTTGCAAACCAAATCTACAGAAATCCAATTATAAATCTAAATCGAATATCTAGGCATTCCCATCGATTAGAATCCAATCTCTTGCAAATCCCAAATCGATGGAAATCCCTAACTATCCGTAGTAAATCAATCACAACCTAACCTCCTAGCAATTCTAGCAATTTAGAAATTCATTCATCACAAATATGAAATTAGATCCATAGGGTTCATCCCCAAACCCTAGAACAACAAATCTACTCTAGCATAGCAATAAGGATATGAGAATCAATAGAAATCATTGCTTGCATACAAAAAGATAGAAAAACAAAGATTCAAATAAAAAGAAGAAAATACTTAGCTTGATGAAGATCTTCAATCCAAAATACAAGCTTTTAGATCCAAGAGGGGGCCTAGGGCATGGCCTAACCTCTAAAATAATCCTAAGAAAAACATATGGGGGCTAAGAAAACATAATGGGGATCCCCCTCTAATGGTGGCTACAAAACCCTTAAATACTCCCCCAAAACCCTAGCAAGAAACCCTAGAAAACCCCCCAAATTCGTGCCCAAAAACAGCCCAAACCGCAACTTAAAATTTGGGCCCGTCGCCGACTCGGCCGAGTGGAAAATGTGACTCGGCCGAGTGGAAATTCCAGCACTGCAGCATCAACTTGCAGAAATTCTCCAGATTTCATCCGACCTCCGATTTGCGCGTTCTTGGCGGCATTGTAATCGTCATGAAGTCTACTATCCATAAAAATATGAGAAAAATACTTTTCTTGCTGGAATGATAGCAGATTTCAAAAGAGTGGGAGGATGTCTGAAAATCTGGTCGCTGCATGTCCTCGGCATCACTCGGTCGAGTTGACTTCTCTACTCGGTCGAGTGGGCTTCTCTACTCGGCCGAGTGACAGACCCTGTAGAATTCCAGTAAGTCAGGGATCTTGGGGGCCTGTCTTCGGAGGTGACTCGGTAGAGTGGCTTTATCACTCGGCCGAGGGGCATTCGGTACTCGGCCGAGTCAGAACCGTCAAAAGCCTATACATTTCCAGTAAGTCGGCCTCTTTTGATGGTGGATTTCTTATGCCACTCGGGCGATGCGATCTTCTTACTCGGTCGAGTGGGAAATCATCCCTCGGCCGAGTGCACGCCCAATTCCTTTTGTTGGAGCGTGTCCGGTCTGGTCGGCCGAGTGGTCTTCTTGCTCGGCCGAGTGGCTGCTCCACTCGGCCGAGTGGCTGCTCCACTAAGCTGAGTGGCATGCTGTAGATGCCCAATCTTCTCCGTTTCTCCTCCTCGTCGCTCCTACGGAGTTTCTTCTTCTTCCACCTGTCTCCCATCATCGAATAGCCCTCAAAAGTGCCTTGGGTGACGCTCCGGAGTGGGTGCAAGTCCCTTAAGCTCATTTTTGCTCCCGGTCGCTCCATATTTCCTGAAATCCGACAAAAACAAGAAATAGTGAAAAGTAACGCAATATCATCGAATACTCGTGAAAATCGCAATATGAGCAATCGAAATGGCATGAAAACATGCAGAAAAAGGGTGTAAAATATGGAGTGATCACCAGTCAATGCCAAGAATTGCATCGAAATTGGATAGGTCGTGGACGATGAAATCAGCATACAATTCGTGTCCACTAACTACCAATGGGCAAGGTCTACACCCAAGTGCAACCTTCACTACACCATTCCCAGTCGTGATGTTCCAACACTTGGGAAGTGTGTAGGTGGGTATCGAGTGTTCGACTACGAACTTCCGTGACAGGATGCACATGGAAGCTCCAGAGTCGAATAGGGTCAGGGCTGGGTGAGAAGAAACTAGGATAACACCTAAGGGAATCATGCAACTATATCAAACAAAGAAACTAACTAATCAAACATAAATGCAGAAAAGGAAAGATTAGTTTAGGGGTTACCTGCAAGCACGTCGTCAACGGCCTCAGCCTCAACGGCTATCATAGTGTAAGCTCGACGCACCGGGGGTTGGCCTGCTGAAAGGCTTGCTTCTGTGGTACCAGAGGTGGTCCTCGCTGGCCAGGTGCAGGCACTGGTCTCTGAGCGGGTCCAGGTGCAAGTGATGTCCGTTGAACAGGTCCAGGTGCCCCAGCAGGCATAGGTCAAGAACCTCGGGGGTAGTCCCTCGCAACATGGGCAGGCGATCCACAAACCAAACACTGATTCAACATCCTCCTGCAGTCCTTCTTCACATGGCCAAGCTTGCCACAGAAGTGGCAAGTCAGCTCAGATCGGTTGAAAACAGGTGCAGCTGGCCTCTTGAACTGGGTGGTCTGGACTGGATGTACACCGGGCCTAGGTGCACTCCTCAGCATCTCCATCGGGCGCTTGCCCGCCTGACGTGCCTTCTTCAGAGTAGCTACCTGCTCCTGGTTCTTCGCAGCTACCAGGACATCCTCATGAGTGGAAAAAGTATTCCCGGACAGCACACTCTGGATGTCCAGATCCAAGCCCTGTAGGAAAGGTTGTGCACAGTCCTCAGGTTCTTTCACCATGGCAGGAGCATATCGGCTCAGCATAGTGAACTCCGCCTCGTACTCGTCAACAGTCATAGTACCCTGCTCCAGGTTGATGAAGTGACTCTCCATCATTCGCTTCGCAGACTTGGGAAAATACTGTAAGGATCCTGTCTATGGGGAAAACACTAGAATGGGGTTGAATAGTGTTTATGCAAATTTAATAGGAATTTATGCCAAATAAAATGCAATCCAACAAATAGTGCGGAATAGAAAACAACCCAAAGAGAAACACACGCAAACGCAGTTATGTTTCAAGGGTTCGGATTACCCAAGTCAACTCTCGACTTGTTCCCAGTAATCCTACGTCCCTACCACCCGAATACCATCGGATACTCAAGTTAGAACCCTAACTTGAGGTTTCCTTAAAACCCACTTGTAGCAACCCTACAACTGCAATCGAAGACAATCGATGTCCTTGACTCCCACAACCAGGGAGCAAGCAAAAACCACACTCACAACCGAGAGCACAATTCAAATAATGAAGTTATGAAATCTGAAAGCAACACTTACAATCACATATGCCTTGAAGTAGAACTTGAAGGAGAAGTGTGATGTGTGTTGAAGAACTCTCTTGGAAGAGAGGAGGAAAGCCCTTTCTCTTGACTGCACCAAATGCCTAGAGGATCAATCTTTGGTTCTAGGTTGGAGAGCAAGAGAATCAGATTTAGAAATGCTAAGGGCTTTGGATTTGAAAGCTTTGATCTTTGGAAAAGAAAGCTTGAAGGATTTTGCAATGAATGAGTGTGTAACCTTCCAATGAAACAGTAGAAGCACTATTTATAGCTTTCTCACATCCACAAAACAGTTTAGGCAAAAACCCAATCGAAATCCGTGAGAAAAATCTCAACGGATATAATCTGAACTTGCAATAGTCGACTGATGAACAAAACACAGTCGACTACTGCACAGTCAGCAAGGGTAGGTGAGAATTCATAACGGTAACTTACCACGTGGACAGTTGACTGATGAAGCCAAGACAGTCGTCTGTAAAACCAACAGGCGACTGTATATTCTTCGACAGGCGACTAGCCGAGAGAAGAGTAAGTTAGAAGAAGTACTGGAAATCTCACAAGATACAGGACAGACGACTGATGCAAGGAACACAGTCGACTGTTAATCAGAACAGGCGACTGTATAACCTTAAACAGACGACTGTCACAGACAGGAGAAATTTCCGGAGAGCTAAGTCAAAGATTAGACTTACAGACAGGTGACTGTTGCAGCATAGACAGTCGAATGATCTAATATACAGTCGACTGTATATACAGCATAAGTCGACTGGCCGTAGAAATCGGATCAAACAGAGTTTGGGCAAGGAGAGACAGACGACTGATGAACCACTCACAGTCGACTGTCGCTAAGACATGCACCTGATAAACGTTCAACAGTGGCATGTGCCAGATAATCAGAGAGGACCCAAAAACTACATTGTAATAGTCTGTGCATAACAGGCGACTGTAGAACAAAACACAGTCGACTGTTTTTGAGACAGGCGACTGGAAACTGTTAAGCAGTCGGCTGTTATAAACAATCCTAGCACAAACAAAAGAGAAATGGATTGCGATCAAAGGACGAAGGTCTAGAGATGTCCTATGACCGAAAGTAGATGTGTGTGAGTGCTCCATCATAGTTCTACTTCTAAGCTACATACTAGAAGAGATAAAAAAAATTACATTGACGAATAATCTCTTCTTTCCATCGTATGAGCTTGAAGGCTTTACGGAGCTTCAAACATCAATCTACGATCATCCAATTCATATCATTTGCCTTCAATCACGTTTGTGAGTCATCCATTGCTAGTTGATCTTCATAGTAAGCTTAGACAATGGATTAACTGCAAAATAGGGGATTAGTCACAAGTATTTATGTTTGCTCATCATTAACACCAAGTAGGGAGAAGTCCAATACTCAACATTCTCCCCCTTTTTGATGATGACAAACAAACATAAACAAAAAGATAAATAGTTGTGCGTAATGAAAACTTACTCCCCCCCACATAGATGCCAATCAAGTTAGTCAACAAATATTAGATCATCTATATAGTAATTGAAGCAAATGAGTGAGATAAGAAATGAATTTAATTCAAGGAATCTAGGAAGTAAAATCCATATTCATTGTAATCTTACTCCCCCTGAATCTAAGGTATCAAAAATCTTAGATTCAATCTTAGAACATACTTAGCACATCCATTATGAATCTTGTATGTTTATTTCTCTCCCCTATGGCATTATCCAAAAAGGTGGGAGCAAATAACAACAACAATAATAGTGCTAAAATACGAACTAACAACAATCAAGGAGTTAAAGATATATCGAATCAAAAACTCATAAAGTCTCATCATATACATGTGTGAGTAAAGGAATTGAAATCCAATATCAATATTTTAGATATTCGAAATGAAAATAATTTTCACATATTCATCACATCAAGGAAATAGCATGAATTATCCAATATCAAATTCTTGTATTGTCTCAAAAACATTGCGAGAAGAGTGAAACATTCATAGAGACAAAAATATCATATATCACACAGACGTTAATCAATATAGCATAGTGTGACATAAAAGAGAGATACAACAACATATATAATATAAAACAGCTGAGTACATCAACGGATGGTCATCAACATGGCCATCCCAAAAAGATACATCATGATCAACAAAAAAATAGCTACATCATGACAACATCAAAGACTGTATCAATACACATATATATAAGTATCACATACATCATCATCCATCATACAACGACAAAACATATATCATCACTCATAAATATCGATCTAAGGGTGAGTGTCTCCAGGGTCTGCGGACGAGGGGGCAGGCTCTGACTCAGCAGGAGTGTCCTCTGGAGAAGGAACAGATGAAGCAACAGCAGCAGCAGTAGCATCTTGTGTAGAGGCAACACCAGGAGGCTGAGAGGGCACAAGGGTCTGAGGAAGATACTGTCTCAAATCCTCAGGGAAGGGAATTCCCTGATGGAGGAGAGAGAGAGACAGCAGCCGGTAAATACCAGAGAGCATCGACATAATAGTATCCTGAGGCGGTGGAGCAGATGATGACGAAGGCAAATCGGCTGGAGGCACAGTGGATGAGGATGGAGCAGAGATAGTCTTCCTCTTCTTCGAGGCAGTCTGCAGAGCCGAAGAGGACTTCAACTTCGCAGAAGCGTCGAGGAGAGGGCCAAAGGGCATGGGCTCGTAATGGGTCAGGTCAATACCAAAGTGACGGAAGACACGAGTCAAAAGACCACCAAATGGAATGTGAGACGAGGAGGACGTGAACTCAACCTTTTCCATCCTGTCAAGGAGGACACCGGCCCAGTTCACGGGCATGCCAGAGAGAATAGCATACATACACTTTAGTATATCCTGAGACGGCTGATCGGACGATCCATATCTCGGCAGAATTTTGGACTTCACCACTAGGTGAACAGCCCAACCCCGTGCAGAAAACATGGATGATCTGACACCCGAATCAAGAGCTAAAGGAACCTCTCGAAACATATCCCGGAGAACGGACTGATCAAGATCGTCAATCTCAGAGAAGCTGATATCAGTGGGGAGGGAACCGACAGAAGGAATCCTAAGGATAGTCCCTAAAAGAGAGGGAGTGAGCTGAATGTGGGTGCCCTGGACGACAGTATCGAGGATGCCAGTAGTCGAATACTCACCGCGAACGCGGTTCGCATAGAAGAGCTTCACCAGAAATGGGTAGGCTCTGGGGGACTCGCTCTGAGAGAAGCGAAAAAGATCGGCCAGATGAGTAGCGGACAGAATGTCAAACAGTCTCTCAGCAGTGAATGCGGGGAAAGCAATGTACCGCTCCCTAAGTAGATTGATCCCAAGAAGAGAATGGAACTTTGCCAGACAAAGGTCGTCTCTGCAAACGGGAACCAGGGGATCAGAGGGGGGTACAGCAGGAGTTTCTTCAGACGAACTGGATGCAGAAGGAGACACATGAGGAATCTCAGCAGCAGGCTCACTGATGTGAACACCAGTAGGCTTGCGCTGACGACGAATCAAAGGCTGAGCATCGCTTGAAGAAGAAGAAGGAGAATAACCCGACGATGAAGAACGTAAGGGTGACCGGGCATGCTTGGTTCGAGCTTTGTAGGGTTTCTTTCTCTTGGCTATGAGTTTCTTAGGTGCCATAGGTTGTTTAGAAGCAAAGATCTTCTCTTTTCCTTTAGGTTTAGGAGCCATAGGAACAAGAGAGGAAAAACAATCGCAACAAACGGAAACAACGGAGGTCAAGAGAGAGAAAGCACACCAACCGAGTGAAGTCAGACGATTGCGAAGATGAAGATCAAATACGACGGAAGAGCACGACTGACAGCGACGATTGGGAGGAGATCGACGGTTGAGGACACGAAATCGACTGATTTTGTAGAGAGAATCGAGCGGGAAGTTGAACGGTCGATGCGGAGGAGAGAGAATAGTCGAGGTGAAATGATCGCGTCGATTGAATATAAATTAGGGAAAATCAATCTGAGCCGTTGGATCAAAAAATCGATGGCTCGGATCAAATCAAATGAACCGACATAGCATGAGACAGTCGACTAGAGAATAAAAGTCAGTCGACTGTAAGAAGTGATAAAATTAATTCTCAGAAAGATGGGCAGTCGACTGGCAAGTAAAATGCAGTCGCATGTCCGCTGGACAGTCGACTGACATATACTCAACAGTCGGCTGGCCGAGAATTAATACAGACCACAAGAAAAACAGAGAATACTGTAAAAAGTTTGACAGAGAGTACAGTCGCCTGATGACTAAATTGCAGTCGCCTGTTACATTAACAGTCGACTGTAAAACAGTCAACAGTCGGCTGAGTGAAAGATATCAAATTTCATATGAAGGATATAGAGTAGGGCAGTCGACTGTCAAAATAAACACAGTCGTCTGTCCTGGTCCAAAAATGCACAATGAGATAGAGTTCCAGAGAATAAGAACACTCACCCAAGGACCTATACTCTAATCACAAATACATCTTACAATCATTATGAAAACAGTAAATCTATTGAAACACAAATTATTCCAATCAACTTTGAAAAGTCATGAAATCAAATAAGTCACAATTGCCTTTCTTAATCTCATAAAACAATAAAGCACATGAAGAAAGACAATCAAATATATATGAGCTCAATAAGGAGTTATATCATGAAAATTGAGCTTCTAGATCTCAGATTCACCCATAATTCCCAATTCTCCATGCAACCTCACAAATGAATCTTCTTTAAGAGGTTTAGTGAAGATATCGGCAATTTTTTTTTGGGTTTCAATGTACTCTAGGATGATGTCCTTCTTAGCTACATGATCATTTATAAAATGGTGTCTTACGTCTATGTGTTTGGTACGGGAGTGGTGTACCGGATTCTTGGAAAGACAAATAGCACTTTGATTATCAACCATGATAGGGCAAGTATCACAATTGACATCATAGTCACTAAGAGTGTGTCTCATCCAAAGAACTTGTGCACATGCAAGACCCGCGGCAATATATTCCGCTTCAGTCGTGGACAATGACACCAAATTCTGTTTCTTAGAGAACCAAGAAACTAAGGAATTTCCTAAGAAATGGCATGTGCCACTAGTACTTTTCCTATCGGACTTGCATCTGGCAAAGTCGGCATCACTATATGAGATTAACTCATATGTGCTAGACTTAGGATAAAGTAACCCATAATCTAGGGATTGATTGAGATAACGAAATATTTGTTTAACCGCAATCAAGTGTGACTCCTTAGGTCTTGCTTGATATCTAGCACAAATACATACAGAAAACATGATATCAGGCCTACTAGCGGTTAAGTAAAGTAAGCTACCGATCATACCTCGATATAGACGAACGTCTACATCTTTTCCGCTTTCATCCTTGTGTAGATGTGTAGTAGTACTCATGGGAGTCCGTTTGCTTGAAGACAATTCCATCCCGAATCGCTTAATAAGCTCCCATGTGTACTTTGTCTGATGTATGAAAGTGCCATTCTCCATTTGTCGAATTTGCAATCCAAGGAAGTAGGTGAGCTCTCCCATGTGGCTCATCTCAAACTCATCCTTCATAGATTTGGAAAATTCTTGACAAAGATGAAAGTTAGTAGAACCGAAAATAATGTCATCTACATAAACTTGAATCAAAAGAATGTCATTTTCATAATCTTTAATGAAAAGTGTAGAATCAACTTCTCCCATTTTAAAACCTAAATTCAAAAGAAAGGTCTTAAGGCGATCATACCAAGCTCTAGGAGCTTGTCTCAATCCATACAACGCTTTCTTAAGTTTGAAAACATGGTTTGGAAATTTCTCATGAATAAAACCGGGAGGTTGAGAAACATAGACTTCTTCATTTACAAATCCATTTAAAAATGCACTTTTAACATCCATTTGGAATAATTTAAAATTCTTATGGGATGCAAAAGATAAAAGCAACCTAATAATTTCTAATCTAGCTACGGGGGCAAAGGATTCTTCGAAATCAATACCTTCCGCTTGCCGATAGCCTTGAGCTACTAACCTTGCTTTGTTCCGTGTGATTACCTCGTTTTCATCCGTCTTGTTCTTGAAGATCCATTTGGTCCCAATAGCTTGGTGACCACTTGGAAGAGGTACAAGTTCCCAAACTTCATTTCTCTCGAATTGCGCTAGTTCTTCTTCCATAGCCACTATCCAAGAACTATCCTCACAAGCTTCTTGAATGTTCTTTGGCTCAATGGTAGAGACGAATGCGCAATGGGAGAATTCTTCAATTCTTGATCTCGTTCGAACACACACCAATATCTCCAATGATTTGGTTATGAGGATGGTTGCGAACGGTTGGATAAGCTTTGGGTAAACCTGGATCACTAGGAACAACTTCAAAAACTTCGTTAGAAGTGTTAGTCTCAACAATATTATCATTAATCTTGACATTATTAAGAGAATCACAAAGAATGTCTACATTATCATCATCAACATGAGGAAAATCAAAATCTTCATAAAACGATACGTGAAGTGATTCCTCAATCGTTGAAGAAGTTTTGTTGTATATCCGGTAGGCTTTGCTACGTGTGGAATATCCAACAAAGATTCCTTCATCGGATCTTGGCTCAAATTTGTCTAAATTACCAAAGGTGTTCTTTATAAAACATTTTGAACCAAAGACACGAAAATATTTCACTTGAGGCTTTTTATCGTAAAACAACTCAAAACAAGTTTTGTTTGTTCGGGGTCTCACTAGGATTCTATTGAGCACATAACATGTCGTGTGCACCGCTTCTGCCCAAAATTGTAGTCCTAAAAGACTATCATGGAGCATAGTGCGAGCACACTCAATAAGAGTCCTATTCTTTCTTTCTACAACACCATTCTGTGGTGGTGCACAAGGAAAGGAAAAGTTATGAGTTATCCTGGAGTCATCACAAAACTTAGTAAAAGATTCATTCTCAAATTCTCCTCCATGATCACTACAAATAGTGATAATGGTGGATCCTAAAAGATTCTGAATCTTCTTTGCAAATTTGGTAAACTCTTCATGAGCTTCATTCTTATTAGTTAAGAATGAAACCCAAGTAAATCTAGAAAAGTCGTCAACGACAACTAGTCCATAATGAGCATTACCTAAAGAAGCGGTTCTAGTTGGCCCAAACAAATCTAAATGTAGAAGTTCTAGGGGCCTCTTAGAAGTAATCCCTTATTTAAGCTTAAATGAAGATTTACTTAGTTTACCTCTTAGACATGAATCACAAAAGTTTTTCTTATTAAAAGCAATCTTAGGAAAACCTTTGACTAGATCATGCTTAGCTAACTTATATAAGTGCTTGAAGTGAACATGACCAAAACGGCGATGCCATAATAGTTGTTCACTTGTGTTAGCAACTAAGCAATGTTCTACGGTTTTAGGCAAGCTTAAATAATAAATATTTTTACGCCTAATACCGAAAAATAAAACATTTGAATCACAATCAACAATAATACACAATCCTTCTCCGAAGTTAACCTTATAACCTTTGTCACAAAGTTGACTTATGGAAATGAGGTTGTGACATAAACCACTAACAAGATAAACATTAGTAATTAGGGGTTTGGAAGGATTACCAACGATACCTACTCCAATGATGGTTCCCTTTTGATTACCTCCAAAAGTGACCGTTGCACTATCTTTGATGCTAATCACTTCGGAGAGAAATGAGGGATCTCCCGTCATGTGTTTGGAGCAACCGCTATCAAGAATCCATCCTTTCCCTTTAGAGCTAATAAGACATTTATTGCTCTTCTTCTTTCTCTTGGGTACCTATATAATATACCATAAGCTTATGGTACCCAATGTTTGTTGGGTCCAAGGGGATTAGCCCTTTGGAAGCCAAGTCCAAGTGGACTTCCGCTTCCCAACATAGTTACTATTTCTAATTACATTATGAAAGTAGGAATCAACATAAGCATTCCTAACATTTAGACTAGTGTTCTTAGGACCCCAAATAGTGTACATCTTGGGAGTCCTATTCCTAGTTGCATGCATATGAGTTGGATTTCTATGTGGTGCATGCTTCTTAGGAACATGATTTCTAGCATATATACGAGGTGGAGGATATGCATTGTACATTCTTGAATGATATGAATTCTTGGGAGCATGCATATTATATGAAGGATATTGATCGTGCATGACATGTGGAGAATTATCATATATGAAAGAATGATGTGTATGAACATATGGGTGTGTGGGAGCGCGTACATGAGTATTTCTTATGTGTGGTTGTGTACGTGTCCGTGGGTGCGGAGCATAAAATGTGTCATGATTATCCACTTGTGAAGTAGGATGTTTCCTACGTGGATGAGTATTAGTGTACATATAAGCATGGCCTTGCTTTTGGTTTCCACCCTTAGTGGGTTTCTTGCCAAAAGGAAGAGAAAGTGATGTGATGACATTCTTGGTAGGATTGCTACATATAGTGTCTTTGACACCACTTGTGGATGCACCAGAGGAAGGCCTCACAAAATCTATAGTGACACCACTGTAGGAGGTGCGATCATTAGATGCATTTGCTTTAACAAATCCAAGGCCAACACGATGTGTGGCCAGAAATTGATTTGCAAGCAAATCATCCAATTGTCCTTGTCCCTTATTGAATCTCACAATACGGGAGGACATGAGCTCATATTTCTCCTTTAAAAAAGAAATGTTGGTATCCAAGGTGGACACCCGTGCTTTGAGCTCGTGCACTTGGGTTTTAAGAGAATCATTCTCTAATCCCAATTGTGTGTGGCGTGTAACTAGATCACTATTATCCATGGGATGTGTTTGATCTAGTTGAGATTTGAGGGAATTCACCTCATTTCTCAGTGTGACATTTTGAGAAGCTAAGTTTGCTTTCTCAAGGGTTAAAGTATCAACAATGGTGTCATTGTTGATAATGCATGGAATGGATGACTTGCTAACTTTTGATTTCTTTAAGCTAGAATATCTAAGCATTAAAGATTGGTATTTAGCAAATAGTTCTTCATTAGCTATGCGAAGTTCATCCATTGTTACCTCGGTGTTATCCATATCGGAATCACTCTCATCCGAGAGTGGGTCTTCAAGTGCCATGAAGCACATGTGGGCGCTCTCACCCTTCTCATCAATGGAATCGCTTGATGAGTCATCACTTGAGTCATCAAAGGTACCGACGAGTCCTTTCTTCTTGTCTTTCTTTTTCTTGTTGGACTTGTGGTACTTTGGTGCCTTCCACTTTTCTTTGTTGTTTAGCATTGGGCAATCCCTCTTGATGTGCCCTGGCTTATTACACTTATAACAAAGAGAGGAAGTAGCATTAGTAGATTCAAAACATTTGTTGGAGGGAAATTTACCTTTGCGGAAGAAGCATTGGAACTTCTTCGCCATTTGGGCCATTTCACCCAAATCCATCTCGTTCTCGGATTCATCACTTTCGGAGGATGACGAATTGGTGTTGAACGCCAAAGCTTTCTTCTTGGCCTCCGAGGGATTCATCATGGCTCGAATCTTCAATCGGTTATCCCGTCTTACTTCGTAAGACATAAGAGTCCCGATGAGATTCACCACGGTGTAGTTCTTCAAATCATTGACCTCTTCAATGGCGATTGCTCGTCTTTCCCATTTGGAGGTCATCCCCATGATAATCTTCCTTACATTTTCAGGTTCGGTGTAGATTTGGCCAAGGGCTTCCAATTCGTTTGTGATGTCGGTAAAGCGTCCGTACATCGACGCAATGCTCTCATTTTCCTGCATGTGGAACAAGTCGAAGTTTTGCACGGCAACATATAACTTTGAAAGCTTTACCTTATTCGTTCCCTCGTGGGTAACGATGAGATGGTTTCAAATTTGATATGAACTCTTACATGTGCATATCTTGTTGAACTCATTCGAGTCCAATGCACAATGAAGAGCGTTCATTGCTTTAGCGTTGTTGACTTCGACGGACTTTTCGGAAGTCGTCCATTTCTCGAAATCATCTTCAGAGGGCTCGACATACTCCTTGTGGAGAGTTCTCCAAAGAGAAGCACTCCTAAGGAATGTCTCCATCCTACACTTCCTATAACCAAAGTTAGTACCATTGAAACGTGGAGGACGTACCGTATATTGACCTTCGAAAAGTGTGGACGCTCCATCACAGTCGTGATTGTTGTACGTAGGCGGCGGAGGAACGTTGTTGTTGTTGGATGCCATAGATAAAACCTTGCACTCTGATACCAATTGTAAGGATCCTATCTATGGGGAAAACACTAGAAGGGGGGTTGAATAGTGTTTATGCAAATTTAATAGGAATTTACGCCAAATAAAATGCAATCCAACAAATAGTGCGGAATAGAAAACAACCCAAAGAGAAACACATGCAAACACAGTTATATTTCAAGGGTTCGGATTACCCAAGTCAACTCCCGACTTGTTCCCGGTAATCCTACGTCCCTACCACCCGGATACCACCGGATACTCAAGTTAGAACCCTAACTTGAGGTTTCCTTAAAACCCACTTGTAGCAACCCTACAAGTGCAATCGAAGACAATCGATGTCCTTGACTCCCACAACCAGGGAGCAAGCAAAAACCACTCTCACAACCGAGAGCACAATTCAAATAATGAAGTTATGAAATCTGAAAGCAACACTTACAATCACTTATGCCTTGAAGTAGAACTTGAAGGAGAAGTGTGATGTGTGTTGAAGAACTCTCTTGGAAGAGAGGAGGAAAGCCCTTTCTCTTGACTGCACCAAATGCCTAGAGGATCAATCTTTGGTTCTAGGTTGAAGAGCAAGAGAATCAGATTTAGAAATGCTAAGGGCTTTGGATTTGAAAGCTTTGATCTTTGGAAAAGAAAGCTTGAAGGATTTTGCAATGAATGAGTGTGTAACCTTCCAATGAAACAGTAGAAGCACTATTTATAGCTATCTCAAATCCACAAAACAGTTTAGGCTAAAACCCAATCAAAATCCGTGAGAAAAATCTCAACGGATATAATCTAAACTCGCAACAGTCGACTGATGAACAAAACACAGTCGACTGCTGCACAGTCAGCAAGGGTAGGTGAGAATTCATAACGGTAACTTACCACGTGGACAGTCGACTGATGAAGCCAAGACAGTCGTCTGTAAAACCAACAAGTGACTGTACATTCTTCGACAGGTGACTGGCCGAGAGAAGAGTAAGTTAGAAGAAGTACTGGAAATCTCACAAGATACAGGACAGACGACTGATGCAAGGAACACAGTCGACTGTTAATCAGAACAGGCGACTGTATAACCTTAAACAGACGACTGTCACAGACAGGAGAAATTTCCAGAGAGCTAAGTCAAAGATTAGACTTACAGACAGGCGACTGTTGCAGCATAGACAGTCGACTGATCTAATATACAGTCGACTGTATATACAGCATAAGTCGACTGGCCGTAGAAATCGGATCAAACAGAGTTTGGGCAAGGAGAGACAGGCGACTGATGAACCACTCACAGTCGACTGTCGCTAAGACAGGCACCTGATAAACGTTCAACAGTGGCATGTGCGAGATAATCAGAGAGGACCCAAAACTGCATTGTAATAGTCTGTGCATAACAGGCGACTATAGAACAAAACACAGTCGACTGTTTTTGAGACAGGCGACTACAAACTGTTAAGCAGTCGGCTGTTATAAACAGTCTTAGCACAAAAAAAGAGAAATGGATTGCGATCAAAGGACGAAGGTCTAGAGATGTCCTATGATCGAAAGTAGATGTGTGTGAGTGCTCCATCATAGTTCGACTTCTAAGCTACATACTAGAAGAGATAAAAGAAAACTTACATTGACGAATAATCTCTTCTTTCCATCGTATGAGCTTGAATTCTTTACGGAGCTTCAATCATCAATCTATGATCATCCAATTCATATCATTTGCCTTCAATCATGTTTGTGAGTCATCCATTGCTAGTTGATCTTCATAGTAAGCTTAGACAATGGATTAACTGCAAAATAGGGGATTAGTCACAAGTATTTATGTTTGCTCATCATTAACACCAAGTAGGGAGAAGTCCAATACTCAACAAATACTGGGCATCAAACCTCTTGCAGAAGGTATCCCATGAAATCGGCTTGGTCAGCCTGGCCTCTTCCGCAGTCCACCAGCTGCGGGCATTATCTGTCAAATGCTTCCTGGCAAGCTCCACCCATTCATCTTTATGGATTCGGGCAAGGCCCAAATCATCCTCAATGCTCTGACGCCACTCTTCGGCCGCTACCGGGCCCTCTCGTCCGGAGAAACTCTTCGGACGCATCTCTCTGAACTGCTTGGCTCCCGGAGCTGGTGCAACTGGTGCGGCTGGCGCAGCTGGCGCAGCTGGCGCAGCCTGGCGTCCCTGCAGGACTAGATGATGCTGAACCTCCAGCATATCTCTCATAACTCCCAGCATCTGGCGGATGTTGTCGTCTCCACCTCCAGCAGCTCATGTCCCGGTTCCGGCTCCGTGTCGGGTGATGCGTCTTCCGGCCATCCTGCAAAAGTGAAAGAAAGCCCAAGTTAATCTCGTGTATACGATTACTCCGGATGTTCGGCTTAAGAAAGTGTTCTCATTGTTCTGAATTTCGCAGTTGCAACGACCTGCATGGGCCACCAACAAAACCTGTAACGCCCCGCTTCCCAAAAGACACCGGAAGCGAGAACGTTACGCGGTCCGCTTGAACTGGAGCGGTGAAGCTCGAGTTCAATAAGCGTCCGTGATAAAAGCACAGAAAAGGGTCCTTGCATTGCGTATCAGAACAATCAGAACACAACAAAGATATAAAGATAAAAACCACATCCAGAGATTTAAAAGTTCGTACACGAAATTAAACAAGCCACAGCTGGGCTAAAGTAGCAACAAAGAAACGTACACAACTACAGCAAGTGACTGAAAGTAAACTAAGAAAACTGGAAGTGAGGGGTCCTCTAGTCCTCAGCTGGAAGAGGCACTGCGTCAGGTGCGAACTCCTGACTCTCCAAGTCTGCCGTCTCGTACGGGTCCTCCGGGTACTCAAGCGATGGATCTGACATACATCCACAAACAATGAATGTATGTCAGCTAAGGTCTGCAGAAAGTGTTAGCATCCCAAGGCAAGATATCTGATATATATATGAATTTTAGAAGCATTAATAATTTAAAGAAATGACTGCAGCAATTTGACATTTAACAATTTTAATGAAGCATAACAAGCACTCCTAACATGCAGTTCTAGACGTTTGCAAGTTTAAGTTGGGATTTTCTATGAGTTCATTAGCATTTCAATCATCGAGATGACCAAGTTAGCATTGCAAGTTTTCATGTCAAGAGTAAGCAATCTAATCTAGGGTTCTCTCCTTTAGGTCGTGATGAGAAGGTCGTACTTCTCACGGGGGCTTACCGTGATTGACGCTAACCCACCGCGTGCGGGTGGTGCTCTTGAGGAGAGTACCTTTCATACGCCCAGTGGCCACTCAACCCTAACCCCACCCAAAAGTTTGCCGGAACACGAGCCGGCCTAGTCGACTCACACGACATCACGATATCACGATACCGCCTTCGAGGCGCACGATAGTCACGATGTCAAAATTTGTTAAACATGTCTGAATTCGCAGAAATTTGGTGTTATCAACATTATTACGTTATTGTGACAGTTCTGCACAACAAAAGTGGGTTAAACAATTTTTTTATGGCAAACTCAAAAATAGTGACGATTACGGTTTCACTAGACTTGCTACAGAAAACATTTTTTCCTCATAATTGTTTTAAATTATGGTATATCATGTGATATACCGTTGGATCCCAAAATTCGTCCTGATCGTTATGATGTCAATTTTGTACGTCATTTCATGCCTAGTTTTTGAGTTACACAGCAATACATAAAGATGGCGCAATAGTGTCAAAACTTCAGAAATTCATATAAAATCAAATACTCGCATGTTTTCGATGTTCTTGGTGTCGTTGGAATCGTCTTGACGTGTACTACGCTGCGGACGTTTGGTTCGTTGTTTTGGCAGAACATAAAATCAGAATATGCATTTCTTGTTCAGGACAGATTTACAAAAATCCCTTACGATGTCTAGCAATTCGTTTTTATTAGGTTTTCTGTCCTATGGTGGGGGTTAAGAGTTGTTAAAGGGGTAGACCTACTAACCGTAAGTGCATAGGAGGATCGGAAGATGACAACGGCAACTGCGACGCGTACAACCCCGAAACGGCGACGTTGAGCGTTGGAAATCTGTCGTCGACACGCGAGAGCTTGCCGTGTCGCTGCTGGGGTGTGCACGAGGATGGAGACGCTCAAATCTGCAGTTGTGTGTGGCTATGGCTCTGCGGCTTGCGAGGAGGAGAGAGAGGCCGTGAGGGGTTGCTCCGGCATCGAGGGAGGCCGTGAGGGGTTGCTCCGGCGTCGAGGGAGGCCGTGAGGGGGGAGAACTCGGCCTGGGCTATGGAAGAGGGGAGGAGAAAGGAGGAGGGTGGTGTTTGCGGCGACTGTGTGAGCAGCCGGCGGCTGGAAACTCACGGGGGTGTTTGTGGGATTGGGGGAGAGTAAAAGAAGGAGGAGGAGGCCGGGATAAGGTCTCGGGAGAGGGGTTGCGGCGACTGCCAGGGGTTTGCCGCATGGAGAAAGGTGGCCACGGCTCTCTGCGCGTTTGCCGTGAGCAGGGAGAAGAGTAAAGGCGGCTGGCTTTTGTAGGCTCCTCTAGGGTTTCAAATAGGCTAGGGTTTTATTATATAACAGTTGGGGTTGCAGTTAGCTAGGCCTAGGGTTTTATAAAATATTTGTTTTGAGGTTGTGAAGGGTGCAGCACCCGAGAGCTAGTTGTGACCTAACTATAGGGTTCTAATTCCTATTATATTATTTTTGTATGAGTCTTGAGAAGGCTGTACTTGCACAGGTTATAGGCTTAGGGTTATTATAAGATTGTTGTACAAGTGAGGATGGAGTTCTAATATGAAAACACGTGAATGCCTATGGTTCTCATTTCATTGTCGGGCCTAGGCTACAAACGTGAGTGCACATCTATTTAAGGAAGGGTTTTGAGTGAAATAATTAGATTAATTGTGGTATAATGGGAGAAATCAAAGCTAATCAATTTTATTTAATGGGTTTATAAGAGGTAGGTTGAAATTCGAATTTTAAAAGATATGAAATTCAAATTTTGAAAAGATATGAAATTAATACAATAAAAGATGCTTAACTAAATAATGATAATAATAATAATAATAATAAATAGAAAAAAATTAACTAAGCGTCATAAAATAATAATAGAAATAATTAACATGGGAAAGTAGGCACGTGCACGGGGACGGATACGCCTAACTACGGATACGGACGAAAAATGTTGCGAGAGAAAATACAGATAATATCATCGATAAAACTGGTCGTTACACTTATAGTTTGATGCACATATCTAATTGTATGATCTGTATATTAGCGTGTATGGGTGTGTGCCCATGCACGAATAGATATATGCTTAATTATATGTATCTGTATACATAACAAGGATGTGTTGCCTTATAAATAGCGTGGATATAATATTGTGTTGCATTGCATGCCCCTATGTGGTGATATCTGTATCTATTACACATATATATTGCCATATAGTTGCATTGTGGTAGCACATGTATAAGTGTATGATACACCTTTGTATCGTAATACATGTATTGTATTGTACCGTTGTGGTATATGTTTGTGTTTGTATAAGGGAATGGTTGTTATGTAATAGTGTATATAGGAGGGGTGCAAGTGGCTTAGAAGTATCTATGGATGTATTTGTGTAAATACTTGTGTATGTGCTTATAGTGTGTACATATACTGGTAGGGGTACGTATTGTATTTGTGATTGATTATAGTTCGGTGTCAATGTCATTTGTGGTTGTCGATAATGTAGTCGTTTATTGGTATATGTATTAGTTGTGTTTTAGTTGTATGTGTGGAGGTATACTAGTCGTTGCTTGTATTAGTTGTAGTTGTAAATATAACTATACGATTTGTTGTATGTATAGATAGAAGTTGCATGAATAGTAGTTGTAAGTATGGATGCATAATATAGTAGCCTGGCTGCTAGAGTATATTTGTGTATATGGATTTTTAAAACATAAGTCAATATTGGTATGTATGTAGTGAGTGCCTATATGCCTACCTCCATAGGGATCTCCTTCTACACATGTCAGAACATGTGGTGTATGCAGTTGTGTGCCCATATAAGTATATGTATGTGACTACTTGGTTGTGTATATGTAAACGTTGATATGTGTGTATGTGTTTCTATTGTGATATATGTGGATATTGGCCTTCTAGTTGCGCATGCCTCCTTGTTATATGTGATATGGACTATATGGGATTGATGAGTCTTAACCTTATCTGAAATTATGTTATAGTTATGTATGCATGAGGTATGGTGACCCTTGGTGTCTATCACCCCTAGGTTGACCTTTAGTCTAGAAAGTCCGAGGATGAACTTTATTTTTAAGGTGTGTAGAATGTAATGTCCCAGAGTGTCATATACGTTAGGGCCTATCTTTTTGTGTGATATATATTGTATGTGTGTTTGAATATGTGTGTAGTGTGCAGAATAATGGTAGTGCCTATTGGTAGTCATATCGGTATATCCTGTATTATATTAATATGATGTCTCGATATGATAAAGGTATTGATATATGGATGGCTAATGGAGTGCACATGATTACTTAACGTATATTTGTAGTAGTGTGTATACCCTTGTATGCTTATAAGGGGTGTGTAGTGTGTGAATTGATGTATTACATGGGTGCATTGTATATTAGTGATGATGATGTGGTTTGTAATAAAGATGCGCTAGTAGTAGTATTAGGGTTAGATATTATTATTGTAGGATCCCGTCATGAGGACGATGGAGGATCGAAAGAGATGAGAGACTTACGTTAGCGTACGCTTTGCTATAATCTCTGAACTTCGCCCTTGGATTTCCCACAACGGTCAGTACTTCGTCACAGAGGATCGAAGCAGCATTTCACCATCTAAATCTCTATTTGGATGAAGAACTTTAATGGAAGGGAGAATATGAAAGAAGATTGCCTTATGCAAACTTATGGCATGAAGGATTAGCCTTAAAAGCCTTACCCTTGGGTCCTATTTATAGGCTTTAGGGGTAGTTATTGTAGGAAATAACTACATATAAGCTTATTAGCTTATATTAACACCCTTACTTATCCTCTTCTTCATGCACTTATCAAGTGCCTTTATGCACATATAAAGTGACTTTTTCCACTTATCGAGTGGTCCTTTTCACACATGAAAAGGTTCCCTTCACACATGCTTTCATGTACGCGATATTTGTGGTCCATAGACCCTCATACATCCCCTCATGGGTGTATACATATCGTCCATATCCAACATCTCCCACTCACACATGAGGGGATTGTAAGGAAACATCTTTTCCTTTAGTTTTTTCTATTTATCATACCGAGAAATAGACTGGGTGACCGTCATGTGCATAGAGTCCGCTGTTGTGCACTTGTTAGAGATACACAACACTCCTTGGGGTGCAAAGTTGAGTAGATCAACGCATGTTTTACCCTAGATTATTTCTTCACATTTCTTATACTTTATATTCAACAATTAATCCCATCTGGATTACAATTGGCTGGCCAGCTTTGAATCTCTAAAGTGTCACGCCCCACTTCCCAAAACAGCGGAGGCGAAGCGTGACTAAGGCCCGCTTAGGCCAAAGCTAAGGAGCCCTGACCCAATAAGCGTCTGTGTGGTACCAAGACGAAGGTACAGGTCCCTGCATGTTAGTACAGAACAATAAGAGTACCAAAAAGAAGTGACAAATTATTTTATTCCAACATATCAAGAGTACAAAATCACAATGCCCGAAGGGCTACAACTGCAGAAAGGAAAATCTAACGGTGCAAGCACCCGACCTAAACAAGGAAACAAATGGTGCTACTCACCCAACAATAAGAAATGGATATCTCTGGAAACTGCAACAGGAAGTCTCTAGCTCTGGTCCTCCTCAAGATCGTACTCAAGATCAGCACTCTCTGGCTCCACGTCAATTGGCAAGTCCGCCTCCTCGACGAACTCTGGCTCAATTCCTGACGTACAGCACCAAAAGAAGGAACTGTACGTCAGGTAAGGTCTACAAGAAGAGGTTAGACCAAACTACAAGTGCACCAATTATTTAACAACGTTTTACTGGTTGATTAACATGCTGAGGTTATAACAGACGAACAAACGAAAGTACACGCAGCAGGAAAGTAAACACGACAAGTAGTAGACGTAGCGAGTGTTACCGACTACGGGACTAGCCTACAGGTGTCAAGACAAGACGGAACATGGAGAAACCAGACAAGACAAGAAAAGACAAGAGTAACACGAAAGGCTTCACGCCTTTACGGTTCGAGGGGGATCAGACCCTCTTGCCGCATGCACGCTCAACCCTACCCCAAACCCCCAAGAATCGTGACAGGACAAGGGATCACTTGCTCTAGCTTGACAAGTGCCATATTGCTCTCTGAGCTGTGTATCAGTACAAGGGATCACTTGCTCTAGCTTGACAGGTGCCCTATTGCCCATCGGGCTGTGAATCAGTACAAGGGATCACTCGCTCTGGCTTGGCGAGTGCCCTATTACCCATCGAGCTGTACAAGAAGGGACGGGACATGGCAATACGGAAGGGAAATGACACGACAAAACAGGAGGGGTTGTACTAGGGTGTCCACAACTCACACACACGCATGTCAATCCTATGATGTCAAAATTGTTGTTGTTGGACTCAGACTTCGTTGTCAAGTCTGAGCCATCAAGGGCATCCTGGATGCTATTATTTCACGTCCGGTTCTCATTGTTTCAAAATATCAATTCTAACAAGAATAAGGCCTAAACGTGGCCAAGAACGCAAGTGGTACACTTGCCTGCGGTGGCGAGTGCGTCGTCCTCCTGGAACGTCTCGTCCAAACATCTCGTCGATGAAAGAATGTCTGAAAATCGTGACAGGACGACGGTGTCAGATCGCGATTCAATAATTCCTATTAGGGTTGTGTCTTGGTTATCGGGACTATCCTATTCATCAAAAATCACATTTTTAATGCATTTAACCTAATCGACGATCTATCCTATGTGCACATGCATGAAGTTCATTCGTCGATTTATCTACGGTTTCACAACGTTTTAAGGATCAACAGAAAATAAATTTAATTGATTTAGTCGTTGATTTTAATTAGGGTTTGATTGTCTATAGTGTGGGTTTCTACGAGTTTAGGGGACCAACCTGATTTAACGATCGAACGGAGGTCCAGCGTCGGATCTGAAAAGGCGGAAGCTTTGCGTCGTCCGGAAGTTCCTAGGCCGCGGGTAGCACAATGAGGAACGTTGATCGTTGGTGGTGTCGTCGGCCTCCGTAGGTGGTGGCGAAGATCTCGGCGTCTCCCGGGGTCGTCGTCGCTAGGTCTAAGATTGGATCGCCACGCGAGGAGAAGGGCTAAGAGGAGATGGATCTTCGAAAGGGAAACGAGATGGCGGCCGGGGCTTGGCCGTGGGGTTCCAGATCTGAGGGGGAGAGGGCGGTGGTCGGCTGGAAAAATAGAAAGGAGGATTGAGGAGAAAAAGAACGGGAGAGAAGAAAGGGAGAGAGACCTTGGAGAAGATGGAGGGCGCAAAGGAGGAGGAAGGAGAGACATGGAAAGAGAAAGAGATAGGTTGGGGAAGAAGATGGCTAAAACAATGAGGAGAAAAAGAAGAAAGGCCGCGCGTTTAAATAAGAAAAAAATGGCGGCTAGGTCAAAATCTATGGTTTCGGGGTCAATTAGTCGGTCAGTGAAGGCGGTCGACCGACTAGTTTGAGAACTAGTCGGTCGGTTGTCTAACTGAGACTGACTAAAAGCAAACAGAGAACAGTGTCGGTACAAGGTTGACAGATTTAGCCGGTCTATGAAGGCTCGTCGACCGACTAGTTTGCAACCTAGTCGGTCGACCAGTGTTCATTGACCGACTAAAGGATGAAGATGGTCGACAAGAAGTTTTGAAAATTAGTCGGTCAGTGAAGGGAACCAAACCGACTAGTTTGTCAACTAGTCAGTTGGTATTTGTTCTTAGACCGACTAATGGTAAACAGTAACTCAGTGGAAAAAATCAAAGGGAAACTAGTCGATCCATGAAGAGTTTCTGACCGACTAGATTGGCATCTAGTCGGTCGGTTCTTCTTCTTGAACCGACTAAAATGCACACAAAGTCTCCAAATGAAGTGCGAAGCTTCGGGATGGGTTCTAGGGACTTCTAAGATGAGCCTGGCTCTAAGATAAGAGCGTCATGAAACACGCTCAGCTCCAGATAGGGAAAAGGAGATACAGAAAAGAAGAAGGGAAAAGAGAACAAATATATATATATAATATCATCATACAAAAACCAGCCGTTACATCCTACCCACCTTAAGAAAATTCCGCCCTCGGAATTTCTATCAGAATAGGTGATGGTAACGCTCTCTCATCACATCCTCTCTCCTAAGTGGACTCTCTAGGTGATCCGTGACGCCACATCACTCTCACCAAGTCGACTACCTTATTCCTCAACTGCTTCTGTCGACGGTCCAAAATCTGTACGGGCTGCTGGTCATAGGTCAGGTCTGGATGGACCGTGATCTCTGAGAAATCCACCGTGTGCGATGGATCACTGACGTACCGACGCAACTGAGATACGTGGAATACGTCGTGAACCCCCACCAAAGATGGTGGCAGAGCAAGGCAGTAGGCCACTGCTCCCACACGTTCCAGCACATCAAAGGGTCCAATATATCTCGGGCTCAGCTTTCCCTTCTTCCCGAAACGAATAACTTCGCGGTTCAGAGAAATCTTCAAGAAGACGTGGTCTCCAGGCTGAAACTCCAAGGGTCTCCTCTTGACATCTGCCCAATGCTTGAAGCGATACTGTGCAACCCTAAGCTTCTCCCTGATGTCCCTCACGACATCCACAGCTTCCACTATCATTTCTGGACCCAATAGCTCCCGATCTCCAATGTCATCCCAACTCAGTGGCGATCGACATTTCCTCCCATATAAGGCAGCAAACGGCGACATGCCAATGCTCGCCTGGTAGCTGTTGTTATACGAGAACTCCATTAAGTGAAGATGGTCCTTCCAAGATCCCTTCAAATCAAGCGTACAAGCTCGTAGCATATCCTCTAGTATCTGAATAGTCCTCTCGGACTGGCCATCGGTCTGCGGGTGGTACACCGTGCTGAAACTCAGACTCGTACCCAAATGCTCCTGCAGACTTCTCCAGAACTGAGATGTGAACCTCGAGTCTCTGTCAGACACGATGCTCACGGGGACTCTGTGTAAGCGTACAATCTCATGCACATACACGGTCCACGTCACAACTGACCGGTGCCCCGTTTACGGTATGGTCGCGGTGTCGTTTTACCGCAAGTGCACAGTTAGTGTAAGGTGCGGGTTTATCGAACTCAGGGAGGTGGATGGCTTGAATGGCTACTAGCTTCGCCTAGGTTGTGTGCTAGCTATATGGATAATGTGGGTGGAAGTGTAGAAATAAAAGAAAGAGATGAAAAAGACACGAAATGAATCCCCGCCAACACGGGCTAGAGCACTCATGACACTTGGCATTTGGCTTGACCCAGGGTGAGACATTGCCCCAAAAGGTGGTACCTAGCGTCCATGGCCCGATATTCCGGTCGGTGCCAAGCACACTAGGTCTACCCGGTTCCGGACGGTGGGCATTCCCATGTCCATTAACACCTTCCGCAACCGGGAGCATTAAGGCCACAATGATATCTCCCAACACTTCGTCCAATCCGTTCCCACGCGCGAGGACTCCATGTCTACACTAGGGGCGTGAGCTATGGCTAGGGAGTCAACCGCCAAGTTTATTCCCCCTTGGCCCGACGGTCAAAGGCGGTCTTTCTCCCGCCAATGACAATGAAACACCCCCGCGTAACCCTAATGACCAAATAGGTCAAACGTGATTTCTAGCAATACATCGAAGCGGATCTTGACTGGACAAGCACCGGACCCCAATCCCCAACACAACTAGTGTGTTACCATTCGAATTGGACTCAGATTGCTAGAAATCCCCATTGACACATTTCATCGAACACATGCCATGCAACCAAGCCAAATGTAAATTTCCAAGCATCAATCCTACCCTAACCCGTATTAGGGTTCATCAACACTACCCAATGGTGAGAAACATAAAAACAAGCAAAAGAAATGACATACAAACATTCACCATTGAGCAATAAAGAAAATAACACAATTCAATAGAAAAAGAGAGAAGAAAATACTTATCTTGAGTTTGAATCTTCAATCCAATACAAGACTTATTACAATAGAAAACCTAATCTAACCTAATCTAAACTCACAAGAGAAAGGGTCAAAAAGCCCTAGAAAAACTGAGGAAGAACTGTCAAAGTCGTGCTCCAACTTCCCTTTTATAAGCCCCCTCAAAACCCAACCGGTTCGGGTCCAAAACTGTCAAAACAGGCCCACCCGATCAGGTGAAAGTTCACCCGATCGGGTGGACAGAAACAGAGACTCAAAACGGCAGAAATTGATCTCACCCGGTCGGGTGGAAACTCACCCGATCGGGTGAAATGAAATTCCAGACTGCTTCCAATTTCAGCACATAGCTGCGCTCAGAAATTTCCAGAAAAAATCTAGAAAAATCGGATTTGGGCATGCGACCTATCGTTGGAAAGCTAATGACGATGCTGACACTAGAAAAATAAGAGATCACCCAAAATCCTTCTGGAATGATAGTAAATCTTCAATGAATGAGCAGCGGTGCGCGAAAGGGGACGAAAAGGCCACCTGATTGGTTGAAATGTCAACCGATCGGGTGAGCGGCTTGTTGCTTCGGCCGTCACCTTCGGGAGCATCAACCGGGCGCAGAGGAGAGCGGGTGGCGTGATCGGGTCGTCCTTCAGAGGAATCGGCTACAGATGAACTGATCGGGTGAAAGTCACCCGATCGGTTGGAATTCAGCTCCATTCTCCCTAGAACTCTGTTGGGATGAACCGGTCGGCGAACCGGTCGGTTGAATTTGCTCCTCGCTCCAGCTTCAGTCCCGGTCGGACACGCGTGCATCAACCGATCGGTTGGCTGTGTCCAACCGATCGGGTGGGGGCTGAAAAGTGGCAATCTTGGTCGTTTGACCCCCTGGATCACGCGTGACCCCTCCCGTTGCTCCGGGGACTCATGATATCGTGGTTTATGTCCCAAATGCTAGAAATTCCTGCAAAATAACAAAAACTCGGAAAAGTGAAAGAAAACGAGAAAACACGAGAAAACGAATACAAGACGGCGGTAAATAATGGGAAAACACGGGAGAAAACGTGCGCAAATATATGAAAAATAAACGCACGTCAAAATCCCCCAAGCTGAACTCTTCCTCATCCTCGAGGAAGACAAGTGAGAGTAGGAGCTCGGAGAGAGAAAATAGAGAGAAAGAGAGAAAAAGAAAAGTCTATATCCTAGATCGTCCGTCAGGGCCAACAAAATCAAAAACGACACACCAAGCAAGCAAACACCAAATCACATCACTAAACTAAGGAATACTAGTCCAAATAAGTGCTGTGGGCCCACGCGGTGAAGCGCGAGTGAGTGTGGCCGTGTGTTAGCAGACGGTGTCACTATCTACATTGTGCAATAAAGCTCGATATACACAAATCCAAGAAATGACCCAAATATCGATTCGATTCGAATTAAGCGGTGAATATATAGCTCAAGCATGCATGAGAATAGAGTGAGAATCGAAACATATCATGTGTCAAGGACTCCATAACTAGGGTTAAGGAAATCACCACGCTATAACCTAGATAATCGCTAGAAGTTCCCTATGCCAAGTGTTTTCGAAAACGATGGGGGTTGAGATGATGTGGAGTAGAACACTCGGTGCAAATTCTCGCCTTCCCTTTATTCTCGGTAGATAGGAAAAATATTCACATTGGAAATTTTTGGGTTTTGGGCATTTGTATATATTGTTTTGGATTTTTGGATATACATATTTTTTTTCTTCTTTTTTTTTCTTTCCTTTTTCTGGGTTTTTCTTTTCTCTCCTTTTTGGATTTTTGGATATTGGGATATTTACATGTGTACTCTCCCAAGTGGGAGAACGGTACACGACGAGGGGATTTGCACCAAGTAAAATAAAAATGAAATCGGATTCTAAACACTTAGGCAAAGGAGATATTTCTCGCTAATCAGAGCATAGGCTAAATGGGTTATCCTAGCCCTTGTTTGTGGAATCCCGACACATGCGAATTGAAATATACGATATAAATATAGCATGCATATAGAAGCAGATAGTAGAAGTAAATACCGCATATTCAACTCAAAGCATGATAATCTAGGGGTCAACCAAGAATAGGTATATAAAACATAATCACAAGGTAGAAGCACACCAAATGCTAGTCACGACACACGACTCACAAGAAAGCTAAGTGGACCCACGATGCATGAAATGCAAGAGGACTCGGCTTCTTGAGGTTAGTGAATGTGATTATCGAAGCCGTGCTAGGTGTGTGTGTGATTTTGTGGCAATTCATCATATGGGGTCATCTCTAGGAGAGAGAGAACAAAAGAAGAAAAGAAAAAGAAAAAGAAAAAGACGAAGAAAAATGACTCAAATAGCGAAGAAAAAGAGACAAATGACGCACGAAGTGCGACTCCCCCAAGCTGAAACTTGCATTGCCCTCAATGCAATAATAGTTAATACGGGAGGGCAAAGAAAATGGGGGGTGCGTACCGACACAAAAATGAAAAACACGAAAAACACATGAACGAAACTAAAAAATAAAGAAAAAGAAACACTCAAATAAAAGATATAAACCACGACGAAGGACTCAAAGACACAAACACACGACAATGACACACGAAAACATGCACACAAAAGTCGATTTCCCCCAAGCTGAACATGACAATGCTAGCAAAATGATATGATCAATGTGATGCAGAAATATGCAAGGGGAAGATTCAGAAAAGAAAAGAAAGAAATCAAAATGCAAGAGAGACGGTGTGCTCATTCTCCTCGGAAGAGGATGAGGGTGAAATGATAGAAGGGCACGACATGAAGGGTTATTAAGATGCAAAAGCAAATCCTAGATACGCTCCCCTCACTAATGAGAGGAGACAAGATTATTCAAATCTAAACTAGAAAGCGGTAAATTTTTACACTACTGGATTAGGATACACCTGAGCATAGGCGGATCCAAGATCTGGAGCGGGGCAGGTATCTGCTCTAACTGCTCGTTCTGTGGTTCCGCCAGAAGCGATGTGCCACGTATGCCAATGGACCCAAGCAATGCACCTCCAAGCATCCCTCGTAGGTGTCCACCTGTGACCTGCAAAGGACGAGGTGCATTAGTCCATGGCAAGAAATTATTTCCCGAAATAAATGTATCCCAGAGATAATCGTCAACATAAGATGGAAAAATAATAAACGGGTGACGAATAATCCCTGAGAATGGGTCGCTATCCTCTGTACTAGTGACGACCAAATTCTCGCTCTCCATGAGAAGTGGCTCTCCAGGTAGTGACGCACCGCAGCATACCTCAAGGGAAGTAGATCCTGTGTCCTGCGAGAGATATGGCGTGTCAAAACTAAATGAGTCTAAAGAAATAGGACGTGAAAAACGAGACTCAAATGTGGAGTGAGAGTGAGTATGAAAATCTCCCTGAATAGGGGCAATATGCTCAAGTAGATGCTCAGCCGCAGAAGAAGTGGAGCGTGACGGTAGAGGTAGATGTGGCTCGGGCTCCATGAAGTGGATGATCGTATCCAAGCCCTCATGCACATCCTCCTCGACGATATGCTCATGCTCCTCCATCTGTCCGATGTCCTGAATGATGTTCCCATGGTTGACCACCGACCAAGGAGGACGCTGTGACAGAGATGGCTGTGGAGGTGGATGTTGAGCGGACCCCTCGTATGTGGTCGTGGTGTCCTCGTCCTCACGCACATCCTCCTCGCCGGTATGCATAATCTCTGTAAACTCCTCAGTGCTCTCATAGGACTCATGTGGGGTATCCAAATCAAGACAAGAAATCTCTCCCACAGATCCTAGATAAATCTCCCCATCCTCACTATCATCATCAAAAAATGCTTCGTCATCCAAGTGGTAGTGATGGAAGAATGGGGTATCGGCTTGAGATGTGTCTATGGTGGCCGATGGCATGGTGGTCTCAACCATGAAAGTGGGTATATCCTCTCCTTCATCCCCTCTCCTCGGTGTCGGCTCGGTGATTGGTACCATTAAGTTTTGTAATATTTGGCCTTGGTTAAACATGGCACTTTCAAGGAGAGACACGAGGCTTGATTCTTCTTGTGTTTGTGGAGGGGTATAAGGTTGAGGAAATGGATGGGAGGTGTTTGGGCAAAGGTTGTGGGAAAATGTTTGGCCTTGGAGTGGGGGGAGGCTCTCAAGCGTAAATGGGCAATCATAATACACGTGTCCCGCCATCCCACAAGTCTCACAAACCACAACTGTATAAGGATCGTATCCTCCCATCTGAGCATCGAAATTTGATCTCCACATGGTAATATCAAAGATACCTGGACAACAAAAAATAAGAAAACTAGATAGGATCGTCAATAGTACAAGAGAATAACAAAAGGATAATATAATAATGGGGGGAAAATTTCCTGGTTATTGAATATATTTTTTTAAAAAAAGAAAAAGAAATTTTTTTTGTGTTTTTATGTGTAGTCTAACGAACCCAAGCTAAGCTAATATCAAACCGAACGCCTCCCCGGCAACGGCGCCAAAAACTTGACCGGTGCCCCGTTTGTGGTATGGGCGCGGTGTCGTTTTACCACAAGTGCACGGTTAGTGTAAGGTGCGGGTTTATTGAACTCAGGGAGGTGGATGGCTTGAATGGCTACTATCCTCGCCTAGGTTGTGTGCTAGCTACGCGGATAATGTGGGTGGAAGTGTAGAAATAAAAGAAAGAGATGAAAAAGACACGAAATGAATCCCCGCCAACACGGGCTAGAGCACTCATGACACTTGGCATTTGGCTTGACCCAGGGTGAGACATTGCCCCAAAAAGTTGGTACCTAGCGTCCATGGCCCGGTATTCCGGTCGGTGCCAAGCACACTAGGCCTACCCGGTTCCGGACGGTGGGCATTCCCATGTCCATTAACACCTTCCGCAACCAGGAGCATTAAGGCCACAATGATATCTCCCAACACTTCGTCCAATCCGTTCCCACGCGCGAGGACTCCATGTCTACACTAGGGGCATGAGCTATGGCTAGGGAGTCAACCGCCAAGTTTATTCCCCCTTGGCCCGACGGTCAAAGGCGGTCTTTCTCCCGCCAATGACAATGAAACACCCCCGCGTAACCCTAATGACCAAATAGGTCAAACGTGATTTCTAGCAATACATCGAAGCGGATCTTGACTGGACAAGCACCGGCCCCCAATCCCCAACACAACTAGTGTGTTGCCATACGAATTGGACTCAGATTTCTAGAAATCCCCATTGACACATTTCATCGAACACATGCCATGCAACCAAGACAAATGTAAATTTCCAAGCATCAATCCTACCCTATCCCGTATTAGGGTTCATCAACACTACTCAATGGTGAGAAACATAAAAACAAGCAAAAGAAATGACATACAAACATTCACCATTGAGCAATAAAGAAAATAACACAATTCAATAGAAAAAGAGAGAAGAAAATACTTATCTTGAGTTTGAATCTTCAATCCAATACAAGACTTATTACAATAGAAAACCTAATCTAGCCTAATCTAAACTCACAAGAGAAAGGGGCAAAAAGCCCTAGAAAAACTGAGGAAGAACTGTCAAAGTCGTGCTCCAACTTCCCTTTTATAAGCCCCCTCAAAACCCAACCGGTTCGGGTCCAAAACTGTCAAAGCAGGCCCACCCGATCGGGTGGAAGTTCACCCGATCGGGTGGACAGAAACAGAGACTCAAAACGGCAGAAATTGATCTCACCCGGTCGGGTGGAAACTCACCCGATCGGGTGAAATGAAATTCCAGACTGCTTCCAATTTCAGCATATAGCTGCGCTCAGAAAATTCCAGAAAAATCTAGAAAAATCGGATTTGGGCATGTGACCTATCGTTGGAAAGCTAACGATGCCGATGCTAGAAATATAAGAGATCACCCAAAATCCTTCTGGAATGATAGTAGATCTTCAATGAATGAGCAGCGGTGCGCGAAAGGGGACGAAAAGGCCACCCGATCGGTTGAAATGTCAACCGATCGGGTGAGCGGCTTGTTTGCTTCGGCCATCGCCTTCGGGAGCATCAACCGGGCGCAGAGGAGAGCGGGTGGCGTGATCAGGTCGTCCTTCAGAGGAATGGGCTACAGATGAACCGATCGGGTGAAGGTCACCCAATCGATTGGAATTCAGCTCCATTCTCCCTAAAACTCTGTTGGGATGAACCGGTCGGTGAACCAGTCGGTTGACTTTGCTCCTCGCTCCAGCTTCAGTCCAGGTCGGACACGCGTGCATCACCCGATCAGTTGGCTATGTCCAACCGATCGGGTGGGGGCTGAAAAGTGGCAATCTTGGTCGTTTGACCCCCTGGATCACGCGTGACCCCTCCTGTTGCTCCGGGGACTCATGATATCGTCGTTTTATGTCCCAAATACTAGAAATTCCTGTAAAATAACAAAAACACGGAAAAGTGAAAGAAAACGAGAAAACACGAGAAAACGAATACAAGACGGCGGTAAATAATGGAAAAACACGGGAGAAAACATGCGTAAATATATGAAAAATAAACGCACATCAACAACCAACTTAACGAGGAAAATTAAAGAGAAGTAGAAATGAAATTTTACCTCTAGATATTTCCTCGCTAAAGCTTCCGTAGACTGGCCCACTCAGAAGGGAATGAAATGCGTAGACTTAGTCAACCGATCAACGATCACCCAGACTGCGTCATTCTGTTTCGGGGTCCGAGGTAAACTAGTCACAAAATCCATCGTAATATGTTGCCACTTCCACTCCGGAATAGGAAGCGGTTGTAGGAATCCAGCCGTACGATGGTGCTCAGCCTTCACTTGTTGGCATATCAAACACTTGGCAACGCTCCGTGCCACACTCCTCTTCATGCCAATCCACCAGTAATTCAGACGAAGATCCTTATACATCTTGGTACCACCAGGATGTATAGAATATGGCGAGCTATGAGCCTCGCTCAAAAGCTCCTCCCGAACATCACCTGCAGGTACGCAGAGTCTGCTTCCGTACCGCAACGATCCATCCTCATGAATCACGAACTTCGACCGCAGTCCAGCTTCAACCTGCCTCCTGATCCTCTGTAGCTTCAGATCTCCTGCCTGTGCTGCCTTGATCCGATCCACGATCGTGGACTGAATCTACAAATTCATGAAAGAATGAACTACACCAGGTAGGACAACCTCCATATCCATCTCCTTCAGCTCCTGCTGAATCCTCCAGTCAGCAGTATGCATCATAGCAGTAGGAAGTCTACTCAAAGAATCCAGCACTACGTTCACCTTCCCCGGATGATACTGCAAATCTACCTCATAGTCAGACATGAGCTCCAACCATCGTTTCAGATGCATGTTGAGCTCCTTCTGCGTGAATATGTACTTCAAGCTTTTGTGATCGGTGAAAATCTTCACGCTCTCACTCAGTAAGAAGTGTCTCCAAATATTCAATGCAAAGATCACCGCTGCCAACTCCAGATCGTGCGTCGGGTAATTCTTCTCGTGCGTCCTCAGCTGGCGAGAATCATACGGGACCACATGACCATGCTGATGTAGAACACATCCTAGGTCCTTCCCTGATGCATCACAATACACTTCGAAGCCTCCGCTCCGATCCGGCACCACCAAAACCGGTGCCGTGGTCAACCTCGCCTTCAAGATACTGAAGGCCTACTCACAAGCATCAGACCACTGAAACTCCACATCCTTCCTCGTCAGCTTCGTCATCGGCTCAGCAATCTTCGAGAAATCCTTGATGAACCGCCGGTAATAGCCTGCTAAACCAAGAAAGCTCCTGATGTCGGATGCTGACTGCGGAGTCGGCCAATATCTGACTGCTCTGACCTTCTCCGGATCTACCAATATGCCATCACCGGACACCACGTGTCCCAGGAATGCGACTCTGTCCAGCCAGAACTCGCACTTGCTATACTTGGCATACAGCTTGTGCCGCCTCAGTGTCTCTAGCACTGTCCTCAGATGACAGCTGTGCTCCTCCTCAGACTTCGAATAAATAAGAATGTCATCGATGAAAATCACAACAAACTTATCCAAGAAGTCGTAGAAAATTAAGTTCATCAGGTTCATGAACACAGCTGGAGCATTGGTCACACCGAAAGTCATAACCACGAACTCATATTGCCTGTACTTCGTCCGAAAAGCTGTCTTCGGAATGTCATCTTTCTTCACCTTTAACTGATGGTATCCACTCCTCAAATATAACTTCGAGAAAACTCTCGAACCTCCCAGCTGATCAAAAATGTCATCGATGCACGGCAGCGGATACTTGTTCTTCACGGTGACAGCATTCAATCCTCGATAGTCCACGCACATCCTGCGGGACCCATCATTCTTCTTCACAAGAAACACTGGTGCACCCCCACGGTGACACACTAGGGTGGATGAAACCCTTCTGCAACAGCTCATCTAGTTGCTTCCGTAGCTCCTTTAGCTCCACGGGAGCCATCCTATACGACGCCTTCGATATCGGCTGCGCACCCGACATTAGATCAATGCCGAACTCTAAAGCTCTGTCGGGTGGCAGACCCGAGATATCTTTTGGAAAGACGTCGTCGAAGTCTCTGACAACCGCTGGTCGATCTAACTCCATCTGCAACGCTATTAGCACTGGCACCTCCGGCTTGGCTCGAAATCTGATGGGCCCAAGTGACTCATCTCTGCTGCGGAACTCGAACTCCGGATGGCCTGGAATCCGGAATACCACTCTCTTGCTGTGACAGTCGATCGATGCGTGGAAATCTCCCAGCCAATCGATGCCAATGATGACATCGAAATGCGGCAGATCGTGGACGATGAAATCTGCATATAACTCATGTCCACTGACCACTAGAGGAATCGACCGACATCCCATGCTCACAGTCACCACTCCGTTCCCTGTGGTGATGTCTCAACACTTAGGAAGTGTGTGGGGAGGTATGGAGTGCTTTGTTATAAACCTCCGGGATATGATGCACATGGATGCACCGGAGTCAAACAAAGCCAAAGCAGGGTGAGAGGACGCTAGAATGGTGCCTAGGAAACAAAGGGTCTAAGGTCACAACGCTACTCTAGCAATCAAACAAACAAGCAACACTAACAAAACTAGAATAAGGTCTAACTATGAAATGAAAAGACTAGGTCAAGGAGTTACCTGCAATAACCCCATCCAGCTCCTCAGTCTCAATAGCTGTCATGGTATAGGCCGGCTTCTGAGGCTGCACTGCTCGCTGGTACATCTGCCTCTGTGGCACCAAGGGTGGTCCACGAACAGCAGGTCCTCTCTGAACTGGGGCAGGCGCCCTCATCTGTAACGGGGCTGGCGCTCCAATAACAGCATTGCGGGCACTCGGACAATCCTTCGCAGCATGCGAAGCATCTCCACAAAGGAGGCACAGACCCAGCTTCCTCCTACAGTTGGTCTGAACATGTCTGGGCTTGCCGCAAAAATGGCACGGACCCTTGCTCTGATGCTGCACTCTTGCTCCAGGTCTCTTGAATGGCACAGTCTGGACTGGCCTCATCGCTGGCCTAGCAGGTGGCCGGTACTGCTCCATAGGGCACTTCCCTCTGTCAGCTGGAGTGTCAGGCAGGTGCGAAATCGTCTCATGATTCTTCGCAGCATCTAACACTTCCCTCATAGTCAAGAAACTAGCAGAGGACATGGAAGCCTGGACCTTCGGACGAAGTCCCTGACGGAACCGCTCAGATCGGTTCTCCTCTTTCTTCACCATATGCGGGGCAAAACGGCTCAGCATCTCGAACTTAGCCTCATACTCATCGATTGTCATGTCCCCCTGCTTCAGATCCACGAATCTGCCCATCAGCTCTCTCCTAGCTGCCTTTGTGAAGTACTTCTCCTTGAACATGTGGAGAAAATTCTTCCACTCCAATGTCTTCTGCAGGCGCCTCCCCTCAATACGCCACCAGTTTTGGGCAATCTCAGTCAGCTGCATCTTCGCGATCTCCACCCGAGTATCATCTGGAATCTTGGCAGCTATTAACTTCTCCTCAGTGCTCTGGATCCACTCATCAGCACCCAGAGGTCCCTCCTTCCCAGAGAAGGTCTTCGGCTAAAGCTCGTTGAACTGCTTCACTCCTGGAGCAGCTCGCGGAGCAGGCGGAGGTGGAGGTGGTGCAACATGTGGGGTCTGGGTAGCACGGTGAGACTGCTGCACCAGCTGATGCTGCCCCTCAAGCATCTCTTGCATCATGCCAAGGAACTGGTGGAACTCTGCACCCTGGTCCTCCGGACCATCATCACTCGAATTCGAGGATCGAGTAATGCGTCGTCCAGCCATCCTGTGTTCAGAAACGAAAACACAGGTTAGACTCGTACAATGTTTGAATATCAAAATGAATATTCTTACTCTTACTGTTCTGTACTTGCAGAAAGTTTGGGACGTGACCTGCATGGGCCACCACTAAAACCTGTCCGCTTCCCAAAACAGCGGAGGCGAAGCGTGACTAAGGCCCGATTAGGCCAGAGCTAAGGAGCCCTGACCCAATAAGCGTCTGTGTGGTACCAAGACGAAGGTACAGGTCCATGCATGTTAGTACAGAACAATAAGAGTACCAAAAAGAAGTGACAAATCATTTTATTCCAACATATCAAGAGTACAGAGTCACAACACCCGAAGGGCTACAACTGCAGAAAGGAAAATCTAACGGTGCAAGCACCCGACCTAAACAAGGAAACAAAAGGTGCTACTCACCCAACAATAAGAAATAGATATCTCTGGAAACTACAACAGGAAGTCTCTAGCTCTGGTCCTCCTCAGGATCGTACTCAGGATCAGCACTCTCTGGCTCCACGTCAACTGGCAAGTCTGCCTCCTCGACGAACTCTGGCTCAATTCCTGACGTACAGCACCAAAAGAAGGAACTGTACGTCAGGTAAGGTCTACAAGAAGGGGTTAGACCAAACTTCAAGTGCACCAATTATTTAACAACGGTTTACTGGTTAATTAACATGCTGAGGTTATAACAGACGAACAAATGAAAGTACACGCAGCAGGAAAGTAAACACGACAAGTAGTAGACGTAGCGAGTGCTACTGACTACAGGACTAGCCTACAGGTGTCAAGACAAGACGGAACATGGAGAAACCAGACAAGACAAGAAAAGACAAGAGTAACACGAAAGGGTTCACGCCTTTACGGTTCGAGGGGATCAGACCCTCTTGCCGCGTGCACGCTCAACCCTACCCCAAAACCCCAAGAATCGTGACAGGACAAGGGATCACTTGCTCTAGCTTGACAAGTGCTCTATTGCTCTCTGAGCTGTGTATCAGTATAAGGGATCACCTGCTCTAGCTTGACAGGTGCCCTATTGCCCATCGGGCTGTGAATCAGTACAAGGGATCACTCGCTCTGGCTTGGTGAGTGCCCTATTGCCCATCGGGCTGTGCAAGAAGGGACGGGACATGGCAATACAGAAGGGACATGATACGACAAAACAGGAGGGGTTGTTCTAGGGTGTCCACAACTCACACACACGCATGTCAATCCTATGATGTCAAAATTGTTGTTGGACTCAGACTTCGTTGTCAAGTCTGAGCCATCAAGGGCGTCCCGAATGCTACCATTTCACGTCCGGTTCTCATTTTTCCAAAATATCAATTCTAACAAGGCTAAGGCCTAAACGTGGCCAAGAACGCAAGTGGTACACTTGCCTGCGGTGGCGATTGCGTCGTCCTCCTTGAACGTCTCGTCCAAACGTCTCGTCCACGAAAGAACATCTGAAAATCGTGACACGGTGACGGTGTCAGATCGCGATTCAATAATTCCTATTAGGGTTGTGTCTAGGTTATCGGGACTATCCTATTCATCAAAAATCACATTTTTAATGCATTTAACCTAATCGACGATCTATCCTATGTGCACATGCATGAAGTTCATTCGTCGATTTATCTACGGTTTCACAACGTTTTAAGGATCAACGGAAAATAAATTTAATTGATTTAGTTGTTGATTTTAATTAGGGTTTGATTGTCTTTAGTGTGGGTTTCTACGAGTTTAGGGGACCAACCTGATTTGACGATCGAACGGAGGTCCGGCGTCGGATCTGAAAAGGCGGAAGCTTTGCGTCGTCCGGAAGTTCCTAGGCCGCGGGTAGCGCAACGAGGAACATTGATCGTTGGTGGTGTCGTCGGCCTCCGTAGGTGGTGGCGAAGATCTCGGCGTCTCCCGGGGTCGTCGTCGCTAGGTCTAAGATTGGATCGCCACGCGAGGAGAAGGGCTAAGAGGAGATGGATCTCCGAAAGGGAAACGAGATGGCGGCCGGGGCTTGGCCGTAGGGTTCCAGATCTGAGGGGGAGAGGGCGGTGGTCGGCTGGAAAAATAGAAAGGAGGATGGAGGAGAAAAAGAACGGGAGTGAAGAAAGGGAGAGAGACATTGGAGAAGATGGAGGGCGCAAAGGAGGAGGAAGGAGAGACAGGGAAAGAGAAAGAGATAGGTTGGGGAAGAAGATGGCTAAAAACAATCAGGAGAAAAAGAAGAAAGGTCGCGCGTTTAAATAAGAAAACAAACGGCGGCTAGGTCAAAATCTATGGTTTCAGGGTCAATTAGTCGGTCAGTGAAGGGCGGTCGACCGACTAGTTTGAGAACTAGTCGGTCGGTCGTCTAACTGAGACCGACTAAAAGCAAACAGAGAACAGTGTCGGTACAGGGTTGACAGATTTAGTCGGTCTGTGAAGGCTCGTCGACCGACTAGTTTGCAACCTAGTCGGTCGGCCAGTGTTCATTGACCGACTAAAGGATGAAGATGGTCGACAAGAAGTTTGGAAAATTAGTCGGTCAGTGAAGGGAACCTAACCGACTAGTTCGTCAACTAGTCGATCGGTATTCGTTCTTAGACCGACTAATGGTAAACAGTAACTCAGTGAAAAAAATCAAAGGGAAACTAGTCGGTCCATGAAGAGTTTCTGACCGACTAGATTGACATCTAGTCGGTCGGTTCTTCTTCTTGAATCGACTAAAATGCACACAAAGTCTCCAAATGAAGTGCGAAGCTTCGGGATGGGTTCTAGGGACTTCTAAGATGAGTCTGGCTCTAAGATAAGAGCGTCACGAAACACGCTCAGCTCCAGATAAGGGAAAGGAGATACGGAAAAGAAGAAGGGAAAAGAGAACATATATATATATATATATATATATATATATATATATATATATATATATATATATATATATATATATATATATATATATATATATATATATAATGGCGTGCGTGTATATCGGCGGCCAGCCCTAGGAGAGTTGCTGCGGGTCTTTGCCGGCAACCGGCCGGTCTCCGGCACTAACAGGCCGCGTCCGACGCTCTTCTCAGGCCCGTTCTGATCCGGCCCTGCTCCGGTCTCCGACGATCAGATCTGTGTCCGGCGTCCGACGATCTGATCCGTTCTGATCCGGTCTCCGACGATCTGCTCCGGTCTCCGGCACAATCCGTGTCCGGTCTCCGACGATCAGATCTGTGTCCGGCGTCCGGCGTCTCGGCGGCTTCCCCGATCGGATCTGGCCTCCGGTGCTCTCTGTTCCGGCCCCCTTTTCTGATCAGCGGCGTTCTGGCGAGGCCATTCAGATCCGGTTGATTCCGGTCAGCGGCGTTCTGTTCCGGGCTCCGACGCTTTCAGATCCGACGATCAGCGGCGTTCTGTTTCGGGTTTCATCGCTTTCAGATCCGGTCGACTCCGGTCTTGCAGATCTGGTCTACGGCGACTGGCAAGGCCATTCCGGGCTCCGGCTCTCTCAGTTCCCATCGAAGTCATTCGGGTCGGATTCACTGATCCGGTGTCAGGCCTTCATCAGCACGGGCCTGTGAGGGTTTCTCCTTCAACGGCGTTCGAGAGCTTCTGGGCTGATCCGGGCTTGCTTTTCCTCTGGGAAGTCCTTCATGGCTCCTCGGGGTCAGGTTGCTTCTCGGGGTCAGCCTCCAGATCTCGCTTCGGGGTTTCCCCCCCCTCCGTCATGCTATGGGGAGAGCTGATCCTTCATGTATCAACGCAAGCAACCCATATCATCGGTGTTCGTCGTACTGTCATCAAAGGATTAGAAATGCTGCCACTAAAACAATACCGACTACTGATGTTAATCAAATTGATAAAACTATTGGCAAGCCGTCTGCTAACTTGAGGGTTGCAAAATCGGGGCGTGAAGCATGGAGTTCCCTCTTTTCTGTTGGACGTTCAATTGAGCAACATAGCAAATGTGAATACGTCCCACCCCGAGAGATCCCAACTGGTAAGGCTATCCCTTGGATCCCTAGAGAAGCTGTATATGCTAATGTTGCAAAATGGAGTCGCACTCTTGCTGGTTATGTGGTGGGAGACAAACCATTTTACTCGCACCTCCGAGCATGTGTACAACGGTTGTGGCGGCCTAAAGGAAAGCTCCAGGTTCACTCCAGGGATAATGGTTTTTTCTTCTTTGAATTTGAGTTAGAAGAAGATTGTAGCAGAGTTCTCCAAGAAGGGCCTTGGATGTTTGATAAAAGGGTGATAGTACTGCGACGTTGGACTCCAGAACTTACAATGGATAGAGATCTTCTGTCCTCAATTCCGGTATGGGTGAGATTTCCTGACCTTCCATTGAAATTTTGGTCTACAGAATGCATTAGTATTATTGCTAGCTCTGTAGGTAAGCCTTTATTTGTGGATAAGGCTACGGCTTCTGGGGAACGGTACTCTTATGCTAGATGTTTTGTGGAAGTTGAGGCAAAGACAAAATTACCTAGCACCATTGAGATTGCGGTAGAGGAGGAGGAAAATACGATCATTCGAATGGAGTACGAAAACTTGCCCCCAAATTGTTCAACGTGTGAATGTTTCGGACATTCCTTTGCCCAGTGTCCCTTCAAGAAGGTTTGGGTGGAGAAAACTAAACCATCTTCAAATGTGGATAGTAATGTGTTGGTTCCTGAAGCCACAGCAGGAGATCATTCAGCAATAGGTGAAGGTCAAATAGCTACAAAGAAACCAATAGATGTTGAGAGCACTGCAGCTGTTGTTTCTGATATAGTTCCTTGTATTTTTGAGTATGGTGGTCCGTCTTCTGCGCGCCCTACGGAAAATGTCCGTATAGATGACCCTGACAATGTTGGTAATGAAGATGAGGCTGATGGAAACTACGAGGATGAGTGGATGGAGGAGTTTGATGGGGATGCTACTATGGAGAATCAGGAGTGGGAGGAGGAAATGCGCCACCTTGCATCATCATTGAAGTCGATTAAAAAGAAAAATATAGATCTCCCTCGACGGAAAAGTTTAAGAATTCCTAGGAATTCTAAATATTAGGAGTCAAACGCTGAGTTGAGCAGTTGGATAATTTATGATTGTTTTCTTTAGAGTTTTTATGTTTTGGAGCTTTCTGTATTCCAATATTGTTATTGCTGCGTTATATGAATAAAGTTGTTAACTCTTCAAAATATATATATATATATATATATATATATATATATAATATCATCATACAAAAACCAGCCATTACATAAAGTCCAAATGTGAATTTAAAATTAATCTTCCTCTTCTTGAGATCCTTTCGATCTTGACTTGACTCGCTTTTCTAACATGCCCCGCCGGACCGAATTAACCATAGTCCATAAGCAGCATGCTAAGATAGCGATCACCCAGTCAAATCTAAAGGAACCAATTAGAATCCATAAGGGTAAGAAGTTAAGACCCATGTGGTCTTTGGGTCTCACATAATAGTAAACACAATTACTATTCTAACCCAATGGTCAAATGCATACGTAGTATGAATACGTATTACAACATCACTCCTTTCCCAGGGAGCGTATGTCTTAATGATGTTGTAAGGAAGATGATCAGACACCACAATGTCTGACTTTGAGTCCCTTTTACTACTCTTTAATTTCCTGGACCCACATCCCACATAAGACAGATAAGATTTCAGAAAATCTTCTTAGATCTTTTGTAAGCATCCATATGATGCAGATCTTTCATTCGACCATTTTGTTTAAGTCATGACTCTAAATCATCCGTCTGACGATTTTGACTTTAAATAGGTCTCATCTTTATCTTATCCATCTGATAGAATAAAGGCAGTTGCTCATGTGAGAGAGCCAACCTCAATCTATCCGACATACTAGAAAAACATAGCTGAGATTAAAAGAAATGTACTTAAACATTTTCAAGAAACTCATATGCAATGTTAAAAAGAACTTATTCTTTTATTAAATTTGATCTTTCATAGACATGGGAATATACATTGATACAACTCAGCTCTTACGCAATCCTTGAGAAGATAAGTGTTTGTAAAACACATCTCTGGGGATCGCCTTTGTAAGCGGATCCGCTATCATCTCATGTGTAGATATGTATCTAATGTCTACCTTCTTGTTCTTATCATAGTCTTTTGCAAATTTGTAGCGGATATTAATGTGTTTGGTCTTACAATGGAATTTTGGATCTTTGACATAGGCTATAGATGCTTGACTGTCACTGTATATTGGTACAGCACCTGAGTCACTTGCATCAATTAGCTTGTCTAAGAACTTCCTAAGCCAAACAGCTTCTTGGACCGCCATGCTAAATGCTACAAATTCGGCTTCCATTGTTGAAAGTGCGATACAATATTGCTTTTTGCTACTTCAGGATATTGCACCAGATCCGAGTATAAAAACAGGTCTTGCGGTCGATCGTCGCTCATCGAGATCACCCGCCCAATCAGCATCAGTGTAGCCTTCGAGCCTCAAGGCATTTCCTTGATAGCATAAAGCATAGTCCGCAGTCCCTTAAGATACCGCATTATCCTCTTAACTGCTTTCCAGTGTTTTTGCCCTGGATTGGATTGGTAACGACTTACCATTCCAACGGCAAAACAGATGTCCGATCTTGTACACATCATAGCGTACATAAGACTACCAACTGCACTGGAATATGGAACTTTTTCCATAATTTCCTTTTCCTTTTGGTTCTTAGGACACATTTTCAGACATAAATTATCGTATTTGCTTATAGGAGTATCAATGGACTTACAGTCATGCATATTAAAACGTTCTAGAACCTCCTTATATAAGTCTCTTGTGAAAGAGAAAGAAGTTTCTTCGAACGATTCCTTGAAATCTTAACTCCAAGGATATATGCGGCTTCTCCCATGTCTTTCATCTCAAATACTGATGAAAGCCAAGCCTTGATATCCATTACAAAGCCCTTGTCATTTTCGGCTATTAAAATGTCATCTACATATAGAGACATAATAACATACTTGCTTTTGATCCTCTTGATATATACACAGTTATCTTCATCAAGCATGGTAAAACCATTTGATAAGACAACTTCTTTAAATCGTATATACCATTGCCTCGAGGATTGTTTAAGACCATATATGGACTTACGAAGTTTACAAACCTTATGTTCGTTTCCTTCTTTTACAAACCCTGTTGGTTGTTCCATATAGATCTCCTCGTCCAATTCTCCATTGAGAAAGGCAGTCTTTACATCCATTTGATGTAATTCGAGGTCTAAGCAAGCTACCAAAGCCAGAATTAAGCGAATCGAGGTAAAACGAACAACAGGTGATAAGGTCTCTTCGTAGTCTATCCCTTCCTGCTGCGTAAAACCTTTCGTGACAAGGCAAGCTTTATATCTGTCTATAGAGCCATCAGCCTTATGCTTGATTTTGAGAACCCATTTGTTCCCAATAGCTCTACGTCCTCTGGGTAAGTTAACCAAGTCTTAGACTCGGTTAATTTTCATGGATTCTAATTCCTCCTTCATCGCTTCCATCCATTTGTCTTTTGCAGGGCATGATACGGCCTGTTTGAAAGTAGCAGGCTCGTCATCATCTTTTAGTAAAGTCATAAAGGTTTGTGGGAATTCATCCTCAAATCTTAGAGGAGCTAACCTTGTACGACTACTACGTCGTATTTGAGATTCTTCAAGTCCTTGTTGACTCGAATTTAGATCAATTCTAATATTACTCCCACTTGGAATGTGAATAGAATTGCTCCCACTTGGATCATTATTCCTATATGGAATAGGATTCACATCATTCGTATCATCCATTGGTGAAGGTTGAAACGTATTTTCGTCTTCACCAAGAATTCTCCCACTCGAATGAGGTAATCCTTCCTGATCATAAATCTCAAATAGAGATAAGTCCCGACTTATCTCGCCCTGTCTTGGAAACTCATTTTCCAAGAAAGTAACATCCCTCGACTCAAATTCAATCAGTCTTCCATTGTCTTCCTGACCAATGAAAACATAACCTTTGGAGTTTTCTGCGTATCGTATAAAGATACATTTCCTCCCCCTTGGCCCAAGTTTGCCATACTTATGGGAGGAAATATCTGCGTAGGATGCACACCCCCAAGGTTTTAAAATGCTTAAGTCAGGAGACCTTTGGTTCCATAACTCATAAGGAGTGGAGCTAACTGATTTCGAGGGTACGTGATTCAAGATGAAAGCAGCCGTCAATAATGCATCACCCCAAAAGGTGATTGGCAAGTTAGCTTGCGCCATCATTGAACGGACCATTTCCATTAAAGTCATATTCCTCCTTTCAGCAACACCATTTTGTTGCGGAGTATAAGGCATAGTTACCTGATGAACTATGCCCTTTTCATCACAAAGTTCTTTAAAACTTGCTGATTGATATTCACCGCCTCTATCGGTTCGCAAGACCTTAATCTTGCGATCTAATTGATTTTCCACTAAACTCATATAGTTTTTAAAGCAGGTTAATGCTTCATGTTTGTGGGATATCAAATAGATATGTCCGAATCGGGTGAAGTCATCAATAAAAGTGATGAAGTAGGACTTCCCGTGTTTTGTCTTGACATTCATCGGACCACATATGTCCGAATGGATGAGCTGTAAAGGAACTTCGGCTCTTGTGCCAGTTCCAAACGGCTTGCGACAAGATTTCCCTACAAGGCAATGTTCGCAAGTCGACATTTCGACTTTTGAAACATTGGATAGAAGGCCACGTTTTGCAAGTCTATCCATACGTTTTTGTCCAATGTGACCAAGCCTTGTGTGCCAACAAATTACATCAGATTCACAAACCGAGGAATTTGTAACAAGGAAATTTTCATTAAATTTAGAGGAATCGTACATAGTATTTAATACAATGAATCCCTTAAAAACATACCCAGAACCAATTAAAGAATTTTTACAAGATAGGTCCACAGTACAATTATGAAAGAACCAACTATAACCAAGACACATTAAGACGACCACAGATATTATATTCCTTCGAATATCCGGAGCGAAGAGGACATCATGAAGTAAGATAGTGCGGCCGTTGTCCAAGACGAGCTTGCACGTCCCAACGCCTTTCACTTCAACACGTGTGTTGTTTCCTACATATATCCACTTCGTTCCTTGGGGAATCCGGTGATACTCCACGAAGGACCGTCTGTCCCTTGCTATGTGGTCGGTGGCACCTGAATCAATTATCCAAAAAGGATTAGATTCTACAAGAAATATTGAACTAGAAACACATATGTAACTAGTATTATTACAAGTTACCTTGTCACCTCCATCCGTACATGAATGGCCATAGTGACCTAACTTGTTGCACTTGAAGCACTTGATCCTCTTCAAGTCTTTCTTCTTGTGTCATTTCTTGTTCCCACCCTTCTGTTTGGGTTTCTTGGTAGACAATGGTTGCTTTTGCTGGTCATGAGCAAACTTCGAGTGATGTTTACGTTTCTTTCCTCCGTGTGAGGAACTAGCAACCGTGTGCACTTCTGCACTTGACTTGGCGGCCGCAAGCCACTCTTCCTCTAACTCGAGGTGCTTAGAAACATCGCTGAAATTTTTGATGCTCTCATTATGAGTGAGATGCATCTTCATTTGTTCCCATTCGATTTGTCGGGAACGTATGACCGCTTGGATTTGTTGCTCATCAGTGAGCACATGACCTGCATCCTTTAACTCTGAAATAAGATTCGCCATGTGTCGCAGATGCATTCCCATGGAATGATCTCGACGCTTTTTGTACGAATCGAATTTTATAGTTAAAGAGCGAAGTTTGGTCACCGAAGTGCCACCAAACTTCTCCTCTAGCTTGGACCATATGTCCATAGCTAGGTCATATTCTCGGAAGATCCGCATTATGTCGTCTTCCATACTTGACAGCAACGTAATGCGAGCAATTTTGTTCTTCCGAGACCAAGCATCGAAAGCTTCCTTGTCTCTTCTGTGTTGGGCCGTAGTGCCTAACTCAGGTTCAATCATTATGTTCTTCAGAGTTTCGAGCACGTCTTGCTCATCTAGAACATATTGTATCTTCGTGGACCATAGTTTGTAATTATCGTCGTTGAGTTTTTCACCTTTGTTTAACTCAGCGACGATGTTCTTAGCAGCGGAAGACATTTCAGTTTTAAAATGCTGCAAAAGACATAAAACAAGTTTGATCAAAAACATTGCATAAAGTTTTCATTTGATAAGTTACTTTCGAAAAATATTGAAGATGTTGCTCTAGAATCGGAAAAAAAACATCACGATGCCAATCACCATCTAGAACCACTTTCAATATTTCCCCATAACTTATCAAACAATAGTACTCTTATAGTACTTGCAGTGAAAAAATGTTTTTGAAAAACGTATTGCAAACGTATTTTGCAGACGTATTTTGCAGCGGGAGGTAATGGTCTCCCCGGCCATTACCGGGGTCGAGCCGTGGCCGTGCCAAGGCCGGATTCCCCCAAGTATGGGGTTTTGCCGTATGCAACTGCCGCCAGTCCCGTATGGGCCGGCCATGCAGACCCCCCCCCCATCCCTTTGGGGTTGTGGCCGAGGCCAGGGTGCCTCTGCCCTGGCCGGCCGGCCGACCGACCCGCCCTGGCCGATGCCAGGGCCGGCCTCTGCCCCCTGGCAGAGGCCCTGGCCGGCCAGGGCGCCTCTGCCCTGGTCGGCCGGCCGGCCCTGGCCGATGCCAGGGCCGGCCTTGGCCCTGGCAGAGGCCAGGGCCGGCCTCTGGTCTGGCCAGAGAGGCCAGGGCCGGCCGGCCAGGCCCTGGCCTATGCCAGGGGCCCTGGCCTATGCCAGGGCCGGCCACGGCCATGGCCGAGGCCGGCCATGGCCTCTGCCAGGGCCAGCCATGGCCCTGGCAGAGAGGCCAGGGCGGCCTCTGGCCCTGGCCGAGGCCAGGGCGGTCTCTGCCCTGGCTGGCCATGGCCCTGGCCGAGGCCAGGGCCTGCTGCCCAGGCCCTGGCAGAGAGGCCAGGGCGGCCTCTAGCCCTGGCCAAGGCCAGGGCAGCCTCTGCCCTGGCCGAGGCCAGGGCAGCCTCTGCCCTGGCCGATGCCAGGGTGGCCTCGACCAGGCCCTGGCCAATGCCAGGGCCGGCCATGCCTTGGCCGGCTAGCCTTCCCTTGGCCCCGGCCTTCCCTTCTTGGAGTCCTCCCCCTTTTCGGGGGGGGGGGGGGGGGGGGTGTGTGCTTGGTTGTCATTGGCCGAAGCCAACCCCTTCCCCAATGAGGAGGGGGTGCATAGCCACCATTACCCGCATGGCCATGGTGATCATGCACCAAAGAGATCTTCTTCTCCGATGAGAAGTTTTATAACCACCATCTTCTCCGATGAGACATCCGTTCATCGAGAAAGTGGTTATGCTTTAATGGCCATGTGCCAAAAAAATAACACACCTTCAAGACCGCAAACTTCACGCTTTACATGAAGAGAGTTCACATTCCCTATTGAATGGAGACTCAGCATCCATGAGGAGTGCAAGTTTGGCGAGATGAACGGTCAGTTCTTCCCGTCACGGAGAGTTCCGGCCATATCCGTAATGACAAAAGACACTAACGTGAAAAGAACAACTTTTGACGTTCTCTCCGTCACGATGCGCTCCTACCATATCCATAATGGAAGGAAACTCATTCGTGAAAGAGACAACGCGTCATTCATCGGTGAGACCGGAGCGAACCCGTATCGCTTTGATACCAATGTAGGATCCCGTCATGAGGACGATGGAGGATCGAAAGAGAGGAGAGACTTACGTTAGCGTACGCTTTGCTATAATCTCTGAACTTCGCCCTTGGATTCGCCACAACGGTCAGTACTTCGTCACAGAGGATCGAAGCAGCGTTTCACCGTCTAAATCTCTATTTGTATGAAGAACTTTAATGGAAGGGAGAAGAGGAAAGAAGATTGCCTTATGCAAACTTATGGCATGAAGGATTAGCCTTAAAAGCCTTACCCTTGGGTCCTATTTATAGGCTTTAGGGGTAGTTATTGTAGGAAATAACTACATATAAGCTTATTAGCTTATATTAACACTCTTACTTGTCCTCTTCTTCATGCACTTATCAAGTGCATTTATGCACTTATAAAGTGACTTTTTCCACTTATCGAGTGGTCCTTTTCACACATGAAAAGGTTTCCTTCGCACATGCTTTCATGTACACGATATCCGAGGTCCATAGACCCTCATACATCCCCTCCTGGGTGTATATATATCGTCCATATCCAACACTTATTAGTATTATTGGATTTCTTGGATATGTAATATAGTGTGTTAATAATATTGTAGTATGGTGGTAGTATTAATATTAATATTATTATTATTATTATTATTATTATTATTATTATTATTATTTAAGTATTCTTACCTTTTATGTGTAATGGCATATTGGTATTTATGGTTGTGTGGTGTGAGTGTGGAGTAAGGGCTCCTTAGTAATTAGAAGGGAGGATGTGTAATAGCAGATGGGTTTATGTGAGGAGGCTAGTGTGAAAAGGGTTATGGTTAGGGGCATTTTTGTAATTAGTAGGGGATATGTGCATAGTAGTAGGGCAAACTTGTAATAAGTGTAGGTGTGTGTGTGTGTGTGTAAGAAGAGATGACAGGTATAAGGAATGGCAAACTTGTAAATAAATGGGATTCTAGAAGAGATAGTTTATTTAATTCTTTTCTCTAATATTCTACATTCTTCTCTCCTCTCTTTTCTTTCCCTTTATTTCATTAGCTTATTTCTTTCTTTTTAATTCTTTCTTTTTCCTTAACTTTCTACACACTTTGCATTCTTCTCTTTTCTTTTTCTTTGCAATTTTCTCTTTCTCCCTTCTTCCTCCATGGTGGCCGAACTCCACTTCATGACCAAAAAAACAAAACAAAAAACAAAAACAAACAAAACAAAAGAAGAGAGAAAGGAAAGGGAAAATCCAAAGGTAAGAGAAGAGGAGGAGAAAGGAGAAGAAAGAGGAAGAAAGGGGAGGGTTCTTCCAACTCCAATAGGTAGGATTCTCAGCTCTATTTATTAAATATTAATATATGGGTTGTTGTAATGTTTGTAGTTGGAATCCCTACTTTTGCAATATCTCTTAATTTGGGATTGTTGCAGTAGTTGTCATACTAAATAATTAAAAGGTGTAGTTTTTAAGTGAGATCCTAATGAAAGCTAGCATTTTTGTAAATCCATATGTCATATTTGTGCCAAAGATGTTGTCTTTTATGTCTTTGCTAATTAAAGTTAGTATCTTTCTAAGCAATATGACATATTTGTGATAAAGATGGAATCTTTCAAGGCTCCCCTCACTAAAATTAGCTTTTCTATTAAAGTTTACATGTAAACATAAGCTTGTATCAAATGTTGTATTCTTCTTATAAGAATTTAATGTTGCTAGCTTTTAATATTTACCTTTAAGTTAATGTTAGTAGCTTTTTAATGTTGCATTCTTGTTGTAGAATTGCTTAAGCCTTAACTAAATGTTGTATGGAGGATGGTTAACAATGTTTCATGGAAAATGGTTCATGTTGTAAGGAATCTCTAATGGGGTTATGTTTATGGTTTGGGGAATGATAAATGTTAATGGAGGATGGTGTACGTTGCATGGAGAGGTGTATGTGGTATGCCATTCTCTTAAGAATTGGTGTTGCATGGAGGTTAGTATATGTTGCATGGGGAATGGTTTATGTTCCATAATGAAGCCTTATGGAAATTTAGTCCATGTTGCACATTAGTCTCCTAATTTTACATGCAATCTTAATGTGCAAGCCTCATGGTTTCTTTCATGTCTCTTTATGTTACTATGTTACTTTAATGTAGTTTAATACATTTTCTTAATGTTGTATGCTAGCACACGTAATTTAAGTGCTAATAAATGATAGGGATGTCTCGGTTTGTCCCATGGCAGGTGAGCACCCTAGAAAGGGGTTGGGAAAAACTGGGTACTAGTAGGATATGAGGACTGGACTGTGTTGTCATGTGTGATGTACCTTACTCAGTTTCGGGTACTTTATGGTTTTTGCCGTACCTTGCTCAGTTTTAGGTACGATGTGTTGTGATTGTGGAGTTTTCCTCACTCGCACTCCGATGCGGGAGGGTATGGGTGGAGTGAGAGGCCCCGTTAAGGAAACAGTTCTCGTGTACCGCTGGCGGGTGCTCCTTACCGCCCCACCTTGGGGTGGAGTCCAGTTCCTCATATTCAACGACACACCGAGGTTTCCAAATGAAATTTAATTAAACACTTAACTACTTTAAATCTCCAATGTGTGGTTCTTACTTTCTTTTCATTGCCGGCTGTAACTGTGATTCTTTCCCTGTCATGTTCTGCTTGAGACTTAAAACAACATCCCACAAATTAATTTTTACTTTCTGCATGACTTGGGTTTCCTACTTGGACACGCTTTGACGTGCTCCAATTTGTGGTTTCAGGTTTATGGAGTTGGAAGAAGTTAGAGTTGGTGAAGAGTTGGGCTTGTGGAGTTGTAGGATGGGGTGGTGAGGGGTGAGGAGAGAGGCTTGTACTTTTGGGGTTGGTTTGGGGTTAGTGTGAGCTATTGTTGTATAGAGGATCAGGTGTATCGGTTAATGTATAAGATGTTAATATTTGATAACAGAGTTTCTTTGGTTTCTCAGTGTTGTTTCTGTGTTATTTGGATCTTCTGTGTTGGATATTAGATGTCTGTTGGGAACGTTACAGGTACTTCCCCAACAGTATGTAGTGGACATGCTGATTCAATAGTAGTTCTTTACTTTTCTTCCTCGTAACTCTCGCTACTCTGGGAGAACCTAGGATGGATTCGTACTTTCCGGGTATCCTGTGGAGCGGTGCGTTACAACTACCAACATCCGACCATGGTTCTTTCAACCAAGGGTCCCACCTCTACTGCTGACAAGGCTCCATATCAGCGCTACGAGTCTTTGTCAACCTTACAACTGTCCTGGTCAATTTTGGCCGTAATAGGAGTGAATGGGTATAAGCTTTGGGATCCGGTAAATCGGAAGAAATTGACTAGTAGAGGTGTGGTCTTTAATGAAGCTTCTATGCTACCAAGGGATCTTGAAGATCAACAAGATGGTGATGGCAAAGGAAATAAAGTGGCCGAAGAAGTCTCATTCGAATTGGATGACTTGGGAAGAACTCAAACTTCACGATAGGAAGAGTGGAGTTCAAGCCATAGTCCGAAGCAAGGGAGCCCTCAAGAAGAGCCATATAGCATTGCTTAAGGGGGGTGAGAAGGACCACAAAGCCACCTAATATGCTTGGATGGGATCAAGCAGAAGAGGCACATTATGCTCTTGCCAATAGCAGTGGTGAGCCTGGTTCATTTGAAGAGGCTAGGCGAATGGTTGGAGGCAATGGTGGAGGAGATGAAATCTCTCCATAAGAATTCTGTGTGGGAGTTGCTGCTGAAACCAAAGGATCGTAAATCGGTGGCTTGCAAGTGGATCTATATGGTAAATGAGCCTTTACATGAAAAGGAGAAACCAATTTTCAAAGCAAGGTTGGTGGCGAAGGGGTATTCACAAAAGGAGGGGGTGGACTATAATGAGATTTTCTCCCTGGTTGTGAAGCACACTTCTATTAAGGTACTCTTAGCTATGGTGACGAAGTTCAACATGGAGCTTAAACAACTTGATGTTTCTTCATGATGAATTGAAGGAAACTATTTACATGTCACAACCAGAAGGGTTGGTAGAAGTGGACAAAGAAGACTTTGTGTGCCGATTGAAGAAGTCTCTCTATGGACTCAAGCAATCACCAAGACAATGGTACAAACACTTCGACTCCTTCATGTTGCACATTGGGTACTCAAGGAGTGAGTATAATTACTGTGTGTACTACAAGGTTCTTGATGATGGGTACCCCATTATGCTTCTTCTCTATGTGGATGACATGCTAATTGCATATAAGCACATGTCAATGGTGGATGAGCTCAAAACTAAGTTGCGCCATGAGTTTGACATGAAAGACCTTAGGACAGCTACTAAGGTTTTGGGCATGTAGATAAAGAGAGATAGAGATGCCAGAAAGTTGTGGTTGTCACAAAAGATGTATGTCTCTAAAGTGGTGGAGATGTATGACATAATGGATGTGAAACCGGTTGTCACACCACTTGCTTCTCATTTTGATTTAAGCAAAGAGCAATGTCCAAAGATGGTGGAGGAAATTGAGAAGATGAAAGCGGTACCGTATGCAAATGCGGTAGGATGCTTGATGTATGCCATGATATGTACACGGTAGGACATAGCCCAAGCGGTTGGTGTAGTTTGCAAATACATGTCAAATTCAGGAAAAGAGCATTGGAATGCGGTGAAGTAGATTTTGAGGTATTTGAAGGGCACCAAGGAGTTGTGTATCATATTTGAGAAGAAAATCGACTCAAATGTTGTAGTGGAATATGTTGATGCGGAATATGTGGGAGATCTTAACAAGAGGTGTCACGCCCCGCTTCCCAAAACTACGAAGACGAAGCGTGACTAAGGCCCGCTTAGGCCCGAGCTGTGAAGCTCGGACCCAATAAGCGTCGGTGTGGTACTCCAAGACGAAGGAACAGGTCCCTGCAGAAAAGTACGGGACAGCAAAAGTACTAAAAGAGATGCATTCATTTTATTCAACATATATCCAGAAAAGTACGGGGAGTCTAAACAAAAGCCAACACGGCTACAAACAGCTGAAAGTAAACTAATGGTGCAAGCACCCAACCTAGACAGAAAGTAAACGGTGCTACGCACCCAACTAAACTGCAATGAACCCTCTGAATCAGCAACGTGAAGATCTCTTGCTCTGGTCCTCCTCGGTCACGTACTCTGGGACTACGTCCTCTGGCTCTACGTACTCTGGCTCCACACCTGACATACAGCACCCAAAAGAAAGGAACTGTACGTCAGGTAAAGTCTACAAAAAGGGTTAGACTCTACTGCAAGTGTACCGAAATTTTAAGCAACGATTTACTGGTTGATTAGCATATTGGGATTATAACAGAGTAACAAAAGGAAGTAAGCGGAGAAGGAAAAGTAAAATGCATCAAGTAGTAGCCGTAGCGAGTACTACGCACTACGGGACTAACCTAAACGGGTCCAGACAAGACGTGACAAGACAAGACGTGTCACTAAGATTCACGCCTTTTGGTTAAAAGGCGTCCAGCACCTTCTCAACCGAGGGAACGCTCAACTTTGTGCACGGGAACAAGACAAGACACTTGTGACTCGAAGGGTTCACGCCTTACGGTTCCAGGGGGATCAGACCCTCTCCCCGTGCGCACGCTCAACCCTACCTCAACCCCAGTGCTCAAGACAAGACAAGTCCATACAAGGGATCACTCACTCTAGCTTGGTGAGTGCCCTATTGCCCGCAAGCTGTGTATTAGTACAAGGGATCACTCAGAGAGTGCCCTATTGCCCGCAAGCTGTGTATCAGTACAAAGGATCACTCGGAGAGTGTCCTATTGCCTGCAAGCTGTGTATGACAAGACACGACGTGAAAAAGATAGGAATGGTTCTTCTAGGGGGTCCACACGCACGCACACACAAGATAACCCTAAGGTGTCAGTTGTTGTTGTTGTCGAGCTTAGACTTCGTCGTCAAGTCTAAGCCGTCAGGGGTGACCCGGACGCTATCATTTCACGTCCGGTTCTCTTTGTTCACAGTTCAATAGTTCTAACAGTCTAAGGCCTAGGCACGGCCGAAAGCGCAAGTGAGTACACTTGCCTGCGGTGGCGAGTGTGTCGTCCGTCCAGAGCGTCCCGTCCAAGTGTCGCGTCGGCGGTAGTCCGTCAGAAACAGGGTCATGGTGACGGTGTCAGGTCGCGTTTTTCAACAAATCCTATTAGGGTTTGTTTCTAAATTGACGGGACTACCCTAACAGTCAAAAGTCATGTTTTGATGTTTTTGTTCAGTCTAGCTCGACGTCTACCCAATGTGAACAGAAAAGTTGTCCGATTGTCGATCTTCCTACAGTGGGCAATCATTTTACAGAAGCTGAAAATAAATTAGTTCGAAATGTCCAATTTTAGTTTAGGGTTTGATTGATCTACGGTGTGGGTTCGCTACGAGTTAGGGGAACCAACCTGAATGATGATCACGCGCAAATCTGGTGTCGGATCTGGAAACGGTTACGGATCCCGTCGCGGTTTCAGTTACCCGTCTGCGGTAGCGCGGAATCTATCTGTGTCATTTGGTCCCGATATCAGTTAAGACAAATTAACTGATTAAAGTCTATCGTGTGAACTACTCTATTAATCCTAACAATAAAAAGGGGGCTGTTCTTATATAAGTGGCTAAAGAAAAACCAAGTTTTATATATTAACCCATTTAAGAAAAACTACCTTATAATATACAATGCCGTTAACTAAAACATATGTTACTAACTAATATTTAAAATAGTAATGTTGCTACAATTTATCTTAACATTAAGCCAACCTACTATTATTATGATTCCTGCCAACACCAAATACTTGAGCTAATACCATTATAATACAAGAGTTGACATGCTGCAACTAGAGATAGCCTAGGTTCATTATCCTCCTAGGGCACTGCACAAGAGCTCTAAATGGTGCATGAACTCACAGAATTAACACTCCCTCTTCGTTGTTGCGTGGCTTGGAGGCAAAGCGTAGGTGGTCGACGGCGACTTGGAGGCCGTGGGGCTGCTCTGCGACGGTGTGGCGGCGAAAAACGGCAGCGGCGTGGGCTGCGGTTTGTTGCCGTTGCTGCAGCGAGAAGAGGCCACCAGTCGGGGTCTCTGCCGGCGATGGGGCGGCTGTGGGAGTAGCTGACGGTCGAGGGCTGTCGAAGGAGGCGTCGGGGGTCTCGCAGGCGGTCGGAGGGAGGCGTGCGGTGGCCTCCTGACGGCGGAGTGACGCTGGAAGACAGCTACAGCAGCCACTGCTGCTGTGTTGTCGTTTGCGCGGTGGAGAAGACCGCCGGTGGTCGGTGACGGAAAGCTGCCGACGGTGAGGATCAGAAGGCGATCGGGGCGGCGGCGAGGAAGGGTTTGCCGGCGGTGAGGGTTAAGTGAGGGAGATAGAGAGTTGTGATGGGGAGAGTTAACACGGGGAAGGGTTGTATTCGATGGCGGCTGAGAAAACTCAGCCTAGGGTTTTGTGTGCCTTCACGTGAATAGGGTTGGTTTAGCTTATAATATGATTTATTTGATAGATAGTTATAGGGTTTTCTATTATTGTGGGGGGGGAGAGAGAGATAGGGGGAGTGCAAACTGGAGGAAAGATGGGTACAACTAGAAAACAGAATATTAACCCTCATTGATACGTATGAGATAAATTAGGATCTAATTAAAACTGATCATCAATTTGAAATTCAAATTGGTTAAGGAAAATCAACGATTGGGATTTAATTAGAGGATAACTATCACTACGGGCGTCCGAAAAATAAACTGGAAATACCGGGACGATTGTGGAGACGAGACGCACGGGGCTACGGGGTCTGATCGTGCGTTACGCCTACCAAGAATTAATGTAAAAAATCGGGAACTGAGTTTTAAGGTAAAAGACTAAAACGCCCCTTCCATTCCAAGCCATTTTGCGAAAAAACGAGCCGTGAAATGACGTTCCCAAAAATTTCTATAAAATTCTACACTCCCGTACGATCACAACGGCATATCACACTGTATATACCGGAATCCAAAAAGAGCCAAATAAATACGTGCTCGATAAAGCACGTGCACGTAGAAAATCCATAAGGTCGGAAAGCGACCGTTACAGTCTACCCCACTAAAATAAAGATTCCGTCCTCGGAATCAACAACACTAATCAGCAAACAGAAATAGGAAACGCTCTCTCATCTCCACCTCGCGATCCCAAGTGGACTCTCCAGGTGATCCGTGACGCCACATCATTCTCACCAGGTCGACTATCTTATTCCTCAAATGCTTATGTCGACGGTCCAAAATCTGCACAGGCTGCTGGTCATATGTCGGGTCCGGGCGAACCGTAATCTCAGAGAAATCAACCGTGTGCGACGGATCACTGACGTACCGACGTAACTAAGATACGTGGAAAACGTCGTGAACTCCCTCCAAAGATGGTGGCAAAGCAAGGCGGTAAGCCACTGCTCCCACACGCTCCAGCACGTCGAAAGGTCCAATAAACCTCGGACTCACCTTTCCCTTCTTCCCGAAACGAATGACTCTGCGGTTCGGAGAAATCTTCAGGGAGACGTGATCTCCAGGCTGGAACTCCAAAGGTCTCCTCTTGGCATCAGCCCAATGCTTGAAGCGATCATGTGCAACTCTGAGATTCTCCCTGATGTCTCTCACGACATCCATAGCTTCCACTATCATCTCGGGACCCAACAGCTCCCGATCTCCAATGTCATCCCAGCTCAGTGGCGATCGACATTTTCTTCCATATAAGGCAGCAAACTGTACCATGCCAGTGCTCGCCTGATAGTTGTTGTTATACGAAAACTCCGCCAAGTGAATATGGTCCTCCCAAGATCCCTTCAAATCGAGCGTACAAGCTCGCAGCATGTCCTCCAAAATCTGAATAGTCCTCTCGGACTGGCCATCGGTCTATGGGTGGTACATCGTGCTGAAACACAGACTCGTACCCAAATTCTCCTGCAAACTTCTCCAGAATTGAGATGTGAACCTCGAGTCTCTATCAGACACGATGCTCACGGGGTCTCCATGTAAGCGTACAATCTCCTGCACGTACACGGTCTACATCACAACTAACTCAAATAGGAAATTAAAAGAGAAGTAAAAGAAATTTTACCTCTAGATATTTCCTCGCCAAGACTTCCATAGACTAGCCCACTTGGAAGGGATGAAATGCACAGACTTAGTCAATCGATCAACGATCACCCGGACTGCGTCGTTCTGCTTCGGGCTCCGAGGTAAACCAGTCACGAAATTCATCGTGATATGTTGCCACTTCCACTCCGGGATAGGAAGCGGTTGTAGTAAACCAGTCGTACGATGGTGCTTTGCCTTTACCTGTTGGCATATTAAACACTTGGCAATGCTCCGTGCCATACTCCTCTTCATGCCAAACCACTAGTAATTCAGACAGAGGTCCGTATACATCTTGGTGCCTTCAGGATGTATACAATATGGCGAGCTATGAGCCTCGTTCAAAAGCTCCTCACGAACATCACCTGCAGGTACGCAGAGCCTACTACCGTACCGCAGCGAACCATCCTCATGAATCACGAACTCCGTCCGTAGTCCAGCTTCAACCTGCCTCCTGATCCTTTGTAGCTTCGGATCTCCTGCCAGTGCTGCCTTGATACGATCCACGATCGTGGACTGAATCCGCAAATTCATAAATGAAAGAACCACACTAGGTAGGATGACCTCTAAATCCATCTCTTTCAGCTCCTGCAGCATCCTCCAGTTGGTGATACTGCAGGTCTATCTCATAGTCTGCCATAAGCTCCAACCATCGACTCTGACGCATGTTGAGCTCTTCCACGTGAAGATATACTTCAAGCTTTTGTGATCGATGAAAATCTTCATGCTCTCACTAAGCAAGAAGGGTCTCCAGATCTTCTGTGCAATTATCACCGCTACCAACTCCAGATCGTGTGTCGGGTAATTCTTCTCATGAGTCCGTAACTGTCGAGAAGCGTACGCGACCAAGCGACCATGCTGATGCAAGACATATCCCAGGCCCTTCCCTGATGCATCACAATATACCTCAACTCCTTCGCTCTGATCTGGTACTGCCAAAACCGGTGCTGAAAGTCAACCTCATCTTCAAGATACCGAAGGCCTCCTCACAAGCATCCGACCAATGAAACTCCATGTCTTTCCTCATCAGCTTCGTCATCGGCTCTGCATTCCTCGAGAACTCGAACTTAGGATGGCACGTAATCCTGAATACCACCTTCTCACTGTGGAATTCAAACAGAGCGTGGAAGTCTCCCAGCAATCGATGCCAAGAACGACATCGAAATGCGTTAGGTCATGGACAATAAAATCCAATAGTTCATGTCCACTGACCACCAAGGGGATCGATCGACAATCCAGATTCACTGTCACCACTCCGTTCCCAGTGACGATATCCCAACACTTAGGAAGCGTATGGGTGGGAAAAGAGTGTCGTGTTACAATCCTCCGCGATAAGATGCACATGGATGCACCGGAGTCGAACAAGGCCAAGGCCAGGTGGTACGACACTAGAATGGTGCCTAAGGTATAAAAGAACTATGACCAACCCACTACCCAACAACTAGCAAGGACAACATATATATACAATCGAAACAATCTAACTATAAAGAAAAGACCAAATCTCAAAAGAATATACCTGCTATAACACCATCCAAGTCTTCAGCCTCACCGACTGTCATGGTGTACGCCGACATCCGGAGTTGCATTGCCTGTCGAAACATCTGCTCCTGCGGGGCCAAGGGTGGTCCACGGACAGCAGCTCCTCTCTGAACTGGGGCAGGCGCTCTACGCTGCACTGGAACTGGCGCTCCGTCCTCCACATGGCGATGCCTCGGGCAATCTCTAACCGCGTGTGTGGCAGATCCACATGTCAGACACAATCCCAGCTTCTTCCTACAAGTGCTCTGTCGATGTCCTGGCTTGCCATAGTAATGACACTGTCCTTTGCTCTGACTCTGCGCAGGTGCTCCAGACCTCTTAAAAGATGCCGACTGAGCGGGTCCCACTCAGACCTAGCTGTTGGCCTGAATTGCTCCACTATTCGGTTCCCTCGCAGTTGTGGTGGTATAGTCGGGGGAGCCTGGGCAGCACGGGCAATCTGATGCGCCTGATCAACCAACCGATATTGAACGTCCAACATCTCTCTCATAACGTCCAGTAATTGGCGAAATTCATCACCACAGCCATCCATGGTCCTGTCAGCTGAAGGTCCATCTCGAGCTTCACGTCCTCCCACCATCCTAACGACAGGAAAAACACAACTTAGACTCGCACATATTACTGGATAATAATAAAAAGAATGTTAATACTTCTATCGTTCCGAACTTTTTGCAGAAAAAGACCTGCATGGGCCACCACTAAAACCTGTCTCACCCCGCTTTCCAAAACTACGGAGGCGAAGCGTGACTAAGGCCCGCTTAGGCCGGAGCTGTGAAGCTCGGACCCAATAAGCGTCTGTGTGGTACTCCAAGACGAAGGAACAGGTCCCTGCAGAAAAGTACGGGACAACAAAAGTACTAAAAGAGATGCATTTATTTTATTCAACAGATATCCAGAAAAGTACAGGGAGTCTAAACAAAAGCCAACACAGCTACAAACAGCTGAAAGTAAACTAATGGTGCAAGCACCCAACCTAGACAGAAAGTAAACGGAGCTACGCACCCAACTAAACTGCAGTGAAACCTCTGAATCAGCAACGTGAAGATCTCTAGCTCTGGTCCTCCTCGGACACGTACTCTGGGTCTGCGTCCTCCGGCTCTACGTACTCTGGCTCCACACCTGACGTGCAGCACCCAAAAGAAAGGAACTGTACGTCAGGTAAAGTCTACAAAAAGGGTTAGACTCTACTGCAAGTGTACCGAAATTTTAAGCAATGATTTACTGGTTGATTAGCATGCTGGGGTTATAACAGAGTAACAAAAGGAAGTAAACGGAGCAGGAAAAGTAAAACGCGTCAAGTAGTAGCCGTAGCGAGTACTACGGACTACGGGACTAACCTAAACGGGTCCAGACAAGACGTGTCACTAAGGTTCATGCCTTTCGGTTAGAAGGCATCCAACACCTTCTCAACCGAGGGAACGCTCAACCTTGTGCACGGGAACAAGACAAGACACTTGTGACTTGAAGGGTTCACGCATTACGGTTCGAGGGGGATCAGACCCTCTCCCCGTGCGCACGCTCAACCCTACCCCAACCCCAGTGCTCAAGACAAGACAACTCCGTACAAGGGATCACTCACTCTAGCTTGGTGAGTGCCCTATTGCCCGCAAGCTGTGTATCAGTACAAGGGATCACTCGGAGAGTGCTCTATTGCCCGCAAGCTGTGTATCAGTACAAGGGATCACTCGGAGAGTTCCCTATTGCCCGCAAGCTGTGTATGACAAGACATGACGTGACAAAGACAGGAATGGTTCTTCTAGGGGGTCCACACGCACGCACACACAAGATAACCCTAAGGTGTCAGTTGTTGTTGTTGTCGAGCTTAGACTTCGTCGTCAAGTCTAAGCCGTCAGGGGTGACCCGGACGCTATCATTTCACGTCCGGTTCTCTTTGTTCACAGTTCAATAATTCTAACAGTCTACGGCCTAGGCACGGCCGAAAGAGCAAGTGAGTACACTTGCCTGCGGTGGCGAGTGTGTCGTCCGTCCGGAGCGTCCCGTCCAAGCGTCGTGTCGGCGGTAGTCCGTCTAAAACAGGGTCACGGTGACGGTGTCAGGTCGCGTTTTTCAACAAATCCTATTAGGGTTTGTTTCTAAATTGACGGGACTACCCTAACAGTCAAACGTCACGTTTCGATGTTTTTTGTTCAGTCTAGATCGACGTCTACCCTATGTGCACAGAAAAGTTGTCCGATTGTCGATCTTCCTACGGTTGGCAATCATTTTACAGAAGCTGAAAATAAATTTAGTTCGAAATGTCCAATTTTAGTTTAGGGTTTGATTGATCTATGGTGTGGGTTCGCTACGAGTTAGGGGAACCAACCTGAATGATGATCACGCGCAAATCTGGCGTCGGATCTGGAAACGGTTACGGATCCCGTCGCGGTTTCAGTTACCCGTCTGCGGTAGCGCGGAATCTATCTGCGTCATTCGGTCCCGATATCAGTTAAGAAAAATTAACTGATTAAAGACTATCGTGTGAACTACTCTATTAATCCTAACAATTAAAAGGGGGCTGTTCTTATATAAGTGGCTAAAGAAAAACCAAGTTTTATATATTAACCCATTTAAGAAAAACTACCTTATAATATACAATGCCATTAACTAAAACATATGTTACTAACTAATATTTAAAATAGTAATGTTGCTACAATTAATCTTAACATTAAGCCAACCTACTATTATTATCATTCCTGCCAACACCAAATACTTGAGCTAATACCATTATAATACAAGAGTTGACATGCTGCAACTAGAGATAGCCTAGGTTCATTATCCTCCTAGGGCACTGCACAAGAGCTCTAAATGGTGCATGAACTCACAGTATTAACACTCCCTCTTCGTTGTTGCGTGGCTTGGTGGCAAAGCATAAGTGGTCGACGGCGACTTGGGGGCCGTGTGGCTGCTCTGCGACGGTGTGGCGTCGGAAAACGACAGCGGTGCGGGCTGCGGTTTGTTGCCGTTGCTGCAGCGAGAAGAGGCCGCCGGTCGGGGTCTCTGCCGGCGATGGGGCGGCTGTGGGAGTAGATGGCGGTCGAGGGCGATCGAAGGAGGCGTCAGGGGTCTCGCAGGCGGTCGGAGGGAGGCGTGCGGTGGCCTCCTGATGGCGGAGCGACGCCAGAAGACAGCTGCAGCAGCCGCTGCTGCTGTGCTATCGTTTGCGCGACGGAGAAGACCGCTGGTGGTCGGTGACGGAAAGCTGCCGGCGGTGAGGGTCAGAAGGCGATCCGGGCGGCGGCGAGGAAGGGTTTGCCGGCTGTGAGGGTTAAGTGAGGGAGATAGAGAGTTGCGATGGGGAGGGTTAACACGGGGAAGGGTTGTGTTCGATGGCGGCTGAGAAAACTCAGCCTAGGGTTATGTGTGCATTCACGTGAATAGGGTTGGTTTAGCTTATAATATGATTTATTTGATAGATAGTTATAGGGTTTTCTATTATTGTGGGGGGGAGAGAGAGATAGGGGGAGTGCAAACTGGAGGAAAGATGGGTACAACTAGAGAACAGAATATTAACCACCATTGATACGTATGAGATAAATTAGGATCTAATTAAAACTGATCATCAATTTGAAATTCAAATTGGTTAAGGCAAATCAACAATTGGGATTTAATTAGAGGATAACTATCACTACGGGCGTCCGAAAAATAAACTGGAAATACCGGGACGATCGTGAAGACGAGACGCACGGGGCTACGGGGTCTGATCGTGCGTTAAGCCTACCAAGAATTAATTAAAAAATCGAAAACTGAGTTTTAAGGTAAAAGACTAAAACGCCCCTTCCATTCCAAGCCGTTTTGCGAGAAAACGAGTCGTGAAATGACGTTCCCAAAAATTTCTATAAAATTCTACACTCCCATACGATCACAACGGCATATCACACCGTATATACCGGAATCCAGAAAGAGCCAAATAAATACGTGCACGATAAAGCACATGCACGTAAAAAATCCATAAGGTCGGAAAGCGACCGTTACAAGAGGAGGTCTACTACCGGGTACGTCTTCAAACTTGCTAGTGGTCATATTCTTGGAGGTCGGTGCTATTATGTACTACGGAGGTCGAGTACATGGCAATCACGGAGGCTTCCAAGGAAGCCATTTGGTTGCAGGGTTTGGTGAATGAACTTGGGTTGGATCAAGAGAACATCCAAATATTCACTACTACAAAAGGGACCTTTAACCGTGCTTAAATAAGGTCTTTAATAGCGCTTATGCGTGCTGTCTATGTCGCCGCTGCTAAAGGGGGGCTGGTTTTAATAGTGCTTTACAAGCGCTGTCAAAGGTCCCAATAGACAGCGCTTTTTAGTACAAGTGCTGTTAAAGGTCCACCATAGACAGCGCTTGTACTAAACAAGCGCTATCTATTGGCACCTTTAACAGTGCTTGTTTAGTACAAGCGATGTTAAAGGTGCCAATAGACATCGCTTCTTTAGTACAAGCGTTGTAAGGTCCACCATAGACAGCGCTTGTACTAAAGAAGCGGTGTCTATTGGGACCTTAGACATCGCTTATACTAAACAAGCATTGTTAAAGGTTCCAATAGACAATGCTTGTTTAGTACAAGCGCTGTCTATGGTGGACCTTTAACAGCGCTTCTATTAAAGAAGCGCTGTCTAAGGTGGACCTTTGACAGCGCTTCTACTAAAGAAGCACTGTCTAAGGTGGACCTTAACAGTGCTTATTTAGTACAAGCGCTGTTAAAGGTTCCAATAGACAGCGCTTGTTTAGTACAAACGTTATCTATTGTGGACCTTAGACAGCGCTTCTTTAGTACAAGCTCTGTTAAAGGTCTACCATAGGCATCGCTTGTATTAAACAAGCGCTATTAAACAACGCTTGTTTCAATTCATTTTATTGCTTCTCTATACGTTTTATATTTAAATAGATCCATTTAATGTTCAAAATGCTTAAATAACCCACCAATAACATTAAATTACATGAAACAATCATTACAAGAAACAATCAAATTAAATTATTCAACAATCACATAAATTAGATGATGTACATTGATATTGGAAGATGATCCGTAATACAAATAAGAAACATTATCACATATAAAACTTATCAATCATTATCCATTTACTCACTCCTTGAACAATACATTTTCCGACAAATTGACAACTTCTGATTTTGAAACAACTCACTAATGCATTTGTTTTCAGCCCAACATAGCGAAAGTTAGCCAAGGACTTGTCTGGATCAGGGTCCTCGATTCTTTGCAAACTATCCATATCATTGTCTGGATCATGCTCAGCCATCACAATCCCCATTGATGCTGAATTATTAGAACCAGAAATTACGTCTGAACTGTCATCAGGATCAGGTTCGAAGAAGTTGTTTGTGGTCATTGTTTGAACGGATGACGGATCATCAGGATCAGGTTCAAGCACATTTTAATAATTTGTATCAACCATCTTCTGCTCTACATCATTAGCATCAGATTCTGCCGTTCCAGCAGCTTCAGCAATGTATACTCGGTAATATTTGTCGTTAGGCGTCAGAGAAATATCAGGATCAGGCTCGAAGTTCATCTTGTTATCTTTATCTAAGGAATCATCAGGATCAGGTTCTTCATCATCTATAGAAGGAGACAGCACATTGTTTTCTATCATTAGTGTATCATCAAGATCTGATTCACCAATTATCTTCTCTGGAAGTCCTTTCGGCTCATCTTCATCCAGTCCAGGTTCTACGATGGCATCAGATAAATGACCTTTATCATAAGGATAAGACTCTTCCGAAGATAAATTTAAGACGTGACCGTAGGCAGCGGCCACTGAAGACACTCGAGCACAAGCCAACGGATTTGAAGCTCCCCCAAGCTTTTGACCAGCGCTGGAAATGCTTACTCCGAGTAGCAACTCCTCTTCAAAATGATCTGAGATCTTGCGACCACTCAAGGCGTGACTTCTTGATTTTGTCCAGTCTAAGCTAGCAGCTTCCTCATTCAACTGAGCTTAAAATAAAATCATCAGTGCCCTTGTATGTACATGTGCTCGTCGCTGAATCCTCAGGGAAAAAAAGGAAGGAAAAAACTGAAAAGATAAAAAGAACATGCGCATGGTTACCTGTTTTTTTAGAGCAAAGAAGTTGGCATCATGTTTGAGTATACCATATGAGCCTGATAGCAGAAAACTAAAACAAGTTAAGCATGTTTGACAGATTAAACTTGAATGACAAAAAGTGATTAACAAGGTAATTAAAGAAGCAAACAACTCAAGTTCTCACAAAAGTCATTACAAGTTCATGCAACAGAGTTTTCTTGATGCGTTCGTATTTCTGAACTCCTTTAAGATCATCAGTTCGAAGGCGAAGCGATATCTCCTCCCCATTATTCTGCAACAGACAAGGGAAGTAACAATGTCAAATGCTGGGGCGATATGGTTTCACTTTTCTCATTTATAATTTCCATTCACACTCTTTCATGTTGGTTAAACCAGACTTGTTTATTCATCTCATGTTGTCGCATGTAATATAATGAGTCACCAATACCTTATTGAAACACAAAATGCATTTAGGGCTGATGCCTACATATCCCACAGGTGCCATTTCCGTCATAATTACCACCCGCCAACGGTGCTAGGCGAGGGAAGACAAATGAAAACAAAGAACTGATGTGAGAAACTATAGCTGCAAGGTGCCAACAAGATTTCGATTTCTCAAGGGAAAAAGATATCATCTTGTTCATGATGGCTATAATTCCAGGATCACATGCAAGCAAGTGCATTCTCCTCAGTGCCTCAGAAGGGGGAGGATTCATCTGTATTTAAAGAAAAAAATTAAGTACCAAAGTATAGAGATAATGATCAGGGTGAACACTTATTCATTATGTTCCATAACTGTTAAACAAATACCATTAACATCACAGTAATAAAAACTTGGAAATGGACATACTGAAAATAAACACAATGTTGAGGATTTTATGTTTGTTAATTGCACAAAGACTCTTAGTTGTATCTCATAAGCATGGTTATTAATATTTGTGGTGCATACATCTAACTGCTACCACCTCATAAAAACTGCAAGGTCTACATCCTACCACGTATTCAGGCTCACTTATCATGTTCCCATTGTGTAAGGCAGATTTGGTCAAACGATGACATTTTGCTCTTGAGAATGATAATAATGATGTGCATAATTAGAATTATCGTCATGTGGATTCTCAGGCCAGCCTATCACATCAACATGGAAAGCTGCTCAGCTTTCATGCTTATATTTAGTAGGGTAAACTGGTAGATTAAGCGTTATGAAAAGAGAACAAAAATTGTCACACTTCCATTAAGTATGTACACTTGGTCAGTTAGGTTTCGGGAAAGATAATTACTATAGAATAATCAGCAATTTTAGGCATCTTATCACATCAAAATGGAAGTGTAATTGCCAAAATAACGTGTCCAATGAGATGAATATGCAACAATGACAATGTTTAGTAAATCAAAATTTTCTTGCTATCAGAAATAGTTACTATCTACAGGCAAACATAGTTTGCTCATGGCTTGTTTCAAGCACTGGTATGGTATTCAACATTTAAGAATTGAGAAACCAAGATCTATCATGATCATGTGTCCCAACAAAAATATTTCTTCCAACATATTTGACATCCCTGTAACCTATCCATCAAGATAATTGTATTGGAGAAAGTGCTATCAGTAATACCATGTTAAAGCAGGATACCAAGGCCTAACATAAAATTAGCATCCAAGATAGTGTGGGGAAAAAACAAAAGACGGACCAAAGTAAATATATAAATAAATAGATGAACCATTTCGATATAAAAGCATATACAAATGCTACAAAGAGACATTTCCCTACTAAAAAAAGAAAAGTAGAAAGTTTTAACTCACCAAGAGATGGTGTTCAGAACAACGCAAATGCTGCAGTGTCATTAACCCCGCGAATAGTAAATCCACGGTCTCAGAAGTTGTCAAAAAGCTTCTCCAAGTCTATTGTACAAGTAGTTGGAGTAAAATCATATAAAACAAGAACATGCCTGGTACCGTATCCGAACTGACCGGCAGTTAAAAAACATTCATTAAGCTTCTTGGCCATGAAAGAAAAAAAACAGCAGAGAAGATGATAACATATTTACCGAGACATTTAAACCAGAATGCATGTGGACACAGACACAGAGACTACCTGATCAGTGAGAGCCAGATTCGCATCATAGAAAGAATTTATTGTCCCGATGTCCTCCCAATAACCATTAAATAAATATGCCTATAATATAGAAGTAAACAATAAGCGAGGAATGTAATTGTAGCGGATCATTTGCATTTGTTTCCCCAATGAATATATGTAGTTTTCCTCAACTGAGTAGAGAGAGATGTCATGCTTACAAAATAAGAATAAACTAACAAGAACAGTATACTGGACACTATATATTTTTCCAAGAAATATTCAGTTACCTGCACATTATGCTCTTCAGTAGCCACTGTAATAATCTCTGACCCAAATTCATTGGCATTCATCTAGTTCTCTCTGAAAAGTTAACAAAGATCATCTTATGTTGCTAATTATTATGAAAGCTCAAAGCAAATATTGCCATGCTTAATCATTTGAATAGTAAACTGACCCATAGAAAAACATAAGTAGAATGGTAATTCATTTATAAAGCTCACATAACGAACAAAAGAATATCCGAGAATACCCTTTTAAGAAAATACCTTAAAAGCTTCTACAAAACTTTAGTCTCAAACAAATATATTCCCATCGATGCAATGTAAGGAGACTTCATGGCATCTGGAGGAGACAATCCAAGCACACTTATATCTACTTGCTGCAGAATTGACTACAACAATAAGCCACAAACAGTCTATTAAAAGAAAAGAGAATGCCTACTATTTATAATTGTATCTCTATAGTTTATTTTTCCTCCTAATTTGCATGTGCATCACAACTAACAATAATGGATACATTAACAATGCAAGGAGTGACTACCATCATCCGCAGGCATTCACCCTTGGTTTTTTCAAGAAATTGACAGATGTTGCCCGTATCATCAATCTTCACCAACCCAAAATCAGAAGCACGGCTGTCAAAGGGGACAAAAGGGGGGTTGGATGAAGAGTCAATTTTGAAGTTCAGCATTGCCTCCAAAAACTGTGTAAGCGATACAACATAAAATAGGTAAGGAAATGATTGTTATAACTACTAATTATATTGATGTCAGTAATACTGAATGCTAAAGGATCAAAAAATATCTAATGCATCTTCGTTTGTACTCTTCTTTGCGGTACCGGTGATAAATCATGTTTCCACTCTTTGTTTATTTATCATAAATAGGTCAGAGTTTTTGAGTTTGAGACCCTGCCCTTCCTCTCCATACGGCACCAATCCAAAAAATATCCAATCCAAAAAATGCTTAAAGAATAAATACTTGTAAGTATAATACCTTAAATGATATCCCCTTACTTCGTGCATGAATAACTCCCTCCACAACGGTCACCCCACGTTTAATAACATTTTCTTGAATATTGGAAGCACCACCATCAAGGGAAACACAGTTGTCATCACTAGAAGACATTTATCTACAACAAAATAAAACAACAATAAATTGTTAGTTCACAAGAAAAGATGCAAGAAAAATGAATTAAGATCAATATACATAATACCACTCACCAGAAAAAGTCATATGAACTTAATTAGGTTAATCTTTTCCTTTTCCTTGTTGGATTAATACGTGTTTGTCCCTTCATGACATGACATGAAGGATTGACCCAAATCCCCTCATCATGATCATCTCTTATATAGAAACCATCATCTACAGTAGGATCAATATCAAGTGATTGTGATGTCCCTTAGAAAGGACCATCCTCAGTATTGATATCTTCATGTCCTTGGCTATGACAGTCATTTAATTTGTTATTCAACAACACAATAGACCACTTCACATCAGTGGGATCTGTGACATAGAATACTTGTTGAGCTTGCGATGCTAAAATAAAAGGCTCGTCCTTATACCCCTCCCAATTGAGATCCACTCGCATGAACCCTAACTCATCAATTTGAACCACATTATTGTTGTCTGCCCACTTACAACCAAACACGGCCAATCGAAATATACTATAATCCAACTCCCATATGCGTTCAATAACACCAAAGTATGACATATTTGCATATATGGTATTTATGTCTTTTGCACTTGAGATGTGCATAGATTCGGCTACAAGAGTCACACCACTATTTTGCATTGTACTTTGATCATCATGATCTTTAGTGTAGAATGTATACCCGTTAATAAGGTAACCATTGTGATAAAAAACGTGTACACTTGGAACATTTGCTAACCATCTCAATCTATCTGAAATTGAAGCTCTATTTATAGCCAACTTTCCAAAGAATTGTTCTTTCAGCCATGTTATAAAAGACCGATTGTGTTCTCTTGTTATCCAATTCTCATTCCTATTTGGGTTTGAATTTCGAAGTAGTTCCTTGTGTTTTTCAGCATATAGCTCAACTTCAACATCATTGTGCAGAACATATAAATGTGCTTGCTTCCACTCTGTCCTTGATATGAGCACTACATCACCTCCCTTAATCCATTCCCCTGTTATTCTTCCTGTGTGACAAGACCTTGGAATCCCTATGGAATCAACATTACTTAGGTACTCGGTACAAAATTCAACAGCTTCTTCAACTATGTATCGCTCAACCATACAACCTTCTGGTCGATTACGGTTTTTCACATACCCTTTTAATATCTTCATATAGCGCTCGATCGGGTACATCCATCTCATATAGGCTGACCCACACAATTGTCTCTCTAGCCAGGTGAACAGTCAGATGAACCTTATGTCAAAGAAGGATGATGGTAAATACATCTCAAGCTCACACAATGTGACAACAATTTCTTTTTGCAATGCCGGTAACTTTCCCGTATCAATTACTTTACTGCAAATTGCCCTGAAGAAGAAACATAGTTTTGTGATGGTCACCCTCACCTTTTTTGGCAAAATGGAACGTATACCCACTGGTAGTAAATGCTCCATCAAAACATGACAATCATGAGATTTTAGACCTTTTAACTTGAGATCTTTCATAGATACGAGGCTTCTAATGTTTGACGAGTATCCCTTTGGAACTTTAACTCCATTGAGAAACTTACAAAAAACTTTTTTTTCTTTCCTAGATAGAGTATGAGTTGCAGGAGGTAGATATGTATACTTTCCCTTCTTTACCGGTCCCAATTCTATCCTCATTCTCATACTTACCATGTCCAACCACGCATTTATCTCATCTTTACTCTTTCCTGGAACATTAAGCAACGTCACGATAACACTTTCAAAAACATTCTTTTCAATATGCATCACATCAAGGAAATGTCTTACATACAATGACTTCCAATATGGTAATTCAAAGAAAATAGAGTTTTTCTTCCACCAACTGGTGACAAGTTCCCCTTCAAATGGCTTACCAAAATTATTACTTAAATTCTTTACCTTTTCAAACAGCCTATCACCGGTCAATGGCACAGGAGCTCTACATTCCTCTGTATTTCCATTAAATGCTTTCCTCAACCACCGGTAACGATGACTCAAGGGTAAAAATCTACAATGTCCAAAGAAGACATTCTTCTTTCAATGTTCCAACCGCATCCAATATGTACTCTCTTCACATAAAGGGCATGCACACATTCCTTTGATACTATATCCTGACAGATTACCATATGTTGTGCCAAATAACATAGCCCTCAAGTTGAAATTCTCTTCCTTGTACCCATCATACACCTCTACACACGTGTCCCACATTTGTTTCAAATATTCAATTAATGGAGACAAGTATATGTCTTTATCATTTCCTGGTTGTTTAGGCCCAGAAATTAATATAGACAACATCATGTACTTGCGCTTCATGCATAACCATGGAGGTAGATTATAAATCACCAAAATCACTGGCCATGTGCTGTAGGAACTACTTTGAATACCATGTGGGTTCATTCCGTCAGTAGACAATGCAATTCGTAGGTTTCTTGCTTCTTCCCCAAATTCAGGATAATCGTGATCAAATTTTGTCCATTGAGGAGAATCTGCTGGGTGACGGAACATGCCATATTTAATCCGTTCATTTGAATGCCACGTCAAGTGTTTTGCATCTTCTGAACTGCGATACATGCGCCTAAATCTCAGTATTATGGGGAAATACCATGCCACCTTCACTGAATTTGATTCTTTTCTCTTATATCGTGAGGCATTACATTTAGGACACATGTTTAACGATGCATATTCATTACGAAATAAGATGCAATCGTTAGGACAAGTATGAATCCTTTCATAGCTCATGCCTATAGAGCATAACATTCGCTTAGCCTCATATGTTCGACTAGGAAGCACATTATCTTCTGGCAACATATCCTTTAGAATTGTGAGTAATTCTGTGAAGCTCTTGTCAACCCATCCATTGCTCGCTTTCAAGTTATACAATTTTATTACCGCCGACAATCGGTTGGACTTAGTACAACCACTGTACAATGGCTTCTCCGCATCACTTACCAACCTCGTAAACATTTCAGGACAATCCTGGAGATCATCTTCAACCATATTTGCCATCTCTTCAAGGCGATCGTCGTCATATGTATTTGTGTTTGTATCACTTGTAGCATACCTCTCTGTACTCCCAAATTCATTGCACGCTTCTCTTGTCTCACCATGCCTTGTCCAACATGTATAACTTTGATCAATTCCATTGCACACTAAAAGATCTTTCAACTCATCCGCGCTAACTCCCCTTGCATAGCAACACTTTAAACAGGGGCATATGATTTTCCTTGGATTTTCTGCATGATCAAGCTCTTTCACTTCATCCTCGTATTTTTTCGATAAACGATTTGCAGACATCCATTTTCGATCCATATTTATCAATCTAAAAAATTATTAATATTACTTATTTCGTTATTTGAGAGGTTAAGGTCTGAATACAAGTAGAAGGCTAATAAGCCAACGAATATGGAAAAAAATACAGTTATAGGCATAGGCTGAAAAAAATTAATGAAATTACAAAAAAAGCAATATACTGATCTATGCGACCTTGTGTTGCTTGATGACAAGTTTTCAACTCTCCTACAAATCCAAACGACACAAACACAAAAACTAAGATAAATACCAATTTATCTTTTTCATCATAGAATTTGACCAAGTACATGTATAATCATTATTTATAAATACTCCAGAAGACTACTCCATTGATTTTGCCAGTTGCATCATGAAAATCAATGCACAAAAATACGACCGTACTATGTACTATGTGCTAATTCCAGCAGCCTCAAGCCAACAACCACAAAATATACGGTTTTCAGTTTAGCCTAAACACAATTCTAAGAGTTTTGATGTTGGCATAGTTTCTGGTAGTCAAATGGTAGAACTTCAAATATTTATATGTTACCAATATTCAAATCTCAAGAGTAACAAAGCATATGAGAGCATATGAGTGTAGCTGATATTCTACCTATGCCATGAAAAATTAGCTTGAAAACTACGCTTGCTTGCTATAATTACACTGATGTTCCCTACACCAAACAAAGATTCATATTGGACTTAAATTTGTCAAGACAATAATAATACCTAATCTTCTCATTCTCATGTAATAATTGATTGTTGTCATTACGGAAATCATAAAATAGTTTTGTTCTCCTCGTAAACTTATACAGACAATTGTTGACGTTGGCACAGGTCATTGCATTGGCAAGGCATGCATGTCGGTGATGCATACCCAAAGATACATTGTAGTACCAAATTTTAGTACATAAGAGGTACACCATGATCAGAAATTTTTTTACTGTTGATGCAAATATGAAGGAATAATGTGTGCGCACACAAGAACTCTCTTTTTGAAAGATGTAAGGAAAGCTGCAAGTTATGTTCTTGAGTGAAGCGGTATATTACAGATATGAAAATATTATTGGGAAAACTAATGTATTTTTATAGTCTATGAATAACAAATAAACAGACGGTAGATAAGACAAAGATTTTTACATTAATACACTTCCCGTATATGAAATTTGCACATACTCTATCAAGCAATCGGTCTTACAAACCCAAGAACAATATATAGTGGAAGTTCTCACGAAGTATAAAAACGAGAACAAAAAATAAGATCAAATCAAGTAACATTCTACCTAAAAAGAAAGAGTCAATAAAATACTAATAGCAAATATAATAGAATCGAACTGATAAGTTTGACAAGCTTGGAATGAATGCAACCAGACAATATAAAGAATGAATTAAAAGCTTAATCTTGTTGAATATCTACAGAAATAATAAGTTATAGTATGATCTCTCACCCCGATCAAACCAACCCCCAAATAAATGCACGTGAGATCTCTCGCCCCAATCACTCCATCCAAACAATCAAACCCAAGAAAAATTCTTACCTTGAAGACTCCCTCAGATCCCCAGAAACCTTTCCGCAGCAATTTCCTCCCGATTTGTCCCAAATTCGGAGCGCACAGAGAAATAGAGAGCGCGCGATCAACAACTAGGATTATGGCTTGAGGACGGCACGTGATCACTCCATCCAAACAATCAATTTCCTCCCGATTAGGGCTTGAGGAGGGCGAAAAAAGCTTTTAAGCGGCATAGATCACCAACTTGTATGAGCGGCTGTAAGGAATCGGAGGGCGACGACGGAGCCGACGGAGCTGACAATGGAAGTGGAAGAGTAGCGGGGGGAGAGCTGAGCTCGGATTTGAATCCAATAGTCGTTGGGTCTCAATCTACCGTCCGATCTTTGGAGAATTCAATCTCAACCGTCGCGCGCGTTATAATCGTGGTCGTTCAAGCTTAAGTCAGACGATCGTAGCCGTTGATGGGTGGATAAGGTTTGTTGGCGTCCTAACGAACTGAAGAGCTCCTCCTTCCTTCATTTGCTGCTCGAAGGCGGAAGAGAGAAGGCCAACTGAATCCGTTAGTTGTTAATTCGGTTGAAGTCGGTTGTATAAATACGGGGTTTCATCCCAATTGTATTCACCATTGATCAATTGAAGAAAATCTCTTTGAGATTTTTCCCATTTTTTCCTTTTGTTCTTGTTCTTGTTTTTTTCTTCTTTTCTCTCGCTTGATTCTGTTCTTCAGCAGTAATGGTGCGAAAGACGAGGCATCCGGAGGAGGAGGAGCCAGTGATCTAGATGGTGGAGCAGGCGGAGGAGATCATTCCTCCACAAGTGGTATCAGAGCCACCGACGATCCAAAGGGTAGAGTTGGAGCTGGAAGACAGGACGCTGGATGATGATTCGTGGACAGAGAGGTTTCAGCAACTAGAAGAAGTACAGAGGGCCACACAACACATGCTCAAGCAACAGCAGCAGCAATGGGAAAGATTGTTGCAAGATCAGAAGGATAGCCAGATTCGAGCACAACAACAATGGGAATTAATTCAGGAGCAATTACAGCAACAGGTTACTCTAAACAAAGCTCACTTTGATATGCATCAAGAACTCTCAAATAAGATAGATGTTCTCTCCAAAAATTCCTTGTCATTATTAAATTGTGGAAATAATCACGGAAGGATGTGACCGGCGCCCCGCTTGCGGCGCGGCGGCGCGGTGTCGTTTACCGCAAGTTTCACGGTTAGTGTAGGGTGCGGGAATATCGAACTCAGGGAGGCGAGGTTGTGCTTGGGTCAGGTAGGACCTAAATCACCCCGAGGGGGCGAGCTAGCCCGAATCGGTGAATGGTTGTCACGAAAGGAAATAAAAGGGTATGAACAACAAGAAAGAAAACCCGGGACTTTGGTTTCCAACCCGACGAGAGACTCTCGCCGATACGGCCTACGGGTATGGATAGCGATCGGGATTAGGGTCCAATGGTGAGACGTTGCCTCTGAAAGTGGTACCGGCGTCCCATGGGCCCGATATTCCAGTCGGTGCCCAGGATGATACACCGGACTTCCCGGATTCGATCAGTGGGCACTCCCGTGTCCATTAACACTGATCGATCCCGGGAGCACTAAGCCCGCAACGATATCTCCCAACGTCTCATCCTGCCGCTCCCGCGTGCTAGGATTCGGCGTCTACGCTAAGGGCGTGAGCTATGGCTAGGGAGTCAACCGCCAAGTTTATTCCCCCTTGGCCCAACGGTCAAAGGCGGTCTTTTTCCCGCCAATGACAATGAAACACCCCGCGTAACCGTTAGATTCCTACTCCCTATCGATTTCCTAACCCTATGGACGCATCGGGAAGAGCCCCCGAAGGGGTTTCCACCAAAATCCCAGATTTGGGAACTACTCACAAAAATTCATGAAAAAGCGATCTAAAAGAAATTTAACCGTTGAAATCATAATCGGACAATTGCAATGCGGAAGTAATGGAGTAATAAAGACAATACTAAAATTTTATAAAGATCTGAAAACTTACAAAAGAGTAACAATTACAGCCGTCACAAGGAAATAAAACAGTAGAAAAAAGAACAGCTCTCGTTTCTGGAACCCTAGGGGTTCTATTTATAGACCGTCGCATCAACCGATCGGTTGACAAGTCAACCGATCGGTTGATCCGTTACAAATTAATAACAGAAAATGGCGAGCTTTCACCCGATCACATGAACCGGTCGGGTGAGTTCTCGAGTGACCGGTTGGATCTTGGAGCAGTCGGGTGAATCGACCGGTTCGACGTCCGTGTCTTCAGCTCTTCTTTCTCAGCTACAGATGAACCGATCGGGTGAGAGTCACCCGATCGGTTGGCGTTTTGCTTCGAGAAGACAGAGAACAGCCCCCGCTGAACCGGTCTGCGAACCGGTCGGGTGACTTCTTTGTGAGCTACGGCAGAGACCGGGTGGTGCACGCGTGCATCACCCGATCGGTTGGAGATGACCAACCGACCGGGTGAGGGGCTGAAAGATGAATTCTTTGGCGTTTGACCCCCTGGATCACGCGTGACTTCTCCCGTTGCTCCGGGGACTTGGGATATCATCGTTAAACGTCCCCTACGTGGTCGATCCCCTGCAATCATGGATAAACAAAGAAAAGTGAAAGAAAACGGGAAAATATACGAAAACGAGTAAGAGACGGCGGATAAACACGGAGAAACACAAAAGAAAACGTGCGTGAATATATGAAATATAAACGCACGTCAAAATCCCCCAAGCTGAACTCTTCCTCGTCCTCGAGGAAGACGAGTGAGAGTAGGAGCTCGGAAGGGAAAAATAGAGAGGAAGAAAGAAAAAGAAAACTCTAAACCCTAGATCTTCCATCAGAGCCACCAAAATCGAAAACGACACACCAAGCAAGCAAACGCCAAATCACACCACTAAACCTAGGAAAGCGAGTCCAAATAAGTGTCGTGGGTCCACGCAGTGAAGCGCGAGTGAGCGTGGTCGTGTGCTAGCAAATGGTGATGCTTTCTACGATGTGCTATGAGGCTCGATATACACAAATCCAAGATATGACCCAAAATATCGATCCGAATTGAATTAAGCGGCGAATATAAGTTCAAGCATGCATGAGAAGAGTTAGAATAGAAGCGTATCATGCATCGGGGACTCCACAACTAGGGTTAAGGAAATCACGCCACTATAGCCTAGATACTAGCTAAAAAGTTCCCAAGCCAAGTGTTTTCGATAACGACGGGGGTTGAGATGATGTGGAGAAGAACACTCGGTGCAAATTCTCGCCTTCCCTTTATTCTTGGCAAGTATGAAAAAATATTCACACGGAAATTTTTTTGGGTTTTGGGCATTTGTATTTTTTTTTTGGATTTTTGGGCTATACACAATTTTTCTTTTCTTTTCTTTGTGGGTTTTTCTTTTCTTTTCTCCTTTTTTTTGGATTTTTGGCTATACACATGTGTACTCTCCCAAGTGGGAGAACGGTACACGACGAGGGGATTTGCACCAAGTAAAACAAAAAAGAAGTCGAAATCTAAACACTCGGGCAAAGGAAACTATTCTCGCTAAATAGAGCATAGGCTAAATGGGTTATCCTAGTCCTTAGTTGTGGAATCCCGACGCATGCGAATTGAAGTATACGATACAAATATAGCATGCACATAGTGGAAACAAATACCGCATATTCAAATCGGAGCATGATAATCTAGGGGTCATTCCTGGACAGGTATATAAAGTAAAATCACAATGCAGAAGCACACCAAATGCTAGTCACGACACACGACTCACAAAAAGCTAAGTGGACCCGCGATGCGTGAAATGCAAGAGGACTCGAAATCCTAGGGTTAGTGAGTGTGATTATCGATGCAATGCTAGGAGTGTGTGATTTTGTGGCGATTCATCATAGGATTCATCTCTAGGAGAAAGAGCTAAAAAAGAAGAAAAGAAAAAAAATAAAAACACGATGAAAACGACACAAAAAAAAAGAAAAAGAAGGACTCAAACGACGCACACAGTGCGACTCCCCCAAGCTGAAGTTTGCATTGCCCTCAATGCAATATGAGTGAGTACAGGAGGGCAATGAAAATGGGGGGGAATACGCACTGACACAAAAAGAAATGAAAACGAGGAAAACACATAGATAAAATTGAAAAAGAAAGAAAGATCAAAATCAAAATCAAACAATACGAAAATAAAAATAAAACCACACGACACGACACTCAAAAAATGAAAAACAAGCACACACACAACACAAATGAGAAAAACAAACAAAACACGACAACACACCAAAGCAGACGTCCCCCAAGCTAGACCAGAAAGTGCTAGCGAAATGATGTGATCAATGAAATGCAGAGATGTGCAAGGGGGAGTCAAAAACAAAAGAGGTGAAGTTAGAAAGCAGGGGGAGCTGAGTCCTCGTCCTCCTCGGAAGAGGGTGTGGATGGGTGGTCGGGGGAGGCTGGGGGTGTGCTGAGAAGTGGGGAATGAGGCGAAGGAGTAGGGACAGTGGTGGTGTGAACAATGGGAGGAGTGTCGGTGGTGGGGGTGGTGGTGGTAGGAAGGCGATCAAGGCGGTGGTGAGAGGAATAGAAATGGAGGAAGTAGATGCGGTGGTGACGGTAGTGGGAGGTGGTGGGAGGGATCTGGAGCGCACCGGCAATTTCCTCCGGCGCACGTATGGAGTGACGGATGAGGAGGGAGGTAGCGTGGGTGCGGTGGAAGTGGTCGGGAGGGGTGAAGTGGATGCCGGGATGGGATGTGAAGAGGGAGGATAGGAATGTGGTGAGGGGGGTGATGGATGTGGGGAAGTGTGGGTGGGTGGAGGAGAAGATCGCCTGGGTGGTGAAGGTGGAGGTGGTCCGTGGATATGGGTAAGAAGGCGGAGAATGGCGGCCACGTTCCTCTCAAGTGTGAGGAAACGTGGGTGAGTAAGAAAGGAGGATAGCGATGGGTCCGAGGAAGCAGAGGACATGGCGAGCTCGCGAAGGGCAGCGACCTCCCTCTCAAGCCCCAGACGGGCAGATACCTGACGGCGACCAAAAGATGTAGACTGACGCGAGGCAGAGGTGGTGCCGCCAGGTAAGGTCGAAGAGGTGCCGGCGGAAGTGGTCATGCCGGCACAGGAGACAAGGTTAGAAATGGCCGCAAAGAGGTGCTCAGACGTGATCGGTCCCGGAGCAGAAACAGGACGACTCGGCCCAGCCCCTAAATCTCCCCCAGACGCAGGGATATCCTGCTCGCCTAAGTGGGCGGCAGGGGACGGTGGTCTGCGGGCGTCTGCGGGAAAGAAAGGAAGATTCAACCCAGCTAAGAAGTCGGGATCAGGAGGAAAAGTCCAATCTCCCACGAGAGCAAGGGTCATGCGAGCGGGGTTGGGCAGAATGGTGTAAGGGGCTGGGGGGTGGCCATAATGAAATATGAAGCGGTCGTCCGAGCGGGGTTTAATCATGTGGATGTGCCGCAGGACATCAATATCAAGATGTGAGGGTCCTGCGGCAGCTGGAAGATTATTGGGGATGGCAATATTGAATTGGGCGTGAGAGCAGATGATCGTGATGATGCCCCCACAGCAAAACTTCCCCTTACCGGCCCGACTGATCTCGAGTAGCTTGAAAACAAGCCAATCGCCGCCATGGATGGGGACGGTAGGGGCCCTGAAGCTAACTCCATCATCATCCCGGACATAAGGAAAAGTCATGGCCCAAAGGATAAAAAGGTCAGGGATAGTCACAGTGCCTGACTCGTCCCTAGGAAAGAATGCAGATGAAATGATTCTGTGGGCCAATCGAAACACGGGATGAATGATGGAGGAGGCCTTGGCCCTTCCTCGGGGATAGTCACGGATCAATGTGAGGCGGAACCAGAATTGATCGACATCAAACTCGGGCGTGTACCCGTAGTGTCGGATGGAATCATCCCCGAGATTGGGGAAACCAAATATATCGTTAATCGTGTTCAGATTTGTGGTGACACTACGGTTACGCACCCTGAATTTGATGATCGACCCGGACTCCCAGACAAGTGTAGAGAGAAATTCGAGTGTGAGGGCCGGGTAAGATACGGCAGATGCATTAAGAAAGGCTAACCATCCTAAGTTAGCGAAAAGAGATTCGACCTCGGTGAAGACACCGAGATCGACAAGTGTTTGTGCGTGCGGAAACTTAGTAGATAGATGCCCTCGAGCATCGAGCCTACAGTAAAAATCTTTGTGCTCTTGGTTCCGAAAAATATACCCATGCGGGCCCAACATTGGGTCCACAGGGGGGATAACAGGTGGAGGAGGGCCAAGTGTAAGTGCTCGTGTACAGGAAGGGGGGCGTGTTTGTTTTCGTCTCTTTCGAGACGGCTCCTCTTCCCACATAATTCCCTTCCCCTTATCCGTATCCCGAGCCATGTGTGAGTGTGCGAGCAAGAATGAGTGCAAAAACAGTGGATGCACACTAACACAAGCAAACGAGCAAGCACAATTTATAGGGCAAATATATGAATATAAGCTTAGGAGCGAGTGTACCCAAGCGGAATGGCGGAGCTTGCTCGTAGATGTCCCCACACTGTTCAACGAGAGTAGCGTGGAGCCGCGGCGAACTCCTTCGGCAATAATTTTCGAAATGTGGATGGTTTGGGGAAAATTAGGTCAAACTTGAGATGAAAAAAGGGGGGGTGAGGGTGAAGATGATGGAAGGATTAATGGAGGAGGTGGAGAGAGGGAGTAATGGAGGAGTAGAGGACGTAGGGGAGTGAAGATCGGTTGCTGGGGAAGAGGGGAAGGCGAATCGACGGGGGATTTTGCGATCGGGCGAGGGTGAAAACGAGCGGGTGTCGGGGGGGGTTATATAGGGTTTTAAGTCGAAACCGATCGGGTGACTTGTCACCCGATCGGTTGACGGTTAGGTCGAAATTCTTGCCGAAGAAATGCTACAGGCGAACCGGTCGGTTGACTTTTCAACCGATCGGTTGGCCGCTCCATTCATTTTCCCGAGAACTTAGGGCTGCTCACCCGGTCGCGTCAACCGATCGCGCTAGGACTCAACCGATCGGTTGACATTCCCCAAAAATTTCCGAGAGTTCTCCCCAGCTCACCCGGTCTGCCACCCGGTCTCTTCATTACTCAACCGATCGGGTCATATGGCGGCAGATCTCGGCATGTATCAGATACATCCCAACCGATCGGGTGAGTTGTCATCCGATCGGTTGGGGCTTGTTTCCTGCAAAAACCAATAGATTTGTTTAAGTCCCCAAACGGATGTTCTCGCGGCTGATTTTATTTATAAAAATAGACAAAATAAAATCAAAAATAACGTCGAAAAGTGGGAAAAAGTTTAGAACATGGGTTGCCTCCCATGAAGCGCACTTGTTTAATGTCGTTGGCTCGACGCCCGCAAGAGATGCTCATGGTGGTTGATACGGGTGATGCCCGAAGTTCGGCATCTCTTCTTCATTGGAGCTGAAGGCACTTGGAGTAGTCAGCGGCTGGAAAAATACTTGCTCGACTATCCTCCCCTTGTTCTTGGGATCCGGGGGCTTTTCCTTGGTGTTGGCGCTTCCCGCCATCTTCTTCAGGATCCGGACCTCGTCTTTAGTGAGGTCCATGGGCTCTTTCCCCACTCTCCTCACAGGAGGAGCCTTGGGAAACCCGGGAGGGGTCATTCTTGCTGCACTCGGTTCTCCAGCAGCTTCTTTGTTCTCGGGGCCGTCTCCATCTTCTGAATCCCCCAAGTCATCGGGGGGGTTTCTTAAGAGAATCTCCCAGGAGCTCTCTTCAACAGCCTTTTCTTCTTCCATCTCCATCAGATTACACCGAGGGTCGTCTGGGGGATCGGGGTACTTCATGGATAACCCCAGATCAAATTCGACTTTTTCTTCGCCGACGTTTAGAGAAAGTTTTCCGTTCTTCACATCTATTAGAACGCCAGCAGTGGCCATGAAAGGCCGTCCCAGGATGATGGGGGTGTGTGCGTCTTCAGGCATGTACATGACTACAAAGTCCACGGGCACATGCACCCCTCTCACATTCACGGGGAGGTCATCCACAATTCCCACCGGATATTTGACCGACCGGTCAGCTAGTTGTAGGGTCATGCCGGTGGGCTCCAAATCACCCATTCCTATCCTTTTGTACATCGACAAGGGCATCAAACTTACACTCGCTCCGAGATCGACGAGTGCACGATGAATCTTTACTGCCCCGATCGTGCAAGGAATTGAGAAGCTCCCCGGGTCTTTAAGTTTCGGCGGATTTGCCCTCTGGATAAGAGCGCTACACTCCCCCGTCAACACTACTTTCTCTTTTCTAGACCCTCTCGTCACCAAATCTTTCAAGAATTTTGCATAGGAGGGGATTGTTTCGATTGCTTCTAGGAAGGGGATTTGCAGGCTTAGGTCCTTGACCATGGCGAAGAACTTGCCATATTTCTCATCAATTTTTGCCTGAGCCAACCGTTGTGGAAATGGCACAACGGGTTTATACACTTTCGGGCTCTCTTCCTCCTTCTTCTTATTCTCTTCTTCAGAGACTCCCTCCGGAGTCATAGGATTTGATGACGAAGCACCGGCGTCGTTTGATTTTTCGATCGGTTTCTCAACGACCGATGGTGCTTCCGGGTTGCTAGGGGGCACTCTAGTAGGAATTTGTGTCCCGCTTCTCAGAACGATAGCGGACACATTTGCGTGCTCGTGCACGAGTGCCGATGTTTGGGTTGCTCCCCTCAGGTTCACCTCCGGTTGTGGCGGTAATTGGTTTTGTGACCTTGTAAGGTTCGCCACTTGTAACCCCAGCTGGGTTACTTGGTCCGTGAGGGTCCGCTGACCCATTTCCAGCTTTTGGTTGATCCTCTCCTGGTTGGTAATATATTGAGTCAAGAGAGACTCAACCGGAGAGACGGCCCTCTGTTGGCCATACTGCTGCTGCTGCTGGAACGGCTGCTGATTCCTGGGGGCGTAAGATTGTTGCTGAAATGGTTGCTGCTGTAGCCTAGCCGGCTGATAAGTTTGTTGCTGCGGCTGCTGAGGCGGTGAGGGCTGAAATGGTGGCCGGTAACTGAAGTTCGGGTGGTTCCGGTTGTTTGGAGAGTAGGCCGGGTTGGAATTTGTCCTTGGCGGATACGGCGCATTTCCCGTAGGGTTGTAAAATAGTGCGCTCGCCTGATCCAACGGTGGTGAGATGTCACCACCGTCGAATTCCCCAAAGAATTCGGACTCTACCGCAGAAATTTGCTGTGTACCGGCCCCACCGGCTCCTACCATTAGTGCGGAGATCTGGGTCGAAAGCAAGTCGAACTTGCTTGAAAGTTTGTCGACGTCCTCGACTCTGTGTATACCCCCGGATCTTGGTGTGGCTCTCTCGTCACACCACCGCTCATTGTTGGATGCCATATTTTCCAGAATATGCCCGGCATCCTCCTCGCTTCTAGACATGAAGGAACCCCGAGCCGCGGCGTCCATAGAAGATTTCAGGTCATCCCTCAACCCATTGTAGAACAGATTAATAATCTGCCACTTCGGAAGCTCATGGTGAGGGCATCTTCTTTGCATCTCTTTATATCTCGTCCAAGCTTCATGCAAGGACTCGTGGCTGGCCTGGGAGAAGGAGGAGATCTCACTCCTCAACTTCATGGTCTTCCCCGGAGGAAAGAACTTCGTCAGAAAAGCGTTGGAGAGCTTCTCCCAGGTGTTGAAAGTGTTGGGGTCCTTCCCCCTTAGCCATTGCTTGGCTTTGTCTCGCAAAGAGAAGGGGAACAGCTTCAGACGGATAGCCTCTGTCGTGACACCATTAATCCGGAAGGTGTCACACTTCTCCAAGAAGGAGTCCAGGTGCTCGATCGGGCTCTCCATGGGTGCACCCGCAAACTGGTCCTGCTGGATCCATGTCACTAGAGACGGCTTCAACTCAAAGCTTTAGGCCGCAATAGCTGGAGATCGGATGGCGGAAGTGGACTCGATGGATGGCATCGAGTACTCCAGTAGAGACTTGTGAGGTGGGGTGTTCTCCTCCATGGATTCGGGATCTTCTCTTCTTCGCTTCTCGGCGGCCAAACGCCTAAGGGTGGCGTTAATCTCTGGATCGAGGGGAATCAAGTCGTCAAGACTCCTTGAACTCCTGCGCATGAAAAACAACAAACACCCGTGAAGCGACAAGTGGGAAAGAAACAGATAAAATAAGAAATAAAAATAAGGAAGAACAAAAAGAAAAAGAAAATGGAGAATGCGAAAATTATCGCAAGGTAGGGATGTGAGCTAGACACGAGGGTTCAAGAGATCCTAAAATAATCAAGCACGTTGCCTCCCCGGCAACGGCGCCATATACTTGACCGGCGCCCCGCTTGCGTCGCGGCGGCGCGGTGTCGTTTACCGCAAGTTTCACGGTTAGTGTAGGGTGCGGGAATATCGAACTCAGGGAGGCGAGGTTGTGCTTGGGTCAGGTAGGACCTAAATCACCCTGAGGGGGCGAGCTAGCCCGAATCGGTGAATGGTTGTCACGAAAGGAAATAAAAGGGTATGAACAACAAGAAAGAAAACCCGGGACTTTGGTTTCCGACCCGACGAGAGACTCTCGCCGATACGGCTTACGGGTATGGATAGCGATCGGGATTAGGGTCCAATGGTGAGACGTTGCCTCTGAAAGTGGTACCGGCGTCCCATGGGCCCGATATTCCGGTCGGTGCCCAGGATGATACACCGGACTTCCCGGATTCGATCAGTGGGCACTCCCGTGTCCATTAACACTGATCGATCCCGGGAGCACTAAGCCCGCAACGATATCTCCCAACGTCTCATCCTGCCGCTCCCGCGTGCTAGGATTCGGCGTCTACGCTAAGGGCGTGAGCTATGGCTAGGGAGTTAACCGCCAAGTTTATTCCCCCTTGGCCCAACGGTCAAAGGCGGTCTTTTTCCCGCCAATGACAATGAAACACCCCGCGTAACCGTTAGATTCCTACTCCCTATCGATTTCCTAACCCTATGGACGCATCGGGAAGAGCCCCCGAAGGGGTTTCCACCAAAATCCCAGATTTGCAAACTACTCACAAAAATTCATGAAAAAGCGATCTAAATGAAATTTAACCGTTGAAATCATAATCGGACAATTGCAATGCGGAAGTAATGGAGTAATAAAGACAATACTAAAATTTTAGAAAGATCTGAAAACTTACAAAAGAGTAACAATTACAGCCGTCACAAGGAAATAAAACAGTAGAAAAAAGAACAGCTCTCGTTTCTGGAACCCTAGGGGTTCTATTTATAGACCGTCGCATCAACCGATCGGTTGACAAGTCAATCGATCGGTTGATCCGTTACAAATTAATAACAGAAAACGGCGAGCTTTCACCCGATCACATGAACCGGTCGGGTGAGTTCTCGAGTGACCGGTTGGATCTTGGAGCAGTCGGGTGAATCGACCGGTTCGACGTCCGTGTCTTCAGCTCTTCTTTCTCAGCTACAGATGAACCGATCGGGTGAGAGTCACCCGATCGGTTGGCGTTTTGCTTCGAGAAGACAGAGAACAGCCCCCGCTGAACCGGTCTGCGAACCGGTCGGGTGACTTCTTTGTGAGCTGCGGCAGAGACCGGGTGGTGCACGCGTGCATCACCCGATCGGTTGGAGATGACCAACCGACCGGGTGAGGGGCTGAAAGATGAATTCTTTGGCGTTTGACCCCCTGGATCACGCGTGACTTCTCCCGTTGCTCCGGGGACTTGGGATATCATCGTTAAACGTCCCCTACGTGGTCGATCCCCTGCAATCATGGATAAACAAAGAAAAGGGAAAGAAAACGGGAAAATATACGAAAACGAGTAAGAGACGGCGGAAAAACACGGAGAAACACAAAAGAAAACGTGCGTGAATATATGAAATATAAACGCACGTTAGGATGTTGCAAGGAGGTGGAAATGTCAGCTCGTCTTCGTTCAATGTGGGAGAGCAATTTGTTCACAGAAGGGAAGAGGACAATGGACGGGAATGCTATCTTAAGGGGTTGAGGCCTGAATTTCCATTGTTTAAGGGGGGAGAAGAAGTGGTTCTATGGATTAACCAAGTCCTGCAAATTTTTGAGTATTACAAGACGGACAGATCCAGTTGGGTTAGAATTTGTGGATTCTACGTTAAAGAAGAGGCCTTAATTTGGTATGAATGGGCAAAAATTAACATGGAAGGGTTCATGATCTGGGAGAATTTCAAACAGGCCATTTTGGGACGTTTTGGTCCTCCGGAGATAGAGAGGCCTTTCCAAACTTTCACCAACCTTAAGCAAGAGGGCACTGTACGGGAATTCTTGAGGAAGTTGGAGAAAGTGATGGGTTTCTTGGATCGTCTACCTAAGGAGTATATCATTGACAAGTTCATTGCTGGGCTTAAGGATGAGATACACTTTGAGGTGACTGCCATGAACCCTCAGGATCTCCATCAAGCCATCCAACTAGCTAAGAATTTTGAGGAGAAGCTGATGTTGTCTCGGAGGGGGGGCAAGAGCGTCGACCATAAATGGGCATCCAAGAACCTTTGGTTCCGTCATTCCACCTAGTAGCGCAATTGTGACGGCTAAGAATGCTGCTAGTGTGGCAACTAATCCCATTTCCCGAAGGCTGACCCCAGAAGAAATACAACACACACAAAAATCACATATGCTTTGCTTGTGATGAGAAATGGAGTCAGGACCATAAGTGCAAGAAGTTGTATAGCATTGAAGGGATTTGTGATGAAGATGACCCAGATTATGAGACAGCTGAAGAAGATGATCCAGATGACAAGCAAGAGCTTCCACAAAGGGAAGGGGACCCTGCAGCTATATCCTTGCACGCAATGAATGGGATTCAGGCAGCACATACATTACGACTAGAAGGAAGCATTAAGGGCCAGTCGGTTCAAGTGTTGGTAGACTCAGGTTCCACACACTCCTTTATTCATCCAAAGTTAGCAAAGAGCTTGGGATTAGAGGTAGAAGATTCAAAAAGCTTCAAGGTTGCAGTGGCCAATGGGGATAAGATAGAAGGGTCAGGTATGTGTAAGGGGGTCATTCTCAAATGTCAAGGAGTATCAGTACCTCTTGATCTTCTATTGCTGCCAATGGGGGGGCATCAAATAGTGCTAGGAGTTCAATGGTTGGAGCAGTTGAATGATATCGTGATGAATTTCAAGAAGCTGCAGATGAAATTTCACTATCAGGGAAGGGAGTGCACTTGGCAAGGATCCAGGGAGGGTTCTCAATTGGTGGGAGAAAAGCAGATGAGAAAGACTTTGAGGCAGCAGGGGGGAGTCGGCTACATTATACAGTTGAATTCATTAGTCTTGTCTTCAGATTGTGAGCTATGGGAACTCCAACCCCGAGATGAACAATTCCCAGAACTTAAGGAATTGATTCAGAAATATTCCGCCATATTTGAAGAACCAAAGGGACTTCCGCCAAGACGGTATTGTGATCACCACATACCTTTGGAGAGCGGGGCCAAACCGGTGTGCATTCGTCCCTACAGGCACGCTCATTTTCTGAAGGGGGAGATTGAGAAACAGGTGGAAGAAATGCTGAAGTCTGGAGTCATCCGTGCAAGCACCAGTCCTTATGGGTTGCCGGTAGTGATGGTGAAGAAGGCTGACGGCTCTTGGAGAATGTGTGTGGACTACCGGGCTCTCAATCAACAGACGGTGAAGGACAAATTCCCAATCCCTATAATAGACGAGCTTATGGATGATCTTCATGGTGCAATCATCTTCTCTAAGTTGGATCTTCGATCCGGATACCATCAAATCAGGGTGAAGGAGGGAGACATCTTCAAGACAGCCTTTAGAATGCATGACGGGCATTACGAATTTGTGGTCATGCCGTTTGGCCTCACCAATGCTCCGTCAACCTTCCAGTCATTGATGAATCAAATTTTTAGGTCAGTACTCAGGAAATATGTTTTAGTTTTCTTTGATGACATCCTAGTCTATAGCACCAACCTCTATTCTCACTTGGTTCATTTGGAGAGGGTCTTTGAAATTTTAGTAGAACACCAGCTGTTTGTTAAATTGACCAAGTGTCAATTTGGAAGAAGTTCGGTGGATTACTTGGGTCAAGTGATATCGGGGGATGGGATTGCTGCTGACCCTGAGAAAATTGAGGCTGTAGTGGCTTGGAGTGAACCTAAGTCAGTGAAATCCTTGAGGGGATTCTTGGGCCTAGCTGGGTATTACCGCAAATTTGTGAGAGGGTTTGGTGGCATAGCTGCTCCTCTAACCCACATGTTGAAGAAGGGTGAATTCTCATGGACCAATGAAGCTAGAATAGCATTCCAGAAATTAAAGGAGGCTCTTGTTACATCTCCAGTGCTGGCATTACCCAATTTTGATAAGGAATTTGTGGTGGAGTGAGATGCCTCTGGCCAAGGCATTGGTGCAGTCCTGATGCATGAGGGTAGACCCTTAGCGTATTTGAGCTGCTTCTGTCCACTTATGAGAAGGAGCTGCTGGCTCTCATTGTGGCTACCAAGAAATGGAGTCACTACTTGTTGGGAAGGAAGTTCACCATCAGGACAGATCACAGGAGTCTGTGTTACTTGCTTGGCCAACGTTTGCAACATGGCATCCAAAGTAAGTGGGTGGTTAAACTTCAGCAATTTGATTACAAAGTTGAATAAAAGCCTGGGAGAGGTAATGTGGCTGCAGATGCTTTGTCTAAGGAATCTGATGGAAGAGAATTCTTGCAAGAAGATTATTTTTCCTTGTGTGAACTGTCAGCTGTTCAAAGTGATTGGATGTTGGGAATTAAGAACATGGTGAATCATGATGATTTCTTTTCTGAATTGGAGCAGAAATTACAACAAAGTGAAGAGGAGAATGTTCACATTAAGAAGCTGGAGGGAATTTACTATTACAATGGAAAGATTTTGGTGAATCCTAACAACCAGGAAGTGGTTAAAATTCTATTGACTGAATACCACAGTACTCCTTTGGGTGGCCATTCAGATGCTACCAGGACCTTATATAGGCTGAAAGCGGTATTCTTTTGGGAAGGGATGAGAGCTGATGTTAAGGCATTCATCAGGGAATGTGATGTCTGTCAGCGCAATAAAGCAGAAAATGTGTCAAGCCCTGGGCTATTGCAACCACTCCCTACTCCTGTGCAGGTATGTGAATATATCTCTATGGATTTCATATTGGGGCTGCCACCTTGTCGAGGTGTTAAGGCTATCTAAGTGGTAGTTGACAGGCTATCCAAGTATGCCCATTTTTTGTGTCACATATCCTTTTACAGCTAAGATGATTGCTCAAATATTTTTTGATGGAGTATTTAGACTACATGGAATGCCAAAAACAATTGTCAGTGATAGGGACCACCTATTCACCAGCTTGTTTTGGAAGGAATTGTTTGCATTGCAAGGGACTACCTTGGTCTACAGCTCAGCTTATCACCCACAATCAGACGGGCAAACTGAAATTACAAATAAGAATTTGGAATGTTACTTAAGGTGTTTTTGTGGACACAAACCCAGGGAATGGCCTCAATGGTTAGCCCTAGCTGAATATTGGTTCAATACCACTTGGAAGGCCCCAACACAGATGACACCTTTTGAGGTTGTTTATGGGAGAAAGCCCCCCAATTTGTTGAGCTATGTTCGCCACACATCCAAGGTGCATACGGTGGAAGAGGAGTTGTTCTCAAGAGAGGTAGTTATTCAATTGCTGAAGGACAATCTGAAGAAAGCAAAAGACAGGATGAAGAAATATGCAGATTTGAAGAGGACAAAAAGAACTTTTGAAGCAGGAGATTGGGTCTACTTGCGTCTCCAACCCTATAGACAGATTAATGCAGCTATGAGGAAGCCACATAAGTTGTCTCCGAGATACTATGGACCCGATGAGGTTTTGGAGAGGATTGGACAGGTTGCCTATAAACTAAGAATGCCAGCTACATCGAAGATACATCCAGTTTTCCATGTTTCCCAGTTGAAGAAGAAGTTGGGCATCAGCGCAGTGGTTCAAGAGGATCAATCGTGTTATACGTAGGAAATTGTTGATGACCCAGAATTAATATTGGATCGCAGGACAATTAAATCAAGGAATGCCCTCATTGTCCAGGTGTTGGTGAAGTGGAAACAAAGATCTCATGATGAAGCTACGTGGGAGAGTTACTGGGATCTAGTTAAGCGGTTTCCGACCTTCGATCTTGAGGCAAGATCGAAAAATGGGGGAGGCAATGTAAGGAATCGGAGGGCGACGCCGGAGCTGACGGAGCTGACAATGGAAGTGGAAGAGTAGCGGGGGTAGAGCTGAGCTCGGATTTGAATCCAGTAGCTGTTGGGTCTCAATCTACCGTCTGATCTTTGGAGAATTCAATCTCAACCGTCGCGCACGTTATAATCGTGGCCGTTCAAGCTTAAGTCAGATGATTGTAGCCGTTGATGGGTGGATAAGGTTCGTTGGCGTCCTAACGAACTAAGAGCTCCTCCTTCCTTCATTTGCTGCTCGAAGGCGGAAGAGAGAAGGCCAACTGAATCCGTTAGTTGTTAATTCGGTTGAAGTCGATTGTATAAATACGGGGTTTCATCCCAATTGTATTCACCATTAATTAATTGAAGAAAATCTCTTTGAGATTTTTCCCATTTTTTTCCTTTTGTTCTTGTTCTTGTTTTTTTTCTTCTTTTCTCTCGCTTGATTCTGTTCTTTAGCAATAATGGTGCGAAAGACGAGGCGTCTGGAGGAGGAGGAGCCGGTGATCCAGATGGTGGAGCAGGCGGAGGAGATCATTCCTCCACAGTGGCAGAGATCAACAACTAGGGTTTATAGGGCCGGGGGGTGAGCGAGAAAAAAGCTTTGGATGAGCGGGGGACGAAAACTTTGGGGGGGGATTTTGGGGATGAGCGGGGGAGGAGCGCCGGTGGCGTAATTTTTAGCATCGTTTTTTAGCTACTCGCGGAACTGAAAAACTTTCGTTATTTTTTATTAAAATAATTATGATATTTAATAGCGCTAGTAGAAAATAAGCGATGTCTATTATCTGATCTTTAACAGCGCTTGTATAAAGAAGCGATATCTATTATCCGATTTTTTTAACAGCACTTGCATAAAGAAGCGATGTCTATTAGCTGTGCCTCTAATAAACAACGCTAGTAGAAAGAAGCGTTGTCTATTATCTGACATTTAACAGCGCTTGCAGAAAGAAGCGATGTCTATTATCCGACTTTTAGCAGCGCTTGTAAAAAGAAGCGCTGTCTATTATCTGTGCCTCTAATTAATAGCGCTTATAATTGGCAGGCGATGTTAAAGGTGTGCTATTAAAGGTCTTTTTTTAGTAGTGATTCTCGGATAGTCAAAGTGAAATTTGCTTGACCAAGAATCACGTTTATCACGCAATGACAAAACACATTGCAGTGATGTATCATAGAGTTCGTGATTGGGTCGATGATGATGCCATCTCTATCAAGAAGGTGCACATCAGCGAGAATGCGGCGGATGTATTTACCAAGCAGGTGACAAGGGAGAAGTTTAGGCATTGCCTAAACTTGCTCAACATCTCATTGTGCTAGAGATGTGGAGGAGTGCCTCTCCTCTTGAGGATGAAAGTGCAGTTGTGGTGGGTGATTGGACTCGCCATGGTTGAGGTGTATGTGACACCTTGGTGATCTTCATGGGGCGTGGAGGAGTTTTCTCGCCAAGGTGGAGATTGTTGGAGTTGGCTCTAAAAACTCCTTGTCGTAAATATATGTCTTAGTGTGTGTATATTTGTACTTTACTTGTATCACTAAGAAGACCATATAAATAGTCTCTTAGCTTTAGGGGGTTTCATCTTGAGAGAAAAATAACCTAAAGAGAAAGGATGCTAGGGAAGAGAGAGGGCTTTGGAGAAGGAGAGGCAAAGGTTGAGGATTTATGTCTTAAATTCTTGTAAGGTGCTTATTTGAGAACTTCTAATAAAGCGTGGTATTCCTCTTCCATATCTTGTTCTTAATTTTTGGCCTTGTTCTTTCTCTTTTGTCTTGGATAATGGTGTGCTTGGTTCTTTGAAGAGGTCGGTGGAATCAACAATGGCAAGCCCTAACAAACCATTCATACATTTAGAAGCACTAAAGGAATGAAGGACATTACAAAATAGGAGTAGCCAACATAAAACAGCAAAAAATTAAGATTATAGAATTGTACGTGTGAAATTAACAATACATATATACATTGGTTTTATCCACTTCTCTTTTACCGCTGGTAAAATAGAGACTGACACTGCAACCTTCCGACTTCACCTTCATTAAACCTAAACACACATCACCCTTGTTAATGGCACGAACTTTGCCCTTAATAAACTAATCCTAGTAAGAAACTCAAACATGAGAAACACACGAAGCATAGTTGTTCATTTATTCATTTAATCTTATATGTCTTGCAAAAGACTAGTTAGGATAAATTACATCCTAACCTTTTGGCTATAGCTAAATTAATGCCTAACAAGCAACTATAAGAATGACAAAATTAAAAAATAAAAGGTGAACCCTGTTCAAAACATTATTAAAAAAAAATCCTTTCCTTTGATTTCCTCCCTCCTCATTGGTGTCACTTCCCTCAGTTCTATGATCTCGACCATGCCATTGCTTCCCTCAGTTCGACCTCACACGAGTCATTTTCTAGGAAATATTCGTCTTCGTATCGACTAAGGAAAACCTTCTTGGAGATGAAGATAACCACTTATAACCAACAAGTCTATCTCAACCTAATTTAAGCAGGTTAGAATTTTATGCATATGCCTAGCCTTCACCTCAATATTATATATATGCAACATTTACGGTCGCATGTATGAGACATAAACCCCACAAGGAAACCCTAACCTCATACTTACTCTCATTCTTCCATCCTACATCGTATAGCCTGTGATACGACGGCACATCCCAAACAGAGGGACAAGCGCGCAAATTCCAGCAACTCGTTCTGTTTTAAGAAATATCAACTCTATGAGATGTGCTTTTAATCCATTAATTTAGATAAGATGAAGGTACCCTTCACAAAAAGCGCAATACATAATGTGCCCATAAAATTACGATGAGCAATATATGTCGAATATCGTGCACAACTGACATACCCTGAAATTGAAATGGGCAGACGAAAGGTTTGGCTCAAGAATCGTAGTCCTTGCTCTCAAATATGATCGAAACATGAATTATTCATTCAAGTCTATATGACAAGTGAGCTGCCAACTGTAAGCATATTGAAACTGAGAACGATGGGTAACACATGATATATGAGTACGTGTGCCTCATACGATAATGTGTCACAACGTCATTGTATTTGAGCTAACTTGCGTGTATGCCATATTGTCTTGCTAAATGTGACATGGCTGGAACCGTGTGCTTGTTATGTTCCGAACAAATGAACATATCTCTACTTGGTATGGTAGTGCGTGAAGTGTTCAATTAAGAGAGTGAGACTCTCGTGAGAAGATCCGCCTTCTTCCATGGCCTTTCGAGCCTTCTCGGCGAACGCCGCTGCCCTTGCTCTCCTCCCTTCCCCTTCTTCTCCTTCATCCATCAAGCTCGCGACGGCCCTCTCCACCGCCTCCCTCTTTACCGGCACTTCCTCCGGCTGCACGTAGTAAATTGGCACCTTGACCCCTATGGAAACGCCGATCTCAAGGATTTCGACGACCAACTTCTCGTTGATGAACTGATCGGCAAAGTGAGGCCATGTTATCATCGGCACCCCCGCGCACACCGCCTCCAATATCGAATTCCACCCGCAATGCGTCACGAACCCCCCAACCGAAGGGTGCGATAGGATGACCACCTGCGGTGCCCACCCTGTGATCACCAGGCCCCTCCCCTCGGTCCTCTCCTCAAACCCCCCTGACATCCACTCGTCGAGCTCCGGACACCTCTCGCTCTCTTTGATCACCCAGATGAACGGCCGGCCCGTCGCTTCTAACCCGCATCCTATCTCGACGAGCCGCGACGCCGTGGCACGGGCCAGGCTGCCGAAGCTGACGAACACGACCGATCTCGGCTCCATGGAGTCGAGCCAACTCGAGACGCGACGCTCGTCCACGGCCGACGCCTTGCCCCTCGTGGCCTTGCTAGCGAAGTCCGTGTTGTACAGGGACAGCGGCCCGATGGGCCAGACCGGCTTTCCGGTCGTCCTCTTGTAGTACTCGACGATCTCCGGCTCCAGCCCGCAGAAAGTGTTGACCACCACGCCGTCCGCCGTTGACTCCGCCTCCGCTGCTTTATCGCGGACGTGGGCCCAATCCGTGCCATAAAACCAGCCGGGGGCTTGGGGCCGCGTGACCTCTATCTTGTGAGGCAAGTTGGGCAGCACGACGGTCTCCCCATCGTCGACGCCAGCGTACACGTCGTGCGTGCCGATGTTGCGCATGCAGAGGATGAAGAGGCACGACGGCCCGTGGAAGATGACTCGGGGTATGCTGAGCTCCCGGGCGGCGTCGGCGGTGAAGAAATTGCAGTAGTCGGAGACGATGCAGCTGGGGACGGGCTCGGCCTGGCGAAGGTAGAGCTCCAAGGGACCGCGGAGAAGGCTTATGGCCTTGAAGAAGGGGTTGTAGAGATCTTTGGAGGGGACGAGATCGAGGTTCTCGCATCCTTCGGGCAGGCCAGCTTCCGCACATGGGAAGATGAGCTCGACGAATCGGATTGGTAGGCCGTCGGCCTTCGCCCGGTCGATTACGGGCCTGATCCGGGCGGCGTTGACCGGAGTGGTGATGAAGCTGACCAGGGCGCCACGGTCGGCCAGGAGACGGGCCATGTCGACAGCCGGGATCGTGTGGCCTTGGGCCATGAGGGGGACAATCACAAAGTGCGGCCTGTGACCGTTGGAGCCATTTGTGAGGAGCTGCTTGGTCATTTTGTCGGAGGAAACTGTCTCTATGCTGCGAGCAGCGAACACATGGGAATTTAAAGACGAGGAAGGAAGCAAAGATTAAGGCTGCATTTTTCTTGTCACTAAACATTGGGCCAAATACCATGTCTCTAGATGACAAGATCGGATGGCACGCGGGCCCGTTTCGATCAGGCCGAGTCGACGGTTACTTCGTGGAAGACGAAGGCGGCCGAACGTTCAGCCTAGTGTCATCGTCGGATGGCGACAACCCAATGACAAGTAGAAGATAAATAGAAAATTTCCTTCACAGCTTGCTTTACTAACTAACTTCCTACTTAGGGTGACGCACGCACGTAGAACAGCAAACCTGTCGTTGAGCTAATATTGGCGTGCCTGACAAGGATCTGCGGGTGGGTCTATCAAAGTGCACTGCGCATTTTCTTGTGATGGACTATCTGCACCTCAAAGATGAGGTGCAGGATGGGATAGAGGCTAAAAACGGTAATAAATCAGATGAGAGAGTAACTGAGATGACAGAAAAATTGATTTTTTTTTTCTATTTTTAGGTTAACATCTCTTCCCTGCACCTCAAACTGAGGTGCAGGGAGCAATTCTCATTTTCTTTGGTCCAGTCCTTTTGCCAGCCTTTAAGGCGGTGGTGTCCTTATTGAACTTTACATCATAATATTATTTCTTTTGCCACGTCTGCATGTCCTTTATTTCTGGAGTATGGTTCAACTCCTTTGTTCTGTGACGGATGCGCGCATGTACCTGAACTCCACGATTATGACAAACACAGCCTAAGAGATAGTGTTGAAAACTTTGGAGTTAGGTGACTTGGCTGAGACAAGCCACAATAAAAACAACTTATGCATGGAATTATATGTTGGAGTAGCAAAAATTTGAAACTAAGAAGTTGGTATATAACAACAATGTCGCAAACTTTAAGCTGAGAAGTTGGAATGTTTTTTTAAATTGAAGTTTTATGTTTGTGTTTGATGAAAGGTAAATAAACAAAAGAGAATAATGGTAAGTTATGACAAATATTGCTACACCCACGAAAAGCCCAAACTTTCAGACTGTTTAAGATCGATTGGAAATTTTTATATTCTAAAAGCACAAAACCCTAAATATCCCGTGAACCCAAAAAATTGCATGTTTATCCACCCGTCGTTAAAAGTTCTATTCCTCTGCGAAACCACAAATTTACGATGGTGAGATGAACAAGCAACATCCATTTGGTTCATCTGATATTTGATATTTTGTAATATTAAGTTTTGATCACCCGAAAAAAACAACAAGAGAATGTGAGTTTTTCGAGACGTATATATGCCTTAACCGCATATTTCAAATATTTCTTAGTCATTGTTCTCCAAAAAAACCTAACATTGGTTAGTGTTGAGTCATTGGGCCAGCATTCGAGGCAACTCGGTCGCCATATGACTAAGGCCCACCAGGCCCGCCAAAGAAGCCCGATGTCGACTCAGTCAAAGCCCAAATGGCTAGTCGACCGTTGGGTCCGCCTCGCTCGAACGTGGGATTAAATGCAGAGTCAAGAATCTCGGGGACGTGCGCAACATTTACTCCTATTAATGGGGGAAGATCGTGGCCCCATTATGGGTGGTCGTTATCTCCCCAACGTCTCCAAATGGACCTTTAACGTCTATAAATAAAGGAAAGGCTCCCATCTAAAAGGTACGAGGTCTAAGACATACAACTCTACTTTCGCATCAATATTTCTTATATTCGAGCTTGCGCCGTCAGTCTTGGGACGAACCTCCGTGGGTCTATCTCGGCTGCATCAGGCTCCCACTCTTTCTTAAGTTCCCTACTAACTTAAGCATCGGATGGGATTTGGGTCGAAACCCAGAACGACCCCCCTAACGAGCCCCAGTGGTGCAGATCGACACTTATCATCCGTCACCGAAGGTCGACGTCGAGCTCTCCAACCACGAACGATCTACACAACAGTCGCCCGAAGGTCGGTCGAAGGTCGTGTCATCTCCAACTACCATCATTCGACCATAGTTCCTCCAACCAAGGGTCCCACTCCAGCCGCTGACGATGCTCCAACTCTGCACCTCGAGTCTACGTCAGCTTGACAACTGTCTCGGTTAATTTTGGCCTTAACAGTTTGGCGCCGTCTGTGGGAAACGTTAGCCAGCTTGACATCCCAAAGCAATCCAAAAGCTATGACAGCTGGACCCAGCAACGCCGGACCGGTCGACGGTCCGAATGAGAGGCCAAGAGCAAAAAACGTCTTGGTGGAGGACCACGCGGACTCCACAACGCCACCACCTCGACCTGCGAAGGAAACAAAGGAGCCTGGAGTGACCCGAAAGGAGTTCACCAAGTTCACCGAGCAGATCAATAGGAGCCTAGGCGCATTGGCGACTTTAATACACCAGAACATAGGGAGCCCATCCCTAGTAAATGAGTTGCCGCTGCCGCCAAACCCGTACCTAACGCCAACGAGGGGCTCCATATTCCTCCGAGATCTGGGGGACCCAAGGGCGGTGATTAACCTCCACGATTCGACCCCCTCCCCCCCGGCCCACCAATACAACGGAGCGGAAGTCGATAATAGAGCTTTCGTGCTGCAGGGGGAACCCTCCTACTCCAATTACCGGGCGGCGACCCTCAACATCCTAGATCAAGTAATGTACGGGTCTACTCCATGTCATAACCCACTAAACCCTGCAGGTGGATTCGCGAGAAGGGAAGAAATCTTGAATCGATCCTCCGGAGCCAACTTCTTGCAACCTGGAGCAGGAGGGTCCGTACTGGTCCAATCCGTGATTCGGAAGACCCCCTGAAGGAGAATATCATCTCTGCTCCTTCTCTTTCCAAATTCAAGCTCCCTGCTCTACCAGCTTATGATGGCAGAGGCGACCCATGGTCGCACATTCATAAGTATTTGAATGTCATGCTATTCCATGGGGCCGTCGAGTTATACATTTGCAGAGCTTTTCATGCTACCCTGATTAAGAGGGCAGAAAGCTGGTACGAATGGCTACCCCACAGCTGCAACGGCTAATTCGATGAACTAGCAGAGATATTCTGCAAGCAATTCGTCGCAGGACGACGACCCAAGAAGAAGTCGTCCCACCTCTTCTCGCTCAAACAAAACAAGAATGAGTCGATCGAGCCTTCGTCCAGAGATTCAACGACGAGAGGCTTGATGTAGAAGAGACACCAGACCTGACCGTCATAGCGGCGATCATCCAGGTGGTCAGGAACAAACATCTAAGGAGGGCCCTTCACCAGTCCCCCCTAACACAGTCGCCGAGAGGCTTAACATAACAAATCGGTTCACTTCCACCGAAGAAGTGGAAGAACCAGCTGGAGCTAATGCGAAGAGCACCCCCTCCCGCCGTGGAGACGCGAGGCGGGAGAAACCAAAGTCGGGAACCCCCTGCCAGGAGTCCCGAGACATGATGCCCAGGGAGAGAAGCCCTCGAATCAAGGAGTGTCCTACCTACGCTAAGCCGGTCGTCCCTAAGACCGAAGTCCTCGCCTACGCCCCGCGAGAAGAGCTTGTCAAGAGGCAGCAAAGAAGGAAAAATACGAGAAGAGGGACGACCTCAAATTCTGCAAATATCACAATGACTATGGGCACGACACAAACGACTGTTGGACTCTCAAAAAAGAGATCGATGCCATAGTCAAGCGAGAACACCCCAAAGGCCCGATCAATGATCCGCCCATCAAGGAGGGATCCTCAAAGCAGAAGGGCAAGATGACGAGATCCCCCGTCACCAAGGTGGTCGACTGATGAGCCATCTAAAACTCGAAGCGAATAAAACAGCAATGAACGACAACAGCTCCGACGTCGATCGGAAAACACCTGTATGCCTTTTCCGTTTTTACTTCCTCAATAAAGCATGTTTCCTTTATCAAATAAAGTTCCGCTTCCTTGATCCTTCGTAAAGTTTGTATAAGCTACCCTCAAAAAAGGATCCGATCCTCGAGAGGACCTGGGAAAACTAAACTTACGTTTATGCAATTGGCTCCTAAACGAGCGTCAACCGTAGGTCGAAGGGGCCACCCCTTCGCTATTGAACGACTCCCTCAAACGAGCGTCAGCCGTAGGTCGAAGGGGCCACCCCTTCGCTACTGAACGACCCCTCAAACGAGCGTCAGCCGTAGGTCGAAGGGGCCACCCCTTCGCTACTGAACGACTCTCTCAAACGAGCGTCAGCCGTAGGTCGAAGGGGCCACCCCTTCGCTACTGACGACTCTGTAATGCTCCTAAGTGAAAATACCAGTATCCATCCTTCCAATGTGGGGAAAATTCACACACTAACCACTAATTTGGACCAAGTTTACTTATATATCCAATTAGTTGCAATTACACCCAAGAGATGAATGACAATGGCATACTTGTAAATAATGAAAATGATGAATGGGAGATGGAAATCTTGTAATTAGCCCATTTAGTTGAGATGTTTTTTTAATTAGGGGCTTAGGCATGGCACACTTGTAAATAAGTGGAAGGATATTTTGTTTTCCCCTTTTTTCTACAAACTTCTACAATTAGTCATTTTGTTTGTTTTGCTTTCTTTTGTTTTTTTTCCTCCAACACTTGCATGCGTTGGCTGCTGGGGGGGGCGAAACATGGGAAGGAAAACAAAAAAAAACAAAGAAAAAACAAACACAAGCAAAAATCAAAAGAAAAAGAAGGGAAAAGAGAGAAAGAAAGAGAGAAAGAGAAGAGGATTGGAGGAAGGAGAAGATGGTTCTTGTACCACACATCAAGGGGATTTCATTAGCTCCCCTACAACCATCCACAAGCAAGAGCAAGGTAGGATTCTTCCCCACACATCCAACATGTTACCATGTGTAGAAATAGATGATTTTATTCATTCATCTTTGTAAAAATTGTTATTTGATTCAATTGGAGAATTGGGTCAAGTTAGTTTTGGTCGATATCCTGTTTTGATGTTGAGGGATGATTTTCCCTATGATTCTTTGAGCAAGATGAGCTTTTTGTGATTATAACATGTATTTCTTGTAATATTACTTAGGTTGTAATTGGAAAAAATTAGATAAATTCAAGGAAAACTCTGCCGAAAATTTTTAGAGCATTGCATGAACATTCTAAGTAATAGAAACGTAAGTGAGGAAGCCTACATAAAATCCTACTTGCTACCTCTTACAAATTTCCATGTTTAATGGCAACCCACTTGTAAAATTAGTATAATTGAAAAATTCATAAGAGGGTTTTTGCCAGCTTTCTAATTAGAGGCTCTAAATGATTTTAGAAAGCATAGGAACCCTAATAACCATTATTTACAAGGTCCTACAAGTTTCTTCAAGCAAACTTTGACTTCCCTAACAAATTGGTTTCATTTCAATGGGAAAGCGAACTTGTTCAAGAACTAGTAACGGAGTTTGTACTCATTACATTAAAATAAGAAATTTACTAATTAGATGCTCTAAATGATTTTAGAAAGCGTAAGAACCCTAATAACCATTATTTGCAAGGTCCTACAAGTTTCTTCAAGCGAACTTTGACTTCCCTAACAAATTGGTTTCATTTCAATGGGAAAGCGAACTTGTTCAAGAACTAGTAACGGAGTTTGTAATCATGCCATTAAAATAAGAAATTTAGTGCCTATAATTACTAGAAAGACATGCCCACTTTGGAATCACAACATGAAGTAGTTCAAGAACCCTTGAAAAACTTACCTTCCATGACAAAATCATGCTTTTGTAAGAGGGACTCCGTCAATCTTAGCATTAGGCAAAAATGATAGAATTAGGCACTTGCAAGTATCATTAACATAATCCCCTTATGAAATTTTACGAATTGTATTAAAGACATTTCATTTACTTTTAAATTTGTATAATACCCTTTCAAATTTTACCAAGTTTACCCAAACTAATGCAATGCTTCCTTTAGATCTTAATTGCTCTACTCTTTCCTTCCAAATGAAAATTAATAACCATATATGAAGTTGTTTTCTATGGCAAGTTCTATTTAGTAGTACTTGGATGCTTGATTTCACGTTATTCCTTGGACGTTACTTGTAATTATGTTTCATCCTCTTATGTTTTTAATTAAGCGAATGATGAATGGTAAATTTTACTTATGCCTTAAAAGTGGTAATGAAGATAATTATAGTGCCATGGAAATGTTTATTTATTTATGAGAATTTTAGTTGATTTGTTATTTTACATCATTAAGTTGCAAATAATGAAAGCCCGGGATGTCTCCTTCCATCTACAGGTGGGTGAGCATCTTAGGGAATGGGGTGGGGGAACCAAAGCATTAGGTGGGCATAGTGTGGACTGGACTTTCGAAATTGTTTTCTTTGGCCCTCCTACCGCGGGGAGTGGTCGTGCCCCTTTGGGGTGTGTAGTTCTTTGGCCTTCGAGGTCGTGGCCCTTTGGGTCGTGGAGAGTGGTTGAGTTACGTAGGCTCCTGACGAGCTAGCACGCCAGAGAGTCGGCGTTTCTTTCCACCCGCCTTATGGGTGAGGTCCAGTTCCCTTGTGTTCCGCCTGATGTCTAGGTTCCAACAACAAGCATTGACTAACAATTTAGTATTAGTGACCTGTATGCAGTGATGTGAATGTGGCTTGTGTGGTTGAGTTTCCTACTAGACACGCTGTGACGTGCCCCTTTCCCCACTCCCCAGGTACATGTTCCGGGATGACAGCACCCCTACAGACTACCGACGCCCTGAGGGCGACTCTTCCAGGCCAGGAGCTCAGAGTTGTTAGATAGGGCACGTGTGTAGTGGGTTGGGGAAGTTTCTTTTGTGAGAAGTTACTTTTGTTTTCCCCCTTCAGCTTTTGTACCCCGTGTCACTGGTGGTGGTATATGTACAGTACATGAAGTTTTGGTGTGTTGATAGTAGATGATCTGTGTTGCACACTCGTACGCTCCCGCTTGTTGTTTGCCGTCGCCTCACTGTACCTTTTGTGTTGTGCTGGAGCTTTACAGTTCTACCTTACTTTTGCACCTGTTTTTAATTACCTGTGTTGTTCTAGCAGTTGCAGTGGCCTGCTAATTTTCTTGCAGCACCTTAACGCTTGGTACCCCCGTACCGCGGCCATCACCCCCATCCTGTTTTGGACGCTGGGGCGTGACAGACTCTCTCAAACGAGCGTCAGTCGTAGGTCGAAGGGGCAACCCCTTTGCTACTAAACGACTCTCTCAAACGAGCCTCAGCCATAGGTCGAAGGGGCCACCCCTTCGCTACTGAACGACTCTCACAAGCGAGCATCATCCGTAGGTCGAAGGGACCACCCCTTCGCTACTGAACGACTTGTAATGCCCTACAAGCTACTGCACAAGTACTAAAGGGGGGGTGAATAGTACTTTAAAAATAACGAGGAGTATAATTCCTAATTATCGTGCAAACAACTACCAAATCAATTTGCGGAAGCTTAAATTGAAGACAACAACAAAATTAACAATGCTAACAATAGATATTACTGGGTTCGGATCCACGCAAGTCTCTCCGACTTGTTCCCGGTGATCCTACGTCCCAACCATCTGGATCCCCTCCGGATACTTAGGTTAGAAACCATAACCCAAGATTTCCACTATGATATCTTGTGAAAAACCTTCACAAGATCAAATCATACATGCAATGGCAATAGTGAATCCCACAACTCGGGATCACAACCTTCTCTCACAACCGAGAGAATCAATAAGCAATATAAATGAGTTTATAATGAAATAAACAATCTTACCACAAAATCCTATACCTTGAGTTTTCTTACCAAATAGGTGCAAGGAGTGGTTTGTGGAAGAGGAAGTCACCAAGACCTAGCAACACTGAAATGAGCAGCAATGGGTGCCTAGGAGTGATTTGGAGACTTGAATCAAGCTAGAGCTTGAAGGGCTCACCAAGAACAAACTTCTCTCAAGATGGATTCTAGATCTAGAAAGTGAGAGAATGGATTTCTTGTGAGGAAGAGAGCTTTGGAAATGAGTGAGAATCTCTATCTCTTTCAATCTCAATGAATCTCTTAATGGCAGCTCTAACCTAGAGAGAAATGACCAAGGTTCGTTTTTATAGGGTCCCATAAAAACGAGTTAGGTCAAATCCCAACGGTTAGAAATCTGAAGCAACTAGTCGGTCAAAGAACAACCACTGACCGACTAGTTCATCAACTAGTCGGTCAGTCAAACAACATGGACCGACTAAGTGAAGAACAGTGAAGAGATTGAATTTCAGACCTAGAAATCTAGTCGGTCCAAGAAGACTGTCTGACCGACTAGTTTCACAACTAGTCGGTCGGTCAGTGAACTTCGACCGACTAAGAGTCAAAAACAAATAGTCTGAATACAAATTGATTTAGTCGGTCCAAGAACAAATGTTGACCGACTAGATTATCAACTAGTCGGTCACCAAACGTTTTTAGACCGACTAACGATAAACAGTAGCTTAGGAGAAAATTGGCATGTACAGTAAAGCACAACTAGTCGGTCAAAGAAGCATCACTGACCGACTAGTTCACAAACTAGTCGGTCGGTGAGTCAACGTAGACCGACTAACTGTAAACAGTACTGAGCAAGAAAAGATTAACTCAAACTAGTCGGTCCAAGAAGCTTTGCCGACCGACTAGATCACCATCTAGTCGGTCAGTTCTTCTTCTTGAACCAACTAACATGCACGAATAAGTCCGAATCGAAGCGCGATGCTTCGAGGAAGTTAGAATGGACTTCTACTAAGATCCTAGAGCTACGATATGAGCGTTATGAAGATAGAATTGTAAGATATACTCAAGGCTTAACATTCTATAGATCGAAGCTAAAAGACTATAAATAAAACCTTAAGGAACGGTCTTCGAGAGCTTCGATCAATTCTTCATGACTTCCAAAACGGTCCAAAAGCTTCAACGAAGCTTTAGGCAATGAATACGAGCTTTGAGAAGTCTTGAGATGTCGCTTTGATTGTTCTCGTGAATTTAGCAACGATCTCCAATATTGCGCTCACAAATTGTTAGTTCATGAATTATTTATGTTTGCTCATCATCCAAAACCAAATCCGGGGAGTCCAATATTCAACATTCTCCCCCTTTTTGGTGATGACAAACCAACATAAATAATAATCAAAAATAATGATTCAAATGTAAAATACTTACTCCCCCTGCATTGATGACACGTTAATTCCAAAATGAATATATATAAATTGCATCAATCAGACGAGTAAGATATATAACGAGAAGCGATTTTTGAAATATCGGATTTTGAAAATCCTTATATATATCTTAACTCCCCCTGAATCTAACACATCAAATTAGATTCTTGGAAATTGAGTTAAATTTTCATTTGCCCTATTTATTATCATTATCTCTCCCCCTTTGGCATTATCCAAAAAATGGGGGGGGCATACACCGACAACAACTAGAATAAAGAAAATCCAACGTCGGGAGTTGTAGAGTATGACGATGGACCAAATTGACACCAAGGAAAAAGAGATGAAATCAAATCAAAGTGTGCCAAATTGACCATTATCGAAAAGCGAAAATTAAAAGCATCAAAATACTAAACATAAATTCATTTATTGAATAAAGTAACATAATATTCAATATTCAATATTCTTGGTTAAATTTGTGCATGGAAAACAATTCTATACAATCATAGAAATATAATCTAGTGACCAAGTTTTTAAGCGTCGAGCGACGATTTCACATATCATAAACATTGAATGAATATTAAATGTGCACGACGAGGTAAAAGAGAATATCGATGTATATATATATGAATACAATGAGTACATCAAAAAAAAACACATCGACCACATCATAAGAAGTGCAACATACCATCTATATCAACATAAAAAAGGTACAACATAATCATCGGAACATCATCATCAACATCCAAAATACATCAAAAACACAGATATCCACAAAATCAAAAGTACATGAAAACAACGCCAACACTCCATCCTAACCCAAAACACTCTCAATAAGATGCATCATCCAAAGATCATAGGAGAGGCCTCGAAACAGACGATCACGAGGAAGTGGCAGGATCAGCAGTCTCCGGGGGTCCAGTCGAGGGAGTGACTCAGGCTCTGTTGCGAGGAGAGGCGTGTGAACTGAAGGGATCGTCAGGGCAAGGGTGGAGACATCGACGACAGGCTCAACGGTAGGAGTATCAATAGGAACATCAGCAGGCAAGACAGGAGCAGGGTCGTCATAAGGAGCAGCAGCAGCATCAGAAGTTTGATCCACCGGTGCAGAAGACTCTGGAGCACCGGAAGAGGTGCCAGCTCCAGGAGCAGATGTGGTAGCAGCAGCAGCAGTGGCCTCAGCGCCACGAGCTAAGGAGGTGACAAGCTCATCAATATCCTCATCATCCATCTCCTCATCCTCAGAAACAGAAGGAGGAAGCTGAATGCCCATCAACCTAGCCATACGGCAAACTCCCTCCTCGGTACGAGCCAAACGAGACTCGTGACGACGAAGTAACCGAACGACATCATCAAGTGTGGTGGTAGGAGGAGGGGCTGCAGCAGCTGAAGGTGTGGCCTGGGATGCAGAAGGAGTCGACCGCTACACGTGACGGAGTGCCGCAAGAGATTTCTTGACGGCCGTCGCGTTCAGGGGAGGACCCAGGGGACGCTCATCATCCGGAGGCAAAGGAACACCAAATCGACGGAAAACCAAGGTCAGAAGACAAGGATATGGGATGTGCGCAGATTTAGTGGTCTTGCGAATACACTCGAAAGAGTCCATCTTGTCGAGTATAATGCGAGCCCAATTAATCTCGCTACCCATAAAAAGAGCGTATATCAACTTCAGAAAAGGCTGAGACGGAAGTGAGGAAGATCCATACTTGGGCAGAAGGCAGGATTTCAAGATCAGGTCACCCAAGCATTCGGCTTGAATGATTTGGAAGGGACGCCTATGAATGCAGGGGGGATAACCTGGAAGATTTTAGCGAGGGTCCGCTGATTGAGGGAGGAGATATCGTCTACAGAGATGTCAGACGGGAGGAGGCCACACGATGAGCAACCTATCAACTCCCCCAAGATCTCTGCCGTGAGGACTATCGGAGTCCCCAAAACAGAAGTCTCGATGGAGTGAGTCTCATCGTACTGACCCCGGGAACGATTGGCATAGAACAGCTTGACCAGGCGAGGATAGGGTCGAGGGTTCGCCTTAGGGTCAAATCTAAGGTAGTCCAAACGTCCACTATAGGATAAAAGATCCGCAAGGCCAAGAAAATCAGAAAACTGAACGTAATGCTCCAACAGCAGAGGGCAGTGCTCTATACGGTTGTAAGCCGCTAGACACTGAGGGTCGTCGCGACACAACGATATATCTACACCGCCTACTGGCATCGGGCCTTTACCCTTAGCCTTACGGGTCTTAGGAGGAGGTGGAGGAGGGGGTGGAGTAGGTGCCTTCTCGGGATGCTCAAGAGTGTATTCTTCCTCGGAATCATCCTCGGAGTTGTTGAATATTGGACTCCCCGGATTTGGTTTTGATGATGAGCAAACATAAATAATCCATGAACTAACAATTTGTGAGCGCAGTATTGGAGATCGTCGCCAATTTCACGAGAACATTCAAAGCGACATCTCAACACTTCCCAAAGCTCGTATTCATGCCTAAAGCTTCGTTGAAGCTCTTGCGCCGTTTTGGAAGTTATGAAGATTCAATCGAAGCTCTCGAAGACCGTTTATTAAGGTTTTATTTATAGTCTTTTAGCTTCGATATATAGAATGTTAAGCCTTGAGTATATCTTACGTTTCTATCTTCATTACGCTCATTTCGTAGCTCTAGGATCCTTGCACAAGTTCATTCTAACTTCCTCGAAGCGTCGCGCTTCGATTCGGACTTGTATGTGCATGTTAGTTGGTACAAGAACAAGTACTGACCGACTAGATGATGATCTAGTCGGTCGGTAACTGTTCTTGGACCGACTAGTTTGATTCCTTAATTTCTTGGACTTTACTGTTTACAGTTAGTCGGTCTACGTTGACTCACCGACCGACTAGTTTGTGAACTAGTCGGTCAGTGATGCTTCTTTGACCGACTAGTTGTGACTTACTGTTCATGATAAATTTCTCCTAAGCTACTGTTTATCGTTAGTCGGTCTAAGAATGTTTGGTGACCGACTAGTTGACAATTTAGTCGGTCAACTTTTGTTCTTGGACCGACTAAGTCACTTTGTACTCAGACTAATTCTTTTTGCTCTTAGTCGGTCTACGTTCATTGGCTGACCGACTAGTTGTGAAACTAGTCGGTCAGACAGTCTTCTTGGACCGACTAGATTTCTAGGTCTGAAATTCTATCTCTTCTCAGATCTACTCTTAGTCGGTCCATGCTGTTTGACTGACCGACTAGTTGATGAACTAGTCGGTCAGTGACTGTTCTTTGACCGACTAATTCTCACAGATTTCTATCCGTTGGTGAATGACCTAACTTGTTTTTATGGGACCCTATAAATACGAACCTAGGTCATTTCTATCTAGAAAAGAGCTGCCATTAAGAGATTCATTGAGTTCTAAAGAGATAGCGATTCTCACTCTAATCTAAAGCTCTCTTCCTCACAAGAAACCCATTCTCTCTCATTTCTAGATCTAGAATCCATCTAGAGAGAAGGTTGTTCTTGGTGAGCTCTTCAAGCTATTGCTTGATCCAAGTCTCCAAATCATTCCTAGGCACCGATTGCTGGTCATTTCCTTGGTGCTAGGTCTTGGTGACTTCATCTTCCTCAAATCCTTCATTTCACCATTTGGGTAAGAAAAACTCAAGGTATAGGATTTTGTGGTAAGATTGTTTATTTCATATTAAACTCTTTAATATTGCTTTGTGATTCTCTCGGTTGTGAGAGAAGGTTGTGATCCCGGGTTGTGGGATTCACGTTTGCTATTGCATGTATGATTTGATCTTGTGAATGTTTTTCACAAGATATTCATAGTGGAAATCTTAGGTTAGGGTTTCTAACCTAAGTATCCGGAGGGGATCCGGGTGGTTGGGACGTAGGATCACCGGGAACAAGTCGGGGAGACTTGGGTGGATCCGAACCCATTAACATCGTGTGTTAGCATTGTTAATTTTGTGTTGTCATTCAATTTAAGCTTCCGCAAATTGATTTGGTAGTTGTTTGCAATTTAATTTGGAATTATACTCCTTATTATTTTAAAGTACTATTCACCCCCCCTCTAGTACTTGTGCAGTAGCTGGTAGGGCATTACATTTGGTATCGGAGCCAGATACTCAGCTATGTCTGCCAACGACAACAAGACCGTGCCTCCACCTTCCAACTATGACACCTTCAGGAACCGTGAAGGTGCATCTTCGGTGATGGAAGGACATTCCTCTACGAGGCCTCCATTCTTCAACGGTACCAACTATGGGTATTGGAAATACCGGATGGAAACCTTCCTCCGGAGTGCATCCTTATGGAGGACTACAATGAAGGAATACATCGAACCCAAAGAAGAAGACTTTGAGAAATGGACTACCGCGGAGGTCGCCGCGGAGGTAAGCAATGCCAAGGCAATGAACGCCTTGCAATGCGCTTTGGAGCCCGAGGATTTCAATAAGATATGCACATGTAAGAGTGCATATCAAATTTGGAACTCCCTCCTCATACTTCATGAAGGGACGAGTAGGGTAAGAGACTCTAAACTCGTAGTCGTAAACAAAGATTACGAAATGTTTCATATGCAACAGGGCGAGAAGATGAAAGAATATTACGCTCGTTTTGTTGACATAATAAACGAGTTAGAGGCCCTCGGCAAGTCCTACACTCAAAAGGAGAAGTGCTCAAAAATTATTGAAGGACTTCCCTCTTCTTGGGAAAAACGTACCTTCGCCATCGAGGAAGGTAATGACATGAATAAATACACCGTTGTTTAACTAATGTGTACTTTGATGTCATACGAGGTACGCAAAGATAGCAAGGTGAAGTTACAAGAAAAGATGAAGTCCTATTTGAACCTAGATGCGCCTAAGAAAAAGGCGATTGCATTCAAGGCGGCTTCATCCACCTCTACCGATGATGAGGACTCGGAAGAAGAAATGGACATGGAATCCATTGCACTCATGGCAAAGAAGTTCAATCGCTTCTTCCGAAAGGGTAACTTCAAACAAAAATCTAAGTTTACTTCTACTAACGCCTCTCCACCTTTGTGCTTTAAATGAAATAAGCCAGGACACATCAAAGCGGATTGTCCTCAAAACAAGCAAAAGGAGAAGTGGAAGGCGCCGAAGTTCGACAAGTCAAAGAAGTACAAAAAGGGGTACAAAAAGGGACTTGTCGGAACAACATTCACCGACTCCGAGGATTCCTCAAGCGGAGAGTCGGACGATGAGAACGTGGAGCAAGCGCACATGTGCTTCATGGCAAGAGAGGAGCACGATCAAGAATCCTCCTCTTCCGATGATAGTGATGTCGAAAGCGATGAGGTAACCATGGACGATCTTAGGAATGCTAACTCTCAACTTTGGTCAAAATACACTAAATTAGTAAATAGATATACAAAAGTAAAAGATGACCTAGCTAGCATTCAAACATCGCCTAAGACTATCATCACCAACAACGACACCGTTGTTGAAGAGTTAAGAAATGAGATTGTCAATCTCAAATCTAAACTTGAACATGTTAGCATTGATGATCCGGAAGAACATAGGATAGCGGATTTAACTTCTCAAAACTCGACTTTGAGTATTGAGAACGAGAATCTTAAATCTCGTGTTTTTGTGCTCACATCGCAAGTATCCCATTTGGATACTTCTATGCGTTCTCTCAAAGAGAAATATGAGAACACATTGGGCCGAATTAACAAATTCAACAAAGGTAAGGACCATTTGGATAAAATCCTAAGTGACTTACTTCCGGCCAATCACCACATTGGTTTGGGGTATACGATGGGATGTCCATCCAAAGCGGCCACTAATTTTGTTAGGCCAACTTCCGGTGATTCTACGAGTGGTAGCAAACACTCTATTGATAGTTCATCTACCAATGGTGCTTCCACCTCGTCCACACCCTCTTTCGGAAAGAAACCCACTATGGGTGGACCTCCAAAGAAGGGGCATGCTTATATGTACACAAATACCATGCCACGTAGGAACACACGTCCTACTCCACCATCTCACACATATGATGATTTCTATGCTACACGTTCACGGGCACATGCACACCATGTGAGACACCCTCACGCACGTGTTCCCATACATGCATATGTTCACCCACCGCATCATATGAATAATTCTCGTCGTGCACCATTCCATCATGTCCCGTATGCCTATCCACAACATGCATCACGTAGAAATCAACGTCGCATGCATGCACCCAATAGGATGATGGCTCCCAAAATTTTCACTATTTGGAGCCCAAAGGACACAAGCATGGACGAAAAACAAATGTATATGAATGCTTATTTTTCGAATGTTGTGCATAGTAGGAATTATGTGGGGAAGTCAAAGTCCAATTGGACTTGGCTTCCAAAGGTCTAACCTTTGAGGACCCAATGACCTTGGGTACCATGATATGAAAGTTTCTATCTTTAGGTACTCAAGGAAAAGAAAAAGAAAAGGAGCAACAAATTTAAATTTAGCTCCAAATGGAATTGGATACTCGATAGCGGGTGTTCAAAACACATGACGGGTGACGCTCAATTGCTCTCCGGAGTGGTTCCCATTGCAAATGGAAATCGCGTCGTATTTGGAGGCAACGAGAGCGGAACCATCATAGGTGTTGGTAAAGTGGGTAACCCTTCTAAACCCTTAATTAGTGATGTTTATCTAGTTGATGGTTTAAATCATAATCTTATTTCAATAAGCCAACTTTGTGACAAAGGTTACAAAGTTAGCTTTGCGAAAGGATTGTGTCATATTTCAAATGATAATAATAAATTATTATTTTCCGGCACACGCCATAAAGATATTTATATTTTGGATCTTCCTAAGTCATATGAACAATGTCTCGTTGCCAACACAAGTGAACAACACTTATGGCATCGACGCTTTGGACATGTGAACTTTGGAACACTTTATAAACTTTTGAAATTAAATTCCATTAAAGGTTTTCCGAAGCTCGTTTTCGAAAAGAAAAGTTTTTGTGATTCTTGTCAACGTGGCAAGCTTCCTAAATCTTCATTTAAACCTAAGAAAAGCATTTCTACGAAACGGCCACTAGAGCTATTACATCTAGATTTATTTGGGCCAACTAGAGTTGCTTCCTTAGGAAATGCAAGGTATGGACTTGTCATCGTAGATGACTATTCAAGATTTACATGGGTATTTTTCTTATGTAATAAAAATGAAGCTTTTGAAAACTTCACAATATTTGTGAAGAAAGTACAAAATCTCATCGGAACCACCATTGTCACTATTCGTAGTGATCATGGGGGTGAATTTGAGAATGAGTCTTTCTCAAATTTTTGTGATGATCTTGGAATTACTCACACGTTTTCTTTCCCTCGCGCACCTCCTCAAAATGGTGTTGTTGAGAGGAAGAATAGAACGCTTGTGGAGTGTGCTCGCACTATGCTCGAAGATAGTCAACTTGGTTATCAATTTTGGGCGGAAGCGGTACACACTGCTTGCTATGTGTTTAATAGAATACTTTTGAGGCCCGGCACCAAACAAACTTGCTATGAATTGTTGTTTGGTAGATTGCCTCAAGTTAAACATTTTCGTGTTTTCGGCGCAAAATGTTTTATTAAAAACACATATGATAATTTGGACAAGTTTGATCCGAGATCGGATGAGGGGATATTTGTTGGGTATTCCTCACGTAGCAAAGCCTACCGGATATACAACAAAAGATCCTCTACGATCGAGGAATCACTTCATGTCTCTTTTAATGAGAATTTTACTACTTCTAGAATTTCAAATGATGATGATTCTATGGATGTTTTATGTGATTCATTTGAAAATTCTAAGTCTATTGATTCAATTGATTCTATTGAGACTAACCCGACTAATGAAGTTGTTGAGAATGTGCCTAGTGATCAAGGTATTCCCAAGCGGCTTCATACCGTTCGCGACCATCCCCATGAGCAAGTTATTGGCAATATTAATGATAGTGTCAAGACGAGATCTCAAGTCCACCACTTCGCCAATTGTGCCTTTGCCTCATCGATAGAGCCAAAGAATATCGTTGAAGCGTGCGAAGATATTGCTTGGATCCTTGCCATGGAGGAGGAACTCATTCAATTCGAGAGGAATGAGGTATGGGAGCTTGTTCCATTGCCATCGAAGAACCACACCGTCATAGGGACAAAGTGGATCTTCAAGAACAAAACCGACGAAAATCAAGTCGTCATCCGGAACAAAGCTCGGTTAGTAGCTCAAGGCTATCGCCAAGAGGAAGGTATCGATTTCGAAGAATCCTTCGCTCCGGTAGCTAGATTAGAATCAATTAGACTTTTATTGTCTTATGCATGCCATAAAAATTTTAAGTTATTTCAAATGGATGTTAAAAGTGCATTTTTAAACGGAGATGTCGTTGAGGAAGTTTACGTTTCTCAACCTCCGGGCTTCATAAATGAAAAATTTCCAAATCATGTTTTTAAACTAAAGAAAGCTCTTTATGGTTTGAGACAAGCTCCTCGAGCTTGGTATGATCGCCTAAAGAATTTTCTTTTGGATTTGAATTTTAAAATGGGCGAAGCCGATTCTACACTTTTTGTTAAGCATGCGAATAATGATATTTTATTAGTTCAAATTTATGTTGATGATATCATTTTCGGTGCTACTAACTTCACTCTTTGCGAAGAGTTTTCTAATGTTATGAAGGAACAATTTGAGATGAGCCACATGGGCGAACTCAAATATTTCTTAGGTCTCCAAATTCGCCAATTGAACGATGCAATCTTCATCCACCAAACGAAGTATACGGTGGAGTTGCTTAAGCGATTTGGAATGGAAAGTGCTTCCGGGAAAAAGACTCCAATGAGCACGACTACGCATCTTGACAAGGATACGGGCGGTAAGGATGTAGACATTCGTCTATATCGAGGTATGATAGGTAGTTTACTTTATCTTACCGCAAGTAGGCCCGATATTATGTTTGCCGTATGCATATGTGCTCGTTATCAGTCTCAACCTAAGGAGTCTCACTTAGTAGCGGTAAAGCGTATTTTCCGTTATCTAAGTTACACTTTAGATTTTGGATTACTTTATCCAAAATCTAGCACGTATGAGTTAGTCTCATACAGTGATGCCGATTATGCGGGATGCAAATCCGACAGGAAACGTACTAGTGGCACTTGCCATTTTCTAGGAAATTCTCTTGTCTCTTGGTTTTCCAAGAAGCAAAATTCCGTATCACTTTCAACCACCGAGGCGGAATATATTGCCACCGGTGCCGCTTGTGCCCAAGTTCTTTGGATGAGACACACTTTGAAGGATTTTGGTATTCACTGTGATACTAGCCCTATCATGGTGGATAACCAAAGTGCTATCTTTCTTTCAAAGAATCCGGTGCACCATTCCCGATCAAAACACATAGATGTCCGACACCATTTCTTAGATGATCATGTTGCTAAAAAGGACATCATTTTAGTGTACGTTGAAACCCAAAAGCAAATCGCCGATATTTTCACGAAACCCCTAAAGGAGGACTCCTTTGTGCGGTTGCGTCGAGAATTGGGGATTATGGGTGAATCCGAGATATAGGATTCATATTTCATTCAAATATCTTGCATGCTATTATATTTCGCGATATTTCATTCATGCTAGATTTATTGAATTTTTTTTGGGAATTTTTTTTGTGATATATTTGAATTTATGATCGAATTCGTATTTCAATGTCGTATTTAAGATTTCGACGTTTTATGGGGTAATTTAGATGACTAATGAGAGTTTTAAGTTGTTTCATCCAAGTGGTTTGTGAAGAAAAATCAATTATCAAATTTTGAACTCTTCTAGTCGGTCTAAGTTCATTTGTCAACCGACTAGATGCTCATCTAGTCGGTCAGCAAGTGAACTCAGACCGACTAGATCAAGCTTTCATCCATCTCCTATCATTTTCTTTCGTTAGTCGGTCATAGTACACTTTCTGACCGACTAGATTGAAAACTAGTCGGTCAGTAAGTATACTGCGACCGACTAATTCTTGCCCTAGAAATTCATCTGTGCATCTGTTTCGACTTAGTCGGTTCAAGCTCATTGACCGACCGACTAGATGGTAATCTAGTCGGTCAGTGTTTGAACTGTGACCGACTAAGTGGGTTAGGGCATTTGTGTATTTTTGCTTCCAGACCGACTTATACTCATTTTGGTTCGACTAAAATCATTTTTAGTCGGTCTTCTCATCTTCTCCAGCCCGATAACTCCCAAAACCCGATCGAGCCCCTTCAAATTCTCGTCGACTCCGGCCATATCTCCGGCCATCCTCGTCGTCCGCCGCCGTCGCCTCCTCCTCCTAGGTATCTCCCTCCCTCTCCTAGGTCGATTTCTTGCCCTAGGGTGCGATTTCATCTTCTAGGTATTCTAGGGTTTCGGAATTTTTCATCTTAGGGCTTGTGTGTTAGGATTTGTTGTTGATCCTCCGTGATTGATTGCTTGTACTCGTTGTGCCACGACCATGGCTAAGACGAGGATTCCCATCGCCTCTTCCGGGGCTTCTCCTATGACCGTAGGGCCTTCCGACCCTAGGAATCCCCTAAGCCTAAACGTCGTGCCAAGTCTACTCAAGCTTCCCCGTCTTCGCCTCCTCTGAAGAAACAGAGGACGGCGACCGTCAAGCCCCGCAAATCTAAATCCAAAAAGCCCATACTCCACTCACCGGCTACTCCTCCCGATTCCGACACTGAATTTGTGCCTGAGGATGAGCCTATCACTAGGGAACCCACTCCTCCACTCCGTCCTAGGAATCGCCAGCCAAAGGGAAAGGGCCCAATGCCAGCGGGGGGTGTTGACATATCGTTGTGTCGCGATGACCCTATGTGTCTCGCGGCCTACAACCGTATTGAACACTGCCCGATGTTATTGGAGCACTACATCCAGTTTTCTGATTTCCTTGGCTTAGCCGATCTCCTGTCCTGTAGTGGTCTTCTTGATTATCTCCGATACGACCCCAAGGCCAATCCCAAACCGTATCATCGCCTCGTGAAATTGTTCTATGCCAATCGTGTTCGAGGCCAGTACGATGCCAGCCACTCCATTGAGACGACTGTCTTGGGAACTCCTATAGTTCTCACGGCAGAAATCTTGGGGTCGATTCTTGGTTGCTCGTCGTGTGGTCTCCTTCCTTCGGACATTTCGGTCGATGACATTTCTTCCTTGGATCAGTCAATTCTTGCAGATATCTTCCAGGTTATCCCCTCCGCATTCATTGGTGTTCCATCGAAATCTTTCAAACCGAATGCGTGGGTCCTTAACCTGATCTTGAAGTCATGTCTTCTACCCAAGTATGGATCATCTTCTCTTCCATCCCAGCCGTTCTTGAAATTGATCTACGCTCTTTTCTTGGGATGCGAGATTAATTGGGCTCGCGTGATACTCGATAAGATGGACTCTTTCGAGTGTATACGCAAGACCAATAAGTCTGCGCATATTCCATACCCTTGCCTGTTGACCCTCGTGTTTCGTCATTTCCGAGTCCCTCTCCCTCCTGACGATGAGCGTCCCTTGGGTACTCCTCTGAATGCGACGGCCGTGAAGAAATCTCTAGCGGCGCTTCGTCACGTTCAGAGGTCTACCACATCTGCTTCTCAGGCGACTCCCTCTGCTGCTGGTGCCCCCTCTCGTCCTGCTACTTTGGATGATGTCGTACGGATACTTCGTCGGCACGAGTCTCGCTTGGCTCGTACCGAGGAGGTAGTTTGCCGTATGGCTCGTCAGATGGGCATTGATCTTCCTCCGTCCGTGTCTGAGGACGAGGAGATGGACGATGAGGAGCTTGACGAGCTTGTCACTTCTTTTGCCCGTGGCGATGAGGCCACTGCTGCTGCTGCCACATCTTCTGCTCCTGGTGATGGCACCACTTCCGGTGCTCCAGAGCCTTCTGCTTCAGCTCTTCAGACGTCTGAGCCTCCTGCTGACCCTGCTGCCGTGCCTGTTGATATACCTGTTGACTCATCTGCCGTCGAGCCCGTCGTTGACGTCTCGACTCCTGCCCGACGATTCCCTCTGTTGAGACACCTCTACTCCCTGCAGAGCCTGAGTCCACTCCGTCGACTGGACTCACGGAGACTGCAGATCCAGCCACCTCCTCGTGATCGCTTGTTTCGAGGACTCTCCACTACGCTTCGGATGTTATATTTTTTTAGTGAGAGTATTTTGGGTTTGGATGGGGTTTGAGAGATGTTTTGATGTATTTTTGCGCTTTCTGGATGTCGGAGTTGGATATTATGATCTGATGTTATTTTGTTGTATTTTGATGTTGACGATGATGATGTATCTTTTGATGTTTATATCCATGGTCTTTTGTATTTTGATGTACTCGTTGGGATATGTCTTTGGATGTACTCATGATGTTATCATTTATATATATACATCGTCGTTCTCTTTGTCCTAATTTGTCGTGCACATTTAATATTCGTTCAATGCATATAATGTGTGAATACGTCGTTCGACGCATGAAAACTTGGTTAAATAGATTTAAATTCTAGAATTGTATAGAATTGTTTTCCATGCACAAATTTAACCAAGAATATTGAATATTGAAGAGTATGTTTCTTTATTCAAGAAATGAATAATTATTTGGTATTTTTGATGATTTTGATTATTTTTTTGATAATGGACATTTTTGGCACACCTTGATTTGATTTCCACATTTTTCCCTTGGTGTCAATTTGGTCCATCGTCATTATCTACGACTCCCGATGTTGGATTTTCCATTTCCTAGTTGTTGTCGTTGTATGCCCCCCATTTTTGGGATAATGCCAAAGGGGGAGAGATAATGATAATAAATAGCGCAAATGAAAATTTAACTCAATTTCCAAGAATCTAGTTTGATATGTTAGATTCAGGGGGAGTTAAGATACATATAAGGATTTTCAAAATCCGATATTTCGAAAATTGATTCTATTAATTTATCTTACTCGTCTGCTTGATGCAATTCATATATATTCATTTTGGAATTAACGTGGCATCAATGCAGAGGGAGTAAGTATTTTACATTTGAATCATTATTTTTGATTATTATTTATGTTGGTTTGTCATCACCAAAAAGGGGGAGAATGTTGAATATTGGACTCCCCGGATTTGGTTTTGATGATGAGCAAACATAAATAATCCATGAACTAACAATTTGTGAGCGCAGTATTGGAGATCGTCGTCAATTTCACGAGAACATTCAAAGCGACATCTCAACACTTCCCAAAGCTCGTATTCATGCCTAAAGCTTCGTTGAAGCTCTTGCGCCGTTTTGGAAGTTATGAAGATTCAATCGAAGCTCTCGAAGACCGTTTATTAAGGTTTTATTTATAGTCTTTTAGCTTCGATATATAGAATGTTAAGCCTTGAGTATATCTTACGTTTCTATCTTCATTACGCTCATTTCGTAGCTCTAGGATCCTTGCACAAGTTCATTCTAACTTCCTCGAAGCGTCGCGCTTCGATTCGGACTTGTATGTGCATGTTAGTTGGTACAAGAACAAGTACTGACCGACTAGATGGTGATCTAGTCGGTCGGCAACTGTTCTTGGACCGACTAGTTTGATTCCTTAATTTCTTGGACTTTACTGTTTACAGTTAGTCGGTCTACGTTGACTCACCGACCGACTAGTTTGTGAACTAGTCGGTCAGTGATGCTTCTTTGACCGACTAGTTGTGACTTACTGTTCATGCTAAATTTCTCCTAAGCTACTGTTTATCATTAGTCGGTCTAAGAACGTTTGGTGACCGACTAGTTGACAATTCAGTCGGTCAACTTTTGTTCTTGGACCGACTAAGTCACTTTGTACTCAGATTAATTCTTTTTGCTCTTAGTCGGTCTACGTTCATTGGTTGACCGACTAGTTGTGAAACTAGTCGGTCAGACAGTCTTCTTGGACCGACTAGATTTCTAGGTCGGAAATTCTATCTCTTCTCAGATCTACTCTTAGTCGGTCCATGCTGTTTGACTGACCGACTAGTTGATGAACTAGTCGGTCAGTGACTGTTCTTTGACCGACTAATTCTCACAGATTTCTATCCGTTGGTGAATGACCTAACTTGTTTTTATGAGACCATATAAATACGAACCTAGGTCATTTCTATCTAGAAAAGAGCTGCCATTAAGAGATTCATTGAGTTCTAAAGAGATAGCGATTCTCACTCTAATCTAAAGCTCTCTTCTTCACAAGAAACCCATTCTCTCTCATTTCTAGATCTAGAATCCATCTAGAGAGAAGGTTGTTCTTGGTGAGCTCTTCAAGCTATTGCTTGATCCAAGTCTCCAAATCATTCCTAGGCACCGATTGATGGTCATTTCCTTGGTGCTAGGTCTTGGTGACTTCATCTTCCTCAAATCCTTCATTTCACCATTTGGGTAAGAAAAACTCAAGGTATAGGATTTTGTGGTAAGATTGTTTATTTCATATTAAACTCTTTAATATTGCTTTGTGATTCTCTCGGTTGTGAGAGAAGGTTGTGATCCCGGGTTGTGGGATTCACGTTTGCTATTGCATGTATGATTTGATCTTGTGAAGGTTTTTCACAAGATATTCATAGTGGAAATCTTAGGTTAGGGTTTCTAACCTAAGTATCCGGAGGGGATCCGGGTGGTTGGGACGTAGGATCACCGGGAACAAGTCGGGGAGACTTGGGTGGATCCGAACCCATTAACATCGTGTGTTAGCATTGTTAATTTTGTGTTGTCATTCAATTTAAGCTTCCGCAAATTGATTTGGTAGTTGTTTGCAATTTAATTTGGAATTATACTCCTTATTATTTTAAAGTACTATTCACCCCCCCCCCTCTAGTACTTGTGCAGTAGCTGGTAGGGCATTACAGGAGTCACTATCTGAACGCTCACCGGGAGGGGTAGGTGCACGGAACTTTTTGGGTTTAGCTTTGGGCATGGAAGATTGGCCTGTAGGTTTGGGCTTGGATGTCCTCTTCCTCTTCAACGATGTTGAAGACGAAGAGGGGGGACGAGTGGTCTTGGTCCTACGCTTAGGAGGGGTCGAAGCGGTCGCGGCCTCTATGGTCATGGGGGATGCCCCAGAGGAAGTAATCGGGATTCTCGTTCTTGCCATGATCGCGGCACAACGAGTTCAAGCAAACGACGTATGAATCGATCAAGCAAACCTAACCACACAAACCCTAAAGAGTGAAATCGCAACAGATCAAACCCTAGATTTCAGTTCAAACCCCTAAACCGAAGAGAATGAAGCCCTAGGAGATGAAATGAAACCCTAGAACTCGAAAACGACCTAGGAGGAGGAGATATACCTAGGGGAGGGTGATCGACGGCGGCGGATGGTCGGAAAAAAGCGCCGGAGATCGACGGAAGTCGAAAGGTCACGAGCTGGGCTAGGGGTTTTCGAGTTGGAGAAACGAAGAAGACCGACTAAACTGAGAAACAATCGGATAAAATGAGAATAAGTCGGTCGAGATTGCGAAAAGACGTGACTGCCCTAGAGCACTTAGTCGGTCACAGTTCAAGCACTGACCGACTAGATTACGATCTAGTCGGTCAGTCAATGAGCTTAAACCGACTAAGTCGAAACAGAGGCAAAACGAAATATCTAGGGCTAGAGTTAGTCGGTCACAGTAGAATTACTGACCGACTAGTTGTCAATCTAGTCGGTCGGTAAGAGAACTGTGACCGACTAAACGAAGTCAATGACAAAGGAAAGTTCAAAGCTTGAACTAGTCGGTCTGAGTTCACTAGCTGACCGACTAGATGTGCATCTAGTCGGTTGTCTGATGAACTGAAACCGACTAGAAGAGTCCAAAAGTTGATAAATAAGATCTCTCCACAAAACACTTGGACGAACCATCTTAACCCTCTCATAAGTCATCTAAACTACCCCATAAAACATCGAAATCTCAAATACGACATCCAAATAAGAATTCGAGCAAAAATTCAAACATATCACATAAAATCCCGAAAAATTCAAGAAGTCTAGCATGACGAAATATTGCGAAATATAATAGCATGCAAGATAATTGAATGAAACATGAATCCTATATCTCGGATTCACCCATAATCCCCAATTCTCGACGCAACCGCACAAAGGAGTCCTCCTTTAGGGGTTTCGTGAAAATATCGGCGATTTGCTATTGGGTTTCAACGTACACTAATATGATGTCCTTTTTAGCAACATGATCATCTAAAAATGGTGTCGGACATCTATGTGTTTAGATCGGGAATGGTGCACCGGATTCTTTGAAAGACAAATAGCACTTTGGTTATCCACCATGATAGGGCTAGTATCACAATGAATACCAAAATCCTTCAGTGTGTGTCTCATCCAAAGAACCTGGGCACAAGCGGCACCGGCGGTAATGTATTCCGCCTCGGTGGTTGAAAGTGATACCGAATTTTGCTTCTTGGAAAACCAAGAGACAGGGGAATTTCCTAGAAAATGGCAAGTGCCACTAGTACTCTTCCTGTCGGATTTGCATCCCGCATAATCAGCGTCACTATATGAGACTAACTCATATGTGCTAGATTTCAGATAAAGTAATCCAAAATCTAAAGTGTAACTTAGATAGCGAAAAATACGTTTAACCGCTACTAAGTGAGAATCCTTAGGTTGAGACTGATAACGAGCACAAATACAAACGGCAAACATAATATCGGGCCTACTTGCGGTAAGATAAAGTAAACTACCTATCATACCTCGATATAGACGAATGTCTACATCTTTTCCGCCCGTATGTTTATCAAGATGCGTTGTAGTGCTCATAGGAGTCTTTTTCCCGGAGGCATTCTCCATTCCAAATCGCTTTAGCAACTCCACCGTGTATTTCGTTTGGTGGATGAAGATTGCATCGTTCAATTGGCGAATTTGGAGACCTAAGAAATATTTGAGTTCGCCCATGTGGCTCATCTCAAATTGTTCCTTCATAACATTAGAAAACTCTTCGCAAAGAGTGAAGTTAGTAGCACCGAAAATGATATCATCAACATAAATTTGAACTAATAAAATATCATTATTCGCATGCTTAACAAAAAGTGTAGAATCGGCTTCGCCCATTTTAAAATTCAAATCCAAAAGAAAATTCTTTAGGCGATCATACCAAGCTCGAGGAGCTTGTCTCAAACCATAAAGAGCTTTCTTTAGTTTAAAAACATGATTTGGAAATTTTTCATTTATGAAGCCCGGAGGTTGAGAAACGTAAACTTCCTCAACGACATCTCCGTTTAAAAATGCACTTTTAACATCCATTTGAAATAATTTAAAATTTTTATGGCATGCAAAAGACAATAATAGTCTAATTGATTCTAATCTAGATACCGGAGCGAAGGATTCTTCGAAATCGATACCTTCCTCTTGTCGATAGCCTTGAGCTACTAACCGAGCTTTGTTCCGAACGACGACTTGGTTTTCGTCGGTTTTGTTCTTGAAGATCCACTTTGTCCCTATGACGGTGTGGTTCTTTGATGGCAAAGGAACAAGCTCCCATACCTCATTCCTTTCGAATTGAATGAGTTCCTCCTCCATGGCAAGGATCCAAGCACTATCTTCGCACGCTTCAACTATATTCTTTGGCTCTATCGATGAGGCAAAGGCACAATTGGCGAAGTGGTGGACTTGTGATCTCGTCTTGACTCTATCATGAATATTGCCAATGACTTGCTCATGGGGATGGTCGTGAACGATATGAAGCCGCTTGGGAATACCTTGATCACTAGGCACATTCTCAACAACTTCATTAGTCGGGTTAGTATCAATAGAATCAATAGACTTAGAATTATCAAACGAATCACATAAAACATCCATAGAATCATCATCATTTGAAATTCTATAAGTAGTAAAATTCTCATTAAAAGAGACATGTCGTGATTCCTCGATCGTAGAGGATCTTTTGTTGTATATCCGGTAGGCTTTGCTACGTGAGGAATACCCAACAAATATCCCCTCATCCGATCTCGGATCAAACTTGTCCAAATTATCATATGTGTTTTTAATAAAACATTTTGCGCCGAAAACACGAAAATGTTTAACTTGAGGCAATCTACCAAACAACAATTCATAGCAAGTTTGTTTGGTGCCGGCCTCAAAAGTATTCTATTAAACACATAACAAGCGGTGTGTACCGCTTCAGCCCAAAATTGATAACCAAGTTGACTATCTTCGAGCATAGTGCGAGCACACTCCACAAGCGTTCTATTCTTCCTCTCAACAACACCATTTTGAGGAGGTGCGCGAGGGAAAGAAAACGTGTGAGTAATTCCAAGATCATCACAAAAATTTGAGAAAGACCCCCATGATCACTACGAGCCCTTTTTTCAGGGATTTTTAGCTCCTGTGCGAATAGTGACAATGGTGGTTCCGATGAGATTTTGTACTTTCTTCACAAATATTGTGAAGTTTTCAAAAGCTTCATTTTTATTACATAAGAAAAATACCCATGTAAATCTAGAATAATCATCGACGATGACAAGTCCATATCTTGCATTTCCTAAGGAAGCAACTCTAGTTGGCCCAAATAGATCTAGATGTAATAGCTCTAGTGACCGTTTAGTAGAAATGCTTTTCTTAGGTTTAAATGAAGATTTAGGAAGCTTGCCACGTTGACAAGAATCACAAAAACTTTTCTTTTCAAAAACGAGCTTCGGAAAACCTTTAATGGAATTTAATTTTGAAAGCTTATAAAGTGTTCCAAGGTTCACATGTCCAAAGCGTCGATGCCATAAGTGTTGTTCACTTGTGTTAACAACGAGACATTGTTCATATGACTTAGGAAGATCCAAAATATAAATATCTTTATGGCGTGTGCCGGAAAATAATAAATCATTATTATCATTTGAAATATGACACAATCCTTTCGCAAAGCTAACTTTGTAACCTTTGTCACAAAGTTGGCTTATTGAAATAAGATTATGATTTAAACCATTAACTAGATAAACATCACTAATTAAGGGTTTAGATGGGGTACCCACTTTACCAACACCGACGATGGTTCCGCTCTCGTTGCCTCCAAAGACTACCCAGTTCCCATTAGCAATGGGCACCACTCCGGAAAGCAATTGAGCATCGCCCGTCATGTGTTTTGAACACCCGCTATCGAGTATCCAATTCCCTTTGGAGCTAAATTTAAATTTGTTGCTCCTTTTCTTTTTCTTTTCCTTGAATACCTAAAGATAGAGAATTTCATATCATGGTACCCAAGGTCATTGGGTCCTCAAAGGTTAGACCTTTGGAAGCCAAGTCCAATTGGACTTAGACTTCCCCACATAATTTCTACTATGCACAACATCCGAAAAATAAGCATTCATATACACTTGTTTTTCATCCATGCTTGTGTCCTTTGGGCTCCAAATAGTGAAAATATTGGGAGCCCTCATCCTATTGGGTGCATGCATGCGTTGTTGGTTTCTACGTGATGCATGTCGTGGATAGGCATAAGGAACATGATGGAATGGTGCATGTGGATAATTATTCATATGATGTTGTGGGTGAACATATGCATGTGAGGGAACACGTGCGTGAGGGTGTCTCACATGGTGTGCACGTGCCCGAGAATGTGTTGCATAAAAATCATCATATGTGTGAGACGGTGGAGTAGGACGTGTGTTCCTACGTGGCATGGTATTGGTGTACATATAAGCATGCCCCTTCTTTGGAGGTTTACCCAAAGTGGGTTTCTTTCCGAAAGAGGGTGTGGACGAGGGGGAAGCACCATTGGTGGAAGAACTACCAATAGAGTGTTTGCTACCACTCGTAGAGTCACCGAAAGTTGGCCTAACAAAAGTAGTGGCCGATTTGGATGGACATCACATCGTATACCCCAAGCCAATGTGGTGATTGGCCGGAAGTAAGTCACTTAGGATTTTATCCAAATGGTCCTTACCCTTATTGAATTTATTAATTCGGCCTAATGTGTTCTCATATTTCTCTTTGAGAGAACGCATAGAAGTATCCAAGTTGGATACTTGCGATGTGAGCACATAAACACGAGATTTAAGATTCTCATTCTCAATACTCAAAGTCGAGTTTTGAGAAGTTAAATCCGCTATCTTATGTTCTTCCGGATCTTCAATGCAAACATGTTCAAGTTTAGATTTGAGATTAACAATCTCATTTCTTAACTCTTCAATAACGGTGTCGTTGTTGGTGATGATAGTCTTAGGCGAGGTTTGAATGCTAGCTAGGTCATCTTTTACTTTAGTATATCTATTTACTAATTTAGTGTATTTAGACCATAATTGAGAGTTAGCATTCCTAAGATCATCCATAGTTACCTCATCGCCTTCGTCGTCACTATCATTGGAAGTGGAGGATTCTTGATCATGCTCCTCTCTTGCCATGAAGCACATGTGCGCTTGCTCCACTTTCTCATCGTCCGACTCTCCGCTTGAGGAATCCTCGGAGTCAGTGAATGTTGCTCCGATAAGTCCCTTTTTGTACCCCTTTTTGTACTTCTTGGACTTGTCGAACTTCGGCGCCTTCCACTTCTCCTTTTGCTTGTTTTGAGGACAATCCGCTTTGATGTGTCCTGGCTTATTGCTTAAAGCACAAAGGTGGAGAGGCGTTAGTAGAAGTAAATTTAGATTTTTGTTTGAAGTTACCCTTTCGGAAGAAGCGATTGAACTTCTTTGCCATGAGTGCAATGGATTCCATGTCCATTTCTTCTTCCGAGTCCTCATCATCGGTAGAGGTGGATGAAGCCGCCTTGAATGCAATCGCCTTTTTCTTAGGCACGTCTTGGTTCAAATAGGACTTCATCTTTTCTTGTAACTTCACCTTGCTATCTTTGCGTACCTCGTATGACATCAAAGTACCCATCAATTGAACTACGGTATACTTATTCATGTCATTACCTTCCTCGATGGCGAAGGTACGTTTTTCCCAAGAAGAAGGAAGTCCTTCGATGAGCTTCGAACACTTCTCCTTTTGGGTGTAGGATTTGTCGAGAGCCTCTAACTCGTTTATGATGTCGACGAAGCGAGCGTAATACTCCTTCATCTTCTCGCCCTGTTGCATATGAAACATTTCGTAATCTTTGTTAACAACTACGAGTTTAAAGTCTCTTATCCTACTCGTCCCTTCATGTAGAATGAGGAGGGAGTTCCAAATTTGATATGCACTCTTACATGTGCATATCTTATTGAAGTCCTCGGGCTCCAATGCGCATTGCAAGACGTTCATTGCCTTGGCATTGCTTACCTCCGCGGCGACCTCCGCGGTTGTCCATTTCTCAAAGTCTTCTTCGACGGGCTCGACGTATTCCTTCATCGTGGTCCTCCATAGAGATGCACTCCGGAGGAAGGTTTCCATCCGGTATTTCCAGTACTCGTAGTTGGTACCGTTGAAGAATGGAGGCCTCGTAGAGGAATGTCCTTCCATCACCGAAGACGCTCCTTCACGGTTCCTGAAGGTGCCATAGTCGGAAGGTGGACGCACGGTCTTGTTGTTGTTGGCAGACATAGCTAAGTATCTGGCTCCGATACCAAATGTAATGCCCTACAAGCTACTGCACAAGTACTAGAGGGGGGTGAATAGTACTTTAAAAATAACGAGGAGTATAATTCCTAATTATCGTGCAAACAACTACCAAATCAATTTGCGGAAGCTTAAATTGAAGACAACAACAAAATTAACAATGCTAACAATAGATATTACTGGGTTCGGATCCACCCAAGTCTCCCCGACTTGTTCCCGGTGATCCTACGTCCCAACCACCCGGATCCCCTCCGGATACTTAGGTTAGAAACCATAACCCAAGATTTCCACTATGATATCTTGTGAAAAACCTTCACAAGATCAAATCATACATGCAATGGAAATAGTGAATCCCACAACTCGGGATCACAACCTTCTCTCACAACCGAGAGAATCAATAAGCAATATAAATGAGTTTATAATGAAATAAACAATCTTACCACAAAATCCTATACCTTGAGTTTTCTTACCAAATAGGTGCAAGGAGTGGTTTGTGGAAGAGGAAGTCACCAAGACCTAGCAACACTGAAATGAGCAGCAATAGGTGCCTAGGAGTGATTTGGAGACTTGAATCAAGCTAGAGCTTGAAGGGCTCACCAAGAACAAACTTCTCTCAAGATGGATTCTAGATCTAGAAAGTGAGAGAATGGATTTCTTGTGAGGAAGAGAGCTTTGGAAATGAGTGAGAATCTCTATCTCTTTCAATCTCAATGAATCTCTTAATGGCAGCTCTAACCTAGAGAGAAATGACCAAGGTTCGTTTTTATAGGGTCCCATAAAAACGAGTTAGGTCAAATCCCAACGGTTAGAAATCTGAAGCAACTAGTCGGTCAAAGAACAACCACTGACCGACTAGTTCATCAACTAGTCGGTCAGTCAAACAACATGGACCGACTAAGTGAAGAACAGTGAAGAGATTGAATTTCAGACCTAGAAATCTAGTCGGTCCAAGAAGACTGTCTGACCGACTAGTTTCACAACTAGTCGGTCGGTCAGTGAACTTCGACCGACTAAGAGTCAAAAACAAATAGTCTGAATACAAATTGATTTAGTCGGTCCAAGAACAAATGTTGACCGACTAGATTATCAACTAGTCGGTCACCAAACGTTCTTAGACCGACTAACGATAAACAGTAGCTTAGGAGAAAATTGGCATGTACAGTAAAGCACAACTAGTCGGTCAAAGAAGCATCACTGACCGACTAGTTCACAAACTAGTCGGTCGGTGAGTCAACGTAGACCGACTAACTATAAACAGTACTGAGCAAGAAAAGATTAACTCAAACTAGTCGGTCTAAGAAGCTTTGCCGACCGACTAGATCACCATCTAGTCGGTCAGTTCTTCTTCTTGAACCAACTAACATGCACGAATAAGTCCGAATCGAAGCGCGATGCTTCGAGGAAGTTAGAATGGACTTCTACTAATATCCTAGAGCTACGATATGAGCGTTATGAAGATAGAATTGTAAGATATACTCAAGGCTTAACATTCTATAGATCGAAGCTAAAAGACTATAAATAAAACCTTAAGGAACGGTCTTCGAGAGCTTCGATCAATTCTTCATGACTTCCAAAACGGTCCAAAAGCTTCAACGAAGCTTTAGGCAATGAACACGAGCTTTGAGAAGTCTTGAGATGTCGTTTTGATTGTTCTCGTGAATTTGGCGACGATCTCCAATACTGCGCTCACAAATTGTTAGTTCATGAATTATTTATGTTTGCTCATCATCCAAAACCAAATCCGGGGAGTCCAATATTCAACACGACTCTCACAAGCGAGCATCAGCCGTAGGTCGAAGGGCCCACCCCTTCACTACTGAACGACTCTCACAAGCGAGCATCAGCCATAGGTCGAAGGGGCCACACCTTCTCTACTAAATGACTCTCTCAAAGTAGCGTCAGCCATAGTTGAAGGGACCACCCATTCGCTACTGAACGACTCTCTCAAACGAGCGGCAGCCATAGGTCGAAGGGGCGCTCCTTCGATACTGAGACTCTCTCAAACGAGCGTCAGCCGTAGGTCGAAGTGGCCACCCCTTTGCTGCTAAACGACTCTCGCAAATGAACACCAGCCGTAAGTCGAAAGGGCCACCCCTTCGCTACTGAACTACTTTCTCACACGAGCGTCAGTCGTATGTCGAAGGGGCCACCCCTTCGCTACTGAACGACTCTACCTAAAGCGATCGTCAGCCGTAAGTCGAAGGGGCCACCCCTTCGTCACTGAACGACTCTCTTAAAAACGATCGTCAGGGGTAAGTCGAAGGGGCCACCCCTTCGCTACTGAACGACTCTTCCTAAAGCGAGCATCAGTCGTAACTCGAAGGGGCCACCCCTTCGCCAATAAACGACTCTCTTAAAAACGGTCGCCAGCCGTAAGTCGAAGGGGCCACCCCTTCGCCACTGAACGACTCTACCTAAAGCGAGCGACAGCCGTAAGTCGAAGGGGCTACTCTTCGCCACTGAGCGAATCTCTTAAAAGCGAGCGTCAGCGGTAAGTCGAAGGGGCCACCCCATCGCCGTTGAACGACTCCCATTTCGTCGACCGTGGGTCAGGTCAATCTCTCCCTCGCCATAGAACATGGTGGTCAAAATTCTAAATGTGGTTCGATGGTCTATCCTCGATCATCCCGAAGCAGTGTCTAACCCATCGAAAGGGACCATCAGACATTAAGACCATCACATTGACAACAAACAAAGAGAGGCAATGAAATGGCATATAAGGATACACATGCCAATTATCCTATCTCTTCACATTGCAAAACATTGTTCACATTTACTTCACTCCCCCTTATACATTCAAAAATTTCTACAAGCAGTCCTAAAGCTAAAGCGCTGAGATCTTACAGCTGACGTTCAGGCCCTTGATCTCCATCCAGCGCAGCCGAAGGCTTTAGGTCCACCGTGGCGACCGCTCTTGATTCGTCGCCAGCCATGGTGGTAACCTCATCCGCGGGAGCTGCCTCCTCCATGCATCGGTTCGATTCATCGTCGCCTTGGATAGACTCATCCTCACCGAGGTCCGAAAATATCACCGGGATCTCGTCGATCTTCGCGGAGAGGTCAGTAAATCGGTTCTTCATCTCCAGTCGGCATCGCTCGTAACCTTGCTTATATAGCTCGTCAAAGTCGGAAAATGAATCCGTGAAATCCCGAATCGCCTTCTCCACAATGACATCGGCTTCGAGTCTCTCCTCCAACAGAGTATCTTCCGCTCGCTCTCTTGAGGCGATTTGCTCGGCCTTCCTCCTACGAGGCTCACTTAGCTCGTGCTCGAGTTTCTAAATGACTAACAAACTCGTCTTGGAGAGGTGGCTGATTCTTTCTAGCTCAGCCTAGGACTTCTCCACTCTCGACCTGACGGCCTCTCGGGTGACATCATGATCGGCCACCACCAAAGCTCGACGATGCAACGTCGCGGTCGCCACAAGAGCCTGTATTCAACATTCGATGGTCGGCTTATGCACTGATATCAACCTCGATAGAGGCCCAAACGATAATTACCTGGACGCTGGCATGAACGGCTATTGACGCAATCCGCTCGTTGTCGACCCTTTCCACGACAGCCCTATCTCGTGAAAGGGTCGCATTCTCGACGATGCGAAAGGCAGCACCGCAGTCGAGGAGATCAGAATCTACACGCCTTAATGAAAACCTTGCCTTAACGAGATCCTACCCGAAACAGTCGAGAGGGGCCAGAGGAGATCGGCCCTCCAGCAACATCGGCCTATACTCCTCGTGGATGTCTTCAGGCAACCCAACGGGGGGAAACAGACCCCCCAGGGACAGGAGTCCTAGTGGAAGCGGAGAACTGGTGGAACATGAGTCTCCCTCGAATCTTCCTCGTGAAAAGCATCACTTCCTAGCTGGGAGACCTGCTTCGCGGCTACGTTCGACCCAAACGGCTCCGAGTTGCTGAGAATGTGCTTCCGCCTCTTCTTGCCCCCCTCCAGTGCAACCACTTCAAACTCGAAAGGGGACCCTTTCTTCTTCCTCGACTGAGGATGAGCTACCTAGGCAATCCCCTCAACGATCAAGGGCCAATCTCCGGACAGCTGGGCCACCGATGTCGATACGGTCGGCGCCCGGGGCGACAACATTCTCACCTCCGCCTCTCTGATGGAAGCATCGACCGCTTCCCTCAACAAGGGATCTACCTGGTTATACACGATGGTCATACCTGCCAGAATAACAAACAAGTTAGGTCGAGTAACGAAGGTCGAATAGTTGGCGAGCACGGTCGAACCAACCTTTCGTCCACACGGTCCGACGCAACACGTCGTCCCACCACATCCACTCAATTGACCTCATGCCCTCGGGCATGCCCTTCAGAGTGTCGACGGCTTTCTTCTCCTCGAAAGTTAGCGGCTTATCCTCTGTAGGCCCCAAATCAGGGGCGCTCCAACCGGTGCAGAAGCTTGCCTCCCCCTGAAAGACCACAAACATAAACTCGTCTTTCCTCTTGGGATTGGAGGTGGAAAGATCTTCCAGCAGCTTCCTGCCTCGACTGGCCATTATCGTATACCACCCCGGGGTCTTAAGGGTAGGAATCGAGAAGTGGTTGAACAGACGTAGGGATGGTTCGATTCCCTTCGTCACGCACAAGACTATGAAGCCCATCAGCATGCCGATAGCGTTCGGCATCAACTGGCAGAGGGAAATGTTCAGGGTACACATGAAGTACCGCAGGAAGGGATGCATGGGAAAACGAAGGCCCCGTTAGTAGTCGTTGACATAAACCCCCGCTTCTCGATCGCTAGGACGATGAGCCCTCTCGTCCCTTCCAGGCAGCCTGATTTGGTAATCAAGACGGACGTAGCTCCTCTGAAGCGCTGCGATTTGGCCGGCCTTGTCTTTGGATCTCACGTTTTCCAGCAAGCCTACCTCCATGACCCCTTCTCGTCTATTCTGAATGGTGGTAACCACGTTTCTTGCAGAGGCAGAGGACGAAGCCAATGCTATCAAGAAAAGGAAAATCTGAATTGAGAGAATGAAGACGATACTCCCGCACTCCATCGCCGGAATCATCATATATAGGCAAGGCAACAATCGCATGATGGAACGCGTGTCAGGAATCCAGGAACCCAGAATGTCTTGGATTTCGAACCGACAAATCATCTGAATTGACGAGGCGGGCATTTTGGCGCCTAGAAATCGAGTGCTATTTTCTCGACTGCCGAACCCCATTAAATGCGATGTAACGTCACTTGACTTCAGCGGATGGATCCTTCAAGGTCGTGCGACGGGGGCCATTGTTGAGTCATTAGGCCGGCATTCGAGGCAACTCGGTCGACAGATGACTAAGGCCCACCAGTCCCACCAAAGAAGCCCGATGTCGACTCAGTCAAAGCCCAAATGGCTAGTCGACAGTTGGGTCCGCCTCGCTCGAACGTGAGATTAAAGGCGAATTCGAGAATTTTGGCGACGTGCGCAACGTTTACTCCTATTAATGGGGGAAGATCGTGGCCCCATTATGGGTGGCCGTTATCTCTCCAACGTCTTCAAAGGGACCATGAACGTCTATAAATAGAGGAAAGGGTCCCATCTAAAATATACGAAGTCTAAGACATAGAACTCTACTTTCTCAGCTATATTTCTTATATTCGAGCTTGCGCCGTCAGTCTTGAGACGAACCTCCGTGTGTCGATCTCAGCTGCACCAAGCTCCATCTCTTCCTTAAGTTCCCTACTAACTTGAACATCGGATGGGATTTGGGTCGGAACCCATATCAGACCCCCCTAACGAGTCCATGTGGTGCAGATCGACACTCATCGTCCATCGCCGAAGGTCGACGTCGAGCTCTCCAACCACGAACGATCTACACTACGGCCGCCCGAAGGTTGGCCGAAGGTCGTGTCACCTCCAACTACCATCATTCAACCATGGTTCCTCCAACCAAAGGTCCCACTCCAGCTGCTGATAAGGCTCCAACTCTGCACCTCAAGTATACGTCAGTTTGACAACTGTCTCAGTCAATTTTAGTTTAGGTTCCAGAAATCCAGTCAACGGGGGAAGAGCCCTAATAAATAAATAGATCACTGGATTCTGCCGAGTAATTAGATATGTTTCAGAGTGTTTTCTCACTACTAGGCGTTGACCGTGGAGAACCCGGTCAACGTGGTCAAGGGACCCGCTTTGGGTCCCTCGGGGGCTTCGAATCGGTGCAGAAGGGGCGAGGGGAAGCCTCGGCCCTGGTTGAGACGCTCGGCCTCGGACAGACGCGCTCGGCCTCGGCTGGGAGGGGGACGAGGGGTAGCCTCAGTCGCCCGAGTAGATGCACGGCCGTCTGGTGGCGAGGGTGAGTCTCAGACCCGATTAGGACGCTCGGCCTCGGTAGGGCGTGCTCGGCCAAGGAAGGCTGAGGGTGAGGGGAAGCCTCACCGTCCGGTTGATCGAGTGGTCGGAGAGGGGCGAGGGGTAGCCTCGGCCCGTTGGTCTGTTGTTCACCTGCGTAGACGAGAACGCTCGTCAGGGGGGCCGGACCTTGGTTCCGGCCAAATCCCCTCCGATGCCTAAGTCAGATAGAGATCTGAGAAAGGAGGCCCGGCGGAGACGGTCCGACTCGTGAGGAGATCGTGACGGCGTCTCTCGGCGCGAGCGGGGGAGGAAGGAGATGAATTGGGGGAACGAGGTCGTTGATGGAGTACCTTCGGTTTTGTTACCTCAGATGCGGTCATTTTCTTCGTCGTCTTCCTGACCCTTTTGTAGAGCTCCCAGCGTGATTGGCTCTGGCCCACGTCCCACGCCCGCCATCGATCGTGCCCCATCCGTCCCCCCTCGCCGCCGCCCTCTCCGCCATGCCAGCACCTCCCCATTATCGCCATTTAGTGGTCGCGTGTCCGGGGGAGTGGTTTTCGCAGGAGTGGGCGAACGACCAACGGGTTATGGGGGGCGGGTCGGATCGACGTTTCGAGAAGGTCCCTTGTAGGGCCTTTGCCGAATGGGCTTTCAGGATGCAGGTGGGCTCTTGGGCTCGTGCTTTATGGGTCTCGGTCAAATAGGCGTAACAATTGCCCCCATCGGTCGGGTTGATCGGCCTCGGCCGGTTCGGCTCGGCCGATGTGACCTCTGCCGATTTTGACAGGTTCTCCAGTCGATGCCGACTCATTTATTAGTCGTCATCATGAGTTAGCCCGTTCGATGTTTTTAAGGCGCGGGTTCCGAAGCGCCGTCGGCCTTCAGATGTTGCCACGTGTAGCGGCAAGCTTATCCCTGCCGCTCGCGGAGTCGTCTTAAGTGGAGAAGCCGAGGGATTCGTGGGCCGCCATCCCATCATCTTTCTTCTTTGCGCTGATCCCCCTTCTGTCTGAGCTTTCCCCCATGTCGTCTTCCTCTGCTACGGGCTCGGTCCGGTCGGAGCGCGACGCGGCTCCGGGTCTGGCGGGTGGCACTCCTTCGGTGATCAGTCAGCATGGGGATGATCTTTCAGGGGTTCCTTCTGAGGTCATGGCGTGGCCTTCGTCGATCTGTGCCACCGCCATCGGGAGCATGCGCTCCTCCTACCTGCTCCCGCCCTACTCGGCTCGTGCCCCTGGGGCTGACGAGCGGATCTGCTCTCCTGGTCCCAATGAGGTCGGAATATATGAAAAGTGCTTCCACTTCGGGCTCCGTTTCCCGCTTCATCCTTTTATCGTTGAGTTCCTTCAGGCCCACAATGTGTGCTTGTGTCAATTCTGTCCCAACGCCGTCGGGATCCTCGTCGGGTTCGTTGTCGTCTGCATGCTGAAGGGTGTGGTGCCCTCTCTCCGCCTCTTTGCCCAGTTCTACCGCCTGAGCCTCCACCAATCGGGGGCGTGGATTTACATCAGCGCCCGCCCGAAGATGTCCCTGGTGCTGGGGTTGCCGAGTTCTCTGAAACGCTGGAAGGGGGAATACGTGTTCGTCACATTCCCCTCGAGCGTACACTTCCCGGCACGGTGGGTGGCGGCCGGTGCCGTTGTTCTCAATCTGGGTGAGCCGACGGTCGCTGAGCAGCAGACGGCGAGGGACATGTTGGCGATTCCTCCGAGGGAGCGCTCGATCGACTTCCTCTTTAGTGACTTTAATTTGCGTAAGACGGTGTGGCCCCTAGGTAAGCTGCTCCGTGCGTTCGCCCCTCGAGATCGTCCAGGTTCTGCTCTGTCTCTCATTTATCCTTTGAGTGCAGGTGGGTTCCCTCTCGGTCCTTCTCCCGCCAGCGCTCTCGTGCAGGCTTCAAACCCGGATCCGCGCAGAAGGGACCATGTGTTGGCGGTCCGGAAGAAGCAGCGGGTTGTGACCGTATCCGGAGGCTTGAAGCGAAAGAAGATGTCGTCTCCCTCTCTCCCCTTGCAGGGATCTCCCGAGAGGCTCCGTGGGGGGGTCGAGGGGGCCGACGTTCAGCCGACTGCTGACCGACCTCATCCCGCTCCCGTTGAGGTTGCCTGGCCGTGGGCCGGCCCTTCACCTCTCCCGGACGGCTTTCTCCCTGATGCTTACAGTCGGTATCTGGGGGCGTTCCACTCCGCTCCTGGCGAGTTCCCTTCGTCAGGGGAGGGTCTTCTTCGTCCACGCTTTCCAGTGGGTGAGAAGGAGTCGGTGTTCTCGAGCCGTGGAGCCGCCGCTCGAGTGGCCGAGAACTGTTGTCTCCCTCCCGACCAGGCGGTGTTGGACGGAGTCAGAGGTGATTGCTTGGCTACCTTCGTGATCCAGGCTGGTCAACAGGTAGTGCGTCTCTGCTTGTCCCCCCGTTCTCCAGCCGCTTTTGCCCTCTCACCTTCGTTGCTTTGGCACAGTTGTCCTCGATGGGCCTCTCGATGAGGCGCCAATTCGCGGCTCTTCCCAAAGCCAAATCCGTGGCTGGGCTAGGCCCTGAGGTCCCGGGCGAGGAGGAGGAGGATGCTGGTCAGTTGGAGGAAGCGCGGGTCCAATCCCTGAACTCCCGCATAACTGAGCTGTCCTCTGCCCTGGAGGCGGCGGATCGCGAGAGAGCCGTGGCTCTGGCCGCGAAGTCCGAGGCCGAGACGCGGCTCGCCTCTCTTTTAAAAGACGTCGACGCGTCTGGAGGAGTCAAGCAGATCCCCGACCCGGCTGCTGCCCCCGACGCCTCGGAGCTGTCCGATCGTCTGGATGCGGCGGAGGAGCAGGCGAGGGCCCTTGCTGCCCAACTAGGAGAGAAATCCCGGGAGATCGAGAAGGAGAAGGCGGAGCACCAACGCCAGGTAGAGACCTTAGAGGCCCAGCTGCGTGGGCTCGAGGAGGTGGATCCGGCCCGGATCGCTCAGGATGCCGTGGCGGAGTATGCCACCTCCTTTGTGGAGACCGCCTTGGCGACGTCGTACGAGAAGGGCTTCGCCCGGTGCCAGTCCGAGATCCAAAAGAAGTTCCCGCTCTCGGGGATTGACTTCGAGAAACTTCGGATGTACCCTGACGCCGAACAGAGCAAGGGGGGAGGCCCTAGTGAGCTGCCAGCTTGTGGCTCCACCGGTGCCCCCGGGGAAAAATGAGGGAGGGGAATGCCCCTCGACCTCTTCGCGTATCCCTCTGTATGCCTTTTCGCTTTATCTGGAAAGGAGTGAAATTAAAACAAATTTATTTCATAGGAAGTGATACATCTATTGAAAGTATTTGCGTAAATATTTCGCATTCCAAGTGTGAGTGAGAACTCTCCCTTCCATGTCGGCTAGTCGGTAGGCTGCGGGTCCGAGGACCTCGACGACTTTGTAGGGTCCCTCCCATCTAGCCGCGAGCTTCCCTTTGCGAGCGGTATCGGTGGTGAAGCCTGCTTTCCGGAGGACCAGGTCCCCGAGGTGGAAGCTTCTCCCTCGCACCCGAGCGTTGTAGTATCGGGCCACCTTCTGCTTTTGGCGGACGATGGTGGCCAGTGACTGCTCCCGTCGCTCGTCGAGGAGCTCCAGGCTGAGCCCTTGGCCCTGCGAGTTCCGGTCTTCGTCAAAGTATTTGAGGCGGAGAGATTCTTCCCCCAATTCGACTGGTACCACCGCCTCGGCCCCGTAGGTGAGCATGAAGGGGGTCTCGCCCGTAGCCTCCTTGTGGGTCGTCCGGTATGACCAGAGTATCCCGGGGAGCTCTTCCGGCCAGTTCCCTTCGGCGTCCTTTACTTTCTTTCGGAGGGGCTCTATGATACACTTGTTGGCCGCCTCTGCCATCCCGTTGGTTTGGGGGTGTGCCACCGAGGCAAAGAGGAGCTTGATTCCCCATTCCTCGCAAAAATCTTTAAACCCTGCTGAATCAAACTGCTTCCCGTTGTCTGTGACGATGGCCCGTGGTACTCCGAATCGAGAGATGAGGGAATTCCACACGAAGCTTTTCGCTTTCTTCCACGTGATGGTCGCCAACGGCTCAGCCTCGATCCACTTGGTGAAGTAGTCCACTGCCACGATCAGGTGCTTCCGCTGCCCTCGTCCTGGCTTGAACGGTCCGAGGATGTCGAGCCCCCATTTCGCAAAGGGGAGGGGGCTCACGATGGGGATGAGCTCTGACGGAGGAGTCGAGATGTGGTGGGCATACCTCTGGCATTCTTGGCATTTCTGCACGTAGCTTGTAGCATCTTTGGCCAAGGTCGGCCAGTAGTACCCCTGCCTTAAGATCTTCTGCGCGACTATCTTGCCCCCGTGGTGATTCCCGCAGATCCCGTCGTGAACCTCCTGTAGGACGTAGTCAGCTTCTTGCGGTCCGATGCACTTCAGGTACGGGAGGACGTCCGTCTTGGTCCAGCGTCTCCGGTAGAGCGTCCCCTCATGGATCACGTATCGGAGTGCTTTTCTCTCCAGGGTTCGGCGCTCATCCCCATCGGCCGGCACCTCTCCGTGGGTGAGGTATCGGATGATCGGGTCCATCCAGGTGGGCTCTTGGTCGATCGCCATCACCTCGTGCTCCATCGTGCTGGGGGACGGCAGGTTCTCTACGTAGATGGTGCGGCCCAGCTCCTTTGGCGAGGACGAGGCCAGTTTTGACAACGCATCGGCCCGCGCATTCTCTGATCGTGGGAGGTGTAAGACATCCACGTCCTTGAATTTGGACATCGCCGCTCTGGCGACTGGGAGATATCTCTGCATCGCCTCCTCTCGTGCCTCGTAACTCCCTAAGAGTTGGTTGACAATGAGCTTCGAGTCGCTGAGGAGGCGGACGGACTCGGCCCCGAGCTCCAGGGCCAGCCTCAGGCCGTTGATCACAGCTTCGTATTCCGCCACGTTGTTTGTGGCCGGGAACTCGAACAGCAACGCGTATTCCGCGATGTTCCCCTCCGGAGATCGGATCGCAATCCCGGCTCCTCCTCCTGACGTCCCCGGGCCTTCTCCCTCTGGGGGGCCATTTCCTTCCGTCGTGCATTCGGCGATGAAGTCGGCTAGGGCTTGTCCCTTGATGGCCGTGCGCGGTTTGAATCGGAGGTCGAACTCGCTCAGCTCCACTCCCCAGTTTAGCATCCTTCCCATTCGATCGAATCTCTTGAGATTCTGTTCTAGCTGTGAGTCGGTCAGGATTAGTATGGTGTGGGCCTGGAAATAGGGTCGGAGCCTTCGCGCTGAGAGGACGAGGGCGTACGCCAGTTTCTCCATGGGCGAGTATCGCACCTCCGCCCCCTTCAAGATCCGGCTCGTGTAATATACCGGCCATTGCACCCCGCTGTCCTCCCGGATCAGCACCGAACTCACAGCATCCTCTGCGCACGCCAGGTAAAGGCTCAGCGACTCCCCTTCCCGGGGATTGGACAGGAGAGGGGGGCTGCGGAGATACTCTTTGAGGTCCCCGAACGCCCGGGAGCAGTCTTCGTCCCAGTGTATCGTCTTCCTATTGTTCGGAGGTTCCGCGATTGCTTTCCTCAGGACCTTGAAGAAGGGAAGCGATCTTTCCGCTGATTTGGAAAGGAATCGCCCCAGGGCTGCGATGCGCCCGTTCAACCTCTGTAGCTCCTTGATCGTCGTCGGCTCGCGCATGTTAACCAGCGCCTCGATCTTGTCGGGATTAGCTTCAATACCACGATTAGTTATCATAAATCCCAAGAATTTGCCAGATCTTACCCCGAACGTGCATTTCGCGGGGTTGAGCCGAATGTGGTGTCGCCGCAACCGCTCGAAGGTCTCCCGCAAGTCGGCGATGTGGTCTTCCGGTCGCCTTGACTTGACAAGCATGTCGTCGACGTAGACTTCTAGGTTCCTCCCGATCTGGGAGCTGAACACCTTGTTGACCATTCTCTGGTAGGTGGCCCCCGCGTTCTTCAAGCCAAAGGGCATCTTCTTGTAGCAGTAGGTTCCCCGGTCCGTCGTGAAGGCTGTCATCTCTTCGTCCCGGGGGTCCATCTGGACTTGATTGTACCCGGAGTAAGCGTCCATGAAGCTTAGCATCTCGTATCCCGAGGCGTTGTCCACCAGGTGGTCGATGCGCGGCAGGGGGTAGCTATCCTTGGGGCAGGCCTTGTTGAGGTCACTGAAGTCCACGCACATTCGCCACTTCCCGCTGGGTTTTTTGACCATCACCACGTTCGACAGCCACTCCGGGTACCAGACTTCTCGTATGAAGCCGGCATCGAGGAGACGCTCCACTTCCTCGGAGGATGCCTTCATCTTCTCGCCGCCCAGGTTACGCTTCTTCTGCCTAACCGGTTTGAAGTTGGGGTCGGCGTTGATCTGGTGGACGATCACCTGGGGGTCCACGCCGGGCATGTCTTCAGGCGACCAGGCGAAGATGTCCAGGTTCGCCTCCAGGCACTCGATCAGCTGGTCCCTTAGGTCCGGGCTCAGCCCTCTCCCGATCGAGACGAACCGGCCTTCGATGTCCGTGACCGGGATTTGCTCCTGCTCCTCCGCAGGGGTGGGCCTAGGCCCACTCCTTAAGTCGAGCGCGGCCATCCGGTCAGCTAGACGATCCTCGGGACCTTCCTCCGCCAGTTGATAGCAGGTATTCGGTCTCCCCGCGTCGCCTTCGACTTGCCCCATCCCCCCCGGTGTTCGGAACTTAAGGGTCCGATGGAGGGTCGAGACCATCGCGCCGACGGCGTTGAGTAGGGGTCGGCCGATGATCCCATTGTATTCCGACCCGATCCCCAACACGATGAATTCCACCGCTAGGGTCGCAGAGTCTGGTGTGTTTCCGAGCGTTACCGTGAGATGGATAGTGCCGATGATGGGGGTGGAGTGACCCGTGAATCCGACCACGGGACCCGAACGAGGTCGCAAGTCTCCTTTCTGCCGGCCCATCTTCTCCAGGGTTGACATAAATAGGACGTCACAGGAGTTGCCGGTGTCGACAAGCAGCCGTCGCACTAAGGTAGTGTCTATGACCACTGATACCACCAAAGCCACGTCCGAGCTGCGTGCCGTTACGGGCGCACTCGGTCTCCCAACCGGTGGGGAAGGGGAGGGCACCCCGGCCCTTTCCTCACGACTCTCCTCGCGTCGGTCCCGTGCCCATTCTTGGCAACGATGGCGGGGCCTGTCGCCCCGCGTCGGGGCCTCGCCCTTCTTTCGCCGAGAGGAGGGGGGCCGCGTCATCGCAGATGTGGTTTGTTTCTTCGTGGGACAGTTTTCGTTCCCACAGACGGCGCCAGATGTTTCAGAGTGTTTTCTCACTACTAGGCGTTGACCGTGGAGAACCCAGTCAACGTGGTCAAGGGACCCGCTTTGGGTCCCTCGGGGGCTTCGAATCGGTGCAGAAGGGGCGAGGGGAAGCCTCGGCCCTGGTTGAGACGCTCGGCCTCGGACAGACGCGCTCGGCCTCGGCTGGGAGGGGGACGAGGGGTAGCCTCAGTCGCCCGAGTAGATGCACGGCCGTCTGGTGGCGAGGGTGAGTCTCAGACCCGATTAGGACGCTCGGCCTCGGTAGGGCGTGCTCGGCCAAGGAAGGCTGAGGGTGAGGGGAAGCCTCACCGTCCGGTTGATCGAGTGGTCGGAGAGGGGCGAGGGGTAGCCTCGGCCCGCTGGTCTGTTGTTCACCTGCGTAGACGAGAACGCTCGTCAGGGGGGCCGGACCTTGGTTCCGGCCAAATCCCCTCCGATGCCTAAGTCAGATAGAGATCTGAGAAAGGAGGCCCGGCGGAGACGGTCCGACTTGTGAGGAGATCGTGACGGCGTCTCTCGGCGCGAGCGGGGGAGGAAGGAGATGAATTGGGGGAACGAGGTCGTTGATGGAGTACCTTCGGTTTTGTTACCTCAGATGCGGTCCTTTTCTTCGTCGTCTTCCTGACCCTTTTGTAGAGCTCCCAGCGTGATTGGCTCTGGCCCACGTCCCACGCCCGCCATCGATCGTGCCCCATCCGTCCCCCCTCGCCGCCGCCCTCTCCGCCATGCCAGCACCTCCCCATTATCGCCATTTAGTGGTCGCGTGTCCGGGGGAGCGGTTTTCGCAGGAGTGGGCGAACGACCAACGGGTTATGGGGGCCGGGTCGGATCGACGTTTCGAGAAGGTCCCTTGTAGGGCCTTTGCCGAATGGGCTTTCAGGATGCCGGTGGGCTCTTGGGCTCGTGCTTTATGGGTCTCGGTCAAATAGGCGTAACAAGATACTTGATTATGAGTAAATTATATTACAAACCTTGACTACTTGTGACGTATGGCCTTACGCTAGGTTTCGTGCCCCTTCGAGTTGTTTATGCGAGAGACCTGGATTCTTCCGTGTACTTCTCTATATGCCCTCGTCAAATTTACAGACACACTGACGGTAACGCTCATGAAACTGCCTGCAAGAATGTGCTTGTTCTATCGACGGCCATGATGTATTGAAATAAGATATAGATCAACGAGAAACCATTTCTTTCATCAACTCAGACATCTCAACGCTGGAAAGCTAAAAAGGAAACAAGTATCCTAAATCGAAGCCAGCATATGGTAATTCTAAGCACACTGGCGATTATTTTCATCAACACACAACAATACAAAGAATGAAAACTAGGTCATGCACAAGTCCTTCATATGGTTGATCAATTGCGTTAGATTCGCATAAGAAGATCCTCCTCCTTGCACCGCTTCTCGAGCCTTTCTCCCCAGCTCCTTGGCCCTCTCTCTCCTCTCTTCGCCTTCCTTGCCTTCATCAAACAAACTCCTCACCGCTTTCTCCACATCGTCCTTCTTCACCAACACGTCGTTAGCATCCACGCCCCATAATGCGGCAGCTTCCACCCCCATAGGCACCCCAATTCTCAATACTTCCACTACCAACTTCTCATTCAGAAACTGCTCCCCAAAGTGTGGCCATGTTATCATAGGCAAGCCCGCCGACACAGCCTCCAGCGTCGAGTTCCATCCACAGTGTGTCATGAATCCTCCTACAGCCGGATGCGACAGAATCATCACCTGCGGCGCCCACCCCCTGATTATAAGCCCCCTCTCCCCCATCCTCTCCTCGAACCCAGAGAGCCATTCCTCCACCTGTGGCAGCTTCTCTCCGGCCTTGATCACCCAGATGAATGGGCGATTTGAAGCCTCCAAGCCCAGTCCGATCTCTGAAAGCTGCCAAGGGTTGGTACGAGCCATACTGCCAAAGCTCACGTAAATCACCGAGCCTGGTTTCACCGAATCAAGCCACCTTAAGCATTGATCCTCGTTGATAGAGGCCTTGTCCCCCCTCGCGCCCATGTCCGCGACATCTTCATTGGATAGCGATAACGGACCAATAGTCCAAACCTTCTTCCCAATAGCATTTTCATACCGTTCACGGTACAGGAGCTCCAGAGCATCAAAACTATTGACCACCACGCCATCCGACCCCGCCACGGTCTCCATTATCGCCTTCCTATGCTCGTCCATGCTGGAAAGTGCGAGGGAGCGTGGCAGTTTAGCTCGCGTTATTTCAACCGTGGTGGGAAAGCATGGCACCACAAACGGCTCATTCTCGTCTTCGATCTTCTCATCAATCTTGTGGGCCATGATGTTGTGGATACAGAGGAGTGGAAAGCACCCGAACCCATGAAACACGAGCCTTGGGACGCTAAGCTCCCTGGCTACATCACGGGTCCAGTAGTGGATGTTGTCAGATATTATGCAAGTCGGAAGAGGCTTATGGGCTCGAAGGTGGAGAATGAGTGGGTCGCGCAGCATGCAGGCCGCGTCGAGCATGTTCTTGATGAAGTCGCGAGAGGGCAGCATATCAACATTCTCTGTCCCCTCGGGAAGGCCAACCTCGGCCGCTGGAAACCGCAGGGGCACGAACCTGACCGGCAGGCCGGACTGCTCGACCCGATCAATTATGGTCGTGATGCGGGCAGCGTTTACAGGGGTTGTGATAAGGGTGACAATGGCGCCATTGCTCGCAAGGAGGCGAGCCATGTCGACCATGGGGATCATATGGCCTTGCGCCATCAATGGAACCAACACAAAGTGAGGTTTTGTATCAAAGCCATCGGAGGGTATTTGGGTGGCCATTAATTTTGAGCTTTAGACGGTGGTTTGCAGAGGGAGAAAGGAGATGACTTGGTAGGATGAAATGCACACATACATACATATATATATATATATATACACACACACACACACAAGTGAAGGAGATGATTTGTTTAGATAGAAATCAAGGGAACTGATGATGTGTGCCATGACGCAAGAACTGGAAGCCCTTTGAACGAGTGCAAACCTTTGGTGCTTATTTCTTCCTTTTTTTCTCCTAGGATCTTTCCTCGCTGCAACAGTCTCTATTTAAATGTAGTGGTCACTGTCCATGTCGTGTTCTTCAAGTATTCATCTAAAACTCTACATCCCGGGTCCAAAATGTAATTTTCATGACACCCATGATCCCATAGCTGTCATCTATTTTCTATCATTTATTTTTTGGGTTCAATCTCATGTGCATGCACATACCTATTCCAACACGCCTCTCAACTTAAGACATCACCTGCTACAGTCAAACAATGGCAACATACGATGAATCAATTAAGGCAATAAACTGCAGGTTGTGTTGACGAGGTATCATGCGAAAATTAGTTTTCCAGTTGTATTGTTTTTCCAACACGAGGTAATTGTTTTTCTTGATATCAATCGGTATGGCGAATGAGAATAGAAATATGTGCACACACTAAGGATTTTTGTATGCATAACGGTAATATTGTTGTTGTGTTTTTTTAGGTACACTTGTCTTCCGGAGATCTTTTTTACTAGCATTTTTCAGGTAAGGTCTCTCATATTAAATTTGTAGGTTATTCCAATGTGAAATCATCAAGCCATATCAGCACTTCGTTCCTCTGCACAGCCGACAAGAACAGATGAAACTGAGAATTAGAAACATGGTTAAAGATATTACACATAATTAGATGCAACATGGCACCAGATTTTAATTTAGAAAAATGAAATGAAACAAAAACCAACATAATTAGTATGAAGTAATCTGAAATTGTACTAGTATGAAATGCATGCAATATCAATAATATGCAATTGCTCTGCCAAAAAAATTGTTAAAGCGCAAAGAAATATCTGATGATGCAGGAGAATTATTACCATTATGAAGCTCCATGTTCGACCGGGATCATTATAACGGGCTAGCGAGCAGCCTTCTCGTGGCTTCAGACCGGCGTTAAGTAGTGCAGAACGCAGCCCCTTCTCCTTATTGCGGACGAGTTCCTCAGTGGTTTTCCCACTGAATTTCACTGCTGCAACAAATCCTCCTTCCACCTTTCTTAATTTAACTGCCTCCACAGTTGGGGCTGGCAAACTGAAAAAGATAACTTTTTTATTAGAAAAAGAAAGCTACCATATATTCCTCTTCTCATTTTAGAAAAAACAACTTAGTTCCCAAATATGATCAAGTGGAGTCTTAAGTATTTGATCTTTACTGTCTTATAGATATGATTTTTAAAGAATAGGAAATTCAATTTACAGGCATGACGTCCGACTTCAGCTAATAGCACTAAACGCGTTGCAGAAAATCTTACCTGTCCAACTCTTTGCTCATAGGTAGAACTATCTGGATGGACACTTCTGATAGTTCATCATCAGCAGCCTGCGTGAGGACAGGGGTGGTCATGGGGATCTTCTCCATGGCATAGTTCTTCCCAAATATGTACCTTAAAAAATATCGACGGTTCAGCAGCTGTTTTTCCTTCTTTTTTTCTTATTGAAGTTCAGGGATTAAAGAATTGATATGAACTGAAAGAGAGCCACTAACCCCGTAACGTCATTAAAGCCAGATGAGCCAGAAAGCTTATCTCCGTTTGTCTCAGCGACTATGAAAGGTTCATACTTCCTGACCTACGGCAGTAGAAGGATCCATATATCCATAAAATGGAAAATTTCTTATATAGATACAGAAAAGAAATGAGAAAAAGGACATAACATAATTGAAAATGTAAACTGGAATATTCTCTTTTACAGGATCTTTACAATGAAATGCTTTAATTGCCAATGCAAATGAGCCGTATCATACGACAAACTACAGTGCCACATGTTTGGCAGACTCACCTCATAGGTTGCGCATCTTTTAAGGATCTTATACGTTGGTGTTTCCAGGTCTGGAGTTTTGTAAATTCGAAGCTACACCGGATAGAAAGGTATGCGTAAGGAAACCTGGAGGGTTGTGCTCGTGAACATGGACTGGTTTTGATTTTGTCCAAACAATATCCGAGTAAATTACCTGCTTTAAGACATCCAAGAAACCTTCCAAAGAAAAGTACTCGTTGTTCTCTATGGAATCCCATAGATCCTACAGAGGGAAAGCAGAAGAAGCGGAGCAACAATTTAAATTTTGTCCAATACCTTGGAGAAAGTCATCATTTTGACCTCAGAAACAAATCAAAGTAAAATAAACTAAAAAATTACATATATATGAAAATTTTCATGTGCGAAAAATCTTTCATGCAAATAACGTGTGAAAATGATTTTTTGGGCATTTTTTAAAGATCCAACCCGTTGGATGTGATCTACATATGCTAAGACACACACACACACACACACACACACACCCCCCCCAAAAAAAAAAAAAAAAATCCCCCTTATTTACCACTCGATCAAATCGTTATAAGACATTCTATTGTTCTATAACCGTTAAATTTGTAATGTCTCGATCGATGGTCAAATCTCTCTAGGGTTTGTCCATTATTTTTCTTGAGGTATATTAATGTATGAAGTAAACCATGAAAAGAAATTCAAAACAATTATAAAAAATTTTGCACCATCTTTTTATGCAAAAATTTCACACAAATGAGAATAAAGTATTTGAGCAGTTGTGTTGGAAAAATATCCTACACCAACATTCAAAACGACCAACTTCCCACTTATTTTTTCAATAATTGATTCCATTTATTTGGATCTAAACATCCTCAAACATAAATTTGTTAAAGATCTTGCGATTTTCATGTTATTTTCTCATGTATCATGTTGTTGAAAATTTAACCGTTTTCCACCCTTAAACCAACGAGCAAGGTGGTGTGTGTGTATGTGTGTAAAGTGGGTGAGGATAATCATTTATGCTTAGCAAGTGAGCAAAGTGGAGCTTACCACGTGGCTGCAAAACTTTCGGGTCTTTGGGTTGACACCCATGATTGAGACGCCTGTGAAGACCAACTGGGGCTTCCATGGTAGAAGAATGAACGTCATGACCATTGTCCATCTTGTTGTAATTTCATAAGGTCCTGTCTACATGAAATCAGTCGATTATAACAACTGCATGAATGCCAAATGGATGTACAACATATGCAAAAATAAATAAAATATTACAACAACAACAACAACAACAATAATAATTACCACTTATAATAATTGAAATGCTCTCTGAAGGAGCAGCAAAACATATACACTGTCAACGAAATCATGTGTTGCTTATGTGATAAAGAACCAACTAGAAATCATCTAGAAATACTATTGAACTGTAATGAATTATGAATTCTACTTTAATGTATATTTTCAAATTTCCAGCTAACCTCAAATTAATTTGAAATTATAATTCTACCGTTGTATTTGATAAGTTTTGATCATTTGTGCACAAATGCAACAAAAACGTAGTGGATCAATTTAACACATAATTTATATTGTTAGTATTTGAAGAAGATGTTAGAAAGAAACGATGCATCCCTCTACCTTACCTCTCTCTCTCTCTCTCATGAGAATAATGGTAATCGTATGACGGGGTTAAGCCTCATATGCGGCCTCCAAAAATTCTCACTCGGTAATTTTTTTAAAGGATCAGACTTGTTCATTTTAATGTTCATATTTAGAATCCCACAACACCGAATATCAGACGAACTCAATGGGTCCTACCCGTTTATCCATCCATTGCAAAAGTTTTATTCATATAAAACCATTAAATTTGCAATGAATAGATGAACGGGCAAAACTCATTGGGTTCATACGATATTTGGTGTTTTGAAGTTTCAGAAAATATGTAGATCAAAATGAACAATTCTAATCCTTCAAAAATAAAAAAGTCTATAGTGCGTATATGAGTCTTAACCACATATATCATATGTTACCTATTATTATATATGTATAAGAAAAATGTGTATTAGCTAGACAAGAAGGAAATCCCTCCTTAGCTAGCATCAAAAATATCGCATACTTATATTTCCCTCCTTATCTAGCATCAAAAATATCACATACTTATTTTTCCAATAATCAGATCCATTCATTTTGATTTTCATGTTTTAAAACATTAAATTATTAACTTTTAAGTGAACCCATGAAGTCTTGTACGTTCATCTACTCTTCGCAAATTTAACGGTTTTGTAGTAATAGAATTTTACAACGGTTAGATGAATGAGCAAAATCTTTTGGGTTCATTTGAAAATTTATAGTTTGGGATTTTAGAATATAAAGATCAAAATGAACGAATCTAATCATCGGAAAAAATATCAGGATATGATATTTTGATGCTAGCAATTTTCTCTTTGGCTAACTGACGTCCATATATATATATATATATATATATATATATATATATATATATATATATACACTAGTCATTACCCGTGCCCATAGGGCACAGTTTATTTAATGGCTGAGTTTTTCTCCCCCACAACTTTCAAGTTCCCCAAATTTCAAGTTTTCCCACAAAATTTCAAGTTTCCCCCCAAATTTAAGTTTTCCCCCAAAATTTAAGTCCCCCAAAAATTATCATTACCACCAAGGACAAACTTGCCACGTAGGACAAAGATTTGTCCTAGTAGTATAAGATTCAAAATCTTCATAGAACTGGAAAAAAAATGGCCGGAAGGGGTGAGAATAAAAAGTGTGGGTGTGTGTGTGGGGAGGGTCCATAGGCAAAAATACAAAAACCGGGGTTGTATGTGCAAAATTCCCCACCTCCTCTTTTATCCCTCAAAATCTCATCTCTTATATTTTCTCTTATTCAATTTCCATGTTTTATATAATAGATATCCAAATTCTCTTATCCAATTTCTCATGTCCAAATTCTCTTATCAATTTCTCTTGATAACATCCGTCTTTTATATAATAGATATCCCTTATCCAATTTCTCTTGTCCAATATCTCTTATCCAATTTCTTTTGATAACATCTCTCGTTTGTAATATAGATATCTCTTATCCAATTTCTCTTGATAACATCACTCTTATCCAATTTCTATTGTCCAATTTCTCTTATTCAATTTCTCTTGATAACATCCCTCTTTTATAATATAGATATCTCTTATCCAATTTATCTTGTCCAATATCTCTAATCCAATTTCTCTTGATAACATCCCTCTTTTATAATATAGATATCTCTTATCCAATTTCTCATGTCCAATATCTCTTATCCAATTTCTCTTGATAACATCCCTCTTTTATAATATAGATATCTCTTATCCAATCTCTCTTGATAACAACCATCTCTTATAATATAGATATCTCTTATCCAATTTCTCTTGTCCAATATCTCTTATCCAATCTCTTGATAACATCCCTCTTTTATAATATAGATATCTCTTATCCAATTTCTCATGTCCAATATCTCTTATCCAATTTCTCTTGATAACATCCCTCTTTTATAATATAGATATCGCTTATCCAATCTCTCTTGATAACAGCCCTCTCTTATAATATAGATATCTCTTATCCAATTTCTCTTGTCCAATATCTCTTATCCAATTTCTCTTGATAACATCCCTCTTTTATAATATAGATATCTCTTATCCAATTTCTCATGTCCAATATCTCTTATCCAATTTCTCTTGATAACATCCCTCTTTTATAATATATATGTATGTATGTATGTATGTATGTATATATGTATGTATGTATGTATGTATGGCAATCTTCCATTGTGAAAAGGTGGTACGAAAGCCGGTGCGAAAACATTTTTTTATTTTTTTGAAACTTTTTTCAAATTTTTTTTGAAGTTTAATCCATACAATTATATACCCCAAAGAAAATAATGGGGTGAACCCGAGATGGATTAGAGCACACATCCATCCATTACAAATTTAATGGTCTCAAAACATGCGAATTTGTTGAAATGCCTTAATCGAAGGCCAAATGTCATTATTTCTCAACGATTATGTTTTGAGAGAGGTATAACAATATATAATGAAGGTGAAAAGGAATTTTTGTAAAAAAATTCAAAAAAATACTAAAAACATTTGTGCACCGTACGAAATGTTCTCATTTGAAGATTTACACACACACACACACATATAGAATAATGGCTATCATACGCCATATGAGATAGGCTCTCATACGCCATCTCACATAAAGCAACCAAGTACAAGCTCATGTGGGCTTCTACTTGGTTGCTTTATGTGAGATGACGTATGTGTGGGCTTGTACTTGGTTACTTTATGTGAGATGGCGTATGAAGCCTATCTCATATGGCGTATGATAGCTATTATTCTCATATATATATATATATGGATTAATGGGTATCATACGCCATATGAGAGCTTCTCTCATACGCCCTCTCACAAAGAGCACCCAAGTACAAGCACACATGGGCTTGTACTTGATTGTACTTGGGTGCTTTATGTGAGAGGGCGTATGAGAGAAGCTCTCATATGGCGTATGATAGCCATTATTCTCATATATATATATATATATATATATATATATATATATATATATATATATATATATATATATATATATATTGAAGATGGACCTAAATAATAAGACGTGGTTTAATGTACCTAGACTTCTAACACTGCATGGTATATTGAATCTAGACATATTTTAAGACTTCCTCTTAAGATTAAACATAAATATTTATGATACCTAACTTGTTACAAATAGACAAGGACATACTTATTGAATCTGGCTTAGTAAAGATGTCAGCTAACTAATTAGCTCAAAAATAACAGGAATGCAAATCAAATTATTAGTGATTACATCTCTAAATCAAATTATCCATATTGCTCATTTATAGATATTTAGAATAATGTATATCATATGATATATATGAGCTAAGGCCTTATATGTCTCGAAAAACTTCATAATCATATTTATTTCGAACGATTGGAACTATTTATTTTTATTACTATATTCTAAAACCTTAAAACACTAAATATCAGATGAACCTAAAGCGAGGATTTGATGCAAGACGGATGATCAAAAGAGAAAAATAGAGAAAAATAATAGATCTAAGGTTTTAAATTGGAAATTTTAGGAAAATTAAGGAAGAACAAATTAAGAAAATTAGGGATTTTAAATAAATAAGGGATGTCGAGAGTTTCAGTCACTCGCATCTCACAAGAAATATTTAAAAGAGAAACATTTTTCTAGAAATAATATTTTTTCATTCATTCATTGAGTGCCCCCAATAAATTAAGTTTTAGAGCCAATTTATAGGCTTACAATTAGAAACAAATCTTCTCTCATCCAACGTGGGACTAAACCAAGTAACTAAAATATCAACTAAATCCTAACAAATAAAATCAAATAAAAAAATAAAACCCTTACTAAAATTCTAAATAAAAATCCTAACCGATAAAACCAAATTAAAACATAAGAATCCTAACTAAAAATCAAATAAAATCCCAACTAAATTCAACTAATTAGAACTTGACCCTCATCAGGTTTAGTCGTTCATCTATCTATCGCAAAAAGTTATATTCTTACGAACCATTAAATTTATGATGTGTGAATGAATGATAAAAAAACTTAGATTCCCTTGATATTTGGTGCATTGATGTTCTATAATATGAAGATCAAAATGAATGGTTTCAATCGTCTGAAAAAATATAAGAGCATGGAGAATTTAATATCGCATATGAGGCTTAACCACATATGTCATATGATACCCCATTATTCATACACACACAAAATAATTGGTATCATATGACATATGAGGCTAAGCCTCATATACTGCTCCAAAACTCCACTCTGCTACTTTTGGAGGATTGGAAGCGAATGTTTTGATATACATATTCAAAAATTTCAAAACACTGAATATAGGGTGAACCAAGGAGTTTTGCACATTCATCTATATGTCGTAAATTTAACGGGTTTGCATGAATGGAACTTTTACAACCGGTGAATAAACGGATAAAACCCCTTATGTTCATCTGATATTTGGTGTTTTGAAGTTTAGAATATAAAGATTAAAATTAATGGCTTCAATCCTCGAAAAAAGTAGTGAAGTTGGGAGTTTTCAAGGCCGCGTATGAGGCTTATCCTTATAAGTCATATGATACTCATTATTCTCATATATATAAGGAATATGGAGATCAGTTATCCATAGAGAAAATTTCCTCGTTGACTAGCTTACGCAACCTCATCCGCATATTTTTTGATGATCGGATCCATTCATTTGTTCTTCATATTTTAAACATCAAACTATCAATTTTTGGGTGAACCCTATGGATTTTGATCCTTCATCTAACTGTTACAAAAAGTTTTGTTACTGTAAAATTGTTGAACTTACAACGAGTGAATGAACGATCAAAACTTCTTAGATTTATTTGAAAATTGAGGGTTTATGGTTTAAGAACATGAAATCCATAATAAACGGTTCAACTCGAAGGAAAAAATGGGGGTATTGGTTTGACGCCAGCCAAGGAGGAAATTTAAGGAGGAAATTTCCTACTTGCTAGTTGATGCACATATATATATAAGAATAATGTGTATCATATGACATATGAAGCTAAGCCTCATATACCAAGACACAAAAAAGTTGGAAGGACAAGCCAACATGGGCTTGTACTTGTACTTCCCACATGTTTGTGTCTATGTATATGAGGCTTAGCCTCATATGTCATATGATACTCATTATATATATACTAGTCATAACCCGTGCCCGCGGGCACGGTTCTTTTAAGATTTTCCCCCGCGAAATCTTTGTTGCCAAAATTTAGAAGAACAACAAATTAGCGTAAAAATATTTAGTGGCACGGGCAACTTCGGCGCTGAACAACAAATACGGCACGGGTGCCTTCGGCATGAAACAACAAATTCGGCACGGGCGCTTTCAGTGCGAAACAACAAATTCGACGTGGGCGCATTCGGCACGAAACAACGCACGGGCGCCTTGGGCGTGGGCTCCCTCGGCGCGGAACAACAAATTCGGCGCGGGTGCCTTCGACACGGAATACCAGAGTAGGGTAAAAAATTTAGTGAAACAACAAATTCGGCGCGGAACAACGCGCGAGCGCTTTCGACGAGGAACAACAAATTGCGGACACCTTTGGCGCGGAACAACAAATTAGCGTAAAAAATTGAGCGGGCGCCGTTTGTAGGCACGGAACAACGCGCGAGCACATTCGGCGCGGAGCAACAAATTTGGCACGGGCGCCTTTGGCGCGTAACAACAAATTAGCGTAAAAAATTGTGCGGGAGCCGTTTGTTGGCGTTTAGCAGGCGCCTTCGGTGAGGAACAATAAACCTCAGGATATTTTTCGGTGACAGTAATAACTTAAATTTTTTTACGCTAGTTTGTTGTTTCGCTAAATTTTTTAAACTAATTTTTTTACTTTGTTTAATTTAATGGATCATGTTTCTCGACAATCTTTCCTAAGACACTTTTAATTTCAAAGTTTTGGTTCCCAAGACCATTTTGCCCTCAAAATTTAAGTTTGCCCAATAAAATTTTCACAAAATCCAATCTCAACTATTAATATATCAAGATCAAATCTCAGACACTCTTTATCTTATCCTAGTCAGCCCTAGAATTCAAAAAAGGCTGTCAAATGTATAATAGATAGTCATAATCCATGCCCATGGGCACGGTTCATTTAGATTTCCATCGCGAAATCTTTGTTCCCCAGAAAATTATTTCCACAGCCGAACAACAAATTAGCGTAAAAATATTTAGCGACATGGGCACCGTCGGCGTGGGCATCTACGGCGCGAAACAACAAATACGGCTCGGGCGCCTTTGGCGCGGAACAACAAATTTCGACGCGGAACAACAAATTCGGTGTGGGTGCTTTCTGCGCGGAACAACGCGCGAGCGCCTTCGGCGCGGAACAAAAAATTCGGCACAAGCGCCTTAGGCGCGGAACAACAAATTAGCGTAAAAAAATTTAGCGGGCGCTTTCGACGCAGGCGCCTTCGGCGCGGAATAACAAACCTCGGGGTATTTTTTGGTGAGGGTTTTAACTTAACTTTTTTACGCTAATGTGTTGTTCCGCTAATTTTTTTCACGCTAAATTTTTTACTTTATTTAATTTAATAGATCATGCTTCTCCACAATCTTTCCCAAGACACTTGTAATTTCAAAGTTTAGGTTTCCAAGACACTTTTTCCCCCAAAATTTAATCTCCACAACCTTTTCCAAGACACTTTTAATTTCAAAGTTTTGGTTCTCAAGACACTTTTCCCATCAAAGTTTAAGTTTTTCTACTAAAATTTTCACATAATCCAATCTCAACCATTTATTTATCAAGATCAAATCTCAGACACTCTTTATCTTGTCCTAGTCAGCCCTAAAATTCAAAAAATCTGTCAAATGTATAATATATATATACTAGTCATAACTCGTGCCCGCGGGCACGGTTCATTTAAAATTTTCCCCCGCGAAATCTTTGTTCCCCAAAAAATTATTTCCACGGCTAAAATTTAAAAGAACAACAAATAATCGTAAAAATATTTAGCGACACGGGTGCCTTCGGCGCAAAACAACAAATTCGACGCAGAACAACAAATTAGCGTGCGCGAGCGCCTTCAGCGCGAAACAACAAATTAGCGTAAAAGCGGGCGCCTTCGACGCGGGAAATTATTTTCATCTTATTGCCACATGCGTAGAAGAGACGCGGGCCCAGCGTTGAGAGAGAGATCATTCGATCTGCACAACATTCGATCTGCAGCATTGAGTGCAAGTTAAAGTTTTTTCCCCAAATGCATTAATTGCACTCTGCTATTTCCCAGAAATTTTTATTCCCCAAAAAATTTCATTTCCACATAAACTGTCATTTCCCAAGAAATGTTTTTACCTCCAAAACTTTCCACAAAATCTCATCTCAACCATTCATTCCTCAAGATTAAATCTCAGACATTTTTCTATCAACCCTTTTGTCCTAGTCAGCCCTAGAATTCAAAAACAGTTGTGTTTTAATATATATATATATATACACACACACACGTTGACTAGGCTCCACTAGGATGGATCAAACATGCGGATCCATCCAAGTCAAATTTAAAATTCGGAAACCTAAATGCAAAATCCGTTCTATTGGATGTGATCTAACATGTCTAAAATACATACAAACAAAATTTCAGCTAATTTGGACATATTTTGTTTATAAGTAGTTTAGACATGTAAGATCTCATCCAACGAAACGAATTTTCCAGCTAGATTTTTCAATTTTAAATTTAACTTGGATGGATCCGCATATTTGATCCATCCGAATGTATCGATCAACCTCTACACACACACACTCACTCACTCACTCACTCACTCACTCACCAACAACAAACATATGGTACACTGAAGCTGGACATAATGATTTAGAGATGTGGTTCATGGTACTTGGATAATATTTCTAACATCACATGTTACAGTGAATTTAGATTTATTTTAACATATACATTTATCCATTTGACAGAAATGGCCCAATTTAACTTTAAAAAGACTTCAAATAATACTAGCCCACTTAGTTTCATGCGCAAGCCAATGAAAACAGCATCTACATCTGTTTAGGTTTTTATTTGTTTTTAATAAAGTTTATTTCTTTCTCTCTGTCAACCTATTTCCTTCAAATCACCACCACCTTGCTCAAATCTTTGACCATGCATCTTATTATCGAATCTCTCAGACATACTCGCAAACACCACACGTGCACTGAAGGAACCCAAATCAATAAGCAACTAATGCCACAGGTTACTACAAAAAAATCACCTGCCTGACACTGTGAAGCTCAAACTCTGGCCGAAACAACCCCTTCAGTAGTCTGATATTGAACAGATACCCATCAATGGTATCGTGTTTCGTGATCGGATCGCGGAACCGAACGCGGTCATCGTACATCAAGGGGTCGATCCCTCGGTCGTCGAAGAGATGAGGGAGGTCATCGTACAAGAATTCCACCAAGTCCTTCAAATCCTTCTCGCTCTGGTTTCGGGTCTGGCTTTTGCTCTGTTCAATTATGCTGCTCCTCAGGGTCCACTTGGTCTTCTTGGGATTTGAGAAGATTGGAAATGAGAATGAGTTGTGGGTGGTGGTGGGTCGCCGGAGAGAGGGGATACTGTGGCGGAGGTGGTGGAGTGAGGAGGCTGCGGTGGAGGTTGCTGCGGCGGCGGTTGCGGCGGCGGTTGCGGCGGCCATTGGTTTTTGGTCTTTCAAAGGGTAGCCGTTGGTTGTTGAGCGGCAGATATTATTATCCTATCGTTTGGCTGCTTTAAGAGGTTAACATGTTTACACGCAATTAAAAATAAATAATAAATAAGAGGCCGCACATCAACTTTAGTTTTATTGTGAGTTGAGAGAGCCTTTCGCCTCCCTCACCTCATCATCTTATCGTTACTTTTCACTAATTGTAGTGGGGAGTCCCTTGGACTCCTAAACCCCTAATATAAGAATGAATATATAGAGAGCCATGGCTTATGTCATAGATATTCATAATCTTAGATTAGTTTTTATCTTGGAGCTTATAACAAGTTATCAGCACTTCAGCTCTAAATTTTTTGAGATTTTTCTCTCGTATCCCCTCAAATTTAACCCTCTACGCGCTAAGGAAACTATTTGTTGCGGCGATTCGGCTTGCGGCAAACAGTTGCGGCGAACCATTGCGGGGATTTTTTTGGCATATCGGGAGCGGGATTACTATCTACGGATTTTTCTTATCACGTTTGTCCCTAGATCTTTGATCTAGAGGTAATTTTTTCGATCCCTTAGATAATTACAAAAGAGAGTTTGCTATGATTTTACAGTGCTTTTCTATCGGCTTGTATAAATCTGCAACATTTTGCTAGACATCAAAATTAACAAAAAAATAAAAAATAAAAAATAAAAAATAAAAATAAAACCCCCTTGATAACCCCTTCATCTCCCACGAATTAGGTTGGCTACAACCCCCCCCCCCCCCCCCCCCCCCCCCCCCCCGCAAGGGGGGTTCTGCTCTGCGCCGCCCCCAGGGGGTCCCTTTAGGCGCACGTCCCTCCGACGGAGGGCTCTCTGCCGGCCACATCCCCCCTGACGGGGTATCCTCCCACTTGCGCCGGCGGCTCCTGCAATTTTACGCAGATTGGGGAAAGTGAGACACAATCTGGAAGATCAGGGGTTGGGGGCTTTTTGCATTCTTTAACCCTAGAGTGTGTTTTTGGGGTTTGTTTTAAATTTAAATTTTACAGCCCAAAACTGTATAATTGTTATGAATGAGGGAGGCCTTTGGCCTCCCCTCCTTCATTACCCATTCATTAGGCCCCCATTACTTAGAGTAATGGGGACCCTTGGTCTCCTAGAGGCTGTTGGCCTCCCCACTATGAGATATATAAATAGAGCACCATGGCTCTTAGCTATGGTGACTTATTCTTTTGCTAAGAAATCTTGTCTCTTTCTCTCTTGAGTCCTATTACTCTCTAACACGTTATCAGCACCTTAGCTCTCAATTCTTTGAGCTTTTCATCCCGTCTCCCCTCAAAAATTAAACCCGTACGCGTAAAGGAATCTATTGTTGCGGCGAAGCTTTGCGGAAATTTTTCTTTGGAGCGTATCGGGAGCGGAACTATCTACGGATTTTTATTCTCACGATCTTCCCTAGATCTTTGATCTAGAGGTAATTTCTTTTCGATCACGTAGATACCTACAAAATATAGTAAACTATGATTTTACAATGCTTCTTTTTAGAGGCTTGTATAAATCTGCACTATTTTGTTTAATATCAAAATTTTTGATAAAGATACTGGCATTTCTTGGAACATGGTCATCATAGGGGCACTAGGCACTCATTCCTGAATTTGATATCAATAGTGTCATTACAAATAATTTTTAACAGTAGCATTAGAAGAAAACTCTTTAGTTACCAAGAGAAATTGAGCACCTAAACATATGAAGCAAAGGCAACATTCAGATATATGAATAACCAAAAAACTGTATGGTTCTATTGTTTTGACAATCACATTTGAAACTGTCATCATTTATGCTAGTAACCGGTTGTGACGTTTGATTTGATATTGTCAATTCATGCATCAGTTTAAGAGATAATGTAAAATTAATGAAATCATGATAATTTAAGTAGATCACATGTTCAACTGCTGGCTACTTAACTATCCAGTAGTCTTTAAAGATTATGAACCAAGCAGAGTAGCGTATGTTGTTGCAAGCCATATGTATTTAGTTGACGCAGCCTTCTTATGCTTATTCGAAATATAACATCAGTGGCTCAAACTGCCATGAAAATATGCCATATAAATATGAAGGTGAGAGACGAGGGGTATTAATTCCTAACTCAACTTTTTAGTACATGCACATTTTAAAGTGGATAACAGGAACATTACCGCTTAAAATATTAAGGGGTACCAAAATTACTAATATTGGATGACTCCGCTATTAGAATATTCATTTTCATGCTTAATCAAGTTAACCTAAAATCCATACTGATCCAAAGAATTACATATCACCTAAACCCGATCTGCTTTAAGTGGTGACGTATGCGCCAGAATTTTCGAGTTAGCATGTCAAAGATGAGTATGTAGAGCTCGAACCGATCGATATGTCAGTGAGAGATGCCCATTTGTGACTATCAAATATTTTAATTGGGCCTGCAGCCCCTATTACCTAACGGTATATATTTTAGCATACTATATATTGGCCTTATGCCAATTCCTTAACGGGACTCTCCCCTAAGTAAAATCAAAAATAATTTATATATTCCATGTTGACAAATTGTTTTAAACATCCCTCTTGCATATTATAATCTATGGTTTACTAGGACTCTATTTTTCAAAATATAATTATCTTAAAGATCCTGAGACCGCTCTGCCGTTAGTCAACTAACCTAACGGTGTATGACGTTTCCACGTGGTCTACAAGATATTTATATTTTCTAGTTTCCCTTACCATATGTTTTGCTTGTGATATATGCGTGGTTGTTTACTTTTATGCCCGTAGCATATTTAGAACTGCGTGGATGTTTAAATCAGTAAAAATGTGTTTTTCGGGATCGGCCATTGTATACCTATTTACTTTCCTTGCACTTTTATTTTCTTTTGAGAGAATTTGTAAGTGAGGAAATTTGTATTTCAAAGCCAAAGCTCGATGCAACATCACATAGAATTGATGAAAACTCCTTCAATGGATCATGATACCGGTCAATGTGCTTGGCTAAGTTTGCTGGACCAACCTAGCTTGACTGGGTAACAAGTGGTCCTGGCTTAGTCAATTCTCTGGCCACGTCCGCTGGACCGCAAGGAGTCGATTCATGACTGTGTAAGCCAAAGCTCGATGCAACAGCATATGAAGACGGAGATATAGGGACCCAGTTCAGTTTGGGTTTCCGCAGTTGTATTTTTCTTTCCTTTTATGGACTGTAAACGAACTTTGGACTGTTTATTTTTGGGTATCTGGCCGATCCCCGCATTTTTACTTGTTTATTTCTTTATGCATGAATTTTTAATTTTAATTAATTCATGCTCATTTTAAATTGCGTAGATAAATGGCAAAATTGGCAAGCGTCGATTTCGAAGTCCTTGACTCTGCAAGGACAAATTACCTGAGTTGGCGAGTGGACCTGAAGTTCCACTTGCGTTCGATGGCCCTCCTTGGGTCCATTTTGGCTCCTTCCTCGGCCCCCGCAGCGGCCGAAGCTTCTGCTACAACTAGCAGCAGCCCTACAACCACTGTATCCGATGTAGATAAGGCGAAAGCCATAATCTACATTAGGAAACATATAGATCGGACCTTAAAGGCCGAATACTTAACGGCTGAGGATCCAAAGGACCTGTGGACAGCGCTGGAAGCTCGGTATAAACATCAAATTGATGTTATATTACCGCGTGCCAGTTATGAGTGGGAAAACCTCAGACTTCAGGACTATAAGTCCGTCGCTGAGTACAATTCTGCACTTCATAACATCACCTCACGCCTGAAGTTGTGCGGTGAAGAAGTGACAGAACAACGCATGTTGGAAAAGACATTTACCTCGTTTCACGAGAAAGATGCAATCCTCATGCAGCAGTATCGTGAACGCAATTTCATGAAATTCTCCGATCTGATCTCATGCCTACTTAGGGCAGAGCAGAATCGAGACTTACTGCTTGCAACTCATAACTTACGTCCAGCTGGCACTGCCCCTATCCCTGAAGCCCATCACGTTTCTCCCCAGAAGTGGAAAAACAAGAGGAAGGCTAAAAACACTAAAGGGAAAGCTATAATGAAGCAACCAAGAGGTGCAGCTCCCCAGACAAACAAAAACAATAAGGGAAAAAGAAATTTCACTTGGAAGCGAAAGAACACCGAGCAAGTGTCACTTCCAAAGAAGAACTGGGAGGATAAATGCCATAGATGCGACATGACTGGCCATTGGTCCAGAAACTGTCGCACTCCTCGCCACCTTCAAGATCTATACCAGGCGAGCCAGAAGTCTCTACCTGAAACAAACTTGGCGGCTGTTCAGCCACCAACAATGTTTACTGCAAAAGACTTCGAGAACGACGACCTTCTCGATTGAGCACCATCGTTTATCTATGCTTTTTAGAATTAAATGTATCTTCATCTTTTATTTGCTTAAGTACGAACTTTTATTTTCGAATGAATGTTTACATTTTCGCTCAAATAAAATTTCGTTTTTGCTTATATAGATGATGTCTGAGTGCCTAGTGGACAGTGCCTCAACGCACACAATCCTTCGCGATCATTGCTATTTTAATAGCGTAAATAAATATGACGGTCATGTTATCACAATTTCAGGACTGTCCCAAATAATCGAAGGATCTGGTGAAGCAATTATATTGCTCCCAAATAACACAAGACTTCAAATAAAAAATGCATTATTCTCTCCTAAATCAAATAGGAATCTCGTAAGTTTCAAAGATTTCCGTTTAAACGGATATCACTTAGAAACCAGAGATGAAAATACGGTTGAATATCTGTATGTAACTCGTCAGAAAGATGACCGGAAGATCATCTGCGAACGATTCAAGGGACTCCCGTCGGGTCTCTACCAAACATACATTCAACCAATAGAAGCCAATATGACTGAGCACCAGACGTGCCAATCCTTGCCAGAGTTCGAACTCTGGCACAATAGACTTGGTCACCCTGGAACAGCAATGATGTGACGCATCATCTCTGAATCCCGTGGACACAAATTGAAGAACCTGAAGATTCTTCAAAAGGGTGAATTTCCATGTCTCCCTTGTTTCAAGGGAAAACTTATAACGAGACCATCCCTCCTGAAAGTGGGATTAGAGTCTCCTGGCTTCCTTGAGAGAATTCATGGTGACATTTGTGGGCCTATTCACCCCTCAAGTGGCCCATTTCGGTACTTCATGGTACTGATTGATGCATCAACCAAATGGTCTTATGTGTGCCTCTTGTCCACCCGCAACCTAGCTTTTCCAAAGCTATTGGCACAAATAATAAGGTTGCGTGCTCATTTCCCCGATAACCAAATCAAGAAACTACGTCTTGATAATGCGGGAGAATTTACTTCACAAGTCTTCGAAGACTATTGCCGGGCAACGGGTATTGAAGTTGAACATCCTGTAGCACATGTTCACACCCAAAACGGATTAGCTGAGTCCCTTATAAAGAGACTCCAATGGATTGCACGTCCATTGCTTATGCAATCCCAGTTGCCTGTGGATGCTTGGGGGCATGCTATTTTACATGCCGCATCACTTATTAGGATAAGACCCTCTGGAGGTCACACTTTATCCCCGATGCAACTAGCATACGGCGCACCTCCGGATATCTCTCATTTGAGAGTGTTTGGTTGTGCTGTATATGTCCCAATAGCACCACCGCAGAGGACCAAAATGGGTCCTCAGCGTCGTCTAGGTATATATATTGGGTTTGATTCGCCCTCTATTATCAGATACCTTGAACCCCTGACGGGTGACGCATTCAAGGCACGTTTTGCAGGCTGTGAATTTAATGAGAAATTTTTTCCAAAACTGGGCACACAGTCTAAGAAGCCAGAAGCTTCTGAGACCATTAGTTGGGACCAGAAGTCTTTGTCCCTATATGATCCGCGTACTAATCTGTGTGAAGATGAGATCCTGAAGATCCTTCACATCCAGAATACAGTACATCTTTTACCGGATAAATTCACGGACAACCAGAAGATTGTCCGTTCACACGTCCCTGCTGCCAATACGCCAGCTAGGATTGACATCCCCATAGATGGATGCAGCCCACCGGCAGCAGAATTGGTTGTACCTCAAATGAAAAGAGGACGCCCACCAGGTTCAAAAGATAAAGTTCCTCGAAAGAGGAAGACTCCTGGCGATACTAAGATTATCCCTCCACAGGATGCTGAGCTCAGACCAGCTACTTCTCCCCTCCTGATTTCCCCAGCAGAGGAAACAATAGGAGAAACATCATTAAATTTTGTAAGTACTGGAGAAGTACTGGACAGAAATAGCATAGTCGTCGACGACGATTTTGCGTTCGATATTGCCGTTCACGTCACTGAATTTGACGATGACGTCGAACCACGATCTCTAGCGGAATGTAAACGCAGAGATGATTGGCCAAAGTGGGACGAGGCAATAAGAGTAGAGCTGGACTCACTCTTGAAACGCAAAGTCTTTGGACCAGTAGTCCAAACACCAGTAGGTGTAAAACCTGTGGGATATAAGTGGGTTTTCATAAGAAAAAGAGATGAAAATAATGTGATCGTTCGCTATAAGGCACGCCTTGTAGCCCAGGGATTTTCCCAAAGACCGGGGATTGATTACGAAGATACGTATTCCCCGGTCATGGATTCGATCACCTTCCGATTTTTAATCAGCCTAACTTCTCTGGAAAGCCTAGAAATGCAGCTCATGGACTTTGTGACTGCATATCTATATGGCGATATAGATAAAAATATCTATATGAGACTTCCTGATGGGTTTAATCTACCCCCAGAGATGAAAGAGATACCTCGGGATGTATTCTCTGTAAGGCTACATAGATCATTATATGGTCTAAAACAATCGGGCAAGATGTAGTATAACAGACTAAGTGATTTTCTTGCACAGCAAGGATTCACAAATAACGAAGTCTGCCCGTGTATCTTTATCAAAAGAACGGGAACAGGATTTGTCATCATAGCTGTATATGTAGATGACTTAAATCTCATAGGATCTCCTGCAGAGATCAAAGAGATATCTGAAAGCCTTAAACATACTTTTGAAATGAAAGACCTAGGCAAAACAAAGTATTGTCTTGGCTTACAGATAGAACACCTAAGAGGTGGAATCCTATTACACCAATCTAATTATACAAAGAAACTTCTACGCAAGTTTCATATGGATAAATGTCATCCTTTAGGTACTCCTATGGTCGTAAGATCACTAGATGTACATAAGGACCCCTTCCGGCCACTGGAAGAGGGGGAGGAGATACTGGGTCCTGAAGTACCCTACCTCAGTGCCATTGGAGCACTTCTATATCTGGCTAACTGTACGCGTCCCGATATAGCGTTTACAGTTAATCTACTAGCCAGACACAGTGCTGCGCCCACAAAGCGTCACTGGAACGGAGTAAAGCATCTTCTGCGATACCTTCAGGGTTCCATTGATCTTGGACTTTACTACCAGAGAGGTGCCTCCCCCAAATTGTTTGGTTATGCTGATGCAGGTTATCTCTCTGATCCGCACACGGCAAAATCTCAAACAGGTTTTGTATTTACCTACGGAGGTACTGCTATCTCTTGGAGATCGGTAAAACAAACCACTACTGCTACATCTTCCAACCATGCAGAGCTCATCGCGATCCATGAGGTGAGCAGAGAATGTTTTTGGCTACGCTCCGTCGTCCAACACATCCTCCAATCCACTGGCCTGAAGACCAGTGATCTGGAGCCTACTGCCCTATTCGAAGACAACGCCGCATGCATTGCTCAGCTTCAGAAGGGCTACATCAAAGGCGACGGGACAAAACACATTTCTCCCAAGTTTTTCTGGACGCACGAGCAGAAGAACGATAAGCAGATTGAAGTTCGACAGATCCAGTCATGCAACAACTTAGCTGATCTTTTTACTAAGGCATTGCCTAAATGTACTTTTGTAAAGCTTGTAAAGAACATTGGTATGCGACAGTTGAAAGACCTGCAAGCCTGAAGCTTGTACGGATCAGGGGGAGTAACATGTGGGTTGCACTCTTTTTCCTTAAGCTGTTGGGTTTTCCCACTGGGTTTTCCACAGCTAAGGTTTTAACGAGGCAAACACACTTACTCTGGATCCAGAAGTATCCACCCCTTGCCTCAGTAGCTGAGACCGAAGTGATGAATGTGTAAGGGGGAGTGTTATGAATGAGGGAGGCCTTTGGCCTCCCCTCCTTCATTACCCATTCATTAGGCCCCCATTACTTAGAGTAATGGGGACCCTTGGTCTCCTAGAGGCTTTTGGCCTCCCCACTATGAGATATATAAATAGAGCACCATGGCTCTTAGCTATGGTGACTTATTCTTTTGCTAAGAAATCTTGTCTCTTTCTCTCTTGAGTCCTATTACTCTCTAACAATAATAATTTTGTTGGGCCGTTTATTGGGCCTGAAACCCAGTTCATAAACAATTATATTTAAAATAATTTTTATTTTACCTATGGGCGTGCAGCCCAAATTAGAATAATAAGTTATCTTGTCTGTTTAATTGGGCCAGAAGCCTAGTTAATCCCATTGCAAAAATTAATATGTTTATTATTTTATTTGCTTTAGGGCCTGCTGCCCGCCCCTAGCCCACAGGACTTGCGGTTTATATTATTTAATCTGCTACTTTACAATTAATAATTATCTTAAGCATTGGATAAATACATTTATTTAAGTTAAATTGGTTAAACGGATCCTGAGACCGCTCTGTCTTTAGTTAACTAACCTAAAGATGAATGACGTTTCCCCGTGGTCTAATTAATCCTTTTTAACTTTAATAAAATTTTTATTTTTATCCAATATTTGGGCTTGATGATTTTTGTAATGTCTGTGATATTGCGCTATTATTTGCCCGTTGCATATATAACCGCGTGGATGTTTATATAAGTTAAAATGTGTTTTTGGGATCGGCCAGTTTGATACCTTTAATTTCCTTGCACTTTTATTTTCTTTTGAGAGAATTTGTAAGTGATGATTGTATGTATAAATGCCAAAGACCGGTGTACCAATATATGAAGACAGCGGTGAAATTTGCAAAAGATAGGGACCCCTTCTGGGTTTCCAACTTGTATTTTTCTTTTCTTTATGAACTGTAAATCGGACTTTGGACTTTTGTTCGTTTTTGGGTATCTGGCTGATCCCCACAGTTTACTTATTTTATTCTTTATGCATGAATTTACATTTTAATTAATTCATGATTATTTTAAATTGCATAGATAAATGGCAAAATTAGCAAGCGTCGATTTCGAGATTCTTGATGCTGCAGGAAAAAATTACATGAGTTGGTGAGTGGACCTGAAGTTCCACTTGCGTTCGATGGCACTTCTCTACTCTATTCTGGCCCCGGCAGTGGCCGAAACACCTGCTAGCCGTACCCCTGAAGAGGCACAACCATCTAGCAGTTCTCCTAACGTAGTCTCCGACATAGATAAGGCGAAAGCCATTATCCATATCAGGAGACACATAGATCGGACTTTAAAGGCCGAATACTTAACGGTAGAAGACCCATTGGAGTTGTGGCAAGCGCTGGAGGCACGTTATAAATATCAAATCGATGTAATATTACCGCGTGCCAGTTATGAGTGGGAAAACCTCAGACTTCAGGACTATAAGTCCGTTGCTGAGTATAACTATGCACTTCATAATATCACCTCACGCCTGAAGTTGTGCAGTGAAAAAGTGACTGAGCATCGCATGTTGGAAAAGACATTTATCTCGTTTCACGAGAAAGATGCAATCCTCATGCAGCAGTATCATGAACCCAACTTCACGAAGTTCTCTGATTTGATCTCTTACCTTCTTAGGGCAGAGTAGAATATAGATTTACTACTTGCCACTCATAATTTGCGCCATGCTAGTACTGCCCCTATCCCTGAAGCCCACAATGTTTCTCCCCAGAAGTGGAAAAACAAGAAGAAGGCTAGAAAGAACAAAGAGAAAGCTGTAATGAAGCCAACAAGAGGAGCACCTCCCCAGATTAACAACAACAACAAAGAGAGAAGAAACCTCTCTTGGAAGCATAAGAACGCCGATCCAGTGTCAATTCCTAAGAAGACCTGTGAGGATAAATGTCATAGATGTGGCATGACTGGACATTGTTCCAGCAACTGTCGCACTCCTCGCCACCTCCAGGACCTGTATCAGGCGAGCCTGAAGCCTCCCCTTGAAACAAACCCGGCAGATATTCAAACTCTGACCAAGTTCACTGCACAAGACTTCGAGAATGGCGATCTGCTCGATTGAGCCCTATCTTTATATCTATGCATTTAAATTTATATAGCTTCATTTGTAGTTTACTTTGAATGAACTTTAGTTTGAATTACTCAAATAAATTTCCACTTTGCATTAATATCGATGAAATGTGATATATTGTGGAAAGTGCATCTATGCACTGATAAAGCATTTAAATTCTTCCCACATACAAAGAAACTAAAAAGATGCATTTTTCTCTCCTAATTCATAGAGTAATCTCCCAAGTTTCAAGTATATTTCGTTTAAACGAACATAACTTGGAAACTGTGGATAATAAATAGTGAATATCTTTATGTAACTCGTCAAAAGGATGGCCAGAAGACCATCTACGCACGATTCGTTGAACCCTCGTCGGGCCCCTAACATTATAGATATTCATCCTATAGAAAGCCAACTTGATTGAGCACCAGAAGTGCCTTTCATTGCCAGAGTTTTTAACTCTGGCAAAATGGACTTGGTCATCCTGGATTAGTGATGATAGACGCATTATCAAATGAATCCATTGGAGAACATGAAGATTCTTCAAAAGATTGAGTTTCCTTGTCCCCCTTTGTCGTAAGAGAAAACTTATAGAGGGACCTTCCCACCTGAAAGTGGGATTAGAGTCTCCTGGCTTCATTGAGAGAATACATGGTGACCTTTGCGGGCCTATTCACCCCGCAAGTGGCCCATTTTTGGTAGTTCATTGTACTGATAGATGCATCTATTAGATGGTCTAATGTGTGCCTTTATATTCACTCGCAACCTAGCTTTTTCAAAAGCTTATAATGTGGATGAATTCACTACACATATCTTTGAAGACTATGCCAAGCAACTTGCATTGAAATTGAACATCCTGTATCATGTTCATACTCAGAATGGGTTATCAGAGTCTCTGGTAAAGAGACTCCAATGGATTTCACGTCCATTGTTAAATCCCAGTTGCATGTTGATGTTTAGGGATCAACATACTGCATTTCGCATCGCTTATCACGATACAGCCCTCTTATGGCCATATCTTATTGCTGATGCTGCTTGCTTATGGTTTACCACCATGTCTTGATAACTGTGAATTTGATGAGCAAAGTCTCATTGAAATAGGCACGCAGTCTAAAGAAGCCTGAAGCTTCTGAGACCATATTATGGGACACAAAAGTCCTAATCTCGTTATGATCCGCATACTTTTTCTGTGTGAAGATGAGATCCGGAAGATCCTTCACATTCAGACTAAAGTACATCAATTGTCGGATAAATTTACAGACAACCAGAAGATTGTTCGTTCACACGTCCCTGCTGCTAACACGCCAGCTAGGATTGACATCCCCAAAGATGGATGCAATCAACCGGCAGCATAATTGGTTGTACCACACTTGAAAAGAGGACGCCCGCCAGGTTCAAAATATAAAGTTCCTCGAAAGAGGAAGATTCCTGGATATATTAAAATGATCCATCCACAGGATGCTGAGCTCAGACCAGCAACCTCTCCCCTCCTAATTTCCCCTGCAGAGGAAACAACAGGAGAAAAATCATTATATTACGTACGTACTGGAGAGGTACTGGACTGAAATAGCACAGTCCTCGAGACGGTTTTACTTTCGCTATTGCCGTTCACGTCGCTGAATACGACGATGACGTCAACGCACTTTTCTATAGCATAAACGCATAGACTGGCCAAAGTGGGACGAGGCAATAAGAGTAGAGCTGGACTCACTCTTGAAAAGCAAAGTCTTTGGACCAGTAGTCCATACACCTGAATGTGCAAAACCTGTGGAATATAAGTTGGATTTCATAAGAAATTGAAATGAAGGAAATGTGATCATTTTTCTACTAAGCCTAAACGTCTCTGAAAAAGCCAATAAATGCAGCTCATGGATGTTTTGACTGCATATCTATACGGCAATATAGATATAGAGATCTATATAAAACTTCCAGAAGGGTATACTCTACCCCCAGAGATGAAAGAGAGACGTAGAAACGTCTTCTCCATAAAGGCTACAAAGATCATTAGATGATCTTAAGCAATATTCTGCCTGTGTATCTTTTTCGAAAAATCGTTGACAGGATTTGTGATAGTTGCCGTATATGTGGTCGACTTAAAGCTAATAGGATCTCCTGCAAAGACCATTGAGATATCTGATATCCTTAAGCTTACCTTGGAAATGAAATACCTAGGCATAACAAGGTATTGTCTTGGCTTATAGATTAAACACCTTCGTGGTGGAACCCTTTAATATTCTTCATACACAGGGAGTTTATGAAGAATGATGTCCATTTGCAATCTATTATAAATGGATGCTTATTTATGACACCTTCCAGTCGCTAGAAGAGGGAGAGGACATCTTAGGTCCCGAAGAGCCTAACTCTAGTGTACTCGTTACACTTCTTTATCTGGCCAACTGCACGTGTCTTTCATAGAACGTCTGCAGTAAAGCTGTTAACTAGATATAGTGTTGTCCTGGAGAGCACCACTAGACCAAGGATAAGCTGCTTCTGCGCAACTTCCAAGGGTCAATGAATATATATCGTGTATGCAGGTTTAAAGATCATCGCGATGACTAAAACATAAAAGGTCGGCCACCTCCTAAAGATCTACACATCATACTCCAAAGTCTACATCTTCTGAGAAGCTCATCATCCAAGAAGCAAGTCTTGAAAACGCTCTGCCAGGTCCAGCGGTACCTTGCAGACACAGTGAAGACTGATTCAAAGAATACTTTAGTGGAGTCATCTACCAACTTCGAAGAGCGTTCCACTCCAGAACGCCACTGCTTTCCAATAGCCGCTAGAAGAGTGAAACTTGTATAGATGAGTGATGATTATATTTTCTTTCAGAACATGATGGATGTATAGACGAATAGGAAATGATTGTATAGATACATAGGAAATCTGCAAGCCTGAAGCTTGTACAGATCGGGGGAGTCCCTCAATAGTTGTACCCTTTTCCCTTAAGCTGCAGGTTTTTCCTACTGGGTTTTCCACAACTAAGGTTTTAAGGAGGCAATCACAGTGGCTCTGAATCCAGAAGCATACACCACATTAGCATACTGAATCCTGAAATATTCATATGCTTAACCCAAGGTAATGGAGAGATGAGGGGGAGTGTTGTGAGTTAAGGGAGGCCTTTGGCCTCCCTCCCTTCATCATCTCACCATTACTTCCCACTAACTGTAGTGGGGAGTCTCTTGGACTCCTAAACCCCCAATATGAGAATGAATATATAGAGAGTCATGCCTTATGCCATAGTTACTCATAATCTTAGATTGGTTTCCATCTTGGAGTTTATAACACGTTTGTGTAAATTTATATGTTTTCTACCTTTCGGTGGACGAACTTATATGTCGACTCATTAGCTAACTTGGGATATCAATTTGGACGAGGAATTACCGATTTTGGATTGGACTCCTGCATCTTTATTTCAATTACTTCTCATGAATGTACATGGGACTGGATATAATTAAGGATTCACCCTCTGATATGTTGTAAATTTTTTCAATATAGCAAAAAAATTGTATCGTTTTCTTTCAATTTTTTTCTAATTTTTGAAATAAAATATTTATCATCGTTGTCCACTATCGACACTAGGAACTGGTCATTTTGCTTAGTGTACAACCGCTTAAATTTTTACTACGTGCACATACCACTTAAATTACATTTAGCTAAGTTTTTGCTCAGCGTACAACTGAGAATACTGAAAATGCACATAAGCCAAAACAACTTCACATTCTAAACATGCCTTCAATCGTGCCATAAATGAGTTGAGTCTGTGGCTGTGGTGCGATGGACAAAGGAACATCCAGGCATTCCAAGAGGTTCACCCTCCGTGCCATTTACTTGTTGTGCACGATGAGTAATTTTGCAAGAATGGAACAGTTTCTGTATTAGATTAGTTTTTAATCATATAATAAATTAGTGATTAGTGATTACATATTATGCAATTAGTAATTAGGATGTAATTAGTGATCATGATTTACTTAGTGACTACATAATTAGTGATTTTGAACGAAAAATCACTAATATCCCTCATCAAATAATTAATCATGTAATTAGTGATTACGTAATCATGTAATTAATCCCTCATCAAATAAAATGTGTGATTACATAATTAGTGATTATGTAATTAGTGATTTTGAACGAAAAATCACTACTATCTATCGTCAAATAATTAATCATGTAATTAGTGATTACGTACTTGGAAGATTTTAATGTGTTCTGGCATATGGCCATTTTCGGTATTCCTAGTTGTGTGTGGAGCAAAAACTTAAATAATATTATTTAATTCATGTATGCACAGAGTAAATTTTGACCGATCATGCATAGAGCAAAACAGTATGTGCGCATAGCAACTCCATATATTGAAGGCGCGAATGGAGGCGCGAACTAAATCCCATGTACAAATCAAGCCAATTGGATATAGAACATATGGATATAATTTTTTGTTGCTTAAACTAATACTGTTCCAATTAGATGATATTAGTGTTAACACGTGTGCATGTGGCCCACAACAGTAACCTGAATTTGCGACACATGGCAGCCCGAATCTAGGGAACGAAATCGGAATAAGCCCCAGATTGAATATTAAGATCATTTATCTAAATGATAGTCACATTTCATATCTTTGCTATCCAGATGGCCTCTCATCTCCAGCGTTGATGGTTATGGTCGAGAAACTAATAGGTATGGCTTCTAATCCAACCCCATGGTCTGTCCATAGAAAAGGCACCAATAAGCTGATCATGATCAATAAGTGCTGATGACGTGACCCTTAGAAGCTGCTGCCCATGTGTTAAGGTCTAGTTTGTCCAGCCTGTAAATGCTAGGTGGCTAACTTAGAGAACAATCAAGCAATAACCCCAAGGTATATGATCCAAAGTTTAGACCATATATCCAAAGTTTAGACCATATATGCATCAGGCTCGAAAGTGTGCGCACCTAAACGAAGGCTGGATAACATACATAATACATGTTCTGATAAGGAGACACTACGATAAAAAGGACCTTTAATAGCACATCTTTAACAACGCTTGCCAATTATAAGCGTTGCTTATTAAAGGCTCAGATAATAGACATCGCTTATTTCTGCAAGCACTGTTAAAGGTCGGATAATAGACAGTGTTTCTTTCTGCAAGCGCTGTTAAATGTCGGATAATAGACATCGCTTCTTTCTGCAAGCGATGTTAATTAGAAGCATAGATAATAGACAGCGCTTCTTTCTGCAAGCGCTGTTAAAGGTCAGATAATAGACATCGCTTCTTTCTGCAAGTGCTGTTAAAGGTCAGCGCTTCTTAGATAACGCTTCTTTTTACAAAGCGCTGTTAAATGGTTTTGTTCCAGTCGCGGTCATGTAAATTTGTAATGTCAAACTCGGCTTGCACTTGGGCTAGGGATGCACGGGTTTCCAATCGTATCAATATAAACATGAGTGACATTTATTAAAACCTAACAATTGATTGAATTAATTTCATGCCAACATCCAACTTGGAAATGATTCATGGTCCCATTGTAGGAGGTTAATTTCATGTTAACATCCGACTTGGGCATTAATTCCTTGCCAACAGTAAGTGAATTGATTGAATTAATTTATATTGCATATGCATCGATACAAGAAGCTAAGTTGGACACGGTTCGTGCGAAAGGAAGAGAAATGGAAAGCGTGTAGTTAATCCTAGGTCAAGAAATTTTTCCCTCAACACAGTTTACCACGATAAAGTGAAGGACAATTGAGTGGCTATCATCAACTGAAGGAAGGGTGATTATGATGAAGTGTGTAGGTAGTTTAACCTATGAAAAATCACTCAACTGCTAGCAAAGAAGATTACTAGGAAAGGTGTATCCAAAGAATGAAACACGAATTTCTAAGCAAGGGTTAAGAGTTCAAAGGAGATGATGAGAATCAAGGAAGACCAATGAAGATGGGTAATAAGGATGCTTCACCCATATATCCGATACAGGTGAACACTCGAGACATCCCGTACTCGAGGTTAGTTTGAGTATTTTATATTGTACACCCTGATCTTGCTATATTGTTCACGAGGTAGTTAGCGCGGACCTGCATGGGCCACCAAACCTGCAACGACCGCTCCCAGGGCCCGTTACTTATTTGATATTTGCGCAGGTCCTGCAATTAACCAGTGAAACCAAAATAGCCATGATGTACAGAAATACCCAAATAATGTCCAATTATTACAATTCATACTGTACAATATACTCCAACAAATATACATGAAAGAAGAAAATACATAAAAATAAATCTGAAAGCTGCGGTCTTAGGGTCGAACTCTGGCGCTATTAACTCAAGAGCATCTACCTCCATATGTACGTCGTCTGCGGTGCCACGAAGATGGAACCGTAGGTAAGTCACAAAAATTCTAGCAATAGAAATAGAGTAGTGCAAAAGTATGGAACATGCTATAGTAAACAAAAGATGGTCATGCAGGTGCAAAAAGTAAAGTAAGAACAGACATGCATGTAAGAGCGATAAGTAAGGTACTGGTGACTGCTCAGGTGTGGTAAGTAAAGTACATGTAATGCATAAAGTAAAGACAGGAAAATAATGAGCGAGCAAGAGGAAACAAACGTCATTTGACTATCTAATAGTGTTGGCTGGCCTAATAATAAGAAGTCTAGCTTAACTCCCAAACCAGCCAGTCAGTCAGGGCTTGAAGGCACATGTCACTTCTATGACCGTAGGACGAGTCTTTTGGTTGACCAACCCACTTCCCATTCCTTTCTAGACCCTGATATAGTAGTAATTTAAGAATGCTTATTACTATACTGCTCTGCCACTTTCAAATAGTCTCGACTTAGTCAATAGTCATGACAAAACAATGGTATCAATCAAGCTAGTGCAACAGTCTTAGCTCGAGTGCACGATGTGCAACCATAAGTGCACCCATTCCTCGGAGCAACCTGTGGAATATCTACCTACCATACCCTGCTGGGTGATGGTATGACTTACCAAATAAGGGTGGACCCGGTCACTCCCGTACATCTCGTAGCTCAAGACTACCCCATATCCCGTGTATTATGTTCATACTAGTATTCGTATCAATATGGCTTCATGGGCCCATCACATCATCAATAGACAAGCAATCAATTTCAATAGGACGTTCCAAGATATACCATTCAATCATTACTTTTCAATACAGTACGTCAATCCCTTGTTTCAAAGGCAACGACACTAATGACGGTTGTGAATAGACCGACTTACATACCAATAGAGTTATGCACAACAGTCTCACTCCAAAGATGTTCAAAGGCATTAACAACACTCCAAAGAGTTTTGCTAGTTGAAAAGTCAAGGCAGAAGCCTCAACAGAGAATGTCAGTCCTGAGCAATGCTTTGAAGTCCAACAACTATGATACCTATCCATGCTTCGAGCATGAGGTAATTCCATAAAGTACACTTTCTATGTTTCTAAAGTTAGAATTCATTGTGACTTACCATCGAGATCGTCGTAGTAAGACGAGGTTGGAGCTATAGCTTATAAAGATGCTAATGCACGAGAATTGGTATCTGCAAACACAAGAAATCATTAGTTACATGCTACCATATTTTTTATCTATTTAATTTGATCGTTTCGATTTTTAAACTGATTGAAACGGTGTTGAAATACGTTCTAAATTTTTATATAGGCTAGATATGAGAAAAATAATTTTACTGTAGAAGAAAATATTTTTCAGAAGCTTATGTTAATTTTTATAATTTTTAAAAGCTCAACAATCAATTTAAAAACTAATTTTAAATAAGTAATGTAATTATTCAACAATTTATTCTGGATCCAATCTGTATCGAAAAGTTGCAAGTAAGCTGTCAAAATGACCGTCTCAAAGAGTACTGCAACATATATTTTCTCACATATCAGTTTACGTGAAAATAAGAAGTTACAGATTTTTAAGTGAGAATGTCGTATTTAAGTTTTAAGTTTAAAAATTTATTCTAGAAAAAATAAGCATCTGATTGAGATGAAACTAGCGCCATTGGGTCCAAAATGTCATTTCTGATTTTCTGGAGCTGGTCTCGTATTTTTCTGATGCTTATATTATTTATTATTTATTATTTACTATTAAACCCATATTATCTAATTACTAAAATACTTAAATACGCAAATACGTTTTAAAATACGTTACGAATATGTATAGAAATTTGATTTCACCTTCACTCTCCCTCACGTTCTCTCTTCTTACGCATGCATCGGCGATGGAGAGGGTTTGCGTCGGACGGCGGCATCGACGAGGCGGGGCGGCGGTCGACGGCGACAGGAGTGGAAGGAGCAGCGCGAGCGACGGCGGAGGGCACTGGGTGGAGGCGGGGTAGCGTGAAGCGGTGATGATGGAGTTGGAGCGGGAGCTGGGCGCTCGGAGTGCGAAGCGGCGGCGGAGCGACGGGTCACGGCGGCGGACGGTAGAGCTGCGTGCAGTGGGTTCCGTCGAAGACGACGACGGTGAGGGCGTGGGTTGCCATGGTCTCTCGGCGTCGTGCGGTGGCTGAGGGTGTCTCGATGGTGCTTGGGGCAGTGAGACATTGAGAGGGGGAGATCGGAGTGCAGCGGTGTGGGGCGGAGCCGTGGCCCTTGGTGGACGGCGGTGAGAGCGAGTTCGAAGGGGGGTCTCCACTGTGGGGAAGAGAGGGCGACGGTGCTGTAGACGCGGCAGCGTGAGTGAGGGGAGAGGGGCTATAGGCGCTGCTTGGGTGGCGCCTTGGGTTGCTGAAGGGGTGAGGGTGGTGTAGCGGCAGAGAAGCCGTAGGGAGATCTGGCGGTGGCCTTAGGCGAAGGAAGAGGAGCGAGGAGCGGCAGACGAGGTCGAACGGCGAGCTCGTCGGAGAAGAATGAAGAGAGGGGAAGGGAAACGGGGTCGGGCCTGGGGATGCGTGAGTTCGAGAGAGGGAGTCCGTGGGTTTGGGTGGGTGAGTTCGGGTTCGGGCTAGGGTGTGTGTGTGTGAGTTGAACGTGCCGAGAAGGGTTTCGAGGAGAGAGAAATTAGCCTGGGAGAGAGAGAGGGTTTATGGGGGTTTTATAGTAATTAAATTTGTAATTAATTAGGAATTAGGTTTAGTTAGTCAACCCTAATTAATACCTCATGTAAGTATTAAATGTGATTAAGTTTAACATTTAGACTAAGTTAAGAAATGTATAAACGTGTCCCCTCCCACGTTTTAGACATGGTTAGGGTAATTTAATAGTTAATTAGGTTAAGGGAAGTTAAAAAGTAATTAGTGAAAGTCATTAGTAAAAATTTGTAACGAAATTACGATTTTGCTCTTGGGGTCAAATGACTCCGAAAAATTACGAAAACATACCTACGGGTTCGTATCGTCACGAGGATCGCAAATACAAGATCCATTTTGGGGTTTGATCTACGGCGATACTAGTTTTAGGCCAAAACGTTTATGAAGCGGGTTTGCGGTTTCTCTATTAATTTGACTTCAGAAAATTACGAAATTAATATGGGAAGCCCTAAATGATCATAGAATGATATCGCAGAAGTTTGAAAACGTTTTGATGTTGTTTGTATAAAAAATTAATTCGTTAAGCCAAAACAGTAATATCTGAAAATGAATTTTTATCAGATTATTTAGAGGTATTTGATGAAACCCGAATTTATTAAAATACTCCATAACTAGTCTGATACTTCAAAAAATTTTATAAGAAATTTATGAAATCGTATAACTCCTGATGAACCATTATAAAATAGTTTTAAAAAATTGAAAATAGGTTAAATACGTAAATAGTTGTCTTGAAAAAATACAGATCGTTATATCCTACCCTCCTTAAAATAATTCCGTCATCGGAATTGAAAAGACCTCTCTGAAACAAATAATTGATGTTATGAAGAAGCTCAAGCAAATAAATGATAGAAAAGAATGTAATCTAGTAAATAATGTAATATCATAGCATCAAGAAAACAAGAGATGATGTTTATGAATACTTACTGTTACGAGGTGGAACTCGCGTACAAGGAATTTGTATTGAGGGGAACCAAGGGCACGGTGGTTATATTGATACGAGGGTTTAGGTGGGCTATTTAACAAGTGATTAATGGGGTGAAGAGGCTAAACTTGCCGCCGGGGGAGGCCACAGAGTCAAATCTCACCGGACACGACGGAGGAGGATCGGGTGGCGGGCGCCAAAGGCTGACGTCGACCAAGGGGCGAGCTTTCCTGCACCACGAGCAACTCGTCAGAAGGGTAGGGTTGGGGTCCAACCCTTAGCCCCTCCGATGCCTAAGTCAGTAATTGGACTTAAAACGGGGGCTAGGCACGTCGGTCAGACTGAGGGTGTGTCGACCGTACGTGGCGAGCTATAAGTGGGAGAACAAAGATATGGACGACCTTTGCTCTCGTGTGTGAATAATGGATTGAGAGAGAATTTGCCAACCCCCTCACCGTAAGAAGTGAGGGGGTAGTTATACCTGATGGGAGATGATTAGGTGGGGCTGACCTGGCATGCTGACTCGACGTGCTGAGTTGGCTCGGCTGTCAGCGGAAGCTTCGGACGAGGATGTCAGGAACAGGAGTGTCTGCCCCGCTTTTGTCAGACGGCGCAATGGCCAGGGGCACTTTTGTCAGGGTGTCAGGGCCGAAAGCATTAAGTGTCAGGGAGCTCAGCGGCCCAGGGGTGCTTTGTCAGATGGTCAGGCGTCGTTAGTGTCAGTCGTGTCCTTACACTAGGTTGTTTGTCGTACGTGATGAACTAAAGGTCCGGCAATGCTATCCCCGGCGCCGTGGTTCGTGGGGACCGGCCGGGTCGACCTGCTCGGGGGTTGTCTGGCCCGGCCGCGCCCCTTTTTGATTGCAGGCCATGGGCCTCTGGCAAGGAGGGATATGCACATGCCTCCGTCAGCATTCCCGGCGGCACTTTCTGGGTGCTCCCCAAGCGCACTGCCCTTGGCGGGCTGAGCGACTGCGGTTGTACGCCTCGGCCGGAAGGGGGGAGTTCTGCGAGGTGCGCCCATTCCCATGTAGCCTCGAAACTCCGGGACGGCGGCCCTTTCGTGAAGGGGTGAGTTAATGGGGTATGTCAACGGATCTGGGCGGGAGTCGGACTCCTACGATCTTTAGGTCGTAACAATTGCCCCCGGCATTCGAGTGCGAGGCGGAAGCCCGGCTCGGCTCGGATGATGTAACACTACCTCCCTTCTAACATGGTTCGGACTTAGGTCCACGCTTAGGAGTGGCGACGTAGCTCACGCGGAGTATTGCCCGCTGTTGCGGGATCGCGAGGTCTCGTCCCGAGTGGGAGCCAAGCGAGGAGGTGGGACACTGCGATTTGGGGAGGGGCGTTGCCCCTTAACGACGTGCCGTTGTATGTGGCGACTGGGTCGGGCTTTGGGGGAGCCTGGCTTTTTTCAGAAGGCCATGGTTTTCGTTGTGATGTGTTTATCGGACGTGGTTGTTATTTTTGTGGAGCTCTAGCCGCACTGTGTCTGGTGAAATTCCTAGCTATTGTGCGCTTGGGCTTAGGGTGAGGAGTTCGTAAGGAGGAATATCATTCATCAGCCTTTACCGGAGATCTATATGGTATTTACAACAATAGGGCAGGTGTGACCAAACCCATGGTCGGGGCGGGAGTAGTCTCAACTCGTTGCCCGCTGCATCGGGGTGAGCGGGTCCCTTTGCGAGGCGGCCTTCCTTTCTACTGACCGCTGAACTCCTTCTGCCTTACTGTCCAGGGGCGAGCTGACGTGCCATGAATCACCGTTTGGTTTCATCGGGGATGCAGCCCTACGGTGACCCCCCCTCGGGAGGGCTGACCCTCGTTTATCGGGTGAACCTCCTTCCTTCCCCCCCTTGCTTCATCGCGTTCTGTCTCGCCGTTGCCGTGTTGGATGGTTGCCCGACCTCACCGGGGATCCCGTACATCGAGGGGGAACCCTGGAGGAGGCGGAGATCCATCGCTGGAATCTAGTCCCCATGGGCCAGTCCAATGTGTGTCCGAGCGGGGTTCGGAAGAACCATGTAGTCAGCACTAAAGGGACCGTGCAACCACACCCAGTGCCTGCGACCGTGGGGCCGAAGCATCTTCATCCGGGCCATAACATCTATCGAAAGTGAAGTGGGGCCCGGGGCTAGACGCAAGTCGTCGGGTAGGTCCACGCCGGTCATAAGGGCTAGAAGTGTGATCAGACCGCCGCAATAAATAGGTGAGTGAGCGCTCACCGAAATGATGATGAGGTCCAGAAACCAACTAGCAATGTCGATCTCGACGGCGAGGACCAGGTCGTCGCTACCCCTGTCTAGAACCCTGGGGCGAGTCATCGCGTAGAGCATGTAGAGCTCTGGCGTAGACAAAGTCACGGGCTCGTACCTCGCTAGGAAAGTGGTCGCCATGAGGCACTGTGCAATGCAGAGGCAGGGGTGCAGGATGGCTGAGGCCTTGGCCCTACTAGGGTCAAAGGCAAGTGGGGATCCCGTGATCCGTGTCCAGAATGTGCGGGTGTCGAAGACGGGGGTGGGATGTGCGTGGGAGCGTAGGCACGGTCAGGGACAGGGACAGCGGGCCACTGGAAAAATGCTCTAAGCATGTCGAGAGTGATCTCACACTCTCGGTCCATCAGACGGAACGAGCATCCTCCAGGGGTCCGGTCAATAGAGCTCAGGACCTCTAGTGTCGGACGGATATAAGTATCCACCGACACCGACAAAAAATCACGCCATCCCACGTTGTCGTACAACGTGAGAAGCCCCTCGAGTACCATTAGGCTGTCAAGGTCAGCTAGGTGTGCGAACCTAGAGGGTACTATCGAGCGATGGCAGATACGCTCGAACCTGGCGCGGTGTGCATCATTTTGAAACGTAATCCCCATCGACCCGACGACGGGAGCGGGTGGAGGGACATGATCAGCAGGGATAGGCTGTGTGGGTAGTGGTGGCGGTGGCGGGCTAGGTGGAGGGGAGTCCTCCCTAGCGTGAGAGGGAACGACATCATTGGTCCTCTTCCGCTTCAAAGAGACTCCCCGTGTACGCGGCCTAGTGCGCGGCGACATGTGTGCCGCGAGACGTGTCCCAACTAAATAAATACAGCGACGTGCTAAATGATGGAATGAGTGTACCTGAACACACCGCGAGAGCAATAAGTGGTGTGTGCGAAGAGACGCCTCCACCACGAAGCTCAAAGCACGTCCAAAAGCTCCCCAAAGCTCCCCCAAGCTAGCCTGCAAATCAAACGATCAAATCAGCGGATAATATTCAATATGTATGGGGGAGATAGGGGATAATAGATAGATATGAAAGTTAATTTGAAAACGGGGTTCACGGGCGTACAAATAAAGAGAAAATAGGGAGAAACGGGGGTTTTGGGGCAAAACGGGGTGAACCGAGGCGGTGGAGGCCGGCGCCGGCGAGGGGGGTGGCGGCCGATCGTCGGCGAGGTGCGGGCTGGCGATCGCTGGCGAAGGAGGGACCGGCTCGGGCACGGCAGCAGTCGCAGCGGGCGGGGGATCGCAGAAGACAGCGGGCTCAGGTGGAGATTGGGAAATTTTGGCGTTTCGAAATCCGCGCCCGCTGCGCTTCCCTTATATCGAAATTGTTACGACTCGGCCGAGTGAAAATGTCACTCGGCCGAGTGGCATAAAAGAAAAGGATTTAAAAAATTTCCTTGCCACTTATGACTCGACCGAGTGTCTTTGGCTCACTCGGCCGAAGGGAGAAACTCCACTCGGCCGAGTGGCTCTGCCACTCAGCAATTTTTAAGCTAGGAGGGTATCTGTTTCACTCGACTGAGTACTAGTCACTCGTCCAAGTGGAAATTAAAGCTAAAACTTACAGAAATTGACAGAGAGTTGGTCTGCAGAAACTTCCCTGATTGGTGCTCCACTCGGCCGAGTGGAGTCTTTGCTCGGCCGAGTGGCCTAAGCTACTCGGCCGAGTGACGTGCTGTTTTCTGCATCGGCTCTCCGTTTTCGCTCTGGTTTCTGTTTCTTCCTCCTCCTAAGGCCTGAACGCGTTCTTGGAGTGCTCTTCCTTGCCTCGATCATCCTCCATATGATTGGTCTCCCTTTCTCCTTCTCCTGTCATGAAAATTAAGACCCGTTGTCACGATTTTCATGGACATAAAACTCTAAAAACTAACAAAAGGCTAAACCAAAAATGAAAATCAAATAAAAACAACGCAAAAACCGTCGAGTTTCCTCCCGACAAGCGCTTGTTTAAGGTCGTGAGCTCGACCCCTTAAGATATTCGTTTAGCTTGCGATATTGGGTGCATACAAGATGCACCCGTCAAACTTGCCGGGAAGGCCGCTTGGGTTCGGGTCATGATGTTCATCGGTCTTCCTCGATGCCTCCTCATCGTGGGCAATGTTGGGGGATAAATCCCCCAAGCTAGAGCTTATTCCTATCTTCTTCTTGGCTGGTGACACCGATCTTCCGTTCGGTGGAGCTTTGTTCGGATTCTTGGCCTTTGAGAGCTTGCAAAGCTCTCGTATTCTTGCGACATCAGCATCGCCTTCATCACCGTCCGTGGAGCTATCTGGAAGGTCCTCCAACTTCTCTTCTTCACCCGAAGCTTGGCCTTCTTCGAAGCCATCGTCATGGAGAGCACCAATAGAGTGGGGGATTGCTTCTTCAATCACTTCATCGAGAAGATCCACATAATCTAACTCCTCGTGATACGGCATATGTTTCATGGCCTTGGGTATGTGAAGCTCGACTTCTATGTTCCCGACATTCAATGATAGAGTTCCTTCTTGCACATCGACGATAACGCCGGTGGTTGCGAGGAACGAGCGTCCAAGTATGAGCGAAGTATCGCCCTCTTCCTTGATGTCCATTATGACAAAATCACAAGGCAAGCATATACCTCCCAGCACTTGGAGTGGAATATTCTCTGCGATCCCTACCGGCCTAGTAATCCGACCATCCGCAAGTTGAATCCTCATGTCGGTCGGCTTCAAGTCGGTGCCCGTGTTCAATCTCCGGAACATACTAAGGGGCATAAGGCTCACACTAGCACCCAAGTCAACTAGAGCTTTTTGTAAAGGGACGCCTCCTAGTGTGCAAGGGATGCAGAAACTCCCGAGATCCTTCAATTTCGTCGGCTCCTTCTCCTTCCGGGTAAACCAAGTTCCTTGCTCTGCAAGCATGATTTTTTCTTTCCTTTTCTTTCCCGAAATCAAGTCCTTCAAGAACATCGCGTAAGACAGGATCTCAACAATTGCATCTATGAAAGGAATATTGAGGCTTACTCCCCTCAAGTATTCTAGGAACTTGGCGAGCCTTTTCTCCATCTTGGCTCTAACTAACCGTTGTGGAAACGGCACCGGTGGCATGTAGCGGCGCTCATCAAGTGGCTCCACCACTTTAGAATTTCCTTCTCCAATTGGCTCCTTTTGGCTCTCCTCCTCAATCGCCGGTTCTTTTTCTTCCAAAATTTCCACCACGGGTTGCTTGCTTTGGGTCATAGCGGGAGTGGTATCCTTCCCGCCCCTTGTTGTAACCGCAACCACCGCATTGATGTGTCCGGTGTTGCTCCGTGGATTGGGCTCGGGTTGAGTCGGTAATTGTTGGGCGTTCTTGTTGAGCAACGCAAGTTGCTCCGCAAGTTGAGCGACGACGGTACTTAGTGACTCTTGCCCCGCCGTCAACTTATCATTTATCTTTCTCTTCTCCACCATAAATTCCTCCACCCTAGCTTCGTAGTCCGATCGTGGTTGAGCTTGAGGTGGGTTGGGAGCTCTCCAACCTTGGTTATACCCGGGGGGTCTATAAGGTCCCGTTTGTTGCCTCGACGGGTAATTTTGTTGCGGTGGCCCCCTGGGTTGATATTGAGGTTGAGGTGGTGGAGGCCGAGCCGGAGGAAGTTGTTGTGGTGGCGGGTTCAAAGCACCATCATTGTTTGCATATGAAAAGCCCGGATGGTTTCTAGCGGCCGGGTTGGCCCAATATCCGGAGTTCCCCGCGACATATTGTACTTGCTCCAAGGCTCCTCTCCATTGTCCCCTCCTACATACATGGCTTGGGATTGGTCTTGCCAATCGCTCATATTGCTTATAGGCGTAGATGTAGAAGGTGCTCCATGTGGGTCGGTGATATATTTCTCCAATCTCTCCACCACCTTGTGGAGAGAGTCAAACTTGTTTGAAAGCTCCGCCACGGCCTTGGCCTCATAAATGCTAGTGGGCTTCAAAGAGGACGAAGAATATCCTCGCTCGTCCCCCCCATTGTTGGTTATTAGAGGCCATCTCCTCTAAGGCCGTAGCTTCATCCGGGGTCTTTGATAGTATGGCTCCATTGGCGGTTGCATCAATAATTTGCTTCGTGCCCGGTTGGAGTCCATTGTAGAAACTGTGAACAAGCTCCCAATCTTCTATACTATGATGGGGGCATTGATGTAGTAAGTCCTTGAAGTGCTCCCATGCTTCATAGAGGGTCTCTTGCGGTCCTTGCTTAAAGGACATGAGAGCACTCCGTATCTTCACCGTCTTGGAAGGAGGGTAAAATTTGTCAACGAAGGCGCTCGCCAACTCATCCCAAGTGGTGAATGTCCCTTCCGCCTGTGTCCTCAACCAATATAAAGCTTTATCCTTGAGTGTGAAGGGGAAGAGTCGCAGTTGGATTGCATCAACGGAAATGCCCGGCATTTGGAAGGTGGCGCACTTGGACAAGAAAAGTTGGATGTGGTAATGCGAATTTTCATGGGCATTCCCATGAAACGGGTCTTGTTGCATCAATACCACCAATCCCGTCTTTAGCTCAAAATTCTTGTCTGCCGCTAGTTCCGACATGGCGATGGATGATGTGGTGGAAGAAGTCTTAGGCCGAAGCCTATCTCTAATGGATATGATCCTTGCCATTCGTGCGGCTAGCTCCTCTGGTGTCTCCATATGGTTCATACAACCGTCCTCTGTAGCGTGCCTTCTCTCAGCTCTGATCCTCCTCACGGTACGCTCGATCTCCGGATCAAATAATATTTCCTCGGGGTTCGCCGTAGATCTCGTGTACATGCAAGGGAAAACAGAGTTTCAAAGGAATTGTTAGCAAGAATAAGGAGTAAAAAGATAAAAAGTAATAAAAGAAAAAGATAACATTAAGTAAAGAGAATAAAACACTGTCGCCTCCCCGGCAACGGCGCCAAAAACTTGATCGCTCCCCGGTATGCACACGCACCTGGGACAAGCGACTCGTAGTCTTACCGCAAGCGCACGGTGTAGTGGCGAGCAGGTATCGAACTCAGGGAGGAACAATGACAGTGTCTTCTTCTAATCACTTAGCTATCAAAATGGTCAAGAAAAATCTGGGGTAAAATCGTCACAGTCATTCGTATATCGATGGAAATATCAATGAAATAAAGCGCCTAGGGGTAGGGAATCCCCGCTACGAACCGTATCTCATCATTGTGATTCGTAGGTAACATCATTGCTAGACTTGAATTTTAGGTGAACTAGTCGCAACTAAATGTAGAACCAAGCTCACGCTCTCGTGCTATCGCCGGTCTATAGCAAACCTAGGCTAGGGCCCAATCTCTTGCAAACCCTAGCCTAAGCCGCTAGCGGGAAAAACGGCATCATCGTTCAATCGTATCTCGAGCCCACTCTCGTGCAAACTCGAGCTACGACCTAGGTTGAGATAGTTCCTACCCGTCTAATCTCTTGCAAACGGGTATGTGTATAGAATTACGATTGAAAACCCTAGCCATCGTCCAATCTCTTGCAAACCAATTCTAGAAAAGTCCAATCGTAAATCTAAATCGAATTTCTAGGGCTTCCTATCAATTAGGACCCAATCTCTTGCAAATCCCAATCGATATGAATCCCTAGCCATCCGTAATTTATCAATCTCAACCTAACCCTAATCAATTCTAGCAAGAATTTCACCAATTCATCACAATTCAGAAATAGGGTTCATAGGGTTCATCCCTATGCCCTAAGACGATAAAACTACTCACTAATCATCATGCAATTCATAGGAAATTCAATAGAAAATTCAGCACAATTCATTGCAATAGAGAAACTATCAATAAAAAATAGAGTTTTTGACAAGAAAAGAGACAAACCAATGAGAATCCAATAGCATCCAACAAAAGTCCCCTTTCTATTCTCTCAAAAAGCCTAAATAGAATTATCTAAAAAGCTCTCTAAAAAGGCTACAAAAAGTATCAAAAAGTTCTCTCTAACTAAGGCAAAAACTGGGTTTAAATACCCCTCAAAATCGCCCAGAAATTCATGACAAAAATGCCCATGTGCAGCCCAGAAATCGCAGTTTACGCAGCAGGCGGGGCGGCTCACTCGGCCGAGTGACAAATGTTACTCGGCCGAGTGACAAACCCTGTAAAATTCCAGTAAGTCAGGAGATCTTGGGGTCTGTCTTCGGAAGTGACTCGGCCGAGTGACTTTACTCACTCGGCTGATGGGCGTTTCTTGCTCGGCCGAGTCGGAACCGTCGAAAGCCTGTAAATTAACAGTAAGTCGGCCTCTTTTGAAGTGGTTTTCCCATGCCACTCGGGCGAGGGGATTTCCATGCTCGGCCGAGTGGACTATCGTCACTCGGCCGAGTGCACGCCTATTTCACTCTGTTGGTGCGTGTCCGGTCTGGTCGGCCGAGTGGTCTTCTTGCTCGGCCGAGTGGGTGGTTCACTCGGCCGAGTGAGATGTTGCAAATACCCAATCTTCATCTTTTCGCCTCCTCGTCGCTCCTATGACGTTCCTTCTTCTTCCACTTGTCTTCCATCACCGAACATCCCTCAAAAGCGCTTTGGGTGACACTCCGAAGTGGGTGCAAATCCTCTTGATATCAAAATCACTCCGAATCGCTCCATATCTCCTGAAATACGACAAAAACAAGAAATCGTGAAAAGCATCGCAATATTGCCGAAAAATCGTGAAAAACGCGATATGAGCGATCAAAGTGGCATGCAAACATGCAGAAAAAAGGTGTAAAATACGGAGCGATCAGTGAATCCACCTGGGAGCGAGAGGACGAGATGCGAGAACGTTATCCCTACCTTTTCCATGCACTGTAGATAATTCCGAGGACGGAATTATTCTAAGGAGGATAGGATGTAACGGCCGTTATTTTTAGGTATGTTTAATTGCGTGTTTGCTTGTAATTTTACTTCCGATTGTCTGAGTATTTTTATCCATAGAGTCGACGCGAGCGCGTCTAAATTTTTCACCGCAGTTTAATAGTTACTATAGTTAATTTAATTTACAAATTACTTTAGCTAATTTATTTTACTAATTACGAATTACGATTACTAATTATTTTAGTTAATTAATAATTACCTCCTATAAATTACTAACCTAATTTCTAACAAACCCATCCACGTTTTTCTCATTCCGAGACGGTACCTTCCTCAAAACAGGTTCGATTCATTCCCCTAAAATTTTAGTCTTCCTTCATTAATACCAAGGTTGATTTTAAACGTTTCGTTTAACACAACTCTTCCTTCTTTCTCTTATTAATGAAAACCTAACCCTTGACTAAGCGTAAGCCATGTCTCCTGCTTTCTTCATTCTTCATTAATCCTATTGACTAAATTCGATTATCTAACAACCCTGTCCACTGCCTCTTCATTCTTTAAGGATCACCCTGCAACTTCCCTACGAAAATTCATCAGCATCTCCCCTCTCCCGTTCATCAATCTCCTCTTCCCCAAAATCAATCAGCCATCCCCAAATCAAAACACCAAATCATCTCCTCCTTCATCCAAAAATCAGACATCAAACAACCAAAACAAAACTGAAATTGAAGAAGAAATCAGAGAAATTGAAACTGAATCCCCAGATTTCACTCCCAATCAACCCATTTCCGTTCCCCTTCTTCCCCCATTTCAAATCCCCTTAACCTAGCTCCTGGCCGCCGCTCCGCCAGCACACGCCGTCGGCCTCTGCGAAGCCCTCGCCCTGCCGCCGCATCACCCCCAGGCCGCCGCTCCCGTGCCTCGGATCCCGCCGCCGCGCCGCCCTCCAGACCCGCCATGCCCTAGCCCCCGCCGCCTGGGCTGCTCGCCCACGCACCCAGCTCGTCGGCCCCCCGTGCCCCGTGCGCTGCCGAGTCCCTTGCGCCGCCGCCGTGTCCTAGCGCCGCCCCCTGCTCCTGGCTGTCGCCCCTCTGCAAAGAAAAAAGGAAACAGTAAAGAAGAAGAAGGAGAAAGGCAGTACGGGGAGAGGGAAAGAGAGAGGGGGAGGTTGTGTTATAAAGTAAGTTACTATATTATATAAGTTTAATTATTAAAATGAGTTAATTTTTGATTAATTTATTTTATAAGATTATATATAACTTAGTTATTTAAAAGCTAAAGTTTCTGATATAAATTTTTAATAAGTTATAATATAAAGATTAGTTATTAAGTTATGATAAAAGTTATTAATAATTTCTAACCATTTAAATATGTTAGTAGCTAAGTTGATTTATCCGATATAACAAGTTAAGATAAGTTAGTTTACAAAGTTACATAATTTTTATTCAAGTTTTATTTTTATAAGTTATTAAGTTAAGTTTCTTAGCATGTTAACAATTTGTGTAGCTAACTCATTTGTACCGTATGAACCCAGGTGTCGCTACCACTGATTGAAACGTGCCTTTCACTACAAGGCGATTTGGTAACTCATCGTACCCTAGCTATGGGGTTTAAAAACGATATTGATGCATGCCAAAATTAGTTTTTCTTTTATTAGCAAAGTGTTTCACTTGAACAGTTAGCTAAACTCGATAAGTTGCATAGTATCGTAATTGCACTGTACCGTAAATTGAATTGGACTCTGTGACATGCTTAACCGAAAGATGTAATTGGAAAAGTGAGAATAGTAATTGACCCATAAATGGTAAGTACGGTAACCTGCACACACACACACACCCACTGGGTTTTTGGGGGTAACTTATAATTGTAGAAGTGCGGGAGCGACCAGTCCGATCTGCAGTGAATAGAATCTGAATAGTACCGTTTTGATTGAACCGTATCGTTTTGTTGAATAGTACCATTTTGATTGTACCGTATCGTTTTGTTGTAACCCGAGATATCAGGTGGACTCTTGGTTGCATATTGTACTTTCCTTTATAAGTCACGTAGGCTCAGACACAACTAAAAACATCGTAACTGGTCATTTTTAAATATTGTTATTGCTGACAGAATTGAAATATTTGTAAATCTGTTATGTTACTTTTCTGCCCTATTGTACGCACTTTACTTCTTGTCTCTTTAGTTTGACAAGCTAGTTTTGCCATGCTTGTCTATTGTTTTAAATATCATGTTAGAGATACTTTGAGTTACGTCTGATCCTGTTGAACCTTCTTTTTGTGGTGGTCTCGCCAGATACAGCACAGGTTGAAGAAGTTGCGACAGGGACTGCAGACGCTGAGTTTGCTGTAAAGTTTGACCAGGAGGACGCTGGTTACTAAGTGTGAGTGTGAGAGTGTTTTTATTATATAATGTATCAAAGTGGCTTGCTTGGTGTGTATTTGTTCTTCGAGTTGTATTTCCTTTCATGTACGCTGCTGGTTTGTAATAAGGTTTATACCACTTCCATGTATGAGTATTTTGGCGTATTTCTGTGTTACGCCCTGCTTCCCTAAAATGGAGGCGAGACGTGAGAAGGTTCGCACGAGAGGGGAGCTGTGAAGCCCCAAACCCGATAAGCGTCAATAAAACATAAGCAGGTCCCTGTAACCACAAACGGAACAACAATAATAACACAAGGAGAGGCAGAAATAAAATCTCATATCTCATAATTTGTCCAACATAAAAATTAAGTTCAACATCCAGAAAAGCCACCAGGCTAAAAGAAAGAGTCTAAAGGCCCAGAACAAGGCCAACAAAAGGAACAACGTAACAAAGTATATGTGCCACGCACCGATAACTAAACAGCAGTCTAAACAAAAAGGGAAAGCTCAACGAAGACACTAGGACTGGTCCCCAGTGTCCACGTACTCCTCGCCAAACACAAGCTCGGGCTCGGCGTCAGCAAACACCTCGTCCTCAACAATGTACTCAGGCTCAGGATCTAACATGTGTCACCCAAAAGAGTAAAGGGGCACATGTCAGTAAGTCTAAAAGACTTGTGCAAGGAAACTGAAAGTAAGGCAAACTAACAACCTAACAGTTATAGTATGCATGACATGGTAGTTATAACATGAGTGCACAAGCAAGACATGGTGAAACAATAAGTACAAGAGAACAATTTATCAGGACAAGTCAAGAGTAGCCAAGCTATTAACAATCTCAATCTTTTCACTAGCCACGTTTCAAGTTGTTTGTAGATGTTTACGCCTTACAGCTGAACGGTTTGGCATTCACGCTGATTGGCCGCTTAACACTACCACAGAACCCAGAGTTTACGCCTTATCACTGCAGTTGCTGATCGGGCAGACTCCCAGTTGATTGGCCGCTTAACTCTTACCCCAATACCCACTTGTAGATGAGCCAGGGTCCCTGTACATGAGCTCAGTAAATGAGCCAGGGTTGCCCCGCACAAGAGCTCGTTTCCTGGATCACAACCAGGAGCGTATTTCATTTGGCATATGGGTGCACCTAGACTCAATCATTTCACAAGGTGTAGCGGAGCTACGCAATCACGGGAACACTTAAAGAATGCAATGACATGACAATTAATTCGCGTACCATTAATGGAAATTAAACATGACATGGTAGTTGTGTAACATGACATGGTAGTTGCGCAATCACGGGTTAAGAGGATATTTAAGAGATCGAGTTATTACCGTATCGGAAGCGGAAGAATGATGCCGAGCAAGCACGGCAACGGAAGAAACGCTCCGGGGAACCTAGGGTTCAGATCTGGAATGGATGGGGAAATTCTGGAGAAAAGGGGTTTTGGGGGATTTTGGGGGTTGGAGATGACCTCGGGCATGGTGGTTGGTCAAAATGGAGAGGGGGAGAAGCTCTTGATGAAGGAGGAAGGCTAGAGGAAGGTTGGGGAAGATCAGAGGTCAAGGGGGAAGGAAATAGGTCAGGAGAAGAGAAAGAAAGACAGGAAACGAAGTGGGGTATTTATAGAAAACGACTTGGCGGCTGCCCAGAAATTAGGGGTTCGACACTGATTAGTCGGTCAAAGAAGGTTGGCTGACCGACTAGTTTAGCAACTAGTCGGTCGGTCGATTAGCTGTGACCGACTAACACCAAGCAGCGAAATTAGGGAAAAATCTGGGTAATGAATTAGTCGGTCTGTGAAGGCCCGTCGACCGACTAGTTTGCAACCTAGTCGGTCGGTGAGTGTTTATGGACCGACTAACGATAAACAGTAACTTAGGTGAAATCTACTGACAGAAACTAGTCGGTCTGAGAGCAAGTTCTGACCGACTAGTTGAGCATCTAGTCGGTCGGTGATCGTTCTTAGACCGACTAAAAATAAACAGTAACTCCTGTACAATTAACAAATCCCACTAGTCGGTCCATGTAGGTTTGCCGACCGACTAAATCGTCATCTAGTCGGTCAATTCCCCTTCTTGTACCGGCTAACGTGCACAGAAAGTTCCGAAATGGAGCGCGAAGCTCCGGGATCGATTCCTAAGACTCCTAGGCTTGATCTAAAAATAAGATATGACCGATATGAAGCCCGTCACGAATGACTTACTTCGAAATCGAAGATTCTAAAGAAGAAGCTAGAAAATCACAACGAAACGATCGGAAATGAAAGCTACGGAGACGAAAACCACACATGAGGAGAAAATCCACCAAAATATATACTATAATATAATAAATCCAGATACAAGAAAACCAGTCGTTACATCCTCCCCAACTTAAGAAAAATTCCGTCCTCGGAATTTCCCAACACTCACGTGTCCGGGAACAAAAGTGGGAAACGCTCCCACATCTCATCCTCATTCTCCCAAGTAGACTCTCCTGGCGAGCCGTGTCGCCACATCTCAACCTTGTTCCGAAGTGACTTCTGACGCATGTCTAGAATCTGCACTGGCTGCTGGTCATACATCATTTCAGGGCGAACGGTAATCTCCGAGAAATCCACAGCATGAGATGGATCGCTAATGTATCGACGAAGCTGCGACACATGGAAAACATTGTGAACTCCCTCCAAAGATGGTGGCAAGGCTAAGCGGTAGGCTACCTCGCCAACTTTCTCCAGAATGTCAAACGGTCCAATGTATCACGGGCTCAACTTCCCTCGCTTCCCAAAGCGAATCACACCACGATTCAGGGAAATCTTCAGAAACACATGGTCGCCCGACTGAAACTCCAAAGGACGATGTTTAGCATCCGCCCAATGCTTAAAACGGTCCTGAGCAATCCTCAACCTCTTTCGAATGTTCCTGACAACATCCACGGCCTCCACGATCATCTCAGGTCCCAACAGCTCACGATCACCAACGTCATCCCAACTCAATGGCGATCGACATTTCCTCCCATAAAGAGCGGCGAAAGGCGCCATGCCAATACTCGCCTGGAAGCTGTTGTTGTAGGAAAACTCTACCAGATGTAGATGGTCCTCCCACGAACCCTTGAAATCCAACATGCACGCCCTCAGCATGTCCTCCAAGATCTGAATCGTCCTCTCGGACTGGCCATCCGTCTGTGGATGGTACGCCGTGCTGAAACTCAGACGCGTACCCAAACTCTTCTGCAAACTCTGCCAGAACTGAGATATGAACCTCGTGTCTCTGTCCGACACGATACTCACGGGGACTCCGTAAGTCGCACGACCTCCTGCACGATTCATGTTACATCACTATCTAAACTAGGAAAAGGAAATAAAAACGGAGAGTAAAAGAATTTACCTCCATATATCTCCTTGCTAGCACCTCAGTGGATTGTCCCACTCGGAACGGAATAAAGTGCGCGGATTTGGTCAATCAATCTACGATCACCCAAATTGCGTCATTCTGCTTCGGACTCTGAGGTAGTCCAGTCACGAAATCCATAGTGATGTGTTGCCACTTCCACTCCGGAATCGGAAGCGGTTGTAGCAACCCTGCCGTACGCTGATGCTCCGCCTTCACTTGCTGGCAAACCAAACACTTGGCTACACTCCGAGCCACACTCCTCTTCATGCCATGCCACCAATAGTTCAGACGAAGATCCTTGTACATCTTGGTCCCACCAGGATGTACAGAGTACGGCGAACTATGTGCCTCCACCATCAACTCCTCTCTAATATCCCCAACCGGCACACACAACCTGGCTCCAAACCTCAGTGAGCCATCCTCATGAATCAAAAAGTCAGCCCACAGACCGGCTTCTACCTGCTCCCGAATCTTCACCAGCTTCGGATCCTCAGCCTGGCCAGCCTTGACCCGATCCACAATCGTCGACTGTATCTACATACACATCAACGAAGAAACCTCCCCAGGAAGAACAATCTCCACACCAGACTCGCAAAAATCCTGCTGCAATCTCCACTGTGAGGTCAAAATCATCACCGCTGGAAGCATACTCAGCGTATCAGGAACCACATTCACCTTGCCAGGGTGATACTGCAAATCAATCTCATAATCCGCCATGAGCTCCAACCATCGATGCTGTCGCATGTTGAGCTCCTTCTGAGTAAAAATATACTTCAAGCTTTTGTGATCGGTGAAGATCTTCACTTTCTCACTCAGCAGGAAGTGCCTCCAAATCTTAAGAGCAAACACAACACTACCCAACTCCAAATCATGCGTCGGGCAATTCTTCTCATGAACCTTAAGCTGACGAGAAGCATAAGCCACTGCTGATCAAAAATATCGTCGATGCGAGGCAGCGGGTATTTATTCTTGATGGTCAACGTATTCAACTCCCGATAGTCCATGCACATGCGACACGAACCATCCTTCTTCTTCACCAACAGCACCGGTGCTCCCCACGGAGACACACTAGGGTTGATATAACCCTTCTACAAAAGCTCATCCAGCTGCTTCCGCAATTCCTCCAACTCAACAGGTGCCATACGATACGGTGCCTTCGAAATCGGCTACGCTCCCGGAACAAGATCAATAGAAAATTCTAAAGCTCGATCAGGTGGCAAACCAGACATCTCCTCGGGGAAGACGTCATCAAAGTCCCGCACCATAGCTGGCCTCTCCAACTCCGTCTGCATAGCCACAATCTCCACCGGCCTGGCCCAAAATCTGACAGGACCAAGCGAGCTGCTACCATGGCTGAACTCAAATACTGGATGTCCGGGAATCTTGAACACCACCTTCTTCCTCCGACAGTCGATCGTAGCATAGAAGCTCGCAAGCCAATCCATCCCAAGGACCGCATCATAGTTGATGATGTCGTGGACAATGAAATCAGCGTAAAGCTCATGTCCACAGACCACCAATGAGCAAGAATTGCAACCAAGATGCACCGAGACCATGCCATTCCCTGTAACGGTATTCCAACTCTTGGGAAGAGGGGACGTCGACAAGGAATGCTTCTCCACGAAGCTCCGAGAAATAATGCACATCGATGCACCTGAGTCGAGGAGGACTCGTGCAGGAAACATGCACACCAAAACCACACCTAACAAGCAATTAACAATCAAACCCTAGTCTAGCAAACAATCATGTTCAAGCAAACAACACAATCTAACAATCAAAACCAGCTAGGAAAGTAACAGCCAGATTGAGGATTATCTGCGATAACCTCATCCACAGCCTCGCTCTCCACAACGGTCATCAGAAAAGCCTGCCTCCTCGGCGGAATAGCCTGCTGAAAAGCCTGCCTCTGTGGAACAAGAGCTGCTCCACGTCCAGCAGGAACAGATGCTCGCTGCTGTAACGGCTGTGCTGTAACAGGTGCCCTCCGCAGCTGATTCGCATGCCGACAATCCTTCGCAACATGAGAAGCATCACCACAAACCAAACACTGGCCCAGAAACTTCCTACACTGATCCTTGACATGGCCAGGCTTGTCGCAGAAATGGTAAGTCTTCTGAATAGGCCCTCCTGGCCTCTTGAACTGAGCTGGCTGATTAGACTTGAAACCAGGCCTAACCACTGCTCTGGCCTGCTCCATAGGCCTCTTCCCAGCACCAGAAACATGTCCTCTCCTCTGACTCAGGTTCAGCTCCTGCCTCCTCGCAGCGACCAGAACCTTCTGATAAGAGTCCAGATCAGAGGAAGACACAAAACTCTGGAGTTCCAAAGCAAGTCCCTGCAGGAACGTCTGAGCCCTCTTATCAGCATCCTGCACCATCTTCAGTGTGAACCGACTCAGCCTAGTGAACTCTTGGTGGTACATGTCCACCGTCAAGCTCCCTTGCTTCAGATCAATAAAGCACTGCAGCATCTCCTTCCTAGCAGCCTTCGGAAAGAACTCCTCATCAAACCTGGACTTAAAGGTAGTCCAAGCTATCGGCTCCACCAGCATCTTCTCTTCCGCATCCCACCAGTTCCGAGCATTATCCTTGAGTTGCCTCTTCGCCAAATCAACCCATCTAGCCGGGGTGATCTTGGCCATCTTCAAGTTATCCTCAATGTTCTGAATCCACTCATCGACAGCTAGAGGACCCTCAGACCCATCAAAATATGTGGGACCCAGCTCCCGAAATTGCTTCGCTCCCGGCTCGGAGCGAGGGGCATCCGAAAGTGCCCGGGCAGCTCGAGCAAGTGGAGCATTCTGAACTTGCAGGAGCACGCCCTGCTGTACTTGCATCATCTGAAGCATCATCTGCATCATCTCTCCATTGGTGGGTTCTCGCTCAGGCTCCTCATCATGAGGGGGCGCACCACTACCTCCACCACGGGTGAATCGCCTTCCTGCCATCTAATGACACAGAAAACGAAGCAGATTAGACTCATAGCTTATGACTCGGACGTCGAACTTAGTTTATTGGACATTCTACTATTATTATCGTCATTCCGATAATCACAGTTACAGAAGAGGACCTGCAAGGGCCACCAACAAAACCTGTCACGCCCCGCTTCCCTAAAATGGAGGCGAGACGTGAGAAGGTCCGCACGTGAGTGGAGCTGTGAAGCCCCAAACCCGATAAGCGTCAATAAAACATAAGCAGGTCCCTGTAACCACAAACGGAACAACAATAATAACACAAGGAGAGACAGAAATAAAATCTCATATCTCATAATTTGTCCAACATGAAAATTAAGTTCAACATCCAGAAAAGCCACCAGGCTAAAAGAAAGAGTCTAAAGGCCCAGAACAAGGCCAACAAAAGGAAAAACGTACCAAAGTATAGGTGCCACGCACCGACAACTAAACATTAGTCTAAACAAAAAGGGAAAGCTCAACGAAGACACTAGGACTGGTCCCCAGTGTCCACGTACTCCTCGCCAAACACAAGCTCAGGCTCGGCGTCGGCAAACACCTCGTCCTCAACAATGTACTCAGGCTCAGGATCTAACATGTGTCACCCAAAAAAGTAAAGGGGCACATGTCAGCAAGTCTAAAAGACTTGGGCAAGGAAACTGAAAGTAAGGCAAACTAACAACCTAACAGTTATAGTATGCATGACATGGTAGTTATAACATGAGTACACAAGCAAGACATGGTGAAACAATAAGTACAAGAGAACAATTTATCAGGACAAGTCAAGAGTAGCCAAGCTACTAACAATCTCAATCTTTTCACTAGCCACGTTTCAAGTTGTTTGTAGATGTTTACGCCTTATAGCTGAACGGTTTGGCATTCACGCTGATTGGCCGCTTAACACTACCCCAGAACCCAGAGTTTACGCCTTACCACTGCAGTTGCTGATCGGGCAGACTCCCAGTTGATTGGCCGCTTAACTCTTACCCCAATACCCACATGTAGACGAGCCAGGGTCCCTGTACATGTGCTCAGTAAATGAGCCAGGGTTGCCCCGCACAAGAGCTCGTTTCCTGGATCACAACCAGGAGCGTATTTCATTTGGCATAGGGGTGCACCTAGCCTCAATCATTTCACAAGGTGTAGCGGAGCTACACAATCACGGGAACACTTAAAGAATGCAATGACATGGCAATTAATTCGTGTACCGTTAATGGAAATTAAACATGACATGGTAGTTGTGTAACATGATAATGCCGGATCTAGCTTCGTCGTCAAGCTAGTTCCTAAAATTGCGCCTAGGTGAGTATCATTTCGTCGCCTAGTCTCTTTTACGCCTACAACAAGCAAATGGCCTAAGACATGGCCCAAAAACCCTAAGTGGCAAGTTTCACTTGCCTAGCACCGAGGATGACGATCAACGAGGGTTCGTCCCACGGACGCTAATCTATGGAGAAACAATCATCAAAACAACATTCATTTCATTAGGGTTTCACAAAAACACAACGGGTTAAGAGGATGTTTAAGAGACCGAGTTATTACCGTATCTGAAGCGGATGAATGATGCCGAGCAAGCACGGCAACGGAAGAAACGCTCCGGGGAACCTAGGGTTCAGATCTGGAATGGATGGGGAAATTCTGGAGAAAAGGGGTTTTGGGGGATTTTGGGGGTTGGAGATGACCTCGGGCATGGTGGTTGGTCAAAATGGAGAGGGGGAGAAGCTCTTGATGAAGGAGGAAGGCTAGATGACGGTTGGGGAAGATCAGAGGTCAAGGGGGAAGGAAATAGGTCAGGAGAAGAGAAAGAAAGAAAAGAAACGAAGTGGGTTATTTATAGAAAACGACTTGGTGGCTGCCCAGAAATTAGGGTTTCGACACTGATTAGTCGGTCAAAGAAGGTTGGCTGACCGACTAGTTTAGCAACTAGTCGGTCGGTCGATTAGCTGTGACCGACTAACACCAAGCAGCAAAATTAGGGAAAAATCTGGGTAATGAATTAGTCGGTCTGTGAAGGCCCGTCGACCGACTAGTTTGCAACCTAGTCGGTCGGTGAGTGTTCATGGACCGACTAACGATAAACAGTAACTTAGGTGAAATCTACTGACAGAAACTAGTCGGTCTGAGAGCAAGCTCTGACCGACTAGTTGAGCATCTAGTCGGTCGGTGATCGTTCTTAGACCGAATAAAAATAAACAGTAACTCCTGTACAATTAACAAAGCCCACTAGTCGGTCCATGTAGGTTTACCGACCGACTAAATCGTCATCTAGTCGGTCGGTTCCCCTTCTTGTACCGGCTAACGTACACAGAAAGTTCCGAAATGGAGCGCGAAGCTCCAGGATCGATTCCTAAGACTCCTAGGCTTGATCTAAAAATAAGATATGACCGATATGAAGCCCGTCACGAATGACTTACTCCGAAATCGACGATTCTAAAGAAGAAGCAAGAAAATCACGACGAAACGATCGGAAATGAAAGCTACGGAGACGAAAACCACACATGATGAGAAAATCCACCAAAACATATACTATAATATAATAAATCCAGATACAAGAAAACCAGTCGTTACATTCTGTAACAGAGCCTGTATTGACTTCATTGGTGCCTATCAGGACTTGCGCATGTTCCAAACAGTAACGGGCCCCGAGAGCGGGTCGTTACAGTCTTCCTTAGACATCGTAGATTTTTACCCTTGAGACATCGTTACCGGTCGTTGAGGAAAGCATTCAATGGGAATACAGAGGAATGTAGATGGCATGCCCCATTTTGCACTATACGTGTATTCTACTGAATACGCGTGATATTTCTATCTACGGTGCATACGTAGGCATGAGATAGATATCGATGTATGTGACATAGTGAGAGGGGGATTAGGCCGTAATACGTGGCTAAGGGAAGAGAATGCGAAATGTGAAGGCGGGAGAAGTGCAAATGACGTCGTGAGTGTAAGACAACAGGAATGGGTTAGACGTGTGTGTGAAGCAGGTATGCATGCATGGATGTGCGGGGATGTGTGTGGGAAGAGCCATGCAAGTGTGAAAGGGGTTAGGGGTCAATGGCAAACCTTGTAAATTTTTAGAAAGGTCAGGGGCAAAACAGTCTTTCTGACTAAATTTACTGTGCGTACATACTTAAGTGGTCGGTACCTAAAGTAATGGAAAACTTGTAAATACTTGGAACATGGGAGGGTATTTTGGTTATTTCCACATGGAATATTCTCTTGGAATATTCCATTCTTAGAAGAGAAGAGAGGAATAAAGGTGGAATATTTATTAGATTTTTCTTAACCCTTCTTAACTCTTCTTTCCTTTCTTTTCTACACTAATCTCCATTCTCTCTCCCTTCTCCCCCTACCATGGCCGGCCTCCCCCATGCCATGGCCAATTCCTTCAACCAAGAAAAAGAAGAAGAAGAAGAAGAAGAAGAAGAAAGAAGAAGAGGAAGAGAAAGAAAAGGAGAAGAGAAATCAAGATGTGAGGTAGGATTCCAACTTGGTATTTGGAATTTAATTAGGGTTCTATTTTATTATTTTTGTACATCTTGTTTTATCAATATGGATTAGTAATAATCAAATTCATATGCCATGTTTTAATTTTCATGAATATTCCTTTGAAATTCTAATCAACATCACTTCCCTTGAAAAGCTGAAATTTTGTTGTGTGTTCATGCTTGGATACTTCTCACTGTGATTCTAATTAAGCTTCGAAAAAATATGAGCGTGTAGATCTTAAATCCTATCGCAAAATCATATAAATATTGATATATGTTCAATTTTGGAATTAGGAGTAAAAATTCATTGTTTGCGAGATGTCTGAAATTCTGTCAAGCTGTACACTATTTAGTAAAATGAGGATTACTACCCGTACACTCCATAGATTTTGTTGATCTTGGTCTTGTTGGAAACTTAACAAGTTTTTCTAAAAGTTTATCAGAGTGCTTGTATGTCGAAGTTCTGGCTAGAACATGCTCAAAATTGGCTTTGAACATAGGCTCTGAAATCTGTCTGAAAAACAGATTTGACATACTTCACTAAATAATTCACCATAAATCACATATTTAATATTTTTGTCTGAAATGATGCCTGTAAGTCCAAGACATCCATATCTACAAATTTTTAGTTTTAAAATTTTCCAAATTCCAACTGAAATTGCCCCAAAAACCACCCTCAATCTGACTGTTCTGTAATTTCAGCAAGCTGAATTCATTAAGTAGTGTTCTTCTTCATTAATTGTGGATAATTGGCCATCATTATTCTTGCTTATTATGATTGTGTGATGGAATGAATATTCATGTTCTTGGCACATGTAAATTATAGTGTGTTGTTTTGATATGAATGACGCACGCCATGTGTTCGATGAAATGCCTCAACGAAGGCAATATCTGAAAATTTGAGTAAAGTGCTTATGTTAGTGTTGGCCTTGAGCCACGATGATGATTGGTGTGTTGGAAGCAAAGATTTAGGATCTTGGTTTGATGATGACAAACGTGTCGGTGTATCTAATGTGTGTGCTTAGTGTGTTTCAGGCTTGGCGAAACAATATATTCTCGATATTTGGCGGAATTGCTATTCGTATAGCATATTGGGAGAAAGGGAGTGTGTGCACAAAGAAGATTTGACTTGGTCAATGAGGAGAGAGATGGAATCTATTTGGGATATGGTCAAATCAATTAGAGATTAATTTCAATTTCATATTCAATTTGAATTGCTATCAAATCCCAATTTGATCAAATCAAATCTCCTATTTGAGGTGCAAAGTGATAGAACCAAATCTCTAATCGTCTATTCAAAATAGGATTCCCCGTAACCGCATCACCCTAGTATCTCCCTATAAAACCCCAACTTCTAGGGTTGAAGAAGAGCGCGGCAAACCAAAACCCTATTCTCTACATTGCGGCAATAACATCCAGTTCGGCCAAAGAGATAAGTGCGCAAGTTTTCCCCAGGCCGTGACCTATTAGAGCAGCCGCAAGTTTGCTTGGGGTTGTTGTCTTTTATTCAGCCGGATTCTTCTTGAGTCGAAATCGCCAACAAAAAAAACCCTCGAAATTCTTAGAGAGCCGCAGTTGCCAACAAATAAATGAGAACCAACAAAAATCCAAGGGCCAGGCTTCTTCTTTTTGGGTGACAGAAGGCGCACAAAAGAATTATTCCTCCAATCAAAAACAAAAGCTTTAATTTCCAAGAGCACACAAACAACCACACGCGGAAAAATTCGGCAGTCATATCCAAGCAACCACCGTGCCATCACCATTGCTACAAATCGCCAAGAGCTTCATCTCCAAGCCTTGCTTCCGTGAGGAGGAAAGGTTACCGTGATCTGCGTCGTGCTGTGCATGGTCCAGTGTTGCCGCCAAGAAGATCAGCCTGCTACCGTAAGATCATCAAGCAAAGGCGAGATCATCCCCAGCCTGCGACGTCGACTCGAGCCTTCTTCGAATAGGTCTCTTCGTTGCCGGAGAACTCCATGCTTCCGTGATCTCTTCACTGTCGAAACGAGAAGCCACCTGCTGCCGTGACATCCGCAAGCCACCAAACACACACAGAAGTTGGAGAAAGAGAAAAATATGATGGAACTATCAATTGTTTTGAGTTTCCTTCTAATATTTTAATATACTTTGTTCTCCATCTTGCAGGCACTCACGAATGGAGGCAACACTTAATTGATTGGAGATAAAGAAGTTTAAGTGGCAGGTGATTAATTAATTCAAGGAACAAAATTTGTTCAAGGAATTAAAAGAGGATACAAAGAGAGATTTAAAGTTTATTTTGCAGGCACCGAAGAATCTCATTGGAGCATGCCATGTTACATTTATTGAAATAGAGGTGAAGAGACAACTTAAAATAAAAAGAGACCAACCAGCTCTGACATTACCGCAAGCTGAAGGGGAGCTCACAATTGCCAAGTGCAGTAATAAGTGGTCAAACCAAACACCAAGGCCGCAAGTTGCAAGAGACGCAATTTGAGTTGCACGACGTGACGACTACATCTTGTCAGATTGATCTGACCACATGCTGAACGACAGAGACAACACACCATTACTGAGCATTTCTAAAACTCTATTTATTTATCTTTGTATTGGTGTAACGTTCTCTGCAGGGGAAACTTTACCTGTTTATCTGTGACTATTTTGGGACTTGTCTAGTTGGGACTAGATAAGTGGGACCCAGCTAGTTTGGGACTAGCTGGTAGAAAGCTTTGCTAGGATTGATAGTGAGAGGAAACACTGTGTGTGGGGTACTGAGAGTCTGGCGAGTGTAGAGACGTAGAGGGTGCTCTGAGCGTGCTCTAACTTGTGACTTTGTATCTATTGCACTATTCAATCTAGTATTTGCTTTGGGGGCTGGAGTAGGTTGTTGGGACGACCGAACCAGGGTATATCTGTGCGTACTCTGTGATTGTCTATCTTTACTCTGGTTGTTGCTTTAACTGCGTGTGATTTCTCGTGGGTTGCACGAGAATTTTTTATTAGCCTATTCACCCCCTCTCTAGGCTAGGATCCAGATCCAACAAGTGGTACCAGAGTCAGTTTAGTAGATCTAGCCTAGTTTGACCATGGACCACATTGATAGTGCTTTTGCTGAGGGTCAGTCTATTTCCCGACCACCTAGATTTAATGGAGTAGACTATGCTTATTAGAAAAATCGTATGAGAATATACTTGATTTCTATTGATTATAAAGCTTGGCAAATTGTTGAAAAAGGCTATAAATCACCTGTTATAAAAATTGAAAATACTGAGATGCTTAAACCTGATGATAAATGGGATGATAATGATTGGAAGCTTTATTCTCTTAATGCTAAAGCTATGAATGCTCTTATTTGTGCATTAGATAAATCTGAATTCAATCGTATCTCACATTGTCTAACTGCGCAGGAAATATGGCATACTTTGGAGGTGACACACGAGGGAACGTCACAGGTGAAGGAGTCTAGACTTACACTTCTGAGCACGGAATACGAGGGATTTCGCATGCTACCATCAGAGACCATATCAGAAATGTTTGCCAGGTTCACCAACATTGTCTACAAGTATAGTTCGCTCGGTAAGCCATATTCTAGCCTTGAGCAGGTGAGAAAGATATTAAGAGCTCTGCCAAGCTCTTTCAGGCCTAAAGTCACTGCCATCCAAGAAGCGAAAGATCTGTCACAGATGAGGGTGGAGGACTTAATAGGTAACTTAATGTCCCACGAGCTTGAATTGCAAAATATTAATGAAAGGGAGAAACCTGAGGAAAAAGAAAAAGCTACCAAGCCACTTGCTCTGAAAGCTGACGAAAGTGAAGAAGATGATGGTGACATAGCGCTAATGGTCAGAAATTTCAGAAAGTTTGTCCAGACCAAGCAAGAAAGAACAGAAATGGCACCTAGGTTTAATCGCTCTAACTTTTTTTAGTCTTCTAAGCAAAATTATGATCAGAATACTACTAATAGAATGACGTGTTTTAAATGCAAGAAAAGAGGACATCGAATGAGGGATTGCCCACATGAGACAGCTCAGGTAGCTAAAGAAAAGGGAAAATCCAAGGTGCTTACTTGGGACATGGATAGCGAAGCTGAGAGCGAGGAGGAGGAGCACGAAGCCCATTCATGCATGGCATTGATGGGAATACACGATGAGGTAATTTCTGGTAGTAAAATTGAACTCCTTACTCTTTGTAAAGAAATGCAAGATAAAATAGTAGAGCTTGAATCCACTATAGATGATTATCAAAATGAGAACTGTGAAATGCAACAATCTGAATATGAAATGTCTAAAGAGATTGAAAAACTCAAAATTGATATTGTTGCACGTGACTCTACTATTGATATTCTGAAAAAGGAAAAATCCAGTTTTAATGATGAAGCACCTTGTCTCTCTTGCCCTTCCTTGATGAATAATATTAGCATGCTTAAACTTGATTTGATTAAGCTCGAAACTGAAAAAGACTATGTGATTAGAGAGCTTAATGATAAATTTTGCATGTTGGATAATGATTTTAAAAGAAAAATGATTGACTTTGAAAAGAAGGAAGAGGAAAACAAGAGAGCTTTTATAAGTAAATGCACATTGCTTGTGGAAGAAAATAAATTGTTGAAATCCAAAGTCTCTAATCTTGAATTGGCCATTAAGAAATTCTCTATGGGAAAACAATCGTTAGATACTATTTTAGAGAATCAATTATATGGCAATAATAGAAGAGGACTTGGATTTGGTTCGAAAAACGTTAAAAAGTCAAAATTCAAGAAATTCCATAATGCACCATCTATTGCGAAGAACTTATATGCAAAGTGCTTTAGTTGTGATAGTGTAGGCCATACTTCATACTATTGTAAATTTAGGAACACAAATATCAAATTTAAACAAGTGTGGGTTCCTAAAACAATATTGGCTAACACTAGTGGACCTTGTTGGATTCCAAGGTCACACTTAACACCTTTCATGTAGGTGTGATGGAGTTTTGGCGAGGAGCGATAAATTCAATGTCTCATTCTTTTAGCTCCTTCGTCAAAAAGCGACGAGAAGGTATAATTTTCTATCCCTCTTTGCATTTCATTGCATACCTTCATAGATTTGTTTGTGTGCTTGATTTATTTTGATTTGTGTGCTTGCATGTATGATTTTTTTTAATGTTTTTATTTCTGAAAAAAAAAATTGAAAAATCAAAAATAAAAAAAATTGTGCTTATTGAATCCTCTTATGAATCTCTTGAGTGATATTGTATGAATGATCAATTTTATCCCTTGTAGAAGTCAATTCATTATCGTTGTAGCTACATGAACATGATGTGATTCCTTTTAGTAGCCATGACTTGTCTCATAAGTTTCAAACTTGACCTCTACACCTACATTTGCACTTTCACGATATTTGACTTTTTAGTGCTTTTGGAGATTCTTTTGAAGAATAATGGAAAGTGAATGTAGGAATGATTAATTTCTGAAATTTCTAAGGGATATGATGTGTTTAGCCATGAATCAAAATTGAGCACAATTGAAAATGAAAAAAAACATACGAAAATTGCTCCGTATGAAAAATGGATACACTTCATGGCTAATACACAACCCACGAGTATCCAACTTGTGCTACATGGGTAATCATTAGCGTTGGTGTATATAACTCGTCAAGCAATGCCATCCCACATTTAAAAGTCCTTTTAGGCCATGTTTCGGGATTCGGTAACTTGAACTCATCTTTGATGAGGTGGGAAAAATCAATCCTAGTGATATTCATGAAAATAGGAAAATGTGGATTGATTTGGTTGATTTTCTGATATTGAATCTCCTCTTGTACTTTATTGTCTATATCACTACACTTACACAAAGGTGGGAAGTCGTGTTATGAAATTCTATGAGCTTGAATTGTCTATTCTTTGGAAAACTCATGTAAATGCACGCTACTTTTAATAATGGTTTATTTTTGCATGGGATACATTTGTGACTCCATTAATCCACTTTTGGTGATTACAAAGGGGGAGAAAGAAAAGAAAGATTTGTCGGTATTATTTGCTGAAGGGGGAGCAAGGGGGAGCATGAAAAATGATGTTGAAGGGGGAGCTTGAGAGAAGGGGGAGCATGCTTCTATATTTACTAATTGTTGTGTACTAATTGTTGTGCATACTTTGTAATGTTTGAATGACTCATCCATACATCATATATCATTACACCCTTCAACACACTTCACACACACCCATGCTTATTACTCAAATCTTTTATGGGTTTGTCATCACCAAAAGGGGGAGATTGTTTGAAGCAACGATTTAGGATCTTGGTTTGATGATGACAAACATGTCGGTGTATCTAATGTGTGTGCTTAGTGTGTTTCAGGCTTGGCGAAACAATATATTCTCGATATTTGGCGGAATTGCTATTCGTATAGCATATTGGGAGAAAGGGAGTGTGTGCACAAAGAAGATTTGACTTGGTCAATGAGGAGAGAGATGGAATCTATTTGGGATATGGTCAAATCAATTAGAGATTAATTTCAATTTCATATTCAATTTGAATTGCTATCAAATCCCAATTTGATCAAATCAAATCTCCTATTTGAGGTGCAAAGTGATAGAACCAAATCTCTAATCGTCTATTCAAAATAGGATTCCCCGTAACCGCATCACCCTAGTATCTCCCTATAAAAACCCAACTTCTAGGGTTGAAGAAGAGCGCGGCAAACCAAAACCCTATTCTCTACATTGCGGCAAACCAAAACCCTATTCTCTACATTGCGGCAATAACATTCAGTTCAGCCAAAGGGATAAGTGTGCAAGTTTTCCCCAGGCTGTGACCTATTAGAGCAGCCGCAAGTTTGCTTGGGGTTGTTGTCTTTTATTCAGCCGGATTCTTCTTGAGTCGAAATCACCAATAAAAAAAACCCTCGAAATTCTTAGAGAGCCGCAGTTGCCAACAAATAAATGAGAACCAACAAAAATCCAAGGGCCAGGCTTCTTCTTTTTGGGTGACAGAAGGCGCACAAAAGAATTCTTCCTCCAATCAAAAACAAAAGCTTTAATTTCCAAGAGCACACAAACAACCACACGCAAAAAAATTCGGCAGTCATATCCAAGCAACCACCGTGCCATCACCATTGCTACAAATCGCCAAGAGCTTCATCTCCAAGCCTTGCTTCCGTGAGGAGGAAAGGTTACCGTGATCTGCGTCGTGCCGTGCATGGTCCAGTGTTACCGCCAAGAAGATCAGCCTGCTACCCGTAAGATCATCAAGCAAAGGCGAGATCATCCCCAGCCTGCGACGTCGACTCGAGCCTTCGTCTACAAGGTCTCTTTGTTGCCGGAGAACTCCATGCTTCTGTGATCTCTTCAGTGTCGAAACGAGAAGCCACCTGCTGCCGTGACATCCACAAGCCACCAAACACACACAGAAGTTGGAGAAAGAGAAAAGTATGATGGAACTATCAATTGTTTTGAGTTTCCTTCTAATATTTTAATATACTTTGTTCTCCATCTTGCAGGCACTCACGAATGGAGGCAACACTTAATTGATTGGAGATAAAGAAGTTTAAGTGGCAGGGGATTAATTAATTCAACGAACAAAATTTGTTCAAGGAATTAAAAGAGGATACAAAGAGAGATTTAAAGTTTATTTTGCAGGCACCGAAGAATCTCATTGGAGCATGCCCTGTTACATTTATTGAAATAGAGGTGAAGAGACAACTTAAAATAAAAAGAGACCAACCAGCTCTGCCATTACCGCAAGCTGAAGGGGAGCTCACAATTGCCAAGTGCCGTAATAAGTGGTCAAACCAAACACCAAGGCCGCAAGTTGCAAGAGACGCAATTTGAGTTGCATGACGTGACGACTACATCTTGTCAGATTGATCTGACCACATGCTGAACGACAGAGACGACACACCATTACTGAGCATTTCTAAAACTCTATTTATTTATCTTTGTATTGGTGTAACGTTCTCTGCAGGGGAAACTTTACCTGTTTATCTGTGACTATTTTGGGACTTGTCTAGTTGGGACTAGATAAGTGGGACCCGGCTAGTTTGGGACTAGCTGGTAGAAAGCTTTGCTAGGATTGATAGTGAGAGGAAACACTGTGTGTGGGGTACTGAGAGTCTGGCGAGTGTAGAGACGTAGAGGGTGCTCTGAGCATGCTCTAACTTGTGACTTTGTACCTATTGCACTATTCAATCTAGTATTTGCTTTGGGGGCTGGAGTAGGTCGTTGGGACGACCGAACCAGGGTATATCTGTGCGTACTCTGTTATTGTCTATCTTTACTCTGGTTATTGCTTTAACTGCGTGTGATTTCTCGTGGGTTGCACGAGAATTTTTTATTAGCCTATTCACCCCCCAGGCTAGGATCCAGATCCAACATGGTGAAGTTAGTGTCTTGAATGGCATGGATACATTGAAATTGTGAGTGGATGATGTGTTGTGATCGAGGGCATGTCACATGAGTGCATGACCCTATGTCTGATGATGGGCAGATGAGGCGATATGTGCATACCCATGCCATCAAGACCCCTAACGTGTCACCTATGATGTTGACTAATAAATTTGAATAAATCTCAGTCCTCTCTAATGAGGGTGAATTAGTAAAGCCCGGGTTTTAGGTGGGATTTGCGTAAATTGTGGATATGAGGCCTAGACTGTGAAGTTGGGAGATGATTATGTGATGTGTGGAGTTACACACACTCGTCTTTACCGGGAGTGGAGGGGATTCTCATACCCACTCGCCTTTACCGGGAGTGGAGGTGTCAGGGGGTTGTAGAGCCTCATTCCTGCCAGGGACGAGGGAGCTGAGAGGCCCGGCGTACAGTGCCCGTGTCCACTGCGTCCTGTGCTTTATTCACCCCACATTTGGGGTGAAGTCCAGGTCCCGGTATCACACAGTTTACCCAAGTTCCAAATTAATTTAATTATAAAATAATTAGATAAGAATTTGGCATGGTATTCCTTCTGCTGGCAGCACTTTCCCTTCCCCTTGCCAGTTCCTAGTGACTCTGTGGCATGTCTCTGGCACTTGTACTTATTTTATTAGATATTGGTTGCTTAAATACTTGTGTTGTTGTTGTTATTATTGTTATTATTCGTGCTAACCCTTTTCTTGCAGTAACTCGACATGGACCGCAGGTATGATTCCTTTGGTTATCTATTTATAGATTCATGCTCTACTTCTCTTGTTTGCCTTGTGATTTGATAACCCTAAAACGGAGTTCCAAACCCAAGTTGGTTCCTACTGGAGCACGCATTGATGTGCTCCTCCCCATTTTTCAGGTAGCAGGGTTAGCTTGGTTGGAGGTGATTTGGAGCTGGGTTCATGAGTAGCACTGGATGTGAGCTGTCTGGTGGTGAGATATGGATGACTTGGGAGGTGGAGAATGATGGTGTATAGGTAGTGGTGTACCTGGGTTATGTATATAAATTGAAGTAGTTATATATATTTGTTACGTTGTTGTTGATCTTTGTATTCATGAGATCGTTTTGATGTTGTTGTGAAGCTTTACTTGTACTATCCCGGCATGTGCGCAGTGGCCTGCTTGTTCAGTTTCTCCTTTCTCGTTCTTTTCCTCTCTCATCACCCACACTCTTCAGAATACTTGGAAAGAAAATTAAATTAAGTATCGGGTATTCCGGGGAACGGGGTATGACAGTTTTTGGTGGCCCATGCAGGCCACCACACTGCGACGTGCGTAAGGATAGTACATGTGATGCTTCAGTATGTGATCGGGATACATTAGCCCTAAGGTGGGTAGTGTCTAGCCTTAGGTCAGAGTCCTAATGCCAAGAGCTCAAGGTATAGAGTTATCTGGGGGTCGTTTTAGACTCTTAGTTCGAGATCTGTTTATGAATACCAATATGGTATGGCTATTGACTTGTGAGGTTGTAAGACGTCCTTGTGTAAGACGTATAGTTAGATTCCTGTGCAAGTTACGTTAAATATACGTGTGTGGATCCTTAATGTAATGTATAACCTATTAAATATGTATATACTTATATATTAAGACGTGGGTGGCATCTAGATATGTATAGAGCATGTGGATTCATGTGTATCCCCCTTGTATCCTACATCGGTAGACGCGGGTATACTACTTGTGTAGTGTCACTGATGACGGAATTATTTAATTGAGTATTGGTTGACTAGGAAGATATCGATTGAACTATATAGTTGAATAACTATATGAGATGCATTGTTAGATGGGTGTATACGTGTGTGGTGTATACTATATGAGGTGTATACGTATGTGGTTAAATGAATATATGCTAGCATATGGTGATAGACGTATATGTCTATAATTCATATAGGGGCCCGAGAGATATATATTTGTGTCTGTATGACCCTTGAAGACATGTATGTATGTTGTGTGTGTGTACCTGACCCTTGTATGTGTGTTTGTATATCAGGCTGTAGGCATGTATGTCTGCCTAACTAGCCATATGTTACCTATCCTTGTATGCTTATGCCTTACATATGTGTAAACAGTATAACATGTAGGGGATGTGGTATAGGAGCCTGTCCGTGTGATACGGTTGCTACATAGCGAAGATTGGGTCTGTGGTGTACTTAGGTTGGTATGCCCTATGTGGCTTGGCCATATATGGTGTGTATATAGCGATATAGATAAGTAATGGACATATGGATAGTATGAGTAATGCTCCAAAGTGCTGAGAGTGGATGTATCCTAAGGAGGGTAGGAATGCTTTAGACCCGTCCACCCTAAGTTTAGGTACTTAGCTCTATATCGTGCCTAGTATGAGATAAGGATATAAGTGTGACGTATACCGTATGTAAGTGTGATAGATATGAGGAATTGATATTATACAGGGTGTGTATAAGTGGAATGGTTAAGGGTTTGCACGATTAAGTGGAGTTACGGTATATGTATATCTGTGTGTTTACGTTTACCCCGTAGAATGGTGTTTATATGACCCTATGGATGCATGTGTAGTGCGTGCACCCTTTCGGATATAGAGGCATAAGGAGGGATTGTGTATTGGTATATGACATACTTGTATGTATGTATGTTTGTTGTAGCAAGCATGGTGTGATTGTGTAAATGTGTTGCTATTATTGAATACATATTGATATCAGTTTTATGAGGGGTTATATGTGTATGTATGTGAATGATCCCTATTCTGATATGTGTGTATCAGTATATGAATGTGTACGTATATGGGATGTGACTATCTACTGAATGTGTATGAATGTTGAAATACACTTATTTGTGTATGTATTAGTGTGTTAGTAAAAGTGTAGGTATATTGGACGTTATGTATATAAGGGTATAGATAGCTACCGACTGCTGTTAGTGTAGTTTAAGTAGCTTGACTATATAGGTGTGTGATAACAGGATATGGCATGTGTGAATGGGTGTGTGTGCCCATAAATTGTGATGTATGTGCATGGTTGCATGGATCCTAATATGTATATATGTATGCATGTGTGTATACCTACTATTAGAATAATAATCTGGTGGGTATGAGCGAACGTGTAAATCGCTATGAAGGCATATATATATATATATATATATATATATATATATATATATATATATATATATATATATATATATATATATATATATATATATATATATATGAAGGTTAGTGAGAATCTTTATTAATCTAGCAAACATTTACATAGAATACACGTGTAGTATATGAATATAGCTGTAGGTATATAATGAGTGTGTATATAAGTATATGTGGAGTATTTATGTGAAGTATTGTTTGTTACCTATATGTGAATATGTATCATACTTGTATGAATGTGAAGTGTAGGGATGTGTTCATGTAGGTGTACTGTGCAGTAGGAATATATGTAATGTTGTGTATATTAGATGAATGAATACATATATGTATATATATTTATACGTATCTTGTTTGTCTACTTGCTGATCTATTCCATAGGGTTGTTTCTCTAGATGTATCTTAGTGTGCTTGGGATAAATGTATTCTTGTTTGTATACGTGAATATATAGGTCCGTACCAGAGCATGTGTGTATGTGCGTGAATGTGCAATGTAAATGTAGTTGTGATAGATATGAAATATAGGTGTACAAGTCGTAACCCGTTCCGACGGGCACGGTTCATTTAAGATTCCCCCCGCGAAATCTTTGTTCCCCGAAAAATTATTTCCACAGCCACAATTTAACAGAATAATAAATTAGCGTAAAAATATTCAGCGGTACGGACACCTTCGGCGCGGAACAACAAATTCAGCGTCGAACAACAAATTTGGCGCCGCGCCTTCTGCGTGGAACACCAAATTAGCGTAAAAAATCGGCGCGGGCGCAGAACAACAAACCTCAGCGTATTTTTACGCTAATTTGTTGTTCCGCTAAATCTTTCGCAAGGCACTTGTAATTTCAAAGTGTAGGTTCCCAAAGCACTTTCCCCCCCAAATTTAATCTCCACAATATTTCCCAAGGCACTTCTAATTTCAAAGTTTAGATTCCCAAGGCACTTTCCCCCCAAATTTAATCTCCACAATCTTTTCCAAGACACTTCAAATTTCAAAGTTTTGGTTTCCAAGACACTTTTCCCACCAAAATTTAAGTTTTTCCACTAAAATTTTCACAAAATCCAATCTCAACCGTTGATTTCCCAAGATCAAATCTCAGCCACTCTTTATCTTGTCCTAGTCAGCCCTAAAATTCAAAAAACGTTGTCAAATGTATAATAGATATATGTGTGATAAATGTAAGCGAATGAAACTGCTTGATATATGTGTATTGGACAGTGTGTGCTTGGTTGCACATTTATGTATATACGTGTGCATGGAAGTGTAGATGGATATTTATATTTATTTGTCTATTATGACAATATGTGTGCAGCAGATGCAAGGATAGTTACATATATATATGTATATATAGCATATGAAGGAAACGTACTATGGTTGTGCACTCTCGTGTGTATTATGTGTGGTATATGTACCTATCTGTGTGAGGCAGTAGGTGCACTGCTATGGATGTGATCTTATGTGTATACTTATTTATGGTTATAATTGTGAACCTTATGTGACTTAATCGTGCATGTGCTATTACGTGCACGTGAACGTATCTATGGATGTGACTAACTATTATGTGTATGTATGTATTTACATGCATATGAATGTGAGTAAGCCCATGTGACTAAGCATTGGGAGTATAGGGATCCAGGGTACATACAGAGTGACACCGTGATAGTGACCCTGTTTATCAAGCAATGGTGTGTAGATTAATGTGTATTGCTGGGTAACCGTGCATGGATGTAGACGTATATGTAAATATATAAAGAGATAGAATATAAATCGTTTATACTAGAGTGTATGGTGATGTATCTAAAGGCACACCATGTATGGATACGCTATGTATCGTGATGTGGATAAGGTGTGATGCCATATGCATATAGCTATGGGAAGTGATCTAAATATATGTAATAATATGTATGGAGACTTATTTATGGTGTGTGATGTATATGTTAAGGTGTGAGTATGTGTGCCTAGATGTTTATGTGAAATACATATACGTATGTATATGTAATGATGCATATAGTGATATGGATGTGCTACTAGATGAGTAATAGGATGTATCTGTGACTTGTGCGCGATGCGAATGTGTATGGATGATAGTGAAGTATATAGTGTATATAAGTGTGGGGTAGATATGTATTCTTGTTTGTACTTCATGGGTAGTAAGACCATCATACCTAGCTGACCTAGGTAAGGTTCACACCCTAGGAAGTCCGAGGACGGACTTTACTTTAAGGTGGGTAGGATGTCATGCCCCATTTTGCACTATACGTGTATTCTACTGAATACGCGTGGTATTTCTATCTACGGTGCATACGTAGGCATGAGATAAACGAAGATATTGATGTATGTGACGTAGTAAGAGGGGAATTAGGCCGTAATACGTTGCTAAGGGAAGAGAATGCGAAATGTGAAGGTGGGAGAAGTGCAAATGACGTCGTGAGTGTAAGACAACAGGAATGGGTTAGACGTGAGTGTGTGAAGCAGGTATGCATGCATGGATGTGCGGGGATGTGTGTGGGAAGAGCCATGCAAGTGTGAAAGGGGTTAGGGGTCAATGGCAAACCTCGTAAAATTTTAGAAAGGTCAGGGGCCAAACCGTCTTTTTGACTAAATTTGCTGTGCGTACATACTTAAGTGGTCGGTACCTAAAGTAATGGCAAACTTGTAAATACTTGGAACATGGGAGGGTATTTTGGTTATTTCCACATGGAATATTAACTTGGAATATTCCATTCTTAGAAGAGAAGAAAGGAATAAAGGGGGAATATTCCTTAGATTTTTCTTAACCCTTCTTAACTCTTCTTTCCTTTCTTTTCTACACTAATACCCATTCTCTCTCCCTTCTCCCCCTACCATGGCCGGCCTCCCCCATGCCATGGCCAATTCCTTCAACCAAGAAAAAAAAGAAAAATAAGAAGAAGAAGAAGAAGAAAAAGAAGAAGAGGAAGAGAAAGAGAAGGAGAAGAGAAATCAAGATGTGAGGTAGGATTCCAACTTGGTATTTGGAATTTAATTAGGGTTCTATTTTATTATGTTTCTACATCTTGTTTTATCAATATGGATTAGTAATAATCAAATTCATATGCCATGTTTTAATTTTCATGAATATTCCTTTGAAATTCTAATCAACATCACTTCCCTTGAAAAGCTGAAATTTTGTTGTGTGTTCATGCTTGGATACTGCTCACTGTGATTCGAATTAAGCTTCAAAAAAATATGAGCTTGTAGATATTGAAATCCTACCCCAAAATCATATAAATATTGATATATGTTCAATTCTGAAATTAGGAGTAAAAATTCATTGTTTGCGAGATGTCTGAAATTCTGTCAAGCTGTACACTGTTTAGTAAATCATATAAATATTCATATATCAAAATCATATAAATATTGATATATGTTCAATTCTGAAATTAGGAGTAAAAATTCATTGTTTGCGAGATGTCGAAATTCTGTCAAGCTGCACACTGTTTAGTAAAATGAGGATTACTACCTGCACACTCCATAGATTTTGTTGATCTTGGTCTTGTTGGAAACTTAACATGGGTTTTTAAAAGTTTATCAGAGTGCTTGTATGTCGAATTTCTGGCTAGAACATGCTCAAAATTGGCTTTGAACACAGGCTCTGACATCTGTCTGAAAAACAGATTTGATACACTTCACCAAATAATTCACCATAAATCCATAACTTAATATTTTTGTCTGAAATTTTGTCTGTAAGTCCAAGACACCCATATCTACAAATGTTTAGTTTTAAGTTTTTCCAAATTCCAACTGAAATTGCCTCCAAAACTACCCTCAATCTGACTGTTCTGCAATTTCAGCAAGCTGAATTCATTAAGTAGTGTTCTTCTTCATTAATTGTGGATAATTAGCCATCATTATTCTTGCTTATTATGATTGTGTAATGGAATGCATATTCATGTTCTTGGCACATGTAAATTATAGTGTGTTATTTTGATATGAATGACATCCGCTATGTGTTCGATGAAATGCCTCAACGAAGGCAATATCTGAAAATTTGAGTAACGTGCATATGTTAGTGTTGGCCTTGAGCCACGGTGATGATTGGTGAAGTTAGTGGCTTGAATGGCATGGATACATTGAAATTGTGAGTGGATGATGTGTTGTGATAGAGGGCATGTCACGTGAGTGCATGACCCTATGTCTGATGATGGGCAGATGAGGCGATATGTGCATACCCATGCCATCAAGACCCCTAACGTGTCACCTATGATGTTGACTAATAAAATTGAATAAATCTCAGTCCTCTCTAATGAGGGTGAATTAGTAAAGCCCGGGTTTTAGGTGGGATTTGAGTAAATTGTGGATATGAGGCCTGGACTGTGAAGTTGGGAGATAATTATGTGATGTGTGGAGTTACACACACTCGCCTTTACCGGGAGTGGAGGGGATTCTCATACCCACTCGCCTTTACCGGGAGTGGAGGTGTCAGGGGGTTGTAGAGCCTCACTCCTGCCAGGGACGGGGGAGCTGAGAGGCCCGGCGTACAGTGCCCGTGTCCACTGCGTCCTGTGCTATATTCACCCCACATTTGGGGTGAAGTCCAGGTCCTGGTATCACACAGTTTACCCAAGTTCCAAATTAATTTAATTATAAAATAATAAGATAAGAATTTGGCATGTTACTCCTTCTGCTGGCAGCACTTTCCCTTCCCCTTGCCAGTTCATAGTGACTCTGTGGCATGTCTCTGGCACTTGTACTTATTTTATTAGATATTGGTTGCTTAAATACTTGTGTTGTTATTATTATTATTATTATTATTCGTGCTAACCATTTTCTTGCAGTAACTCGACATGGACCGCAGGTATGATTCCTTTGGTTATCTATTTATAGATTCATGCTCTACTTCTCTTGTTTGCCTTGTGATTTGATAACCCTAAAACGGAGTTCCAAACCCAAGTTGGTTCCTACTGGGGCACGCAGTCATTTCTCCCAGTGAACTTGTCCTTCTTGACTGATGTGGTAGAAGGCGCTATCTCGACTTCTTACTTCTCACTCACCAATGCTCTGATACCACTTTTTGGGAATTAACCAACACGCTATCCCAAAACCAATGTGTGCACATTGGATAATTAATAATAACATATCTCCAACTTCAAACAAACCCATCCCACGATTCTAACTGGGTTTGTTTGAAGTTGGAGATATGTTATTAGTAATTATCCAATGTGCACACATAGGTTTTGGGATAGCGTGTTGGTTAATTCCCAAAAAGTGGTAGCAGAGCATTGGTGAGTGAGAAGTAAGAAGTCGAGATATCGCCTTCTACCACATCAGTCAAGAAGGACAAGTTCACTAGGAGAAATGACTTCATTCTTGGGAGATTAAAGATGACGGCTTTTCTAATGAGAGACATATGCTACCAGATTGTCTTTGAGAAAGACAATCTTGATAAGGATGTCACGGAGGCACAGAAATCTATGGCACAAGCGGCTAGATCATATGAGTTAGAAGGGATTGCAAGTCTGCGCTTAAGAAGTCGCTAATTCCCTTCGTCTGTTTTGTCTTGGTTAGCCATGAGCCGATCAAAGAAAACCGCCAACTTTGCAATCGACTCACCATTCTCCGTTAGGGTTCTTTTTACCTTTACGATCTCTCCATTACTCTTCTCCTCCCCCGCTTCGCCCCGACCTTTAGCCCTTGTTGATGCCGCCATGGATCGAATGCTCTAATACCAAATTGATAGGTTTGAAAGCAGATCTGAACTTTTATTGAAGAAAACACGATAAAAATGATAACTTTGGTTACAATTCTAAGGGCAACCACCCTCCCAAGACGCTGTTAAGAGGACGTCCGCACGCTTCGCTAAGTTGAACACTCAAATCTGAATTTTTGCTATCCCATATAATCCCATATGTTTTATTTGTATTCTGTATGGGTTGTTTTTATCTCCAACCTAATCCATCAGTCGGATCGAATTTTAGGCATCATTTCCCTTCTATTTTCAAGACGAAGATGGCGATCTTCGGGTTCCAACTGACATTTTTATAGATTTCTTAAGTACGAGGCAATTTTTCTACATTTTAAGGAAGATATGAATTGATATTTTTTTGGCCTACAGATTTCTGTGCCTCCGTGACATCCTTGTTAAGATTGTCTTTCTCAAAGACAATTTGGTAGCATATGTCTCTCATTAGAAAAGCCGTCATCTTTAATCTCCCAAGAATGAAGTCATTTCTCCCAGTGAACTTGTCCTTCTTGACTGATGTGGTAGAAGGCGCTATCTCGATTTCTTACTTCTCACTCACCAATGCTCTGATACCACCTTTTGGGAATTAACCAACACGCTATCCCAAAACCAATGTGTGCACATTGGATAATTAATAATAACAAATCTCCAACTTCAAACAAACCCAGTGACGTGCTCCTCCCCATTTTTCAGGTAGCAGGGTTAGCTTGGTTGGAGGTGATCTGGAGCTGGGCTCAGGAGTAGCACTAGATGTGAGCTGTGTGGTGGTGAGATATGGATGTCTTGGGAGGTGGAGAATGATGGTGTATAGGTAGTGGTGTACCTGGGTTATGTATATAAATTGAAGTTGTTATATATATATGTTACGTTGTTGTTGATCTATGTATTCATGAGATCGTTTTGATGTTATTGTGAAGCTTTACTTGTACTATCCCAGCATGTGCGCAATGGCCTGCTTGTTCAGTTTCTCCTTTCTCGTTCTTTTCCTCTCTCATCACCCCCACTCTTCAGAATACTTGGAAAAAAAATTAAATTAAGTATCGGGTATTCCGGGGAACGGGTCATGACAGTAGAGCTCAAGTGCCATTGACTGGTGATAATCTGTTTGAAAAGGTAAAGAACTTAAGTAATAATTTTGGTAAGCCATTTGCAAGGGAACTTGTCATCAATGGGGGGAAGAAAAACTCTATTTTCTTTGAATTACCATATTGGAAGTCATTGTACGTAAGACATTTCCTTGATGTGATACATATTGAAAAGAATGTTTTTGAAAGTGTTATCGATACATTGCTTAATGTGCCAGGAAAGAGTAAAAATGAGATAAATGCAATGTTGGGCATGGTAAGTATGGGAATGAGGAGAGAATTGGGACCCATAAAGAAGGGAAAGCGTAAATATCTACCTCCTACAACTCATACTCTATCTAGAAAAGAAAAAAAAGTTTTTCGTAAGTTTCTCGATGGAGTTAAAATTCCAGAGGGATACTCATCAAACATTAGAAGCCTCGTATCTATGAAAGATCTCAAGTTAAAAGGTCTAAAATCTCATGATTGTCATGTTTTGATGGAGCATTTACTACCAGTGGGTATACGTACCATTTTGCCAAAAAAGGTGAGGGTGACCATCACAAAACTATGTTTCTTCTTCAGGGCAATTTGCAGTAAAGTAATTGATTCTGGAATGTTACCGGCATTGCAAAAAGAAATTATTGTCACATTGTGTGATCTTGAGATGTATTTACTACCATCCTTCTTTGACATAATGGTTCATCTGACTGTTCACCTGGTTAGAGAGACACAATTGTGTGGGCCAGCCTATATGAGATGGATGTACCCGATCAAACGCTATATGAAGATATTGAAAGGGTAAGTGAAAAACCGCAGTCGACCAGAAGGTTGTATGGTTGAGCGATACATAGTTAAAGAAGCTGTTGAGTTTTGTACCGGCCTAAGCAATGTTGATTCCATATGGCTTCAAAGGTCTCGTCACACAGGAAGAACAACAGGGGAATGGATTAAGGGAGGTGATGTAGTGATCATATCAAGGACAGAGTGGGAGCAAGCACATTTATATGTTCTGCGCAATGACGTTGAAGTTGAGCCATAGGCTAAAAGACACAAGGAACTACTTCGAAATTCAAACACAAATAGTAATGTGAATTGGATAAGAAGAGAACACAATCGGTCTTTTATAACATGGCTGAAAGAACAAGTCTTTGCAGAGTTGGCTATAAATAGAGCTTCAATTTCAGATAGATTGAGATGGTTAGCAAATGGTCCAAGTGTACACATTTTTTCTCACACTGGTTTCCTAATTAACATGTATACATTCTACACTAAAGACCATGATGATCAAAGTACAATGCAAAACAGTGGTGTGACTCTTGTAGCTAAATTTATGCACATCTCAAGTACAAAAGGCTGAAATCCTATATATGCAAATATGTCATACTTTAGTGTTATTGAACGCATATGGGAGTTGGATTATAGCTTGTTTCGATTGGCCGTGTTTGGTTGTAAGTGGGCAGACAACAATAAGGGGGTTCAAATTGATGAGTTAGGGTTCATGCAGGTGGATCTCAATAGGGAGGGGTACAAGGACGAGCCTTTTATTTTAGCATCACAAGCTCAACAAGTATTCTATGTCACAGATCCCACTGATGCGAAGTGGTCCATTGTGTTGCTGAATAACAAATTAAATGACTTTCGTATCCAAGGTTATGAAGATATCAATACGGAGGATGATCCTTTTTTAGGGACATCATAATCACTTGATATTGATCCTACTATAGATGATGGTTTCTTTATGAGAGATGATCATGATGAGAGGCTTTGGGTCAATCCGTCATTTCATGTCATGAAACGACAAACAAGTATTAATCCAACAAGGAAAAGGAAAAGATTAACCTAATTAAGTGCATACGACTTTTTCTAGTGAGTGGTATTATGTATAGTGATCTTAATTCATTTTTCTTGCATCTTTTCCTGTGAACTAACAATTTACTTTTGTTCTGTTTTGTTATAGATACATCTAGTGATGACAACTGTGTTCCCCTTGATGGTGGTGCTCCTAATATTCAGGAAAATGTTATTAAACGTGGAGTGACCGCTATGGAGAGAGTTATTCGTGCACGAAATAAGGGGATATCATTTAAGGTATTATACTTACAAAAATTTATTCTTTAACTATATTAATTTTTATCAACATATATTCATTTTCTTATTCTATCATTGTTATTTGGTTGGATGGAATGATAGGGGTCAACCAATTGATCCTAACAGTGTTACATTTGTGAGTTATATTGGGGCCATTACCCGACAGATGGTGCCAATAACATGTGATAATTGGAAATCACCGGCTTTAAATGTAGTGAAAGAAAACATTTGGAAGGATATACAGGTAATATACATACTCTCATCTTTTTTAATTCTTATACAAAGATACTAACACAATTGAGCACATTTTTGTAGACATCTTTCGTAGTTGATGATTGTCATCAGAAATACATTCTTAAAGAAGCAGGCAAACTTTGTAGAAATTTCAGACCAACTTAACAAAGAATCATGTTAATGATGAACGTGGTAGTGTTATTGAGCATCCTCCACATGAGCATCCATTCATATCTGAAGATCAATGGAGAGCGTTTGTTGCTAAATGTCAGTGCGATGAATTTAAGGTAATGTTACTCATTTGAGGAATCTAAATTAACATATTACTTTGTATTAATATTGTTGCTTTGTGCCTAAACAGATGCGAAGCACTCAAAATCGACAAAGAGCATTAAATCATATGTACCCATCACAAAAGGACGTATGGGTTATGCACGCCTTGAGCAAAAGATGGTAAGTATGCAAAGATATAACGTACAAGATGTTAGAAATGATTTTCAATCAGTTTATTAATTGTATTAATTTTCTGAATGTACAGTTAAAGGATTCAGGATCAAATGACACATATATACCCCGTTATGATTTGTGGAAGGGTGCTCGTGTAAATAAGTTAGGAGTGGTTGATAATGAAAACATTCAGCAAGTGTGTGACAAAATGGAAAGTATGATTTTCTTTTACTCTTGTTCTTTTGTTCTTTTTTTATTTTAGCACTAATGATGTATATGTTACCTTTTAAATTTATGTTCCAGGAGGCCATATCACAAACTATTTCACAAGAGCAATTACAGGACTCACAGGATATACTTTCTCGAGTCTTAAATGTCCCAGAGTATCCTGGATGTGTTAGAGGTTATGGATTTGGGCCGTCAGTAAAAGATTGTTTCTCAAGTGAAAAGCGCAAAAGAAATAATGATAACGCAGACTTGAAAGAAACAGTGTCATTGCTCTTAGAGAAGATGAAAGAATTGGAGATTAAGGTTCATACCAAAGAATTAGATACAATCAGCAAAAGTGGTAGTTGCACGCTTCTTTCTTGTAATATTCCTGAAGTAAGTATTTTTCATATCAAATTATTACATTTACAAATAATTGATTCAATATTTTATTAGCAAAATATATTCCTGTATGATTAATAACATTAATTAATGTTTTCTTTATGAAAATGTTGTTTTAGGACATCTCATCATGCAGTTTCTATTTATTGTCCCCAACACATCATATAGTTGGGAAAGGAAAGGTCTTCAATCGTTTTGATGATAGAAAATTACACAATATATCATTTCCCATGAATTATGTGATGATTGAACATGTGATAGAGTCAGATGCACCACTACTAGTACCTATAGAGGATGCATAAGTCTTGGTAATAAGTGATGTGATTGGTACTTTTGTTGCATGGCCAACCAACCTTATTGATTTGGTCTCTACAGTAAGACTTCTTATAGTATACATTAGATTCTTATATTGTTGTTTCTTTATTTTCTAACTAAATGATTCACTTAAATGCTTTTCCATACAGGTGCCCATAAAATCTAACGATAAAGATTCGGTTAAAACAATGGAGTCAGATACTCTTAAATAGAAACACGAAAAAGTTAAGTCAAAACACCAGGAGCTCTCCCCTGCTGTTGGTGCAAATACTAAAAAGAAAACAGAAAAAGTAGAGTCAAAACAGCAGGAGCCCTCTCCCGCAGTTGCTGCAAATAATCTCTCTATGTATTGCAGTTTTATTCAGATATATACTACGCAAAAGCTTCAAGGTGGTGCGCTGTTACAAATAGATTTAGAGAGAGAAATTTTTGGTATATCATATATAGAGTTAATTAGTCAACAAATTGTCAATGAACTTCTTCAACATGAATGGTTGGATTGTCCGATAATCTATGTATACATAAGGCAAAGTAAACAATCTTTAGAATTTCTTTTCAAATAAACGTTGATATTGATAACTTATTTTTAATCGTTATTTAAGGTACTTGTACTATGAGTTGGTTCTCAATAGACAAAACACAAGGAGATTCTCATTCTTATGCCCACATAATACATTTTCTTTAGTGGATGTGCCAACGAAGTATATAGCCGATATGCTTATTGAATATAATATGCCAGGGAAGTTATTCTTGACACTATATAATACAGGGTACATATCTTTTTTAATATATTTTATTTACTTTAATGAATTCCTAAGAATGTAGTTACTTAGAATTTGCTAACTACTTTTGTAGGGGTCATTGGGTGTTGTTAGTCATCAATGCCACATCAGAGATAATATATTATTTGGATTCCTTGCATCATGATCCAAAATATAATCGAAACATGAAGGATACATTCGACAAGTAAGTTAAATGTGTTTATGTCAATATATAAATATGATATATGTTGAATATAATGAGTTGACTAAATTTATTTTATTTTGTTAGAGCTTTGTGCATTTACAGTGCTTATAAGGAAACCAGGGTCACGAAATCTAGATCAAACAAAACCACGTGGATCCATATAAATGTATGTACAACGCTCTCTTCTAATTTAATTTGTTGCTCTAGATCAAACAAGGATAGTACACCATTCATTTAATCTTTCATTTTTGAATTTTTATAGTGCCCCCTTTAGACCAATACAATTGATTGTGGTTATTATGTTATGAGATTCATGAAAGAAATCCTTTCACAAAATGAAAACATTATCCTAGATACTGTATGTAGTTTTAGTTTTAATTTATATTTGTCGTATTTTTTTATTTTGACATATGTTTGATTATAACATATATTTGCTTTGATATTCTATTTTGTAGTACTTTCCTGACTACAAATGTGCTACTTACTCTCCTGATCAACTAGCCGAAGTCAAGGATGATTGGTATCGTTATGTGGTTCAGAATTATGTCCCTTAGTAAAGATCTCAAACCTAAAGGTCGGTAATCAGTGAAAATTTGTTTTTTAACTCAATTGTAGCGATCATGATCATTAAACCTATATGGCATTTATGTTAATTGAGCTTGTCGAAGCTATCACATTAAATGACTCCTTATGATTATTAATGTTTTAAATTGGTATTTATGCAACATTCATGGCAGGTGTGATACTCAAGTTCTACATGAATTTTCATATATTTTTACACCACACATTGTAGACGTGTACTAACGAAGCAATCACGATGAACCTGGCGATCTTTATTTGAAGATAGCCCTGACTACTGTTTTTAGTTTGAGACCTTGAGTTGCTTATGAATATTAATGTTAGGAAAATCATGGTAGGAAAATCTGATATTATCAATATCAACCTCAAGAATTCTTTACTGTCAGCCAAAACAAAAAAAATATTGATGTCAACACTACATTATCCTAAATTTAACAATAGTGATGTGAACCCTCAGTCTTAAAATTGTTTGTTTCATGCCTTCCAAAAAGAGCGAACAAATATTTCCCCAAGTGACATCATATTCACAAGTAAAGTCTTTTGTCATGCAAAAAAATTCTTACCACCTAAAATGCATATTGCCCCCAGGAGGAGTTAGAAGAGATTAAGAAAATAGAGAGAGTATCCGCTGCAATGCAAGAGTATGTACATGAAAATAAGCCCTCGTTTGGTTGATACAAAAATACATGCATCGATGTATTCTTAATGATGATGTGTTGTTTCATCATATTGCTGCAAAAAGTGGAAAGCAAGCCAGATCATATTCTTCCCATGTAATTACCCACTCGTTGGTATCATTTCAGCCATCAATATTATCACCATCTCTTCATCACTCTTTCGTTTCTGCATTGTCAGAATAAATGGGCCTATAAATTCATCCTAGGACTGGTGGTTCGAGGGGCCCCAAGACATGCATGGATGCAAATGCTGGATCCTGTGACTTGATGAGAGCTAAGCCATGGAAGAGAAGCTAACCATTTGCTGTTATCTGTTAACATGATTACCTTCACGATGTACCAAAAGTTAATTGATAATAAAAAATTATTTTTGGAAACAGAATTCTTTTGAGATATGGCAATACACCAGAATTCATATATGTATAATCTATGCTCATTTTTCATGCATTTTCAGTGATCTCTATGATTTCCTGGGTGCCTAATGAAATTGTGCTTGATTGGTGAATAGATGGTGCTCTTCTTTTTGATATGAACCGTGTCCTGTGGCCTGGTGGTTTCTTCGTGTGGTCAGCTACAGACGACACTGAAGGAAGATGTCGAGATCTGGAAAGTTGAGTTTTCTTTTTCGTGTGATATGTATGGTTTCGTTCGTGAATTGCAATTAGACCTGGCTAGTGACTTGATATTTGAATTAATAATAAGTGTATACGTAGTAGTTGCACCCACCTCTGTTGGCTCAGGGTTGAGAAGTGCTAGTTCCAGCTTAGATGAGGTTCTGCTGAATTTGTCTTATCTTGTCTTGTCTTGAGCACTTAGGGTGGGGTTGGGTGAACGGCCACCAGATAGAGGGTTTGGCCACTCTCTACACTGCAGGCATGCACTCTCTTTGGTATAACACAAACGTCTTGTCTTGTTTGTCCTATCCCGTCTAGCTTAGTCCCGTAGCCGGTAGCATACGCTACAGTTACTACCTGTCACGTTTTACTTTCCTGCACCGCTTTACTTCTTGCATAGTATAACTGTCATGTCATCACAACAACATGTTAATCAACCAGTAACATGTTGCTCTTAAATTACTTTACACTTGCAGTAGAGTCTCTCACATCTACCTTGTAGACTTTACCTGACGTATAGTTCCTTTTCTCTTCGGTGCTGTACGTCAGGTGTTGAGCTAGAGTACGTGGACGAGCCAGTGCCAGAGGACTTGGAGCAGGAGTACGTTGTTGATCAGGCGTACGACCCGAGTGAGGACCAGTCTTAGGGGTTCCTTAGTTGTTGACCTTGGGGCTTCCGTTGTTTGTAGTTTGGGTGCGTAGCACTCTTTACCTTCTGTTTTAGGTGGGGTGCGTAGCACCATTAGTTTTCTTTTCTGTTGTTGTAGCCGTGCTGGGCATCTGTTTAGACTTCTGTACTTTCTGGATATCCTTTGAATAAAATGAATGCATTTCCCTTTCTGTACTTTTGTTGTTCCGTATATTTTATATGCAGGGACCTGTTTAATGATTTGGTGTACATCACAGAAGCTTAGTGGATCCGAGCTTCGCAGTTTCGACCCATGCGGACCTTGCCACGTTTCGCTTCCATCGTTTTGAAAAGCGGGGCGTGACAGGTGTCATTTAGATATCTGATATAGCCTCGGGCCAAGACCCATTGAAAAGTCTTTGGTAGGGTGACACTTGAAGCTTGCAAGGAGAGTAATGACCAAGATAAGATTCGTCTCTCCCTGTCAAGGGGATTTAGTGTCACACATGTTAGTTCGATCTTTAGTAAAAATTCTGGCCAGAGTATGTTGGAAGAAGTCCAACATTGTTTGACTAAAGATCGATAGAGACTAACCGGCAACGAGTTATTGGGGTTGACAGCTAACCATACTCTAGGCTTTACTCAGTGGCATAGTTTTAACGAATGGACTTAAGCTGCGATTTTCATCACGGACACAGTCAGGGTGGTCCCAACAATGCTCATGTCGATGAGTTTACCACATAATTATGATACCGAAATAGGGACGTCACCTGCTGCTCGTGATCTCTGCCGTCTGGGGTTTCGAGCCCCACCTGTAGTAGGGTCAGGCTGTAGTGTCTCTCACAGAGTAAGAACTTTGTCAAGTAATAGGTAGAATTAAGGGAGATAATACATAGGATGTATAGGAATTTATAGTGTCGCAAATAGTTTGCGATATAAACTTTAGAATATTAAGAATGTAGGAAATTGCATATGTTGCAAAAGGTTTTGAATATGTCGTAAAGTATTTACGAGCATATTTTATATAGAATGGACACATGAGATGTGTACCTGGATGACGGGAACATCCCGATCTAAACCCATGTTCGAATGGCGTCCAAAACAGACTCCAAACGCAAACGATAGATCAAAACATCGCAAATATCCCTTTTTGAACATTGTGGGTTGGCGCCCGTGCCCACAAAGCGGGGCCCCACCCATGTGCACGCAGGTTCGTGCACAGCACGCACTCGTTGGGCGCATGCCTTGCATGCACCAGTGGCGACAATGCGTGGGGCCTATGCGGTGGCCCCACATAGGGTTTTGAACACTTAAAGTTTTGGCGGCTGAGTTTTGCAAAAATGCATGGTTTTGGGCTATCTTTGGATGAACGTTTGAGGGGTCAAACGGAGTCGAAATGGAGCATCGTTTTTCCCTATGCGTTCACCATTCAACCCTCTTCGTAATAATGTATGACATCATTCTTGGAGCTCAACGGTGAGAGAGGAAAAATTTATTGAAGTTTGGCCTTCGTAAAGGTTAAACTTAAAGTTAATTTTCTCCTCCAAACCTTTAGTTCTACATCGGTAAGAAAGGGGAGGGGTCAGCCACCTATCTAAATAAGGGCCAACCCCTCCTTGAAACTAGCACCAAGCTCCAGATCTGAGTAGCACCATTAAACGTGAGCAAGCTCGGATCTGAGCTTAAGAAAATATTTCCTCTTTCTCCCTAATTCTTCCTTGCTCCTGATCGGGCTTTAGCAAAGATACGAAGGAGTTCGGATTGGATCCGAAGTCTTGACGGAGGATCCACTCAAGGTGAAACTTTCTTTGGCGCGTTGTTGACTCGGAGACAAGGGTGTTGCTCGTCTCGGGATGCGATTTGGTTTGGGATGCAGTTTGGTTTGGGACATGGTTTGGCTCGGGACGCGGTTCATCTCGGGAGAAGCGGAGTGGGGCATCACTTCGGAAATAAAGAAATGTTGCTGAAAAAGACGCTTCGTATTCTACGGAAACAAAGTGAAATGTATGTAGTTTAATTTACATGTGTTTATGATTGCAATAATTAGATAGATCTATCCTTAGGGGTTGGTCAGACCCAAGCCCGAAATAGTAGAGATTCTGGCTAAAGGTAAACTCTTTAGGGCTAGACTTAAAATGGTTTTAAGTTGGGTTTCCGCTGCCTTTTATGCTTTCGTCGTCCGTCCGACTTAGCCAGACGTCGATTTTATAGCCCTAAGGTCCGCAAAACGCTTCATTGGTTTCGCCTAGTCTACTTGATCTATGTTTTGCAATTATAAAGTGTATATGATACTGCATGTTTCTCCATGAGATGGAGGTTTTTTAAGATATTAAAATTGTCATTCCATGTGATGTTTTTTATTCTCGAAAAATTGTTTTTTGAAAATTAGATCTAATTTTAAAAATTTAGATCTTGATAATTATATGATAATTATTAATTTAACTTTAATTTATGAGATACATCTTTTAAGTTGCAAGCTAATTTTATGAGATAATTTTAGTTGATCTGTTATCATGCTAAAATGTTTAGTTGATATTTTTTAATGATTATATTATTCCTTGTTAATTATGTGATAATACAAGAAAAACTTTTAGGATAGTCATGAAAAGTTTTCAGATAATTATAATATAATTTTTATGGACATGCTATGATTTAAAAATTGTTGCAACATATTAAACTCATAATACTTGATTAGGATAGCCCTCCCATATAATTATTATTTTAATTGTGCTAATAATTATTTTGAAAAAGGGTATGATTTAAATTGTTGCAACTTGAATTTTAAATCACTAATACATGATTCGGATGGCACCCTAAAAATTCTTATAGTTGATAAGGACTTTAATAAAAGTTATTAACCCATCCTAATAATTTTGAATTTTAGGATTCAACTAGTTGATAGGATTAACTAGTTTTAAGAAAGACATTTCAAGTCGATGTCACACATATGAATAAGTAGTATCCTTAAAGAATCATGATCCGGTCTAGTGTTTTTTGACTAGTGTTGCGGATCACCCTAGCTCGACTGGGGATAGTGATCCTGACATAGCCCAATCTTTGGTCATGTTCCGCTGGACCAAGGATGCGAATTATGATTATGTGAAACAATCGATTACATCTAGTTAAATACGTTAAAAATCTTCTTCAAGATTAGCCGTATCCATCATTGGTTTTGGATTAGGGGACTAAAAGATGCCTGTCGTGGTTATTGAGTCTCCTTAAGATATGACATGGTCTCTTTTAGAAACTGGCTCCATCATACATCTGATGTAGTCTGGTATTAACCCAAACCGCTGCGTCGGGTCTCCTCGAGTATCGGTGTAGTTAATATTAGACATGAAAACAAGGGTTCGACTTGACTAGTCATTATGGTTTGTTGAGTCTCCTTAAGATCATATGTGACTAGGGTAAAAACCAATAGGATGTCACATGTGATGTGATTGATATTGAGTTTTGTTGTGTCTATATTTTCCATATTTTTACCATGCATTCCCATGTCGTTTCGATAGCCCGAATCCATATTTTCGTATTATATCGCGCTTTTCTCGATATTCTTAATTCTTTCGATGTTTTATGTGTTTTAAGGGAATTCGGTGTGATTTGGAGCGATATGGGGTTCTGGACACAACATCGACGTCAAAGCTCGCTTCGCCTTGCCACGACGACCCAAGGGGGCCAAAGAAGCAAGGGAGAGGAGTAGAAGAAGAGAGGAGACGTGAAGAGAAGAATGGAGATAGAAGGAGAAACTTGGGGATTCTTGCCAGATCTCTCTGCCGATCGCATGATGCGCTCGGTCGAGCTGTAACATGCCAAGGAGCAGCCAAGTCCTCCTTCGGGGTGCTCGGCCGAGCGACAAGCTCGCTCGGTCGAGCGACCAGCCCGCTCGCCTGAGCTAGCCGTCAGAGGAGCCCAATAAAGGAAGGACTCGAGCTCTGAAATCTTGGAGCTTAATTTTCTCTACCGAGCGACATGACGCTCGGGCAAGCGACTCAACTCGCTCGACCGAGCGGGCCCCTTCTCGAGCACCAAGCGTAGCAATACACAAGGCACCGCTCGGTCGAGCGAGCACTGTGCTCAGCCGAGCGGTAGGTCGGCACACTCCTATTTGACTTGAATTAATAGGTTTCGGGTTGGTTTTCTTGTAAAACCCAAACCCAAACCGTTTTGTATAAATAGTAACACATTTTTAGAATATGTTAAGCTTTAATTTTCTATATAAAAATCCTTAGAGCTATTTTGGGAGCTCACTTTTGGTAAACTCTTTTGCTATCTAATTCTTTGTTTGTGGTTGGATTTCCTTGATTTCTTTACAATGCTCTTATTTCTCTTGCTCTCTCTATTGAAATTAATTTCATGTAATTTGAACGGTTGGATAGGCCTATCTCTATTTCTATCGTATTTAGAGCTTTTGCCATGCTAGAGTAGTGTGTATCTAGGTCTTAGGGACAATCTCTAGGATCCTAGGGATCGGATGTTAGGTTAGATCCCAGTTGGATCAATCTAGGGTTGCCCTATGGAGGTTTGAACAAGGGTTTTAGGGGATTGGCCTTAGGTTCGGGGTATCGTGAAGGTGGCTCCGTATCCTGGGGAGAATCCCCACGAATCCGATTTAGGCTTAGCGATCGTTCTCTGGGCCTCGTGATTACGAGAGTGATGCAAGAGCTGGGGAGACCGCTAATCTCCAATCCGCTAGTCGATGACTGCAAGAGCACGTCGAATGCTAGAACCAACCATAGGATAGCGTCGCACTCCATAGATCACGAGAGTAGATGCAGATTTGCAAGGTAGGACCAAGTGTCAAGCTTAATGCATGCATTCCCGTGTGAAGCCGACTGCGAGAGCACAGTTTCGCATAGGGATGTGTTAGAAGAGTAGGAACAATGAAAGTTAAGTACTCGTTCTCATATGCGGATGTGACACTCCTACCCTAATCCATCATTCGACGTAGGGCCATTTGACCGGGCATCCGTGACCGAAGGGCCCAGCGGGAAATTCGGAAAGACCTAGACGTTTAATTTCTAGTTAACTCTCGATTTCCACAATCAACCAATCAATCACTCATGACAACCCCCGACCACATACTCTCCTCCTTCCATATAAAGCTAAGCGTTAAATGATCTCCTCCTTGAGTTCGACAATCTTTCTGTACTATAGCGCACCGTGCACTTGCGGTGATTCGCGTCCTCGTGGTGCAAACCCGGGGACCGAACAAGTTTTTGGCGCAGTTACCGGGGAGGCAACAGTTTGCTTTAGCTTTTGATTGGAGAGTATTGGTTCCATCCACACTTATCATCCCACCACTTATTTTTATTTTTATTTTTATTTTTTTGTTTTGGTCTTTTATTACTATCTTTTCTCTTTCTACTAACGAGTTCCACGATTTTCTTGAGTGCTTCTTCTCTGCGTGCTAACATCCCTCCTCAGATTACCCTCGTTCGAGCGTCTTATATCTAGAGGACTCCAATGTCTCAATATGCCTTAGACAGGATGTTGGACTATGAGAGATCTACCGGCTATTGGGTCATGAAAGCCATTCACGAAGCAGAATTTGAAGTCTTGAACTACATCAATAAACAAATCCACTCAGTGCTCTCGAGGACGATGTAGACATTAGCATCGAAGGGGACACACTCTCATTCTGCATCAGGGATGTCCCACAGGCCAACTCCTGCAAAACACCAAACGAGGTATCCCTCCTAACTTCTTTGGATAACATTGTGGATCATGCCAGGTGCACCGAGCTAGTATTCATCTCGTCAGCAGATCCATTCGCACAGCACCTCTCAGAGTTCATGACGGAATATTACGCTAATGCCAACAACGTCCCGAAAGGAATACGCATACGAATTGATGCTCATGGCATGTATTTCTTCCCCTCTGAAGTCCCATTCGAGGAGATAATCACACGACTCATCTCAGAGGGGCGAATAAACCCCAGATATACAAGTCCCCTAAAGGCTGGCGACGATGCGTTTAGGATAATTTCCAAGGAAGTGCGTGGTCAGACGATGATGCCCCCCATGTCGACAAGCAAGCCATGGGGGATCCTGGGAACTACGAAGGAAAGGAAGAGAAATCTGATGATATCTTTTATGAGACACACTCATCGTCCAGCTCAGACTCAAGCTATGACACGACGTCAGATGGCTCTGTTCCAGAGGAACCAGCACATGAGGAAGAGACATTCCAGTCGTAGGCGAGCACGGCAGGGATACAGCACCCCCTGAGGTAGAACTTAAACCCCTTCCTGTCAATCTTAATTATGCATTTTTGGGCGATAATCGCATGCATCCCGTTATAGTCAACGCTTCCCTCACCGAACCTCATTTCGGGGATCTTCTAAAGGTTCTCCAGGAGCATAGAGATGTTATAGTATATAGTATCATCGACCTGAAGGGTTTTAGCCCTGGGCTATGTGAGCATAGGATCCACCTAGAAGATAGCAACACAACCTCCATAGAACATCAAAGATGCTTAAACCCTAACATGAAAGAGGTTGTTAAGAAGAAAGTCCTGAAACTTCTCGAAGCCGACATTATCTACCCCATCTCTGATAGCAAGTGGGTCAGTCCTGTCCATGTCATGCCTAAGAAGGGAGGCATGACCGTCATAAGAAATGAAAAAAATGAATCGATACCAACTAGGACCGTCACGGGCTGGCGGATGTGTATAGACTATAGAAACTTAATAAGGCCGCCCGAAAGGACCACTTTCCCCTTCCATTCATCGACCAGATGCTTAAGCGTCTTGCCAAGCATAATTATTTTTGTTATCTTGACGGATACTTGGGGGTTTTCCAAATCCCGTTACACAAGGAGGACCAAGAGAAGACAACTTTCACATGCCCGTATGGCACCTACGCATACCGCAGGATGCCTTTCGGCTTATGTAATGCACCCGCGACCTTCCAAAGATACATGACCTCTATCTTCTCAAATTTTTATTGAAGATATTATGGAGGTCTTCATGGACGACTTCTCGGTGTACGTCACTGAGTTCGATTCTTGCCTTGGGAATCTGGTCAAGGTATTGGAGCGATGCCGTGAGAACAACCTCACCCTAAACTGGAAAAAGTGCCATTTTATGGTAACCGAGGGAGTTGTCTTAGGGCATGTAATTTCCTTCAAGGGGATACAAGTCGGTAATGCTAAAATTGAAGTTATCAAGGAACTTCCCCGCTGACCAATCTTAAGGGAATCCATGGTTTTCTTGGGCATGCTGGGTTCTACCGTCGTTTTATTAAAGATTTTTCTAAAATTGCACGCCTCTAACTAAATTACTTGCAAAGGACACGCCATTTGTTTATTCTGACGCATGTCTTGGAGCTTTTGATAGATTAAAAGAGGCTCTTATTTCCGCTCCTGTTATTCAGCCACCAGATAGGAACTTGCCATTTGAGCTGATGTGTGACGCGCTTGATCAGGCAGTGGGGACTGTGTTGGGTCAAAGGAAGGATGTGAAGCTGCACGCCATCTACTATGCTGGCAAAACACTGGATGAGGCCCAGAGAAAACTACACCGCCACTAAAAAGGAGTTGCTAGTGGTGGTATACTCTATTGAGAAATTCCGGCAGTATCTCCTGGGGTCAAAAGTCATAATTCACATGGACCATGCCGCCTTAAAATATCTACTGAGCAAGAAAGAAGCCAAACCTCGATTGATAAGGTGGATACTTCTCCTTCAGGAGTTTGACGTTGAGATCAAGGATAAGAAGGGCGCAGAGAATGTAGTGGCCGATCATTTATCCCGACTCACTCGTAGAGACAAGGATGATAGTTTACCCATCGATGAGTCCTTCGCCGGAGAGTAGCTTTTCGTAGCAAATCCCGCCAATACACCGTGGTACGCCGACATAGTAAATTTTTTGGTGAGTGGGAACTAACCATATAGAATGACCACTTATCAGAGAAGAAAGTTCTTGAGCGATGCCAAACGTTACTTCTGGGACGATCTACATCTCTATAAATCATACCCAGATGGAATCATTAGGAGTGCATCCCCAAGGGAGAGACCACTTCTTGTTGGATCTGGATCTAAGCCTAGAGGGGGAAGGGTGAATAGGCTTATAAAAAATTCTCGTGCAACCCACGAGAAATCACACGCAGTTAATAATCACAGGCAGGGTAAATATGAAGCAATCACAGAATACGCGCAGATATACCCTACTTCGGTCGTCCTACGACCTACTCCAGCCCCAAGCAAATACTAGCATTAATATATTCCTTTTATACAACTACAATTGGTCCTGAGCTCCTTGCCCCCCACCTAGAACGTACCACATTCCTCAAGTGCAGAACACTATCAACCTAGTAAATGCTCTATCTTGACAAGTCCCACTTGTCAAGACCCTCTTGTCTAGTCCCAGACTAAACAAGTCCCAAAAGAACACAAAAGTGGTAAAGTTTCCCCTACAGAGATCATTACTACTACACACAAATAATAGTACAAGAGTTTAGATAATCTCAATGTGTAGGCGTAGTCGTCTCTGTCAATCAGCACGGGCCAGATCTGAGTGTGATAAGATGTAGTCGTCACGCCACGGTAACTTATAAAAACATTGGATTGATAAGGTGGATACTTCTCCTTCAGGAGTTTGACGTTGAGATAAAGGATAAGAAGGGCGCGGAGAATGTAGTGGCCGATCATTTATCCCGACTCACTCGTAGAGACAAGGATGATAGTTTACCCATCAATGAGTCCTTCGCCGGAGAGTAGCTCGTTGCCTTCGTCACGTCAGCTCGTTGTAATTCCTTTCGTTCGAACGTTTTAACTGGAGTTTGAACGGGGCTCGTCTTCACGGCGACTCGATGGCGGCTCTTCACGACGTACTGCTCTTCACGGCGACTTGATGGCTAGCTCCGATGACAAGTCAACTTCTACCTGTGGGCTTCGATGTGCGGTCTTCGACATGTAGGCTACGTGTGTGTTTCGACTTCCCTGACCGCTCCCCTTTGACGATGGAAGCTCGACGGTGACATCTGACTCGACACGCACGGCAGAGGGTGGAAGCTCGACTCCGGCAGCATGAATCCAGCAACAATGCATGGCCTCCTCGATTGCAACTCCGGCAACGTGGCCTTTGACTTCAACTCCGGTGGTTTTGGTCGTCGTCATCGGCTCGAATTTGCGTGGGCTTCGTGATCGACGACTTCGACAGGGAGATATGGCAGCATCACTCTCCTCCACCGGCAGCTAGGGCAAGGATGGTACATGGCGAGATGAAGAATTGCACCACCTAGAAACCGCGTGGAAGATGGCCTCGACAGTGAAAAAGGCAAAGAACTATGGAAGCACGATGATGATGAACTTCGGCAACTTTAAAGATGTCGGAGGTGCTTGTTGATGATGCTCGATTGCAATGATATTGCACAGTACGTAAAATTGTAGCCTTACTTTGTGGAGGATGGCTCGGCAACTAAGGTGATTGCTTGTAGTGTCGCATAACATCTTGATGAAGGCTTGGAGATAATACAGCAATGAGGGATGAGTTTTGTATCCTTAGAGACTCACAAGATGCACATTAGACTACAGCAATTAGAAGAATAGAGTTTTAAATGTGGCCACAGGCTTTTGGAGGAGAACTAGGGTTATTGTTTTTGTTTGCTGCGACAATGGTTTGTGTAGTCCTGGGAGATTTTTGGCCGGCCCTTTTGATTTTTGTTGCCACAATCTTTAGGGTTCTCTCAAGGGTTAATACAAGGATGGGTAGGGATCTTTGTGGCTCAAAAGAAATCCCTAGAGATAAGGGTTGGGGATTTGAATTGATACGAAAGAGATTTCTTGAAGACTTGCTTCCAACTTGATTGATATTCAAATCCTATTAGGAGATGTAATGGAATAACAATGGGATTTGACCTCATCACAATTGAACTTTGAATTGATGTAGGATTTGACTCCATCTCTAACCATGTTGAACCTAGTCCACCTTGCTATACGAATAGCCATTTCTCTCTCTTCAAATTGCTATATGATTAGCAATTCCTCCATCTTTTGACTTAGTCTGCTCTTTGAAGAATTAACGCTTTTGCGATTCCTGAAAACACACTTAGCACACACGTTAAATAATTCATTCACGTTTGCCATCATCAAACTAGAGATCCTAAATCGTCGCATCCAACAATCTCCCCCTTTTGATGATGACAAACCCATAAAAGATTTGATCAAATAAATGTGCATGTGTGAAGCGTGGTGAAGGATGTAATGCAATATGATGTATACAATGAGCAAGCATTACTAGCATGCCCCCCCCCCCCAATTTCTAAGCTCCCCATTTTCATGTATTTTCAAGCTCCCACTTCAACAAATAATACCAAACAACTAATACCAACAAATAATACCATGCTCCCCTTTCAACAATTAACACCATTTGATACCATTTGATACCAAATCTTTCCAACACTTTTCTCCCCCTTTTGTTATCATCAAAAGTGGATTAATGAAGCCATCAGATATCTCATGCACAAATAAAGTATTATTGAGTATAGCTAGCACTTGCATGTATTTTCTATAAAGTAGACAATTCAAGCTCATTGAAAATCATAACCTATACTCTTCCACCATTGTGTAAGTATGATAATATAAACGTTGAAGTACAAATGGAGATTTAATCAAGAAAATCAACCAAAACCAATCCACATTTTACATTTAACATGAATATCACCTAGGATTGATTTTTTCCACCTCATTAAGAATGAGTTCAAGTTGCCAAACCCCAAAACATAGCCTATAAGGACTCTTAGATGTAGGGTTAGCATTGCTTGACGAGTAATATACACCAACGCTAAAGATTACCTATAAAGCATATGTTGGATACTCGTGGGTAGTGTATTTGCCATGAATTGTATCCATTTTACATACGGAGCAATTTTCATGTATTTTTTTCATATTCATTTCTTTTTGTGCTCAGTTTTTATTCATGACAACACACATCATATCCCATAGATTATTTAGTTATTATCATCCTACATTCACTTTCCAATATTCATAAAAAGGATCTCCAAATGTACAACAAGTTTATATGCGTGGAAGTGAGTATGTAGGTGTAGAAATCAAATTAATCATTTCATGAAGCATGTCATAGCCACTAAATAGATTCTAACATGCGCATGTAGCTATAACAATAATACAATGATTTCTACATAGGATACGAATGATCATTCAAAAATACCACTTAAAATGAATCATAGGATGTATTCATTAAGCACATTTTTTTTTTTTTTATTTTTTTCTTTTATAATGAACCAAAACAAAATAAAAACCAAGCAAACCCACACAAACAAAAATTAAATCAAGCACATACACAAAACTATGAAGGTACGCAATGAATGCAAAGAGGGAAAAGAAATATACCTTCGCATCGCTATTTGACTAAGAAGCTAAAGAATGAAACTTTCAATTCGTTGCTCCTCGCCAAATCTCCACCTCACTTACATGAATGGTGTTAAGTGTGACCTTGGAATCCAACAAGGTCCACTAGTGTTAGTCATCAAAGCTTTAGGAACCCACACTTATTTGAACTTTATGTTCGTGTTCCTAAACTTACAATAATAGGAAGTGTGACCAACACTATCACAAGTAAAGCACTTTGCATGCATATTTTTCTCAATCGAAGGCACATTGTAGAATTTCTTAAAAATTGGCTTTTTAGCATTTTTAGAATCAAATCCAAGTCCTCTTCTATTATTGTCATATAATTGATTTTCAAGTATGGTATTCAACGAATGTTTACCAATTGAAAATTTTCTTAATGACAATTCTAGCTTAGAAACTTTGGACTTTAAAATTTTATTTTCATCCACAAGCAACGTGCATTTACTTAGAAAAGCTCTCTTTTTTTCCTCTTCTTTCTTTTCAAATTCATCCATTTTTCTTTTAAGTTCGTTATGTAACATGCACAACTTATCATTAAGCTCTCTAATCACATAGTCTTTTTCAGGTTCGAGCTTAATCAAATCCTGCTTAAGCATGCTAATATTATTCAATAAGGAAGGGTAAGAAAGATAGGTAGCTTTTTCAGGCATGCTAGCTTTTTCTTTTTCTAGTGACACAATTTTAGCATTACATGCAACAAGTTTCTCTTTAAGAATATCTACTTCATCAGAAATGTCACAGTTTTCTTTTTGTAATTTAAATCTAGCATCTGATCACTCCATATTTTACATCTTTTTTTCTGCATGTTTGCATGCCATTTTGATCGCTCGTATCGCGTTTTTCACGATTATTCGACAATATTGCGATGCTTTTCACTATTTCTTGTTTTTGTCGAATTTCAGGAGATTTCGAGCGATTTGGAGTGATTCTGAGATGCACCCGCTTCGGAGTGTCACCCGTGACTCTTTTGAGGGGAATTCTGTGATTGGAGAGGAGTGGAGAAAGAAGGAATGTCGTAGGAGCGACGATGGAGCAAAAATACGAAGATTGGGCATTTTCAGCATGTCACTCGGCCGAGTGAAGGAGTCACTCGGCCGACCATCGAAAGCCCGCTCGGCCGGCCAGATCGGACATGCGACAGACTGAGTATCAGCATGCACTCAGCCGACCATCGCCAGCCCACTCGGCCAAACCACGGAGACACCACTCGCCTGAGTGACATCAAGACGACGGCAAGAAAAATCCCAGACTTACTGTAATCCGTCAGTCAGCTCCCGAGTTCCGACTCGGCCGAGTGAAGAAGTCCCCTCGGCCGAAGCAAAGAAAGTCACTCGGCTGAGTGACTCCCGAGGAGCCGACCCCCAAAAGTCCGAGTTTACTGGAATTTGTCAGGGTTTGTCACTCGGCCGAATGACATTTGTCACTCGGCCGAGTGAGCCGCGCTGCCTGTAGCGTAAATTGCGATTTTCAGGCTGCGTAGGGGCAATTTTGTCACAGGTTTTTGGGCGATTTTGGGGGGTATTTAACCCCAGTTTTTAACCTAGTTTAGAGAGCTTTTCCAGAACTTTTTGCAGCCTTTTTAGATTACTTTTTAGGAGATTAGATTTAGTTCTTTTGGGAGAGAGAAAAGTGTTATTTTGTTGGATGCTATTGAATCTTCATTGGTTTGTCTCTCTCTCTATCAAAAACCTCATTTTTATTGATATATTTTCTATTGCAATGATTTCTATTGATATTTCTATTGAATTTCTAATGAATTGCATTATGAATTGTGAGTAGTTCTATCGTCTTAGGGCGTAGGGATGAACCCTACGAACCCTATGTCTAATTTGCGATGAATTGGTGAAATTATTGCTAGAATTGATTAGGGTTAGTTTGGGATTGATTTAATACGAATAGCTAGGGATTCATACCGATTGGGATTTGCAAGAGATTGGATCCCAACTCGATAGGAAGCCCTAGAAATTCGAATTGGGTTACAATTGGATTTCTCTGGAATTGGTTTGCAAGAGATTGGACCGAAACTAGGGTTTTCGATTGCAATTTTTTACCAATACCCATTTGCAAGAGATTGGATGGGTAGGAACTATCCCAACCTAGGTCGTAGCTCGAGTTTGCACGAGAGTGGGCTCGAGATACGTTGGGACAATGATGTTGTTCTTCACGCTAGCTTGCCTAGGTTAGGGTTTGCAAGAGATTGGACCCTACCCTAGGTTTGCTATAGACCGGCAATAGCGCGCGAGCGTGAGCTTGGTTCCAGTTGCAACTAGTTCACCTGAATTTCAAGTCTAGCAATTGTGAAACCTACGAATCACAATGACGAGATACGGTTTGTAGCGGGGATTCCCTACCCCTAGGCGTTTTTATTAATTTGATATTTTCTTTATACAATTGAACGACTGTGACCGCTTTATTGCGAACATTTCTCGACTGTTCTTATAGCCAGGTGAATTGAAGAATACACTGTCATTTGCCCTCCTCGTGTTCGATACCCGCTCGCCGCTACACCGTACGCTTGCGGTAAGACTACGAGTCGTTCGTCCCGGTTGCGAGTGCGCACTACCGGGGCGCGATCAAGTTTTTGGTGCCGTTGCCGGGGAGGCGATAGTGTTTGATTCTACCTACCTAGCTATTTTTCTTTTTGTTTTATTATATCTATTTTTATTTTACCCTTCCTTTGTGCTAACTATTTCTTTGAAACTCTGTTTTCCCTTGCATGTACACGAGATCCACTGCGGACCCCGAAGAAATACTATACGATCCGGAGATCGAACTTACATTGAGGAGGATCAGAGTGGAGAGGAGATTCGATATGGAAGGGAATTTTATGACCCATCCTGAGACACCCGAAGAATTGGCGGCGCGAATGGCGAGGATCATTTCCATTAGAGATAGGCTTCGGCCTAAGACTTCCTCCACGACCTCGTCCATAGCTATGCCGGAGTTGGCGGCCGACAAAAATTTCGAATTGAAGACCGGATTGGTACTTCTGATGCAGCAAGACCCTTTTCATGGGAATTCCCATGAAAACCCTCATTACCACATCCAGCTCTTTTTATCAAAATGTGCCACCATCCAAATGCCGGGCCTCTCCATAGATGCTATCAAACTGCGCCTCTTCCCCTTCACACTCAAGGATAAGGCCTTATATTGGTTGAGGACGCAAGATGAAGGAATCTTCACCACTTGGGATGAATTGGCGAGTGTCTTCGTCGACAAATTTTACCCGCCCTCCAAGACGGTGAAGATAAGAAGTGCTCTCATGTCCTTCAAGCAAGGACCTTAGGAGACTCTCTATGAGGCGTGGGAGCGCTTCAAGGACTTGCAACATTAATGCCCCCATCACAGCATAGAGGATTGGGAGCTTGTCCACAGTTTCTACAATGGACTCCAACCGGGCACAAAGCAGATTATTGATGCTACCGCCAATGGAGCCATTTTGTCAAAGACCCCCGATGAAGCTACGACCTTGCTAGAGGAGATGGCCTCCAACAACCAACAGTGGGGCGACGAGCGAGGACATTCTTCATCCTCCTTAAAGCCCACGAGTATTTATGAGACCAAGGCCGTGGCGGAGCTTGCTAGCAAATTTGACTCTCTCCACAAGGTAGTGGAGAGGTTGGAGAAATACATTACCGAACTGCAAGGAGCGCCTACTACATCTGCACCGACAAACCATATGAGTGATTGGCAAGACCAATCCCAAGCCATGTATGTAGGAGGAGAGCATGGAGAAGGAGATTTGGAGCAAATTCAGTATGTTGCGGGGAATTCCGGATATTGGGCCAACCCGGCCGCTAGAAACCATCCGGGTTTTTCCTATGCTAATAATGATGGTGCCTTGAACCCCCCGCCTCAACAACCTCCTCAAGCTCGGGCTCCACCACCACAACCGAATTATCAACCAAGGGGGCCACCGCAACAAAACTTCCCACCTAGGCAGTAAGTGGGACCTTATAGGCCACACGGGTATGATCAAGGTTGGAGAAATCCCAACCCTCCACAAGCTTAACCATGTTCGAATTTTGAAGCTAAGGTGGAGGAGTTTATGGCGGAGCAGAGAAAGATCAACGCAACGTTAAAGGCGTGACGAGATTCACTTACCACCGTCGTCGCTCAAATTGGGGAGCAACTTGCGTTGCTCAATAGAAACAACCAACAATTACCGGCTCAATCCGAGCCAAATCCACGGGGCAACACCGGCCATATCAATGTGGTGGTTGCGGTTACAACAAGAGGTGGGAAGGATACCACTCCCCTCATGGCTCAAGTCAGGGAACCCGTGGTGGAGATTGTCACGCCCCGCTTCCCAAAATGGACGGTAGCGAAACGTGACGAGGCCCGCTTAGGCCAGAGCTTTAGAAGCTCGGACCCAATAAGCGTCTGTAGAGGTACCATTTTAAAAATTATTTCAGGTTCTTGCATTATTATAGTTCGAAACAACAAAAGCACGGAAAGGAAATTTGCATTCACTTACATGAAGAAATAATATCCAACTGGTACAAAGTCTAAAAGAAGCCTAAGCATGGCGACACAAGTTCCAAGACAAACCGAAAAGTAGTACCCTCGGGAAGTGGCGACTAAAAGACTTCAAGGTCTGGTCCTCATCAGGCACGGACTCTGGATCAGTGTCCTCGGCTCCTCGTACTCCAGCGAGTCTGCTTCGTCCACGATCTCTGGCTGAGCACCTGACGTACAGCACCCAAGAAAAGGAACTGTACGTCAGGTAAAGTCTACAAGAAGAGTTAGACTTTACTGCAAGTGCACCGAACTTTAAACAACAGTGTACTGGTTGATTAACATGCTGAGGTTCTTTTACACAACATTTTACTGGTTGATTAGCATGCTGTGGTTATAACAGGGTAACACAACAGGAAGTAACGTAGCAGGAAAGTAAAACGGGACAAGTAGTAGTCGTAGAGTGTGCTACCAACTACGGGACTAACCTACAGGTGTCAAGACAAGTCGGGGCGTGACGGGACAAGACAGGACAAACAGGACGGGACAAGACAAGACAAGTGTGACACGAAGGGTTCACGCCTTACGGTTCGAGGGGGATCAGACCCTCTTGCCGTGCGCACGCTCAACCCTACCCCAACCCCAGGAACTCAGGACAAGAAGTACAGGGATCACTTCCGCTAGGGAAGCATCCGAAACGCCCGCAGGCTTTTTGTATAACAGGGATCACTTCCGCAAGGAAAGCATCCGAAACGCCCGAAGGCTTTTTGTGTAACAGGGATCACTTCCGCAAGGAAAGCATCCGAAACGCCCGCAGGCTTTTTGTGTAACAGGGATCACTTCCGCTAGGAAAGCATCCGAAACGCCCGCAGGCTTTTTGTGTAACAGGGACATGACATGACAAGTGTAAGGAATTGTTATTCTAGGGTGTCCACATGCACGCACACGCAAGATAGCCCTATGATGTCAGCAGTTTATTGTTGTCAGGCTCAGACTTCGTCGTCAAGTCTGAGTTGTCACGGGTCGTCCCGGACGCTATCATTTCACGTCCGGTTCTATTTGTTCACAGTCTAACAGTTCTAGCAGTTTAAGACCAAGGCACGGTCAAAAGCGCAAGTGGGTACACTTTCCTGCGGTGGCGAGTGTGTCGTCTGTCCAGAGCGCCTCGTCCAAGCGTCGCGTCCTCGGTAGTCCGTCTTAAATAGGGTCACGGCGACGGTGTCAAGTCTCGTTTTCAGTAATTCTTATTAGGGTTTGTGTCTAGGTTGTCGGGACTACCCTATTCATCAAAAGTCACATTTTAATGTTCTGTTTGATCTAGATCGACTTCTACCCTATGTGCACAGAAATAATTGTCTGATTGTTGATCTTTCCTACGGTGGACAGCGTTTTACAGATGCTGAAAGTAAATTTAGTTTGAGTTGACCAAATTTTAGTTAGGGTTTGATTTACTACGGTGTGGGTTGCTACGAGTTCGGGGTACCAACCGTTGACGTAACGAATGTGGGTAGCGACGACGTGTACGTCCTCAACCAGCGATACGTCCTTCGGGGTTTACTGTCAAGGACTCCGGCGTGGTCGTACGGAAGGCGAGACCATCTCTGCGTCATAAGATAAACAGTATCAAATTAGAGAACTAAATTACCCTCCTATTGAGGCACTGGTTATCTAGTAAGTATGCTATACCGATCTTATAATCTAGGTTAAGGTTACATATCATATAATATACCTACATAACTTAACACAATTACGGTACACATATTACTAACCTCTTACACCATGCATTAAAACCGATAGCAATATAAAAAAAAGTAACTACTTAAAGCTATCATATATCTAATCCTACTGTTCATTATCATGAAAATATAACTTACGTGTTATTTATTCTTCGTGTTGTTTTTGCAGGCAAGAGCAGCGGGGTCCGGTTGCTACAGCGAGCCCGGTCAGCGACAACTCGAGTGGCGGAGCACGGCGTGTTGTCGAATTGCGGTTGAAGGGTGGCGGTGCAGTGAGCTAGGCGGTGAGTCTGATGGGATGAAGAGGCGGTGGCGCCATTCGTCGCTGAAGGCGAGGGCTCGAACGGAGGGCTGGAGGATGGACGACCGGAGTATGGAGGAGGGCAGCGGGTTTGGGCTACCGTCGGGCTCTTGTGGAAGGTTGCCTGGGTGTGTGCTCACCGGAGTGGAAGCGGGCGCGGTTGCCGGGAGTTCACATCAGCAGCTGATGCTGCTCGCTGGCAGCAAACGGAGGCTGCCTCCGGCGGCCTGGGTTCTCCTCCGGCGTCCAAGAGGGGCTGCGGGGTGTAAGGGCAGATGCGGACGTCGGAGCTGCGCAGTGCGGCGTCGTCGCGAGGCGGGGCCGGCGTGGTCGGGTGAAGTCGGACGCCGCCGGTGAGGGGTTTTCCGGCGATCTGAGGCGACGTCGGCGCGATGTCGTTCGGCGTGCGGCGACGAAATGATCGGGAGATGCTGCAGGAAAATGACAACCCGAGGGGGCTGTTGGCGGCGCTGGCCGGTGAAGTTGGCCGCCGGCGAGGTCAGAGCGACGCCGGGCTGAGGAGTTGGCCACCGGTGAGGGGGAGGGTCTAACGGGGAAGATGAGTTGAGGCGAGAGGGAAAAGTTTCGCTCGGGGAGAATTTTTTTGTGGCGGCTGCGATAACAAAAGAACTAGCCCTAGGTTTATAAAATAATAGAGGGGAGAGGTTGGCAGCACGTGGGATGTTTTATTGGGAGTGGGCTGATACGTGGAAGAGAGAGATAGGGTGTACGGTTTGGGGATTTGATTTTATCATTAGAAATTAGTTTTAAAAAGAAATTCCCCTAAGAGAACAACCGTCCTTGGGTTATTAGAGGGTTAGTGTTAGGTCAATAATTAAAATCAATTTCGTTTGAAAGCAATGAATGCACAGAACCACTCAACAGAACCACTCAGATTTTTAAAAACAAAAGTTTATAAATTAAAAAAAAAATGTTTTTAATAATCCATAGTGAGTTAACGCAGATTGGTCCCTCGACGTCCAAAAATTACAAGAAATATACCGTAGCGATCGCGCCTCCGAGAGGGTTATGAAAATTGGGTTCGGGCATGCATCTGAGTTACGGAGAACCATAATAAAAATCTGTTACCAAAAATTACGCATACGGAACAAGATACGTGCTAAAATACGTACGGTCGGAAGTGACCGTTACATTCTACCCACCTTAGAAATGATTCCGTCCTCGGAATCACTTACACTAAGTCTAATCATAAATTCCATAAATACTTAAGCCTATAACTCCCATCCTCCACACAATGATCTCTAATCCTATAATTTCAACATCGTCCCTCAAATAATCCATCGTAACCCGTCTTTTCACTGGATAATGCCACGACTATTTTCACATATTAACACTCAACCATAGACCCATTACTACTGTTCAAATTTCCAACTCCAAGTTCTCACAAAAGAATAATAATTATCTTCTCATTCTACACCGCTCCACTAAACATCATCGCTTAATAACATCTTTAAATTTCTCAATCTCTTCCCAATATTAATCAATCGCTAAAATGATGTTCTAATCAATCAACAATCCAAGTCAAAAACTTTGTCTATCTTATAACACCTTTCACAAATCAACAATCGCCTTGTCCTCAATGCATTCTTCATCATATCTTCCCATAACTTTATCCGCCAAATAATTGAACTATCAAAATCACATCTCCTCCTACTTATTATAATTATTTTCGACCAATATTAAATCCGACAACCTAACCATCCATTTATCTCAACACGTCGTGTTACTCCCAATGTCTCCTCACGTCAACTCAACAATCAAGTCTCGATGCTAATAAAAGCTCTACTCAATCTCATGATCACTCTAACTCCTACCATACTCTGTAGCCATCCCTATCTACCATTCGTCTAAGCCTCAAATCTGATAAGTTCTCATCTTCACGCATATAATCTCATTCAACCAGAATTCTCCATTGAGTTCGCCACACTTCGGTTTTATAAGTAAGTCTTTGGACAGTCCATTCTTTTCATCCAAAAGATATTCTAATCCATCATCCTTGTGTTCCCAAAGTCAATTAATCATTGCCATAATAAAACTCATCTCACTCCAAGCCTACCTGCAAACAAAATCCATTAACGATAATAGCTAGCCCCAATTAATATAACAACCATAAACACGAAAATTTTCTTTAAGGGAGAAAGAAGAGGAGGGAAAGAGAGACTTAAGACCAAAGAAATAATTTAAAACTTTTGGAAAAAAAACGTGTGGTGTTGCGGTAATAGACGAGGGAGGATAAGTGATTTGTGATCTTGTGAGTTAGTTTTAAAACTTTAAAGATTTGGTTTTTAAAAAAAACAAAGTTTTGATATGATTCACATACAACCAAGATAAACCATTCATTAAAATTAAAACTCAGTCTAAGGATCTGCCTGCGATGACACCCTTCATATAAGTGTGAATACCGTCATTCAAACAACTTCCAGCTTACCATGGTTAACGCTGAGTACACATTCAAGACACATGAAACAAACATCAGGATCCTAAAGATGACACACATTCATAAGGGTCTACGCACTCTACCTAAACTCATGCACCATGACGACATCACCTACTACAGGGCCTACTCCTAAACCGGAGATTCACATGAATATCTACAAGGTCTGATGCCTAGATAAAAGAAGGAAAGAAAACTAATTCAAAAGCGGAACGAAAATAAGATCGGAAGGGACGAGTTCAAATAAGGCAAGATAAGGAGGTAGTTGGTTGGGTGGAAAACGATTGTTTTATAGATGAAAATAAGTTTACACAAAGATTTGAAATGTGGTTACGAGGACCATAGAACAGATATGATAATAATAATAAAAATAATTGAAGTTCCACCTAGTCCAGAAAATATTTTAAAAGTATGCACTGTAAGTGATTTAGAAATAGATCTGGTAGCCCAGAAAATATAAATTGAATTATCAACATGTTAACACGTTTTTTTTAAATGAAAATATGAAAGATACCGATTTGAAATAATTACCGGATAGTAGCTTGAAAATTGACGCCCAAGGAGATTTCAAAGTCTAAGAAGGAACTTTTAATCGAAAATAAATTTTAAATATATATATATACTAAAGGGTTTTCAAGGGAGTTAAACCGAGCGAAAAAGTTAGTAATGAGTTTCGAAAACAAGAAATAAAAGAAATAAAAGTAGGATGAGGTAGCGATTGTTTTGCAAATGAAAATGAATTTAAACAAAGGTTCTTGTAGTATGAGCACGATGAACATAGAGATATTTATATGTAAAGAAATTTAAAATCCCCCTTTGTTTGAGAAAAAAAAATATTCTAAAGTACGTACGTAAACGGTTAAAAATAAATTTTGTAGGTAGAAAAATGATATATTGAATTCCCGAAATGGTAACAAAGTTTTAAAACTAAAATACGATGGATACCAATTCGAAAATAAGTACGAGACCGTAACTTAAAATTTTACGACCAAGAAGGTTTCAAAATTTGCGAAAGAATTTTAACTCAACCGAAAGTAAGGAATTTTAAATATTTAATAAGAGTTTTCAAAGAAGTTAAACTGAGCGAAGAATTTTAATAACAAATTCGGAAAATTACTTTTAGAGGGAGCCGAATTGGTCAAGGAAGGAATTCGAAGGATCGACGATAATCGTCAGGAAACGATCACATGAATCGGGAGACAGAAAAAGATTGCAAGGAGAATGTGTAGGATACGAACCGTGAAGAGCTACGATGGAACATCACGGTCGATAACACGAAAATGATAATGATCAGGAAGACGCTAGGAGTCAGGGATTCTACTTTTCAGGTCGGCTAAGATCAGGAGAGCTCGGCACTAAGATTTCCTAATGAGCTAGACTGTAACTAGGATTCCAATGGGAAGGTTCCTAAGAGAATCCAGGTTAGTTCTGCTGGGCCCGAAGTCGATGAGCCCGAGCGAACGACTAAAAGAAGGTCAAGTGGCTACTAAGGTATTCTAGGACGTGGATGACTAATTCCTAACTAAGGCGTCAGACTATCAAATTGGGACGTCTACCTAAGTCTTCCTACTATCTAAGTCTGGGAAACTAGTTCAGACTTGTACGTGGATATTAAATGAATGCGGCACTTTTATTGTTCCGAACTTTTGCATGACCTGCATGGGCCACCACTAAAACCTGTCACGCCCCGCTTCCCAAAATGGACGGTAGCGAAACGTGACGAGGCCCGCTTAGGCCAGAGCTTTAGAAGCTCGGACCCAATAAGCGTCTGTAGAGGTACCATTTTAAAAATTATTTCAGGTTCTTGCATTATTATAGTTCGAAACAACAAAAGTACGGAAAGGAAATTTGCATTCACTTACATGAAGAAATAATATCCAACTGGTACAAAGTCTAAAAGAAGCCTAAGCATGGCGACACAAGTTCCAAGACAAACCGAAAAGTAGTACCCTCGGGAAGTGGCGACTAAAAGACCTCAAGGTCTGGTCCTCATCAGGCACGGACTCTGGATCAGTGTCCTCGGCTCCTCGTACTCCAGCGAGTCTGCTTCGTCCACGATCTCTGGCTGAGCACCTGACGTACAGCACCCAAGAAAAGGAACTGTACGTCAGGTAAAGTCTACAAGAAGAGTTAGACTTTACTGCAAGTGCACCGAACTTTAAACAACAGTTTACTGGTTGATTAACATGCTGAGGTTCTTTTACACAACATTTTACTGGTTGATTAGCATGCTGTGGTTATAACAGGGTAACACAACAGGAAGTAACGTAGCAGGAAAGTAAAACGGGACAAGTAGTAGTCGTAGCGTGTGCTACCAACTACGGGACTAACCTACAGGTGTCAAGACAAGTCGGGACGTGACGGGACAAGACAGGACAAACAGGACGGGACAAGACAAGACAAGTGTGACACGAAGGGTTCACGCCTTACGGTTCGAGGGGGATCAGACCCTCTTGCCGTGCGCACGCTCAACCCTACCCCAACCCCAGGAACTCAGGACAAGAAGTACAGGGATCACTTCCGCTAGGGAAGCATCCGAAACGCCCGCAGGCTTTTTGTATAACAGGGATCACTTCCGCAAGGAAAGCATCCGAAACGCCCGAAGGCTTTTTGTGTAACAGGGATCACTTCCGCAAGGAAAGCATCCGAAACGCCCGCAGGCTTTTTGTGTAACAGGGATCACTTCCGCTAGGAAAGCATCCGAAACGCCCGCAGGCTTTTTGTGTAACAGGGACATGACATGACAAGTGTAAGGAATTGTTATTCTAGGGTGTCCACATGCACGCACACGCAAGATAGCCCTATGATGTCAGCAGTTTATTGTTGTCAGGCTCAGACTTCGTCGTCAAGTCTGAGTTGTCACGGGTCGTCCCGGACGCTATCATTTCACGTCCGGTTCTATTTGTTCACAGTCTAACAGTTCTAGCAGTTTAAGACCAAGGCACGGTCAAAAGCGCAAGTGGGTACACTTTCCTGCGGTGGCGAGTGTGTCGTCTGTCCAGAGCGCCTCGTCCAAGCGTCGCGTCCTCGGTAGTCCGTCTTAAATAGGGTCACGGCGACGGTGTCAAGTCTCGTTTTCAGTAATTCTTATTAGGGTTTGTGTCTAGGTTGTCGGGACTACCCTATTCATCAAAAGTCACATTTTAATGTTCTGTTTGATCTAGATCGACTTCTACCCTATGTGCACAGAAATAATTGTCTGATTGTTGATCTTTCCTACGGTGGACAGCGTTTTACAGATGCTGAAAGTAAATTTAGTTTGAGTTGACCAAATTTTAGTTAGGGTTTGATTTACTACGGTGTGGGTTGCTACGAGTTCGGGGTACCAACCGTTGACGTAACGAATGTGGGTAGCGACGACGTGTACGTCCTCAACCAGCGATACGTCCTTCGGGGTTTACTGTCAAGGACTCCGGCGTGGTCGTACGGAAGGCGAGACCATCTCTGCGTCATAAGATAAACAGTATCAAATTAGAGAACTAAATTACCCTCCTATTGAGGCACTGGTTATCTAGTAAGTATGCTATACCGATCTTATAATCTAGGTTAAGGTTACATATCATATAATATACCTACATAACTTAACACAATTACGGTACACATATTACTAACCTCTTACACCATGCATTAAAACCGATAGCAATATAAAAAAAAGTAACTACTTAAAGCTATCATATATCTAATCCTACTGTTCATTATCATGAAAATATAACTTACGTGTTATTTATTCTTCGTGTTGTTTTTGCAGGCAAGAGCAGCGGGGTCCGGTTGCTACGTTAGGGAAAAGTTTCGCGAGAGGGAAGATGAGTTGAGGCGAGAGGGAAAAGTTTCGCTCGGGGAGAATTTTTTTGTGGCGGCTGCGATAACAAAAGAACTAGCCCTAGGTTTATAAAATAATAGAGGGGAGAGGTTGGCAGCACGTGGGATGTTTTATTGGGAGTGGGCTGATACGTGGAAGAGAGAGATAGGGTGTACGGTTTGGGGATTTGATTTTATCATTAGAAATTAGTTTTAAAAAGAAATCCCCTAAGAGAACAACCGTCCTTGGGTTATTAGAGGGTTAGTGTTAGGTCAATAATTAAAATCAATTTCGTTTGAAAGCAATGAACGCACAGAACCACTCAACAGAACCACTCAGATTTTTAAAAACAAAAGTTTATAAATTAAAAAAAATGTTTTTAATAATCCATAGTGAGTTAACGCAGATTGGTCCCTCGACGTCCAAAAATTACAAGAAATATACCGTAGCGATCGCGCCTCCGAGAGGGTTATGAAAATTGGGTTCGGGCATGCATCTGAGTTACGGAGAACCATAATAAAAATCTGTTACCAAAAATTACGCATACGGAACAAGATACGTGCTAAAATACGTACGGTCGGAAGTGACCGTTACAGAGATTCTAGAAGAGAGCGAGCCGGTAATTGAGGTGGAAAAAGAGAAGGAGCCGCAAGAAGGAGCAAAATCTAACGTGGAGGAGCCTATTGATGAGCGCCGATTCATGCCACCAGTTCCTTTCCCTCAGTGGCTAGCTAGAGCCAAGAACGAGAAGAGGCTAGCCAAGTTCCTCGAATACTTGAGAGGGGTGAGCCTCAATATCCCTTTCCTTGATGCCATAGTGGAAATCCCATCCTACGCGAAGTTCTTAAAGGACTTGATTACGGGAAGGAAAAGGAAAGAGAAGATCATGCTCGCGGAACAATGAACTTGGTTTACTAGGAAGGAGAAGGAGCCCGCCAAATTTAAAGATCCCGGGAGTTTTCGGATTCCTTGCACACTCGGAGGCGTCCCATTACAAAAAGCATTGGTTGATTTGGGCGCTAGTGTGAGCCTCATGCCTCTCACCATGTTCCGGAAGTTGAATACTGGTACGGATTTAAAGCCAACCGATATGAGGATTCAACTCACGGACGGTCGGATTACAAGGCCGGTTGGGATCTCGGAGAACATCCCACTCCAAGTTCCGGGAGGCATATGCTTGCCTTGTGATTTTGTGATCATGGACATCAAGGAGGAGGGTGACACATCGCTTATACTTGGACGCCCATTCCTCGCCACCGTCGGTGTAATCGTCGATGTGCGGGAAGGGACTCTTACCTTGAATGTCGGCAACATTGAAGTCGAGCTCCATATACCAAAGGCTATGAAGCACATGCCGTATCATGAGGAGCTAGATTACTTGGACCTCCTTGACAAGGTTATAGAAGAGGCTATCCCCTACTCCATCGGTGCACTCCATGATGACGGCTTCGAAGAAGGCCAAGATTTGGTCGAAGAAGAGAAGATGGAGGACTCTTCCAATGCTCCACAGAGAATGATGATGGCGACGTTGATGTCGTGAGAATACGGGTGCTTTGCAAGCTCTCGACATTGAAGAACCCAAAGAAAGCTCCACCGACTCGAAGATCGGTGTCACCGGCGAAGCCAAGGACCGGAACTAGCTCAAGCTTGGGGGAGCCATCCCCCAACATTGCTCATGATGAAGGGGCGCTGAGGAAGACCACCACCACCACGATCCAAATCCGAGCGGTCTTCCCGACAAGTTCGACGGGTGCATCTCGTATGCACCCAACATCACGCGTTAATTAAAAATCCAAGGGGGTCGAGCTCAAGACCTTAAACGAGCGCTTGTCGGGAGGCAACCCGATGGTTTTTGCATTATTTTTATTTGGTTTTTATTTTTATTTTAGACTTTATTAGTGTTTTGAGTCTTTTTGCCCATAAAAATCGTGACAATGGGTCTTAATTCTTATGACAGGAGAAGAGAAAAGGAGATCTCTCATATGGAGGAAGATAGAGGCAAAGAAGAGCGCTCCAGGAATGTGCTTGAGGCTTAGGAAGAGGAAGAAACCAACTGGAGGAAGAAAAACAGAGAGTAGAGCGAAAACGGAGCCCCGAAGCAGAAAACAGCACGCCACTCGGCCGAGTATCATATGCGACTCGACCGAGCAAAGGACCCCATTCGGCCGAGTGGGGCACCAACCAAGGAAGTCTGCAGAACCAACTCTCTGTCTTTTTTGCGCATTTTTGTATTAACTGCCACTCGGCCGAGTACGTTTAGTCACTCGGCCGAGGGAAACGGATACCCTCCTAGGACGAAAATTGCCGAGTACCTTGTGCCACTCGGCCGAAGGAGTTTTCTCCCTTCGGCCGAGTGAACAAAAGCCACTCAGCCGAGTCGTAAGTGGCAGGAAGAAATTTAAATTTTTTTTAACGTTACGTCACTTGGCCGAGCAACATAGTCACTAAGCCGAGTCGTAACTACCCCTATATATATCGCTGCGGGCTCGGCGCGCTTTTCGAAACGCCTAATTCCCAAATTTTCGCCCGAGCCTCGCCTGTTCGTCTCCCCTCACCCACGACCGTTGCCCCCTCGCCTGAATCGCCTCGCCACCGGCCACACTCATCTGACCACCGCCAGCGAGCACCTCCCACCGACGCCCCGACCTCCGGTGAGTACCCTCGCCGCCAGCCGACCGCCTGCAACCCCAATTTTTCCCCTTAGCTCCATTTTCTCCCATTTTTGACGATCCGTATGCCCATCGAGCCCCTAACCCAAATTAACTTCTTTATCTATCTATTATACCCCATCTCCCCCATGTATTTTGAATATTATCCGCTGATATCATTGTTTGATGTGCAGGCTATCTTGGGGGAGCTTTGGGGAGCTTCAGGACGCACTTTTAGCTTTGCGGAGGCGGCGCTCTTCACACGCACTTGCTGATTTGCTCTCGTGGCATGTTCAGGTACACTCGTTCCTTTTATTAAGCATGCCGTATTATATTTTTGTTGGGTGAGCACTCGCGGCACACATGCCGTCCCGTACTAGGCCACACATGCGGGGAGCCTCTTCCAAGCGGAAGAGGACCGATGATGCCAGTCCCTCTCACACTAGGGAGGACTCCCCTCCACCTAGCCTGCCACAGCCACCACCACCCACATAGCCACTTCCCACCAATTCCATCCACGCACAGCCTATCCCCGCCGATCCTGTCCCACCACCGGCTCCCGCTGTCGGGCCGCTGGGGATCACGTTCAGAGACGACGCACAGCGCGTCCAATTTGAGCGTATCGCCCAGCGCTCGATAGTGCCCTCTAGGTTCGCACATTTAGCAGACCTTGATCGCCTAGGGGTACTAGAGGGGATGCTCACGTTGTACGACAACGTGGGCTGGCGCGACTTCTTGTCTGTGTCGGTGGACACCTACGTCCGTCCGACACTTGAGGTTCTTAGCTCGATAGCCCGGACCCCTGGAGGATGCACATTCCGCCTGATGGATCGAGAGTGCGAGGTCACTCTCGCCATGCTTCATGCGTTCTTCCAGTGGCCCGATGTCCCTGTCCCCGACCGAGCATACGCACCCACTCACATCCCACCACCTTCGTTCGACACTTCCACATTCTGGACACGGATCACGGGCTCCCACCATGGCTTTGACCCTAGTAGGGCCAAGGCCTCAGCCATCCTTCACCCCTGCCTCCGCATAGCCCAGCACCTCATGGCGACCACTTTCTTGGCGAGATACGAGCCTGGGACGATGTCTACGCCTGAGCTCACATGCTCTACGCGATGACTCGCCCCAGAGTTCTGGATAGGGGTAGCAACGACCTGGTCCCCGTCGTTGAGATTGATATTGCTAGCTGGTTTTTAGACAGCATCATCATTTCAGTGGGCGCTCGCTCACCTATTTGCTGCAGCGGTCTGATTACTCTGCTAGCCCTGATGACCGGCGTGGACCTACCTGCTGACCTTCGACGAGCCCCGGGCCCCACTGCACTCTCGATAGACGTCATGGCCCAGATGAAGATGCTTCATCCCCACGGCCAGCAGCACTGGGTGTGGTTGCACGGTCCTTTTAGTGCCGATTACATGATCCTCCCGAGCCCCGCTCGGACACATATAGGACCGGCCCACGAGGATTGGATCCCAGCGATGGATCTCCTCATCCCAGCTGCCTACGTACTTGAGGCTGAGGGCACTGAGCAGGCACCCCATGCACCTCCTGCGGACCCCGTGATCCCTCAGCCCGCGCCTGCACTGACTGCACCTCCCGACACTTCTGTCCCCACTTCTGTCAGTGTCAGGGGTACCCTTGCTGAGTCGTCCACCACCACCCCCACCACTGCTGTGCCTATCTCGGTTGAGCCTATTTCCTCACTTCTTCCCGAGCGTCCAGCCACTATCTTTGAGAGCGGCGAGTCTTCCTTCCCTGCTGTTGTGCGGTCCCTATCCAGCTTGCTGTCCGCTGGGGTGTCACCTTTTGGTCCTTACACTTCATCCCCAGTGGTCGACCCATCTGTCTCCACCGCAGCTGTCCTATCCGAGAGTGTCGTGACGTCTGTCCTCACACCTGTGTCACCGACCTCTCTTGCTGCCTCATCGCCGATTTTGTCTTCCACCACTGCTGCTACCTCATCGTCCCAGCCTGCGTCCCAACCTCGCACTGAGGCTGGGCATCCACTAGTGAGCACAGCACCCTTCCTGCACTTTCCTGCTGGGCCGATTACTTACACTTCCCATGTCCGACAGCCCCGTCCTTCACAGCCTAGACCTGTTCGTCCCTCCGCTCCACCACCCCCTGACGCTCTACTTCAGAGCATTCGTGCTCTTGAGGGGGCGGTGAGTGGACTCAGAGGTGACTTTAGGGCTCTCTCTGCCACGGTCAGTTCCGTGGAGTCCCGCGTCGCCATGCTTCTCGATATTCAGGCTTGCCTGAATCAGATCCTGGCGCGACTCCCTCCACTACACCCACCCACCCAGCCGACACCTCGACCACCACCACCACCACCACCTCCACCACAGGACGGAGATGGTGCAGCACCACCAGCTTAGGCACACCCTTGATGCCATTGATCCTTTTTGTCGTTATACTGCCCATTCTCTGCTGGTCCTGTCGATATATTTTTTGCCCCCCTACTCCCCTCACTATTTTGGTCCCTGTTCTGATCACATCATTTTATATCTTTTTTGGGAGAGAGGGAGAGTATTTTTGGTGGCACCTTACCTGCATCACTCTGATCTTTACATGCATCATTCACATCATCATATTTTCTGTTTATTTTTCTTATTTTATCATGCATGCATCCACACCCACCCCACCCATTACACGTCTCTCGGTGTGCCACACTTTGCACATTGAGGACACTGTGCACTTTAGCTTGGGGGAGTGAGTTCTCACACTTTTTGCTTTTTCATCACCTTTATTTTTAGTTTTTTCACGTTTTTTTCGCTTTTGCACCCACTTTTCATCACTTTTTCATTTTCTTTACCATGCATCACGTTTTTCTTATTTTCTTTGTGTGCTGCATTGTAAATAATTCTGTTTTCTTTTATCTTTATTTCTTTCATCTTTTGCTAGAGATGATTTTTCTGTGATGACGATGACGTGGTGTTAGCTTTTCTCTGTATGCATGCTAAATTTTTCATGTCATAGCTTTTGTTTCTGATATCATATGCTATGTTCTGCTTTGCATTTAGAAATAGTAACCCACTTCTTTTTCCGTATGAAAATGGATGAAATTCTATTATTAGCTGATGTCTGATGATTCATATGTATGCTATCGTAGAAAACACACCAAGATTCACGCATATCATACCCTTTCTCTCTTTCTTCCCTCTTTCGCTTTTATTTTTTGTTTCTTTGACTTTTGGAGCTTCAAAAGAAACGGGGAATGTAAATATTGTTTTGCTTATGCCACCACGCTTATGGATAAGCTTTGGGGAGAGAATCCAATGATGTGTGAGAGAGCGACTACTTGACGATGCATGACAACCTGGCTAAGTAATATTTTATACTCGGTGACATTGCTAAAGTTTCACGAAATCCAGAAATCTACGCTTAGCATTCATTTCACGAAAACCACACTTTTCAATTCTTACTACTCTATTGTGTGATATCTCTTATACTCCTTATAGAAAGCAATTCAATTGAAAAGTGTGTGATCTACGATATTGTATACCGCTTTAGATACCTCAGACGATGTTAATTCTAGAATTATTCCATTTTTCATGCTATACTAATATTCTTGGGTTTTCTATTTCAAATTCACCATTATACTTTGATATCGGGATAAAAGTCTTTGACATGTGTTTTATATTCGAGGCATGCTATATGAGTAAGCAAAACCCACGTCCTGAGAAAAATGATCTAGCAGCTTCCTTCTTCGTTTTCTATTTTGTTTTTCCGTTTTTCGTTTTCCTCTTTTTCCATCGCTTCCATTATCTTTATCCACCGGGTTCGCTTTTTACTCATCTTCCTCGAGGACGAGTAAGAGGTAAGCTTGGGGGATTTTGATCACTCCATATTTTACACCTTTTTTCTGCATGTTTGCATGCCATTTTGATCGCTCGTATCGCGTTTTTCACGATTATTCGACAATATTGCGATTCTTTCACTATTTCTTGTTTTTGTCGAATTTCAGGAGATTTCGAGCGATTTGGATTGATTCTGAGATGCACCCGCTTCGGAGTGTCACCCGTGAATCTTTTGAGGGGAATTCTGCGATTGGAGTGGAGTGGAGGAAGAAAGAACGTCGTAGGAGCGACGAGGGAGCAAAAATACGAAGATTGGGCATTTTCAGCATGTCACTCGGCCGAGTGAAGGAGTCACTCGGCCGACCATCGAAAGCCTGCTCGACCGGCCAGATCGGACACGCGACAGACTGAGTATCAGCGTGCACTCGGCCGACCATCGCCAGCCCACTCGGCCGAACCACGGAGACACCACTCGCCCGAGTGACATCAAGACGACGGCAAGAAAAATCTCAGACTTACTGTAATCCGTCAGTCAGCTCCCGAGTTCCGACTCGGCCGAGTGAAGAAGTCCCCTCGGCCGAAGCAAAGAAAGTCACTCGGCCGAGTGACACCCGAGGAGCCGACCCCCAAAAGTCCGAAGTTACTGGAATTTGTCAGGGTTTGTCACTCGGCCGAATGACATTTGTCACTCGGCCGAGTGAGCCGCGATGCCTGTAGCGTAAATTGCGATTTTCAGGCTGCGCAGGGGCAATTTTGTCACAGTTTTTTGGGCGATTTTGGGGGTATTTAACCCCAGTTTTTAACCTAGTTTAGAGAGCTTTTTCAGAACTTTTTGCAGCCTTTTTAGATTACTTTTTAGGAGATTAGATTTAGTTCTTTTGGGAGAGAGAAAAGTGTTATTTTGTTGGATGCTATTGAATCTTCATTGGTTTGTCTCTCTCTCTCTCTATCAAAAACCTCATTTTTATTGATATATTTTCTATTGCAATGATTTCTATTGATATTTCTATTGAATTTCTAATGAATTGCATTATGAATTGTGAGTAGTTCTATCGTCTTTGGGCGTAGGGATGAACCCTATGAACCCTATTTCTAATTTGCGATGAATTGGTGAAATTATTGCTAGAATTGATTAGGGTTAGTTTGGGATTGATTTAATATGAATAGCTAGGGATTCATACCGATTGGGATTTGCAAGAGATTGGATCCCAACTCGATAGGAAGCCCTAGAAATTCGAATTGGGTTATAATTGGATTTCTCTGGAATCGGTTTGCAAGAGATTGGACCGAAACTAGGGTTTTCGATTGCAATTCTATACCAATACCCATTTGCAAGAGATTGGATGGGTATGAACTATCCCAACCTAGGTCGTAGCTCGAGTTTGCACGAGAGTGGGCTCGAGATACGATGGGACAATGATGTTGTTCTTCACGCAAGCTTTCCTAGGTTAGGTTTGCAAGAGATTGGACCATACCCTAGGTTTGCTATAGACCGGTAATAGCACGAGAGCATGAGCTTGGTTCCACATTTAGTTGCAACTAGTTCACCTGAATTTCAAGTCTAGCAATTGTGAAACCTACGAATCACAATGACGAGATATGGTTTGTAGCGGGGATTCCCTACCCCTAGGCATTTTTATTAATTTGATATTTCCTTTATACAATTGAACGACTGTGACCGCTTTATTGCGAACATTTCTCGACTGTTCTTATAGCCAGGTGAATTGAAGAAGACACTGTCATTTGCCCTCCTCGTGTTCTGTAACGGTCAGTATTTAACAATACGTATGTTGTTCGTATTTCATTTTTGTTCCGTGATTTTCCGTATTTTGTACGTACGTATTTTTTATCAACTTTATATATTTGTACACGTATTTTAATTAGCTATAATTATATATATATATATATATATATATATATATATATATATATATATATATATATATCTGTTATTATTTGATTTCATACGAATGATTGATCAAATTCAAATCCAGACGTTTTAAAATTCAAATTACTTTAAAAACTTTCCAATTTAAAAACCTTCCTATTTTAATCCTAATAAAGCTTATAACTAATTTAGAAATATCTTCCATCATTATAAACCATTATTTCAATAATTATTTTATTATTCAACCTTCCTCTTTCTCTTACTCTTAAATTCTCCTATTAATGTTATTATTCAAAACCCTTCCTTATTAATCCTTATTATTAATCCCCTCTATTAAATTTCAATTTCAAACTTTCCATTTTTCTTTACTCTTAATAGTATTTAAAACAATTTTAAAACACTTTCCTTTTCTTTCTGTTTTCAAATCGTTCTATTTTTTTTCCCTAAATCAATAACTCACGCACGCACGCATTAGGCACGCACACACACAACTTATATTTATATGAACCTATAGGTCATTTCCTTTGCTTCACCCTACATCACTAGCAGCATGACCAATCCCTCACCCTACAACAGTTTTTTTTCCCTACAGCTAGCCTTTGCCCTAACCCTATTTCTTTATACAAGTTACTAGGTCTGTTCCCTACCCAAAATAACTAGCATCACCCTTTATCCCTCTCCTCTCCTTTCATTCGACAGCCACCCCACACCTTCCGAACTCGCCACCGGTCTCCTCCCCATCACGCCGACGTCGCCGATCTCGCCCCGTGTTTCCCTATCACCCCGACAGCTCCCCGCCGTCGAAACCTCTCCTCCGCACGCTGCACCTCCCCTGTCCGAGCGCCCTCCACCCTCTTCGAGATCACACCGGCGCCCTCTCCCTTCACCCCTCCTTCATCGACAGCCGCCTCTCATCGCCCAACACCGACGCCAAACCCTCTCACCTCTTCTCCGCCAAACACACCTCTAGCCAACCTCACCGCCAACTTCGACATCCCCAATCTCCGCCCTCTCATCACCCAACAATCTCCCCGCCACCAACTTCGCCCCCTCACGCCATCGCCTTCTTCTCCCTCGCCTTCACCTCGTCTTCGCCTTCTTCGAAACCCAAATCTCCCCGCCTCCCCTCTCTGTTCAGCCCACATCGCAGCCACCGCCCTTCGCCAAAACCCTTTCCGATCGAGCTCCACCCACCTCCGGAGCGACGCCAACTCGCGGCCTCCACCACCGACCATTCGCCGGCAAGCCACCCCAACATCCCGAAGCCTCCATCTCCCTCCCCTGTTTCTTCCTCCTACCTCTGTTCGAGACAGAGGAACCCCCAACACCGATCTCCACCTCACATCCCGATAACCCGCCGCCCCTCACCCCCGATCTCGCCTGCGCCGCACTGTGGAACCGCCGTCGCCAAGCCCGGAGCACCGCTGCCGCCCAGATCTCGATCGCCACCGCCCTGTTTTTGCCGGAGTCACCCAACCCGCCGGCCGATCTTGCCTCCGCCCAGCAACGCCTGAAGCCACCACGACCTCCTCCCCTCGTGAACCCTCACCTCTGCCTCCGTTCACCTCCACCCCCGTACGTCCGATCGTCGCTGCACATACGCCTCCGGCCACCCCCCACCCCCCCCCCCCCCCCCCCCCCCCCCCCCCCCAGCTCGCCTAAGCCCCCACCGCCCTCCACTCGAAGCCCGCCGTGCGCTGGGAGCCATCGTCGCCTCAGACGAAGACGCCCGATCCCCGAGCAACCGCCGCCGCCTTCGATCTGCATCCCGACCCCGGATCCACACCCCCGTCGCCGATCTCGTCGTCCACCGTGGAACCACCGTCGCCGCCGTCCCCAGCCGCGATCTCCGCTCGCGCCACAGCCCGAAGCCGCCGTCTTCGACAACCGCGCGCAGCCGCCTCCGTTTTCCGCCGAAGCCCCTTCGCCTGCGCTCGAGAGCAAAACAAAGAAGAAGAAGAAGAAGAAAGGACAGAGACAGCGGGAGATTGAGAGAAAGAGTTAGAGGAAGGGGGAGATATATGTAAGTTTTACAAGTAAATATATTATAATTATTATTATAACAGTAGTTATTTAGTTCTCATTTTTTTATGATAAGTTTTTATGTAAGTTTCATTATATTATTATAATGAGGCCAAAGTTTGCGAAAGTACCTCTATATATATTATTAACATATTTATAATTTCAAATTGAGTTATTTCATAATGTGATAGTGATGAGTTAAATTTTGTAAATAGTTTAGGACCTTTTAGCTGATGCCACGAATCCGTTAACGCAGATTTTCTGTACCTCTCACCACGATCGCGTGGACAACCAAGACTCGCATCGCCTCAGGCAAGTATATTGTTTTCCTACAATTTTTAAAGGCGCAAGTATATTATTCTACAGATCCTCAAAGGCGCAAGTATTTACCACCCGTAATTATATTAATTTTCTACCAATTTTCAAAGGCACAAGTTTTTATCACCTGCAAGTCCTGATCTCTACAAGTTTAAATGATAACAAATGCTTTTTTTCTAAAAACGGTCACTCTCATTGCTGTGTATTATTCTTGTGCCAACTTACATTTGAAACACTCTTATGAATTGTGATGATTGGCCTTTGGGCATGTTACGGACTATTGGGCCTTCGGGCAACTACGGACTAATGGGCCTTCGGGCAATACGGATATTGGGCCGCGGGCCATTTACGGAATGTTTTGCCACTCGGCAAACATTAAACTACAGATTGACTTATGGACACTTGGGTGGGGGTAGTCTAGTGTAGTAGAGGCTGGAAAGCTAGATTGCACCCGATTGGTGAACTTGACCGACACCTGGCCGGGTCGGTGAGTAGAGAGTCACGGGTAGCTCCCGTTGGCTTGGGTGTGATGCTGGTCACCTCCCCCTCGGACACTGGGCTTTGTCACTAGATAGTAGATTGATTGATTGATGCACCCTTCTCTTTACCTCGGCTGATGCTACATTGTAAACTGCTAAAATTATTGTCACGATTGACTATTGCTGTACGCACTACGCTTGACACTACTTTTGCTGTACACACCACACTTGCTACACACATTGTTGTACACACTACACCGTCACGACTATTTCCGTATACACTACACTTGCCATGCTGGTTACCTTACACACTACACCTGGTTGTGCCCCCTACTTTACGCACCACACTCCGCTTGCTCACTACTTTACTCACTACATGATGTTATGTTCCCATGTTGCTTCATGCTGCCATGCTTCATCTTTTTGGAAACATATTGTGTCTTTCATTTCTAAAGTTTTGTAAATTATATTAAATCTTGCCGAGGGTCTTTTTTTCCTACTAATGTTTTTAAAATCTTGCCGAGCGACCCTCGCTGACGTATGTTTCTGTCTTGTGAAATATACGTCAGGTATTAGACAGGTTTGCTGAGGAGCAAGGCTTGAGACTGAGTAGCTTGACCAGAGTGTCCAGACGCTGAGATCTGCCGCTGGAGAACAACGTGCCTTCGCAACGCTGCTAAATTTTAATAATTATTGTATTTACTTTCAGGTGTATTTTAATTTCCTTGTAACTGTTGTAATGGCCATGCTAGGCCTTTTAATCTTTGTGTACATGTAATCTGGAAAAGTTAAAGTAAAATGATGACACCATATTATGTTGTTCCGATTATTCGCAAGCAAGAATCTGCCAAAGTAGTCATACACAGACGCTTATTGGGTTGGGGCTTCACCGCTCCAACCCAAGCGGGCCCGTTCACGTCCTCGCCCCAAGTATAATGGGAAGCGGGGCGTGACATGTTCGATACCCGCTCGCCGCTACACCGTACGCTTGCGGTAAGACTACGAGTCGTTCGTCTCGGTTGCGAGTGCGCACTACCGGGGCGCGATCAGCATCCCTATAGTCATTCAACGTGAGTTCAAGCTCATTAATCTCATTTTTCATTCCTTTACAAACATCTAACAATTCAGCTTTAGTGAAGGAATTTACCTCATCGTTATTTGCCATTAAGCAGACGACAGCGGAGTGGGCTACCACCTCTTCATCCTCATCCTCAGCTTCGCTGTACATGTTCCAAGTTAGCACATTGGCTTTTCCTTTATCTTTAGCAACCTGAACAGTATCTTGTCTGCATTGCTTCGCGAAGTGTTCCTTTTTCCTGCATTTGAAGCATTCAACTCTATTAGCAGAATCTTGTTCAGAAGAATGTTTATCATAATTAATAGTGTTAGAGCGAATGAACCTTTTATGCATTTCTGATCTTCCTTGAGGAGTTCTGATGTATTTTCTAAAATTTCTAACCATTAGCGCTATCTTCTCATCATCATCTTCATCTTCGCTAGTTTTCAGAGCAAGTGGCTTTGAAGCTTTTTCCTTCTCCTCAGGTTTCTCTCTTTCTTCAGTATTTTGCAATTCAAGCTCATGGAATATTAAGTTACTTATCAAGTCCTCCACCCTCATCTGTGATAGATCATTTGCTTCTTAGATGGCGGTGAATTTAGTCCTAAAAGATCTTGGCAGTGCTCTTAATATCTTCCTCACCTGTTCAAGGCTAGAATATGGCTTACTGAGCGAGCTAGACTTGTAGACGATGTTGGTGAATCTTGCAAACATCTCTGATATGGTCTCTGATGGTAGCATGCGGAAGCTCTCATACTCTGTGCCTAGACGTGAAAGTCTAGACTCTTTCACCTGTGACGTTCCCTCATGTGTCACCTCCAATGTATGCCATATTTCCTGCGCAGTTAGACAAGGTGAGATACGGTTGAATTCAGATTTATCTAATGAATAAATGAGAGCATTCATAGCTTTAGCATTAAGCGAATAAAGTCTCCAATCATCGTCATCCCATTTATCATCAGGTTTAATCATCTCAATATTTTCAATTTTAATGACAGGTGGTTTATATCCTTTTCAATAATTTGCCAAGCTTTATAGTCAATAGAAATTAAGTAGATTCTCATTCGATTTTCCAATAAGTATAATCTACTCCATTAAATCTAGGGGCGTGATATGGACTGACCCTTAGCAAAAGCACTATCAATGGGATTCATGGTTAATCCTAGGCTAGATCCTAAAACCTGCTCTGATACCACTTGTTGGATCTGGATCCTAGCCTAAAGGGGGGTGAATAAGCTTATAAAAATATTCTCACTCAACCCACGAGAAATCGCACGCAGTTAAAATCATAACCAGAGTAAATAAGAGGCAATCACAGAGTGTGCATAGATTTACGCTGGTTCGGTCGCATCAACGACCTACATCCAGCCCCAAACAAATACTGGCATTAATATGTTCCTTTTATACACCTACAATGGGGTCCTAGCTCCAACTCCCCACTTAGACTGTACCATACACAACAAAGTACAGAATCCTATCAACCTAGAAAATGCATATCTTACTGCTACAACACGTCAAGACCCTCTTATCTAGCCCCAACTAGACAAGTCCCCAACTAGTCACAAATGTCGGTAAAGTTTCCCCTACAGAGATCTACACACAATCACAAATATACTGATAAATTAAAGGGTTCAAAAATACTCAGATTCTGATGGTGTGTCGTCTCTGTCATTCAGCATGGCTCGGCTCTAATCTAGAGCAAACGATGTCTCGATCTGACTACTGGATCTCAAGTTGTAGCTCGATTGCACTGTGGTCTGTGTGTAAAGAAATTCAGTTCAAGCTTAATTATTTCTCGGTCTGTGTGCACAGCAACTCCTCAATCTTTTCGTTTGCATGGATTCCCTTCCACGTCAGCTCGTTGTAATTCCTTTCGTTCGTATGCTTTAACTCAAGTTTGAATGGGGCTCGTCTTCACGGCGACTCGATGGTACGACGACGACTCGATGTTGACTCTTCATGACGTACGGCTCTCCGACGACGGCTAGCTCTAACGACAAGTCGACTTCGACGTGCGGGCTTCGACGTGCGGGCTATGTGTGGGTTTTGACTTACCCGACTGCTCCCCTTTAACGGCGAAAGCTCGACGGCGACGTCTGACTCGACATGCACGGCAGAGGGTGGAAGCTCAACTCCGACGGCACAACTTCAGCAACAATGTGTGGCCTCCTTGACTGCAACTCCGGTGACGTGGGCTTCGACTTCAACTTCGATGGTTCTGGTCGTCATCGTCGGCTCGGATTTGCGTAGGCTTCGTGATCGGCGACTTTGGCAACGAGCTACGACAGCAGCACTCTCCTCCACCGGCGGATAGGATGAGGATGGTCCACGACGAGATGAAGGACGGCACCACCTAGAAACGGCGTGGAAGATGGCCTCGACAGTGACAAAGGCGTAGAACTCTAGAAGCACGATGATGATGAACTTTGGCAGCTTTGAAGATGTCGGAGGTGCTTGTTGATGATGCTCGGTTGTAATGAGATTGCGGCAGCAGGTAATATTGTAGCCTTACTTTGTGGAGGATGGCTCGGCAACTAAGGTGATTGCTTGTAGATGTCGCACAACATCTTGATGAATGCTTGGAGATGATACATCAATGAGGGATGAGTTTTGTATCCTTAGAGACTCACAAGCTGCATATTAGACTACTACAATTAGAAGAATAGAGTTTTAAATGTGGCCACAGGCTTTTGGAGGAGAACTAAGGTTATTGTTTTTGTTTGCTGTGGCAATGGTTTGGGTAGTCCTATGAGATTTTTTGCCGGCCCTTTTGATTTTTGTTGCCACAATCTTTAGGGTTCTCTCAAGGTTTTATATAAGGACGGGTGGGGATCTTTATGGCTTAAAGGAAATCCCTAGAGATAATGGTAGGGGATTTGAATTGATATGGAAGATATTTCTTGAAGATATGTTTCCAACTTGATTGGTATTCAAATCCTATTAGGAGTTGTAATGGAATAACAATGGGATTTGACTGCATCATAATTGAATTTTGAAATGATGTAGGATTTGACTCCATCTCTCTCCATGTTGGACCTAGTCCACCTTGATATACGAATAGTCATTTCTCTCTCTTCAGATTGCTATATGATTAGCAATTCCTCCATCTTTTGATTTAGTCTGCTCTTTGAAGAATTAACGCTTTTGCCATTCCTAAAAACACACTTAGCACACACGTTAAATAATTCGTACATGTTTGTCATTATCAAACTAGAAATCCTAGATCGTCGCGTCCAACAACTAGAGTTAAAAGCGCATACAATAATAGTATGGAAATAGAGCAGAAACTTAGCTCTACAGGTTTATAACTTTCACAATTTATCAGCAATTAAATGAAAACATTATTAAAGATAACAATGTTACGAGAGTATAACTGTGCCTGAACCTAGCTCGTGACTTATAAAGCGTAGTATAGTGAGCAACCAAGAGTTCATCTCATACCACGGGTGCGCGTACCCAGGTTAAACCAAAACTATGTAATAAATACGATACTGTTTAATAATCTGTGATTCATGTTGTGAATTTGTTACTGACAAGCAAGACAACAACAAAGCCTGAACTGGTCACTCCTGCACATTCACTATTATAAGTTACCCCAAAACCCCAAGTGTCTGTGATATTACCAGATTTGTAATTTACAAGTCATTTACTAGATTGTCACATTTTCCAGTCAACCATGACACGTATTCAGATCGATTCTTTTACGATACTGTGCAATTTAGCTTATTTAGCTGTTCAATTGAAATACTTTGAAAATGAAATGAAACTAGTTTTAGCATGCATTTGTTGTTGTTTTTAAACCCATAGCAAGGGTACGATGAGTTACTGTTACACCGTGTCATGAAAGGCGTCGTTCGATCAGCGGTAGCGATACCTAGGTTCACACGTGTTACAAGGAAAGTTAGCTACACAACTTATAAAAACGTATAACTAAACTTATACTGAAAATAATTTATAATAATTTTATAAACTAATTCATAAACACTTAGTATAAAACTAATATTTTTATAAGAAACGCGTAAGTTAAAACTCAAATATATATTTTTATAACTCAAATTATAACTTATAGCTTAAACTAACTTTATATATAATAATTTAACCTAATAATTCATAACTTAAATAAAACTTTATAATTAACAGCTTATATATTAACTAACAGCTAATATATCAGCTTATATAGTCCATATTATAAAACAGGGATGTTATCATGGGTTATTGGATAAGAGTTTTTGGATAAGAGAAATTGGATAAGGGTTTTAATTGTATTTGGGGTATAAAAATGAGGGATGTTATTATGAATTTTTGGATAAGAGATATTGGATAAGAGAAATTGGATAATGGTTTGAATTGTATTTGGGGTATACAAATGAGGGATGTTATCATTGGGTTTTGGATAAGAGATATTGGATAAGAGAAATTGGATAAGCTTGGGGGGAAACTTTGGTTGTTTGAAAATTAAATTTTGGTTTGAAACATTCAAAATTTGAAATTTGTATTTCATGACTGGGGGAATAACTGACCCGTCTACCCAAAAACCCATCCCTAAACACGGGCCCCCCAAACTTTGTGGGGAGAGTAATCTCCCTCTCTCTCCCCCCGCATCCCTGCACCCCAAAATTGCCGCTTCGTCTTCACCCCCATCAGCAGGAAGCGGTCGAGTTTGGACTGGATCGAAGAAAATCCGCACAAGGTCATCGAGCCGATAGACGGTGAGAATTCGGATGCGACGAAATCCAGGCAAGAGGGGTCAACGGCATGAATGGCCGCATTCAGCATCAGCCTCACCGAATATGGGATCAAAATTTTCAAGCCATTTCTCCCTGCCATTGAGCAGATGCAATGGAGAAGCTCCAGTTGAGTTGCTTTTTAGGATTTTTTTGGAAATTATGAACAGTAGGATTTCATGGGTCTATAAATTGATGTAAATATCTCTTCAGTCTCATCAATACTTCATTGTTCTCTTCTTCTTCATGCTCTTGCTCTCTCTGTTGTCAAGTTCATTAATTTTTTTGTAGATACTTAAAAGAGTCAAGGCTCCTCTCAAGATTCGTTCCCCTGTTCCAATCGTTGAAGATGATGCTGATGCTATTAGAAAAGTCATTTTGGACAAATTGTTGTTCCTTTTTAAATAATCAGTACCGATTTTAATTTTGGTCCCTACCAATTTGATCGGAGGGATTTTGATGAGGAGATGTTAATCGGAGTGATCTACTTGCTTGAAGCATTTAATTCATGAATCCTCAAAAACTATGATAAAAGCAAATACCATGCTGATTTGTGTTAATTGGCATAGTTCTGTTAATTCAGTGAGCTATCAGCATAGTTCTGTTAATTAGCATTCCATGCTGATAGTTGTCTCTATATTTATCTTTATATTTGTCTCTATATAAAAGCAAATACTGGTATAATATGGATAATTATCAAGTTTACTCTATTCAGTTAGCTTCCTGCAATATGAGCACTGGCTGGCAACATTTGACAGCTTATGCTACTAAAAGTAACATTTGTGGATGGTACATTATAGTAACTGATACTAAGTTTTTTTTAATGAATTTGGATTTATAGAAGAAGAAGAAGGGGCAACATAAGAAGAAGGAAGATAGCAAGAAGGTGATTAAGAAAGGCAAGAAGGTGATTAAGATGGTCAAGCTGGAATTAAAATCCAATGATGAGGAAAACGAGCGTAAAGTTTACGACTTGCATGGACTAAGGCATGACCCCCAAGAGGAAGTATAAGGTGCAATTTCTTCTTATTCTGTTTCTTTTTGTAGAGTTTATGATGTATGGTTTTAATTATGATGATTTGTTTGTTTGTTTTGGGCCGCAGATAGACCAGTTGAGGATTTTATATGAATCGATGTACCTTTAGGTGCCTACAAGTGAAATGGCTGAGTTCTGGTAAGAGACATTATATTATGTTCATAATGTTTGCATGGTGCGTTAACAATTATATTTTGTCTCGATTAGTATTGATGGTGCATCCTTCATGCATAATTGTGACTTGGTTATGATGAGATAGGATACACTTTTAGACGTACTTGCTACCTTTGGCTGTAGGTTTTTAGTTGGATAAGATAGAGACAATGGTATCCTCTTAAAAATAATCGAAGGACGAATTGAATTGATTTTTGTAGGAATTGGATCTCTCAAACGAGAGCACTATTTTTAAATTGATCGGACTGGTGCATGTGAAGCAGGATCTCGCCGAGGCTAGGGCTAATGTCCGGAAATGAATTGACATCTTTGCTGAGCTATGCATTTTTATGGATTTTTGAATTATTTGTCGTTTAAAAATAAGTTATTGAAAATTCGTAAATTAGTATGCAGGTTGAGTATGATTCACAAGATGCATACATAACTATATGTATGTAGCTTTTGCTTGATAGATCTATAAATTGAAATAATTCTTTGAGAAAAGTTGCCAGTCATATTTTAGGTTCATGCACATTTTCTTCTGTGAAGTGTTAACTAACTTTGAATCCCCATTAGATAAATTTTTGAATCGAGGTACAGAGCAGAAGCCGTAACCCTTGAGGTTGGAGCCAAAAGTGAAGGCAAGTTCTTGAGATGAGATACATCCATGAATTTCAGGTCTTTGTTTGATCTACGGTGATTTTTTCGATCGCTGATAAACGATCCTGATATTCATTGAAATTTCTGTTAACTGTATGTTGTTTACCTTTTAATTGTATTTTTTTGGATGATCAGCTATTTGTAGAAAATAACGATTGGATTTTGGTGCTAAGATTGCATCTTTTTGAGCAAACTATTACATTGTTACTTTTTTAAATAAACATAGCCAGTGTTATCAAAATTATCAAAAATAATAGAATCGTAGATGGTTGGGTTACTAAATTTAATTTTTTTAAAAAATAAGTTGTAGAAATTGGCAAATTAGTATGTTGGTTAAGTATGATTCACTTGATGCATACACAACCATACGTATGTATTTTTTGCTTGAGTGAATTGTAAATTGATATAATTTTTTGAGAAAAGTTTAACACTCAAATTGTAAGTTCTCTCGGATTTTCTTTTGTGAAGTGGTAACTAGATTTCAATCCCCATTAGAGAAATTTCAATCCCATCAAAGGAATTACTTTATTTGCTAAAATTTCTTTTATATGCGTTTAAGGCACCGGTATTTTAGCAGATGTTTTTATTTCTATTGGAATTTTGTTAAAATTCAGCATGATATAATCTTTTTTTTATTACTGTTTCTGGATTACATGTCATAATATAATTTTTTTTGCATTTGCATAGGTGGCAGGAGTATCAGAAAATGTAGTTTTTCTTTTAGGCTATTGATAATGTGAATTCCATCATTGGACCAGGGTTGGTTGGCAAGGTATGCACACATTATTTTGGTTAGAGGGGGTAATTGTAGCCTAATTAATAGAGATTAGTAGTAATGATTTTCTTTGCTTCTCTTTATCACAGGATCCCATAGAGCAGACCCAGATCGACACCTTTATGGTCCAAGCGCTTGGTGGCACCAAAAACGAGCGGGGTTGGTGCAAGCAGAAGGTATCTTAGGGGTTGGACATAGATTTTATTGGCAGCCGGTTTGTTATGTTTTGCTTCCTTTTATTATATATCATATTGATCAATATTCTTGATCTATTTCAGCTTGGTACAAATCTCATACTTGCTATGTCACTTGCCGTATGCAAGGCAGGAGCCAGTGTGAAGAAGATTCTGTTCTACCAGGTCCCTGTCACTCATGATTTTATTGTTCTTCAATAGTATATCACTGATATGTTGCTGAATTTTATTTTATTTTTTTAATCGTTTGTCATGCAGCACATTGCTAACATTGCTGGGAACAAGAACTTAGTTTTGTTTGTCCCAGCATTCAATGTTATCAAGGGGGATCACATTGCTGGGAAAAAGAACATTGCGAAAAACAAGAACTTAGTTTTTTCTACTTATTTATTTTTGTTTCACCTGGTTTGTTCAGTTGTGAAATATGGAATTGCGAGAGGGTTTTGTATTCCAAAAAATGGGAATTTTGCATTGTTAAAAAACTATTGTCTTACAAGTGAAATTTTGCTCTATTTATATCTGGGACTGAGGCAACAGATGTTTGTAAATTTGTTAGTTACTTTCATGTAAAAATATTGTTGAAATTAGCCAAAGTTTTTATGATTTTGTGTTGTATTGGTAAATTTGCCAAAGTCTCTAATTTATACCCAACTTTTGTGCCTGTGTGCATGTGTGCATTTGCTGCAAGGCGAATTGCAATGGATTTGTACTTTTTTGGTCGATCATTGAGCTGATATAGTTGATGCTAGGTTTTGCATTCTCTGCTAACAGGTTATTTTGGAATCTTGCATTTTGGTAGAATATATGAGGCGATTGGGACTGGGCAGTAATAGCGGGGATTGCATGTACACAGAAAGTCCCAAGGAGCATGACTGCAGTTACTTCATTCGAATTGGATTTTGTGCTTATGGAGGGAAGTGCAGATACAATCACCCACCTGATAGTGGAGCTGTAAGTATTCACACTATTCATAATGTTGGCTCTACTATTCATTGTATTTAGGCGTACACAATCATCGATCCTGACTTCGTCAAAGTGAGATCGAGTTCTCAGATGTTTCGTTGTAAAGTTGGTTTTGGGATGATGGGCTTTTGTGATTTCTGTAAGAAGTTGGAATCTTTCTTTACATTGCATTAGGCGTATTATTCTATTAAAGGGCCTTCTTTCTATACATATTATTGAGAGTGGCCATGATTTCATCTTTGGGAATGAAAGGTTGAGATGAGTAAATTGAGGTGGGGTCATGTGGAAAGGGAAATGGGTTTTTGTTGGTTACAGTTCTCTTCCCAAAGTTGCAAAATAAAAGAGAGAGGATCTATTCCTAACGCAAAAGAAATGAGAGAGGACCAAACAATGGCATGATACTGCCCTTAGTCATTAAGTGAAGCGCCAAAGATGCCCGAGCCGCTAAAATTTTTACGCTAATTTATTGTTCTTTTAAATTTTGGCTGTGGAAATATTTTTTGGGTAACAAAGATTTTGCGGGGGAAATATTAAATGAACCGTGCCCTCAGGCACGGGTTATATACTAGTAAGCTTATATAAATAAACCTTATAATTGTTTATAATTTATATAAACAAAACTTATATAATAATTTTATCACAACTAACTAACAAATATAACATTTATTAACCCCCCCACCTCTTACCCTCTCTTCTCAACTTCTATCTCCTTCTCTTCTCTTCGTTCTCCTTTCTTTTTCTTTTGTTGTTTTGCTGCAGAGGGGCACACGGCAAGGGGAGGTCGGGGCAGGCGACTAGGGGGACTCAAAGCGGCTAGAGCTCCAGGAGGTCAGGGCTCCGGGCGGTCAGGTGCGCGCGGAGGCAACACAGGCGACGGTGGATCTAGGCGGTCAGGCGTGCACGATGGCAATGCAGGCAATGGCACGAGCTGTTGGGCGGTGGCGGTGGCGGCCTGGCAGAGCACGCGCGGTGGAGCTATGGCAGCGGCATGCGGGTTTCGACAATGCATGGAGTTTTAAAGTGGGGGAGGGGGGAGAACGGGAGAGGAGTAGGGGATTGATGGTTTCAGATCTGTTTCCCACTTCTATTCTGATTTTTCTTTGTGATTTGGGTGATTGATTTTGGGTGAAGATGAGAATGATGAACGAGAGAGTGGATTGATGGTTTGTGATGCCAAAGGAGGAGGAGGGGCTTGGTCTGCTGGCAAGATGGAGAGGGTCTCTTAATAGAGTAAGATGTAATAAGTTGAGATCCGAATAATTCGGATCTCATCTGCCAAAGGAGGTGTTAAAGTGCGTGTGGGTTGATTAATTAAATGGGGATTAGGGTAATTAGTTAATGGTAATAGTAATTACGCTATGGCAAAGAATAAAAATAGGGACGCTCGCGTGGACGCGTAGAATCAAAAAACACTCGGACGAAAAAAATACTCTGACTACTGAAGTAAAATACAGTAACCCACGTACTCCAACATGCCTAAAATACAGGTCGTTACAGTCACACTGATTCTCTCTTCATTGAAGCGCTGTAAGAATCTCCGGATGGTCTCTCCCTCCTTCTGGATCATCGTGAACAGATAGTCCGACGCTTTCCTCCTTCTTCGCCTCGCCAAAAATTGCTAACAGAATTTGAAGAAAAGGTTGCCAAACAAATCAATGGAGCGGTTGGGGAGGTCGTTGTACCACTCCACCGTCGAATTCTTCAAGGTCGTATGGAAAGCTTGGCAGAGGAGAGCGTTATCCACTCCATGGATCTCCATAACCCCTCGGCATCGTTGTACGTGCTTTAGGGGATCGGCCAAACCGTCATACAGTTCAAATTGAGGGAGCTTGAACCTATGAGATACCGGGGTTGAGATCACCCTTTTGGTCAGTGAGTTGGCCTCTTCGGGGTATGGGGAGGCATTGGTGACCTTTGGGAGAAGTTCCGGCCGCCTTGATATTCATGCCGCTGATTGGAATCACCAGATGAGCCACCCTCGCCCCTGGGGTCGGGCTTCGGTCGTGGATCCTTTGTCGCCGGTCATTTCGCCTAGGAGAGTAAAGCCATGGTTAGGGGGCTTCTGCTACGGTGTGCACGCCCCTCTCTTCTCGGGCTCGATGATCTCCCTTGTCGATGGCTTTCAGCAGCATGATCCGGCTTGGGGCTTTTTTGTACTATTAGGGCCAACACCTGGGAGACTCCTTGGCTCCCCTCCTGAAGCCCCTCCCTCGCGGAGACGACGAGTAGGTGCTGTCAGACGGCTGCTTCTTCGTCAAGTCGTATTTGCAAGGCGGCCTCCTCCTCGTCGTCGAACTGCTTCTACAGTGCGGCCATCTCTTCTTCCTCGAACTGCCTTTGTTGAGTGGCCGCTTCTTTGTCAAGCTAGGGTAGCAGGTCCCGCCTCAGTTGTGGGGTTTGAGGGGCCTTCGGTCGGAGGAGGCCTGGCTTGCCTGGCAGCGGCCTATTCTTCCATCATCTTGGTGAAGTTTTCGAAGCTTTTGTAGACACCAAAGGTCGTGTCCTGAATGAATGTGGTCGACCCATCAAGGGGAAAATTCATTGGGGGAGTCCTTCCAGGAGAGTGGCACTCCTTGGTCATAGGCATCTTTCCGTGACAGGGGCTGTGATGACTGTGTGCGAGTTCTGATATAGGTGTAACCCGGTTCCCACATATGGCGCCAATTGCTGCGGGTCAAGTCCGCCCAACAATAGAATTTGTATTAGGGGAATCACGGGTACAATGATTACAAGTAGTGGGGTTGTTGATGAGGCTAATCACGTCTTGGAGAGCGCTTCATAGGCGAAGGATTCAAGGTCATCGGTTGGTCGCCGAATGGTCGCCGACCACCTGGTAGGTGATCTGAGCTTCCTACGAGAAGAACAGCTCGTCAGAAAGACTGGGTTGGCTGTCAACCCGTAGCCCCTCCGATGATTAAGTCAGTGGATGACTTTTAAAGAGTGGGTCGAACACGCTTAATGATCTTAAAGTAGATCGGCTTTGCGTGGCGGACTTATGAGGAATGCACAGATATATGGACGATATCCGACCTTATAGTATTGAATAAGTTTAAGATTTCAACTGACCAACCTGTAACGCCCCGCTTCCCAAAAGACACCGGAATCGAGAGCGTTACGCGGTCCGCTTGAACTGGAGCGGTGAAGCTCGAGTTCAATAAGCGTCTGTGATAAAAACACAGAAACGGGTCCTTGCATTTGCGTATCAGAACAATCAGAACATTCAAAATAAGTACCACATCCAGATATATAAGGCGTACACGAAATTAGAAGACAAGCCACAGCAGGGCTAAGGAAATTACAACAGAGCACTATTCCTACTACAAGTTACAGAAACCAAAACTCAAAGTAGTGACGGAAGGGACTCTAGTCTTCCGCAGAAAGTGACTCGGCATCTACGACGAACTCTGGCTCTCTAAGTCAAGTGTCTTGAGAGGATCCTCCGAGTGCTCAAACTCGATATCTGACATACATCCAAAAACATGAATGTATGTCAGCAAGGTCTGCAAGAAGACATTAGCATCCCAAGGCAAGAATGTGCAATTGATATGAATTTAGAAAGCATTAAATATTTAAAAGAGATGACTAAAATAAAATTAACGAGACAAATTGTGATGAAACGAAAAGTAAACATCCCTAGCATGTAGTTCTAAGCAGTTGCAGGCATTAAAGTAAGTTTTCTCTGAGTTTGTTAGCATTTTAATATTCACGATGACCAAGTTAGCGTTCAATGCCCATGTCAAGAATTCACATCTAATATAGGGTTCTCGCCTTTAGGTCGTGATGAGAAGGTCGTTCCTCTCACGGGGGCTTACCGTGATTGACGCTAACCCACCGCGTCGGGTGGTGCTCATGAGGAGAGTACCTTTCATACGCCCAGTGGCCGCTCAACCCTAACCCCACCCAAAAGTTTTGCCGGAACACGAGCCGGCCTAGTCGACTCACACGACATCACGATATCACGATACCGCCTTCGAGGCGCACGGTTTCACGATGTCCATATAGTTAATCATGTCAGGACTCACTGAATTCCATTGTTATCAATATTAGTGTTTTATGGTGACAGTTCTGCAAAGCGGAAGCGGGTCGAACGACTGTTTGCATAATTTCAAATAATGACGATTACGTGCTTTTTGTTCAACTTGCTACAGAAAACGATTTCTTTCTCTAGTTGTTTAAATTGGGGATATATCGTATGATATACCGTTGGATCCCAATTTCGTCCTAGTCATTATGGTATCAGTTTTGATACGTCATTTCACATCTAAATTTTGAGTTACACAGCAAAACATAAAGGCGGCGTAAACGTGCCGAAACTTCTAAAATTCATAACAAATCATATACTTGCCTGATTTTGGCGTTCTTGGTGTCGTTGGATTCGTCTCGACGAATACTATGATGTGGAAGATTCGGTTCGCTGTTTTGGCAGAAAATAAAATCAGAATTGGCGTTTCTTGTTCAGGACAGATTTACGAAAATACCCCTACGACGTCTAATCACCCAATTTTATTAAGTCTTCTACTTTACGGTGTGGGTTAAGAGTTAAGGGGGTAGATCTACCAACCTGGAGTGAAGCGAGGGATCGGATGACGTCCACGGGCAGGGGTGACGCGTGGAACTCCAAAACAGCGAGCGTCGAGCGTCGGGTGGAGCGTTCTCGTCAGATCCGGGCTGTCAACGCGCACACGACTTGAGCGTGAGTGCTCTGAGGCTGTCGACGTCAGATCTGAGGGCGTGGAGTTGAGAAGAGGCCGTGGGTGCTCGGATTCGGACTGATGCGGACTGGAGTTTGTTGCGTGGGGCTCGGCCTGGAGTGTGGCCATGAGAGGTGGCCTGTGGGGCTGCTGCCGTGAGTAGGGAAGGAGGAACTCGGCCTGGCGGTTGCTTGTGGGGGGGATGGAGCCGTGGAGAGAGGCTCGGGCTGGAGTGTAGGTAGAAACTAGGGTTTTCTAATAGAGAGGGGCCGTGAGTTGTGTGGAGATGTTGTGGAGAAGAGGAGGGGGAGAAGACTCGGCCTGGCGTTACCGTGGGGGTGGGAGCTCGGTTGAGGGTTGGAGAGGAGAAGAGGGCCGGCTGTTGGAAGCTTGCGCGAAGAAGAAAAGGAGCTATGGGGGCGGCGGCTGTAGGTAGATGGTTAGGGTTTTAAAAGTAGACCTAGGGTTTTATAAAGATGTAGTAGTCTGTATGTGAAGCCTAGGTTGAACTTATATAACAAATAATAGGGTAGAGGGCTGCGGCTGATGGGCCTAGGGGTTTGTTTTATAGAAAGTTTGGGGTCTGTTGCGTGGTTGGTTTAGGCCTAGGTTATTATATGTTCTCTCTCTCTTTTTTTAATAGAGTGTAACAGGCATGTGCGGCTGAGGGAGCTTGATAGGGTTTAGGTTGTTGCAAGTAGGGTTGGTAGAAGCTAGGGTGTTTTAATATAGGGGAGGGGTTGGTTCGGTTGCTTGGCCTTGGCTAGGGTTTGTAGGGTTCTCTTTTTTGTGTGTGTGCCAACGTGAGCTGTAGGAACTAGGTCATATTAAAATGGCATAGGGTTTAAGTTATGGCTCATACGGCTGTTAGGCAAGGCATAGGCTCGGGTTTCTATTAGTGCTGTATAGGGTTTTAGAAGACATCAGGTAGGAAGATGAGCCTAGGTAAATATATATATATATATATATATAACTCTTAGGCCTAAGTTTTAAAAATTGAAAGTGTGTGTGTGTCCAATGTGAGTGTTGCGTGAGTTAGATAGGTGATGGCCTGGGTTCACATAAGAGGAGTATATGGTTTAATATATATAGTAGGCCTAGGGAGGGAATGAAGTAATAATAATAATGATGATAATAGGGATAATTCAATAATAAATACTCTAAGTGCCATAAGAATAATAATAATAATAATAACACTAATAATAATAAATAATAAGAAAATAACTTGTACCATAAGACAATAGTAGAAATAATCAACATGGATAGGTTGGTACGCGCACCGAGGCAGATACGCTAATACGGATACAGACAAAAACACGCCAGAGAAAAACGAATAATATCATCAAAAGACTGGTCGTTACATCCTACCCACCTTAAAGAAAATTCCGCCCTCGGAATTTCTAACCATTACTGACCAGGGGACAGATTGGGGTAACGCTCTCTCGTCTCATCTCCTAATGCTTGCACACCATAAACAACCATCACGACATATCCAAATAGTATTCTAATATTCGTATCGACACTAAATGTATTACCGTATATCTTATACACTCACAATCTATAATGATGTAGTATCACCTGTCACTTAGACATACCACTAATGCAAAATACAACCATGCTTAGTCAATTAACATTTCATCGTACAACCACTTTTACATACCGCATATCACCATATACACACATAATAATAAAAATCACCACACGTATATACATGCACGTAATACATTACACCACACACAGATTTTTACAAGCCGTACTCCTAGCATTAGGGTCATCGTAATGTACCCACCTTAGGATCAAGTCCGTCTTCAGACTTCCTTAAATAGGTTGACGTAGGGGTGTGTAGACTTAGACACTAAGGTCATACTATCCCAGTCGTACATACATTATAATGAAACAATATACATCCACATGCATATACTTACTCATGCATCACACACTTGTAACTTTCTATAAATAGATTCATCTCATATACATATACGTACTTACACTACCACACTCCTATCTCGTATCTATATAGGACATATACACACTGGTATACACAACCATAGTAATCCACATAGGCCAGTATACTATTTCATACATTCACGTATACATAGTCACAAACATACGGCTCTGCATACCTCCTGGTATACACATGCTCATGCATCATCCCGTAGGGGTAATTATAACAATTCTACTATATATAAAACACACTTGTTCATACAATATATATATACACACACCTATAACTAACCACATACATATACGCGTACGAGTACATGCCAGACATTCTAACATATAAATCACACAATAAATCCGCACACACAACCATGATACTTAACATGCACATCACTGTATCAGCGTACTATTACAACCATTAACAAGTACGGTTAAGATACATATACTCCTAGTAACTAGCTAAAACTAAATCAATCACGCTCATATATTCATTTACTGATATAGTCAATCACTCGCCTACGTATCAATATAACACTTACTACTCTATACTCGACTATATACATATATATCACAAATTACCGTACATGCACATACGTCACAATAGACAATAACACCATAATAATATACTAAGGGTAAGCAGACTCATACAAGGGTGGTATATAGATATTCGCACACACGGGTCCACACTCACTATCTATTTACATGCACCACAACAAAACTACAATCACTGTCAACGGTCCCCCTATACTTATATTAAAGCTGACATAAGCACTCATAAGCACCAATGCGAAAACTAATCAATAGTGTTGAATTCAGAGTTGAGAGATGTAATGAACTAATGCTGTGATGGACGGCTTCAGATGGCATGGGTAAGAGGTTGGTTGGTGACATAAGATATTTATGAATAATTAATTAAGAAGATAAGAATATGTGTAAAATAATGACATCGTTATAATTTACATAAATTTGCGAGTATACGGTAGAAGTTAAATGTAAAATATGATTAGTCAAATAACAGGTGACAAGTAATATGGACATTGTGTTGTAGTGATTGACTTGTAAATGGAAATAGGTTTGTAAAAAGAAAATTTTTCCTTTCTTAAAATGTATGAAGATAATGATTATAACACTGACACACGGGATTTTGAAGTTCTATATAACCTAGGAAAGTATTTTAAAAGTAAGTATGAATGATTGTTTTGAAATGTGGTAGTAAGAAAAGGAGATGATATTTTGAACTATCAAAATAGAAATGAAGTTTTAAAAAGAAGTTCATTACATTAGGAAAATAGGGTAGCTATACGAGGTTAGGTGAAATAGGAGTGCGAAAGATATATGATTGAAAATCGCTATAAGATAGTATCTAAAGATCGCGTCCGAAAAGTTTCCTAATCCAGATTGGGTCCAAGTCGACTGAGGTGTAGGAAACCCAGGTAAAAGTTTTCGAAAGGATTTTTTTTTTAAAACATAGCAACGAATTCAATAAAAGAAGTATCGAAAATACTTTTTACAAGACCCTGGATCTGCAATGGGGAGGCTCAAAAGGTTAAAGATGGCAGACCTGAAGAGTCTATGTGAATCGAGGACAAGGAATGGGTTCGACGATCGAAGCGTAAGGATGACTAGGAAGTAACTCCGTGAATACGCTACGATGGCTTCCTACGATCATTAATATGAAGGTGTAATGATTAGAAAAATAATAAAATTAAGGGAAAAATAATCATTGGGTCGACTAAGTTTTAGCACTAAGGTTCATCAACGAACTAGTCTGCGATAGGGAAGCCGAGGTGAGGGTTCGTTGGGGATTGAGATCGAGATCTTATCTATAGGTCTGGAATATCCTACGCTTCATAGTTTACTCCTTGTAGGCATCTCAGGTTCGACTTGCATGGTGACGATCGCTACGTTCGGTTAGGCCCTAGATTCGATGAATCTAAGCGAACGACTAACGAACTCAAAAGTCTAATATGGTCGGAGCTAGATGATCAATCTCTAAGGAGACTCCCTAGATGATAATACTAAGTCGTGACAAGGGCGTCAAACTAATGTGTACGAGCGTCTAATTAGCTCTACCTATTATCCTGGTATTGGGTTTCCTATCATGCTGAGACAAGGTATTCGAGCAATTTTGCATACTAACTAATTCTGGATGTTTTGGCTAATGAAAAGTGTCCTCATTGTTCTGAATTTCACAGTTGCAAGACCTGCATGGGCCACCACTAAAACCTGTAACGCACCGCTTCCCAAAAGACACCGGAAGCGAGAGCGTTACGCGGTCCGCTTGATTTGGAGCGGTGAAGCTCGAGTTCAATAAGCGTCTGTGATAAAAACACAGAAAAGGGTCCTTGCATTTGCGTATCAGAACAATCAGAACATTCAAAATAAATACCACATCCAGATATATAAGGCGTACACGAAATTACAAGACAAGCCACAGCAGGGCTAAGGAAATTACAACAGAGCACTATTCCTACTACAAGTTACAGAAACCAAAACTCAAAGTAGTGACGGAAGGGACTCTAGTCTTCCGCAGAAAGTGACTCGGCATCTACGACGAACTCTGGCTCTCTAAGTCAAGTGTCTCGAGAGGATCCTCCGAGTGCTCAAACTCGATATCTGACATACATCCAAAAACATGAATGTATGTCAGCAAGGTCTGCAAGAAGACATTAGCATCCCAAGGCAAGAATGTGCAATTGATATGAATTTAGAAAGCATTAAATATTTAAAAGAGATGACTAAAATAAAATTAACGAGACAAATTGTGATGAAACGAAAAGTAAACATCCCTAGCATGTAGTTCTAAGCAGTTGCAGGCATTAAAGTAAGTTTTCTCTGAGTTTGTTAGCATTTTAATATTCACGATGACCAAGTTAGCGTTCAATGCCCATGTCAAGAATTCACATCTAATATAGGGTTCTCGCCTTTAGGTCGTGATGAGAATGTCGTTCCTCTCACGGGGGCTTACCGTGATTGACGCTTACCCACCGCGTCGGGTGGTGCTCTTGAGGAGAGTACCTTTCATACGCCCAGTGGCCGCTCAACCCTAACCCCACCCAAAAGTTTTGCCGGAACACGAGCCGGCCTAGTCGACTCACACGACATCACGATATCACGATACCGCCTTCGAGGCGCATGGTTTCACGATGTCCATATAGTTAATCATGTCAGGACTCACTGAATTCCATTGTTATCAATATTAGTGTTTTATGGTGACAGTTCTGCAAAGCGGAAGCGGGTCGAACGACCGTTTCCGTAATTTCAAATAATGACGATTACGTCCTTTTTGTTCAACTTGCTACAGAAAACGATTTCTTTCTCTAGTTGTTTAAATTGGGGATATATCGTATGATCTACCGTTGGATCCCAATTTTCGTCCTAGTTATTATGGTATCAGTTTTGATACGTCATTTCACGTCTAAATTTTGAGTTACACAGCAAAACATAAAGGTGGCGTAAACGTGCCGAAACTTCTAAAATTCATAACAAATCATATACTTGCCTGATTTTGGCGTTCTTGGTGTCGTTGGATTCGTCTCGATGAATACTATGATTTGGAAGATTCGGTTCGCTGTTTTGGCAGAAAATAAAATCAGAATTGGCGTTTCTTGTTCAGGACAGATTTACGAAAATACCCCTACGACGTCTAATCACCCAATTTTATTAAGTCTTCTACTTTACGGTGTGGGTTAAGAGTTAAGGGGGTAGATCTACCAACCTGGAGTGAAGTGAGGGATCGGATGACGTCCACGGGCAGGGGTGACGCGTGGAACTCCAAAACAGCGAGCGTCGAGCGTCGGGTGAAGCGTTCTCGTCAGATCCGGGCTGTCAACAAGCACACGACCTGAGCGTGAGTGCTCTGAGGCTGTCGACGTCAGATCTGAGGGCGTGGAGTTGAGAAGAGGCCGTGGGTACTCGGATTCGGCCTGATGCGGACTGGAGTTTGTTGCGTGGGGCTCGGCCTGGATTGTGGCCATGAGAGGCGGCCTGTGGGGCTGCTGCCGTGAGTAGGGAAGGAGGAACTCGGCCTGGCGGTTGCTTGCGGGGGGGGATGGAGCCGTGGAGAGAGGCTCGGGCTGGAGTGTAGGTAGAAACTAGGGTTTTCTAATAGAGAGGGGCCGTGAGTTGTGTGGAGATGTTGTGGAGAAGAGGAGGGGGAGAAGACTCGGCCTGGCGTTACCGTGGGGGTGGGAGCTCGGTTGAGGGTTGGAGAGGAGAAGAGGGCCGGCTGCTGGAAGCTTGCGCGAAGAAGAAAAGGAGCTATGGGGGTGGCGGCTGTAGGTAGATGGTTAGGGTTTTAAAAGTATACCTAGGGTTTTATAAAGATGTAGTAGTCTGTAGGTGAAGCCTAGGTTGAACTTATATAACAAATAATAGGGTAGAGGGCTGCGGCTGATGGGCCTAGGGGTTTGTTTTATAGAAAGTTGGGGGTCTGTTGCGTGGTTGGTTTAGGCCTAGGTTATTATATGTTCTCTCTCTCTTTTTTTAATAGAGTGTAACAGGCATGTGCGGCTGAGGGAGCTTGATAGGGTTTAGGTTGTTGCAAGTAGGGTTGGTAGAAGCTAGGGTGTTTTAATATAGGGGAGGGGTTGGTTCGGTTGCTTGGCCTTGGCTAGGGTTTGTAGGGTTCCCTTTTTTGTGTGTGCCAACGTGAGCTGTAGGAACTAGGTCATATTAAAAAGGCATAGGGTTTAAGTTAGGGCTCATACGGCTGTTAGGCAAGGCATAGGCTCGGGTTTCTATTAGTGCTGTATAGGGTTTTAGAAGACATCGGGTAGGAAGATGAGCCTAGGTAAATATATATATATATAACTCTTAGGCCTAAGTTTTAAAAATTGAAAGTGTGTGTGTGTCCAATGTGAGTGTTGCGTGAGTTAGATAGGTGATGGCCTGGGTTCACATAAGAGGAGTATATGGTTTAATATATATAGTAGGCCTAGGGAGGGAAAGAAGTAATAATAATAATGATGATAGTAGGGATAATTCAATAATAAATACTCTAAGTGCCATAAGAATAATAATAATAATAATAACAATAATAATAATAAATAATAAGAAAATAACTTGTACCATAAGACAATAGTAGAAATAATCAACATGGATAGGTTGGTACGCGCACCGAGGCAGATACGCTAATACGGATACAGACAAAAACACGCCAGAGAAAAACGAATAATATCATCAAAAGACTGGTCGTTACATCCTACCCACCTTAAAGAAAATTCCGCCCTCGGAATTTCTAACCATTACTGACCAGGGGACAGATTGGGGTAACGCTCTCTCGTCTCATCTCCTAATGCTTGCACACCATAAACAACCATCACGACATATCCAAATAGTATTCTAATATTCGTATCGACACTAAATGTATTACCGTATATCTTATACACTCACAATCTATAATGATGTAGTATCACCTGTCACTTAGACATACCACTAATGCAAAATACAACCATGCTTAGTCAATTAACATTTCATCGTACAACCACTTTTACATACCGCATATCACCATATACACACATAATAATAAAAATCACCACACGTATATACATGCACGTAATACATTACACCACACACAGATTTTTACAAGCCGTACTCCTAGCACTAGGGTCATCGTAATGTACCCACCTTAGGATCAAGTCCGTCTTCAGACTTCCTTAAATAGGTTGACGTAGGGGTGTGTAGACTTAGACACTAAGGTCATACTATCCCAGTCGTACATACATTATAATGAAACAATATACATCCACATGCATATACTTACTCATGTATCACACACTTGTAACTTTCTATAAACAGATTCATCTCATATACATATACGTACTTACACTACCACACTCCTATCTCGTATCTATATAGGACATATACACACCGGTATACACAACCATAGTAATCCACATAGGCCAGTATACTATTTCATACATTCACGTATACATAGTCACAAACATACGGCTCTGCATACCTCCTGGTATACACATGCTCATTCATCATCCCGTAGGGGTAATTATAACAATTCTACTATATATAAAACACACTTGTTCATACGATATATATATACACACACCTATAACTAACCACATACATATACGCGTACGAGTACACGCCAGACATTCTAACATATAAATCACACAATAAATTCGCACACACAACCATGATACTTAACATGCACATCACTGTATCAGCGTACTATTACAACCATTAACAAGTACGGTTAAGATACATATACTCCTAGTAACTTGCCAAAACTAAATCAATCACGCTCATATATTCATTTACTGATATAGTCAATCACTCGCCTACGTATCAATATAACACTTACTACTCTATACTCGACTATATACATATATATCACAAATTACCGTACATGCACATACGTCACAATAGACAATAACACCATAATAATATACTAAGGGTAAGTAGACTCATACAAGGGTGGTATATAGATATTCGCACACACGCGTCCACACTCACTATCTATTTACATGCACCACAACAAAACTACAATCACTGTCAACGGTCCCCCTATACTTATATTAAAGATGACATAAGCACTCATAAGCACCAATGCGAAAACTAATCAATAGTGTTGAATTCAGAGTTGAGAGATGTAATGAACTAATGCTGTGATGGACGGCTTCGGATGGCATGGGTAAGAGGTTGGTTGGTGACATAAGATATTTATGAATAATTAATTAAGAAGATAAGAATATGTGTAAAATAATGACATCGTTATAATTTACGTAAATTTGCGAGTATACGGTAGAAGTTAAACGTAAAATATGATTAGTCAAATAACAGGTGACAAGTAATATGGACATTGTGTTGTAGTGATTGACTTGTAAATGGAAATAGGTTTGTAAAAAGAAAAGTTTTCCTTTCTTAAAATGTATGAAGATAATGATTATAACACTGACACACGGGATTTTGAAGTTCTATATAACCTAGGAAAGTATTTTAAAAGTAAGTATGAATGATTGTTTTGAAATGTGGTAGTAAGAAAAGGAGATGATATTTTGAACTATCAAAATAGAAATGAAGTTTTAAAAAGAAGTTCATTAAATTAGGAAAATAGGGTAGCTATACGAGGTTATGTGAAATAGGAGTGCGAAAGATATATGATTGAAAATCGCTATAAGATAGTATCTAAAGATCGCATCCGAAAAGTTTCCTAATCCAGATTGGGTCCAAGTCGACTGAGGTGTAGGAAACCCAGGTAAAAGTTTTCGAAAGGATTTTTTTTTTAAACTTAGCAACGAATTCAATAAAAGAAGTATCGAAAATACTTTTTACAAGACCCTGGATCTGCAATGGGGAGGTTCAAAAGGTTAAAGATGGCAGACCTGAAGAGTCTATGTGAATCGAGGACAAGGAATGGGTTCGACGATCGAAGCGTAAGGATGACTAGGAAGTAACTCCGTGAATAAGCTACGATGGCTTCCTACGATCATTAATATGAAGGTGTAATGATTAGAAAAATAATAAAATCAAGGGAAAAATAATCATTGGGTCGACTAAGTTTTAGCACTAAGGTTCATCAACGAACTAGTCTGCGATAGGGAAGCCGAGGTGAGGGTTCGTTGGGGATTGATATCGAGATCTTATCTATAGGTCTGGAATATCCTATGCTTCATAGTTTACTCCTTGTAGGCATCTCAGGTTCGACGTGCATGGTGACAATCGCTACGTTCGGTTAGGCCCTAGATTCGATGAATCTAAGCGAACGACTAACGAACTCAAAAGTCTAATATGGTCGGAGCTAGATGATCAATCTCTAAGGAGACTCCCTAGATGATAATACTAAGTCGTGACAAGGGCGTCAAACTAATGTGTACGAGCGTATAATTATCTCTACCTATTATCCTGGTATTGGGTTTCCTATCATGCTGAGACAAGGTATTCGAGCAATTTTGCATACTAACTAATTCTGGATGTTTTGGCTAATGAAAAGTGTCCTCGTTGTTCTGAATTTCACAGTTGCAAGACCTGCATGGGCCACCACTAAAACCTGTAACGCCCCGCTTCCCAAAGACACCGGAAGCGAGAGCGTTACGCGGTCCGCTTGAACTGGAGCGGTGAAGCTCGAGTTCAATAAGCGTCTGTGATAAAAACACAGAAACGGGTCCTTGCATTTGCGTATCAGAACAATCAGAACATTCAAAATAAGTACCACATCCAGATATATAAGGCGTACACGAAATTAGAAGACAAGCCACAGCAGGGCTAAGGAAATTACAACAGAGCACTATTCCTACTACAAGTTACAGAAACCAAAACTCAAAGTAGTGACGGAAGGGACTCTAGTCTTCCGCAGAAAGTGACTCGGCATCTACGACGAACTCTAGCTCTCTAAGTCAAGTGTCTCGAGAGGATCCTCCGAGTGCTCAAACTCGATATCTGACATACATCCAAAAACATGAATGTATGTCAGCAAGGTCTGCAAGAAGACATTAGCATCCCAAGGCAAGAATGTGCAATTGATATGAATTTAGAAAGCATTAAATATTTAAAAGAGATGACTAAAATAAAATTAACGAGACAAATTGTGATGAAACGAAAAGTAAACATCCTTAGCATGTAGTTCTAAGCAGTTGCAGGCATTAAAGTAAGTTTTCTCTGAGTTTGTTAGCATTTTAATATTCACGATGACCAAGTTAGCGTTCAATGCCCATGTCAAGAATTCACATCTAATATAGGGTTCTCGCCTTTAGGTCGTGATGAGAAGGTCGTTCCTCTCACGGGGCTTACCGTGATTGACGCTTACCCACCGCGTCGGGTGGTGCTCTTGAGGAGAGTACCTTTCATACGCCCAGTGGCCGCTCAACCCTAACCCCACCCAAAAGTTTTGCCGGAACACGAGCCGGCCTAGTCGACTCACACGACATCACGATATCACGATACCGCCTTCGAGGCGCACGGTTTCACGATGTCCATATAGTTAATCATGTCAGGACTCACTGAATTCCATTGTTATCAATATTAGTGTTTTATGGTGACAGTTCTGCAAAGCGGAAGCGGGTCGAACGACCGTTTCCGTAATTTCAAATAATGACGATTACGTCCTTTTTGTTCAACTTGATACAGAAAACGATTTCTTTCTCTAGTTGTTTAAATTGGGGATATATCGTATGATATACCGTTGGATCCCAATTTTCGTCCTAGGCATTATGGTATCAGTTTTGATACGTCATTTCACGTCTAAATTTTGAGTTACACAGCAAAACATAAAGGCGGCGTAAACGTGCCGAAACTTCTAAAATTCATAACAAATCATATACTTGCCTGATTTTGGCGTTCTTGGTGTCGTTGGATTCGTCTCGACAAATACTATGATGTGGAAGATTCGGTTCGATGTTTTGGCAGAAAATAAAATCAGAATTGGCGTTTCTTGTTCAGGACAGATTTACGAAAATACCCCTACGACGTCTAATCACCCAATTTTATTAAGTCTTCTACTTTACGGTGTGGGTTAAGAGTTAAGGGGGTAGATCTACCAACCTGGAGTGAAGCGAGGGATCGGATGACGTCCACGGGCAGGGGTGACGCGTGGAACTCCAAAACAGCGAGCGTCGAGCGTCGGGTGGAGCGTTCTCGTCAGATCCGGGCTGTCAACGCGCACACGACTTGAGCGTGAGTGCTCTGAGGCTGTCGACGTCAGATCTGAGGGCGTGGAGTTGAGAAGAGGCCGTGGGTGCTCGGATTCGGACTGATGCGGACTGGAGTTTATTGCGTGGGGCTCGGCCTGGAGTGTGGCCATGAGAGGTGGCCTGTGGGGCTACTGCCGTGAGTAGGGAAGGAGGAACTCGGCCTGGCGGTTGCTTGCGGGGGGGATGGAGCCATGGAGAGAGGCTCGGGCTGGAGTGTAGGTAGAAACTAGGGTTTTCTAATAGAGAGGGGCCGTGAGTTGTGTGGAGATGTTGTGGAGAAGAGGAGGGGGAGAAGACTCGGCCTGGCGTTACCGTGGGGGTGGGAGCTCGGTTGAGGGTTGGAGAGGAGAAGAGGGCCGGCTGTTGGAAGCTTGCGCGAAGAAGAAAAGGAGCTATGGGGGTGGCGGCTGTAGGTAGATGGTTAGGGTTTTAAAAGTAGACCTAGGGTTTTATAAAGATGTAGTAGTCTGTATGTGAAGCCTAGGTTGAACTTATATAACAAATAATAGGGTAGAGGGCTGCGGCTGATGGGCCTAGGGGTTTGTTTTATAGAAAGTTGGGGGTCTGTTGCGTGGTTGGTTTAGGCCTAGGTTATTATATGTTCTCTCTCTCTTTTTTTAATAGAGTGTAACAGGCATGTGCGGCTGAGGGAGCTTGATAGGGTTTAGGTTGTTGCAAGTAGGGTTGGTAGAAGCTAGGGTGTTTTAATATAGGGGAGGGGTTGGTTCGGTTGCTTGGCCTTGGCTAGGGTTTGTAGGGTTCTCTTTTTTGTGTGTGTGCCAACGTGAGCTGTAGGAACTAGGTCATATTAAAATGGCATAGGGTTTAAGTTAGGGCTCATACGGCTGTTAGGCAAGGCATAGGCTCGGGTTTCTATTAGTGCTGTATAGGGTTTTAGAAGACATCAGGTAGGAAGATGAGCCTAGGTAAATATATATATATATATATATAACTCTTAGGCCTAAGTTTTAAAAATTGAAAGTGTGTGTGTGTCCATTGTGAGTGTTGCGTGAGTTAGATAGGTGATGGCCTGGGTTCACATAAGAGGAGTATATGGTTTAATATATATAGTAGGCCTAGGGAGGGAAAGAAGTAATAATAATAATGATAATAATAGGGATAATTCAATAATAAATACTCTAAGTGCCATAAGAATAAGAATAATAATAATAACAATAATAATATTAAATAATAAGAAATTAACTTGTACCATAAGACAATAGTAGAAATAATCAACATGGATAGGTTGGTACGCGCACCGAGGCAGATACGCTAATACGGATACAGACAAAAACACGCCAGAGAAAAACGAATAATATCATCAAAAGACTGGTCGTTACACAACCCCCTCATTAGTGGCTGGAGGGGGGTATTTATAGTGTCGAGAGTCGGTTGATCGACGTCTAATCACTTGTCGCTTCTGCTTAGCTGGAGCACAAGCGAGGACGCGATAGGTCGGCGATGGTGTCAGAGATATTCCTCGAACCACCTTAATCTAGCATTAAATGGGTGTCAGAAGGTGTCAGAGATATTTACGCATTAATGGGAGACGCAAAGGGCGACCATCAGTTCTTGTTTTTAACCAGTCATTAATTGAAGGCGTAGGTGGCCTTACGTCACCATGTTAGAGATATTTGTGTATGCTAGGTCACCCTTAGGGAGAGCCAAGCTCGGCGTTGACGTGCCCCCGGTTTGCAAGCCGCATATGGCCGGGGGACCCGGTGGAGGTTTAGATATTTGTAACCGCAAGCGCACGGTGTTGTAGTGTGGCTTGGGGGTCGAACACAGGGAGGCTAGGATGTGCTTGTGTCAAAGAGGACCAAAATCGCCCCGTGGGTGAGCTAGCCCAGATCGGATGATGGGTTGTCACGGTAAAGGAATGCAAGGTATAGACAATATGAAGGAAAAACCCGGGACTCTAGTTTCGACCCCAACGAGCGGCTCTCACCGAAATGGCCTACGAGTAGGATGGCGATCGGAATTAGGGTCTAATGGTGAGACGTTGCCTCTAAAAGTGGTACCCGGCATCCCATGGGCCCAATATTCCGGTCGGTGCCCAGGATGATACGCCGGACTTCCCGGGTTCGATCAGTGGGAACTCTCGTGTCCATTAACACTGATCGACTCCGGGAGCACTAAGCTCGCAACGATAACTCCCAACATCTCGTCCTGCCGCTCCCGCGAACTAGGATTCGGCGTCTACGCTAAGGGCGTGAGCTATGGCTAGGGACTCAACCGCCAAGTTTATTCCCCCTTGGCCCAACGGTCAAAGGCGGTCTTTTTCCGCTGATGACAATAAAACACCCGTGTAACCGTTAGATTCCTAATCCCTATCGATTTCCTAACCTTACGGACGCATCGGGAAGAGCCCCCGAAGGGGTATCCGCCAAAATCCCGGATTTGGGAACTACTCACAAATATTCATTAAAAAGCGATCTAAATGAAAATGGACCGTTAAAATCATAATCAGACAATAAGAATGCAAAGGTAGTAAAGCAATTAAGATAATACTAAAGTTTTACAAAGATCCGAAAACTTACAAAAACTGGAAAATTACAGCCGTCACAAAATGAAGAAAACAGTAAAAAATAACCAACTCCCGAATCTAGAAAACCTAGGGTTCTATTTATAGAATACGACATCACCCGAACGGTTGACAAGTCAACCGGTCGGGTGAGCCGCTTCACAAAAACACAGCGCAATGCGGGGGTTTCACCCGGTCAGTATGAACCGGTCGGTTGGAAGTTGGTGTGGTCGGTTGGATCTTGATGCCGACCGGTTGGATCTTGGTGCGGACCGGGTGAGGAGACCGGTTGGAGCTTCGAGTCTTGGCTGTTGAAATTCAGCTACAGGTGAACCGATCGGGTGAAGGTCACCCGATCGGTTGGAAATCAGCTTCGAATTTCCAGAGACTTTGAGCTTTTGACCCGGTCACTGAACCGACCGGGTGACTTCTCGTGAGCTCCAAGCTGCGTCCGGGTGGTGCACGCGTGCATCACCCGATCGGTTGGAGATGACCAACCGACTGGGTGAGGGGCTGAAAGATGCAATCTTCGTCGTTTGACCCCCTGGATCACGCGTGACTCCTCCCGTTGCTCCGGGAACACATGATATCATCGTTTTACACCCCCAAATGCCAACAAACTCCTACAAAACACGGAAAATACGGAAAAGTAAAAGAAAACAAGAAAACACAAGAAAACACGAGAAAACGAATAAAAGACGGCGGTAAAATACAGAAAAACACGGAAGAAAACGTGCGTAAATGTATGAAATATAAACGCACGTCAAAATCCCCCAAGCTGAACTCTTCCTCGTCCTCGAGGAAGACGAGTGAGAGTAGGAGCTCGGAGGGGAAAAATAGAGAGAAAGAGAGAAAAAGAAAACTCTATATCCTAGATCGCCCGTCAGGGCCATCAAAATCAAAAACGACACACCAAGCAAGCAAACGCCAAATCACATCACTAAACCAAGGAGTACGAGTCAAGAAAAGTGCCGTGGGCCCACGCGGTGAAGCGCGGGTGAGTGTGGTCGTGCGCTAGCAGTCGGTGACACTATCTACGATGTGCAATAAAGCTCGATATACACAAATCCAGGAAATGCCCCAAATATCGATTCGAATTTGAAATTGCGGTGAATATTAGCTCAAGCATGCATGAGAAGAGTATAAGAATAGAAGCGTATCATGCATCGGGGACTACACAGTTAGGGTTAAGGAAATCACACCACTATAGCCTAGATACTAGCTTAAAAGCTCCTAAGCCAAGTGTTTCCGAATCCGGTGGGGGTTGAGATGATGTGGAGAAGAACACTTGGTGCAAATTCTCGCCTTCCCTTTATTCTCGGCAAGTAGGAAAATATTCACACAGGAAATTTTTTGGGTTTTGGGTTTTTGAATTTTTTTTTGGATTTGGATTTTTGGCTATACAATTTTTCTTTCTTTTCTTTTCTCTTCTTTTTGGGTTTTTCTTTTCTTTACTCCCCTTTTTTGGATTTTTGGGGTTTTGAGATATGTATACATGTGTACTCTCCCAAGTGGGAGAACGGTACACGACGAGGGGATTTACACCAAGTAAAACAAAAAAGAAGTCGGAATCTAAACACTTGGGCAAAGGAAACTAATCTCGCTAAATAGAGCATGGGCTAAGTGGGTTATCCTAGTCCTTAATTATGGAATCCCGACACATGCGAAATGAAGCGTACGATATATATATCATGCAGAAGAAGCAGACAGTAGAAATAAGTACCGCATATTCATATCGAAACATGATAATCTAGGGGTCATTCCTGGACAGGTATATAAAGTGAATCACAAAGTAGAAGTACACCACACGGCTAGGCACGACACACGACTCACAAAAAGCTAAGTGGACCCACGATGCGTGAAATGCAAGAGAACTCGAAATCCTAGGGTTAGTGAATGTGATTATCGATGATGTGCTAGGTGTGTGTGATTTTGTGGCAATTCATCATAGGGTTCATCTCTAGGAGAAAGAGATAAAAAAGAAGAAAAGAAAAAAAAATAAAAACACGATGAAAACGGTACAAAAACGAAAAAGAAAGACTCAAATGGCGCACAAAGTGCGACTCCCCCAAGCTGAAGCTTGCATTGCCCTCAATGCAATTAGAGTGAGTACGGGAGGGCAATGAAAATGGGGGGGATACGCACCGACACAAAAAGAAATGAAAAACGAGGAAAACGCAAATACGAAACTGAAAATAAAAGAAAAATCAAAATCAAACCACACGACACGAAAATAGAAAAAGAAAGAAGGAAATTGAACAAACTAGACGACACGACACGACACGACAAAAAGCACATGACACGACACGACAAAAAGCACACGACACGACACGACAAAAAGGAAAACAAGCACACACACACACACACACACAAAGAAAATAAAACACGACAACACAGCAAACCAGACTTCCCCCAAGCTAGACATGACAATGCTAGCGATGAAATATGAACGTGAAAGTGCAGAAATGTGCAAGGGGGATGTCAAAAAAGTAAAAGAAAAGAAATAAAAAGGAAGTGATGTGACACGTGAATGGGTCCTCCCCCTAGCAGTGATAAAGCAGGGCCCCGCAAAGACAGATGGGCACAAATATAGGGGGACAAAAGCGGGAAGGGAAAAAAATCAAGCAGGGGCACCACCCTCTGGGGGTGGTGATGGGGGCCTGCGCCGGGGACCAGGAGTCGTGGGGGGTGGAATGTGGAGCTCGGAGACATCGGGTGGGTCTTCACGGATGTGGCGAATGAAGCTTTGAAGAAAGGGGAGGTCTCGGTCGACGGACTCCTCAGTTATCCGACCACCCTGTCCAGCTAGGAGGATCATGGCCGTGAGTCGGTCGGCTTGGTTGTCGTCTTGGAATTGCATCCCATATTCGGGATCGTCAACGTGAGGGGGGGAGTGGTGCGTGGTGTGGTAGATGGATTGGAGGTGGTGGGTTGAGCGGGGGGTTGTGTGCGATGAGTACGACGGGTGGGCCTAGGGTTGGAAGAGCTGGCGTCTGTGGGCTTAACACGGCGGGGAGGCATTGTGCGGGAGTCGTGTGTGTGCGTGAGTATGGAAAATACAATGTATCAACACAAACACGACCAACGAACAAATGGAATATTTGGGGCAAAATTAAAATTGAGTGAAGGAGCGAGTTTACCCAAATGAGATGAAGATCGTTGCTCGTAGACGCCCCGATGTTACTCGATAGGAGCACATTGTGAAGCCGCGGCGATTTCTTCAGCAAGTTTCGAAATTTGGGGAGGATGGGTGAAAGTTGGGTTTTTTTTGTGCGGGTGGAGTCGAGGAGAATGGAGAGAAATCGATGGTGGGATGGATAGGGAGATGGGGGGAGGTCGATTGAGGTTGATTTTGGGGAAGAACGAGGTCAGGCGCAAGAGGAGGAGGCGAAACGTCGGTTTGGGATTCGAAAATGGCGAGGGTGGAACGAACGGGCGACGACGGATATTTATAGGAATTTAAGTCGACCCGGTCGGGTGAGTTATCACCCGATCGGTTGACCTTTGGTCGAAAATTTGATGCTGAAGAAACGCAACAGGCGACCCGATCGGTTGAGAACTCAACCGATCGGTTCGCCGCTCCACACATTTACTCGAAAACTCAGAGTTTTTCACCCGGTCCCTCAACCGGTCTCGCATATTGTCACCCGGTCGGTTGATGAATTCTGATATTTTTCCGAGAGTTTCCCCAGGTCACCCGGTCTGCTCACCCAGTCTCTTCTTTTTCCACCCGGTCGGTTCATTTGGTGACAGACATAGCCGTTAGCTGATACATCCCAACCGATCTGGTGAGTTATCACCCGGTCGGTTGAGGCCTTGTTTTCTGCAAAAACCTAAAAATCGCCTAAGTTTCACGACGGAGGTTGTTGCGGCTGGATTTATTTATAAAAATAGATAAAAATAAAGTAGAAAAAGTCCTAAAAAGCGGAAGTAAAAGTTTAGAACATGGGTTGCCTCCCATGAAGCGCTTTTGTTTAACGTCGTTAGCTCGACGCCCGTTGATGATGTTCATGGTGGGCGATACGGGTGATGCCCAAAATTCGGCATCTCTTCAGCTCCAGGGGTTGTGGCTATTGGTGTAGTCGGCGGCTGTAAGAAGATTTGCTCGACTACCCTCCCTTTGTTGACAGGATTCGGGGGGCTTCTCCCTCAAATTAGCGTCCACCGCCATCTTTTTCAGGATCCGGACCTCATCGCCGGTGAGGTCCATGGGTTCTTTCCCTTTTCTCCTCGTAGGAGGAGACTTAGAAAATCCGGGAGGGATCACATGTCGCGTGACCGCCTCATTAGCCACTTCATTCTTAGGGGAGCCAACTTGCTCTCCATGGTCCCCCAAGCTATCGGGGGGATTCCTCGAGAGCACTTCCCAGGCATTCGCTTCAACAGCTCTATCTTCTTCATTCTCCAGCACATTGATACTTGGATCGTCCGGGGGTTTGGATGCTTCATCGACAAGCCTAAGTCAAATTTGACTCTTTCTTGGCCCACATTCAGGGAAAGCTTCCCATTCTTTACGTCTATCAACACCCCGGCGGTTTCCATAAAGGGTCGTCCAAGAATAATTGGTGTATGCTTGTCTTCCGGCATGTCCATCACCACAAAATCAACCGGTACATGTACTCCTTTCACATCGACGGGGAGGTCGTCCACTACTCCCACCGGATACTTGACCGAACGGTCAGCAAGTTGCAATGTCATGCAGGTGGGCTCTAAGTCTCCCATCCCTATTCTTTTGTACAACGATAGGGGCATTAAGCTGACGCTCGCACCAACATCGACGAGTGCCCTCTGGATTTGCACTTCCCCAATAGAGCAAGGGATGGAGAAACTTCCGGGGTCCTTGAGCTTGGGCAGATTTGCACGCTGAATGAGTGCGCTGCACTTCGCCGTTAACACGACCTTTTCTTTTCTAGATCCCCGCGTCACCAAGTCTTTCAAGAATTTAGCATAGGAGGAGATCGTCTCTATGGCCTCGAGGAAGGGGATTTGAAGGCTTAAATCCTTCACCATGGCAAAGAACTTGCCATACTTCTCATCGATTTTGGCTTTGGCAAGCCGTTGTGGGAAGGGCACAACGGGCCTGAAAACCTTTAAATTTCCTTCTTCTTTCTTCTTCTCTTCTTTGGGGGTTCCCTCCGGAGTAGTTGTCTTGGGTGACGAAGCACCGTCGTCATTTAATTTCTCAGTTGGTCGTTCCACGACCAACAGTGCTTCCGGTCCTTTGGGGGGCTCTCTCGTAGGTATTTGAGTTCCACTCCTCAAGACGATGGCGGACACGTTCTCATGCTCATGTGTGAGCGCCAAGGTCCGATTTACCCCCCTAGGGTTCACCTCAGGCTGTGGCGGTAATAAATTCTGTGGTCTTTGTTGGTTCGTCACTTGCAACCCCAGCTGGGTCACCTGATCGGTGAGCACTCTTTGTCCCATCTCCAGCTTCAGATTGATCTTCTCCTGGTTGGCTATGTATTGAGTCAAGAGGGACTCAAGCGGAGAAATGGTCCTCTGCTGGCCGTATTGCTGTTGGGTGGGCTGCTGATTCCTAGGAGCATACTGTTGATACTGCGGTGGAGGTTATTGCTGCTGAAATTGTTGCTGCTGAAACTGCTGCTGGGGCCTATCCGGCTGATATATCTGCTGTTGTTGCTGAGCCGGTTGTTGGTAAGGTGCCCGGTAACTGAGGTTCGGATGATTCCGGTTGTTAAGAGAGTAGGCCAGGTTTGAGTTGGTTCGTGGTGGAAATGGCACATTCACCGTAGGATTGTAAAACAATGCGCTCGCCTGATCCAATGGTGGTGAGATGTCACCACCGTCGAACTCTCCAAAAACTTCGGATTCTACCGCAGCAATCTGTTGTGAACCGGCGCCACCGGCGCCTACCATCAATGCGGAGATCTGGGTTGACAGCAAGTCAAACTTGCTTGACAATTTTTCGTCGTCTTCCACTCTATGGATGCCCCCAGACCTTGGTGTGGCTCTCTCGTCACACCACCGTTCATTGTTGGATGCCATATTTTTCAAAATTTGTCCGGCATCTTCTTCGCTTCTTGACATGAAGGACCCTCCAGCCGCGGCGTCCATGGAAGATTTTAAATCGTCCCTCAGCCCATTATAAAACAGATTTATAATCTACCACTTGGGTAGCTCAGGGTGGGGACATCTTCTCTGCATCTCCTTGTATCTTGTCCAAGCCTCATACAAGGACTCGTGGCTGGCCTGGGAGAAGGAGGAGATCTCACTCCTCAGCTTAATGGTCTTCCCCGGGGGAAAGAACTTCGTCAGGAAAGCATTTGAGAGCTTCTCCTAGGTGTTGAATGTATTCGGGTCCTTCCCCCTAAGCCACAGCTTGGCCTTATCTCGCAAGGAGAATGGGAACAGCTTCAGTCGGATCGCCTCAGTTGTGACACCGTTAATCCGAAAGGTGTCACATTTCTGCAAGAAGGAGTCTAGATGCTCGATCGGGCTCTCCATGGGTGCACCCGAAAACTGATCCTGCTGGATCTATGTCACCAAAGATGGCTTAAGCTCGAAGCTTTGGACCGTAATAGCTGGAGGACGGATGGCGGAGGTGGACTCGATGGAAGGCATCGAGTACTCCAACAGGGACTTGTGAGGCGGGGTGTTCTTCCCCATGGCTTCAGTATCCTCTCTTCTTCGCTTCTCGGCAGCTAAACGCCTAAGGGTGGCGTTTATCTCTGGATCAACGGATATCAAGTCGTCGAGACTTCTTGAACTCCAGCGCATGAAAAGCAACAAACACCCGTGAAGCGACAAGTGGGAAAGAAACAGATAAGATAAGAAATAAAAATAAAAATAAAAAGGAAAAAGAAGAATGCGAAAATTATCACAAGGTAGGGATAAGAGCTAGACACTAGGGTTCATGAGATCCTAAAATAACAAGCATGTTGCCTCCCCGGCAACGGCGCCATAAACTTGACGTGCCCCCGGTTTGCAAGCCGTAAATGGCCGGGGGACCCGGTGGAGGTTTAGATATTTGTAACCGCAAGCGCACGGTGTTGTAGTGTGGCTTGGGGGTCGAACACAGGGAGGCTAGGATGTGCTTGTGTCAAAGAGGACCAAAATCGCCCCGTGGGCGAGCTAGCCCAGATCGGATGATGGGTTGTCACGGTAAAGGAATGCAAGGTATAGACAATATGAAGAAAAAACCCAGGACTCTGGTTTTGACCCCAACGAGCGGCTCTCACCGAAACGGCCTACGGGTAGGATGGCGATCGGAATTAGGGTCTAATGGTGAGACGTTACCTCTAAAAGTGGTACCGGCATCCCATGGGCCCGATATTCCGGTCGGTGCCCAGGATGATACGTCGGACTTCTCGGGTTCGATCAATGGGCACTCCCATGTCCATTAACACTGATCGACTCCGGGAGCACTAAGCTCTTAACGATAACTCCCAACGTCTCGTCCTGCCGCTCCCGCGAGCTAGGATTCGACGTCTACGCTAAGGGCGTGAGCTATGGCTAGGGAGTCAACCGCCAAGTTTATTCCCCCTTGGCCCAACGGTCAAAGGCGGTCTTTTTCCCACCGATGACAATAAAAAACCTCGCGTAACCGTTAGATTCCTAATCCATATCGATTTCCTAACCCTATGGACGCATCGGGAAGAGCCCCCGAAGGGGTATCCACCAAAATCCCGGATTTGGGAACTACTCACAAATATTCATTAAAAAGCGATCTAAATGAAAATGGACCGTTAAAATCATAATCAAACAATAAGAATGCAAAGGTAGTAAAGCAATTAAGATAATACTAAAGTTTTACAAAGATCCGAAAACTTACAAAAACTGGAAAATTACAGCCGTCACAAAATGAAGAAAACAGTAAAAAATAACCAACTCCCGAATCTGGGAAACCTAGGGTTCTATTTATAGAAAACGACATCACCTGATCGGTTGACAAGTCAACCGGTCGGGTGAGCCGCTTCACAAAAACACATCGCAATGCGGGGGTTTCACCCGATCAGTATGAACCGGTCGGTTGGAATTTGGTGCGGTCGGTTGGATCTTGGTGCCGACCGGTTGGATCTTGGTGCGGACCGGGTGAGGAGACCGGTTGGAGCTTCGAGTCTTGGCTGTTGAAATTCATCTACAGGTGAACCGATCGGGTGAAGGTCACCTGATCGGTTGAAAATCAGCTTCGAATTTCCAGAGACTTTGAGCTTTTGACCCGGTCATTGAACCGACCGGGTGACTTCTCGTGAGCTCCAAGCTGCGTCCGGGTGGTGCACGCATGCATCACCCGATCGGTTGGAGATGACCAACCGACCGGGTGAGGGGCTGAAAGATGCAATCTTCGTTGTTTGACCCCCTAGATCACACGTGACTTCTCCCGTTGCTCCGGGGACACATGATATCATCGTTTTACGCTCCAAATGCCAGCAAACTCCTGCAAAACACGGAATATACGGAAAAGTGAAAGAAAACAAGAAAACACAAGAATACACGAGAAAACGAATAAAAGACGGCGGTAAAATCCGGAAAAACATGGAAGAAAACGTGCGTAAATGTATGAAATATAAACGCACGTCAGGCGTCCCCAGACTGTTTCTGGTCGTGCTTCTTGTTTGGAGAGTAGGTGAGCTTCTTCTACGCTGGGCTAGCGAGCCTCCTGCTTGATCAGCTGCTGAGCTCTTCTCTTGACTCTGTCGTCAAGCTTGCCGCCCAGCAAGGCAAGCTTCCCAGTGTCGGGGCAATCTTCTGTTCAGGCATGTTCCCATTCGGGATGGTCGGAGAGCTGTTCGCTTGAGCTTCGAATGTATTGGCACTTATTCTCTGGGCCGGCTTGTCACGGTCTGTGTTCGATCGTACGTTTTTCGTGCACGTACGCTTGCTTGTACACGTATCTATTTTGGACCTTCTTGTATCCGAACTCTATCATGTTTTATGCCGTTGAGACCCTCTCGAAAAGTATTAATTTGAGGAAATATTTTGGAACGTCATTTCACGGGTCATTCTCCCACAATTTGACTTTATTTGAAGAGGCGTCGTGATTTTCACTTTTGTAGTGAGACATTTTTATTTTTAGTTTCGTCCCTCGTCGCCAAACTTCTGATCAGTCTTCTTATTTACGTTTCTCTTGTCAGCATAGTTGCCTCAGTTTTTATATCATAATTTTAGGGCCCCGTTTGACCCACCTTCACTATTTTTCCCAATCTCTTATATTTTAACCCTAAGTTTTATGAGTATAACTCACTAATTATTTTTATAATAAATCCATTTCCTAATTAAGCTTAGCCAACTTGTTTGACAGGGCCGAACCCATGAGGCTAACCCACACACCCTTTTATAGACCAAATCCTAGACCTAACCCTAAGGAGCCTCTCACGTGCATATGTCCTTTATATAACCATATATGATAGCACAGCCCCTGTTCCCTATTAAATAGCCTAGGGTTACCTCTCTCCCAGCAAAAGCAAACGCAGCCGCCCCCTCTTTTTTATTATTCACGCAAAATTCACAGCACTGCTCGACCTTTCTTCTCCATCGCGTTTTCTCCACGGCGCCGCCTTCTCCCTTCGACCCCCAGGCCATCACCGGCCTTTCCCCATGGCTGCCAGCCCCTTCGACCTTCCCCGCGGCGGCACACGGTAGCATGCCACTGGGAGCTCTCCGCCTGTAGCATGATAGTGCCCAGGAGCACGGAAGCGCCTTCAATCGGCGACAGTGCCACCCAGCGTCGCCTAAGGCCGCACCACGTCGACTTGACCCCCTTCGCGCATCAGCCTTCCTCTTGTGGTCTTCACTTCGACCAAACCCCGGTGACTCCCCATTCGAACACCCCAAGAGCGCCACTTCACCATCAACCGCTTCCTAGGTGACTGTACTCTGATCCCTCCTCCCATCACAGAGCAGCGCCTCACGTCCTCGTACCGCTTCACTGCCATCTCCAAGCGCCAAGCCCCGCTTCCATCCGTTGACGTTCATGCTACGCCCTTCCACCTGCATGTGTATGCGAAGAGGGAGCGAAGGTCAGTAACTCATTGCAGATGTAAGTTTTATTATATAATTATATAAGTTTGTAGCAGTCTCCTATATGTAGTTTTCCTTATTATATTAGTATTACTTTATGTGTGAACAGATCCTCATGATCACATAACTAGATTGGTTAGTCTTTGTACCAGTGAGTTAATCTATATGATTAATTCAGTTTATAGTTAAGTTAGTATTAGTTATACATATAATGTTAGTTATGGGTATGGGTGTTACTGTTGGCTAGCATTTTTAAATGTTAGTAATTTAACGTTAATTAATAACGATGTGTCACCCATCTTAGGATAGCAAACTTAATTAAAATTGGGTCATTAGACGTTTTAGGGCTATCTAAAAATTCTAGTCCATAGTTACGAACTTATTCGTGCACGTGTTTTATCACAAAGAACCGGACGTTCTGTACCGTTCACAATACTGGATCCAACCCCAGACGTCGCTACCCGACGTCAGAGTAGCTCTCGCTTCGTGTTGAGGTAAGTCTCTCTCCATAGGAATCATCACATTGCCTGTTAATCAACTTAAAACTCGTAGCCTCTGATCGTTTTATAACTCACTAATCAAGAATAATAAATTGGGACTGTAGGCTGGACTGCGATCTGAACACATAGATAGACTCGGACTTGATTGATGGATCGCAACTTGGTTGTTTCAGGCAAGTGATACTTGCCAGTTTTCTGTTTAGGCCATGTCTTAGGCCATTTTGTTCAGTAGCGTAAAAGAGACTAGGCGGTGAAATGATAGTCGCCTAGACACCCCTATTTGATCTAGTTTGACAACAAAACTAGATCTTACTTGATCTAGCTTGACAACGAAGCTAGATCCAACACCTTCATCATGCTTGCATTCATGCTACCATGCCATGTTTAATTTCAATTTACGGTACGCAAATTATCTGCTCATTGCCATGTCATTGCATGCATCTAATGTTTCATCGTGATTGAGTAGCACACGCTACACTTATTGTAATGATTGTGGCTAGGCACCTGCTTTGTGGACACAACCCTATGCCAAAAACACTTCCTGGCTCGTGATTCAGAAGGTGGACGTCAGTCCATAATGAAAAACACTTCCTGGACTCGTGATCCAGAAGCGAGCTCACGTACTTGGGAAACCAAGGCTCGACACACTGGGGAGGGGTAGGGTTAAGCTATCAAGCAGTGTAGGAGGATGCCTGATCCGCTCCTTCAACTGTAAGGAGTAAACCCTGTGCACATCGTGAAATGATAATGTTCGAATAATGATAATGTTCGTGATTTGTGAAAACAGTGTTTTCGTAGCTTCTGCTACGACGTGCATGCATGTCATCATATCATCTTAAATTGTTGCATTCTTTAAATGTCATGTCTTTTCATTATATTTAGAACTGCTAGTCACTTTACTTTATTTGTATCCTTGCACAAAAGTCCTCCGCTTTCTTTGGGAGACTTTTGCTGACATGTGCCCTTTTCTCTTTGGGTGTCACATGTCAGGTTTTGAGCCTGACTTAGTTACAGAGGACGACAGGTTGCTCACGTTCAGTTTGAGGGTTCCAGTCCTACCCTTAGTCTCAGCCGGTGACTCTCTTTACTTTTGTTTCGGCCATGTTTTAGGCCAATTGTTCAGACTTGTACTTTTGTGACTTTCTGTGATGTTGGAATAATTTGCTGGATGTTATGTTGGTGGATGTTTACTTTTATATCTGCTTTGCTATTATAATTGTTGTTCCGTCGCAATGCAAAGGACCTGCTATCATTTGAAATTTTTACAGACGCTTATCAGACTGCAGCTTCACAGCTCCACGTCTGAGCGGACCTCCTCGTGTCTCGCCTTCCATATTAGGGAAGCGGGACGTGACAGGTTTTGTTGGTGGCCCATGCAGGTCCACTTTGCATCCGTGAAATATCGAAACAACAATAATGATAAATAACATCCAATTAATTATTCATAACATTCGAGTCATGATTAAGTCTAATCTGAACGTTTCACTGTCTTAGATGGTAGGAAGACTTAGGTAGATGTCCAGGTTTGATAGTTAGAGCCTTCGTCAAGATTAAGCCGTACTCATCCTAGGTTGCCTTAGCAGTCTCTCACCTAGCCCTGACCATATTAGACTTCTAGAGCTTCTCTTTTAGCCGTTCGTTTGAGTCCGACAATTTCGGGCCCAGCAGAACGTAATCTTGACATCTCTTAGGAACCTTCCCTGAGACCTCCATTACAGTCTAATTCATTAGAGATTCATAGTGTTAAGTTCCTCTTGATCTCCAGCTAACCCGATAATTAGAACCCCTGATTCTATCATTTCCCTGATCATTACACTTCTGGGTTATCGACCGTTGAATTCCATCGTAGCTTTTCATGAATCGTATCCTAGGCGTATTCATCACGCGATCATAATCTTCGCCTCGATACACGTGATCGCTTCCTGACGATTATCGTTAATCTTCGAATCTTCTCCGTTGCCAATCTTGATTCTTCCAAAGTTATTTTCGATTTTTCCTTACTAAAAAGTTTTCACTCAGTTTAAATTTTGTTTTTAAAACCCCCTTCTTATATATTTAAATTCCTTACTTTCGGTGGAGCTAAAATACTTTCTTAGATTTTGAAGTCATCTTGGTCGTAAATTTTTATTTCAATCTCGAGACCATTTTTAACCTATTTCTATCGTATTTTGGTTTTAAAATCTTATTATAATTCAATATATCATTCCTTCCATTTCTATACTAGTAATTTATTATTACATTTTTCACTTATCGTACTTACTTTTAGAATGTTTTTAAGCTAAATAGAACTTCAATATATTCTTATATACAAGAACTACATTCATCGTGCTCATACTTCAAAATTTTTGGTATAAACCTACTTTCATTTACAACACGATCACTGCCTCACCCTACTCATTATTTCCTTGCCTCAACACTTTTTCGTGTTTTAAAATTTTTACCGTTGGCTCGCCATTTCTACATATTTTAAGAGTATATATATATATATATATATATATATATATATGATACCACATTTTACACGTAACCTTCTTTCATCTATTTAATTATTTGGAGCAATATTTTGTTTCACCTAGCCAGCTATCTCCTTATCCTCGCCCTATCTGCACCCGTTCTTTCCGATCTCGTTTCGTTAAGCTATTTGATCTTGGTTTTCTCTCCCTTGATTAGTCACCCTACTAATGCTTGCCATTGCTTAGGTCAACTCTAATTTAGTAGTGGGCCTTTGGTTTTTGGGATGTAGTCGTGGTGCATGTATGAGTAGAGTGTGTGGACCCGTGTGTGTATACCCCGGTGTATCACTTACATATGAGTGTGCTTCCATGTAGTAGGAATGTTTGCCTCTTGAGTGTTATATACATACTCAGTGTTATTCATGATATATATGAAGTTGTATGAATGATAGTGTTTATATATGTGTGGATAGCTATAACACTTTAGGAATGTCTGTATATATATTGGAAATTGTATTGGAGTATATACTAGTAGTGTATGTAGTTTGAAGATACTTGTGAATGCTTAATATGTATATATATTTTAGTAAGCCATGTGAATGTTAAGTGTGGTGATAATAGGTGTACTTATGGTTAAGTGAGTAGGCATAATTTATGACCTATATGTTAGTACGTGTGAGTGTGTGCTCGTACGTAGATATGTATTGTGCTTAGACGTAAGTAGTTATGTATTTGCTGCATGAGTATATATGCGATATACGTATGGTAATAGGACTATAATTTTGTTTGGTATTGCTTGCTTTTACGGGATGTTGTGTGTGTGTGTGTGAATACCATGAGGTATACACGATTATTGCATGTCTTAACTGGTCCTGACATCCTCGTCCGAAGTTTTCGCTTACAGCAGGGCCAGCTCAACACGTCGAGTCAGCATGCCAGGTCAGCCCCACCTGACCTCCTTCGACAGGTATAAATACCCATTCACTTCTTACAGTAAAGAGGTTGGCAAATTTACTCTCAATCCTATTACTCACACACAAGGGCAAAGGTCATCCATATCTTTATTCTTCCTCTCATAGCTCGTCACGTACGGTCGACTCACCCTCAGTCCGACCTGCGTGCTTAGCCCCCGCTTTAAGTCCTATTACTGACTTAGGCATCAGAGAGGCTAAGGGTTGGACCCCAACCTGGCCTTTCTGATGCGTTGCTCCTTGCGCAGGTTAGCTCGTCATCCACGGTCGTGCTCGCCTCCGGCTCCAGAAGCTTGACCCCCCTCGCCCGAATCCTGCCGGATCCGACACCGTGGTCAGCCTTAACAACAAGTTAAGCCTCATCACCCCACTAATCACCTGTCAAATAGCCTACCCTAATCCTGTCATTAGCATAACCACCGTGCCCTTGGTTTCCCGTAATACAAATTCATTGTACGCGAGTTCTACCCCGCAACAATTGGCGCCATCTGTGGGAACGAAGGGTCACACTCATGTCAAGTCTCATACCAGTCAACTGAAACCCTGACCACGGAAAGGACCCCATGGATCAAGAATCGTACCTCCATCCCGTGACTCCTGCGACTAATCCACCCCCAGGGGTGGAGGTCGAAACGGTCCAGGCCTCGGCCCGTGCGGTGTAGCAGAGCTTTGAGGCCTTCGCCAAGATGATGGCAGGCTTCACAACAGCTAGAACCGAAGCACCCCAGGGCCCCTCGGAGCCCCCGAACGTAAGGCGGAACCTTCACCCTCAGTTCGTTGAAGAGATGGGAGACAAAAGGATCGCCGAGGAGATTGCGGCCCAGTAGAGGCTCTTGGAGGAAGAAATGGAGATCACCCGGCTGCGAAGGCGCCAAGAGGAAGCGACGACCGCTCAGAGACATCTGGACGAGGCAGCCGAGGCCGCCCGGCAAGCCCTCCTCGACGAAGAAACGGCCCGAAGCCAGCTCCGCTTCATTACGGCGGAGCGCGAAAGGCTCCGAGGGGAGAATGTGGAGAACTGGGAGATCCCGAAAACTTCGATGACGGGCGAGCGACACATGAATGAACGCAGTCTGCCGATCGCCGGGACCCCACCTCAGGGGCGAAATCCGCCCCGTCGGTGCTTCTTCCCAAGTCGTCTGGACGAGGAGGCCGTTCGTGAATGGCTCCGCTTCCTCGTCGCAGAGCGGGAAAGGCTGCTAAGAGAGAATCAAGAGCGGAGGGGAACCCCGGAGGCGACGGCAATGGGCCGGCGATACTGGGATGACCGCCGTCTGCCGCACGCCGAATCCCCAGCCCGCGAAGGGAGCCCTCCCTGGCGACTGCGTCGTTATTCCCCAGGGTATGATGACCGACAGCAGCCGAGGCGAGACCAAAGACAAACCCTGGAATGGCGGAGGGGACACGCGCCAGAATGCCCTGCCTACCCCGAGGAGTCCACAACATTGGCACGGTGGATCACGTCGGCCCCGAGACCCGTGAGGTTCAACGCCCCCCATCTGGTCACCTACGGTGGAAGAGGTGACCCTCTCTCCCACGTACAACAGTACCGGGGGGTGATGAAGGCACAAGATGTGGATGACGCGTTCCTATACCGGCTTTTCTCGCATAGCCTGAAGGACACTGCGCTGGAATGGTACTATGGCTTGTCGGTGAGATCCATTGGGAGCTTTGATGAACTATCCCACAAGTTCTGCCAAGAGTTTCGGGCCGGGCGCGTAAAGAAGAAGCCCTTGGACTACCTCAGCACGATCATCCAAGGGGAAGGAGAGACGACTGGGAAATACCTGCGCCGCTTACAGGATGAGAGGCGAGCGGTGGTGGCATGCGGCGATGAAGTGCTCATGGTAGCCTTCAAGACCGGACTACGGAATCGGAGCCTTCGCAAATCCTTGCTCCGGGACCCGCCGGCCCTCTACGACGCGTTAGTCGTGCAGGCAGAGAGGTACGCGCTGACCGAGGAGACCCTCGACGCAAAAGAACCGGTCGCCCTGACCAGATTGTCCCAAGGCGAGCCCTGGTCTTATGCCAGGCCGAGGCAAGAAGATGGGCCCTGAGGCCGCGACCAGTCGGCTCAACTGAGGCATGACCCCGATGGGCATCGCCTGCAAGACCGTCCCAGCCCTGCGCGAGAATTCGCTCCGGCCCGAGAGCCCCCCCAGCGGTCCCAAGGCTTGAGAGGCCCCTACAGGCCCAGTATACCTAGCTCAACACCCCGATGATAGAGGTGTTGGCCGCGGCGACAAGGGCCGGGCTGCTGCCAGACCCCCTAGGGAAATGAAGTCCGACCCGACCAAGCGAGATCTCTGGAAGTATTGTCAGTACCATCAGGACCACAGTCATGATACCGACAATTGCTAAACCCTCAAGCGAGAGATCGAGTGATTGATCCAGGCGGGTCACCTGGGAGGTTTCGTCGAGGGCAGGAGGCCAATCCAGGAGGAGAGGCCCCCGCAAGGAGCGCGAAGACCGGATCCGCCACCAGACAATGAGCGGGAGGGACCTCGCCCGTTGAAGCCGGTCATGCGCATAGATGTGATATGTGGCGGGCCGTTCTCGGGAGGGTCGTCGTCGTCGAGCAGGAAGGCGTTCGTGCGGCAGGTGATGGTAGCGGGTCTCGGCGACGATGCGAGGAAGAGAAGGGTAGCCCGACCTCCCATCACCTTTACCAACGAGGATCTGGAGGGAATCAAGCTACCACATGACGACGCCATCGTCATCGAGGCTCAGATAGGGACGACCGTCATTAGCCGCCTCCTAATCGACATTGGGAGCTCCTGCGACATCCTATTCATGTCGACGGTGGAGAAGATGGGGTTGGGGCAGGCGGACCTGAGACCTTGCACTGGGCCAATCGTCGGCTTCACAGGCCACTCGACTTCTATTGTGGGGGTGATCACCCTGCCGATGTCACTCGGAGAGGAACCAATGGCCGTCACCCGCATGACGCAGTTCGTTGTCGTCGATATCATGTCGGCGTACAACGGGATCATAGGGCGACCATACATGACGGCCATAGAAGCGCTCCCCAGCCTGCTCTATCAGATGGTAAAGTTCCAAACTCCACGGAGAGTGCGGTTAGTGCGGGGGAGCCAGAAGCTATCCATGAGCTGCTATGTGGCGTCAACCAAGCACAAGGGTACGGAGCAGGCCTTGCCGATCGACCTCCTTTCTGAGAGGGAGGACTTTTGCAACCAGCGACCCTCGACAGGAGCGAGTTCGTCCATCCGTGAAATGCGGAGCACCTATTAAAATGTTACCGGCAATTGTGAGCCTTTAATGAAACGCTTTTATTCCTTCGCATTTTCAAATCTGGCCTTCTCCACTTGAAAGTTTCAGCTTAGTATAAAGAACTCCGGGGTAAGCTTACGAAGCTTTGCCACCCAAACCGGAGCACCATATGCGGGGTAGGCGACGGCCCAATACCCGTCCGACTTAGAGGCTGCGGGGAGGCGACGGCCCAATACTCGCCCTCTCAAAGACTCGGGGGCAGGGCCAACCCTTGCCACCCAATGATCGGCCCTGGATATACACCCGGAGAACGATTGTAGTTTTACCGCAAGCGCACGGTCAAGTGGCGAGCGGGTATCGAACACGAGGAGGTGGTGTTGGCTCCAATCTATCCTAGGTTGGTTTGACTACAAATGTTTTATTGGTGGAGATGGTTATGGAATGATATAATGGAAATGGTGGTGGATGTCGGTGTCGGTGATAAAGAAGTCGGATAAAGTATCGATTAAAATTTAATACAATAAACGAGTCTAGAGCTAGGGAATCCCCACTACGGATCGTCATACATCATTGTAAATAGTGAATCTCAATATTACTAGGCTTGTGTTGAGGTGAACTAGTCATAACTGAATAGAGAACCAAGCTCGTGCTCTCGCGCTATTGTCGGTCTATATAAACCCTAGGATAGGGCCCAATCTCTTGCAAACCCTAGCCTAAGCCGCTAGCATTAGGATCGACATCATCGTTCAATCGCCTCTCGAGCCCACTCTCGTGCAAACTCGAGTTACGATTTAGGTTGTGATAGTTCGTATTCGTCCAATCTCTTGCAAACGAATATTGGTATAGATTTACAATAAAAATCCTAGCTTTGGTCCAATCTCTTGCAAACCAAGTCTAGAGAATCTCGATTATAAACATAAATCGAATATCTAGGCCTTCCCATCGATTAGAATCCAATCTCTTGCAAACCCCAATCGATGGAAATCCCTAGCTATCCGTAATAAATCGATCACAACCTAACCTCCTAGCAATTCTAGCAATTTAGAAATTCATTCATCACAAATCTGAAATTACATCCATAGGGTTCATCCACATGCCCTAGAACAAAAAATCTACTCAAGCATAACAATAACGATATTAGAATCAATAAAAATCATTGCTTGCATACAAAAAGATAGAAAAAACAAAGATTCAAATAACAAGAACAATATACTTAGCTTTGATGAAGATCTTCAATCCAAATACAAGCTTTTTAGATCCAAGAGGGGGCCTAGTGCATGGCCTAACCTCTAAAATAATCCCTAAGAAAACATCATGGGAACTTCCTCTAATGATGGCTACAAACCCCTTATATAGCCCCCAAAAACCCTAGCAAAAGCCCCTAAAATCGCCCAAAAAATTGTGACCAAACTGCCCCTGCACAGCCCAGAAATCGCAACTCTCGCTGCAGGCGGAGTGACTCACTCGGCCGAGTGACATTGTCACTCGGCCGAGTGACAGACCCTGTAAGAAAACAGTAAGTCAGGGGGTTTCAGGGTCTGCCTTCGGAGGTGACTCGACCGAGCGGATTTATTCACTCGGCCGAGTGGCTTTCATACTCGGCCGAGTGGGGCCTCTCAGATCGTCTGACAGATTCCAGTAACTCTGCCTCTTTCTGGACGAATTTCCCATGCCACTCGGGCGAGTGAGCATTCCTACTCGGCCGAGTTGGCTATCATCACTCGGCCAAGTACATGCTGATTCTCTTCTTTGTGCGTGTCCGTTTTGGTCGGCCGAGTGGGCTTTATTGCTTGGCCGAGTGAGTGCTCCACTAGGCCGAGTGGCATGCTGTAAATGTCCAATCTTCTCCGTTTCTCCTCCTCATCGTTCTTACAGAGTTCTTTCTTCTTCCACGCATCCTCTATCGCTGATAGGTCCTTCGATGAGCCGTGAGCGACACTCCTAAGCACATGCAAATCCTTTTATCTCAAAATCGCTCCAGATCGCTCCATATTCCCTGAAATTTGACAAAAAACAAGGAATAGTGAAAAGTAACGCAATATTGTCGAATAATCGTGAAAAACGTGATATGGGCGATCAAAACGACATGCAAACATGCAAAAAAGGGTGTAAAATATGGAGTGATCAAAATCTCCCAAGCTTACCTCTTACTCGTCCTCGAGGAAGATGAGTAGAGAGACGAACTCGGGAAATGAAAACAAAGGAAATGAAATGAAGAAAAAAGAATACAAGGTGGAAGGGGTCGCTAGATTATTCTCTCAGATCTCAAGCCATAAGCCACACATCACGATAACTTGGAAAATACGAATCACATGCTATAAGGATTTCATATCTTACTTAAACATGGTACTTGCAAGCTTTTAATAACAACAAAAGGGATTCTCTAAATTCATACAATCAATTCATATCCACATCACGCATTTCATAGAATTTAATATACAAATGTTGGCGATGCACTTTTCAATCAAGAGTTATAACAGAAGCATGTAATAATCACACCAAGCATGCAATAGAGAATGGAATAAATCATGGCATTCACATATTTATATCGATTCATAAGAAATCTCCATAACTAAATTATTTTGCTAAGTTTCAGCATTATCAAACTTCTCCATTCATGCACCTCTCCACTCTAATGTCATACTCACTCATTTGGTCAAATGAATTCATCCCCCCAAGCATAGCTTGAGGCATCGCATCTAAAGGAATGTGATAGTGGAAATGGGATTTTTGCCTTGGGTTTCCCAAGTATTTGTTTGCTCCAATAATGAGATAGAGAAACATTTTTTTCTTCCTTTTTTTTCTATTTGGATTTTGTAGTGTTGGTAGCAACGATCTGTGAACTTCGTGTTTGATGATAACAAACATGTGTGAATGTTTTTAACGTGTATGTTAAGTGTTTCAGGAATGACGAACGCGTGATTAATTCACGGAGAGACGTGATCAATGTGCAAAGGAGAAAGGGGACATAATATTTTTCCTCTAAGAAAATCATCTCACGAAAAAACCCTTCTCTTGGCCGTAACCGCATCAATTCCCAAGCCTCAGCCGCATCATGAATTCAAATTAATATTTCTGTATCCGTATTGTGTTTGGGCTTTGAAAGGTCAAAGGAGCTCTTAATTCAAATACCCTAACCCATTTAATATTCCCAAGGGCTCACGCACATTTGTTTTTGGTCATTCCCAAACAGCCGAATTATTAAACACCCTCCCACTTTCAATTAAGAGTGTCCAAATCTGAACAGCTCTTCAATTAACCCTAAGCCGCACAGATTTTTTTTTCAACCCCACGTGCGCATCTGTTTGTTTTCTTGAGGAAACACTTAAAAAACTAGGTCAGTCGACTTCTTCATTTTTCTTATCTCCCAAGATAGTAGCCGCCTTAAATCCCTAGTACGAGCCGCACAAAATTTTTTGCCCTGCCGTCTGTGAAGAGCCGTAACCTTTGTCCCCTTAAAAATTCTAAAAGCCCAGTTTTTTTGAGAGGAACGAAAATTTCCAAGAGCGCAACGAAAATCTTTGAGAGCCAATCAAAACATTAGGCAGCCGAATTGTTTAAGAGGGGTTTTTGTTTTTTTAAGAACATTTTTTTTGAGAGGAGCACGCACAAATTTGTTGAGAGGAGCACATGTTTTTAATTTTTGATTCTCTCCTTGGGAAAAACTCGGAGAGCAGCAGACAACTCAGAAGCCCCTGTGCATCAAAGCAAAAAGCTACGAATAGTTCTCACGTGAAAGAGGTAAGGATGGAGATTGTTTTTTATTAAAAGTAATTGATTTTTTTGTGTGCGGTGCGAAATACTCAACATCCAAAAGAAAACAAATCGGTCTACCAAGTCGCAACCTGGTTGCCGCACTTTAGTGATTAATTGGTGCATGCCGCAACCTGATCAGAAACTCATACTGCAACTTGGACTCTAAGCCACAACTTGCTGATTGAGGGGACTAGGGACTACTACTTGTCAGACTCATCTGACCACGCGCTGAACGACAGAGACACCGACGCCATCACGACTGAGCAATTCTAAACTCCGAACTTTATTTTATTTGTGATTTGGTGTTGTGATCTCTGTAAAACTATTTTATTATTTGTTTGGGGACTTGGCTGGTTGGGACTAACCAAGAGAGAGCTTTACTAGTATTGTTATTGTTTGGGCACTTTGGTGAGTGCAGGTACTGAGGGCCAGGTGAGCGTAGGGTTGGTGCTCTAGCTACAGGTTGTACCAGTTAACTTTAATAATCTAGTATTGCTTTTGGGGCTGGATGTAGGTCGTGGGTGCAACCGAACCAGGGTATATCGCATGTGCATGCTGTGACTGCTTTTCTATACTCTGCATCTGGTTGATTGTGCAATAACTGCGTGCGATTCCTCGTGGGTTGCACGAGAATTTTTCTAAGCCTATTCACCCCCCCCCCCCCCCCCCTCTAGGCTTAGATCCAGATCCAACAAGTAGGAGCTATATGATTTGTATTTTTTGTTTGTTGGCTCCTTTTTGGCTTTTTGGCTCTTTGGCTTTTTGGACTTTCTTGAAGCTAACCCCTTTTTTTTCTCTTTTGTAGGCATTTTTTAAGGAAATAGATGCGATATAAGTAGCTTTAGGAGGTGAACTCAAGTGACATGTAGAGAATAAAAAGATATATGTGGAGAAAGAAATAATGTAACACTCGGTTTACTCTAAGATGTGCACGAACGGTTCAATAAAATAATACTTCAACTAAAACTCATATGTAAGCATGGATATTCTCAATCATTTCAATAAATAGCGAAGTCAAGCAGTAAAGTTTATAACCATATCAGGTATGCAACAGAAGGTGAATAAGACAATAAAACTGATGCTTCAGATATACTAATGATGCGTTAATCTTGGTGCATTTCCAACAAAAGCATACTAAACACTAATCAATACATTCAGCTTCAATTAATATCGTGCATTCATATAGAGGAATCATCAAAAGAATATATAAGCAAGCACATGGATAGCAAGACTATGGAATACTCAAAGTAGCATGGCAAGGAATAATAAGCATCGTGATGGTTGTTGAATATTGGACTCCCCGGATTTGGTTTTGATGATGAGCAAACATAAATAATTCATGAACTAACAATTTGTGAGCGCAGTATTGGAGATCGTCACCAAATTCACGAGAACAATCAAAGCGACATCTCAAGACTTCTCAAAGCTCGTATTCATGCCTAAATCTTCGTTGAAGCTCTTGCGCCGTTTAGGAAGTCATGAAGAATTAATCGAAGCTCTCGAAGACCGTTCTTTAAGGTTTTATTTATAATCTTTTAAGCTTCGATCTATAGAATGTTAGGCCTTGAGTATATCTTACGATTCTATCTTCATAACGCTCATATCGTAGCTCTAGGATCTTAGTACAAGTTCATTCTAACTTCCTTGAAGCATCGCGCTTCGATTCGGACTTGTTCGTGCATGTTAGTTGGTACAAGAAGAAGTACTGACCGACTAGATGGTGATCTAGTCGGTCAGCAAAGCTTCTTGGACCGACTAGTTTGTGTTCATCTTTTCTTGTTCAGTATTGTTTACAGTTAGTCGGTCTACGTTGACTCACCGACCGACTAGTTTGTGAACTAGTCGGTCAGTGATGCTTCTTTGACCGACTAGTTGAGATTTACTGTTCATGCCAAATTTCTCGTAAGCTACTGTTTATCGTTAGTCGGTCTAAGAACGTTTGGTGACCGACTAGTTGATATTCTAGTCGGTCAACTTTTGTTCTTGGATCGACTAAGTCAATTTGTATTCAGACTATTTGTTTTTGCCTCTTAGTCGGTCTACGTTCACTGACTGACCGACTAGTTGTGAAACTAGTCGGTCAGAAAGTCTTCTTGGACCGACTAGATTTCTAGGTCTGAACTTCTATCTCTTCTCAGTTCTTCACTTAGTCGGTCCATGTTGTTTGACTGACCGACTAGTTGATGAACTAGTCGGTCAGTGGTTGTTCTTTGACCGACTAATTGCCTCAGATTTCTATCCGTTAGAAATTGACCTAACTTGTTTTTATGGGACCCTATAAATACGAACCTAGGTCATTTCTCTCTAGGTTAGAGCTGCCATTAAGAGATTCATTGAGATAGAAAGAGATAGCCATTCTCACTCATTTCTAAAGCTCTCTTCCTCACAAGAAATCCATTCTCTCACTTTCTAGATCTAGAATCCATCTTGAGAGAAGTTTGTTCTTGGTGAGCCCTTCAAGCTCTAGCTTGATTCAAGTCTCCAAATCACTCCTAGGCACCTATTGCTGGTCATTTCCTTGTTGCTTGGTCTTGGTGACTTCATCTTCCTCAAATCCCTCCTTGCACCTATTTGGTAAGAAAACTCAAGGTATATGATTTTGTGGTAAGATTGTTTATTTCATTATAAACTTGTTTATATTGCTTGTTGATTCTCTCGGTTGTGAGAGAAGGTTGTGATCCCGGGTTGTGGGATTCACTATTGCCATTGCATGTATGATTTGATCTTGTGAAGGTTTTTCACAAGATATCATAGTGGAAATCTTGGGTTAGGGTTTCTAACCTAAATATCCGGAGGGGATCCGGGTGGTTGGGACGTAGGATCACCGGGAACAAGTCGGGGAGACTTGGGTGGATCCGAACCCATTAACATCTTTTGTTAGCATTGTTAATTTTGTTGTTGTCATTCAATTTAAGCTTCCGCAAATTGATTTGGTAGTTGTTTGCACTATAATTTGGAATTATACTCCTTGTTATTTTTAAAGTACTATTCACCCCCCCCTCTAGTACTTGTGCAGTAGCTTGTAGGGCATTACATTTGGTATCAGAGCCAGATACTTAGCTATGTCTTCCAACGACAACAAGACCGTGCGTCCACCTTCCAACTATGACACCTTCAGGAACCGTGAAGGAGCATCTTCGGTGATGGAAAGACATTCCTCTACGAGGCCTCCATTCTTCAACGGTACCAACTACGGGTACTGGAAATGCCGGATGGAAACCTTCCTCCGGAGTGCATCTTTATGGAGGACCACAATGAAGGAATACATCGAGCCCGAAGAGAAGACTTTGAGAAATGGACTACCGCGGAGGTCGCCGCGGAGGTAAGCAATGCCAAGGCAATGAACGCCTTGCAATGCGCATTGGAGACCGAGGACTTCAATAAGATATGCACATGTAAGAGTGCATATCAAATTTGGAACTCCCTCCTCATTCTTCATGAAGGGACGAGTAGGGTAAGAGACTCTAAACTCGTAGTTGTAAACAAAAATTACGAAATGTTTCATATGCAACAGTGCGAGAAGATGAAGGAATATTACGCTCGCTTCGTTGACATAATAAACGAGTTAGAGGCCCTCGGCAAATCCTACACCCAAAAGGAGAAGTGCTCGAAGCTTATCGAAGGACTTCCTTCTTCTTGGGAGTAACGTACCTTCGCCATCGAGGAAGGTAATGACATGAATAAGTATACCGTAGTTTAATTGATGGGTACTTTGATGTCATACGAGGTACGCAAAGATAGCAAGGTGAAGTTACAAGAAAAGATGAAGTCCTATTTGAACCAAGATGTGCCTAAGAAAAAGGCAATTGCATTCAAGACGGCTTCATCCACCTCTACCGATGATGAGGACTCGGAAGAAGAAATGGACATGGAATCCATTGCACTCATGGCAAAGAAGTTCAATCGCTTCTTCCGAAAGGATAACTTCAAATAAAAATCTAAATTTACTTCTACTAACGCCTCTCCACCTTTGTGCTTTAAATGCAATAAGCCAGGACACATCAAAGCGGATTGTCCTCAAAACAAGCAAAAGGAGAAGTGGAAGGCGCCGAAGTTCGACAAGTCGAAGAAGTACAAAAAGGGGTACAAAAAGAGACTTGTCGGAGCAACATTCACCGACTCCGAGGATTCCTCAAGCGGAGAGTCGGACGATGAGAAAGTGGAGCAAGCGCATATGTGCTTCATGGCAAGAGAGGAGCATGATCAAGGATCTTCCTCCTCCGATGATAGCGACGACGAAGGCGATGAGGTAACTATGGATGATCTTAGGGATGCTAACTCTCAATTATGGTCTAAATACACTAAATTAGTAAATAGATATACTAAAGTAAAAGATGACCTAGCTAGCATTCAAACCTCGCCTAAGACTATCATCACCAACAACGACACCGTTGTTGAAGAGTTAAGAAATGAGATTGTCAATCTCAAATCTAAACTTGAACATGTTAGCATTGATGATCCGGAAGAACATAGGATAGCGGATTTAACTTCTCAAAACTCGACTTTGAGTATTGAGAACGAGAATCTTAAATCTCGTGTTTATGTGCTCACATCGCAAGTATCCACTTTAGATACTTCTTTTCGTTCTCTCACCGAGAAATATGAGAACACATTAGGCCGAATCAATGAATTCAATAAGGGTAAGGGCCATTTGGATAATATCCTAAGTGTCTTACTCCCGGCCAAACACCATGTTGGTTTGGGGTATACTTTGGGAAATTCATCCAAGTCGGTCACTACTTTTGTTAAGCCAACTTCCGGTGACTCTACGAGTGGTAGCAAACACTCTATTGGTAGTTCATCTACCAATGGTGCTTCCACCTCGTCCACACCCTCTTTCGGAAAGAAACCCACTTTGGGTGGACCTCCAAAGAAGGGGCATGCTTATATGTACACCAATACCATGCCACATAGGAACACACGTCCTACTCCACCGTCTCACACATATGATGATTTTTATGCAACACATTGTCGGGCACGTGCACACCATGTGAGACACCCTCACGCACGTGTTCCCACACATGCATATGTTCACACACCTCATCATATGAATAATTCTCGTCGTGCACCATTCCATCATGTTCCTTATGCCTATCCACAACATGCATCACGTAGAAATCAACGTCGCATGCATGCACCCAATAGGATGAGGGCTCCTAAGATTTTCACTATTTGGAGCCCAAAGGACACAAGCATGGATGAAAAACAAGTGTATATGAATGCTTATTTTTCGGATGTTGTGCATAGTAGAAATTATGTGGGGAAGTCTAAGTCCAATTGGACTTGGCTTCCAAAGGTCTAACCTTTGAGGACCCAATGACCTTGGGTACCATGATATGAAAGTTCCTATCTTTAGGTACTCAAGGAAAAGAAAAAGAAAAGGAGCAACAAATTTAAATTTAGCTCCAAAGGGAATTGGATACTCGATAGCGGGTGTTCAAAACACATGACGGGTGACGCTCGATTGCTCTCCAGAGTAGTTCCCATTGCAAATGGAAACCGCGTCGTATTTGGAGGCAACGAGAGCGGAACCATCGTCGGTGTTGGTAAAGTGGGAGACCCTTCTAAACCCTTAATTAGTGATGTTTATCTAGTTAATGGTTTAAATCATAATCTTATTTCAATAAGCCAACTTTGTGACAAAGGTTACAAAGTTAGATTTGCGAAAGGATTATGTCATATTTCAAATGATAATAATAAGTTATTATTTTCCGGCACACGCCATAAAGATATTTATATTTTGGATCTTCCTAAGTCATATGAACAATGTCTCGTTGCCAACACAAGTGAACAACACTTATGGCATCGACGATTTGGACATGTGAACTTTGGAACACTTTATAAGCTTTCAAAATTAAATTCCATTAAAGGTTTTCCGAAACTCGTTTTTGAAAAGAAAAGTTTTTGTGATTCTTGTCAACGTGGCAAGCTTCCTAAATCTTCATTTAAACCTAAGAAAAGCATTTCTACTAAACGGCCACTAGAGCTATTACATCTAGATTTATTTGGGCCAACTAGAGTTGCTTCCTTAGGAAATGCAAGATATGGACTTGTCATCGTCGATGATTATTCTAGATTTACATGGGTATTTTTCTTATGTAATAAAAATGAAGCTTTTGAAAACTTCACAATATTTGTGAAGAAAGTACAAAATCTCATCGGAACCACCATTGTCACTATTCGTAGTGATCATGTGGGTGAATTTGAGAATGAGTCTTTCTCAAATTTTTGTGATGATCGTGGAATTACTCACACGTTTTCTTTCCCTCGCGCACCTCCTCAAAATGGTGTTGTTGAGAGGAAGAATAGAACGCTTGTGGAGTGTGCTCGCACTATGCTCGAAGATAGTCAACTTGGTTATCAATTTTGGGCGAAAGCGGTACACAGCGCTTGTTATGTGTTTAATAGAATACTTTTGAGGCCCGGCACCAAACAAACTTGCTATGAATTGTTGTTTGGTAGATTGCCTCAAGTTAAACATTTTCGTGTTTTCGGCGCAAAATGTTTTATTAAAAACACATATGATAATTTGGACAAGTTTGATCCGAGATCGGATGAGGGGATATTTGTTGGGTATTCCTCACGTAGCAAAGCCTACCGGATATACAACAAAAGATCCTCTACGATCGAGGAATCACTTCATGTCTCTTTTAATGAGAATTTTACTACTTCTAGAATTTCAAATGATAATGATTCTATGGATGTTTTATGTGATTTGTTTGAAAATTCTAAGTCTATTGATTCAATTGATTCTATTGATACTAACCCGTCTAATGAAGTTGTTGAGAATGTGCCTAGTGATCAAGGTATTCCCAAGCGGCTTCATACCATCCGCGACCATCCCCATGAGCAAGTCATTGGCAATATTCATGATAGTGTCAAGACGAGATCGCAAGTCCACCACTTCGCCAATTGTGCCTTTGCCTCATCGATAGAGCCAAAGAATATAGTTGAAGCGTGCGAAGATAGTGCTTGGATCCTTGCCATGGAGGAGGAACTCATTCAATTCGAGAGGAATGAGGTATGGGAGCTTGTTCCTTTGCCATCGAAGAACCACACCGTCATAGGGACAAAGTGGATCTTCAAGAACAAAACCGACGAAAATCAAGTCGTCGTCCGGAACAAAGCTCGGTTAGTTGCTCAAGGCTATCGCCAAGAGGAAGGTATCGATTTCGAAGAATCCTTCGCTCCGGTAGCTAGATTAGAATCAATTAGACTATTATTGTCTTATGCATGCCATAAAAATTTTAAATTATTTCAAATGGATGTTAAAAGTGCATTTTTAAACGGAGATGTTGTTGAGGAAGTTTACGTTTCTCAACCTTCGGGCTTCATAAATGAAAAATTTCCAAATCATGTTTTTAAACTAAAGAAAGCTCTTTATGGTTTGAGACAAGCTCCTCGAGCTTGGTATGATCGCCTAAAGAATTTTCTTTTGGATTTGAATTTTAAAATGGGCGAAGCCGATTCTACACTTTTTGTAAAGCATGCGAATAATGATATTTTATTAGTTCAAATTTATGTTGATGATATCATTTTCGGTGCTACTAACTTCACTCTTTGCGAAGAGTTTTCTAATGTTATGAAGGAACAATTTGAGATGAGCCACATGGGCGAACTCAAATATTTCTTAGGTCTCCAAATTCGCCAAATGAACGATGCAATCTTCATCCACCAAACGAAGTATACGGTGGAGTTGCTTAAGCGATTTGGAATGGAGAGTGCTTCCGGGAAAAAGACTCCAATGAGCACGACTACGCATCTTGACAAGGATACGGGCGGTAAGGATGTAGACATTCGTCTATATCGAGGTATGATAGGTAGTTTACTTTATCTTACCGCAAGTAGGCCCGATATTATGTTTGCCGTATGCGTATGTGCTCGTTATCAGTCTCAACCTAAGGAGTCTCACTTAGTAGCGGTAAAACGTATTTTTCGTTATCTAAGTTATACACTTGATTTTGGATTACTTTATCCAAAATCTAGCACGTATGAGTTAGTCTCATATAGTGATGCTGATTATGCGGGATGCAAATCCGACAGGAAAAGTACTAGTGGCACTTGCCATTTTCTAGGAAATTCCCTTGTCTCTTGGTTTTCCAAGAAGCAAAATTCTGTATCACTTTCAACCACCGAGGAGGAATATATTGCCGCCGGTGCCTCTTGTGCCCAGGTTCTTTGGATGAGACACACACTGAAGGATTTTGGTATTCATTGTGATACTAGCCCTATCATGGTGGATAACCAAAGTGCTATTTGTCTTTCAAAGAATCCGGTGCACCATTCCCGATCTAAACACATAGATGTCCGACACCATTTTTTAGATGATCATGTTGCTAAAAAGGACATCATTTTAGTGTACGTTGAAACCCAAAAGCAAATCGCCGATATTTTCACGAAACCCCTAAAGGAGGACTCCTTTGTGCGGTTGCGTCGAGAATTGGGGATTATGGGTGAATCCGAGATATAGGATTCATGTTTCATTCAATTATCTTGCATGCTTTTATATTTCGCGACATTTCGTTCATGCTAGATTTATTGAATTTTTGGGGATTTTATGTGATATGTTTGAATTTTTGCTCGAATTCTTATTTGAAAGTCGTATTTAAGATTTCGATGTTTTATGGGGTAGTTTAGATGACTAATGGGTTAAGATGTTTCATCCAAGTGGTTTGTGAAGAGAACTCATTTATCAACTTTTGGACTCTTCTAGTCGGTTTCAGTTCATCAGCCAACCGACTAGATGCTCATCTAGTCGGTCAGCTAGTGAACTCAGACCGACTAGTTCAAGCTTTTAACTTTCTCCTGTCATTGACTTCTTTTAGTCGGTCATAGTACTCTTACCGACCGACTAGATTGAAAACTAGTCGGTCAGTGAGTATACTGTGACCGACTAACTCTAACCCTAGAAATTTCTGTTTGCCTCTGTTTCGACTTAGTCGGTTTAAGCTCATTGACCGACCGACTAGATCGTAATCTAGTCGGTCAGTGCTTGAACTGTGACCGACTAAGTGCGTTAGGGCAAACTCGTCTTTTCACTTTCTCGACCGACTTATGCTCATTCAATCCGACTTTTTTCATTTTTAGTCGGTCTTCTTCAACTCTCCAGCTCGAAAACCCCCTAAACCCGATCGTGTCTCTTCGTCTTCCCTCGATCTCCGGCCAGTTTTCCGTCCATCCGCCGCCGCCGATCGCTCCCCTAGGTATCTCCCTCCTCCTCCTAGGTCGTTTTCCTATTCTAGGGTTCGATCTTGGCCGATTTCATCTTCTAGGGTTTGAGCTAGGGTTTCGATTTTCATTCTTAGGGCTTGTGTGTTAGGATCTAGTGTTTGTGCTTAGGGTGTGTTTGATCTTATCTCGTCGTTTGATTGTACTCGTTGTGCCGAGATCATGGCACGAACGAGAATCCCGATTACATCTTCTGGGGCATCCCCTATGACCGTAGAGGGTGCTACCGCTTCGACCCCTCCCAAGCGTAGGGCCAAGACCACTCGACCCCCCTCTTCGTCTTCAACTCCGTTGAAGAGGAAGAGGACGTCCAAGCCTAAACCTACCGGCCAAACGTCCAAGCCCAAGCCTAAACCTAAACCCAAAGCGTTCCGTGCTCCCACTCCTCCCGGTGAGCGTTCAGCTAGTGATTCAGAGGATAATTCCGATGAAGAATACACTCCTGAACATCCCAAGAAAGCTCCTACTCCACCTCCTCCGAAGACCCGTAAGGCTAAGGGTAAAGCTCCTATGCCAGTCGGCGGTGTAGATATATCGTTGTGCCGTGACGACCCTCAGTGTCTCGCAGCGTACAACCGTATAGAGCACTGTCCACTGCTGTTAGAGCATTACGTTCAGTTTTCTGATTTTCTTGGCCTTGCGGATCTTCTCTCCTATAGTGACCTATTGGACTATCTTAGATATGACCCCAAGGTGAACCCCCGTCCATATCCTCGCATGGTCAAATTATTCTATGCCAATCGTGTCCGGGGCCAGTACGACGAGTCTCACTCCATCGAGACTTCTGTTTTGGGGACTCCTATAGTCCTCACGGCAGAAATCTTGGGGGAGTTGATAGGTTGCTCGTCGTGTGGCCTCCTCCCTTCTGACATCTCTGTTGATGATATCTCTTCCCTCTATCAGCGGACCCTAGGCAAAATCTTCCAGGTTATCCCCCCTGCATTCATAGGAGTACCTTCGAAATCATTCAAGCCGAATGCTTGGGTGATTAACCTGATCTTGAAATCCTGCCTTCTTTCCAAGTATGGATCTTCATCTCTTCCATCTCAGCCGTTTTTGAAATTGATTTACGCTCTGTTTATGGGTAGCGAGATTAATTGGGCTCGCATTATACTCGATAAGATGGATTCTTTCAAGTGTATTCGCAAGACCACTAAATCTGCGCATATCCCATATCCGTGTCTCTTGACCTTGGTTTTTCGTCGATTCGGTGTCCCCTTGCCCCCTGACGATGAGCGTCCCCTTGGTCCACCTCTGAAAGCGACGTCCGTTAAGAAATCTCTTGCGGCACTCCGTCACGTACAGCGGTCGACACCTTCTGCATCTCAGGCCCCTCCTTCAGCTGCTTTAGTCCCTCCTACTTCAGCTGCTTCAGTCCCTCCTCATACCGCCTCACTTGATGATGTCGTACGGTTACTTCATCGGCACGAGTCGCGTTTGGCTCGTACCAAGGAGGTCGTCTGCCGTATGGCTCGTTTGATGGGCATTGAGCTTCCTCCTTCCGTTTCTGAGGATGAGGAGATGGACGAAGATGATATTGATGATCTTGTCACCTCCTTTGCTCGTGGCGATGAGGCCACTGCTGCTGCTGCTACCACCTCTGCTCCTGATGCTGGCACCTCTTCCGGTGCTCCTGAGACTTCTGTCCCAGTGGATCAGACTTCTGATGCTGCTGATATTCCTGTTGACACTTCTGCCGTAGAGCCTGTCGTCGACGTCTCCACTCCTGCCCCGACAATCCCTTCTGTTCAGACGCCTCTCCTCCCTGCAGAGCCTGAGTCCACTCCCTCGACTGGACCCCCGGAGACTGCAGATCCTGCCACTTCCTCGTGATCATCTGTTTCGAGGCCTCTCATGTGATCTTTGGATGATGTATCTTTTTGAGAGTTTTTGGGTTAGGATGGAGTGTTGGGTTGTTTTGGATGTATTTTGGTTTTATGGATGTCGGAGTTGTATTTTGATGTTTTTGGGTGTTGATGTTGGTGTATCGATGTTGTATGATGTATTATCTTTTTGATGTTGATTTAGATGGTATGTTGCACTTGATATGATGTATTCATCGAGATCTTTTTGGATGTACTCATGATGTTTCAATATATATTTACATCGATCTTCTCTTTGTATTATTTCGTCGTGCACATTTAATTTTCATTCAATGCCTTTGACATGTGAATTCGTCATTCGTCGCTTGAAAAACTTGGTTAAATAGATTGAAATTCAATAATTGTATAAAATTGTTTTCCATGCTCAAATTTAATCAAGAATATTGAATATTGAAGAGTATGTTTCTTTATTCATGAAATGAATAAATATTTGGTATTATTGATGATTTTAATTATCGCTTTTTGATAATGGAAAATTTGACACACCTTGATTTGTTTCATCAATTTTCCCTTGGTGTCAATTTGGTCCATCGTCATTGTTTACGACTCCCGATGTTGGATTTTCCATTTCCTAGTTGTTGTCGTTGTATGCCCCCCATTTTTGGGATAATGCCAAAGGGGGAGAGATAATGATAATAAATAGGTCAAATTAAAATTTAACTCAATTTCCAAGAATCTAATTTGATGTGTTAGATTCAGGGGGAGTTAAGATATATATAAGGATTTTTCAAAATCCGATAGTTCAAAAATCGATTCTCGTTATATATCTTACTCGTCCGATTGATGCAATTTATATATATTCATTTTGGAATTAACGTGTCATCAATGCAGGGGGAGTAAGTATTTTACATTTGAATCATTATTTTCGATTATTATTTATGTTGGTTTGTCATCACCAAAAAGGGGGAGAATGTTGAATATTGGACTCCCCTGATTTGGTTTTGATGATGAGCAAACATAAATAATTCATGAACTAACAATTTGTGAGCGCAGTATTGGAGATCGTCGCCAAATTCACGAGAACAATCAAAGCGACATCTCAAGACTTCTCAAAGCTCGTATTCATGCCTAAAGCTTCGTTGAAGCTCTTACGCCGTTTTGGAAGTCATGAAGAATTAATCGAAGCTCTCTAAGACCGTTCTTTAAGGTTTTATTTATAATCTTTTAAGCTTCGATCTATAGAATGTTAAGCCTTGAGTATATCTTACGATTCTATCTTCATAACACTCATATCGTAGCTCTAGGATCTTAGTACAAATTCATTCTAACTTCCTCGAAGCATCGCGCTTCGATTCGGACTTGTTCGTGCATGTTAGTTGGTACAAGAAGAAGTACTGACCGACTAGATGGTGATCTAGTCGGTCAGCAAAGCTTCTTGGACCGACTAGTTTGTGTTCATCTTTTCTTGTTCAGTACTGTTTACAGTTAGTCGGTCTACGTTGACTCACCGACCGACTAGTTTGTGAACTAGTCGGTCAGTGATGCTTCTTTGACCGACTAGTTGAGATTTACTGTTCATGCCAAATTTCTCCTAAGCTACTGTTTATCGTTAGTCGGTCTAAGAACGTTTGGTGACCGACTAGTTGATAATCTAGTCGGTCAACTTTTGTTCTTGGACCGACTAAGTCAATTTGTATTCAGACTATTTGTTTTTGCCTCTTAGTCGGTCTACGTTCACTGACTGACCGACTAGTTGTGAAACTAGTCGGTCAGAAAGTCTTCTTGGACCGACTAGATTTCTAGGTCTGAACTTCTATCTCTTCTCAGTTCTTCACTTAGTCGGTCCATGTTGTTTGACTGACCGACTAGTTGATGAACTAGTCGGTCAGTGGTTGTTCTTTGACCGACTAGTTGCCTCAGATTTCTATCCGTTGGAAATTGACCTAACTTGTTTTTATGGGACCCTATAAATACGAACCTAGGTCATTTCTCTCTAGGTTAGAGCTGCCATTAAGAGATTCATTGAGATAGAAAGAGATAGCCATTCTCACTCATTTCTAAAGCTCTCTTCCTCACAAGAAATCCATTCTCTCACTTTCTAGATCTAGAATCCATCTTGAGAGAAGTTTGTTCTTGGTGAGCCCTTCAAGCTCTAGCTTGATTCAAGTCTCCAAATCACTCCTAGGCACCTATTGCTGGTCATTTCCTTGTTGCTTGGTCTTGGTGACTTCATCTTCCTCAAATCCCTCCTTGCACCTATTTGGTAAGAAAACTCAAGGTATATGATTTTGTGGTAAGATTGTTTATTTCATTATAAACTTGTTTATATTGCTTGTTGATTCTCTCGGTTGTGAGAGAAGGTTGTGATCCCGGGTTGTGGGATTCACTATTGCCATTGCATGTATGATTTGATCTTGTGAAGGTTTTTCACAAGATATCATAGTGGAAATCTTGGGTTAGGGTTTCTAACCTAAGTATCCGGAGGGGATCCGGGTGGTTGGAACGTAGGATCACCGGGAACAAGTCGGGGAGACTTGGGTGGATCCGAACCCATTAACATCTTTTGTTAGCATTGTTAATTTTGTTGTTGTCATTCAATTTAAGCTTCCGCAAATTGATTTTGTAGTTGTTTGCACTATAATTTGGAATTATACTCCTTGTTATTTTTAAAGTACTATTCACCCCCCTCTAGTACTTGTGCAGTAGCTTGTAGGGCATTACAATGGTTGGTAAAGCAATAAGAGATATCATCATACAAAACTCATCTAGCGGAAGAAGAGAAAGAAAAATAAAGAAATAAAAAAATAAAAGAGAGGAAAGAAAAGAAAAACAAGCACACAACATGATGCATGAACACACATAAAAGGAAAATAAGATGGAAAATTCAAAAATATAATGCAAAATTTTGAGAAATTCTAAAAAACCATAAAAATAAAGTAAAAGTGCACCTAGATGGCATGGAAATGCACTCCCCCAAGCTTAAACTTCACATTGTCCTCAATGTGATCATAAAAGGAAAAATATGAGGAACAACGATAAATATGAGGGAGGTGAATGAAAAATGATGAAATGAATGACATGAAATCCTAATGCAACTACATGCACATGCAATGATGCATGAGAGCGCTTTCCCCCAAGCTTATGCTAAACAATCCTATTCAAATGACTCGATCAAAAATGTCATGGCTTTGCTAAGCGAGATTGAGTCAAACGAATAAGAATGTGAGTATTCACTTGAAAGAAATGCTCGATGGGTGGTGAGCAAAAAGGATGTGACACATCAAAATATAAAGAGGGCAATTAATATATATAACGGGTTTGGGGTGTAAAAATTTTTGTTGCCGTCATATGAGGTGATATTTATTTAATCAAATCTATATGGTCCTCTCACTGTCGAGAGGATTCATGTTTATTTAAAGCATAAAATACTACACTACTGGATTGATATCACTTATAGCAAAAGGCGGATCCAGTATCTTTGCCGGTGCAGGCAACTGCTCCAACTGCTCTTTCCGTGGCTCTGCCAGATGCGTGTGTCCACGGACTCCAATGAACTCCAGCAATGCATCCTCCAGCATTCCCATAAGGACTCCACATATACCATGCAGAGAATAGGATGCATCAGTTTGCTGCAAAAAATTCACACTCGTAATAAAAGTATCCCAAAGAGGATCGTCTATAGAAATATATGGAATAAATAATGGTGGACGATACTTCCCTGGAAATAATCCAATATCCTCACGTGCCGTGATAGCTGTCTCCATGTGTCTTCTCTATGCTGCTCAGGTAAATCTAGATCATAGGTGTGGACCTCATCAAAATTCTCCTCAGCATCGTCAGACTCATCCCAGCGCACCTCTTGATCATATTCATATGCGTCCATGGGTGCTAACTCCTCGCTCTCCTCCTCGTATACATCCCATTGTACCTTTTGTTCATATGTATGTGTATCCTGTAAAAGGCACGATGAGTCGTCAAAATCTGAATCACAAAAAACATCAAACACGGGAGGGGAATCAATTGTAGGAGATGAGGGGGTGAAGAGATCTCCCTGAAAGGGAGCCATAAGCTCTGTGGGATAGTCCTCGGCGTCAATGGAAGGATGAGGTGGCAGCGGAAGCTCAAATGGATGAGGGTAGTGCTCGGGATCCTCATGAATGGCTATGTCCTCGTCCCGATGCATGACCTCCTCGGCGATAAACTCTGGCTCCGTGTGTGATGCCTCCTCAAAAGCATGCTTCGGCTCCGTGAGGTAAATAACCTCAATGTCTTCTCCATCTGAATCATCTCCATCCATCCACTCATCGTATGGACTGGCTGTATCTGTGGGTGGGGGAGTGATGACGGTGCAATTCGGCTTTGCAGCAACACGTCCCGAGTGTCTCATCGCAGTTCTCTCATCAGAAGTGGCTGCATCTGTGCCTGACACCATTGTCTCCTCAGAGGTGGAAGCATCGATGTCCTCAGCCTGCCATCCAAGAATCTCATCCAGGTACGCATAAAAATGTGTGGTCCTTATGATCACAGCCTCAGCAGATGGTAGAGGTGGCTGCGGAAGCTCAACTATCGGTGGGCAAGACTCTGGATTTATCTGAATGAAGTTAACCTCGTCCCAAAGTGCTGCCTCCGCAATGCAATGCTCTGGCTCTGCATGTGATGCCTCCTCGTGAACCATCAATGTAGGCTCTCCTTGGAATGGTGATGATGGCTGCTCATGTGTGTCAGCTTGTGGGGATGTATCATGTGGAGGGGAATGCCCACGAGCAATCCAAAAATTTAGTCTATCCCCCTCAAGACTGACATGGATGTCCCCCTCAATTGTTCCTACATCTGAAACATGGTTCATAACAAAATCTGCAAATCGTAGATCAAATGCATCACCTGCTGTAATGCTCTCTGAACCGATGAACCTCACTGACTCCAAGAGGCACTCCAATAAGTTCCGAAATGCTTCCTCCTCAAAATCTGTGGTCCACATAAAATCATCCATAACACCTGATAAACAAAGATAAATACTTGGAGAAAAATATCAGTGGCACAAAAGAATATAGAAATGGTAATAATGGTGGCGGGGGTGAAAAATTCTTTTTTAAAAAAAAAATTTCGTAGTCTAATCAACCTAATTGTGAAAATTTGGCACCCAACGGGAAACACCTCCCCGGCAACGGCGCCAAAAACTTGATCGATCCAAAATGTAACCCAAGAGAGACCTAGCTATGGCACAGTTTACACTGAGGTGAATCCCCGGCAACGGCACCGAAAACTTGATCGGCCCCGGATATACACCCAGAGAACGATTGTAGTTTTACCGCAAGTGCACGATCAAGTGGCGAGCAGGTATCGAACACGAGGAGGTGGTGTTGGCTCCAATCTATCCTAGGTTGGTTTAACTACGAATGTTTTATTGGTGGAGATGGTTATGGAACGATATAATAGAAATGGTGGTGGATGTCGGTGTCGGTGATAAAGAAGTCGGATAAAGTATCGATTCAAATTTAATACAATAAAAGAGTCTAGAGCTAGGGAATCTCCATACAGATCGTCATACATCATTGTAAATAGTGAATCTCAATATTACTAGGCTTGTGTTGAGGTGAACTAGTCGTAACTGAATAGAGAACCAAGCTCACGCTCTCGCGCTATTGCCGGTCTATAGCAACCCTAGGATAGGGCCCAATCTCTTGCAAATCCTAGCCTAAGCCGCTAGCATTAGGATCGACATCATCGTTCAATTGCCCCTCGAGCCCACTCTCGTGCAAACTCGAGTTACGATCTAGGTTGTGATAGTTCGTATTCGTCCAATCTCTTGCAAACGAATATTGGTATAGATTTACAATAAAAATCCTAGCTTTGGTCCAATCTCTTGCAAACCAAGTCTAGAGAATCTCGATTATAAACCTAAATCGAATATCTAGCCCTTCCCATCGATTAGAATCCAATCTCTTGCAAACCCCAATCGATGGAAATCCCTAGATATCCGTAATAAATCGATCACAACCTAACCTCCTAGCAATTCTAGCAATTTAGAAATTCATTCATCACAAATTTGAAATTAGATCCATATGGTTCATCCACATGCCCTAGAACAACAAATCTACTCAAGCATAGCAATAACGATATGAGAATCAATAAAAATCATTGCTTGCATACAAAAAGATAGAAAAAACAAAGATTCAAATAACAAGAACAAAATACTTAGCTTTGATGAAGATCTTCAATCCAAATACAAGCTTTTTAGATCCAAGAGGGGGCCTCGTGCATGGCCTAACCTCTAAAATAATCCCTAAGAAAACATCATGGAAACTTCCTCTAATGATGGCTACAACCCCCTTATATAGCCCCCAAAAAACCCTAGCAAAAGCCCCTAAAATCGCCTAAAAAATCGTGACCAAACTGCCCCTGCGCAGCCCAGAAATCACAACTCTCGCAGCAGTCGGAGCGACTCACTCGGCCGAGTGACATTGTCACTCGGCCGAGTGACAGACCCTGTAAGAAAACAGTAAGTCAGGGGGTCTCAGGGTCTGCCTTCGGAGGTGACTCGGTCGAGCGTCTTTATTCACTCGGCCGAGTGGCTTTCATACTCGGCCGAGTGGGGCCTCTCAGATCGTCTGACAGATTCCAGTAACTCTGCCTCTTTCTGGACGAATTTCACGTGCCACTCGAGGGAGTGATCATTCCTACTCGGCCGAGTTGGCTATCTTCACTCGGCCAAGTACACGCTGATTCTGTTCTTTGTGCGTGTCCGTTTTGGTCGGTCGAGTGGGCTTTATTGTTCGGCCGAGTGAGTGCTCCACTCGGCCGAGTGGCATGCAGTAAATGCCCAATCTTCTCCGTTTCTCCTCCTCGTCGTTCTTACAGAGTTCCTTCTTCTTCCACCCATCCTCTATCGCTGATAGGTCCTCCGATGAGCCGTGGGCAACACTCCTAAGTGCATGCAAATCCTTTTATCTCAAAATCACTCCAGATCGCTCCATATCCCCTAAAATTCGACAAAAAACAAGAAATAGTGAAAAGTAACGCAATATTGTCGAATAATCGTGAAAACACGATATTGGCGACCAAAACGGCATGCAAACATGCAGAAAAAGGGTGTAAAATATGGAGTGATCACCCAAACCTGAGAAGGGCACGGGCCGGGCTACACGCACGCTCCCCCCTCCAGACTCTGGGGCAGGGCCAACCCTCGCCACCCAAACCAGAGAAGGGCACGGGCCGGGCTACACGCCCGATCCCCCTTCCAGACTCTGGGGCAGGGCCAACCCTCGCCACTCAAACCAGAGAATGGCACGAGCCGGGCTACGCGCCCGCTCCTCCCTCCAGACTCTGGGGCAGCACCAATCCTCGCCACCCAAACCAGAGATGGGCACGGGCCGGGCTACACGCCCGCTCCCCCCTCCAGAACTCTAGGGCAGGGCCAACCCTCGCCACCCAAACAAGAGAAGGGCACAAGCCGGGCTATACGCCCGCTCCCCCCTCCAGTGAAGACCTCTGGGGCAAGCTTACAAAGCTCGCCACCCAAACCGGAGCGTCATATGCGGGGTAGGGGACGGCCCAATACCCATCCAACTATAGAGGCTGCGGGAAGGCAACGGCCCAATACCCGCCCTCCCAAAGACTCTGGGGCAGGGCCAACCCTCGCCACCCAAACCAGAGAAGGGCACAGGCCGGGCTATACGCCTGCTCCCCCTCCAGAACTCTGGGACAGGGCCAACCCTCGCCACCCAAACCAGAGAAGGGCACGGGCCGGGCTACACGCCCGCTCCCCCCTCTAGTGAAGACCTCCGGGGCAAGCTTACGAAGCTTCGCCACCCAAACCGGAGCGCCATATGCGGGGTAGGCGACGGCCCAATACCCGTCTGACTATGAATGCTATAGGGAGGTGACGGCCCAATACCCGCCCTCTCAAAGACTCTGGGGCAGGGCCAACCCTCGCCACCCAAACCAGAGAAGGGCACGGGCCGGGCTACATGCCCGCTTCCCCCTCCAGACTCTAGGGCAGGGCCTGTCACGCCCCGCTTCCCAAAACGACGGAGGCGAAACGTGACTAAGGCCCACTTAGGCCGGAGCTGAAGAGCTCAGACCTAATAAGCGTCTGTAGGGGTACCATTTTAAAAGATTTTCAGGTTCTTGCATTAATATAGTTCGTAACAACAGAAAGTACGAAAAGGAAGTTGCATTTATTAAATTAGAGATATAATATCCAATAAGTACAAAGTCTAAAAAGAAGCCTAAGCGTGGCAACAAACTATCTACAAGCAAACTGAAAGTAGTAACCTCTGAAAGTAACGACTAAAAGACCTCAAGGTCTGGTCCTTATCAAACACATACTCTGGGTCGACGTCCTCGGCTCCTCGTACTCCAGTGAGTCTGCCTCGTCCACGAACTCTGGCTGAACACCTGACGTACAGCACCCAAGAGAAAGGAACTGTACGTCAGGTAAAGTCTACAAGAAGGGTTAGACTTTACTGCAAGTGCACCGAACTTTAAACAACGATTTACTAGTTGATTATCATGTTGAGGTTCTATTACACAACAATTTACTGGTTGATTAGAATGCTGTGGTTATAACAGAGTAACACAACAGGAAGTAACGCAGCAGGAAAGTAAAACGGGACAGGTAGTAGTCGTAGCGTGTGCTACCAACTACGAGACTAACCTACAGGTGTCAAGACAAGTCGGGACGTGACGGGACAAGACAAGACAAGACAAGTGAGACACGAAAGGGTTCACACCTTACGGTTCGAGGGGGATCAGACCCTCTTGCCGTGCGCACGCTCAACCCAACCCCAAACCCAGGAACTCAGGACAAGAATTACAGGGATCATTTCCGCTAGGGAAACATCCGAAACGCCCGAAGGCTTTTTGTGTAACAGGGATCACTTCCGCTAGGAAAGCGTCCGAAACGCCCGAAGGCTTTTTGTGTAACAGGGATCACTTCCGCTAGGGAAGCATCCGAAACGCCCGCAGGCTTTTTGTATCACGGGGATCACTTCCGCTAGGGAAAGCATCCGAAACGCCCGCAGGCTTTTTGTATAACAGTCACGGGGATCACTCTAGCATGGAGAGCATCCGAAACGCCCGAAGGCTTTTTGTGTAACAGGGACATGACATGACAAGTGTAAGGAATTGTTATTCTAGGGTGTCCACACGCACGCACACACAAGATAGCCCTACGGTGTCAAAAGTTGTTGTTTGTCGAGCTTAGAGTTCGTCGTCAAGTCTAAGTCATCAAGGGCGTCCCGGACGCTATCATTTCACGTCCGGTTCTATACATTCACAGTCTAACAGTTCTAGCAATCTAAGACCAAAGCACGGTCAAAAACGCAAGTGGGTACACTTGCCTGCGGTGGCGAGTGTATCGTACTCCCGAAGCTTCTCGTCCAAGCGTCTTGTCCGCGGAAATCCGTCTGAAATATCGCCACGGCGATGGTGTCAGGTCTCAAATTCATCAAGTCCTATTAGGGTTCGTTTCTAGGTTATCAGGACTATCCTATTCGTTAGAAGTCACATTTTGATGTTCAACCCTATTCGACGATTCTATCATATGTGCACAGTCAAAAAGTCCATTCGTCGATCTACAGTTCCACATCATTTTAAGGGAGCAGAAAATAAATTTAATGAGTTAAGTTGTCGATTTTAGTTAGGTTTTCAGTTCTGCTATGGTGTGAGTTGTGCTATGAGTTAGGGGAAACTAACCTCGTAAGGTCGTCCAACAAGCGGAAGTCGGGTCTGAACGGTGCAACGTCGGCGTCATCTGGAACTCCTCGGCCGCAGGTAGCATAGCGAGATATCTCTGGACAGCGGGGTGGTGACGTGAAATCAGCGAGCTAATCAGCGATCTCCTTCCCATTGCGAGTAGCGCAACGGTTCTTCACGATAACGGCGACGTCGGCTAAAAGTACGTGTGTGCGGCAACGCACGTGAACTCCGAGAGTCCAAGGGGGCTGTTGGTAGATGAAGTGGGACCAAAGGAAGATGCTCGGCCCGGTGGATGGCCGACGGTGCAAGCGCACGGCAGTAAAATGATATGATCAATGAGATACAGAAATATGCTAGGGGAAATCGGAAAAGAAAGATATCAGAATGCAGGAGAGACAGTTTCGTTCTCCTCGTAAGAGGATATGGGGTGAAATGATAGAAGGGCACGACATGAAGGGTTATTAAGATGCAAAAGCAAATCCTAGATACGCTCCCCTCGCTAATGAGAGGAGACGAGATTATTCAAATCTAAACTAGAAAGCGGTAAATTTTTACACTACTGGATTTAGATACACCTGAGCATAGGCGGATCCAAGATCTGAAGTGGGGCAGGTAGCTGCTCTAACTGCTCCTTCTGTGGCTCCGCCAGAAGCGCTGTGCCACGTGTGCCAATGGACCCAAGCAATGCACCTCCAAGCATCCCTTGTAGGTGTCCACCTGTAACCTGCAAAGGACGAGGTGCATTAGTCCATGGTAAAAAATCTTTCCCCAAAATAGAAGTATCCCAGAGATAATCGTCAAAATAAGATGGAAAAATAATAAAAGGATGACGAATACTCCCTGATAATCGGTCGTTATCCTCTGTACTAGCGACAATCAAATCCCCGCTCTCCATGTGAAGTTGCTCTCCAGGTGGTGACACACCGCAACATACCTCAAGGGAATTCGATCCTGTGTCCTGCGAGAGATATGGTGTGTCAAAAATATATAAGTCTAAAGGAATATGACGTGAAAAGCGAGACTTAAATGTGGAGTGAGAGTGAGTATGAAATCTCCCTGAATAGGGGCAATATGCTCAAGTAGATGCTCATGCGCAGAAGAAGTGGAGCGTGACTGTAGAGGTTGAAGTGGCTCGGGCTCCATGGAGTGGACCATCGTATCCAAGCCCTCATGCACATCCTCCTCGACGATATGCTCATGCTCCACCATCTGCCCGATGTCCTGAATGACATCCTCATGGTAGACCACCGACCAAGGAGGAAGCTGTGACAGAGATGGCTGTGGAGGTGGATGTGGAGCGGACCACTCGTATGTGGTCGTGGTGTCATCGTCCTCACGCACATCCTCCTCGCCGGTATGCATAAGCTCTGTGGTCTCCTCGGTGCTCTCATAGGACTCATATGGGGTATCCAAATAAAGATGACAAGTCTCTCCCACAGATCCTAGAGAAATCTCCCCATCCTCACTATCATCATCAAAAAATGCTTCGTCATCCAAGTGGTAGTGTGGGAAAATTGGGGCATCGGTATGAGATGTGTCTATGGTGGCCGATGAGATGGTGGTCTCAACCATGAAAGTGGGTATATCCTCTCCTTCATCCCCTCTCCTCGGTGTAGGCTCGGTGATTGGTACCATCAAGTTTTGTAACATTTGGCCTTGGTTAAACATGGCACTTTCAAGGAGAGACACGAGGCCTGATTCTTCTTGTATTTGTGGAGGGGTATAAGGTTGAGGAAATAGATGGGAGGTGTTTGGGCTAAGGTTGTGGGAAAATGTTTGGCCTTGGAGTGGGGGGAGGCTCTCAAGGCAATCATAATACACGTGCCCCGCCATCCCACAAGTCTCACAAACCAAAAATGAATAGGGATTGTAGCCTCTCATCTGAGCATCGAAATTTGATCTCCACATGGTTACACCAAAGATACCTAGACAACAAAAATAAGAAAACTAGAGAGGAGCGTCAATAGCACAAGAAAATAACAAAAAGATAATATAACAGTGGGGGAAAAATTTCTTGGTTATTGAATATATATTTTTTTTATAAAAAAAGAAAAAGAAATTTTTGTGTTTTTATGCGTAGACTAACGAACCCAAGCTAAGCTAATATCAAACCGAACGCCTCCCCGGCAACGGCGCCAAAAACTTGACCGGCGCCCCGTTTACGGTATGGGCGCGGTGTCGTTTTACCGCAAGTGCACGGTTAGTGTAGGGTGCGGGTATATCGAACACAGGGAGGTGGATGGCTTGAGTGGCTACTAGCCTCGCCTGGGTCGCGTGCTAGCTACGCGGATGATATGGGTGGAATGTAGGAATAAAAGAAAGAAATGAAAACGACACAAAATGAATCCCCGCTAACACGGGCTAGAGCACTCATGACACTTGGCATTTGACTTGATCCAGGGTGAGACATTGCCTCAAAAGGTGGTACCTAGCGTCCATGGCCCGATATTCCGGTCGGTGCCAAGCACGCTAGGCCTACCCGGTTCCGGATGGTGGGCACTCCCGTGTCCAAAAACACCTTCCGTAACCGGGAGCATTAAGGCCACAATGATATCTCCCAACACTTCGTCCAAGCCGCTCCCGCGCGCGAGGACTCGATGTCTACGCTGGGGGCGTGAGCTATGGCTAGGGAGTCAACCGCCAAGTTTATTCCCCCTCGGCCCGACGGTCAAAGGCGGTCTTTTTCCCGCCGATGACAATGAAACACCCCCGCGTAACCCTAATGGCCGAATAGGTCAAATGTGATTTCTAGCAATACATCGAAGCGGATCTTGACAGGACAAGCACCGGACCCCAATCCCCAACACATCTAGTGTGTTGCCGTACGAATTGGACCCAGATTGCTAAAAATCCACATTGACACATTTCATCGAACACGTGCCATGCAACCAAGTCTAATGTAAATTCCCAAGCAACAATCCTACCCTAACCCGTATTAGGGTTCATCAATACTACTCCATGATGAAAGACATATAAACAAATAACACAAAACACACACAAACATTCATCATGAAGCAAAAGAAATACAATACAAAAAATGGAGAACAAGAGAAAGAAATACTTATCTTGAGTGAATCGTTGATCCCATACAAGACTTATTGAACAAAATTCCTAATCTAAAACTAACCTAGAACTCCCAAGAGAAGGGGGGGCAAAAGCCCTAAAAAACTGAGAGGAGATCTCCCTTCAGTCGGCCAGTCTCGTGTATTTATAACCCCACTTCGAAACCCTAATGGTTCGGGTCCAAACCCGCAGGAAAAGCGCCACCCGATCGGTTGACAAGTCAACCGATCGGGTGATCCGTTACAAAATAATAACAGAAAACGTCGAGCTTTCACCCGATCACATGAACCGGTCGAGTGAGTTCTTGGGCGACCGGTTGGATCTTGGAGCCGTCGGGTGAAGCGATCGGTTTGGCGCCCGTGTCTTCAGCTCTTCATCTTTGGCTACAGATGAACCGATCGGGTGAGAGTCACCCGATCGGTTGGAATTCTGCTCGAAAAAACAGAGAACAGCCGCCCGCAGAACCGGTCTGTGAACCGGTCGGGTGACTTCCTTATGAGCTGCGGCAGAGACCAGGTGGTGCACGCGTGCATCACCCGATCGGTTGGAGATGACCAACCGACCGGGTGAGGGGCTGAAAGATGAATTCTTTGACGTTTGACCCCCTGGATCACGCGTGACTCCTCCCGTTGCTTCGGGGACTTGAGATATCATCGTTAAACGTCCCCTACACGGTCAATCTCCTGCAATCATGGATAAACAAAGAAAAGTGAAAGAAAACGAGAAAATACAAGAAAACGAATAAAAGACGGCGAAAAACACGGGGAAACACAAAAGAAAACGTGCGTGAATATATGAAATATAAACGCACGTCAGTGCTCCAGGCCTCTTGAATGGTACCGTCTGAACTGGCCTCATCGCCAGCCTAGCAGGTGGCCGATACTGCTCCATAGGACGCTTTCCTTTATCAACTGGAGGGTCAGGCAGAAGAGCTATGATCTCATGATTCTTTGCAGCATCTAGCACCTCCCTCATAGTCGTGAAACTCACCGAAGACATAGAAGCCTGAATCTTCGGACGCAGTCCCTGACGAAAGCGATCAGCTCGCTTCTCCTCCTTCCTTACCATATGCGGGGCAAAACGGCTCAGCATCTCAAACTCAGCTTCATACTCCTCGACAGTCATATCTCCCTGCTTCAGATCTATAAACTTGCTCAGCAGCTCCCTCCTAGCAGACTTGGTGAAATACTTGTCCTTGAACATTGATCTGAAGGTCTTCCACCCCACTGGCTTCTCAAGACGCCTCTCCTCGATGCGCCACCAGTTCCTCGCATTCTCCATCAGCTGCATATTCGCTATCTCCACTCGGGTATCGTCAGGAATCTTCGCAGCAACTAACTTCTCCTCCGTGCTCTGGATCCACTCGTCAGCGGCTAGGGGTCCCTCCTTCCCCGAAAATGTCCTCAATACATTCCGTGTCATATCTTCCCATAAATTTATCAGCCAAATAATTGAACTATCAAAAATCACATCTCACCCTACTCACTATAATTATTTTCAACCAATATTAAATCCGACAACCTAACCATCCACTTGTCTCAACACGTCGTGTTACTCCCAATGTCTTCTCACGTCAACTCAACAATCAAGTCTCGTTGCTAATAAAAGCTCTACTCAATCTCATAATCACCCTAACTCCTACCATAATCTGTAGTTACTCCTATCTACCACCCGTCTAAGCCTCAAGTCTGATAAGTTCTCATCTTCACGCATATAATCTCGTTCAACCAGAATTCTCCATCGAGTCCGACACACTTCGGTTTTATAAATACGGCTTGAACAGCCCATTCTTTTCATCCGTAAGAAATCTATTCCAATATCCTTATTGTTCCAAAAATCGGTTAATCATTGCTATAACAAATCTCATCTCTCCCTGAGCCTACCCGCAAACAAAATCTTACCACAATAATAGCTAGTCCCAAAACTATAACAATCATAACATAACATTTCTAAATGGAGAGAGAGAGAGAGAAGAGAAAGGAAAACTTAAAACCAGTGACACATTTTTAAAACATTTGGAAAAACGTGTGGAGTCGTGGTAAAGGACGAGGAAGGATAATTGATTTGTGATCTTGTGAGCTAATTTCAAAAACTTTAAAGGTTTGGTTTAAAAGAAAACAAAGTTTTGATACAATCACATGCAGTCAAAGATAAGCTATTCTCTAATTGAGAAAAACTACGTCTAAGGAAATTTCCTGCTATGACCCTATTCATATACGTATGAATACCGTCATTCAGACAACATCAATCATATCATGGTTAACACTGGTACACATTCAAGACACAGAAGGCAATTATCAGGACCCTAAAGATGTCACACTCATACAGGTCTACACACTCTACCTATGCTCATGCACTATGACGACATCACCTACCAAAGGGCCTACTACCAAGCTAGAGTCGACACGGGCAACTACAAGCACTAATATCTACACAATAGAAAGAAAGAAAAACTAAACCAAAAGAGAACGAAGTAAGATCGGAAAGAACGAGTTCAAATAAGGCGGGGTAAGGAGGTAGTTGGTTGGATGGAACAGAAATATTCTTCAAAATAATTAGATAGTTGAAAGGACAATTACGTGCAAAATATGATGTCATATACTTTTATATTTAATAAGATTTGTAGGAAGAAGTGAGCAGATGGTAAGATTTATTACAATTTGGAAAAGGAGTTAGATGAAGGAAATAAAAGTAGGGTGAGGTAGCGATTGCTTTGCAAATGAAAATAAGTCTAAACAAAGATTTCTTGAAGTACGAGCACGATGAACATAGGACTGTTTATACAAATACGAGAATAAATTTAGAGTTCTCTTTGGTTTAGAAAATATTTTAAAAGTCCGTACGGTAAGTGATTAGAAATAATTTTTGTAGTTTAGAAAAGTAATATATATATTGGATTATAGAATTGATAACAAGGTTTTTAAAACTGAAGTACGAAAGATACCGATTTGAAAATAGGCACGAGATAGAAAAATAATTTTACGACCAATGAGGTTTTAAAATCAATGAAAGAATTTTAACTCAACCGAAAAAAACAAGAAATTTTAAAATATATAATATATGGGGTTTTAAAGAATTTAAGCTGAGAGAAAAAAAAACTTAATACGGAATTTCGAAAATACTTTTAGAGGAAGCAGACTTGGCAAGGAAAAGACTCGAAGGATCAACGATACTCGTCAGGAACGATTACGTGAATCGTGAGAAAAGAAAAGATCGCATGATGGATATACTTAGGATATGATTTACGAAGCTACGATGGGGTTCTTCGGTCGATCACACGAAAGGGTAATCATTAGAGAGGCGCTAGAAGTCAGGGGGAAAAGTCCCTAAGAGAATCAAGGTTACGTTCTGCTGGGCCCGAAGTCAATGGAGCTGGGCGAGCGACTAAACTAAAAGAAGGGCTCTAGGAAATTTAACACGGTCAGAGTCAAGTGGGCTACTAAGGTATTCTAGGATGAGGACGACTAATTCCTAACCAAGGCGTCAGACTATCAAATTGGGACGTCTACCTAAGTCTTCCTACCATCTACGACTGGGAAACCTAATTTTAGACTTGTACGTGGATATTAAATGAATGCGGTACTTTTATTGTTCTGAACTTTTGCAAGACCTGCATGGGCCACCACTAAAACCTGTCACGCCCCGCTTCCCAAAACGACGGAGGCGAAACGTGACTAAGGCCCGCTTAGGCCGGAGCTGAAGAGCTCGGACCTAATAAGCGTTTGTAGGGGTACCATTTTAAAAGATTTTCAGGTTCTTGCATTAATATAGTTCGTAACAACAGAAAGTACGAAAAGGAAGTTGCATTCATTAAATTAGAGATATAATATCCAACAAGTACAAAGTCTAAAAAGAAGCCTAAGCGTGGCAACAAACTATCTACAAGCAAACTGAAAGTAGTAACCTCTGAAAGTGACGACTAAAAGACCTCAAGGTCTGGTCCTTGTCAAACACATACTCTGGGTCGACGTCCTCGGCTCCTCGTACTCCAGTGAGTCTGCCTCGTCCACGAACTCTGGCTGAACACCTGACGTACAGCACCCAAGAGAAAGAAACTGTACGTCAGGTAAAGTCTACAAGAAGGGTTAGACTTTACTGCAAGTGCACCGAACTTTAAACAACGATTTACTAGTTGATTAGCATGCTGAGGTTCTATTACACAACAGTTTACTGGTTAATTAGCTTGCTGTGGTTATAACAGAGTAACACAACAGAAAGTAACGCAGCAGGAAAGTAAAACGGGACAAGTAGTAGTCGTAGCGTGTGCTACCAACTACGGGACTAACCTACAGGTGTCAAGACAAGTCGGGACGTGACGGGACAAGACAAGACAAGACAAGTGAGACACGAAAGGGTTCACGCCTTACGGTTCGAGGGGGATCAGAACCTCTTGCCGTGCGCACGCTCAACCCAACCCCAAACCCAGGAACTCAGAACAAGAATTACAGGGATCATTTCCGCTAGGGAAACATCCGAAACACCCGAAGGCTTTTTGTGTAACAGAGATCACTTCCGCTAGGAAAGCATCCGAAACGCCCGAAGGCTTTTTGTGTAACAGTGATCACTTCCGCTAGGGAAGCATCCGAAACGCCTGCAGGATTTTTTTATCACGGGGATCACTTCCGCTAGGGAAAGCATCCGAAACGCCCGCAGGCTTTTTGTATAACAGTCACGGGGATCACTCTAGCATGGAGAGCATCCGAAACGCCCGAAGGCTTTTTGTGTAACAGGGACATGACATGACAAGTGTAAGGAATTGTTATTCTAGGGTGTCCACACGCACGCACACACAAGATAGCCCTACGGTGTCAAAAGTTGTTGTTTGTCGAGCTTAGACTTCGTCGTCAAGTCTAAGTCATCAGGGGCGTCCCGGACGCTATCATTTCACGTCCGGTTCTATACATTCACAGTCTAATAGTTCTAGCAATCTAAGACCAAAGGACGGTCAAAAACGCAAGTGGGTACACTTGCCTGCGGTGGCGAGTGTGTCGTCCTCCCGAAGCGTCTCGTCCAAGTCTCGTCCGCGGAAATCCGTCTGAAATATCGCCACGGCGATGGCGTCAGGTCTCAAATTCATCAAGTCCAATTAGGGTTCGTTTCTAGGTTATCGGGACTATCCTATTCGTCAGAAGTCACATTTTGATGTTCAACCCTATTCGACGATTCTATCATATGTGCACAGTCAAAAAGTCCATTCGTCGATCTACAGTTCCACATCATTTTAAGGGAGCAGAAAATAAATTTAATGAGTTAAGTTGTCGATTTTAGTTAGGTTTTCAGTTCTGCTATGGTGTGGGTTGTGCTATGAGTTAGGGGAAACTAACCTCGTAAGGTCGTCCAACAAGCAGAAGTCGGGTCTGAACGGCGCAACGTCGGCGTCATCTGGAACTCCTCGGCCGTGGGTAGCACAGCGAGGTATCTCTGGACAGCGGGGTGGTGACGTGAAATCAGCGAGCTAATCAGCGATCTCCTTCCCATTGCGAGTAGCGCAACGGTTCTTCACGATAACGGTGACGTCGGCTAAAAGTACGTGCGTGCGGCAACGCACGTGAACTCCAAGAGTCCAAGGGGGCTGTTGGTAGATGAAGTGGGACCAAAGGAAGATGCTCGGCCCGGTGGATGGCCGACGGCGCAAGCACACGGCGGTGGGCGGCCGTGAGAAGCCGGGGAGGACAGATTCGTGCCACGTCCGTTGTCGCGCATCTCGGTGAAATTTCGGAGATGAACAGTGGAAACAGAAAGCTGTAGTGGATAAAGGACTTCAAGACGAAGCCAACGGCAGTGGAGTTGTTGCCGGGGGTGGTCGGAGGTGGCCGTGCGCGGGCGGTGAAGTTCAGCTTCCAGATCTGTGAAAAACAGCGGATACGACGTGTTCCGACGAGGATTTCTGGAGCTACAGATGGGCTATGAGCGTGAGGAAAGTTTCAGTTGGTAGGTGGTTTCGATAGGAATCCAACGGTGGTAGGGTGGTTGTCGTAGGTGGTCGGATGGCCGGTGGGCGTGAGTTTTTCCGGCGGTGGCGCAGATCTGTAAAACTGTCGTTTGGGTTGTGTTTGAAAGCATTTTGAGGGAGATAGAGATGAGGGAGGAGGGTAAGGGGAGGTGGAGATGCTTGGAGGTTCAGAGAGAAGTTGATTGGGGGGGGTGGTCACCGGAGGGGGTGGCCGGAGGTGGCCGTCCGACGGTGTTTTCCGGCGGGCAGCGGATCTGTCCCAAAAACTGTGTTTGTGAGGTTATTTTGATGGGTTTCAATGGAGTTTTGAGGGAGAAAGAGTGTAGGGAAGGGGGAGGATGTTGTCGAGGGATGAGGGGATGCCAAGGGGGAGGCCGTGGCCCACCGGTGGTGGCCGGAGGCGGCCGGAAAAAGGGTGGCCGGCGGCTTCAAAACTGGGTGACAACCAAGGTTTGGCAATGGTGTTTTAGGGTAGTTTGAGGGGGAGAGAGAGGAGAGAGGAGGTAGGGGATGATCGGAGGATGGCCGGAGGATCGCCGGAGGGGCCGTCGGTGATGGGGGAAGGCCAGCCATGGGTTAGAGAGGGGGGTGGCGGCTGGCTATCGTGTCTTACTAGGGCTTTTGTTGGGTTGTTTTTAACATGAGGAATATTGCTATATAGGGGTGTGAAGGGGGTGGATTTAAGCCAAGTAGGAGAAAGAGTGAGAGAGAGAGGGGGTATAACTAAGGGAGATATATGTTGAGGGTAGCCCAGTGAATCATGCAAGATATGTAAGGATCCAAATTGATTTGGGCTAAGTTTGAAAATCAAAAGATTAGTGGCTAATCAATGGTTGAGATTTCTCCGAGCGATATCTTTCAATCCAGGCATCAGAAAAATAATCCGAAAATTCCGGGACGATCGTGGAGACGAGACGCACAGATCTACGGAGCCTGATCGTGTGTAACGCCTACCAAAATTTTACGTAAAATTGGAAACGAAGTTTTGAGTCAAATGACTAAAACGCCCCTATCGTTCAAAGTCGTTTTGCGAGAAAACGAGCCATGAAACGACATTCCCAAAAATTACAATAAAATCCAACACCCCGAAACGATCGCAATGACATATCGCATCGCATATGCCGGAGCTTAGAAATAACCAAATAAAATACGTGCACGATAAACCACGTGCACGCAGAAAATTACAAACGATCAGAAAGCGACCGTTACAGGGCCAGCCCTCGCTATCCAAACCAGAGAAGGGCACGAGCCGTGCTATGCACCCGCTCCCCCTCCAGACTCTAGGGCAGGGCCAACCCTTGCCACCCAAACCAGAAAAGGGCACGGGCTGTGCTACACGCCGGCTCCCCCATCCAGAACTCTAGGGCAGGGCCAACCCTCGCCACCCAAACCAGAGAACGGCACGGGCCGGGCTACACACCCGCTCCCCCTCCAGTGAAGACCTCCGGGGCAAGCTTACGAAGCTGTGCCACTCAAACCAGAGCGCAATATGCGGGGTAGGCGACGGCCCAATACCCGTCCGACTATAGAGGCTGCGGGGAGGCGAAGGCCCAATACCTGCCCTCTCAAAGACTCTGGGGCAGGGCCAACCCTCGCCACCCACACCAGAGAAGGGCACAAGCCGGGCTACACACCCTCTCCCCCCTCCAGACTCTGGGGTAGGGCCAACCCTCGCCTCCCAAATCAGAGAAGGGCATGGGCCGGGTTACGCGGCTGCTCCCCCCTAGACTTGGGGGAAGAGCCAACTCTCGCCACCCAAACTAGAGAAGGGCACGGGCCGGGCTACACGCCCGCTCCCCCCTCCAGAACTCTGGGGCTGGGCCAACCCTCGCCACCCAAACTAGAGAAGGGCATGGGCCGGGCTACATGCCCGGCCCCCTCCAGCGAAGACCTCCGAGGCAAGCTTACGAGTCTTCTCCACCCAAATCGGAGCACCATATGCGGGGAGGCAACGGCCTAATACCCACCCTCTCAAAGACTCTGGGGCAGGGCCAACCCTCGCCACCCAAACCATAGAAGGGCACGGGCTGGGCTACGCGCCCGCTCCCCCCTCCAGACTCTGGGGCAGGGCCAACCCTCGCCACCCAAACCAGAGAAGGGCACGGGCCGGGCTACACGTCCGCTCCCCCCTCCAGACTCTGGGGCAGGGCCAACCCTCGCCACCCAAACCAGAGAAGGGCACGGGCCGCACTACGCTCTCGCTCCTCCCTCAAGAACTTTGGGTCTGGGCCAACCCTCGCCACCCAAACCAAAGAAGGGCACGGGCCGGGCTACTCGCCCGCTCCCCCCAGGACTCTGGAGCAGGGCCAACCCTCGCCAACCAAACCAGAGAAGGGCACCTCGCTCCTCCCCTCAAGGACTCTGGGGCAGGGCGAACCCTTGCCACCCTAACCAGAGAAGATACGGGCCGAGCTACGCACCTGCTCCCTCCCCAGCCGACCCATGATCCTCGAAAACTCAAACCTCAGGAAGAGGACAAGGACACGCAAACCTGGTCAGACCTGACGCAGACCAAGGACTGCTGAACAACGCCTACCGGATAAGCGCCGGGTCCCGATAAAGCAGGCCCCCGATGCGACTCATCGAAACGAGGGGACGCTTGGGAAATCCGCCATTAATGACGACACGCCCCCCGAGAGGCCAGGGCTGACGAATCGTATCAGGCGCCACCTGGAAAAAACGGTTCCCAAGGGGCGTGATTCTGAGGAGCCTATTAATGATGCCAGCTCATCACATTAACTAGGGAAAACCGTCAACAAAATCCCTCTATAAATACCCCCCTCACCCCTTCGGAGATGAGGAGTAAGAAAGTATGAGAACCGATCTCCGTCCCCTTCACCAGTTATGAAAAGTTCGGAGACCCTTGCCCGAACAAAAGGGAGGCCACTGGCCACCAATGGATCCCGCCTCCCCGACCGGTGCTCTCTTCCACAAGACGACCACTGATGGACTACTCCACTTACCCAAGGGACGGCCCGGCTACCGGTCTCCAACTTCCCTTAGACAACTTACGGCATGACAACTGGCACCCTATTGCCGGACCACCACCCCCCCTCCGGCGTCCGACGAGCGCAGGCGCTCCAGGCCGAGAACCGGAGACACGGGGCAGTCCTGCCAGATCTCCCCATAGGGTACTCCAGCCACTGCCTGGACACACCAGCTTTCGCGGGCCTGCCTCCCAACGGCCCGCCACGTCGATGTGCTATTCCTCTTACATACGGATCGCCGATGGGATATTCCACGTACACATGGGGAGCCTCGCCTTCCACTCCTCCATCTGCCCTGTACCAGATGAAACAGTAGAAGGTTGGCATCTGTTCCCCACCGATCCCTGCCGGGGGAAAGGTAAAAGCCACTCCGGGCTCGCAGGTCTCCACCAACGTGCTTCCGAACGACCCACCTGCTCGCCCCCGACCTTCCCCTCGAGGCCAGGCCACCAGAGAACCCCCCCAGGGAGGCGACCTCTCCACCTCCATCTCGTCCCCAGCCTCCTCCCAGGTTTCCCTTTGATGTACGGATCCCCGGGAGAGGCCTTGCAACCATTCAGCACAACGAAGGTGGGGCTGGATATGAAAAAGCAATGGAGGGGAAGGAAGGCCGCCCTATAGACAGGGACTCGCTCACCCCGACACCGGTCACAGCAAGGCTGCATCCCTGATGAATCCAAACGGTGAGTCATGGCGTCTCAGCATCTCCGCAGGCGATCAAGACCAGTACTCCGCTCCCAACCCTCCGCGGACAGAAAGACAGAAGGAATGCAACGAGCAACAGAAAAGACGGAGAGCCACCCTGCAAACAGGAGCCTGCTCATCCTGATGTCGTGTATAGCAGGATAAAACAACGTCCCAGTGACGCGCCCCTGTTTTGCGCGTGGTGATCATACAAGTGTGCAATATGATGGGGGACGCGAGATTTAAAATATTTATACCGCAAGCGCACGGTGTTGTAGTGTGGCTTGGGGGTCGAACACAGGGAGGCGTGGTTGTGCTTGTGTCAGAAAGAAACCAATTCACCCTAGGGGTGAGCTAGCCCGAATCGATGGATGGGTTGTCACGAAATGTAGATACAAGATTAAACAATATAAAAAGGAAACCCGGGACTTCGGTTTCCACCCTATCATGTGTTCTCTCTATTAAGATCGACGGATAGGATAACGATCGAAATTAGGGTCTAGTGGTGAGACGTTGCCTCTAAGAGTGATACCAGCGTCCCACGGGCCCGATATTCCGGTCGGTGCCCAGGATGATACGCCGGACTACCCGGGTTCGATCAGTGGGCATTCCCATGTCTATTAACACTGACCGACTCCGGGAGCACTAAGCTCGCAACGGTAACTCCCAACATCGCATCATGTCGCTCCCGCGCACAAGGATTCGATGTGTACGCTAAGGGCATGAGCTATGGCTAGGGAGTCAACCGCCAAGTTTATTCCCCCTTGGCCCAACGGTCAAAGGCGGTCTTTTTCCCGTCGATGACAATAAAACACCCCACGTAACCAATAGATTCTTATTCTCTATCGATATCCTAGTCCTATGGACGCATTAGGGAGAACCCACGAAGGGGTTTCCACCAAAATCCCAGATTTGGGAACTACTCACACATTTTATCTAAAAAGCAATCTAAATGAAAATCGACTGTTAAAAACATAATCAGGCAATTGAAACGAAGTAATAGCAATGTAATTAACACTATATTAAAATTTCATAAAGATCTAAACACTTGCAAATAACCAAAAAATTCCAGCCGTCACAATAGGGAAAAAGACAGAAAAATAATCAGCCCCGTTTCTAAAAACCTAGGGCTTCTATATATAGAAAATGACGTCACCTGATCGGTTGAAGTACCAACCGATCAGTTGACCTGCTGCGATCTTCGACAGCGGTCTTCAGAAACTTCACCCGGTCAGGTGACACGATCGGTTGGCGGAAGCGGCTAGTCGTTTAGATCTTGCGGTCACCGGGTGAACCGATCGGTTGATAAATCAACCGATCGGTTGGAAACGTCACCCAAAAGACAGATACTTGCGAAGTTTTGGCACGGTCAGCTGGCCGTCGGGTGAGCTCTCCGGGTCGTCTCTTGGGGGAATCGGCTACAGATGAACCGATCGGGTGAAGGTCACCCGATCGGTTGGAATTCAGCTTCAATTTCTCGAGAAGTCTGTTGGGCTGAACCGGTCATCGACCCGGCCAGTTGATGCTCTCTTGCTTCAGCAGCTGTCCGGGTCGTGCACGTGTGCATCACCCGATCGGTTGGCTGTATCCAACCGATCGGGTGGGGGCTGAAAGATAGAAATCTTGGTCGTTTGACCCCCTGGATCACGCGTGACTCCTCCCGTTGCTTCGGAGACTTATGATATCTTCGTTATGTGTCCCCTACATGGGAAATCTCCTGCAAACACATAAAAACCAGGAGAAGTGAAAGAAAACTAGAAAATACGAGAAAATTGATACGGGACGGCGGAAAATAACAGAAAAACACAAAGAAGATGTGCGTGAATATATAAAACATACACACACGTCAAAATCCCCCAAGCTGAACCCTTCCTCGTCCTCGAGGAAGACGAGTGAGAGTAGGAGCTCGGAGGGAGAAAATAGAGAGGAAGAGAGAAAAAGAGAACTATAAATCCTAAATCGTCCATTAGGGCCAATAAAATCAAAAACGCCACACCAAGAAAGCAAACGCCAAATCACAACACTAAACCAAGGAATACGAGTCCATACAAGAGTCGTGGGCCCACGCGATGAAGCGCGAGTGAGTGTGGTCGTGTGCTAGCAGACGGTGTCACTATCTACATTGTGCAATAAGCTCCATGTACACAAATCCAAGAAAAGACCCAAATATCGATTCGATTTGAAATACGCGGTGAATATATAGCTCAAGCATGCATGAGAAGAAGGTAAGAATCGAAACGTATCATGTGTCTGGGACTCCACAGCTAGGGACTTGGACATCACCACACTATCGCCTAGATAATAGCTAGAAATTCCCTATTCCAAGTGTTTTCGAAAGCGAGGGGGGTTGAAACGATGTGGAGTAGAACACTCGGTGCAAATTCTCGCCTTCCCTTTATTCTCGGTAGGTAGGAAAATATTCACACACATTTTTTTGGGTTTTGGATATATGTATTTTTTGGGCTTTTGGCTATACATATGTATTTTTTCTTTCTTTTCTCTTTTCTCTTTTTTGGTTTTTTATTTTCTCTCTTTTTTGTTGGATTTTGGATTTTGGGGTATATACACGTGTGTACTCTCCCAAGTGGGAGAACGGTACACGACGAGGGGATTTTCACCAAGTAAAATAAAAAAGAAATTGGATTCTAAACACTTGGGCAAAGGAGATTTTTCGCTAATCATGGCATAGGCTAAATGGGCTATCATAGTCCTAATTGTGGAATCCCGACACATGCGAAATGAAGCATACGATATATATATATTCATCCATATAGAAGCAAACAGGAGGAGCAAATACCGCATATTCAAATCGAAGCAAGATAATCTAGGGGTCATTCCTGGACAGGTATATAAATCAAAATCACAAAGTAGAAGCACACCAAACAGCTAGGCACGACGCATGACTCACAAAAAAGCTAAGTGGGCCCACGATGCATGAAATGCAAGAGGACTCAGCTTCCTAGGGTTAGTGAATGTGATTATCGAAGCCATGCTAGGTGTGTGTGTGATTTTTGTGGCAATTCATCATATGGGGTCATCTCTAGGAGAAAGAGATAAAAAGAAGAAAATAAAAAATAAAAACACGATGAAAACGACTCAAAACGAAGAAAAAGATGCAAATGATGCACTAAGTGCGACTCCCCTAAGCTGAAACTTGCATTGCCCTCAATGCAATAAGAGTAAAGACAGGAGGGCAATGAAAATGGGGGGGAATACGCACCGACACAAAAAGAAATGAAAAACGAGAAAAGCACACATACGAAACTAAAAAATAAAGAAAATCGCACAATGCGACATATAAACAGAAAATAAAAGATAGAAAATCACAAGACACAACATATATAAACAAGCACACATTGAAAACATCACATGACAGCACACAGAAAAAACGACTTCCCCCAAGCTAGACATGACAATGCTAGCAATATGATATGATCATGAAAATGCAGAGATATGCAAGGGGGAGGTCAGAAAACAAAATGGAATCAAAAAGTAGGAGAGGAATCGTCCTCATCCTCCTCGGTGGAAGATGTGGGGGATGCGGGGGAGTGGGCAGAGAAGTGCAGAAAGTGGTCGAGGTGATGGATCGGTGGGTGTGGAGGTGTGAATGATGGGTGGAGTGGTGGTGGTGATGGTGAGTGGGAGTGAAAGGGCGACCAACTCGGTGGTAGATGGGGTAGAAACGGCGGTAGATGGGGTAGATATGACGACGGAAGAGGATGGTGGGGGAAGTGATCGCGATCGCACCTGCAATTTCTTGCGGCGCACATATGGGGTGACGGAAGTGGAGGGTGGTGGATCTGTGGGGGCGACAATGGTGGTCGCGAGTGGAAGTGAAATGGTAGGAATGGAAATAGTGGTGGTAGGAGGGGATGGTTGTCGAGGGGGTGATGGGTGTGGTGATGAATGTGATGGGGGATGTGAGGATGGTGGTGAGGTGGGTGGAGTGGGTGGAGGAGGTCCGTGCACGTGAGTGAGAATGCGGAGGATGGTGGCCACGTTCCTCTCAAGTGCGAGGAAACGTGGGTGAGAGAAGGTTGAAGAGGATGGGTCCGAGGGGGTGGAGGAAGAAATGACAGCGCGTAGTGAAGCCAGCTCAGTCTCGAGAGCGAGACGAACGGAAGTGGATCGACGAAAGGAGGAGGAGATGGTAGTACGGACCGGAGGGGTGGTGACAGTGGTGGTGGGGACAGAAGCCGAGATGGCACTACTATGCCCAGCCCCGGGGTCTCCACGGGACGCAGGAATGTCCTGCTCGCCTAAGTGGGTAGCAGGGGAAGGTGGTCTGGGTGCGCCCGGGATAAATGGAAGACATAACACCCTAGAAAGTCAGGATTGGGTGGGAATGTCCAATCTGCCACAAGCTGGATAGTCATGTGCGCGGGGTTAGGCAGAATGGTATAAGGAGTAGGGGGTGGCCGTAATGGAAAGTGAAACGACCATCGGGGTGGGGCTTGATCATGTGTATATGCCGCAGGACGTCAAGATCGAGACGTGTAGGTCCCGCGACAGTAGGTAAATCTCGAGGGATGGCAATATTAAACTGAGGATATGAAGCTATGATAGTGATAAGGCCCCCACAACAAAGCTTGCCCTTGCCGACGCGGCTAATCTCGAGTAGCTTGTGAACAAGCCAAGCACCGGCATGGATGGAAATAACAGTGGCCCTAAAAGAAATCTCGTCTTCACCATGAACAAAAGGAAAGGTCATGGCCCACAAAGTGAAAAGATCAGGGATGGTCACAGTACCTGACTCATCCCTGGGAAAGAAAGTGGAGGATATGATTCAGCAGGCCAGACGGAATATGGGGTGAATGATGGAGGAGGCCTTGGCCTTACCTCAAGGATAGTGAGCGTGTAGGGTGAGGCGGAACCAAAATTGATCGACGTCAAATTCGGGAGGATACCTGTAGGGACGGATAGCGTCGTCCCCAAGGATGGGGAAACCAAAGATGTTATTAATGGTATTCAGGGTGGTGCGAATGGTTTAGTTACAGACACGAAAAATGACGATCGAACCCCACTCACAGACAAGGGAGGATAAAAATTCAAGTGTGAGGGAGGGGTAGGATACCGCGGTGGCGTTCAGGAAGGCTAACCAACCTAAATTGGTGAAGAGAGTCTCGACCTCGGTGAACACACCGAGATCGATAAGCGTTTGGGCATGGGCAAATTTGGTTGATAGGTGCCCCCGTGCATCAAGTCTGTGATAAAACTCTTTTTGCTCTTGACTCCTAAACCGGTAGCCACGCGGGCCCATTAATGGGTCCTCAGCTGGGATGATAGGTTGGGGTTGAGGCTGGGGTTGTGCAGGCTGTGTAGGAGGAGGGCGTGAGTGTGATGGACGTGTGGTCTTGCGTCTCTTGCGAGACGACCCCTCCTCTCACATAATACCATTACCCTTATCTTGATCCCGGGCCATGTGAGTGTGTGTGTGTGAGAGTGTATGCAAGATGTGATGAATGCACACAAACATAGGCAATTGAGCAAAATAGTTAAACTAGGGCAAAATCGAAAATGGAGATAAGGAGCGAAGTTACCCAATAGAGATGACGATCCTTGCTCGTAGATCACCCAACGCAGCACAATGTGAGAGAGTGTGAAGCCGCGGCGTTTATTTTCAACAAATTTTCGAAAATAGGGGGGTCGGGCGGAAATCTAGGGTTTGGATGGGGTTAAAACGAAGATAGAGAGAGGGAGATCGATGGGGGAAGGGAGATAGGGAGTGGAGAGATCGATTGGGGCGGTTTGTGGTCGGTTGAGGGAAGAACGAGGCTGTTTGGAGGAAGAGGAATTCGAAATGGAGAGGGAAAAACGAAATTGGGTGAGAGAAATGAACGGGTGAGGGCGTGGGGTATTTATAGGGTTTAAGTCGAACCGATCGGGTGAGTTTTCACCCAATCGATTGACTATTAGGTCGAAAAAGTTGCTGAAAAGAGGCCACAGGCGAACCGATCGGGTGAATAATCACCCGATCGGTTGGACACTTCACAATTTTTCCTGAGAATTCAGTGCAGCTCACCCGGTCGGTCATCCGACCATGCTTCATATCAACCGATCGGTTGATCAAATCCCAAATTTTCTGAGACTTCAGCTGTTCCCACACGGTCAGCCACCGGTCTCAGCTTGCTTCACCCGACCGGTTCGCTGGAGAACAGATACGGCCATTGTCTGATACGTCTCACCCAATCGGTTGAGTGATCACCCGATCGGGTGAGGGCTTGTTTCCTGCAAAAATTCACAAATGGCCTAAATCTCTCGACGGAAGTTCCCGTGGCTGGATTTATTTATTAAAATAGAAAAAATAAAGCTAAAATAATCCTAAAACAAAGATGAAAGTTTAGAGCATGGGTTACCTCCCATGAAGCGTTTTTGTTTAACGTCGTTTGCTCGACACCCGTAGATGATCTTCAAGGTGGACGGTGGTCATGCCATAAGATCGGCATCGCTTCAAATTTAGAGTTGGTGGCCTTTGGTGTTGTCGGTGGTGACAAGTAGACTTGCTCGACGACCCTCCCTTCGTTGATGGAATCCGGGGGCTTCTCCCTTATATTAGCGTCTACCGCCACTCTTTTCACGATCCGGATCTCATCTCCGGTGAGCTCCATGGGCTCTTTCCCTTTTCTCCTAGTCGGGGGAGACTTTTGGAATCCGGGAGGGATCGTATGTGACACACCCGCTTCCTCAGCAACTTCTTTCTTCTTCAGACCGTCACGTTCTCTAAGGTCCCCCAAGCTATCGGGGAGATTCCTTGAAAGAATCTCCCAGGCCCCAGCTTCAACTGCTCTCTCTTCCTCTATATCCAGCATATTGCACCCTTGCTCATCAGGAGGATGCTTCATAGAGAACCCCCCAGTCGAACTCCACCTTTTCGTTGCCGACATTAAGGGATAACTTCCCTTTCTTCACATCTATTAGCACGCCGACGGTGGCCATGAAGGGACGTCTAAGGATGATGGGTGTATGGGTATCTTCAGGCATGTCCATCACCATGAATTCCACCGGCACTTGCACTCCACTGACATCAACAGGTAGGTCGTCTACTATCCCCACCGGGTATTTAACCAATCTATCAGCTAATTGAAGTGTCATACCCATGGGTTCCAGGTCTCCAATCCTTATTCTCCTGTATAGCGACAGGGGCATTAAACTGACGCTCGCTCCTAAATCCACGAGCGCCCTATGGATTTTCACTTCCCCAATTGAACAAGGGATGGAGAAACTTCCCGGATCTTTTAGCTTGGGCGGATTCGCTCTCTGAATGAGAGCGCTGCATTCCGTCGTTAGAACGACCTTTTCCTTCCTGGACCCTCTCGTCACCAAATCCTTTAAAAATTTTGCGTAGGAGAGAATTGTCTCAATAGCTTCGAGGAAGGGGATTTGCAAGCTTAAATCCTTTACCATAGCGAAAAACTTGTCGTATTTTTCGTCTATCTTTGCTTGGGCAAGTCATTGTGGAAAAGGCACAACGGGCTTGAATACTTTGAGGCTCCCTTTCTCGTCCTTCTTCTTCTCCTCTTCAGGGACTCCCTCCGACGTCTTGGTATTTGGCGACAAAGCACTGTTGTCATTGGCTTTTTCAATTGGTCGCTCTACGACCAATGGTGCTTCCGGTTCCTTTACGGGCACTCTTGTGGGGATTTGTGTTCCGCTTCTCAAGACGATCGCGGACACATTCGCTTGCTCGTGCGTTAATGCCAAAGTCTGGTTTGCTCCCCTCAGGTTCACTTCCGGTTGTGGCAGCAATTGAATTTGTGACCTTTGAAGGTTCGCCACCTGTAACCCCAGCTGGGTTACTTGGTCAGTGAGGACCCTCTGCCCCATTTCCAGCTTCAAATTCATCTTCTACTGGTTCGAAATGTACTGAGTCAAGAGGGACTCAACCGGGGAGATAACACGCTGCTGGCCGTACTGCTACTGATGCTGCTGCTGCATGGGCTGCTGGTTCCTTGGTGGATATTATTGGTATGATTGTGGGGGTTGCTGCTGCTGAAACTGTTGCTGCTGAAACTGTTGCTGCTGTTTCCTAGGCGGCTGATATACTTATGGTTGCGGTTGCTGATAAGGCGCCCGGTAGCTAAGATTGGGGTGGTTCTGTTTATTTGGAGAGTAGGCCGGATTGGAGCTAGTCTGTGGTGGATACAGTGCATTTTCCGTAGAAATGTAGAATAGTGCACTCGCTTGGTCCACCGGTGGTGAGATGTCACCACCCTCGAAGTCCCCCATGACTTCTGCTTCCACCGCCGCAATATGTTGTGTACCGGCACCACCGGCTCCTACCATCAGCACTGAGATCTGGGTCGACAGCAAGTCAAACTTGCTGGATAATTTGTCGATGTCCTCGACCCTGTGGATACCCCCCGATCTAGGTGTGGCTCGCTCGTCACACCACCGTTCATTGTTCGATGCCATGTTTTCAAGAATTTGTCCAGTATCTTCTTCACTCCTAGACATAAAGGACCCTCCAGCTGCCGCATCCATCGAAGACTTCAAGTCGTCCCTCAATCCATTATAAAACAGATTTATAATCTGCCATTTGGGAAGCTCGTGATGAGGGCATCTCTGTTGTATTTCCTTGTATCTCGTCCAAGCTTCATGCAGGGACTCGTGGCTGGCCTGGGAGAAGGAGGAGATCTCACTCCTCAGCTTCATTGTTTTCCCCGGAGGGAAGAACATAGTCAAGAACGCATTCGAGAGATTCTCCCAGGTGTTGAAGGTGTTCCGGTCCTTTCCCCTAAGCCACTGCTTGGCCTTATCCCGCAGAGAGAAGGGGAATAGCTTCAGACAGATTGCTTCAGCTGTGACACCATTTATCCGGAACGTGTCACACTTCTCTAGGAAGGAGTCCAGATGTTCGATAGGGCTCTCCATAGGTGCCCCAGAGAATTGATCCTACTGGATCACGTCACCAATGACGGCTAGAGTTCGAAGCTCTGTGTCGTAATAGCAGGATGTCGGATGTCGGAGGTGGACTCGATGGATGGCATCGAGTACTCCAGCAGGGACTTATGAGGTGGGGTATTCTCCCCCATGGCTTCAGACTCTTCTCTTCTTCTCTTCTCTGGGCCAGACGACTTAGGGTGGTGTTTATCTCAGGATCAACTGGAATCAAGTCGTCAAGACTCCGTGTGTTCCTGCGCATTAAAAGCAACAAACACCCGTGAAGCAAAAGTGGGAATGAAACAGATAAAAATAGAAAATAAAAATAAAAATAAGAAAATAAAAATGAAAAATAAGAATGCGAAAATTATTGCGAGATAGAGATGTGAGCTAGACTCAAGGATTCATTGGTCCTAAAATAACAAGCACGTTGCCTCCCCGGCAACGGCGCCATAAAGCTTGACGTGCCCCCGGTTTGCGCGTGGCGATCATGCAAGTGTGCAATATAATGGGGACGCGAGATTTAAAATATTTATACCGCAAGCACACGGTGTTGTAGTGTGGCTTGGGGTCGAACACAGGGAGGCGTGGTTGTTCTTGTGTCAGAAAGGAACCAATTCACCCTAGGGGTGAGCTAGCCCTACTCGATAGATGGGTTGTCACGAAATGTAGATACGAGATTAAACAATATAAAAGGAAACTCGGGACTTCAGTTTCCACCCTATCATGTGTTCTTGCTATTACGACCGGCGGATAGGATAACGATCGGAATTAGGGTCTAGTGGTGAGACGTTGCCTCTAAGAGTAATACCAGTGTCTCACGGGTCCGATATTCCGGTCGGTGCCCAGGATGATACGCCGGACTACCCGAGATCGGTCAGTGGGCATTCCCATGTATATTAACACTGACCGACTCCGGGAGCACTAGGCTCGCAACGATAACTCCCAACATCTCGTCATACCGCTCCCGCGCGCAAGGATTCGATGTCTACGCTAAGGGCATGAGCTATGGCTAGGGAGTCAACCGCTAAGTTTATTCCCCCTTGGTCCAACGGTCAAAGGAGTTCTTTTTCCCACCGATGACAATAAAACACCCCGCGTAACCAATAGATTCCTATTCCCTATCGATATCCTAGTCCTATAGACGCATTAGGGAGAAACCACGAAGTGGTTTCCACCAAAATCCCAGATTTGGAAACTACTCACACATTTTATCTAAAAAGCAATATAAATGAAAATCGACTGTTAAAACATAATTAGGCAATTGAAACGAAGTAATAGCAATGCAATTAACAGTATATTAAAATTTCATAAAGATCTGAACACTTACAAATAACCAAAAAATTCCAGCCGTCACAATAGGGAAAAAAGACAGCAAAATAATCAGCCCCGTTTCTGAAAACCTAGGGCTTCTATATATAGAAAACGACGTCACCCGATCGGTTGAAGTATCAACCGATCGGCTGACCTGCTGCGATCTTCGGCAGCGGTCTTCAGAAACTTCACCCGGTCAGGCGACACGATCGGTTGGCGGAAGCGGCTAGTCGTTTGGATCTTGCGATCACCGGGTGAACCGATCGGTTGATAAATCAACCGATTGGTTGGAAAACGTCGCCCAAAAGACAGAGACTTGCGACGTTTTGGCACGGTCAGCTGGCCGTCGGGTGAGCTCTCCGGGTCGTCTCTTGGTGGAATCGGCTACAGATGAACCGATCGGGTGAAGGTCACCCAATCGGTTGGAATTCAGCTTCAATTTCCAGAGAAATCTGTTGGGCTGAACCGGTCGTCGACCCGGTTGGTTGATGCTCTCTTGCTTCAGCGGCTGTCCGGGTCGTGCACGCGTGCATCACCCGATCGGTTGACTGTATCCAACCGATCGAGTAGGGGCTGAAAGATAGCAATCTTGGTCATTTGACCCCCTGGATCACGCGTGACTCCTTCCATTGCTTCGGGGACTTATGATATCTTCGTTATGTGTCCCCTTCATGGGCAATCTCCTGCAAACACACAAAAACAAGGAGAAGTGAAAGAAAACTAGAAAATACGAGAAAAAGGATACGGGACGACAGAAAATAACGGAAAAACACAAAGAAGATGTGTGTGAATATATAAAATATACACACACGTCACCCAGCCCTCCCACGAATTGGGTCGCACTCGACCCATTATTGTAAACCTTATCGAGCCCCCTTGTAAATGGTGATGAAATACAACCGCTGGGAGGAATAAAAGCGAGTCAGGAAAAATTGCACGAGCCCACCCCAATGAAAAGTTAACTTATTTACGATCATTACCTAAACCCGGGGCGAGCTCACGGAGCTCAGCCACCCAAACCGGCGGACGCAGGTCTAGCTGCACACTCGCCAATCCGCCACTGATGTAGATTACCACGTATCACGAACATTAGACCCTGGTCTGGTGGCGCGGGCATAACGTAAATTTATACAGTCCATAACAAGGGATCAACTTCTATTCATGAAATTCGAATTGTTACAGAAGAAGAGGGGCGAACCTACAAAATGGGCCCTCCTTTAGTTCCCCCCTATTTTACTGCAAAAAGCAACACACGGATAGTTTCCCTAACGTGATTCCCTACGGGTCCGCACATTCGCCATCATGGTGACCATCCTGCAGAGCATTACCCGACCCTTGCCTTCCAGTTCCCGGTACGGCCGCGCTAATCTCGGGGGTTCCCTCTTCCTCTTCTTCCTCCCCCTCGGAGGCCGCTAGAGCCTCGAAATCAACTTCTAGCGAGGGATAGAGATTCCGAGCCCTCCCCATAATCCTCCGAAGGCACACCTCGCTCCCTTCCTCCCGGCCCAGCTCTATGCCCCTCCGCAGTCCTTCCTCCCTGTCTGCCTCCCGAGCCTTCTTCTTGGCCTCAGCCAGCTTGGGGATGAAGGTCGTCACCTGATATTGCCGGAACTCCTCCAACCTGCTCAACAGCTCATCCTTCGTGGTGGTCAGCTGCATCTCCAAATCAGCCACCCTGGCCATGCTTAGCTCGGCCTCTCGCTCTCATTCAGACTCACGGGCGCATCCGTCAGCGATCCGCTTATCCAGATCCGCCACATGTCCCTAGTACTCCCGGATCGATGTCCGCTGGTCAGCGAATGATTTCTTCAGTTTGGCATACCGGGCCTTCTCTTGGTCGAGCTCCCTCTTCATGCTTGTCACCGTGAGCTCAGCCGCGACGAGAGCCGGGGCCCGGTGCTGAAGGGCGGTCATCACGGAAGTAGCCTGCGCACACACAAAAAGAGAGTCAAGTCCGACGATGATAATCCCCAAGGTACCACCCGCATATCTCTCTAGCATACCTACGCAAGATGCCAGGCCACGGTGGCTCCTAAACTCTCCGAGCCCACATGCGCCAAGGACTCCCTATCCCGGGGCAACTAAGAATTCTCGGCAAGCCTTGCTGCCACGCCTGCCTCGTCAAAAACCGACTCCCCATTTCCCACTGGGTAGATCGCCTTCAAGAGGTCATCCTCCAGAATCCTTTCAACCTCGGCCTTTTTCTTCCGAAACGTCGCCAACTTCTCCTCGCAGTTGGGAGGGGCGGGCCTCTCCAGGGCGTACCGAGGGCAACCATAAGGCCAGGCTGCCTCGGTGGCCGAGCCAGCCGTAGAGCTCGATCCTATGGAACCCCCCCGGGGGGACCCCCGTGGGACTGGTGGCCTACGCCGTGGCAGCTCGGCCGATGCTTCCGCCTGCTCCCGAAGGCACCCGATCGACCGTATGGCTCGGCTCCTCTAGCGCGTCGAGGTCGATGGCATCAGGGAAATTGACGCCTCCGACACCTTCAATGGACCCTCCGAAACCGGACTCGACGACTGTCGGTTTCTTCTTCTTCTTCTGACCAATGACCCCCTCGGCCCTCTTGGTCCTCTCCCCCTCACTCGGCCTCAACCTCTTCTTATGACCCTTGACAACAAATGGTGCGACGGGCCTGCTAGCCCCCTGTTCCTCGACCGACATCTGCTCGGCCATCCTGTCCAGGTCCTTGATGGGAATGCTCATCGTCGGATCTGCAAAAAATGAGGAGTTTAGGGTGAGCAAGCTACAAATAGACACCGCAATACAGGAATTACCTTCGGGCCAAATATGCCGAGCAATCAGCTCTGGCCGGGAAAGCCAGGCATACTGCCTATCCTCCTCGGGAACTGTCTCCATCCTTGCCGCCCACTCCGCTTCAACTTTGCTCATGCGAACTTTCTCCCTCACCTCGGGGTTGAGCACGCCCCAGTCCGACTTTACCCTCATGTCGTCGGGCACGGAGATAAATACGAACGATTTCTTCCATCCCTTGATTTTCCCTGGTAGCCCCCAGATGACAGGATGGTTCCTCCTCATCGATAAATAATAATGGGACTTCAACTTCTTGACCGCGAAGAAGTAGCGGAACAAAGGGAGGGTCGGACTGACGTCGGTCCTTGCACACATAACCAGAAACCCAACTATCACACTGACAGAGTTCGGCATCAACTGGAAGAATGTCATACCGAGGAAGTCCAAAATCTCGAGATACAACGGATGAAGAGGGAACTGCAAACCCTGGTCAAAGCACGCTACGTAGACCCCCTATCTCACCGTCCTGGGGAAAGCATACTCTCTCTGAGGCGGTCGGTAGGCGGACCTCACAGGGCGGCCTGACATACTCCAAGCGCACTTTGGGAACAATGTCCATCCGCGCCTCAGACCTCTGACCGGCTATCTCAGTAGGCACAACCCCGCCTCCAACCACGGTCACGGCGGCTCGCGCAACTGATGTCATTCCGGACACCAGGACCGCTTTCCCCTTCCTCGGGCTCCCGCTCCTGACCACGGTACAGCCCCCCCCCCCCCCCCCCCCCCCCCCCCCCCCGACGACACTCTACCTACCACCTCCGTGGGACCGGCCGCACCATTGCACGACGACCCCGACGACGAGGTTGAGGATGAAGAAACCATACCTGAGAAAAGATAAGAAATATACCTCCCGATTACTCGCTACAGCGTCGACAGCGGATGCGAATGCGGCACCGACTCCGGCAACAAACTTGGCCCCCGCGAAGGCAATCGACTGAACTCAGAAAACCTGCTCTGGGAAACTCGGAAGCAAGAAAATCTCCCGCACCAACTCCCACTCCTACTTATAGGCATCCGCCCTCCGATCTCCACCACTAGCAATCGGCCATGTGTCACATATCTAGGCAGCCTGACGCTTTGCCTGACGCCTCTTATCAGTCCCCCCACGTGTCTCTCGATGAATGGCCGGGACGCTTCGATTCCCGCCCATCTTTAATCCGATGTGATCTCTGCGATTCGGTGGCGATTCGAGGCGGGAAATTCGAAACATATTCCTACCTTTTCCTTTCGTTTGGACTATGCGACTACCCCACCAATGTCTGATCCAACGAAGCGGGCTAAGGCCAACGGATCGCCTTGAGGCGCTCCAACCAAGAAGTCGGGGACAGGCTTGAATACGTCCATTACGACTCACGGACGCAAGTGTCAGCTCAGCCCATCCGCGCATGTCTTCCGGAAACATACACACCTTCTTTGTCACAACTTTCCCCCCCACTCCTCACCTCGGTGCTCGTCCTAGTAGGAACGTTGGGGGCATTCACTACACGATCTTACGCAAAACATGAAGACCAACTACTGAATAAAAACAAAAAAAAGTACTTCATAAGCAATCATTCATCCTGCCCGCATTACAACACAAAATAGGCCGTACAAAATCAACCTCCAGTCCAGGATACAGGTTTGCCAGGCGGGTTTTCATCCTCTCCATCCCTCGGAGGACACCCGCTATCATAAGGAGTAACTCCTCATCTGTAAAACGGTGGACTGAGGCGTTGAACGCACCTTGGTCGACGACCGCCCTGCCCTTTAGCTGCTTCCTCGGGACGACCTCATCCTTGTTCTTCAGCTCGGGTAGCTTTCTCTGCTGAACGTCGATCACATGCTTTCTCCCGGGCACCGCCTCGGCGTTCCTCCCCGAATATCATTCTGCGTTTCCTCTTCTTCCCGAAGCCAACGGGCGAGTTAGGCCCCCCTCCCCTTCTCCTCCTCCAGCTGGCAGGCGAGTAGATCCCCCTCGTGCCTTTTCGTCCTCAAGGCGATGGGCGAGCAAGACCCCCTTTCTTTCCTCCCCCTCCAGCTGGCTAGCAAGCCTGGCCACCCGCACCTCTAAAAAGCCGATCCGCGACACCTCAAGCTCCCGGAGCCTAATGACCTGATCCAGATCCTTCTGCCTCATTCGCAGCTGGTTCCGCGCCTCCTGGAGATCGTCTTTCACCTTATCCAGAGAAGTCTGAACCGTGGCTACGCGGGTATTGCGTTGCAGTGCCACCGCCGCCGCCGTCACCTACCAAAGAAACCCGACCCAGTCAGCGCGCTTAAGAACATAAGCTGGAACTTAAGTTACAGTTCGACCTACCTGCATTACATGCCATTCGGCGGTATCGCATAGCTGCTCCGTGCCCACATGAATCAAAGATTCGCGATCCTGTGGCAGCACGAAATACTCCGACAGCCGGGCCGCAACCCCAGCGTCCTCAAACACCGACTCCTCCCGACTCACCCGATAGGGTATTCGGTGAAGATCCTCGTCAGGCAGGGCCTCCACCTCGGCCCTCGTCAGCCTGAAGCGAGCGAGCACCCTCTCGCAACCTGGGTGCGCTTCTCTCCCCATCTCTCTCGGGGGAACTCCATAGGGCCACCCCTCAGTGGGAGGGGGCCTATGGCGCTTACCGGAGGTCAGAACCCTCGGGGAAGCCGTGCTGACTATCTCCAGGTAGGGTGGGCCACGAGACACGGTCTCACTAGCTCTGGCGGAAGGAACGTCCGTTACGGACTCCTGCTGCCTCCCGTCCACCACGCCTAGGGCCGGAGCCTCGGGGACGGTGTTGACCGCGTCCAGATCGGTCGAAGCATCTGGCGCAACCCCACCAGTCCGAAGGGAAGGAGCACCAAGTCCGAGACCCTGCCGCTTCTCGTTCACCCCCTCCGCAGTAGGAACCTCATCCCTCCGCTTCTGGGCGGCCACCTCCGCGGGCGCTCCCGCGCGCATCGCGCCTTTGCCCTTATCCACGGGGACGGTCTTCCACGTTACTCTCACCCCGACCGCCCTCAGCACTTCCTCCCACGAAAGCATCGGGTCCTCACCTGCAGGTGATTATGGTATGTGTGGCATGTCTTGAATATAGTTATAGAACCGTATGTGATGTGAATATATAGTGAAATATTTGCATGCATTTGAATGACTATATAATCGTGAAATTATAGTAGTGGTGAATGTGTCTTACATATAGTAACGTGATTTAATATTGTGTGGTGTGATTACCTGTGTTGATATATTGGCATTGGGTGTACACTATGAGATATAGGGAGTAGTGTATCCATGTTGTGTTGTTCATAGGTAGTTATCTATACGTGAGTGCTATGAATATATTTGCTAGTGTGAATTTTTGTGTGTGTAAGTATGTGTACCTTGGTTATGTGATAAGTGAGTAATAGCTATATAAGGATGTACGTGACTATATGAGTGATAGAAGTACGTGTATGAATCTGACTGTCTATGATAGGAACAAGTATAGAATGTGCCTATATGCATACCTGGTTGTAGTATTAATGTTTGATTAACAAGTGTATATATAAGCAATTGTGGTGATTATACCTGATTGAATTATAATGGTATATGATTGGGATAGTTACTAGAGTGACTAGATATATTTACAATTAGAAAGTCCGAGGACGGACTTTATTCATGAGGTGGGTAGGATGTCACGGTCTGTGTTCGATCGTATGTTTTTCGTGCACGTACTCTTGCTCGTACACGTATTTATTTTGGACCTTCTTGTATCCGAACACTATGATGTTTTATGCCGTTGAGACCCTCTCGAAGAGTATTAATTTGTGGAAATATTTTGGAACGTCATTTCACGGGTCATTCTCCCACAATTTGACTTTATTTGAAGAGGCATCGTGATTTTCATTTTTGTAGTGAGACGTTTTTATTTTTAGTTTCGTCCCTCGTCGCCAAACTTGTGATCAGTCTTCTTAGTTACGTTTCTCTCGTCAGCACGGTTGCCTTAGTTTTTATCTCATAATTTTAGGGCCCCGTTTGACCCACCTTCACTATTTTTCCCAATCTCTTATATTTTAACCTTAAGTTTTATGAGTATAACCCACTAATTATTTTTATAATAAATCCATTTCCTAATTAAACTCAGCCAACTTGTTTGACAGGGCCGAACCCATGAGGCTAACCCACACACCCTTTTATAGACCAAATCCTAGAACTAACCCTAAGGAGCCTCTCACGTGCATATGTCCTTTATATAACCCTATACGATAGCACAGCCCATGTTCCCTATTAAATAGCCTAGGTTTACCTCTCTCCCAGCAAAAGCAAATGCAGCCACCCCCTCTTTTTTATTATTCACGCAAAATTCGCAGCACCGCCCGACATTTGTTCTCCATCGCATTTCCTCCACAGCGCCGCCTTCTCCCTTTGACCCCCAGGCCATCACCGGCCTTTCCCCGTAGCCGCCAGCCCCTTCGACCTTCCCCGCGGCGGCACACGGCAGCAGGCCGCCGGGAGCTCTCCGCCTGCAGCGCGGTAGCGCCCAGGAGCGCGGCAGCGCCTTCAGTCGGCGACATTGCTGCCCAGCATCGCCCAAGGCCGCCCCGCGTCGACTTGACCCCCTTCGTGCATCAGCCTTCCTCTGGTGATCTTCACTTCGACCAAACCCCGGTGACTCCCCATTCGAACACCCCAAGAGCGCCACTTCGCCATCAGCCGCTTCCTAGGCGGCCGTTCTCCGATCCCTCCTCCCATCGCAAAGCAGCGCCTCACGTCCTCGTGCCGCTTCACCACCATCTCCAAGCGCCAAGCCCCGCTTCCATCCGTTGACGTTCATGCTACGCCCTTCCACCTGCACGTGTATGCGAAGAGGGAGCGAAGGTCAGTAACTCATTGCAGATGTAAGTTTTATTATATAATTATATAAGTTTGTAGCAGTCTCCTTTATGTAGTTTTCCTTATTATATTTGTATTACTTTATGTGTGAACAGTTCCCCAGGATCACATAACTAGATTGGTTAGTCTTTGTACCAGTGAGTTAATCTATATGATTAATTCGGTTTATAGTTAAGTTAGTATATTAGTTATACATATAATGTTAGTTATGGGTATGGGTGTTACTGTTGGCTAGCATTTTTAAATGTTAGTAATTTAACGTTCATTAATAACGATGTGTCACCCATCTTAGGATAGCAAACTTAATTAAAATTGGGTCATTAGACGTTTAGGGCTATCTAAAAATTCTAGTCCGTAGTTACGAACTTATTCGTGCACATGTTTTATCACGGAGAACCGGACGTTCTGTACCGTTCACAATACCGGATCCAACCCCTGACGTCGCTACCCGACGTCAGAGTAGCTCTCGCGTCGTGTTGAGGTAAGTCTCTCTCTGTAAGAATCATCACATTGCCTGTTAATCAACTTAAAACTCGTAGTCTCTGATCATTTTATAACTCACTAATCAAGAATAATAAATTGGGACTATAGGCTGGACTGCGATCTGAACACATAGATAGACTCGGACTTGATTGATGGATCGCAACTTGGTTGTTTCAGGCAAGTGATACTTGCCAGTTTTCTGTTTAGGCTATGTCTTAGGCCATTTTGTTCAGTAGCGTAAAAGAGACTAGGCGGTGAAATGATAGTCGCCTAAATGCCCCTATTTGATCTAGTTTGACAACGAAACTAGATCCAACACCCTACTTGATCTAGCTTGACAACGAAGCTAGATCCAACACATTCATCATGCTTGCATTCATGCTACCATGCCATGTTTAATTTCAATTAAGGGTACGCAAATTATCTGCTCATTGCCATGTCATTGCATGCATCTAATGTTTCATCGTGATTGAATAGCACATGCTACACTTGTTGTAATGATTGAGGCTAGGCACCTGCTTTGCGGGCACAACCCTATGCCAAAAACACTGCCTGGCTCGTGATCCAGAAGGTGGACGTCAGTCCATAATGAAAAACACTTCCTGGACTCGTGATCCAGAAGCGAGCTCACGTACTTGGGAAACAAAGGCTGGGGAGGGGTAGGGTTAAGCTATCACATAGTGTAGGAGGATGCCTGATCCGCTCCTTCGGATGTAAGGAGTAAACCCTGTGCACATCGTGAAATGATAATGTTCGTGATTTGTGAAAACAGTGTTTTCGTAACTTCTGCTACGACGTGCGTGCATGCATGTCATCATATCAACTTAAATTGTTGCATTCTTTAAATGTCATGTCTTTTCATTATATTTAGAACTGCTAGTCACTTTATTTGTATCCTTGCACAAAAGTCCTCCGCTTTCTTTGGGAGACTTTTGCTGACATGTGCCCTTTTCTCTTTGGGTGTCACATGTCAGGTTTTGAGCCTGACTTAGTTACAGAGGACGACAGGTTGCTGACGTTCAGTTCGAGGGTTCCAGTCCTATCATTAGTCTCAGCCGGTGACTCTCTTTACTTTTGTTTCGGCCATGTGTTAGGCCTATTGTTCAGACTTGTACTTTGTGACTTTCTGTGATGTTAGAGTAATTTGCGAGATGTTGTGTTGGTGGATGTTTACTTTTATATCTGCTTTACTATTATTATTGTTGTTCCGTCGCAATGCAAAGGACCTGCTATCATTTGAAATTTTTACAGACGCTCTGAGCGGACCTCCTCGCGTCTCGCCTTCCATATTAGGGAATCGGGGCGTGACACGGCTGCTTCGAATATATGGGCCTGCATTCTCTGGGCCGGCTGTAACATATTGCACTGGATACCTATTCGATACGGATACTCATTGCTCCTATGGGATACACATACATTGACTTGATTCTTTTAAATGTATTAGATATCTAGTCTTCCTTTTTTTTACACACACTTATCTCGGGTATGGGATGCGTACGTATTTAATTAATAAGCTCGCGTACAATTTAATGAAGTTCTTTCAATTGACTAAAAAGGCGGAAAAAGAAGCATTAACCTACCAAACTCACCAACTACTCAATGATTACTAAATAAAAGGGTAAAAAATTAATAAAAAATTTCCGTTGATTAAGAATAGTCCACTGATTAACAACAACTCTCCACCTTCAATCATTTTTCTCCTTCTTTAATCAAACAAGACTCGGATCCCATCACCCCACGGTAACATTACCCTACCCCATACGGCCATACCTCACCACCCGCTCGTCAATCCAAGCCCTCATGTCCCCAAGCACCCTCTCGCTGTTCTCGTCGGGCTCCCCCTGAATAAGCGAGTGATACATCCCCTCGTACAACACAATCTCCTTGTCCTCGCTCGCCGCCCTCTCGTACAGCATCTTCGACCCCTCCATCGACGTCACGCCGTCCTCCGTCCCGTGCACCACCAGGAACGGCGCCGTCACGTCCGGGAACCTCCCCTGCACGTAGTCGCACATCCTCGATATCTCCCTCATCGTCCCCAGCCTCGGCCTCCCCGTGTACCTCCTCGGGTTCGCCGCAATGATCTTCAGCTTCTCCTTGTCTTTGATCGCTTTTCCGACCATCTTGTTGTCCGGCATGACCTGCCACGTGTCGGCCATTCCGAACAGCAGGCCGTAGGCGAACAGCCTCAGCTTCGACGGCTTCATGTCGTCCGGTATGACGAAGAGCGGGGCCGACAGTATGAGGCCGGTCCACGCGGCTCGGTCCGGCGACCTGAGGTACATGAGCAGCGAGACGAGGCCCCCCATGGACTCGCCGAAGATGAAGGCGGGTGAGTTCCTGTGCTCGTCGGAGTTGCGGACGGAGAGGAAGAAGGAGAGGGAGGCGTCCGCGACTGAGTTGAGGTCGCCGAGGTAGCAGCTGAGGCCGTCGGAGCGGCCGTGGCCGAGGAGGTCGGCGCAGTGGACGGAGTAGCCCCAGGAGGCGAAGGCTATGGCGATCTTCTGGAAGAGCCAGCCGGAGTCGGAGCCGTAGCCGTGGGTCATGAAGACGGTGGCCTTGGCGGGGCCCGGCGACAGCGGGCGGAAGGATTGGGTGAAGAGCCTGGTGCCGGTGGGGGTGGTGAAGTAGGATTGGGAGTTGCGGACGCCTTGGGAGGCGTAGTACTCGTCGGGCTCCGGGGAGTCTCCCCAGAAGTAGCGGGTCGGCGGAGGGATCTCCATATCGGGTTTCGGGTGGATCCGAGAAGGGGGGTTTGGGGGAGGATGAGAATGGAAAGGGGGTATATAGTGGGGTTGGCCGGTTGGTGCGGGAAATGGGGTTGGTGCGGAGTTGGTGCGGAGTTGGTGAGAGGTGTGGGGGGGCCCACCGCCAAGATGAGTCGGATTTAGATCCAATGGCTTGGTGTTGGAAAATTCAAAGTTGGCTATTGCTTTCGAAGAGTTGGTGGCCTTCAAATCTGGCCCCACAAATCGCGTTCTCATTTGATCAGTAGGTCGGAATAGTGGAAGTCTTGTAGTTGGGTCAGTTGTAACCTTCTCCAAATACAGACAACCTAAAAGCCCACTTGAAAACAGAGGTTGTTCTAAATGGGTCAGGCTCGGGTCCGATCATCTTGTGTAATCGGAGCTCCGGGCCTCATCAAAAGGAAAAGAACTATTACACTAACTTTTAAAAAATGATGATAATAAATTTGAAATTTAAGTCGGGGTGGGGGGTATCGAATCACGGTCGCTCAAAGCCTACGTCAGGAAAACTACTGACACTCTGCGACTGAGGAAACCGCTCAATAGATCACGCTTGTCTTGAACACCAGTCAATACGCCATCACAACTGCCTTCATGCCCCTTGAAGAGACCATCAAAGCAGGCGGACGGGAAGGGCGAGATGACAGGACGCCATAAAGGCGTTGACATGCAAACTCCTATAAGAAGTCGAAAAGACGAAACGACGAAACGACAAGGGGTCGAATCCTGAATACTCAGACCTAAGGTATTCCACCTCTCCATGACATTTCTTCCACTTCACACATTTCTCCTCCACAGCTCGGCCTGATGACCCGCGTATTAGTCTCTTCGTGAACCATACTCGATCCCACCGAGCATCTTTCAGTCAAGTGCTAACTTAGTCATCGGATGGGACTTGGTCGGAACCAAGATCCGACCCCCCCCCGGCGAGCTCTCTCGTTCATGCAGGTCAGAAGAGACATCAACCAGCCAAATCTACCCTTCGGCATCCCACCGTCCAGGTCCGAGCGCTCTCGAGCCCCAGGCCCGTTCGACCGATCGTCCCAGGAAGATGTCGTTCTGCCGAAGCTGCCCGTCGGTACACCGACGCACGGATCCGTGCGTTTCCACCCCAGCAAACGCTCGGACAATCATCCCCGGAGGCCGCATGCATCCCACGTGATCGCGACGACCCCCAGACCTTCAACCTATCAATCAATGGTGGGAAAACACCCCGAAACATCTGGCGCCGTCTGTGGGAACGAGTTGAACACACATGTCATGTTAAGGTCAAAATTGATCGATACAGTTGTCAAACTGACGGAGACTCGAAGCGCTAAGCTGGAGCCTTGTCAGGAGTTAAGATGGGACCCTTGGTTGGAAGAACCAGGGTCGGGTGATTGTAGTTGATGGTGATACGACCTTCGATCAACCCACGAGTGACCGTTGAGTCGATCGTTCGAGGTTGAAGGGTCAAGCGTCGGCCTTTGATCTTAGATAGCAATTGCCAGTCTGAACGTCAGGGAGTCGTTAGGGGGTCGAATCTGGGTTCCGACCCGAATCCACTCTGGTGCTTAAGTTAGTATGGAACTTAAGGAAGAGATGGAGCTTTGTGTGGCTGAGATCGACCCATGAAGGTTTGTGTCTAGACTAACGACGCAAGCTTGAATATAACGTGGCAAAGTGAGAATATAGCGTTCTATATCTTAGATCTCGTACCTTGAAGAAGAAGCCCACTCACCTTCGTCTGTCAGCCTCTTTATAGGTAGCTCTTACTTGATGATGTGTAACCGTCCTCCATTGGTCGAGGCACGATCTTTTTCGAAATTCAAGTTAACGGCTGTCCATTTACTCGGTCCCATTAACTCCACCCCATTAATGTCGTACGAGAGTCCAACGGTCGTGAAGAATTACTCCTTCGACTGAGTCTCACGCCGCCTCCATCTCGTTGGCTGGCCCCGAGCCGTTGTTATAAGATATTGGGCCGTGATTGGGCCTTAATTATCCCATGCTGCTTCGTGGGCCGTATCCGGGTATCAACGTTGGCCCCCGTCATTCATTCTCAAGAGATAGTGCTGATTGAGGCCGTATGGTGAGTACTTTCATTAAATGGGGCACGACATTCGGAGTGGCTGATTTGATTCATGCCGCCAAAACTTCTTGCCTTCAGTTGATCTCAACCATTGCTTTTGGCGATTCTCCGACGCGTGTCGGTAATTGGGTACTGAGCCGGCGGAATACCTTCGCGTATAAGAAACTGGAGTTGTGAAGCCAATGGGCTTTTGCACTCCTGTCCCTTGGTAACTAGAGGATATCTCGTCTTCTTCTTCTTGCTTCCAACAATCAAAGATGGCAGGCGGAGCAAACAAAGATATGACTTCAAAGCTGGAGCGGGCCTATGAAGAAGATCGGAAGAGGAAAATGGCTGAGGAGGAAGAGGATGAAGCGAAGGAAGCAGAGCACTTCCTTCCGGACCTGGGGGAGGCCGGAGGCTCATTAAGCCAAGCTGCTGGGGCTCTGAAGGCGGCTCCTTCTGATCCTCGAGGTGGGCTGAACCTTCTGTCATCCCACCTCATGACAGGTGACCATACGAGGACATTGTTCCTCGGGTCCCTCTCGTCAGCCCCATCTCCCCAGAGTTCAACCATCTTCTGCTGTCAAACCGCATTTTGGCTGGTCATCCTGTGGAGGTTCGGGGGAGCCCTATCAGCCCCCGTTTGTCGTGGGGAGGGACGAGTCGGCCCTCCTAGACTTTGGGACGGTGGCTCGTCTGGCAGAGAACATCACTCTGCCAAGAGATTTCGACTTCCTGCATGGGGTCGATCTTGATACGATGGCCAACTGCTTTGTTCGTAGTGGCCTTCAGGTTCGTTGCCACTGGGCCTTCCTTCTATGCTTCCCTTGCTCTTTTTTTGTTGATTGTCGTTCTTTGCAGGTGACCATTTTTGATGCATGCCTACGCCACAGGGTCCTCGACCTGATCGAGGGGCAGCGCCGGCTAGCGGCTACCGAGCACTAGACTTCTGAGCTCAGAGCTCAAGTGAGGAAGCTGGAGGAGGACTTGGGGACGACCTTTCCGCCAAGGCCGTCGTTGGATTGGGCGGCCATGGAGGCAAAATCCAGCTACGCCTCCGTGTCAATCACCAGGAAGCAGGCAGAAGCACAGTGGGGGAGAGAGCGATCTCAACTCCGTGCTGAGCTTGGCATTGAGGAAGGAGGTTGCTGACTGTCAGGTCAAGCTTCTCGAGAAGGGGAAAGAACATCGCCAAACTGTTAAGGCCAAAAATGACTGATACAGATGTTTAGCTGACATGGAACCTTCGTGCTGAATCGGAGCCTCGTCAGCGAGTTGAGTGGGGCCCTATGTTGGACGAACCAGGGTCAGATGATGGATGTTTATTGACTCGCGGTGCTTGATCGACCCTCAAGCAGCTTGTACGTCGATAGATCGAGGCAGGGAAGCTCCAGAGCGACCCTCACAAGAGATTGAGACTTGTCGATCTACACTGCAATGAAACGTCAGTGGGGTCGGATCTGGGTCCCGACCCAAATCCCCGCCAATGCTTAAGTTAGAACGAGAATTTATAGTAGAGAGTGAGCTTGGAGCAGCTGAGATCGACCCACGGAGGTTCGTCTCAGATGGGGTATCGCAAGCTCTTTAATGGAAGGAATGTAAGAACTGTAGGATCCTGCCAAAACAGAGTTAGGATCGATAAATGAAGTTGAGACTAACGCTTGCGTACGCGGCACGGTAGTCTACGAACTTCGCCTTCGGATTCGCCACGACGGATCGAGTCTACTCACGAACGGAGTAAGGCTACTAAATCCACAATCTAAATCTCTACTTTAGATTAAGAACTTGGATAGAGGAGAGGAAGGATTTCTGCAGAGCATCGCTAGAATGAAGATGCATGCATGAATTCCATGCAAAATGGTGTAAGAAATGGCTTACCCTTGGGTCTTATTTATAGCCCCCAAGGTAGTTATTTTAGGGTAAGTTGTTCCTTTGGAACAACTTAATTAAGGTGTACCATGATACATGGCACATTATAAGCTTAAGTTGTACCATATGCATGGTACAACATAAGCTTAAGATATTCCCCCTTTATTAGCCATATGTCGCATGCACTTATGCATATATAATGCGACTTTCCCACTCATCCAGTGATCCTCTCCGCAAGGGAACAGATTCCCTTTGCACATGACTTCGTGTGCGCGACGTTCGAGGTCCGTATTCCCTCGTACATCCCCCACAAGGGTGTACAAACGTCTTCCATATCCAACATCTCCCACTCACACTTGAGGGGATTGTAAGAGAACGTCTTTCCCTTAGTTCTTTCATCTATCATTCCGAGAAATAGACCGTGCGACCGTCATGCGCGTAGAGTCTGTTGTTGTGCACTTGTTAGAGATACACAACGACCTCGAAGGTGCAAAGTTGAGTAGTTCAACGCATGCTTTACCCTAGATTATTTCTTCACATTTCTTATACTTTATATTCAACAATTGAATCCCATCTGGATCACAATTGGCTGGCCAGCTTTGAATCATTAAAGTCCAAATGTGAATATGAAATCAATCTTCCTCTTCTTGCGAACCTTCTGATCTTGACTTGATTCGCTTTTCTAACGTGCCCCACCGAGCCGAATTATCATAGCTCATAAGTAACACGCTAAGATAGCGATCATCTCGTCAAATCTAAAGGAACCAATTGGAGTCCTTGAGGGTAAGAGTTAAGACCCGTATGGCCTTTGAGTCTCACATAATAGCAAACACTATTGCTACTAACTCAGTGGTCGAAATGCATACGTGGTATGAACACGTATTACAACATCACTCCTTTCCCATGGAGAGTATGTCTTAATGATGTTGTACGGATGAAAAGATCAGACACCACAGTGCCTATCTTTTTTAGTCCCCTTACTACTCGTGAAAATATTCACGGACTCTCATCCTGCATAAGACAGATAGGATTTAAAAAATCCTACGAGATCTCTTTCAAATATCCTTGTGATACAGATCTCAGATCTTTTGTAAGCATCCATATGATGCAGATCTTTCATTCGACTATCTTGTTTAAGTCATGACTCTAAATCATTCGTCTAATGATTTTGACTTTAAACTAGTCTCATCTCTATCTTATCCATCTGATAAGATAAGGCGGTTGCTCATGTGAGAGAGCCAACCTTTATCTGTCCGACATACACACAATTCAGCTGAGATTTCAAAAATGTACACAAACATTTCTTTAAGAAATTCATATGCAATGTTTGAAAAAGAACTTATTCTTTTATTAAATTTGATCTTTCTTAGACATGGGAATATATATTGGTACAACTCAGCTCATACGCAATCCTTGGGATGATAAGTGTTTATAAAACACATTTCTGGGGATCGCTTTCGTAAGCTGATCCTCTATCATCTCATGCGTAGATATGTACCTTATGTCTACCTTCTTGGTTTTATCATAGTCTTTTGCAAATCTGCAGTTCCTTTAAGATACTGCATTATCCTCTTAACTGCTTTCCAGTGTTCTTGCCCTGGGTTGGATTGGTAACAGCTTACCATTTCCAACGGCAAAACAGATGTTCGGTCTCGTACACACTATAGCGTACATAAGACTATCAACTGCGCTGGAATATGGAACTTTTTCCATAATTTCCTTTTCCTTTTGGTTCTTTGGACACGATTCCAGATATAAATTATCGCATATGCTTATATGAATATCAATGGACTTGCAGTCCTGCATATTAAATCGTTCTAGAACCTTCTTTATATAAGTCTCCTGTGAAAGAGAAAGAAGTTTCTTCGAACGATTCCTTGAAATCTTAACTCCAAGGATATATGCGGCTTTTCCTATGCCTTTCATCTCAAATACTGATGAAAGCCAAGCCTTGATACTCATCACAAAGCCCTTGTCATTTCTGGCTATTAAAATGTCATCTACATATAGAGACATGATAATATACTTGCTTTTAATCCTCTTGATATATACTCAGTTATCTTCATCAAGCATGGAAAATCCATTTGATAAGACAACTTCTTGAAATTGTATATACCATTGTCTCGAGGATTATTTAAGACTATATATGGACTTACGAAGTTTACAAACCTTATGTTCGTTTCCTTCTTTTACAAACCCTGTTGGTTGTTCCATATAGATCTCCTCGTCCAATTCTCCATTGAGAAAGGCAGTCTTTACATCCATCTGATGTAATTCGAGGTATAAGCAAGCTACCATTGCCAGAATCATGCGAATCAAGGTAAAACGCATAACAGGTGAGAAGGTCTCTTCGTAGTCTATTCCTTCCTGTTGCGTAAAACCTTTCGCGACAAGGCGAGCTTTATATCTGTCAATAGAGCCATCAGCCTTATGCTTGATCTTGAGAACCCATTTGTTCCCAATTGCTCTATGTCCTCTGGGTAAGTTAACTAAGTCCCAGACTTGGTTAACTTTCATGGATTTCAATTCCTCCTTCATCGCTTCCATCTATTTGTCTTTCGCAGGGCATGATGCGGCCTGTTTGAAAGTAGCAGGCTCGTCATCATCTTGTAGTAAAGTCATAAAGGTTTACGGAAATTCATCCTCAAATCTTAGAGGAGCCAACCTTGTACGGCTACTACGTTGTATTTGAGATTTCTTCAAGTCCTTGTTGACTTGAAGTTAGATCAATTCTAATATCACTCCCACTTGGAATGTCGTTAGAATTGCTCCCACTTGGATCATTATTCCCGTATGGAATAGGATAATCGTCATTCGTATAATCCATTGGTGAAGGTTGAAACGTATTTTCGTTTTCACCAAGAATTCTCCCACTCGAATGAGGTAATCCTTCTTGATCATAAATCTCAAATAAAGATAAGTCCTGACTTATCTCGCCCTGTCTTGGAAACTCGTTTTCCAAGAAAGTGACATCCCTCGACTCAAACTCAATTAGCCCACCATTGTTTCCTGACTAACAAAAACATAACCTTTGGAGTTTTCTGCGTATCGTATAAAGATACATTTCCTTCCCCTTGGCCCAAGTTTGCCATACTTATGGGAGGAAATATGTGCGTAGGATGCACAACCCCAAGGTTTTAAAATGTTTAAGTCAGGAGACCTTTGGTTCCACAACTCATAAGGAGTGGAGCTAACTGATTTCGAGGGTACACGGTTTAAAATGAAAGTGGCCGTCAATAATGCATCTCCCCAAAAGGTGATTGGCAAGTTAGCTTGCTCCATCATTGAACGAACCATTTCCATTAAAGTCCTATTTCTCCTTTCTGCAACACCGTTTTGTTGAGGAGTATAAGACATAGTTACCTGATGTACTATGCCTTTTTCATCACAAAGTTCCTTAAAACTTATTGATTGATATTCACCGCCCCTATCGGTTCGCAAGACCTTAATCTTGCGATCTAATTGATTCTCCACTAAACTCATATAGTTTTTAAAGCAGGTTTAGTGCTTTCACTTTTGTGGGATATCAAATAGATATGACCGAATCGGGTGAAATCATCAATAAAAGTGATGAAAAATAGGACTTCCCGCGTCTTGTCTTGACATTCATCGGACCACATATGTCCGAATGGATAAGCTCTAATGGAACCTCGGCCTTTGTGCCGGTTCCAAACGGCTTGCGACAAGATTTCCTCACAAGGCAATGTTCGCAGGTCGACATTTCAACCTTTGAAACATTGGATAGAAGGCCACGTTTGGCAAATCTATCTATACGCATTGGTCCAATATGACCAAGCCTTGCGTGCCAACAAATTATATTAGACTCATTAGTCAAAGAATTTGTCACAATGAAATTTTCATTACATGAGGAAATACATTGTACTTATTACAATAAATCCTTTGAAATCCAAACCCAGTACCAATAAAGGAATTATTACAAAATAGGTCCATATTACAATCATGAAGGAACCAATTATAACCAAGACCCATTAAATTGACCACAGTATTAATATTCCTTTGAATATATGGAATGAAGAGAACATCATAAAGTAGGAGAGTGTGGCCGTTGTCCAAGTCTAGCTTGCAATTGCCAACGCCTTTCCCTACAACACGTGTGTTGTTTCCTACATTGATCCACTTCATTCCTTGGGGTATCCGGTGATACTCCACGAAGGACCGTCTGTCCTTTGCTATGTGGTCGGTGGCAGCTGAATCAATTATCCCAAAATGGATTAGATTCCACAAGAAATATTGAACTAGAAACACATATGTAACTAGTATTACAAGTTACCTCGTCACTTCCACTCGTACACGAACGAACATAGTGACCGAGTTTGTTGCACTTGAAGCACTTGATCCTTTTCAAGTCTTTCTTCTTGTGCCATTTCTTGTGTCCACCCTTATGTTTAGGTTCCTTGGTAGACTCAGGTTGCTTATTACGTTCATTAAAAGACTTCAAACGATCTTTACGTTTCTTTCCCCCGTGTGAGGAACTAGCAACCATGTGCACTTCTGCACTTGGCTTGGCAGCCGCAAGCCGCTCTTCCTCTAATTCGAGGTGCTTGGAAACATCGCTGAAGGTCTTGATGCTCTCATTGTGAGTGAGATGCATCTTCATTTGATCCCACCCATTTGGTAGGGAACGTATGACTGCTTGGATTTGTTGCTCATCAGTGAGCACATGACCTGCGTCCTTTAACTCCGAGATAAGGTTCACCATATGTCGCAGATGTTTCCCCATGGAATGATCTGGACGTTTCTTATATGTATCGAACCTTATAGTTAAGGCGCGAAGTTTGGACACCGATGTGCCACCGAACTTCTCCTCTAGCTTGGACCATATGTCCATGGCTAGGTCATGTTCTCGGAAGATGCGCATTATGTCATCAGCCATACTGCTTAATAACGTAATGTGCGCTATCTTATTCTTCCGAGACCAAGCATCAAAAGCTTCCTTGTCTCGTCTGTGTTGGGCCGTAGTGCCCAACTCGGGTTCAATCATTACGTTCTTTAGAGTTTCGAGCACTTCTTGCTCCTCTAAAACGTATTGTATCTTAATGGACCAAAGTTTGTAATTATCGCCGTTGAGTTTTTCACCTTTGTTTAACTCAGCGACGATATTCTTTGAAGCGGAAGACATTTTACTTTTAAAATGCTGTAAAAGACACAAAACCGAAGGTTTGATCAAAACATTGCATAAAAATTCTTAAAATATAACTCCCACTTGAAATGATAATAGAGTATCCCATTTGGATAGTTCTAAAAATTCAAATCCCACTTGGAATTATATTATATTTGATAAGTTACTTTCGAAAAATATTGAAGATGTTGTTCTAGAATCGAAAAGGTCTCTATGATTCCAATCACCATCTAGAACAACCTTCAATATTCCCCCATCACTTATCAAACAATAGTACTCTTATAGTACTAGCAGCGGAAAACGAGTTTGAAAAAGTATTTTTCAGATATAATTCCCACTTGAAATGACAATAGAATATCCCATATGGATAGTTCTAAAATCAACTCCCACTTGGAATGATATTCATAATTTGATAAGTTACTTTCGAAAAATATTGAAGATGTTACTCTAGAGTCGGAAAGGTCACTATGTTTCCAATCACCATCTAGAGTAACTTTCAATATTTCTCCCTCACTTTATCAAATGTTAGTACTCTTATAGTACTTTGCAGCGGAAAAGCGTTTTTGAAAAACGTATTTTTCAAAAATTTAAAATACATTGGCTAATCTCTGTAGAGTAGAGCACAACGTCATAAGTACATTGGCTAATCTCCATAGAGTAGAGCACAATGACATGGCTAATCTCGCATGAAGTAGAGCACTAAGGCTAATCTTCAAGGAGTAGAGCACAATTTCATTAAAATGTTAGTCCCGTATGAACTAGTCAGCACTGTGGTTAGCCCCGTATGGACTAATCGACACATTCGAATTTGACCAAGGCCTTTTGTTACCCCGTATGGGTCATTTGGCAAATTTGCAATCGACCCAGACCTTCTGTCGGATTGGTCGACCAAAAACACCAAATTTGTCGACCAATTTTTTGAATTGCAACTTCTTCCCGGCCAGGGCCTCTGCCCTGGCCGAGGTGTTGGATCTGGATCCTAGCCTAGAGGGGGGGTGAATAGGCTTTTAAAAATAATTCGTGCAACCCACGAATAAGCACACGCAGTTATAGCAGCAGCAGGGTAAATAAAAGCAGACACAGAGTACACAGCAGATTTACCCTGGTTCGGTCGACCCTTCGACCTACTCCAGCCCCCAAAGCAGAACTAGTATTGAATAGCGCAATAGGTACAAAACCACAAGTTAGAGCACGCTCAGAGCACTCTCTACGTCTCTACACTCGTCAGGCTCTCAGTACCCCACACACAGTGTTTTCTCTCACTATCAATCCTAGTAAAGCTTTCTACCAGCTAGTCCCAAACTAGCTGGGTCCCGCTTGTCTAGCCCCAACCAGACAAGTCCCAAAATAGTCAAACAAAAATGGTAAAGTTTCCCCTACGAAGATCTAACACAACTACAAAAAATAATAAAGAACAGAGTTTAGGAATCTCAGTTTGTGTAGCAGTGATGTCCTCGTCAATCAGCACGGGTCAGATTCCTTTTGACGTAGATGTAGATGTCTCCTCTCTCTTCACTACTCAAGTTGCGACTAGCTTCTCCAATTGAATAATACGGATCCCCCAATTTTTGCGCTGCTCTCTGTAGGCGTGTAAAGTAATGCGTCGCTCCTTCACAAATTTTCGGCTGCCTTCATCAAAGCCCCAAATCTCTTTGGCCTTTTGCAAAAAACAATGATGCAGCAGCCTATATCTTTGTGGGCTAAAGCTCTTGGAACTTGTGAAACAGAATTCGGCCTTTATTAATTTCACAAAAAAATGCTCAAGGTGATGCGGCTCTTGGAGATTTGTTGTTGCCGCGTGCGTGTCTTGATGATCTGCACACAAAATTATTTCACAGGGCATTAAAGCTTTGTTTTTTTATTATATTAATGGCCAGGCCCACTTCAAAGCAAAACCTTTTGGATGGTGCAAAGGTAATTGTGCAGAACTTGGTTATATACAAAGACAGAGGGGCTCTTGAAGATTTTTTAATCCACTAACAATAAAAACCTGCAAAACAAAAGTTAGTGCTTAAAAAATAATCAAATTACTTCCCTTGTGCACGTGGTGGTGGATTGAGAGTACACAAAAAGCCTTTATTTCGGATGCCATCTGTTCTCCTCTTCGTGAATTCGACCGGTTCCTCCTTTTTTTTTCTGCAAACAAAACACAAGACAAGATGATGTTTATTAAAATAATATTAGAGTCATATACCTATACCTTATTGAAGCCCTCTTCAAATATTTGTGCGCTGAAAACTAGGCTTGCGAATTTGTGTTGCTTTGCAACGATGAGGCCGGCCTGTTGTTTTGCTTGATGATGAGAACCAAAAAAAAAGGTGCGGCACTTGAGGCTAAAAAATGAATGAAGATGTCTCTTCAATTCTAAAGTTGCGTGACCCCCTTCCCTTTTTGATAGTTGATATATGGCCGACTCTTTAGAGATTTTTTTGTTTGCCGTGTGAAAAATATTGTTGCCGCACGCACCTTCAACCCTAGAAGATGGGTATTTATAGGACAAGGGTAATAGGGTTGAGCCAACCGCTTAGGGATTTGACCCAAACAATATAGGATTTGATTTGCAATTCAAATTGGATGAGATTGGAGAAGGAAAAAATATGATTGGAATAAATCTTTAATTGATTTGACCAAATCCCAAATAGATTGACCAAGTCAAATCGCTTTGTGTATAGCACTTTGACCAAGTCCATTAGCTGTGTAGATAGCAAATTCTCCACCGGCATTCCTGAAACACATTTAGCACACACGTTAAATAATTCGCACGTTTGTCATCATCAAACCAAGATCCTAGATCGTTGCTTCCAACAATCTCCCCCTTTTGGTGATGACAAACCCATAAAATATTTGAGCAATAGAAATGAGTGTGTGAAGTGTGTTGAAGGGTGTAATGCAATATGAATCATGGAATTAATATTCAAGCACTACAACATGTTAAATATAACAGCATGCTCCCCCTTCTCACAAGCTCCCCCTTCAACAAATAATACCGACATCAACTCTATCAAATCTTTCTTTTCTTTCTCCCCCTTTGTAATCACCAAAAGTGGATTAATGAAGTCACAAAAATATTCCATGCAAAAATAAACCATTATTAAATGTAGCGTGCAATTTGCATGAGTTTTCCAAGGAATAGACATTTCAGGCTCATGGAATTTCATAACAAGACTTCTCCACCTTTGTGTAAGTGTAGTGATATAAACAATAAAGTACAAGAGGAGATTCAATTTCAGATATTCAACCAAATCAATCCACATTTTCCAATTTTCATGAATATCACTAGGATTGATTTTTCCCACCTCATCAAAGATGAGTTCAAGTTACCAAACCCCAAAACATAGCCTAAAAGGACTTTTAAATGTGGGGTGGCATTGCTTGACGAGTTATATACACCAACGCTAACGATTACCCGTTTAGCACAAGTTGGATACTCGTGGGTTGTGTATTAGCCATGAAGTGTATCCATTTTTCATACGGAGCAATTTTCATAATATTTTTTTTCATTTGCAATTCTTTTGTGCTCAATTTTAATTCATGGCCAATACAAATCATATCCCTTAGAAAATTCAGAAATTAATCATTCCTACATTCACTTTCCATTATTCTTCAAAAGAATCTCCAAAAGCACTAAAAAGTCAAATATCGTGAAAGTGCAAATGTAGGTGTAGAAGTCAAGTTTGAAACTTATGAGACATGTCATGGCTACTAAAAAATAACATCATGTTCATGTAGCTACAACAATAATGAATTGACTTCTACAAGGGATAGAATTGATCATTCATACAATATCACTCAAGAGATTCATAAGAGGATTCAATAAGCACAATTTTTTTTTTTGATTTTTCAATTTTTTTTTTTCGAAATAAAAACATTAAAACTCATCCATGCAAGCACACAAAACAAAATAAATCAAGCACTCAAAACAAATCTATGAAGGTATGCAATGAAATGCAAAGATGGATAAAAAATTATACCTTCTCGTCGCTTTTTGACGAAGGAGCTAAAAAAAATGAGACATTGAATTTAACGCTCCTCGCCAAAACTCCATCACACCTACATGAAAGGTGTTAAGTGTGACCTTGGAATCCAACAAGGTCCACTAGTGTTAGCCAATATAGTTTTAGGAACCCACACTTGTTTAAACTTGATATTTGTGTTCCTAAATTTACAATAATATGAAGTGTGGCCTACACTATCACAAGTAAAGCACTTTGCATATTTGTTCTTTGCAATAGAGGTTACATTGTGGAATTTCTTGAATTTTTGCTTTTCAACGTTTTTCAGACCAAAACCAAGTCCTCTTCTATTATTGCCATATAGTTGATTCTCTAAAATAGTGTCCAACGATTGTTTTCCCATAGAGAATTTCTTAATGGCAACTTCAAGATGAGAAACTTTGGTTTTTAATTGTTTGTTTTCTTCCACAAGCATCGTGCATTTACTAATAAAAGCTCTCTTGCTTTCCTCTTCTTTCTTTTCAAATTCAATCGTTTTCTTTTTCAGACCGTTATCTAGCATGCAAAATTTATCCATAAGCTCTCTTATTTCATATTCTTTCTCAGCTTCGAGCTTCATTAAATCTTGTTTAAGCATGCTATTTTGATTTAATAATGAGGAGCAAGAAATACAAGGAGCAATTTCATCAAAGCTAGCTTTTTCCTTCTTCATGATTTCAATAGTAGACATACATGCATTAAGTTCAATTTTAAGCTTTTCATTCTCTTTAAACACCTTATCATCTCTAACTTGCATGTCAAAGTTCTGATTTTGGAGACATTCAATAGTGAACTCATGATCTACTATTTGATTTTGCATTTCCTCACAAATTTTAAGAAGTTCAGCTTTGCTACCTGACGGTGTCTCATCTTGGATCCCCATCAAAGCCATGCAAGAATGGGCTTCATTTTCCTCCTCGCTTTCAGCTTCGCTATCCATATCCCATGTTAATACCTTCGCTTTTCCTTTTCCTTTAGCGAGCTGAGCAGTTTCATTTGGGCAATCCTTCATTAGATGTCCTCTTCCCTTGCATTTAAAACATTGCATTCTATCAGTAGATTTCTGATCATTAAATTGCTTGGAAGAATTATTAAAGTTAGAACGATTAAACCTGGGTGCCATTTCGTTTCTCCCATGCTTGGTCTTGATGAACTTTCTGAAGTTTCTCACCATTAGCGCTATGTCTTCATCATCATCCTCTTCTTCGCTAGCTTGCAAAGCAAGGGGCTTTATGGCTTTCTCTTTCTCCTCAGGATTCTCTCTTGCTTCAACACTTTGCAGTTCCAACTCATGGGACATCAAATTACCAATAAGGTCCTCCACCTTCAATTGAGACAATACCTTTGCTTCCTGGATGGCGGTGACCTTTGGTCTGAAAGAGCTTGGCAGTGCTCTTAATATCTTTCTCACCTGCTCAAGGCTAGAATATGGCTTACCGAGCGAACTAGACTTGTAGACAATGTTGGTGAACCTCGCAAACATTTCTGATATGGTCTCTGACGGTAGCATGCGAAATCCCTCGTATTCCGTGCTCAGAAGTGCAAGTCTAGACTCCTTCACCTGTGACGTTCCCTCATGCGTCACCTCCAAAGTATGCCATATTTCCTGCGCAGTTAGACAATGTGAGATTCTATTATATTCAGATTTATCAAGTGCAAAAATGAGAGCATTCATAGCTTTAGCATTTAAGGAATAGGATTTCCAATCATTATCATCCCATTTGTCATTTGGTTTTTCAATCTCAGCATTTTCTACTTTAATTACAGGCAGTTTATATCCATTTTCAATTATTTGCCAAGCCTTGTAATCAACAGAAATAAGGTAGATTTTCATACGATTTTTCCAATAAGCATAATCACCTCCGTTAAACCTAGGGGGACGGGAAACAGACTGACCCTCAGCAAAAGCACTATCCATATGGTTTTTCATGGTCAATCCTAGGCTAGATCCCAAAACCTGCTCTGATACCACTTGTTGGATCTGGATCCTAGCCTAGAGGGGGGGTGAATAGGCTTTTAAAAATAATTCGTGCAACCCACGAATAAGCACACGCAGTTATAGCAGCAGCAGGGTAAATAAAAGCAGACACAGTGTACACAGCAGATTTACCCTGGTTCGGTCGACCCTTCGACCTACTCCAGCCCCCAAAGCAGAACTAGTATTGAATAGCGCAATAGGTACAAAACCACAAGTTAGAGCACGCTCAGAGCACTCTCTACGTCTCTACACTCGTCAGGCTCTCAGTACCCCACACACAGTGTTTTCTCTCACTATCAATCCTAGTAAAGCTTTCTACCAGCTAGTCCCAAACTAGCTGGGTCCCGCTTGTCTAGCCCCAACCAGACAAGTCCCAAAATAGTCAAACAAAAATGGTAAAGTTTCCCCTACGAAGATCTAACACAACTACAAAAAATAATAAAGAACAGAGTTTAGGAATCTCAGTTTGTGTAGCAGTGATGTCCTCGTCAATCAGCACGGGTCAGATTCCTTTTGACGTAGATGTAGATGTCTCCTCTCTCTTCACTACTCAAGTTGCGACTAGCTTCTCCAATTGAATAATACGGATCCCCCAATTTTTGCGCTGCTCTCTGTAGGCGTGTAAAGTAATGCGTCGCTCCTTCACAAATTTTCGGCTGCCTTCATCAAAGCCCCAAATCTCTTTGGCCTTTTGCAAAAAACAATGATGCAGCAGCCTATATCTTTGTGGGCTAAAGCTCTTGGAACTTGTGAAACAGAATTCGGCCTTTATTAATTTCACAAAAAAATGCTCAAGGTGATGCGGCTCTTGGAGATTTGTTGTTGCCGCGTGCGTGTCTTGATGATCTGCACACAAAATTATTTCACAGGGCATTAAAGCTTTGTTTTTTTATTATATTAATGGCCAGGCCCACTTCAAAGCAAAACCTTTTGGATGGTGCAAAGGTAATTGTGCAGAACTTGGTTATATACAAAGACAGAGGGGCTCTTGAAGATTTTTTAATCCACTAACAATAAAAACCTGCAAAACAAAAGTTAGTGCTTAAAAAATAATCAAATTACTTCCCTTGTGCACGTGGTGGTGGATTGAGAGTACACAAAAAGCCTTTATTTCGGATGCCATCTGTTCTCCTCTTCGTGAATTCGACCGGTTCCTCCTTTTTTTTTCTGCAAACAAAACACAAGACAAGATGATGTTTATTAAAATAATATTAGAGTCATATACCTATACCTTATTGAAGCCCTCTTCAAATATTTGTGCGCTGAAAACTAGGCTTGCGAATTTGTGTTGCTTTGCAACGATGAGGCCGGCCTGTTGTTTTGCTTGATGATGAGAACCAAAAAAAAAGGTGCGGCACTTGAGGCTAAAAAATGAATGAAGATGTCTCTTCAATTCTAAAGTTGCGTGACCCCCTTCCCTTTTTGATAGTTGATATATGGCCGACTCTTTAGAGATTTTTTTGTTTGCCGTGTGAAAAATATTGTTGCCGCACGCACCTTCAACCCTAGAAGATGGGTATTTATAGGACAAGGGTAATAGGGTTGAGCCAACCGCTTAGGGATTTGACCCAAACAATATAGGATTTGATTTGCAATTCAAATTGGATGAGATTGGAGAAGGAAAAAATATGATTGGAATAAATCTTTAATTGATTTGACCAAATCCCAAATAGATTGACCAAGTCAAATCGCTTTGTGTATAGCATTTTGACCAAGTCCATTAGCTGTGTAGATAGCAAATTCTCCACCGGCATTCCTGAAACACATTTAGCACACACGTTAAATAATTCGCACGTTTGTCATCATCAAACCAAGATCCTAGATCGTTGCTTCCAACACGAGGCTTGGCCAAGGGCCGGCCAGGGCCTCTGCCCTGGCCGGCCAGTGGCCTTGGCCCCCTCGGCCAGGGCCTATGCCCTGGCCGAGGCCGGCCAAGGCCGGCCAGGCCCTGGCTGAGGCCAGGGCATTGGCCCTGGCCCCTTTGGCCGGTCATGGCCAAGGCCATTTGGCATTGGCCGGCCATGGCCCCTTTGGCCATGGCCGGCCACCCCCTTTGAATGGGGTTGCCGCACATACTCCTCCCCCTTGATGGGGTGGTCGCCGGTGGTTATTGGCCGTAGCCAACCCCCTCCGCAAGTGGAGGGGGGTGCATAGCCTTCATAGCCCATTTGGCCATGGTGCACATGCACCAATTTCCTCTTACCCGATGGAAATAACTACCATCATCTTCCTCGATGAAGCACCCGTTCGTCTAGAAATTAGTTATTTCCTAAAAGCCGTGTGCCAAAAATGAAAAATAACATACTACGTGAATGGTCGGTTCTTCCCGTCACGGAGAGTTCCTACCATATCCGTAATGATAGGAGACCCTAACGTGAAAAGAACAACCGCTGCGTTCTCTCCGTCACGAAGCGTTCCTACTATATCCGTAATAGTAGGAGACCCATTCGTGAAAAAGACAACGACTCGTTCATAGTTTCGACGGGGCGGTGGTTTGACCGGGGCGAACCCATATGGCTTTGATACCAATGTAGGATCCTGCCAAAACAGAGTTAGGATCAATAAATGAAGTTGAGACTTACGCTTGCGTACGCGGCACGGTAGTCTACGAACTTCGCCTTCGGATTCGCCACGACGGATCGAGTCTACTCACGAACGGAGTAAGACTACTAAATCCACAATCTAAATCTCTACTTTAGATTAAGAACTTGGATAGAGGAGAGGAAGGATTTCTGCAGAGCTTCGCTAGAATGAAGATGCATGCATGAATTCCATGCAAAATGGTGTAAGAAATGGCTTACCCTTGGGTCTTATTTATAGCCCCCAAGGTAGTTATTTTAGGGTAAGTTGTTCCTTTGGAACAACTTAATTAAGGTGTACCATGATACATGGCACATTATAAGCTTAAGTTGTACCATATGCATGGTACAACATAAGCTTAAGATATTCCCCCTTTATTAGCCATATGTCGCATGCACTTATGCATATATAAAGCGACTTTCCTACTCATCCAGAGATCCTCTCCGCAAGGGAACAGATTCCCTTTGCACACGACTTCGTGTGCGCGACGTTCGAGGTCCGTATTCCCTCGTACATCCCCCACAAGGGTGTACAAACGTCTTCCATATCCAACAAGAACTATGTCGAGTCTATCTCTTAGATCTCGTGCCTTGGAAATTAGAACCCATTTACCATTGTCTTTTCAGGTATTTATAGGGAGTTCCCTAATGATTGCAAGTAACCGCCCCTCAATGATTCGTGCGCGATCTTCTCCGGGATTTGTGATAACGGCTGCCCATTTACTCGGTCTCATTAATCTCCCCCTAAGTACTAGCGGGAGCCCAACGGTCGAGTGAGCCGTTAGATTGACTAGGTATTCCTCCGCCTTAAAGATGTGTTTCGGGTCGTTGGCACTAATTGGGTCGGGTATTTTGACACTCATTCTGTAACGACCCGCTCTCGGGGGCCCGTTACTTATTTGATTTATTTGCAGGTTCCGCAGTTTACCAGTGAAATCAGCATAGTCACAACGCAGAGATGTACCAACAACACTCAAACCAGCTTACAGACATTATTACAGTCCAAATTAAAGTACAACAACCAGCACTCTCTCACACTAATACATGAAAGGAAAAGTACGGAAAGGAAATACAGAATGGAAATACATCTCACAACACACACCAACACAGATAACTAAAACTCCGCGGCTTCTGGGTCGTACGCAGGCTTCTCGTACTCTGGGGCGATCTCCTCGATCAGGTCGTCGTCTGTCGGTGCCACAAGTGGAACCGAAGGTAAGTCACAAAGATTCTAAACAAAGAAAAGGAGTACTGTACAAGTATGACAAGCAGAAGTAAAGTACGGTGTAGTGTCTGTACAAGTGCAGAAAGTAAAGTGCTACAAGTGCAGAAAGTAAAGTGCATGACTGTAAAGAAGTAACTGTGCAAGCTCCACTAGAACTACGTGACTCAAGTCGGAGAGTACAATATGTGACCGTTCAGTTCGTCTCTTGCCTGGGTGCTACCCAGACGATTGCCGGAACCCAGGCAGCAGGATGGTTTGCCGAAACACAGGCAGCTAGACAGGAGGCCGAAACACATGCAGCTTGACATGTAGATCGAACTCTAGTCACTCCCGTACTCTCGCAACTATGAGTTACCCCAAAACCCGGTGTTGTGTCAAGTACAAGTTCTTTACATGAACGTTCCACGGGATGTTCCAAGTCAAGTCCAACAAAAGAAAGTGGCGTATGTTTTCGTGCTTTGAGCACGTAGTAGTGCGGTGCTACAAGTTCGTACGAGCACAGTGGCTAGATTTCTAAGGTTAGAACCTATCGTGACTTACCAAAATTAATACCGTTGTAGTAAGCTGGAAGAGGATCTAGGGCTTCCTCAGAAGTTGGTACACCAGAGTCTATACCTGCAACACAAAATACTTATTTTAGAAAAACACGACTTTTTCCTATTTAATAATTAGGTTAGTTTGATTTTTAAACTCGTTAAAACGGTGTCGGAAAATATTTAAAATTTTTATAAACCTAAAATAATTATTTAGATTTTACTGCAAGAGGGGAGAATTTTCAGAAGGTTCTGTAATTTCTTATAATTTTTAGAAACTTAGAAATAGCTTAAAAACCCTAAAATACTTAAGTGACGCGTATCTTCTGTAATTTCTTATGGGAACAATACAAGTCGGAATTACATGAGTGAGTAGTCAAAACGACCGTCTCGAAGTCTATTGTCACATATAATTTTATCAAATATTAGTGTAGGTAAAACCAGCGAGTTACGATTTTTAGAATGAATTAAACCTATTTAATATTTAGGTTCGAAAAATCATTCCGGAAAAAGTAGCCGTCTGGTCGAGGTGAGACCAGCGCCAATGGCTTCGAAATGTCGTTTCTGATTTTCTGGGGCTATCCCTACATTTTTCTAGGCCTTGTATTATTAGTTATGGATTTTATACTATAAACCCTATTTAATAATTAATTAAAAAAACTAAAATACGAAATAATCTCGTATTTACGAGATTGCCATCAGCTGTTACCATCGCCCCTCGTTATCGATGGAGGGGGGCTGTGCCTCGACGGCGGCGAGCGGCGGAGGGGGCGCTGGCGACGAGAGGGCGGCTGTCAGGGGGAGGTCACGGCGGCGGTCTGCGGAGCGACGGCGATGGCGTGGAGAGCTCCGGGCGGTTGTCGTCGACGCTCGGGAGTGACGGCGACACTGCTGCCAAGGCGAGCAGCGGTGGTGGCGGGCTCCGGCAACGGCGGCGGGCGCTCGAACTGGGCGAGAGGCCTCATCGGCGTTCGGGGGCGCTCCGGGCGACTTCGGGTGGCTGCACGGCGGAAGGCGGTGCTCACGGCGGCCGGCGGTGCTCACGGCGGCCAGCGGCGATGAAAGAGCGTGTTGGCAACGGCGGCGGGCGCTGTCTGAATCGGGCTCCGGGGCGACGGCGAGGCGGGGCCTCGGGCGGAGCTGCAGGGCGGCGGTCTGCGGATTCTCTACTGAAATGATATCAGAAAATTACGAGATTAATGTGGGGAGTCCTAAATGATCATAGGATGCTACTGCAGAAGTTTGAAAACGTTTTGAATACGTTTGTATAGAAAATAAATTCGTTGAATCAAAACGGTAATTTTTGAAAATGAATTTTAACAGAAGTGTTTTGGGCTTTTGAGGAAATCTGAAATTGCTGAAATACTTTATAATAAGTCTAGTGTTTCAAAATATTTTTATAAGAATTTTTGAAATCAGTTTAAACTACTCCTGATCAACCATTACAAAATGTCTTTTAAAATGAAATTACTTTAAATATTTAGTTTAAATGTTTACGAAAAATACAGGTCGTTACATTCTACCCTCCTTAAAATAATTCCGTCCTCGGAATTTAAAAATCTCTTGAAACTAATAATTGATGTTATAAAGAAGCTCAAGCAAATAAATGATAGAAAAGATAGTAATCTTTGTAAATCAGGTTGTAAATAACATGAAATAAGAAAATAAGTGATGCGACTAATATGTAGTCAAAATATGAGATAGTGGCACTACGTAAAAATGAGAGCTATTATGATGATGATGACATCCGTTCGAACTTGGGTCATAAGGTGACAAGTCAGAAGCAAGCACACCAAAGAGAAGGACAGAATGTCTATAAATGATGATTACATAGTCTCAATCATGTAAATCATCGCCATAGCATACATAAACGTAAGGGATAAACCTAGTGCATCCTTACGGTTACAACTTAACCAGCCGAACACAAAGGATTTCATCTGCCACGCTACCAGATTGCAAGTCAGTACCCAGATCAACACATACAGGCAAGTATAAGGCCAACTCTCGAGGGTCAAGATCATCGCTACCACTTGTCCCAGCAGTTTCCATAACATCCAACAAGAAACCAACATCCTAGCCGTCTCCCAAATCCGAGCACAAGACCGACATCCAACTTCAACGCCTAAGCCCAAAAGTATGCCAATACCCAATCCTAAGGATACTCCTTCCCAACACCATTGGTCGATATCTACGGTAAACACCATCAGCCCTAAGCAGTTCAACGACCAAAAACTCAGGAACCTACAAGCACTAAGGAGCACCCCTAAGAAGCACTCGAAGCTGGGTAGCTCAAGGGGGAAGAACCAGAAAAAGGAGCTCAAAATAATGCCAAGAGCGGCGGGTTCCCAATATCCCGACCACACGGCAACAGCGAGGGCGACGGCGAGGACTGTCGCTAAGGCCAAGAATCCCAAAACAGAATGTCGAGGGGCCATCGGCGGCTGCGGGTCCATGGCGGCGAGGGCTGCGACTGGCTGACGATCCATGGCGGCGACCTCTGGGATGGGGTGGAGCGGAAACAGGCGGATCTTTGAGTGAAGCCGAAGGAGTTGTAGGTGAGATGGGTCGAGTTCGCTTGGGGAAGAGGCCGGGAGGAGGAGTGGGAGTCGATACGGCGGAGGGAAACCACGGGGTGGCTTGGTGAGGAAGAGAGGAGGGTTTAAAAAGAAGGGGGCACCGAAAGTCGTCGGAAGGTAGGCTAGGTTAGGCGGGACCGGGGCTCGAGGAGAGGAAGCGGACAAAAAGAAATAAAGAGGGGGGAATGGTAGGTGGAATAGGAATTCAAATTCATGGAAAACTTGGGTACAAGATGAAAGTAGAGTTAGAAAGAAATACGATCTTAAGAAAATATAACAGCCTACACTTGCATGTCGGGTTTGGCTCGTCTCAAATTTTCCAGCACCATCCTCGAATACTTCTGAACGTCCTTCGATCTTTAGTTGAGGAATCCGAACTTCTGATGACCGAACACTCGAACACTACCCTCCTTAAAATAGACGTAGCTAGAGTTCAAGCAAACTAGAGATAGAAGATTCTAAGAAGGTCAATCGAAAGGTCATCAAGATAAAGGAAGGTTGGTAGTGGAGAAGATCGATGACGTCACATAATCATGATTCACGTCCTTGCGGTCCAGCGGACACGGCCAGGGAAGTGACTAAGCCAGGATCACTTATGCCCAGTCTAGCTAGGTTGATCCAACAGACTTTAGCCAATCACATTGACCGGTATCATGGTCCATTGAAGGAAGATTATCATTTATATGCGTGTCATCATCAACTGAAGGAAAGGTGATGAAGTGGGTAGATAGTTCAACCAATAACTATAACGGTTAGCAAAAGAGGTTACTAGAGAGGGTATAACCAAGAATAGAACACGAGTTCCTAAGCAAGGGTTAAGAGTTCAAAGGAGTGATGAGGATCAAGGAAGACCTAGTGAAGATGGTAATAAGGACGCTTTACCCGTATATCTAATACAGGTGAACACTCGATACATCTCGTACTCGAGGTTAATTTGAGTATCTTATATTGTACACCCTGATCTTACTATATTGTTCACGAGGTAGTTAGCACGGACCTGCGTGGGCCACCAAACTTGTAACGACCCGCTCTCGGGGGCCCGTTACTTATTTGATTTATTTGCAGGTTCCGCAGTTTACCAGTGAAATCATCATAGTCACAACGCAGAGATGTACCAACAACACTCAAACCAGCTTACAGACATTATTACAGTCCAAATTAAAGTACAACAACCAGCACTCTCTCACACTAATACATGAAAGGAAAAGTACGGAAAGGAAATACAGAATGGAAATACATCTCACAACACACACCAACACAGATAACTAAAACTCCGCGGCTTCTGGGTCGTACGCAGGCTCCTCGTACTCTGGGGCGATCTCCTCGATCAGGTCGTCGTCTGTCGGTGCCACAAGTGGAACCGAAGGTAAGTCACAAAGATTCTAAACAAAGAAAAGGAGTATTGTACAAGTATGACAAGCAGAAGTAAAGTACGGTGTAGTGTCTGTACAAGTGCAGAAAGTAAAGTGCTACAAGTGCAGAAAGTAAAGTGCATGACTGTAAAGAAGTAACTGTGCAAGCTCCACTAGAACTACGTGACTCAAGTCGGAGAGTACAATATGTGACCGTTCAGTTCGTCTCTTGCCTGGGTGCTACCCAGACGATTGCCGGAACCCAGGCAACAGGATGGTTTGCCGAAACGCAGGCAGCTAGACAGGAGGCCGAAACACAGGCAGCTTGACATGTAGATCGAACTATAGTCACTCCCGTACTCTCGCAACTATGAGTTACCCCAAAACCCGGTGTTGTGTCAAGTACAAGTTCTTTACATGAACGTTCCACGGGATGTTCCAAGTCAAGTCCAACACAAGAAAGTGGCGTATGTTTCCGTGCTTCGAGCACGTAGTAGTGCGGTGCTACAAGTTCGTACGAGCACTGTGGCTAGATTTCTAAGGTTAGAACCTATCGTGACTTACCAAAATTAATACCGTTGTAGTAAGCCGGAAGAGGATCTAGTGCTTCCTCAGAAGTTGGTACACCAGAGTCTGTACCTGCAACACAAAATACTTATTTTAGAAAAACACGACTTTTTCCTATTTAATAATTAGGTTAGTTTGATTTTTAAACTCGTTAAAACGGTGTCGGAAAATATTTAAAATTTTTATATAAACCTAAAATAATTATTTAGATTTTACTGCAAGAGGGGAGAATTTTCAGAAGGTTCTGTAATTTCTTATAATTTTTAGAAACTTAGAAATAGCTTAAAACCCCTAATATACTTAAGTGACGCGTATCTTCCGTAATTTCTTATGGGAACAATACAAGTCGGAATTACATGAGTGAGTAGTCAAAACGACCGTCTCGAAGTCTATTGTCACATATAATTTTATCAAATATTAGTGTAGGTAAAACCAGCGAGTTACGATTTTTAGAATGAATTAAACCTATTTAATATTTAGGTTCGAAAAATCATTCCGAAAAAAGTAGGCGTCTGGTCGAGGTGAGACCAGCGCCAATGGCTTCGAAATGTCGTTTCTGATTTTTTGGGGCTATCCCTACATTTTTCTAGGCCTTGTATTATTAGTTATGGATTTTATACTATAAACCCTATTTAATAATTAATTAAAAAAACTAAAATACGAAATAATCTCGTATTTACGAGATTGCCATCAGCTGTTACCATCGCCCCTCGTTATCGATGGAGGGGGGCTGTGCCTCGACGGCGGCAAGCGGCGGAGGGGGCGCTGGCGACGAGAGGGCGGCTGTCAGGGGGAGGTCACGGCGGCGGTCTGCGGAGCGACGGCGATGGCGTGGAGAGCTCCGGGCGGTTGTCGTCGACGCTCGGGAGTGACGGCGACGCTGCTGCCAAGGCGAGCAGCGGTGGTGGCGGGCTCCGGCAACGGCGGCGGGCGCTCGAACTGGGCGAGAGGCCTCATCGGCGTTCGGGGGCGCTCCGGGCGACTTCGGGTGGCTGCACGGCGGAAGGCGGTGCTCACGGCGGCCAGCGGCGACGAGCGAGCGTGTTGGCAGCGGCGGCGGGCGCTGTCTGAATCGGGCTCCGGGGCGACGGCGAGGCGGGGCCTCGGGCGGAGCTGCAGGGCGGCGGTCTGCGGATTCTCTACTGAAATGATATCAGAAAATTACGAGATTAATGTGGGGAGTCCTAAATGATCATAGGATGCTACTGCAGAAGTTTGAAAACGTTTTGAATACGTTTGTATAGAAAATAAATTCGTTGAATCAAAACGGTAATTTTTGAAAATGAATTTTAACAGAAGTGTTTTGGGCTTTTGAGGAAATCTGAAATTGCTGAAATACTTTATAATAAGTCTAGTGTTTCAAAATATTTTTATAAGAATTTTTGAAATCAGTTTAAACTACTCCTGATCAACCATTACAAAATGTCTTTTAAAATGAAATTACTTTAAATATTTAGTTTAAATGTTTACGAAAAATACAGGTCGTTGCACATTCTGACACTCATTCGTGCCGCACCTGTTCAGTAACAAAAATATATAAACAACCCTATTTAATTTCACTTCCATTTGTGCTAAAAATACCCCAATAACAAGTCCAAAATATTGTCTACATGGCCCAAAAAAGGGTCCAAAACAACTAAATAACCCAATGGCCCAAAATTGGTGTACAAATAGTCTAAAAAGGCCCATTAGCCGAGCCCCTTAACTATTTGCTTTTTAATTTTTTTTTAAAAATACTTTATGGGCTACAACCCGATGACTTATCCCCGGTTACAACCCGCGTTCCTTTCCCGGGGTGAGGCTCACGTAATAATAATTTTTTTAATACAGCTGGGTGGGCATGCCCATAAGGGACCGACCCACATGGCTTCTAAATGCGGGTTGGGGGCTCTTTAGGGTTAGGGTTTTGTGGAAGGCCGCAGCGGAGACATCCCCCCCTCCTCGGCCGTCTCCGTGGGGGGCCGGCGGCCTTCAGCCACTGACCCTCCAACCTTTTGTAAAATAATATTTTTTTAAAAAACTGCAAACCCTAGTTGGGTTGTTGGCAGCGGTTGAGGCCCCCCCTCCCCCGCCTGAACTGTGGTGGCTGGCGGCCACCGGCCGCCGCCCCCTCTTGCGAAAAATCAATTTTTTAAAAAACGAAAAAGATCACCAAAAACCTGAATAAAAATTTGATTTTTTCGCAGAAAAAGTACACCAAAGTTCTGAAAAATAGACGATCTCATAGATCTAAAGATGAGGTGGCTATTATAGCACTTGTTGGGGCTATTTCTAGATTAACAATAAGCAACACCATGCAAAATAATCTAGATATACAATATGGCATATCTTTGAGAAATAATAAACTAAATCTTAAGCGAAAGTGTACCTGAATCCATAGCAACTAAAATTGATGATCCGTGTGGATGGCCTTCCAGATCAGCACGAACTCCCGTGAGAAATTCCTTCAGCTTTCCCGGGCTCTAATCTGTCGACGGGATGCAGAAAAGATAGCTCTTCGTACGTGCGATCCGGGGACCATAACCACATATAAATAGGCAAAACCTAATGCCTATTGGGTTTCGGGTTTAGCCCATCATTAAACCAGAAAGCAAACAGCCTCTACACATTAAAGGCACACGCCCTAACAATACATTAAAGCACACTTAATTAATTAGAGCACTTTATTGTACTTAACTTAATTTGACAATCTGCATACATAATTATTTAACATATACGCCCAAAGGTTGGATTAAACGAACTTCCGCACTTTGTTTGCATGACAACCGGCCCCGAGCACATGCAATATGGATTCAACCCTACCATTGCAACTTCCACAAAAAGGGGACTCAGTTCCGCACTTTGTGTGTCATCAATCCATTTCAAAGGATTTTCCACAGGAAGAGTCTAATTTTTTCATGTCCTGGCCATGCCCACGCCAGGTCCCAGGTCCCCTGCATCCCAGCAAACATATGATCTGTCAATCCCAGCAAGTGAGTCGATCTTGTCCTTTTGTCCGCATTCGGTTGGGGTAAAAACTAGGGGTGGGCATCCGAATATTCGGATCGGATTATGCCTCAATCCACCATCCGATCCGATTGAATCGGATGATGAAAAATCTGATCCGCATCCACTAATAAAAAAAGTTAATCTGAAAATTCGGATGATTAGAATTTCGGATCGGATACGATTCGGATCGGATTAATATTAGCTTTATTGAAATTTTAAAGTTATTGATGCCGTTTCATTAGATTCTGAAAGTTTAACTTTTAAACACTGAAGTCAATTCCAATGTCGAAACGAAATATCCTTACAAAATACAAATTGCTAGAATAACATAAGGAAGCTATCTCTGTTTGCAATATCTTCATACTAGTTTGGCATCAACTTCAAGGAGGATGAGCTTGACAACCAAGAGCTCTCCTTCAAGGAGGATGCAATTGAGTCTGTTAGTCTTCTTAACCTTTATATCCATGAATGCATTGATTCAGGGGCTTTTAGGTAGTAGTGAAAAACAATCGGATCGGATTGAGAATCGGATATTCGGATGAACTTAGACAGTAACACAATCCGCTTGAAACCTAATCGTATCGGATCACATTCTGTCGGATGAAAACTAAAATCGGAATCCGAATCCGAATTAGTTTCAAACGGATCGGTCGGATCTGCTTATTAATAACAAGTCACTTTTATCGGATCGAATATCCGATCTACTTTTTCGGATCGGATCAGATCGGGTGGATTCAATCGTTTAATCGGATCTTTGTCCACCCCGAGTAAAAACTCATCTGGAAGCAACCTTCGAAGCTGCGTCCAGTCCCACTCTCCCCATTGTGTAGTGTAATCAAGTACAACCTGTTTACATTCCCAATCCGTAAGGTTGGTTGTTGTATGATCTTTAAGCTTCATTATCGCTCTTACCCCAAATATCTTGCCACATGTTCACTGACTTCCCATCAAAGATAGACCACTTGAGATGTTTTAACAGATCCAGTCATGCGGGTGCCCAAGTTTTTCCATAATTTTGAGTCTCCCCCCTTTAATAACAACCTCCCGATTCCAGTCCTTGCATCGCCCATATTTAGCTCTCAGCACCTTCATCCAAGTGGTATTAGTATTACATAGACCTCTCCATTAGGCTAACTTCATTAGACTCGCTTGGTTAAGATTCTCGATCCGTCTCAAGCCCAGGCCCCCAAATTTCTTCGGAGTACGGGAAGTATGCCATCCAATAGTGTGTAATTTTCTATCCCCACCCTCATGGCCCCAAATAAAATCACGCTCTCTTTTTTCATTGTGGTTGCAAATTTTCTTCTGAGGGTGCATAGAATATATCAGCATACTTGCTAAAACCGATTTTGTCGAGGTTACTCTTCCTGCCATTGAGAGACATTTGCTTTGCCACCCACCCCATTTTGCCTCAGTTTTCCCCCCTACATCTTCCACATAATTCAATCCCCAAATATCTTCCCAAATTTTGCTTCCTTTAAAAGCCACGTATTTGTCAGATATGTTCGGCTTTCCATTTGGTTAACACTCTTGGAGAACATAATATTTATGCACATTAACTTTCTGACCTGACAGGCCTACACCCTCGTCTGGTCCGGAGACGCTTCTGCAAAAAAACTACTCATCAGCGAACATAAGATTGGATATACAGGTTCCATGTCGCCCTACTCGCATTGGTGCCCATTACTTCAAATTAACCATGTCCATAATGATATGGGACAATTTCTACATGCATAGAACAAAGAAATTAACTAACTGGAGTGTAAAGAAAATAATTAACTGGAGTGTAGAATTTGGAACAATCTCAAGGCTATATAACTAAGACAACATGATAATTGTTTATAACTGACAAGTTTGATTGTTTCAGAAATGATAGATCGCATACCTTACGAGCCCTAAAAAAAATACTGAAATCAAACGGAGGTTGGAGCATGTTTGTAGAAAGGAATATTTTGATGCTGAAGCCACCTACACTCTTCTTCTGTAGTTGCCGTGCTAGGATCGAAAATCTTGCCGTCGGGAAGCGGCAAACCTTGTTTCAGACGACCCATGCGCCGAGAGCACATGACTTGCTCGGAAACAACCGGATGTCGGATTGCCTGAAACTCTTGCAGAGCCGCGGCCAGGTTATCACATCCCCACTTCTTGAGGCAGAGGCCTAAGACCTCGGCATCAAGAATTGACATGTTGGTGCTTCGGGAGGCATGCGGAGTCGTGGGATGAGCCGCGTCGCCTACCAATAGCACGTTGTCCCAGAACAGCGTAGGGAGAGGATCGCTGTCGTAGATCAGATTGATGAAAGGCTCCTCCGTTTCTTTCATGAGCATAGCCAATGCAGGGTTCCATGTTCGCTTGGCCTCTTCGTGCATGTCCTCAATCATGTCTCTGCTCACCTTTTTTGTGACCGAGTTCCCCTACACAAAATTTTGAAATCCTCGATCAGAATTCAAGTATAGACTGTGGCAAACAATATCGTGGTGTTACGTGAATACCTCCCTGTCTGGTTCAGGCGTGTTGAAATACCAAATCCAGTTAATCCTTTTGTTTCTAAGCTCAAAGAGCACGCAATGGCTTCCATTCACATAATTGAAATATAAACAGTGTCCGAGTTCAGGGTAGGCTTTTTTGATGCCAACAATGGCGCCTGATCTTTCAACTTCTGAGTAATCAAATACGCCCCTCCAGGCTGAGTACCCTGAGTACCTGAAAGTGGACGAAAAACGAAATGAGCTAAAATGGTGCAGAGATAAACCTGTTAAATAATTTTACAAATGTTCATAATACTTCATGCTATAGATACTCAAACAATGACATAATGAACATGATATATATATATATATATATATATATATATATATATATATATATATATATATATATATATATATATATATATATATATATATATATATGCAAAAAATGTACCTAAGAATGACCTCGGGTAGAGATACCTGAGCACACCCCCGCTGTTCGGGGTTTGTGAGTATTTTTTTTGAAAATTTTTTTTGCAGTAGGTAGATATACTTGTTATGTAGCTCCCCACAAAATTTCAGGTCAATCCGACACCGTTTGAGCCTCCGTTCATCGATTTCAAAAACGTTGCGCAAAACTGTCCAAAATTGGGAAATGTGCTCAGGTATCTCTACCCGAGGTCATTCTTAGGCACATTTCCCTATATATATATATATATATGGAAATGTGTGATTGAAATCGATGAACGGAGGCTCAAACGGTGTCGGATTGACCTGAAATTTTGTGGGGAGCTACATAACAAGTATATATACCTACTGCAAAAAAATTTCAAAATAAGAATACTCACAAACCCCGAACAGCGGGGGTGTGCTCAGGTATCTCTACCCGAGGTCATTCTTAGGCACATTTCCCTCTATATATATATATATATATATATATATATATATATTGTTAGGGTTTCTATCATAGTACAACTAACTTATACGCAGCGGAAAATAGAAACCTACCAAGAGATCCATGCAATTCTAATTAATTCGAATAGATTACTAACCTTTCTGACGATCTAAATCTGTCGGACTGTAGATGCTGCGACGATCTGAATCTGTCGACGATCTGAATCTGCCAGACTATAGGTGCTGTTCTGCGAACGACCACCCTCAATCGGTATCCACACGCGAACGTCACGAACAGGACTTGCGAGGGTGCTAGCTCCTTTGCCGCAACTAGGGTTTCTCTCGCTCTTTGTTTTTCTCAAAAACGGAGGAGATAAAAAAAACATAAAAACTGAAAATTGTGATTCTATATCTTATATAGAATCCTACGTTAACCCATTAACCATATTCAGTTACGCGACGCTATCTTAGGGATAAGAATCCCACGTTAACACATTAACGTATTTCAGTTAAGCGACGATATCTTAGGGATAATATCTTAACGAGATACGATATCTGACGGTTAAGATATTTCACCTTATCACGAATTTCAAATCATATTCGAAATCATGTTTAAACCCTATCCTATCCAATTCGTTCTTTGTGTGCGACCCAATAGGCTCATATTAAATTGGCAGTGGGCCTAATCTCATTAGAAGCCCACAAGTCATAATTGGTCTCTAGCAAGACATTTTGACTACCCAATTAATATGAATATCGTTAGTCCGATATTAACCTAACCAATAGAACATGTCATTATCCTTTTGTCACACGATATCTTATTTGAACATAAGTCATGGGCAATGTCATACTTATATAGTTCAAACATTTAATTTCTCGCTGTCTAAGTAGACTGATAAATCAAATGACATTCATTTGAGCATGGCCATGCATTTCTCAGTCCTACTTATCGAGGGGCCCATTAGATATCTCTCATAGGGGAGGGACAAATTCCATCTTGTTCATTCACTTTCCTCTGCATAATTCACATCATATTCGATCATAACCTTTATGATTATCTGATTAAAGATAACGTTTGATTATGTCAAAATATGATGTTCCTTATGTAGGAAACTGTGATGAGCTCAGGTCGAAGGATTCAATGACATAACTATTATGAGATCATTTATGACACTAATCCATGTAATGATCTCATAACGAGTCTATCCAGTACATGTTCTCCAACAAGTACCTATAAGTTGATTTGTATCACCATACATATAATTATCTCATAATTATCTATCAAACTCATACTAGTCTTAATTCTTCATTAAACCATTACTAATGAATGACTAGGGATGCTTAAAATAGCATAAACAACTATTCAAACATTATTATAAAGAAACATGCAAGCAATATAATAATAACAATAATAAGAGAAACATTTTATAAATGAAAATGACATAACATAAAGGTCCAAATATTTGGCCTAGGGCACAACCACTAACATATATATATATATATATATATATATATATATATATATATATATATATATATATATGGAGGCGGCCTCCTTTGGGGGGTGCTAGGCCGTTTAGCTTGTCGAGGGAGGTTGGGAAAATTTCGACGGTTGCACGAAAGGTGTTCGAGGAAATCCCCCAAAGGCCTGTTCACATTCCTCCGAAGCCTATGGTCCCGATTACTTTTGATTCTAATGCGGAGAAGAGATCGTGGCTAGATGTTTGCGCGGATCGACGATCTTACGGGGCGGGACTGGCAATGACGTTGGTGCCACCGGTTATTGGTGAGAATGGAAACCCCCGCGCGAGGGTTTCGGGGTCCTTGGTTGAACGAGGTGCTGAGAGGTGGAAGAACACTCTTGTGGGGTATGTCTTGGGCGATACCCCTTATTATGGTCAAATTGTGGCATGGTTAGAGAGGCTTTGGAGGTTAAAGAAGAAGGTGCAGGTCTACTCCAAAGATAATGGGTTCTTTTACTTCAGATTTGAATCATCTGAAGATTGTGACAGGATTCTTCGGGGGGGGCATGGTTATTTGATGGCAGGTTGGTGGTGTTGAAAAAATGGAGTATGAACCTTCGGCATGACAGAGACATTCTCACTGCCGTACCGGTTTGGGTTCAATTACATGGGCTTCCCTTATACTTGTGGACTTTGGAGACGCTGAATATTATTGTCTCAGTGATTGGTACTCCTATGTGTTTGGATCGGGCGACTGCTAATTTGGAAAGGATAACCTATGCGTGGTGTTTGGTTGAGGTAGATGCTTCTTTACCATTACGGAAGTCTATTGAAGTGGAACTGGATGGGGGAGAAATTATAAGTCTAGAGGCGACTTTCGAAGGAGAACCACCGAGGTGTAGCAAATGTGTATGTTTTGGCCATACTGATGCCCAGTGCATTGTGGCGGGAGAGCACCCTTCAATCCAAGTAGAAGGAGCGGCGAATGGGGAGGTTCTCCATGAGACGGTTGTTGGCGTGAGTGATGTAATGTTAGAAGTGGTAGCCCCTAATGAGTCAGAGGTAGGGGAGAGGGTGAAGGCTGTTTCGCCTATTGCTAATGTCCCAGATAAGGCAGCTACTTTGCCGATTGTATCACCTGATGTCCTTAATTCGGCACCTCCAGATCTTGTGGGGGAGGATGGAGGGCTCCCACTAGATGGGTACTCAGTTGTTGGTTCTCTTGATGGACCGGCCAAGTGTCCAGCTGTACTTATCACTAGCCCTGGGGATGCACCTGTTGAGGACTCACCTGAGAATGAACCAGCGCCGGTTGGTCAAGACTCGGACCGCATGCCTGGGAAATGGCCGGGGGAAGCATCTGTAGAGGACTCACTCGAGAATGCGGGCCTACCTCCGGTAGCTAGAGAGCAATGCCCGGTTGTTAAGCCTGGGAGTGAATCTTCACTCCCTTCTCTTCTTGAATGCACGGGGGGTGGCGATGTTGATAGGATCCCCGAGGTGCTGGCTATCGACAACCCGGATTGGGTGGCAGAGGAAATTCGCCTTAAGCAGGCTGATGAGGGCAAGAAGGTGAGAAAGAAGTCTGAATGCCAATCTGAATCCGTTTCTAGGAGGAGCTCCAGGATTCAAAGTGGCGTTCCCAAAAACACTCCTAGTCAATGACGGTTTTCATTTGGAATACTAGGGGGTTGAATAACCCGGTTCGGCGCCGGGACTTGAGGGACAGAATCATCAAAATAAAACCGTCGGCAATCATTCTTCTAGAGACTAAACTAAGTTCGTTGGAGAGGATTTCTGTGCTCCCCAATCACTGGACTTCTTTTCATAATATGGACAAAGCACCGGGCGGTAGGATTGTGATTTCCTTGGATCCGACAGTTTGGAAGGCCGTGCTTTTCTCTTCTTCGGATCAACATGTTACTATTTCCGGCACTAACTCTGGGGGACTATCATGTGCTATTACTGGAGTGTATGGCCGAAATACGGTGGGTGAGCGTAAAGACTTATGGAAGTCTATTCAATGTGATGCAGCTATGTTGAATAAAGGGGTGTGGATGGTTGGTGGAGATTTTAATAGTGTTCTAACTGCTGCGGATAAAGTTGGAGGTAGGAGGTTGGAGCAAAAAGTTCTTTTTGATTTCAATGAGTGTATCGGTTCTAGCCAGCTTCTGGAGCTCAAGAGCAAGGGTTGCAAGTACAGCTGGTGCAATAATAGAGTGGGTGGTGGCCGTATTTCTGCTCGTCTAGACAGAGTTTTTGTTACTAATGAATGGCTCAGCTTGTTCACTGATTCTTTTTTGGAGTATTTGGACCCGATCACTAGTGACCATGCTCATATGGTGGTCAGACTTCATACTCAAGTACATTCCGATCCAAAGCCTTTCAAGTTCTTTAACTATTGGAGCAAATGCCCTGGGATTTCTGACATTGTTGATGAGGGCTGGGGCCTTTATGTGGCGGGCACACCGATGTATTGTGTCTGCCAGAAACTAAAGATGTTGAGGCCTTTAATTCGCAAGTGGTCTATTAATCATAATGCTTCTAAGCTTGTGAACTTGGCCCGTTCTAAACTGGAAGCTATAAGGAAAAATTCGCAATTGCACTCTGAGGTTTCTTTACAAACTAGTGAGCGGGCAGCGTTGAAGGAGTTGGCTAGTGCTATGAGTTTAGAAGAGGAGATGATCCGCCAAAAGAGTAGGCAGGATTGGATCTCCTTGGGGGATCGGAATACTAAATTCTTTTATAATGCAATGAAGTCAAGAGAAAGCCACAACAGTTTGTCTCATTTGGTGGATGCTAGGGGGAGGCTCTCGAGTACCATTGATGGGCTGAAAAAGGATGCTATTGATTTTTATGTGGGGTTATATAACCAAAATAATTATGCTACTGCTTTCCATCCTATTACCCCTAAACGCATTCTTACTGAGGAAGCTTCTGCCTGGCTGATCAGGAGAATTTCAGATGAGGAAATCAAGACAGTTGTTTTTCAGATGAACCCCGATAAGGCGCCGGGCCCTGATGGATATAATGCGCATTTCTTTCAGCACTATTGGTACAGGATTGGTGAAGATGTTTCTTTGGCGGTCAAGTCCTTCTTTGCTGCGGGCTCCCTACTAAGGCAGGTAAATCATACCCATCTTACTCTTGTTCCTAAGAATTCTAATGCTACCTCTCTAGGGGGACTATAGACCTATCGCCTGCTGCAATGTCTTGTATAAAATTATCAGCAAGATTATCTGTAATAGGCTCATGGTGGTTATTCATGAGTCTCTCCAAATCAGGCAGCCTTTCTTAAGGGGAGGTTGTTATCGGATAGCTCCCTTATTGCACATGAGCAGATTAGGGACTTCAGTAACCCTATGGGGGGAAGGGCCTGCCTTAAGCTGGACTTGCGGAAAGCTTTTGATTCTGTGAATCGGGCTTTTATTCTACACTTTATGGGACAGATGGGATTTCCTCAGGTCTTTATTAGATGGATCAGTGAATGCATTAATTCGCCCACTTTCTCTGTGATGGTTAGGGTCTCCCCCGTGGGGTATTTTGAGGGCAACAGGGGTATTAGGCAGGGGGATCCTCTATCTCCTTACCTATTCGTTATTGCTATGGAAGCCTTCTCTATTCTGATGTCTAAATCTCTTGGGTGTGGTGCTCTCCTGCCTATGAGACGCTCTGGTTCCATTTCACATCTTCTGTTTGCTGATGACCTGCTAGTGTTTTGCAGAGCCAATCTTAAATCTTTTAGGTGCATCAAGACCATTCTTTTGGAGTTCAAGGACTTGACTGGGTTGCAAGTAAACTGGGACAAGAGTTCGGCTATATTTAGTAAGGGAACCAAGGACAGGTCTACACTTGCGGATTGCTTGGGTATCAAAATTTCCTCCACTATTACTACTTATCTTGGTCTCCCTTTGTCTTCCAAATATCCCAAGGCGCCAATGTACGGTAGATTGTTAGATAAATGCAGGAAGAGGCTTATGGGATGGACATCTACTATGTTATCTACTGCTGGGCGGATTGAGCTGGTAAAATCAGTCATTTATGGAATGGTTGCTTTCTGGATGCAAGCATATCATATGCCTTATACTGTTGTGAGGGAAATTTCTTCCCTATGCAGACGGGTTCATTATGGGGCCCTCGCGTGCATGGTCTTGGAAGGATATTTGTTCCCCAAAAAATGAAGGAGGAGTTGGCATTCGTTTATTGGAAGATCTCAACGTGGCCTCGGGGGTTAGGCTGACATGGAGATTTCTTACCTCCAAGAGCTTATGGGCAAAGCATATGAGAGCTAGATATGTTGGGACTGATGGGTTCTATGCGGCTAGTGGATTATTGACGCATTCTGGCACTTGGAAACATATGCTTAACTGTAGAATGGCTTCCAGTAAACTCATTAGGCGTGTGGTGAAAGATGGACGTTCTACTCTATTCTGGCATGACTTCTGGCTTGATTGTGGCCCACTCAAAAATCTGGTTGCGGTGCCACTGGAATCTAATATGAAACGAGTATGTGATTATTGGGTCCAAGGGACCTGGGCCAATGACCCTGTTATTAGCAGCATCCGGCATCACCTAGTCAATGTGACCCTCTCCCAGGGTTCGGATTCATGGAGCTGGGCGCCGTCTACCTCAGCTAATATTCCGCATGCCTCGTCCTTGCAAGGCCCTGGATCTCAGGCCGCAGGGCATTGTCCAAGCGTTAGGACTGGGCAGTTGGCTGCTGCTTCTCGCAGCAGGCCATGCCCATGGGAGCTTCATCCTGGCGTGTCGAGACCTGGCAGGCCACGCTCGATGGCTGCGGATGATCCCTTCTCTTTTAAGGAGGCCTGGGAAGGGGTTCGGTTGCGGGGGAGGCCATTCCGCTTCCATAAGTTGGTTTGGTTTCCTGGGCATATTCCGAAATGGGCCATCACACTCCTTCGTGCATTTAGGGGTAAGCTTCTAACTAAAGATGTTATTAGTAAATGGGGTATAAACACATCAGTTAACTGTGTACTTTGTGGCGGTGATTTCATGGAAGACATAAACCACTTATTCTTCTCTTGCTCCTACACGGGTTACCTTCTCAAAAGATGTATGCTAAAACTAAATGTCAAAGACAAGTTTGGCATCTCTTTGATTGATATTGGTGAATATTACTTGGCAAATTTTGGTGTTAAAGGAGCTCTGAGCAGATTAGCTAAAACGGCTCTCTCTTCCTTGGTGTGGCACATTTGGCATGAGAGGAACGACAGGGTGTTTGAGGGGAAGAGCAGAGGAAGAGTTGATATTTTTGAGGCGATTGCTGCTGATGTCAGAGTGGCTTTGGTAGGCCAGGAGTCTTCCTCCGCTGAGGAGGCAACTGTGTTTGCTAATTGGGAGATTAGAGATTTGGGCTAAGGCATGAAGTTTTGATTACATTCTTTGTATAGTATGCGTTGGGAGAGGATTCTCTAATTAAGAGTGACATCGCTTGTGCCCTCTCCTCTTTTTACTGATTCCCCTTTCCTGCTTGCTGTATAGTTTGTAAATTTCTCAGTTAATAAAGATCTACTAACTTTCCATATATATATATATATATATATATATATATTATATGGGTAAAGGGATCCTAAGGTGCCTCCTTAGATTCAATCTAAGGAGGCGCCCCCATTTCCAACCATCTCACACATTTTTTTTGAAATTTTTTTTCATGGGTTTATTGTTCACCTTATGAATGATCAAATGAGAACATTTCGCACCGTGCGAAAATGTTTTTAGTTTTTTTTTTTGAAATTTCTTTTTTCAAAAATTCTTTTTTTCACCTTCATTATATGTTGTTATACCCCTCTCAAAAAATAATGGTTGAGAAATAATGTCATTTGGCCTTCGATCAAGGCATTTCAACAAATTCGCACGTTTTGAGACCGTTAAATTTGTAACGGGTGGATGAGTGCTCTAATGCCCAACGGGTTCACCCATTATTTTCCCTGGGGTATATATTTGTATGGATTAAACATCAAAAAAAGAATTTTTGAAAAAAAAAATTCAAAAAAATAAAAAAAATGTTTTCGCACGGGTTTTTTCGCAACGGAAGATCGCTATATATATATATATATATATATATATATATATATATATATATATATATATATATATATATATATATATATATATAATCAGAGGCATATATATGATCATATCGTATCACAGCGCATTAGGTTGAACGAGCACCTCGAGCTAACACTATTTGGATCTTCTTTCTTACATCACAATAGGTAATCAAACGGCGGGAGAGTCTTACAGCATAAAAAGCCAAATATGACACTTCGCCTAATGAAATACAGATTCATAGTTTATGCTACATTGTAAAGCCAATCCAAAATAAATCGTAACCCAAAAGACAAACAGGCTCAAGATAAGTGTCTCTTGTGGTGCAGTTATGAAAGTGGCAAAATTTTAAAAGAGCAAATTCCCATAATACATCGTATATTATGGCCAGTGTTGTTGAACACCCTTAAACTATGATATTATTAACAGAAACTATTCTTGAAAATAACAAACAGTACATATGTCCTATTGGCATATGGGCAGCAATACCACCTGTTCAATGGTAGTTTCTGTTAATATCATAGTTCGGTAATATTTAATATTTGATCATACTCTAATCATTATACATGGATGTTAATGGAATATAATATTTTAAAACGCATGACATCTACAAGAAACAATAGTCATGGGTTAGAACCAATGATTGAAGACCCCCGTTATATAACTCGAAATAATCTGTTACATAGTGGAACAAACTGTTTGTTACGTAACACCAATGCATAATCCAAAATCCGCATAACTTTACATTATTAGTTGTAACTTGCGTTACACTCCGCTAAACTGTAGCACACCATCACAGCCAAAAATAGGGAAAACATTAGATTGACTCTATCCTCTTTTTACTGTGAACTTATTTTGATGTGAACTTGGATGCAATTTTTTATATTTAACTAATATGTAGGTCATGATAATTTAGTCGCTAAATTTAATTAGTTTGTAATTAGTTTAACTAATATGTTAGTCATGACTTCTTTTGTGTTGCCACTTGTTTATTTGAGGATATTCATGCATATGTATATTTGTTGCTAGTTGCTAATGAGCGTTGATATTGTATGTTATTTACCATTACCATAATTTTGATTATTTTTTATTTTTTAAAATTTTTTAATAATATGTAGCACATTTATTTAAAACATATTAAAATTATCTTCATATTTTGTAAATATAAAATCATGTGACTTAAGCTACATGTTATGTCATATGCGCTATTCTAAATTCTAGCGTTATGCTTGGAGTTACGTTATTTTCAACATTATTTAGACCTTCAATTCAAAAGTAATGATTAATATAAAAGGGATGCATTTAATTAGAGGAACATGAGATTGTGCCAACACACCATCTGGTACTACAATTTTTCATTAAACTAATGCATTAACTTGTCACCTGACGCATCGACAACAAAACCCAAAGTTTGATATTCAAGTGTAGCTTCTAAATATGTATTGGCAACTACATATGTTGGGCTTATAAGAAACCCTCCCATCCTTTTATATCGTGATATGTATGAGATAGGGATTGAGTTTTATTTATTTGAAATATAGTTAGAATTTTATTTAGGATTTCGTTTGTTTTTTATTTGGTAGTGTACAATAGGATTTTAATTGATTTTATTTGATATTTTACTTATGTGGTTTAGTCCAACATTGGATGGGGGATCGGATGGGGGAGATTTGATTTTAGTAGTAAATAGATAAATAGGCTCCAAACTTAGCTTATTTGGCAATCAATGAATGAATAATTCTGATATATTTAATACCAAAACCTAGGAAATGTCAATTTTGACGAGAAGTCAAATCCTTGATGAGAAGCCTTGTAATCCTAGTTTTCTTTTATGTTTCCTCAAATTTTCTATTATTCAACATCATTTGGTATTAGCAGCTTTTGAGCATATTCTTATCGCTTATGTATTTATGGTCTCCAAATACGGTTTCCGGACAAAGTTCATCTACAAATGTGCATTTTACATCATTTCCAAGTTCAAGTATGCATCTTTTTTAACTATAAGATTTTTGATATTGGATTCCTCAACATGTTTTGATGACGAGCAAACATTATGTATTGGTCTAATGAATTTCTTTAAGTGTGATAGGACAAACTAGATTAAGACATTGTTTGCTCAAGCATGGATGTCAACGCAAGAACATAAAGCAAAATTTGACAAACATTTAATGATGGTGTGACTCCAATGCATCATATGAAGAATTCTATAATAATAAAATGAAGAATCAAAGGCTATATCAAGGAAGAAACGAGACATATTATATACTTGATGTAATATTTTATTTCTTGTCTTAGATTTCATGTTAATGCATTGAAGATGTTACACACGCACACTCATAAATCCATAAGAAAATAACTTTGAATTAATATGAATTAATGCGTATCAAACCCCTTGGATTCAAAAACCAAACTATGCATTTACTTGTGTATTTGTCGACCAATATGATCCCTTAATCGACTAATATGTTGGAATTTACTAGGTTTGGCTTGTCTGATTAGTTGACCAGAGTACAACTCCTAGTCGATTAATTGATCAATTAGTTGACTAACAATTGAACTCTAGTCGACTAATCATCAGGTTGAAAATTGCTGCTCTGGATTGATTCGCCTAGTCGACTAGAGTGTATTAATTAGTCGACTAGCTGACTCCTAGTCGACTAATCCTTGTATACTGGTCGATTAGCTACTAGCCATTGCAGAAAATTGATTTTCCGTAACTAGCTGTTTTCTAACAGTTAGGAATGGTATTTTAGGTATTTTCTCATGTAGATTTTCACATCTATTATAAAGATGATCTCAGAATTTCATATGATTTATGATGAAATGAGATGAAAAAGAAAGGGAGAAAGAAAAAAGAAAAACCCAAAATAGCCACATTGCATCATATGCAACATCACAATATAAAATGTTCTAACATTGACATCAATGTAATTAATAATTGCTGCTTCCATCTCTTCTAATGTCCATTGTGACACGGTTGTGGTTGGTCAGCTATATGGGTCCTTGATAGGTTTTTTCTAGGGTTTTGATTAATAAAAATAAAATTTTTGGTGGAAAGATAAGATTTTTAAGGTAAAAGTAGGTCTAGAAAGTGGATTTTGGGTGTGGAAAGGGGATTTTTTTATTGAAAATAAAACTGAAAATACAAGATAGGTTGGTTTTTTTTGAGAAACCCGCTCTCTCTTGTCCACGTTCGAGAGGTGGATCGCTCTCCCAAGTTTCTATTCGATAGGAAGCAACACTCTCCACCAAAAAAGGAATCACTCAACATTTCACAAGTTTTCTCTCAAGATTCAACATGAAAAAATCTAAACTTCCTAGCCCTATATAAATACTAATCAGAATTTAATAAAATTACACAAACACCCCTAGACCCTGAAAATTACGAAAACACCCCAAAACTCCAAAATTGTAGTTTTTCCCCTTTTATAAGTGGCCACATTATTACCACGTCCTCAAAGAATCACCTTGCCCTCAAGGTGGTATCATGAAAACCATGGACATGCCATTCCAAGTGAAGATTTTGTCTCCTCTGGCTCATCTCTTTCCTCTGCACCATCTTCGCCAGCTATCAACAACTGCAAAGTGCGGTCGGGTTAACGATGCCCCTGGTTGAACTTTTCATTGCAAGTTGAAACGCAATCCCTTCACCGCTTGTCATCTCAGCATCTGTCATATGCATGAACTGTCCTTCCGGCCATGGCTCATTGTTCTTCTCTTTGTTGGACTAATCTCCTTCTACCGCTACCTTATACCCCCTATCGGTTCCTGAGTGCAAAGAATGAGTCTACTCCCACCCACTAGACCTCTACTTCTCTGTGAGACAATCCACTACCAATTGAGCCAAGTCAATTGTCGCCATCAGTCCCATAGGCCTCTGTATGTGGAGCTCTGCACGGATGTTCGCCTTGAGCCTCTTCATGAAGCTTCCCTCTAAGGTCTCCTCTGAAATTTCCATCACCCGTCCCGAGAGCGCCTTGAACTTCTCCATATACTCTCTGACGGTTCCATCCTACCGGAGTGTCAACAACTGCTTCTGTAAGTTCCCTCTCTGAGTATCTCAAAACATATCAACCAAGCAGTCCTTGAGCTCCTCCCATGAACAGAAACGTCGTCGTTGTTCCATCCCCTAGAACCAAGAAAGCGCATTCCCTTCGAAGCAAATGCTAGTCGTCTTCAATTTTTGACTCTCCGTCAGGCGTGTCACCGCAAAGAACCTCTCAGCTCGGTAGATCCACACGTAATGATCTTTCCACTCGAACAATGTCATATTCAGCTACATCACCATGTCATCAATCCAAAGACTTCCCTGGCCCGCTCGCCCTACTGTATGTCCATGGTAGGACAAATGATAATTGTCCTGTCGTATCTCCCTAGGTCGCTGATAACCTCTCAACGGGCCGCTGTCTCCATCTCTATCGCGGCCCAATCATCCTAACCCGAAACTAAGTAGTCAATATCATCCTCATAGCCCGAGTTCTCCTCATAATCATATCGAAACTTCTCGTAGACCGAAAGTACTCATCCTCATCGCCTCTCTGCAGCAAACCAAGGACCGCGAAGCCCTAGAGCTCCTCCAAGTCATCCTTAGGTCCTATAAGCAGCCGAAAGTCGTCGTCGTGGTCTCGACGGGCTGCCAGGAAGCCATAAGGCCCGGGTAGGCCAGTCAAGGCTCAGGAACTCTGGCGGGTCACCAGGATGTCGTGAGGGCCCTAGCGACATTGCCAGAGCTCGACAGGGCCCTTACGGGCCACCAGGGGCCTCGCGGGGCCACCAGGACTCGCCTGCATTAGGCAAGGCTGCACAGGGGTCGACAAGCCCCTGTGGTGGGTGAGATTGCTCATCGCGCCCCTCCTTTTCGTCTTTCACGTCCTCAAAGCTCTGGTCAGCGTCGAAGAGCAAGCCTTCGACGAATTCTTCAACATTCTTCCCTTTATCCAAAGATTTCACCTTTGGATCCGACTATCGTTGCATTAGGGTTTGCAGGAAAGACTCCATCCTCGCGTTAGACACCGTCAACTTGGCTTCAAGCCCCTCAATCGACGCCTTCATCATAGATTCGATCGATGAAATCCGTTCCTCAAGAGATTTCTTCAAAGCCCGAATTTTGACTTCAAATTTTTCCTCCAAAAATTCCACTTTTTTCGATTCCGCCGCCACCATGTATTGCAATACTCTGATACCACTTATTAGGTTTTTTCTAGGGGTTTGATGGATAAAAATAGAATTTTTGGTGAAAAGATGAGATGTTTAGGGTAAAGGTGTGATTTTAGGGCTCGAAAGTGGATTTTGGGGTGGAATGGGGACATTTTTATTAATAATAAAACTGAAAATATAAGATAGGTTGGTTTCTTTCAAGAAGAAACTGCGCTCTCTTGGCCACGTTCGAGAGGTGGACTGCTCTTCCAAGCTTCTATTCAATAGGAAACCGCACTCTCCACCAAAGAGAGAATCTCTCAACATCTCACAAGTTTTCCCTCAAGATTTAACATGAAAAAGCCTAAACTCCATAGTTCCATATAAGTACAAATCAGCATTTACCAAAATTACAGAAATACCCATAGACCCTAAAATTACGAAAACAGCCCCAAAACTTCAAAATTGCAAATTTTCCCCTTTTATAAGATGTGGCCTCTTCATTCCTCCATGAATGCCCAATAGGCATAGTGAATTGATTGAATGAACACGGACATTCTCCTTTTCCAATACCAATAGTTGGTACAATCAAAAACTAGTGGAGTGCTGCCTTTGGCCAATCTGAACTATGAGTTGATTTCTTGTTGCTGCCAGGGTCAGACCTCTCTAATACCACATGTTGGATCATGTGACGATAAATAAAAACACTAGAGAGGGGGTGAATAGTGTTTAAGAAATCAAACCCAATATTTAAAAGTTAACCTTTAATTTTCTATCTTAAGACTCCAATAAGATTTACCTTACTTGGTCTTAATCAACAATGTACACTTGCAAATATGATATGAAGAGTAACAACAAAATATCAACAATTGCACATATAAGCACAAGAGAGAGCAAACACAGACACACAAAATTAACACTGGTTTGATAAACTCCGTGACCTACATCCATCATCCAAGTTTCCCTTGGAAAATCCACTAACAACCTCTCAACCGAGAGAATTATGACCACCTCAAAACTATGAGGATCTTACAACCACCTCTACACAGAAAATTTCCAACCACCTCAACACAATGAGGACTTCCAACAACCATCACCACATCAACACTTGAGGATTTTCATAAGCCCACCAACTCAACACTTGAGAATTTTACAACACTTTTTCACAACCACAAAGTAAAACATACTCACAAATTTTCCTTTGTTGAAGTACAACAATCATATAGCCTTAATTGAAGTTTGTAGTGTAAAGTGAGACTAAGAATGAATTTCTTTGATCTCTAAAAGAGTAAGGATGAAAGCCTTGAAGATCAAAAAAATGTGGCCAAATATTTGTAAGAAAGCTTTTAGAATAAAGGCCAAGGAAAGATGTTTTTAGCTTGAAAACTAATGCGCACAAGAATGATGAGAGCTTAGCATTTCTTAGAAAATTTTCACAAAATTTGATTTTTCTTGATAATAAAAACCTCAAGCAAAACCCCATTTTATAGGCCAATAAACTGGACTAACGAAATCGCAAAATTTCCCCCAAAAATAGTCACATACGACAAGTTACGGATTTCTAGTAAAGGCCTAACGGCTAGTACTAGTCGACTAGAGTAGTCTTTCTAGTCGACTAATGGCTCAATTTCTAGTCGACTAATGGCTCAACTAGTTGATTAGGTGAAAACTTCTAGTCGACTAGCCCATGCATGTCAAGAGGGTTGTTTTTTAAATTTACTTGTCGAATAGCACATAACTTATTCGACTAGTCATTGTACTGATGTAGTCAACAACCCCTGACACGCTGATAGCCATCAGTTTCCAAGTTTTACCTAGTGGACCTAGTGGGCTGAGTGTCTGCCTAGTCGACTAGTTAGCCTATAAAACATGATTTTTTTATCTTTAAAATTTAAGAAATAAATTTAAAAACATTTAAAAAATTTAAATCATTTGTATACTACTTCCTAAGTGTGATGAGCTTCCATCAGACTTTGATGTGAATATAAAGACATGTAAAAAATATATCAAAGTTACATAACTTAGAACCATGATATAGTCCATGATGTTCATCTTCTTGTCTTTGATTCCTTACACTTCTTGGGTCATGATTGAGCTTCTTCTTGTTGACTATGAGCTCTTCAACTCTTGTTAGCCTCATAAGTCTTGAATTCTTGAATGAGCCACATAAGTCTTGAATGTACTTCTACTTGGTTTTGAACTCTTTTAGCTACATTAACAATTCATTAACACATAAAAAATTGTTTAAAATTGTTTGTTCATCATCAAAACATACCTAGAGACGACTCAATACTCAAGATTAATATGCATATGCAACTGACAAGTGAGTGATCTGGACAATCATGCCACATACACATACATATATACTAATCCAAAAGCACATTGAGGTTTTTAAACATATAAACATGCATATTAATCTTGTATCTAAGCAGAGTTGTAGTTTGTAAATCTTCTTGATATCTGAGCATGAATTTTTTTTTTAATACAGGATTTATGGACATATAGTTAGTTGCTCTCAGTGAAAGTCTAATGGCCATACATGAATGTAATAGTTACCAACATCACCAAATCTGAATATTACGTACTGTAATATACTAACCGTAGTTTATGAAGAGGAAGGAAATGCTGTCGTATCATTGACATGGATCCGTCTGCTGCTATCAATAAATCTGCCACCATTTCCTTGATCTCATCAGTTTGTAAAATTTTGACTTCAATTGAAACAGATGTATTGTTGTCCGAAATGGATAAAGAAAGAAAGCAATGACCCCACAGAATTATGCCCGATGGAAGTGATTTGTGTATAATCGAGTGAAGATCAGTCCAGTGAGCACATCTATAACTAAAATTATCATCTCTTGTTAACATCCGACTTGTCTTCTTTTCATTATCAACAGCCTGGTGCTGTAAGAGAGAAGAACAATAGATAGTAAACACCTTCATACCAAAAAGACAATCCATTTCACTTCAAGCAAAAATTTGTTATGATCATGAAAAAAGAAAGAAAAACTCAACAAGACAATCCTGCAGGGTAGAAATCACCAGAGTGATTACATCATGTTATGAGCACTAACATGTGCTCTTCGCATTGATTACAAGTAAATAGAAATATTCTCACTTCAGGTACAATGAGAATACTCTTTTTTTGCATCCCTCGTGCCTTGAACATGTGTCCTTTCTATCACAATCAAGAGCATTATATTTCATCTCTAACCTACCTACCTTCCATTGCAGGCATATAGAATATCCATTTTAGTCAAACTATACAGAAATACTCTTCTCATGCAAAAAGTACGTAGATATGTTCTGTGATGGATTCTTACTCTGCTGACAAAAAGCTAGCAATAAATATGACTAAGACCATATGCTTACTAAAATAGGATATTAAATTGTTAAGGATAGCGGAAGCGAACCGAAAAGCAAGTCATAATAGAACACGAGAGAAAATAGGAAAAAAATAGCAACACAGAAGGCACATAGATTTATGTGATTCAACACTATGATATACATCCACATTGAATGCAGCAGCAGTTGATATTTCACTATGACCGAATGAAAAATACACCAAGCAATGATTACGTACTATTCTCATAAACAGCAAAGCCTATAGGAAAACTCTTAAGTTTATTTGACAAGATAAGACACAAAAGAAGTTATCAAGTTTCTTTGATAGAATAATATAACTAAATAATCTAGATCTCCTCTGCTTCTCAGCTACCACAAACTCTCGGCCTGCTCAGCTACCTTTCTTTTCTGGATAGATCTATTTATAGATGCCCTTCTCTGTACGGTTCTCACGGTACATCATCATCACACATGTCATAGAGAAAATGACAAGAATCAAGTACACTAACCTTTCTATGTTTAAACACGTTTTCTTTGTGCAATCAAAACTGTCTGTAATCGTTGCGCCAGTTCATACAATCAAAGGGATAAATGGGAAGTGGTCATTTAATTTTAAATGTTGGTGCATGTTTGAGTCATCAACTTACACAAACCATGATCATACTAAAATCTGTTGCCTTTAAGAACCAAAGCTAGTGATAAAATTGTTTGATACACATTATTGGCCTAAAGCACATCAGTTAGAGATTTTGAGATTATTGGTATATGTCAGGTCATGCAAGGCACTAAAACCGAGAGAAAAATGACTTTTCATTTCAGATTCCCCATCAAGAATACACCTCAACATATTCCTTTTCTTGGTGCGAACCACCATCCGGGACCAGGTGATATAGGCGATCGACTAATATGTGATTAAAGTATTTATGATCGACAATGAAATTTTCTTATGAATTCAAATTAAAGAGGCGATTTTTCCGAAAAGATTATATTTAATTATATTTATCAACACTAAGTAACTAGGTTATATGTACTTCATAGTGTCAGATTCCTTTGGATAACCAAAACCTGTCGTGAAACCAACGATTATGCTGACTCAAAAGTGAACCCACTATGCACATATCCAACATATCCTAGCACTAGAATGTGGCAACTTGCAATACTGTTCACAATAAGCTTAACGAAAGACCCAAAAAGATTCAAGCAAGACATGCGACTTCCTCGGAAAAATCCTTTCCTGTCAGAGCTCGTAAGGTAACAAATAGGTGAGAAAGATATATATGAGAACCCAATGCATGTAAGTAGAGCGTCTCACACCCCAAGTTGGGAACAAAGAAATCTCAACTGTCTGGATGTATGCAGGACGTGTCTGAGGTCTGTGCCCTCTGCAACGGATGACATCACACCCTGTGCCCAGCAGGATGTTAACATTTGTCTGTGCGATTGTAGAGGACTTTTTTTGTGTGGGTGGGTTTGGGGGGGTTGGGGTTGATAATAAATAGATGGGAGGAGAGCATACCAATTCGAGGGTTAGAGGGGAAGTAATATTGTGCAGAGTGTTGAGATCCCCTAACCACTTGTTGATCACTTCCCTTGTCTGTGGCTCTAAACTTAGCCCCGCACCTGTTGGGCTGCCAGTTGGTGGAGACACAGATTTCTCAATCACGGTAACCTCCCAACCAGCGGAGATCAGAGCATGCGCACACGATAAGCCTGCTATACTGCCTCCAACCACAATTGCCCTTGGTGTTTTCTTCTTCTCTGCCTCCATTGAGTTCTAATTCAGCAAGCACCCCTGCAGACGATCCCCTGACATACCAGTAGTTTGCCTTATTATTGGTCCCCATTGTCATCCTTACAATATAAGACACAAGTAAGCCAACAAAAGAGAAGTGACAAAAGTACCAGCATGATTGCTAATATGAAAAGGCCTTAAATCTTATGTATTATAAATTTCATTATAGATGGTTGTATTTGAACATATTCGCTGTCTTTATATTCCAACTAACACAACCACCACATGTCCACAACTCAGTCTTAATTCCAATATTTTGTAGCCGACAAAATTTAAGACAATTTGAAAATTTAAGACATGATGTGGCTTAGAATATATTTTAATGAATGTTAAATAATGATGAACAACAGAAGGAGCATAAATTTTGAAAATGAATATAACATTTAAATTAATAATTCGACACAAAAGAAGAAAGTGGCGAAGGCAAAATTGTTGAGTAAATGACATATAATAAATTTTAGTAACTTTAACATGCCCTTTACAAATGCAAAATATAATTAATTAATTAATGTCAAATGATCAATTCCATATGTTGCTACACCCAAACATCAACTGGCTGAATCAATAGTGATCCAAAGACTGGTGGCAGCCCAATTTGTAATATCATTCAAGGTACTCATTAATGATGTTTAAGAATAATAGTTCAAAAGAACAATCATGACTGAAAAAGATTAGTAACAAAATGTATAGAGATACTGCTGAAGATAAAAGATGGCCGATTCATCTAAGTCCAATACTTACGTGGTTTATGACTTCAGAGCAACAAGATTACCAGCTCAACTTGCAGGGTTAAATTATGTTACTAGTTCAAATTATAACTATGTGTCCGTAAATGTTGAAAGAATTCCATATTAGCCTCTATATTTCATTTACTAGATGGTGTATGTCTAAGGTGAATATCTAAGAAGACAACGATGTGCTTAGGAATGAAAGACATCAACATCCAGGGGACTCACACTCTAGCATATGCAGCTATAGACCCAAGCCTTATAAGAAATCTAGGCTGCACTAGTAGGTGTACAGCATACATACATGATATATGATATGCATGTAAAGATACGGATAATCATGAAATTTCATGATACAGATCCATTATGGACAAGGAAATTATAAAATTGTATATGCGTGTGAGTTGATGTTGTTAGCTATAGCATAAATATTTTATCTAAACTGTACATGCATGTGAGTGGAGATTACGAACATCAAATATTTATATAATTTTTAAATCCAATTTTTTAAAAAAAAACATATTTTCATGTATTTTCCCAAAAAAAAAACCCTAACGGAAGGGTGCTTTTTGTGAAAAAGCATAGCAAAGCTTAGCATGTTTGAAGAACTAGAAAAATTCAGGTGGGGGTTCTTGGAAAAGAGGTAAAGTTCAAGGGGGTTTTTAAATTTACCCTTTATCTAAATTGTATAAGCAAGTGAGTTGACCCTATTTAAGTAAATTGTAAGGCCATAATGGTAAACACAACACAAGAAAAATAAAAGTTTCCCAAGTTAGATCATCAATAGTTACCAAAATACGCATAGTTGTGCAGTAGGAATTTACATAATTTAGATAAATATGTGTACAGTTCAAATGGAGTTTGTCCTGTATGCGTTCAATTTTAAATTTCTTAGTGTTAGATGCATATTTGGGGGCCTTGACATGCCTAGGCTATGTTATAAATTTTAGCATATGTTACAACTTATAAGAGCATCCCGCAATTTTACATCATATATCCAAGTATCAGAAATGCATCCATTGGCGTTGAAGTATCCATGCAACATAGGAACCGAGTTTCTGAAGATCAAAGAAAGATTCTAGCCAACGAGCCGTTGCTCGGTTGGCATCCTCTCCCCCCACCCTCCACGGAGGCGAGGGATCGAGGCCGAGCGCACGCGCTTTATAATGCTTTCCGATGTATTTAAAAAAAGAAAGATTCTACAAGGTTTGAACATGTAAATACAATTTCTCAGGTTTTGTCAAGGGCATCAAACTCAGATAGTTTTTGCACAGTGGTAACATTGCCTGTTAGATGTGTAAGGATATATTTGATAGTTGAAACTTAGTAAACTATTAGTTAGAATGTTAAGATGACCAATAGCAAATTTGAGGAACAAATTCGCTTAATGATTGCAACTTCCACGCAAAAAGTAAAGGCTTTTACTAAAGTAGAATTGGATGAGGCCGTACAGTCATCTAAGCGCAATTTAAACACTTTTTTACCCATAAGATAGTAATTTACCCAAAAACACCAAGCTACTCTAAATTACTGGCTTTACTTCAATCGGAGATTTTAATTCCTTTAAGAAAAAAATTTCATTAGCATAATGCATGAATAAGTACATGTGAACAAAAATTCACAAAAAATATTAAAAAAATTGACCAATCTGTAGAAGAAAACGGGGGACGGAAAAATCAAAACTGACCAAGCCGATGAGAAAGAATCGGGGACAGGGACGTCCGATGAAGCTCTGATACGAGTCATCGATTTTGATCGGCCGCCGATGATCGGATTTGCAAAGTGAGAGATCGATTGATGATGCCATTTTCTTTTCTTTATTTCTCTCTCTTTTTTTTTCTCTTTTTCTTCTCTATGTACCTATTTCCTGTTATGAATCGGTATCTCTGCTGGGAGACCACGGACGTTTATTTATAGTAGACTATACATACATGGTATACAAAGGTAAGATGTACTCTCCAAAATAATCTCATTTTATCTATTTACAACACTCTCGCCTGTCCAGTCATAAGTATGGACTCTGCTCATGAATACTTCAGGATTCTGAGCGTCATATGAGTCTCACAAAGGGTGGATACTTCAGGATTCTGAGTTGATGTGGATTTGCCTCGTTAAAACATTGGCTATGAAAAACCATGTGGGAAAAATCCATAGCTAAAGAAAAAGAGTACAAATTCCCTCTGACTCCTTCTAATCTGTACAAGCCCTTAGCCTTTCAGATCTCTTAGGCGCCTCATTCCAATCTTTTGTACAAACTTGCTAAAAATACCTGTAGGAAGTGATTTAGTGAACATGTCTACCGGGTTGTTACCTGATTATACTTGTCTGACATCGATCTCGTCATCTCTTTGTAGCTCATGCGTCCAGAAGAATTTTGGAGAGATATGTTTTGTTCTGTCTCCTTTGATGTAACCACATCGTAACTGGACAATGCAAGCATCGTTGTCCTCGAACATAGTGGTAGGTTCAAGGTCACCAGTCTTCAATCCGATCGTCAACAGGATGTGATGTACAATTGAGCGTAGCCAGACACATTCTCTACTTGTTTCATGGATGGCGAGAATTTTTGAGTGATTGGATGAGGTCGTCATCATGGTCTGCTTGACGAATCTCCTGGAATGGTTGTCACACCATAGGTAAACACGTATCATGTCTGTGACTTTTCATTGTGGGGATCAAACCTGTAACCTGCATTAGCATAACCAACAAGTGTCGAGGATAATGCTTTTTTGTAAAATAGTCCCAAATCTGTTGACCCTTGGAGGTAGCGCAGAAGGTGTTTAACCCCGGTCCAGTGACGTTGTGTAGGCGTTGCAATGTATCTGGCTAGTAAATTTACTGTGAACGTTATATCGAGACGTGTGTAGTTAGCCAGATATAGAAGTGCTCCAATAGCACTCAGATTAGGGACTCTTGGACCAAGTATATCCTCCTACTCTTCCAGCAGTCGGAAGTGGTCTTTATGTGCATCCAGAGATCGTACTACCATAAGTGCACTTAGTGGATGATATTGGTCCATGTGAAATCTTTGCAACAATTTCTTTGTATATGTTGTTTGGTGTCGCAGGATTCCGTCGTTTAAATGTTCATTCTGTAAGCGAAGGCAGAATTTGGTTTTGCCTAGGTCTTTCATTTCGAATTCTTTTGTTAGGCATATAAATATCTAAGCGATCTCTTCAGGAGATCTATTGAGATTCAGATCGTCTACGTAGACTGCAATTATGACGAATCATGTTCCATTTGCTCTTATAAAGATTCAAGGACAGACTTCATTATTATTGAATCTTGTTGTACAAGAAATTCACTAAGTCTGGTGTACCACATCCTTTCCGATTGTGTAAGACCATACAATGATCTTTGAAGCTTAACAGAGTAGATGTCCCGAGATCATGTTTTAATTCAGCAGGCATTAAAAAGCCATCATAAAGTTTCATATAAATCTCTTTAGCAAGATTACCATATAGATTTGTAGTCACAACTCCCATTAGCTGCATATCTAACCTTCTTTTGATGTTAAGCTTATTAAAAATCGAAAAGTGTTCGCATCTATTACTGTTAAGGCCAAAAATTACCGAAACAATCACGATGTTGACGTGGACTTTTTCCTGCTGAGTTGGAGCCTCGTCGGTCAGTTGGATGAGATCCTAGATTGGTAGAACCGGGGTCGTTGATAGTTGATTGTCGACTTGCGATGCTTATTCGACCCTCGAATGGATCAAGCTTTGGTCGGTTGATATTGAGAAGTACAGGCACGACTTTCCCACTGGGTCAAGCCTTGACGATCTGTATCACAAGGAATCGTCAGGGGGACGGATCTAGGTCCCGACCCAAATTCCCTCCGATTCTTAAGTTAGAACGGAGCTTAAGATGAGAAGCTTGGAGTAACCGAGATCGACCCACAGAGGCTCGTCTCAAGTTTAGCATCAAAAGCTCGTTTGAGGAAGAAGTATTAGCTGGAATATAGAAAATGTCAGAGTATCGAATCTCTTACCTCCCTTATTCTGTCTGTCTCCCGTGTATTTATAGATCTCTGAGGTCTCTTCAGTGACGTTGGGAGGATAACGGTCACCAATTATGGTGCCACAATCTTCCACCTTTAAAAAAGGGTAACCGTCGCCCACGTCCCCACTATTTATGAGCTCACCTTCAATCCCACGTTCAATTGGTAGGAGTGCAACGGGCGAATGGTACGCGGGCTTTGACTGAGTTAGCTTTAGGCCTCTTTTTGTGGCCTCTGTGGGCCTTAGTTGCTCGTCGAATGAGCCCCCTCGAGTGCTGGCATGATGACTCAACAATGGCCCACGTCGCTCGACCTCAGACAGTTTGCCTGTTGGGGTTAAGTGACGTTACATCGCATTAATGGCGTACGACAGTCGAGGAATTAATACTCAAGTTTTAGGCACCGACGCGCCAGCTTTGCTAATTTGGATGATTCACCGGTTCGAAATCCAAGATGCTAAGAGGCTCGGATCTTCGACATGTGTCTCAACACGCTGTGTTCGTCTAGTCGATATAAGACGGTTCTGTAGTGGAAATTTGAAGTCATCGTCTTCATCGTTCTCAATTTAGATTTTCTCCTTTCGAAAATGGCTTCGTCATCCATCCATGCCTCTGGGAGGAGCTCGGCTTCCGTCATACAGAAGAACAAAGAGGGAGCCGTGGTGCCCGGCCTGATCGCCAACCAAATATCTAAAGTTGGAGCCGATTGTTGCATCTGGATCTAAGCCTAGAGGGGGGTTAATAGGCTTATAAGAAATTCTCGCGCATCCCACGAGAAATCACACGTAGTTAATAATCACACGTAGTTAATAATTACAAGCATGGTAAATATGAAGCAATCACAGAATACACACAGATATACCCTGGTTCGATCATTCCACGACCTACTCCAGCCCCAAGCAAATACTAGCATTAATATGTTCCTTTTGTACAACTACAATGGGTCCTGAGCTCCCTGCCCCCCACCTAGAACGTACCACACTCCCCGAGTGCAGAACACTATCAACCTAGTAAATGCTCTATCTTGACAAGTCCCAATTGTCAAGGCCCTCTTGTCTAGTCCTAGACTATACAAGTCCCAAAATATCACAAAGTGGTAAAGTTTCCGCTACAGAGATCGTTACTACTACACACAAATAATAGTAAAAGAGTTTAGAGAATCTCAGTGTGTAGGCGTAGTCGTCTCTGTCAATCGGTATGTGCCAGCTCTCATATGGCAAGATGTAGATGTCTCGTCTCATCTGCGACTCAAGTTGCCGCTCTCGCTTGGCTCCTCTTAGAATATTGCGGCCTTATATTGATGGTGCAGCAACAGTGCGTGGCCTGAACCCAGCAGTACGTGGACTGAACCCTGCAGTGCGTGCGCAGGACCCTGTAGTGGATGCGTAGAACCCTGTAGTGCGTGCGTAACCCCCCCACCCCGCAGTGCGTGCACAGCCCCATGTTTGCTCTAACAGTCCACGTGCAGACCATTCCTTGATGTTTTAACAGACTCCTCTTGGTATTTGGGTGCTGCAACTTGCGGCTATGGTCTCTCCTCTTCAATGGCAACTTGTGGCAATGTGTCTCTTCTCGTCAATGGCAACTTGCGGCTATGGTTCTCTTCTCGTCAATGGCAACTTGCACAAGGTGGAGGGTTGGCTTCTTTGGTGTCTTGAGCAAGGTGATGTTCTATGAAGCTTGGGCTCTTTTGGCTTGGAGAAGTTGATGGAGTGGGATGCACTTTTGCCTTGCTATATTGCGCAAAATGTGAGCTTTGTTCTTGGAGATATTTCGGCTATGGGAGAAGCTTATGGCCTTGGGTCAATGAGGTAATGGAGAAGCTATAGGTATGATTGCGGCTATTAGGGAAGATGGATCTTGGGACATGAAGTTTGCTTCCTTGATATCTTGCGCAAGGTGTAGATGTACATTGAGGAAGTTGATAAAATATATGAAGCTATTCAGAATACAACTCATGCTAAAATAAATACCACTGATTTAATACAGAAATTAAAATCAGAAAAATATTACCATGTTGTAGAGCACTGAGTTGTGATCGTCCTGGTGCAAACGGTTCATCGATCCAAGCGCTGTGGAGAAAGTTATGCACTTTTTAGCGTCGTCCGTCGAGCTCCTTTCGAAGTTGCGGCCATGAAGCTTTCCTCTAAGGTTGTGGCCGAATTTCGTTGGTTGCATCTCTCTCAAAATCCCTCTCTTTGAATATGGGTTTATATAGGAGAGGATGCGATATGATAGAATCAATTAGAATCCCATATTTGATGGAGATTGGAAGGAATCCTAATTTGATTAGGATTTGAATGAATCTTTTTGGATATGGAGCTTGAATATGAATGGATATGGAATTCAATTTGTGTAGCTATAGGATTTGAATTAGATCCCATTTAATCACCTTTGATTTGCATGAGATTCTCCCTATCTCTCCATCTTTGACTAAGTCTCCAATTTGCATGGCATTAGGATTTGGATGCAAATAGGATAGGAGATCTGATAGAATCTTTAATTGATTTGTATCAATCAAAAGGAGATTTGAAAAAGATACTCCATATCTCTCCATATTGGAATAGGATTTGAATGGCAATGGGGATTTGAATCAATCTTAAATTGATTTGAATAAGATCCTCTCCAATTTGACTTGGTCCAATATTTGTAGCTATAGTCACCATCTTTTTGACCAAGTCCAAGTTGCTATATGAATAGCAATTTCTCCATCTTCCAATTTGCTTTGTGAGTAGCAATTCCTCCATCAATTGACTTAGTCATCGCTTTGAAAATTTACAAGTGTGCCACTCCTAAAAACACTTAACACACACATTAGAACATTCACACACGTTTGTTATCATCAAACACGAAGTCATCGATCGTTGAATCCAACACACGTTGAATCCAACAATCTCCCCCTTTTGATGATGACAAACTACTATAAGATTTGCAATAACGTTCCAAAATAATACATCTGACATGTGGGTGTGAAGTGTGATAATGGGAGGATGTATGCAACAATAATGTGACACATAAAAGCATGGTATGCTCCCCGTATTTTCATGCCCCCCTTGAACATATATTCACACCCCTTAAACCCATATATTCACACATATAAGCCTTAATGCAATCTTCAATATTTCTCCCCCTTTTGTTATCATCAAAGCATATACACGAAGTCTACTTCATGTCACATGCAAAAATAAAGCATTATAAATTACAACTAGCACTTGCATGGCATTTTTCTTAAGATAAGCACTTCAAATTCAATGGAAAAAAATAGCGTAGACTTCTACACCATCGTGTAAGTGTAATGATTAAATAATTGAAGCACAAAGGGAGAAACTCTCATAGAAATTAACCAAAACCAATCCACATTTTCCAATAAATATGAAATCACTAGGATTGATTTTTCCTACCTCATTAAAAATTAGTTCAAGATACCACATCCCAAAAGCATAGCCTATAAGGACTCTTAGATGTGAGGGTGGCATTGCTTAACGAGTAAAATACACCAACATTAAAGATTACGCATATAGCATATGTTGGATACTCGTGGGTAGTATACTTACCATGAATTATATCCATTTTACATACGGAGCAATATTCAATTCTTTTTTCTTGTTTCATATTCAATTCTTTTGTGCTCAATTTTTATCCATGGCAAATACACATCATATCCTTAGATTTATCAGTTTTTTTCAACCTACATTCACTTTCCAACATTTTATAAGAGATTATCCAATTGTGCAACAATATTCAATACTCGTGGAAGTGAAGGTGTAGGTGTAGAAATCACGGTATTCAATTCATTAAGCATGTCATGGCTACTTAGGAATTCTAGCATGCGCATGTAGCTATAACAATAATACAATGATATCTACAAGGATATGAATGACATTTAATAATACTACTTGAATGATACAAAGAGAAAAGATATTCATTAAGCACCCCTTTTTTTCTTTTTTTCTTTTTCAATTTTTTTTAATTTTTATAAATAATGAGTCAAGCAAACTAGGATGCAAACAAACAAGCACACAAACAAGAAATAAATCAAGCACACACAAAAATCTATGAAGGTATGCAATGAATGCAAAGATGGAAATACAATATACCTTCGCGTCGCCATTTGACTAAGGAGCTAAAAATGAGACTTTCAATTTATTGCTCCTCACCAAATCTCCATCTCACATACATGAAAGGTGTCATGTGTGACCTTGGAATCCAACAAGGGCCCCTAGTGTTAGTCATCAAAGTTTTAGGAATCCACACTTGTTTGAACTTTATATTTGTGTTCCTAAACTTACAATAATAGGACGTGTGACCAACACTATCACAAGTAAAACACTTTGCATACATATTTTTAACAATAGAAGGCACATTGTGAATTTTCTTAAATTTAGGCTTTTCAACATTTTTCAAACCAAAACCAAGTCCGCGTCTATTATTGCCATATAATTGATTTTCAAGAATGATATCTAAAGATTGTTTTCTTATGGAAAATTTCTTAATGGACAATTCAAGACTAGAGACTTTGGATTTCAACAATGCATTCTCATTCACAAGCAAAGTACATTTACTTATAAAAGCTTTCTTGTTTTCCTCTTCATTCTTTTCAAATTCAATCATTTTTCTTTTAAGCTCGTTATTTAGCATGCAAAATTTATCATTAATCTCTCTAATCATATAATCCTTTTCAGTTTCGAGCTTAATTAAATCTTGCTTAAGCATGCTAATATTATTCAATAAGGAAGGACAAGGAAGACAAGCAGCTTTTTCAGAAGAGCTATATTTTTCCCTTTTTAACAAGTCAATGGTTGATTTGCATGCAACAAGTTCCTCTTTTAAAATTTTAGATTCTTCAAACATGTCACAATTTTTTTTTGCAATTCAAAGCAATAATTTCTATAGCATTCAATAGTATTATCCAGCTCATCAATTTCTTCTTGCATTTTCTTAAAGAGCTCTATTTTAGTATAGGATATTATCTCATCGTTCTTTGCCATTAAGCAAAGGGAGGAGTGTGCTTCATTCTCTTCAAGTTCATCTCCACTATCCATGTCCCGCGTTAGCACTACGGCTTTTCCTTTCTTTTTTGCAACCTGAGCAGTCTCTTGTGGGCAATTCCTCGCATAATGTCCATTCCTCCTACATTTAAAACATTCAACTTTATCATTGGTAGTATTCTGTTCAGAAGTATTTCTGGCAGGATTATATTTATTGGAGCGATTAAACCTTTGCGCCATCTCAGCTCTTCCTTGCTTTGTCTTGATGTATGTGCTGAATCCTCTTACCATAAGAGCATGCTCCTTGTCATCGTCATCATCCTCTCTAGCTTGAAGAGCTAGTGGTTTTGGAGCTTTTTCCTTTGGTTCAGATTTCTCTCTTTCTTCAATGTTCAACAACTCAAGCTCATGGGACATTAGGTTGCCTATCAAGTCCTCCACCCTCATCTGTGATAGATCTTTCGCTTCTTGGATGGCGGCGACTTTAGGCCTGAAAGAGCTTGGCAGCGCTCTTAATATTTTCATCAACTGTTCAAGGCCAGAATATGGCTTACCGAGCGAGCTAGACTTGTAGACGGTGTTGGTGAACCTCGCAAACATATCTGATATGTACTCTGATGATAGCATGCTAAAGCTCTCGTACTCTGTGCTCAGAAGTGCAAGTTTAGACTCCTTCCCCTGTGACGTTCCCTCGTGCGTCACCTCCAATGTATGCCATATTTTCCTGTGCACTTAAACAATGTGAGATGCGATTGAATTCAGATTTATCTAATGAACAAATAAGCACATTCATTGCTTTAGCATTAAGAGCATAAGTCTCCAATCATTGTCATCCCATTTATCATCAAGTTTAAGCATATCAACATCTCCAACTTTAATGACAAGTGACTTATAGCCTTTTTCAACAATTTCCCAAGCTTTATAATCAACAGATATAAGGTAGATTCTCATTCTATTTTTCTAATATGCATAATCTATACCATTAAATCTAGGGGATGATATATGTACTGACCCTCAGAAAAAGCACTATCAATGTGGTTCATGGTCAATCCTAAGCTAGATCCTAATAAACCTGCTCTGATACCACTTGTTGGATCTGGATCTAAGCCTAGGGGTGAATAGGCTTATAAAAAATTCTCGCACAACCCACGAGAAATCACACACAGTTAATAATCACAAGCAGTGTAAATATGAACCAATCACAGAATACACGCAAATATACCCTTGTTCAGTCGTCACACGACCTACTCCTGCCCCAAGCAAATACTAGCATTAATATGTTCCTTTTGTACAACTACAATGGGTCCTGAGCTCCCTGCCCCCCACGTAGAACGTACCACACTCCCCGAGTGCAGAACACTATCAACCTAGTAAATGCTCTATCTTGACAAGTCCCACTTGTTAAGACCTTCTTGTCTAGTCACAAACTAAACAAGTCCCAAAAGATCATAAAAGTGGTAAAGTTTCTCCTACAAAGATCGTTACTGCTACAAACAAATAATAATAAAAGAGTTTAGAGAATATCAGTGTGTAGGCGTAGTTGTCTCTGCCAATCGACACGGGCCAGCTCTCGTCTGGCAAGATGTAGATGTCTCGACTCATCTGCAACTCAAGTTGCCGCTCTCGCTTGGCTCCTCTAAGAATATTCCGGCCTTATCTTGATGGTGCAGCAGCAGTGCATGGACTGAACCCTGCAGTGTGTGGACTGAACCCTGCAGTGTGTGGACTGAACCCTGCAGTGCGTGGACAGAACCCTGCAGTGCGTGCGCAGAACCCTGCAGTGCATGCACAGCCCCCCGCAGTGCATGCACAGCCCCTTGTTTGCTATAGCAGTCCACATGCAGACCCTTCCTTGATGTTTTAGTAGCCTCCTCTTCGTGTTTGGGTGCTGCAACTTGCGGCTATGGTCTCTCCTCTTCAATGGAAACTTGTGGCAGTGTGTCTCTTCTCGTCAATGGCAACTTGCGGCTATGGTTCTCTTCTCGTCAATGGCAACTTGCGCAAGGTGGAGGGTTGGCTTCTTTGGTGTCTTGAGAGCAAGGTGATGTTCTATGAAGCTTGGGCTCTTTTGGCTTAGAGAAGATGATGGAGTGGGATGCACTTTTGCCTTGCTATATTGCGCAAGATGTGAGCTTTGTTCTTGGAGATATTTCGGCAATGGGAGAAGCTTATGGCCTTGGGTCAATGAGGTAATGGAGAAGCTATATGTATGATTGCAGCTATTAGGGAAGATGGATCTTGGGACAATGAAGTTTGCTTCCTTGATATCTTGTGCAAGGTGGAGATGTGCCTAGAGGAAGTTGATAAAATATATGAAGCTATTCAAAATACAACTCATACAAAAATAAATACCACTGATTTAATACAGAGATTAAAATCAACAAAATACCACCATGTTGTAGAGCACTGAGTTATGATCGTCCTGGCCCAATCGGTTCGTCGATCCGAGCTCTGTGGAGAAAGTTATGCACTTTTTAGCGTCGTCCGTCGAGCTCCTTGCAAAGTTGCGGCCATGAAGCTTTCCTCTAGGGTTGTGGCCGAATTTCTTTGGTTGCATCTCTCTCAAAATCCCTCTCTTTGAATATGGGTTTATATAGGAGAGGATGAGATATGATAGAATCAATTAGAATCCCATATTTGATGGAGATATGAAGGAATCCTAATTTGATTAGGATTTGAATGAATCTTTTTGGATATGGAGTTTGAATATGAATGGCTATGGAATTAAATTTGTGTAGGTATTGTATTTGAATTAGATCTCATTTAATCACCTTTTATTTGCATGAGATTCTCTATATCTCTCCATCTTTGACCAAGTCTCCAATTTGCATGGCATTAGGATTTGGATGTAAATAGGATATGAGATTGATTTGATAGAATCTTTAATTGATTTGAATCAATCAAAATGAGATTTGAAAAAGATACTCCATATCTCTCCATATTGGAATATGATTTGAATGGCAATGTGGATTTGAATCAATCTTAAATTAATTTGAATAAGATCCTCTCCAATTTGACTTGGTCTAATATTTGTAGCTATAGTCACCATCTCTTTGATTAAATCCAAGTTACTATATGAATAGAAATTTCTCCATCTTCCAATTTGCTAAGTGAATAGAAATTCCTCCATCAATTGACTTAGTCATCGCTTTGAAGATTAACAAGCATGCCACTCCTGAAAACACTTAACACACACATTAGAACATTCACACACGTTTATTATCATCAAACACGAAGTCATCGATCGTGAATCCAACACACGTTGTATCCAACACCGATCAAATCCCCGAATTCTAGAGAAAATATGTCCGACTCGACTACCAGATCCGGTTACCGGGAAGGGCTGAAAGGGTTCATCGTCTCGGCGATCGGTAGGTTGGGGTTTACGTCAAAGCCTTCCAACGAGGGCTTCGATTCCACATGCATCCTTTTATGCACTACGTAGTGAGTACATTGAACATTTTCCTTTATCAGCTGATGCCAAACGCCATAGGTGCATTGGTTGGTTTCATCGCTCTGTACGTGATGAAGAAAGTCGAACCGTCGATGGAGTTATTTAATTACTTCTTCTCGATTCCTTTCATCAAGAATCCAGGTTGATATATGATAACAGCCCCCCGAGGCAGGAAGCTATTTGACGATCTCCCTTCCTCGAATTCAAATTGGAAAGACGAGTTCGTATTCGTGGTCTTTCAAGGAGAGTCGAGCTTTTGCACCGGATGGGGTGTCCTGACTTAGGTCTAGCTAAGGACAAGTCTCTATCCAAAGCAGAGAAGGAAGCCACTGATGCATTGTTGAACCTGCTAGAGAATATAAGGAAGACGAAGTGGTTGTAATCCGACTTGGTGCTACGTCAGACCGTATGAACGAACGGTCGATCCAATTCTGCACATCAACTGTTCGATCTTCGTTTCATGTCTTAACATGTTTTTTACTTGTGGGCACGGCTGGTCTGGAGTACCAGGTGGACCCTGTATTGAGTGAGTGGGTCGAGACTTCTATCAGAGAAGCTAAGGAGAGCATGTTATCTCCTCGAGTGCCTCTTCTGGAGGAAGGAGCGGCATGATCATCAGAGGAATTGCCCATTGTCGCTCATTGGGCTCCTCAGCTGGCTCATCACCAGCGGAAGAAAAAGGAAAAGCACCCCATCGAATTTGAGGTGGTTGCAGTTGAGAGGAATAAAAGAAGGCATCAACTTCGTCTTAGTGACTCGGAGCCATCTTGGTCGACTGACGTAGTGGGTCGGCCTGCACCCTCGGATGTGAGCCAATTGCATGGCAAGACCTACATTCACGAGCATGAACTATAGGAAGATATATGCCCTCGAGGCAATTTATCCTAGAAAACATCTTGTTCAAATATAAATGGTACTAATTATCCTAGTATGGTTTAAATGCTTTTTAAATACTTGGATAATTTCCTTAGACTTAAAGTAAGGTTATACACGTATCTAGATGGAGATCTCGATTATGGGGAGTGAATGATCGATATGACCTTGAGTCTTAAAACGTTCATGGTCATAGATGTGTCGAGAAAGGGATATCGGCACATCGAACAAACCATTGTGTCTTTGTCTTATCCTAAAGGGTAATGATGATCTCATAATCATTCGACCTGGCGAAGTCGGAGACAATACATAGGTGCTAATTGGAGAATGAGTCCACTGAACGACCCAATAAAGAGTTATCAAATGGTTAAACTTAACTAAATTGTCATTGATAACTCTCTAGAGATGATAGGCTAGTTGGTCCTTTACACTTGATGTCATTGTACGAACCTGTTCGTCAATTGTGTCACTTAGATCTATGATCTACCCTCGAGTCTTCACTCGTTGAAAGGTCTTAGGTTGGGTGACACTTGAAGCGTACGAGGTAAGTCGTCACTAAGATAGGATTCGTCTATTCCATTAAAGGGAAGTAAGTGTCACGGGCTCAGTACGGTTCTTTGTGCTAAACCTCGGCCGAGGGTATGTTGTAGGAAGTACAACATGGACATACCAAAGACCAAAGCATGCTGACTAGTGCTAGCTAGAAGGGTTGACATTTTACCATACCCTAGGCTATGTAGTGACATAGTTATGACGAAGGGATTAAAACTGCGGTAGTCATCACTGACAAAACCAGAGTGATCTTGACGACACTTCTGTCAATGGGTCAATCACGTAATTATGATACCGAAACAGGGGTGACATCTGCTGCTCGTAATCACTGCCGTCTAAGGGTTTCGAGCCCCAACCTGTAGTAGGGTCAGGATGTAGGGTCTCACATCGAGTGGGACTTGCGTCTTCATAATAGGAAGGATTCAGGAGTAGTGCACTCGGGTGTACAAGAATAATTGAAGTCACAAAATAGTTTGTGACAACAAGTCTATATTAAATGGGATTTAATAATGTCACAAAATATTTGCGATTGTAGCATTAGTAGAATGCTATAAGGGATTGTTGCATATGATGCAAAATGGTTGAATATATATTGTAAAATATTTACAAGAATATTTTACATAACAAAAGGCAAAGAAATGGATACATGACTTCTTGGGATAGTCCCATTCAAACCGCGGAAAATGGGCTGAGCGCGCCCTTTGGGGCGTCCAGTTAGCAGGTGGGCCCCATCTGTGGGGCCCACAGTTCAGAAACCCTAAGGGGTTAATGACGGCTATGTTTTTCAGCTAATTCGTGTTTTTTGCTCAACTTTGAGCATTTGTTTGAGGGGTCAAACGAAGTCAGATTGGAGCACCGTTTGTATTTATGCGTTCACCGCTCATAGCTCTTTAAATTGATAAGTTGTATCACTTCCGAAGCTCAATGGTGAAGGAGAAAAAATTAGTTGAAGTTTAGCCTTAGTGTAAGGCAAACTAACTTAATTTTCTTCCTAATTTTAATTAATCCCACATTGCTCGTGAGACGAGCAAGGGGTTCGGCCTCCTATATAAATAGGGGCTTATACCCCTTGAAAAAAATGCACCAAGTCTCTGAATCAGTTGGCTAGTTAACCGGTGTAATCAAGCTCAGCTCCGAAAAGTTTTGAGCACGCTCGATCCGAGACGAAATTATTCTTTCCTCCTATAATTCTTCCGTTCCTTTGTTCGTGTCCTAGCAAGACGAGGAGGATTGGATTCGATCCAAAGTCTAAGACGCGGATCACTCTCAAGTGAAACTTTCTTCAGCGAGTGATTGGCTCGGAGGCGCGGTGTCGGCTCGCTTCGTGTGGACCATTTTTGGAGGCGCGGAGGCGACTAGCTTCGGGGAGCTAACGTTGTTGCTGAAAATGATGCTTTGTTTTCTGCGGAAGCAAAGTTCCGGGTATGTTCTTTTAATGATTTATATTTAGGCTTAATTTCGGAAAACTACCTCATACTTTCGCTGAATTATAAAAAATACCTCTTATTTTGATATACTCACAAAATTACATCGTACTTTTCAGGTCTCGATAAACTCCATCATACTTTGGTTTTGTAGTACTACCTCATACTTTGCTTAATTTCGTAGAACTACCTCATACTTTGGTTTAATTTTGTAGAACTACCTCATACTTTGATATATGTGGGATGGTTGAGGAGGGAGGAGAGCGACGGTGGGGGAAGTGGTGGGCAAGTGTGGCGATGAGGGAAGGGGGCGGGAGGCTACGGTGGAGGGAGGGGGAGGGGGCTGTGGTGGGGGGGAGGGGGGAGGAGGACGGGGGAGGGGAGGAGGGTTGCAGTGGGTGGAAGGGAGATGTGCATCGATGGGTGGAGGGCGAAGGGTGGCGGTTGGGGGGGAAGGGGGGAGAACGGTGGGGGGAGTGGGAGGAGGAGGCGGTGGGTGTAATGGGGATGGGCGGTGATGGATAGAGGGCGAAGGGCAGCGGTGGGGGGATGTGGATATGTGGATGAGGGAGTTTAACGAAACCTGAAAAGTATGAGTTAGTTTTGCGACTATATCAAAATAAGATGTATTTGTTTTGGAATTTAGCGAAAGTATGAGGTAGTTTTCCGAAATTAATCCTTAGATTTATATTGGTGCAGTTAGTTTATATTTATTTTGGGGCTGGTCAGACCCACCCCAAGATAGTAGAGATCATGGCTAGGGTTTTTGATATCCTTAGGGTGTTTTATTAAAGTGTTTAATAATTCTATTTTTCGCTGCTATATTTTTGATTCTATCGTCCGTCCGACGTAGGACGTGCATAGATTTATTCCCTAAGGGTCCCTCAAAACCCATCATTGGTATCAAAGCATAGGTCTATTTTGATCTAAAAACTGCAATAAATATAAATGCATATATGTTTGCTAAGAACATGATAATGTGATTATCTAGTTTGAACATTATGTGCTAATTGTTAAAAGTGAAACAACTTAATGTTATAAGATAAAATTTGTCACGGTCTGTTTTTGATCGTACGCTTTTCGTGCACGTAGTCTTGTTCGTGCACGTATTTATTTTAGACCTTGTTTGTATCCAAACCCTATGGTGTGATATGCTGTTGTGACCCTCTCGAAGAATATTAAATTGTGGAATTAATTTGGAACGTTATTTCACGTGTCGTTCTCCCACAATTTGACTTTGTTTAATGAGGTGTCGTGATTTTCACTTTCGTCGTGAGACCTTTTTATTTTTAGTTTCGTTCCTCGTCACTCAACTTGTGATCGGTCTTCTTAGTTCTGTTTCTCTCGTCGACACAGTCGCCCCAGTATTTATCTTATAATTTTAGGGCTCCGTCCAACACTTTCGCTATTCTTCCCAATCTCTTACATTTAACCCGAGTTTTTATGAGTTTAACCCCACTAATTATTTTATAATAAATCCTAATCATCGTTAAAACCTAACCTATAACTCCCTTGCCTACGTGCTGCTCTTCACTAGACCCCACATCCTATTCTCAAAAGAGGGAACATCTAATAGTATATAACTTCTATAACCAAGCCAAAGCTTTATACCTATAAATTAAAACCCCAAGGCTACATCCTCACGTGATGCACTCTGTACACACACCCTACTCCCTTATAATATTAAAAACTATAGGCCCTATTTTTCCTTCTCACAGCAACTCTCTCACAACATCTAATATTATAAAACCTAGGCTAATATTTTCTTCACCCTTCAAAAACCGCAGCCGTCGCCCTCTGTGCTTTTTCTCCACGCGAGGGAGAGCAACGCAGCGCCGCATCTCTTTCATGCGCAACACAACCCCTGAGCTCTCCGACCTCAACCCATCGCCTGATCCTCTACCTCGCCACCTAGCTCCGTCGTGGCCGCCTGTTTCCCCGCCGTGATTCCCTCTGCAGCACCGCCCCACGACGTCCGGCCTCCCAGCATGCCTCTCCAGCACAGCAGCACCCGTTGCTGCCTTAGCGACATCCCCAGACGCTGCTCGACATCCCCAGGCACCGGCAGCACTGCTGCTCCTCGCAGCAGCGAACATCGACGCTGTAGGTCACGACGGCGCCGCCTCGAATCGCTCAGACCCCCTGGCCGCTAGCAGCAGCTGTGCCCTCGCCTAGGCCCCTCGCGTCGACGTGTTTCCCTCCACCCTAGCCGATGTTTTCGCAGCAGCGATCCTCTCCACGCGCGGCGATGCTCGATCCCCCTAGCAGCTGTCCTCTCGCGTCATCTACCGGTTAGTAACGTTGCTAAAACTTTTCATTTCAGATTGCAACGGATTTTGGACAGCATTTTGATACACAATCTTGGACATAGAATGTTGATGTTCGCCTAATAAATTGTTGAGGTGAACTTGCACGCATAATTTCCTAGCTTCGGCTAGTTTCCGTTGCTAGAATAATAGGGTTGCTAATCTTTTAAATCCGATAACAAGTTAGAATCATTTATAATCTGTTAACGAACAGAGGTAACTTAATAATATGATGATATCGTGCTAGTAACGTTAATATTGATGTGTACCCATCTTAGGATAGAAAACTTAATTAAAATCGGGTCATTTGACGTTTTAGGATTTGTCTAATAATTCTAACCGTCGTCACAAACTTATTCGTACACGTATTTTATTGACAGAGAACCGGTCGTTCCGTACCGTTCGTGAAACTGGAATCCAACCCATGGCGTCACTACCCGATGCCAGTGTAGCTCTCGCGGTGTGTAAGGGTAATTTTCTGATCACTTAGGACCCCCAACCAATGCATGCTAATCAAGATAAAAATCAGTATTTTAATTGCTTGGTAAATCACTAATGAAGATAATTTAAACTGGGACTGTATGTTGGTGGATCTGAGCACATAGGTAGATTGTACTGGTTGGACGGTATTTTCAGAACGACTGATTGCAGGCAAGTGAAACTTGCCAATTTGTGCTTTAGGCCATGTCTTAGGCCATTTCCCCGTTTTTAGCGTAAAAGAGACTAGGCGACGAAATGATACTCGCCTAGACGTAATTTTAAGATCTAGCTTGACAAGGAAGCTAGATCTGACACCCTGCCATGTCATTCATGCATTTTGCCTGTCACGTTTAATTTCCACATCTATACGCTCTTTACTTTTGCTCTGCCATGCCTGTCATGTTTAAATTCCTTATCTGTACGCACATTAATTGTACCCATGCCATGCCATGCATCTTGATGTCAATCCATGGTTGAATGTTGCATTCGTAGCAAACGCTACTTGTACTTGCTTGTTGAGGCTAGGCACCTGCGTTGCAGGCACAACCCTATTCCAAATACACTTCCTGGCTCGTGATCCAGAAGCGGGCTACATGTGTTGGTCAAAAGCCAATGCCCGATTACACGTGGAGGGGTAGGGTTAATCGATCACTTGAGCATAGGAGTTGGCCCGTACAGCCACTCCAGCCAAAAGGCGTAAACTCTGTGCACGACGTGTTTACTTGACTTGTAAAATCCATGTGAATGTTAGTAGATTTGCTACCCTTGCCATGTCATACTTGTTGCCATGTCATACTTGTTGCACTTTCTTACTTGTTGCATCCATGCCTTAAACTGTCATATCATCACATATTTTAGAACTGCTAGGTTGTTTCCTTTCTTTTTAGTTTCCTTGCACAAGTCTCTTGTAGACATGCTGACATGCGCCCTCGTCTCTTTTGGGTGTCGCATGTTAGTTGTTGAGCCAGAGCCCGTTGCTGAGGACGGGGTGTTTGTTGACGTTGAGCCTGGGTCCACTGTTGACATGGAGTTCGAGGACACCGGCGACCAGTCATAGAGACTTCGTTTGTGTTGCTTTCTGCTTAGTTCTTGTTAGGTTGTCGGTGCATAGCGCATTTCCTTTTCTGTACGTTCGTTTATTTCTGTTGGCCATGCTTGGGGCCTTTTAGACTTTTATTTTTAGCCTGGTGGCTTTTCTGTGATGTTGAGATTTTATTTGTGGACATTCTGAGATTGGAATAATATTATCTGTCTCTTTTCTATTATTATTATTTTTGTTCTGTATCGCATTTGCAAGGACCTATACTTGGTTATTTCAGACGCTTTACAGACTGGAGCCTCACAGTTTCAAGTCTGAGCGGACTTTTCACGCCTCGCCTCCATTTTAGGGAAGCGGGTCGTGACAAAATTTTAGATGCTTTAAAATTATTTATGTGATAAAATTTTAAGATGCATGCTATCATTTATGTGATAAATTTTAATCAGTTGTCATGTAAAAAATTATGAGATAATTATTAAAAAGATAGTAACTTAATTTTATGTGATATTTTAAGTTGCTAGTCTGCATGCTAATTTTATGAGATAAAATTTAGTTGACATGTTTTAATGGTAATTCTATTTTCTTGCATATTATGTGATAATTTAAGAAAGCCTCTTAGGATAGCCATTAAAATTCTTCTAAAACTTATGAGATAAATTTTAGAATGACATGCTATGTTTAATAAATTGTTACAATAATTAAATTCCTAATTTCTGATTAGGGTATGCCTTTCCAACGATTATTATTTTAAACGTTATGATAATACTTTTGATAAAAGGCTATATTATAAGTTGTTGTAATTTGAATTTATTAAAATCCTAATACTTGATCAGCATATCACGTTGAAACCAATAAATCCTTATATTGATAAGGACTCTAATAAAAGTTATTAACCAATCCTAATAATTTCGAATTTTAGGATTCAACTAATTGATAGGATTAACTAGTTTTAATGAAGCCATTCTAGTCGATGGCACACATATGAATGATGAGTTTCCTTCAATGGACCATGATCCGGTCTATTGTTTTTTTGACTATTGTTGTGGATCACCCTAGCTCGACTGGAGATAGTGATCCTGGTCTAGCCAAATCCCTGGTTGTGTTCTGCTGGACCGCAAGGATGCGAATTATGATTATATGACACCGTCGACTATATCTAGTCTAATACGTTAAAAATCTTCTTCAAGATTAATCATAGCCTGCTTTATTTTTGGATTAGGGGACTAAAGGACGCCTGTCATGGTTGTTCAGTCTCCTTAAGGTATGACATGGTCTCTTTTAGAAACCTACTCCATAATACATCTGATGTAGTCTAGTCTTAATCCAAACCGCCGCGTCGGGTCTCCTCGAGTGTCTGTGTAAGTTAAGTTTAGACATGAAAATAAGGATTCGACTAGACTAGTCATTATGGTTTGTTGAGTCTCCTCAAGATCATAAGTGACTAGGGGCAAAAACCTATAGGAAGTCACATGTGATGTGATCAATGTAGAGTTCATCTACCAATTACCAAGCCGATCAATTTGTTGAGTCTCCTCAAGGTTGTGAAGCTCAGTGTGGTTGGATCCCTCTCCCATAAATTTTAAATATAATAAATTGTTCATTATTATGGCTTAACTTTTCATTAAAATAGTGGGAGAATATAGTTTAATTAAAAACCATTTAAACTATAAAAGAACATATGCTAATTCAAACTTCTATTAAAATGCAGCATGGAGTCAGGACTTAAGTTTATCATTGAGAAGAATGTGCTGAACGTGATGAATTACAAGGACTGGTTGATGAACATCAAGCTAGTTCTCTCATTAGCTGGAATCGGTTATGTACTGACGGAAACTGCTCTGGAAAAACCCGACGACAAGGCCACCAATGAACAGAAGGAGTTGTACAAGCTATGTCAAAGTGATGCAAAGAAGGCCATGTGCCTTACTCTGGCCTCAATGAACAATGATTTGTAGAGAAAGCATGAACATATGGATGTTCAAAGCATGCTTTTGAATGTAGAAGAATTGTATGGTAAGCGTTCTAGAGCTGCCAGATTCTAGGCCACATGCAACCTTTGGGAAACGAAGATGACGACGGGCCCCGTCTAGGATCAAGTGATTAAGATGATCAGGTTCGTAGAGGACGCAGCCCAGCTAGGATTTTTCCTTGAAAATGAGATAAGCACAAACATAATCCTAAAGTCTTTGACCCCTGCCTTCAACCTGTTCATTACAAGCTTTATAATGAACAACACTGAGGTGGAACTTCCAGGTCTCCTGAACATGCTTCGGTAATTCGAGGAGAGAATCGAGAAGAACCCACCAGTGTTGGTTGTCGGCTCTGCTTCTTCTCACCAGTCTAAGGGTAAGTGTAAGAAGAGGCAGATCCCTCAACCTGTCAAAGGGAAGAAGGGGAAGAAGAAGAAAGTGGTGTCGTCGGAGTCTGAGTGTTTCCATTGCCACAAGCCTGGACACTGGAAGAGAAACTGCAAGGCCTACCTTGCAGAGAAAAAGGGGCATGCTAATGTCTCAACCTCAGGTACGAATCTTGTTAATGAGTATATTTATTTCCATAAAGCTTAATACGTGGTATGAGATACAAGTATGATTACTAAAACATCTGTATATTGTCTACAGGTGCTTGAATCTGTGGATGGATGAAGTTCCTGGTGCGGTCGGCAATCAGAGTAATCATTGCTGCTGGGGTCGTTGAAGGACTTCAAGGATATCAAGGATGCTGTCTTTATTTTATTTTGAATAAATGAGGCGATGAAATTTTGAACATTGATTAAGTGAATGTCACTTACAATGAAAATGTTGTGAACAATTTTCCTTTCAATAAAGTCATTATTTTTGATATCTTGATGAGTATGCTCTGGTGGATTTCTGAGTTGTTGTGTATGCTTTTTTGAGTTGATGCGATTGATTGGAGCAATCAATATTTTAACTAATATATAGTAACGCGTATATTCTCTAGGCGTATATAAATTAGATGTGATCTTGATTATGCGCACAATAAGAAAAGTTCTTATTTGCCTGCCTATAATACTTCAAGTTAGAAGATTAATGCAGATAAAGTAAATAATAGTGTAGGTAGTTATGAATGAGTAAGTTATCATCAATACCCCTATAGACGGATTTTGATATAACTTATTCGTTAAAACAACCTGACACAAGTACATTCCACTTTAACTCATTCAGCACAAATAGGCTGGATATACTTAATAATCAACATTCTAAATGAGATTTAGAAAGTCAAGTTGAAGTATTAAAACCAGACAGTTCTCAAAGTCAGTGGGAGCTAGCGTATCGCTTGGTTCATTTTTGGGCTAAGTAAAAGTTCCAAGTTATAAAACCATATATGTGATATAAAATTAAAAGAGTTTTGATTATGTCAGAGATATAGAATATTTGATGTCATTAAGGTGCTATATATAAATGACACAAGAATATTGGAACATGCTATGATATGACTGACTAGTATGAAATGATAAACCTTAAATTAAGTAGTATATGCTAATCGTTAGCTATACAGAAGAGAAAAATCGTTGGATGAGATCCAAAGATGGTTTCATGAAATCACCCATGTGTGATCAATATTGTAAGTAATAAAAATCTGTAATACTGCATGATAGATTTGTCTTAGCAGATCCATTTTAGGCTCTGACATATGAACATCCTTAAAGGACTGATGTGTTACAGCGGTATGAGATACCGAGATAAATAGACTGAGTGCAAGTGGGAGATGTAGAAAGATATATGCCCTCGATGCAATTTATCCTAGAAAACATCTTGTTCAAATGCAAATGGTACTAATTATCCTAGTATGGTTAATTTTTTTTAAATACTTGGATAATTTCCTTAGACTTAAAGTAAGGTCATACACGTATCTAGATGGAGATCTCGATTATGGAGAGTGAATGACCGATAGGAACTTGAGTCTTAAAATGTTCATGGTCATAGATGTGTCGAGAAAGTGATATCGGCACATCGAACAGACCATTGTGTCTTTGTCTTATCCTAAATGGTAATGATGATATCATAATCATTCGACCTGGCGAAGCCAAAGACAAGGCACATGTGCTCATTAGAGAATGAGTTCACTGAACGACCCAATAAAGAGTTATCAAATGGTTAAACTTAACTAAACTGCCATTGATAACTCTTTAGTGATGATAGGCTAGTTGGTCCTTTAGACTTGAGGTCATGGTACGAACTGGTGCATGAACGGTGTCACTTAGATCTATGATCTAGCCTCAAGTCATCACTCGTTGAAAGGTCTTAGGTTGGGTGACACTTGAAGCGTACGAGGTAAGTAGTGACTAAAATAGGATTCGTCTCTTTCGTTAAAGGGAAGTAAGTGTCACAGGCTCAGTACGGTTCTTTGTGCTAAACCTCGGCTAGGGTATGTTGTAGGAAGTACACCATGGGCATACCAAAGACCAAAGTATGCTGACTAGTGCTAGCTAGAAGGGTTGACGGTTTACCATACACTAGGCTATGTAGTGACATAGTTATGACGAAAGGACTAAAATTGTAGTATTCATCACTAACACAGTCAGAGTGATCCCGACGACACTTTTGTCAATGGTTCAATCACGTAATTATGATGCCGAAACAGGGACGACACCTACTACTCGTGGTCACTATCGTCTAGGGGTTTCGAGCCCCAACATATAGTAGGCTCAGGCTGTAGGGTCTCATACCGAGTGGGATTTGTGTCTTAGTAATAGGAAGGATTCAGGAGGAGTGCACTCGGGTGCACGAGAATAATTGAAGTCACAAAAGAGTTTGTGACAATAATTCTATATTAAATGGGATTTAATAATGTCGCAAAATGTTTGCAATTTTAGCATTAGTAGAATGCTATAAGGGATTGTTGCATATCATGCAAAATGGTTGAATATATATCGTAAAATGTTTATAAGATTATTTTACATAACAAAAGGCATAGAAATGGATACATGGTTTCTTGGGATAGTCCCATTCAAACCATGCTTTCAAGCGGATCTGAAATCGGCTCAATCAGAGCTGTAAAGATCAAGAAATAGCCCAAAAGGCCAGAACTGGGCTTTTGCTCAGTTCTGGCCTAGCCCAGCCTGGGTGGGCAAGTCCAACCTGCTAGGCGGGCTAAACCCGTCTGCAAAGGGGCTCAGCCCACATGCGGTTTCAGCCTGCTAGGCGGGCTGGACCCGCCTGCCAGGCGGGCGATTTAGGCCTGCCCGTACAGCGGGCAAGTCCGAGCCCGCCCACCCATCACGGGCAGGCATCACTACTACAAAATGGACCTTTAACATCGCTTAAATAAGGTCTTTAATAGCGCTTTACAAGCGCTGTCTATCTCGCCGCTGCTAAAGGGGGGCTGGTTTTAATAGCGCTTTACAAGCGCTGTTAAAGGGGGCCTTTAACAGCGCTTGTTTGTGCAAGCGCTGTTAAAGGGGGGCCTTTAACAGCGCTTATTTGTGCAAGCCCTGTTAAAGGGGGCCTTTAACAGCGCTTGTTAGTGCAAGCGCTGTTAAAGGCCCCCCGTTAACAGCGCTTGTTAGTGCAAGCGCTGTTAAAGGGGGGCCTTTAATAGCGCTTGTTTATGCAAGCGCTGTTAGGGGGGCCTTTAACATCGCTTGTTTGTACAAGCGCTGTTAAAGATGGGCCTTTAACAGCGCTTGTACTAAAGAAGCACTGTTAAAGGTGGACCTTTCACAGCGCTTGTACTAAATAAGCGCTGTCTATTAGGACCTTAGACAGCGTTTCTTTAGTACAAGCGCTGTTAAAGGTCCACCATAGACAGCGCTTGTACTGAACAAGCGCTGTTAAAGGTCCCAGATAGACATCGCTTGTTTCAATTCATTTTATTGTTTTTCCATACGTTTTATATTTAAATAGATCTATTTAATGTTCAAAATGCTTAAATAAACCACCAATAACATTAAATTACAAGAAACAATCATTACAAGAAACAATCAAATTAAATTGCTTTTATTCAACAATTACATAAATTAGACAATGTGCATTGATATTGGAAGATGATCCGTAATACAAATAAGAAACATTATCGTATATAAAACTTATTAGTCATTATCCATTAAATCACTCCTTGAACAATACATTTCCCGACATAAGTATATACATTCCAGATCGGGTTCCATCTCAAAAATCTTTTCTGTTGCCTCTTCTCCTAATTTGCTTTTCTTGTGTATTCTACTCGCACCTAATAAAGCAACCCACATGCTGGCATCTGCTTCCATCGGCATCTCCCTCATAAGAGCTGTGCATCCGCCAATCGTCTTGTTCTCCCCAGAAGATCAATCATGCAAGTATAATGCTCTGCCTTTGCAGACACGCCAACAATTTTTCAGGTTAACCACGATTCGTATAGTAATGTAGACTCCATAGATCTGTATAGATGAAAACCAAGTAAATAATAATAATAAATAGACAGAGAATTAGAATATTGATGGGATAATTGAGAAACTAGAATAAAGAACAAAATATAAGCATGCACGTAGCATGTGAAATTCAATATATACTTATTTAGGTTTTTGGCAATGAATAGGCCTCAAATAATTTTTTGATAAGTCATGATAGATGAACATAGCCAGATCACTCATCATAGAAAGTGATACGTCCTAGTTTAGATCCAGAACATGCACGAATCAGATAAGCCAGTAGACATATTGGTGAAAATCAGTCGTTATGCTTTTTAAGCTCATGACGCTAACAAGAATGCTCCCAAACAATAGTTGTTTACCTGTTAATTTGATTATCTATCATAAATAACAAAATTCATGTTCATCTAATGTAAATGTTTTGAGCACTCAATTTCGACATCGAAACAAAGTAAGATACGAAAATTAATGGGAACATGACGGAAAATGAAAAAAATAAACAAAAGGACTGGGAAGAAAGTAAGTTTTTAAGTACCTAGAGTAAGGTCTGTATTAGCTCTCTCTTCATTGTTATATCCAGCTTCCAATTCATGCAAAAGATTTATATCTTTCAGTGAGACTTACAATATGATGTGGTACTTTTAGTTTCAACAGAGTGCCTCACTGACCCAGAAGAATGCATAGCTTTGACATCAACAACATGATCTTGGTAGTGATACTTTAAAGTGTCAACCTCAGGTAGCGTCAATTCCGATAACGAGTCAGCTTGTTCAGCTATAAGAAGCATTGAATGTCTTTCATCGGACACTGAACCCTGATTCTTTTCATCGTATCTATCTGTACAACATTTACCAAGGTACGTCATCATCAAGAAGGATACAAATCATATATAGGAATTATGATGTATTCTCAATCTACAATACATGTGACAGTATATTCAGACATTCAACATATAAATATCATATCAACAACTGATTTTTCCATGCAGGTCACTGCACAACCATGAATCATAATATTTAAGTTCGATTCATGCTGCATATGGATAGAAACAATCTAATCTATGCTTAAATACTTGGTACTCATTGTGTCTGAAACAGATTTGAAACCAATAGCTGCCACTGAACAATGCATAGCAAGGCTTTGGCATACGTTTTGTCATCAGGAACATGAATTACTTCCGAGCAATTGTTACATTCATCTCATATTTACAGTTGCGAGTCAAGTACAAGAAACACACATCCAACCTGTGATAAAGTCAGTTGACGAACAAGTATCGAAATAAAACCCCAACAAACCGTAAGCATTCACACTACTCTCCTTTTTGTAGTAGTGAGTCATCCTTGCTCAAGTTTATAGTCCAGACGAGGGGTAAAGCCCACTTTACTGTTAGGAGGGAGAGCAATATCAAGGAGCCAATATACAGTAATATTAATTTCATTAAATCATGACCTCTTTTTTATCTTTTCCCCAGAAGGGAGACTTTTTGCATGATATCTTTGCATGTCTCATTATCTATCATACCAAATAAAACACACGGCTGAATACAATGAATGATTTTTAATGCTATTAAGCAGACTAAGCCAACTCCTCCAACCGAACATAATCCAGACCGATGTTTATCAAGTAGGTAATCATCAAGCACATTGCAGAATTAAAGCTGAAAACTACTTTATCCAGAAAAGCTGGGGAAAAATTAAAAAAAGCCAGAAGAGCTATCCCTATAAGGTCAAAAACATAGTCATATTCCTTAAAAACGGGAAGATACAAAACCACACCAAATAGTTTAACTTCGTGAAATCATAGTGGTTTAACCATTGCTTCAATAGGTAATTGGGCCAAACATATCAAGAAATGAGAAAGACCCAGATAAAATAGTTGACACCCAAAAGATTAAATTTCTGAGATTATGTTCATGAGTCTGGCAACATGGAGATTGTACAAGAACTCCTGTCAGTATTGTTTCTTGATGTGCATAGATTAAAACATACTCCACAAAAAAAGACCTGATAATATCTTTTGGGCTGTAAAACAGAGAATCAAGCAGGTTCTCAAGAGATATGGAATCAACATTATATTCTCCAATGGAATGAGGGATCCTTGGAGCAGAGGAGGGTGAGTTCTAATTGTTTTGCCTGGGGTTTTAACTACTTCTGAGCTACGTACCTAGAACAAATATATTGTTTTTTTCGGACGATTGCAGGGTACTCAAGAACATATCATCTAGCATTGTTGCCCTTGTCACGAAAAAAGGTACGAGCGTTAAGAATTGAAATTACTGTGTAAATTTGAGTCAGTTCCAAGTTCATAGATCTGATATTGATAGGTAAGAAATCCAATGACATGCTTATTTAGAATGATTCCCTCACCTTTTCAGGGGCTCACCATGCGGACCTCAGATCTGCAACAAAAGAAGATCCAAAATGGCTTGTGGAATGAAGGAAAAGCGAGACAGAGATAATCCAAAGCTGGATAGATCAGTATCATGCAGACATGAAAGAGTCGTCGATGGCATGCTGTTCTCATGGTTCTATTAAAAAATGTGTATGTTCAATTGGAAAATAAAGTAGCATGGGGCTGATCAACACTCGAAAATTATGCAGTCGTTCGTCGTTCAGCAACATTGTTCTTCCGAGCAAAGTCACCGAAGTGAAGATCCTCCACCTTGTTCCATCAACATTAACGGAATCTGAATTATTATAATTTTTTCTTGTCTAGCATCCATCATCATCTAATGTGTTTCCTAATGCATGCAACCTTAACCTTAATTATATCAAATTTTTGGAGATGAAAGGATGAGGGAAGCCCCAGCATACGTATCATTTCATAATTAATTAAGGGAAATGAATACAAATATATTCTTAATTTTTTAAAATGACAAAGCTCAAATCACAATTATGGGACCCAAACAACATAAGGTTATGCATGATATGTTCCTCGAAAGGAGAGAGATGAAAGTGGCCATGGCACTGATTCAGGCGAGAGCTGATATATTTGAACACCAAAGAAGGCTAGAACTTTGGAAATAAAGGGATGGACTGGGAAACTAAGCTAGAGGGCTAAAACACTTGACATGCACATGGACTGCTGATGCATCCCGAAAACAAACTTGCTCATTTACCGAGCTCGACGAATACTGATTAGGATCATGAAAATAGCATGCTTTTTGTCTCTCTAGAGCAAGGGTTTCTTCCTTAGCGTTAGATGACACAATTACCAAGCTTTTGAACTTCGGGATTGGAATTCAGTAAGCAGTAAAAGGTGAAGGGTTACCTGGAAATGCGTAGTCCGAACTTAAGGCTCAAGGCGGTGGAGCAAGTCGGCAAGCTCTGGCGTGGCTTCGTAGAGCAAGTCGTTGTAGCCGGAGAGCCAGTCGTTGTGGCATGGCTTCTGCAGTATCAAAGTGCGGAGAATTCAGTTTCCATTGGCTAGCAATGCATTTATGAGTTTATTGTAGTGATCGACTCCTGCAGTATTAACCTGACCTGTTCCATCTGCAAACATATCGATGATGAGCATAATTAGTAAAAGCTTTTACATATCATTTTCATTGTTTTGGTTTGAGAAATTTGAGCCAAAAAAAATTGGCGCATGCATCAACGGAAGAACGCAGTCGTAGCTAGCTGGAACATACTCGAAAAAATTCGGGACCAAGCGATCGAAAATCTGTAAGAATCCATTCCCAGATCTTTCATGAGTTGTATGTCTTCCTGCAAGCAATCACATATCCATGACTGTCTTTGGCAATACATATTGATTTCACAGTCGGTTTGTTATGTACCTCGAACCGATGATATTGATCGATGGCAACATCAACATTGCTTGAATCAATAATCTTGCCTGCACAAAAGCAACAAGGATCAGTGTTTTCAATCCAGAATATGGAGCTATGCCATAACATATGTATCACTGTCATATATGTTGCCATAGCTACCAGAAGTGTGGGCAAATGTATCCCACACTGTAGTTCCTCGTCCGCCTTCATTCACTGCTCCCTCATACTGAAAACACAATAAAAAAAGAGGGGAATGAAAAAAATGGTGCAAGAAATTTTTTAAATACGTTTCTTTTATCTGAAATCATAAATAAATAAAAGACCAAGCCAAACAAGAAGCTAACTTGATATGAAGCAGAAGCAGTTCCAAGATAAAACCCTGAGACAAAAGGTAGGAAGATGAGAATGGGATCACTATAAAATTTATTGTGCCCAAGCCTCAGGGTTTCACACTGCAGGGATAGTAATTAGTCAATGCAAGTGTTGTTATGCTGGTATGTACTCATCAGGTTTGTGCATTCAAGGAACTGGCCAAGTGAAGTGATAGATATTAATTTGTTCGGGTGAAGCATACGCCATCAGTTAATAAAAACCCATACTCAGCATTTGGGGATTTGATATGTCAGTTTTGTTGAAGCTTTAATTTGAATTCCTTTCTTCAGTATATTCATGTATAGTGTGGCTTTCATTTTACTCCCTCTTACAGTAACTATTTCTAACTGAGATGTTACATCAATTATACAATGATATTTTCATTCTACTATGGTTCAAGTGATACCATGGCTAAGAGGTCCCTCAATAGTTCCCTAAAATCTCCCAATATCCGACTCCAACTGACCATAATATGTTGCAAAATTATTGATATATTGTACCAATAAGAAGTATGCAAACTCTTTGTGAGATGCCTAATAGCCAAATAATAAGCTCAGAAGCATGCCTAATAGCCAAATAATAAGTTCAGAAGCAGTCAACCCTGACATAAATGATACACAGGTGTCTTTGAGAACAAGGATGGGATTCAATGTGTTTCCGGGTCTCACAATTCACAAAGAGAACTAAAATAAGTTCCAATTGCATCACAAAAAAATGTTTAATTTTGGCAGGACACATTGCAATTCAATCTGTCTTATAGTAACACTGATGAGTGATTTCTCTGTTAAATAACTCGATCAAACGCTGTCGATCAGAAGGACTCCATTGCTGTCGATCAGAAGATTAGAACCATTGATATCTATATGCAAAACCTCGCGACTGTGACTATACAAAGATTATTAACAATGCTTTGAGAAGGACTGTCGATCAGAAGGACTCCATTGCTGTCGATCAGACGGACTCCATTGCTGTCGATCAGAAGATTAGAACCATTGATATCTATATGCAAAACCCTGCGACTGTGACTATGCAAAGATTATTGACAATGCTTAGAGAAAAATTCAGCAAACAAAACACATATTCAAGCAACAGAATGCAAACAACAACAAACATGAAAGTTGTGCATGTTTGTATAAGATAATAGGATATTGCTGTTATATGATATTGCATGAACAAACAGATGACCCTAACATTCGACATTTATACTCTTTTACATGTTTTGTTGGGAAATGAGTACTTTATCTGAACTTCATCAGTGTTTGTTCATGTTCACCTTTTGGTTACGTTTAAATATAATATTTTCACAACTAACATACTGAAGGAAATATTTCAAGTTCCCACTTATGATCCCATTTTGATAACTATGAAAACAGTAATAAGGCATGTAACTTAAAATTTGGGGTTAGCTACCAGAATCCTTTCCTCTCCATTGGGCTATATTTAAGGCCTTTCAATTGTGAAATGAATAAATATCATATTGATGGTTAGGAGGAGGATTGGTAGGCAGATATAACTGATATGTATATAGTAAAATTTGAGACCAGAACAAACATATTTGGGCCCGAATAAGGAATTTTTGAAACTCCTTTTCCATTTAAATGAAGAAACTCAAAGTTTTAAATATTCTAACAGGAGGTTCCAATGAAATTTGAGAAGAAGGAGAGTCTGTGGTTACTTTTCAAGGTTTCTTTCTGCTCAGAAGTCTTGTTCAAAAGTCATCAGAACATTTATACTAAACTCCTCATGACCGTGATCCAGATTGCATGTTCCAAATTGTGGTACCATAGCTAAGGACAAATCTATGAAAACAGTAATAATGACAAATCTTACTGAAAATTATAATTCTTGGGCATAATCAGCATCAATACTCAATCAACGTCAACGAATGTGTTATACTTGCAGCTGGTAAGCTCTGGTAAATGCATGCCAAATGCTGCTTCAGACCTACTCAACACTTCTAAGCCAATAACATCACCACTCAAACAAATAGAACATCATTTTTCAAGTAGTCAAATAATTATAACTGTGCCTCTAAACTATGCTACTGTTTCAGTAAAACACTTTATAGTAATTTACAGCATCCAAAATTTCCACATCTAATATTTAAATCCATTTGCATCAAATACAAATGAACTAAGGGCATACATCCCTCAACAGGGCACTCCTCAGTATAAAGACATTCTGGAAATGCTTTCATTGCTAAGGTGAACCTCGTCGTACGCTCTGCCTTTTGAACCTTGGCTGAATTTTTCGATTCAGCAGCATTGGCTCGAAGATCGGCTATCTCCCAGTTCGAGGCTTCAAGATCAGCCTGGAGCTGGGACCTTTCCCTCCCCTATTGGACCTCGACCGATTTTCTGACGACAAATATAGACGCGAAGCTAGTCTTGGCCTCCGAAGCTGCCCACTCTGCCTTAGCCTTTGCTGCGAGCGCTCTTCCCAAGTCCTCTTCCATCTTCTTCATCTGGGCCTCAAACTCGGAGGCTTTATGTTCGGCGGTCTTCGCCAGTCATCGTCTCTCAATTATGTCGATGGCCTGGCGGCATAATACTATTTCAAAGATGGACACCTGTGGAAAGCATCGATCAACAACTACCAAATTACAAGTCAAGAGACAAATGGCGAATAACTGACCTGATAACCGCAACCCACGAGAAGTTTCCCACCCTCTCAATGTCCAATCCTTAAAGGAGCTCCAAATCCCGAGGGAGAATGGAGTTTTCCACCGGTCGAGCAGTCGTCCCAAAGTCCAACATGGCCAACTCTTCATTCCCAACGATAACTGGAGGCTGATGAGGTTCGCCTCGAACAGGTCCTGAGGAACCAGATGAGAGCTAATTCAGCATCAAAGCTCGATCGAACTCTGAGGGGATGGGGCTGACCATAGGAGCAGGTGGGTCGATACTATCCCATGGCCATTTATCCAGAGGAGGAATCAAGGGGGTCTCCACCATCCCCTGAGTATCGAGGGGACCACCTCTCGACCCACCAAAGCCTGGGTCGAAGACCTACAACCTTTTGCCATGAGCGAAAGGGGAGGGTGTTGGATATGGAAGACGTTTGTACACCCTTGTGGGGGATGTACGAGGGATTACGGACCTCGAACGTCGCGTACACGAAGTCGTGTGCAAAGGGAATCTGTTCCCTTGCGGAGAGGATCTCTGGATGAGTGGGAAAGTCGCATTATATATGCATAAGTGCATGCGACATATGGCTAATAAAGGGGGAATATCTTAAGCTTATGTTGTACCATGCATATGGTACAACTTAAGCTTATAATGTGCCATGTATCATGGTACACCTTAATTAAGTTGTTCCAAAGGAACAACTTACCCTAAAATAACTACCTTGGGGGCTATAAATAAGACCCAAGGGTAAGCCATTTCTTACACCTTTTGCATGAAATTCATGCATGCATCTTCATCCTAGCGAAGCTCTGCAGAAATCCTTTCTCTCCCTCTTATCCAAGTTCTTAATCTAAAGTAGAGATTTAGATTGTGGATTAGTAGCCTTACTCCGTTCGTGAGAAGACTCGATCCATCGTGGCGAATCCGAAGGCGAAGTTCGTAGACTACCGTGCCGCATACGCAAGCGTAAGTCTAAACTTCATATTATCGATCCTAACTCTGTTTTGGACAGGATCCTACATTGGTATCAGAGCCATAAGGGTTCGCCCCGGTCAAACCGCCGCCCCGTCGAAACTATGAACGAGTCGTTGTCTTTTTCATGAATGGGTCTCCTACTATTACGGATATAGTAGGAACGCTTCGTGACGGAGAGAACGCAGCGGTTGTTCTTTTCACGTTAGGGTCTCCTATCATTACGGATATGGTAGGAACTCTCCGTGACGGGAAGAACCGACCGTTCACATAGTATGTTATTTTTCATTTTTGGCACACGGCCATTAGGAAATAACTAATTTCTCGACGAACGGGTGCTTCATCGACGAACGGGTGCTTCATCGAGGAAGATGATGGTAGTTATTTCCATCGGGTAAGAGGAAATTTGGTGCATGTGCACCATGGCCAAATGGGCTATGAAGGCTATGCACCCCCCTCCACTTGCGGAGGGGGTTGGCTACGGCCAATAACCACCGGCGACCACCCCATCAAGGGGGAGGAGTGTGTGCGGCAACCCCATTCAAAGGGGGTGGCCGGCCATGGCCAAAGGGGCCATGGCCGGCCAATGCCAAATGGCCTTGGCCATGACCGGCCATGGCCGGCCATGGCCAGGCCGGCAGTGGCCGGCCAAGGCCTGCCGGCCTGGCCGGCCCTGGCAGAGGCCTGGCCGGCCCTGGCAGAGGCCAGGGCCGGCCCTGGCAGAGGCCAGGGCCGGCGCCCTGGCCTCGGCCAGGGCCTGGCCGGCCCTGGCAGGGGCCAGGGCCGGCTGGCCTGCCCTGGCAGAGGCCAGGGCCAATGCCCTGGCCTCGGCCAGGGCCTGGCCGGCCTTGGCCGGCCTCGGCCATGGCAGAGGCCCTGGCCGGCCCTTGGCCAAGCCCCGGCCAGGGCAGAGGCCCTGGCCGGGAAGAAGTTGCAAGACCAAAAATTGGTCGACCAATTTGGTGTTTTTGGTCGACCAATCCGACAAAAGGTCTGGGTCGATTGCAAACTTGCCAAATGACCCATACGGGGTAACAAAAGGCCTTGGTCAAACTCGAATGTGTCGATTAGTCCATACGGGGCTAACCACAGTGCCGATTAGTTCATACGGGACTAACGTCATAATGAAGTTTTTCTTTGGGCTCTACTCCTTGAAGACTAGCCATAGTGCTCTACTTCATGCGAGATTAGCCAAGTCATTGTGCTCTACTCTACGGAGATTAGCCAATGTACTTATGCAATTGTGCTCTACTCCTTGAAGATTAGCCTTAGTGCTCTACTTCATGCGAGATTAGCCATGTCATTGTGCTCTACTCTACGGAGATTAGCCAATGTACTTATGACGTTGTGCTCTACTCTACGGAGATTAGCCAATGTATTTTAAATTTTTGAAAAATACGTTTTTTCAAAAACGCTTTTCCGCTGCAAAGTACTATAAGAGTACTAACATTTGATAAAGTGAGGGAGAAATATTGAAAGTTACTCTAGATGGTGATTGGAAACATAGTGACCTTTCCGACTCTAGAGTAACATCTTCAATATTTTTCGAAAGTAACTTATCAAATTAAGAATATCATTCCAAGTGGGAGTTGATTTTAGAACTATCCATATGGGATATTCTATTATCATTTCAAGTGGGAATTATATCTGAAAAATATGTTTTCAAACTCGTTTTCCGCTGCTAGTACTATAAGAGTACTATTGTTTGATAAGTGATGGGGGAATATTGAAGGTTGTTCTAGATGGTGATTGGAATCATAGAGACCTTTTCGATTCTAGAACAACATCTTCAATATTTTTCGAAAGTAACTTATCAAATATAATATAATTCCAAGTGGGATTTGAATTTTTAGAACTATCCAAATGGGATACTCTATTATCATTTCAAGTGGGAGTTATATTTTAAGAATTTTTATGCAATGTTTTGATCGAACCTTTGGTTTTGTGTCTTTTGCAGCATTTTAAAAGTAAAATGTCTTCCGCTTCAAAGAATATCGTCGCTGAGTTAAACAAAGGTGAAAAACTCAACGGCGATAATTACAAACTTTGGTCCATTAAGATACAATACGTTTTAGAGGAGCAAGAAGTGCTCGAAACTCTAAAGAACGTAATGATTGAACCCGAGTTGGGCACTACGGCCCAACACAGACGAGACAAGGAAGCTTTTGATGCTTGGTCTCGGAAGAATAAGATAGCGCGCATTACGTTATTAAGCAGTATGGCTGATGACATAATGCGCATCTTCCGAGAACATGACCTAGCCATGGATATATGGTCCAAGCTAGAGGAGAAGTTCGGTGGCACATCGGTGTCCAAACTTCGCGCCTTAACTATAAGGTTCGATACATATAAGAAACGTCCAGATCATTCCATGGGGAAACATCTGCGACATATGGCGAACCTTATCTCGGAGTTAAAGGACGCAGGTCATGTGCTCATTGATGAGCAACAAATCCAAGCAGTCATACGTTCCCTACCAAATGGGTGGGATCAAATGAAGATGCATCTCACTCACAATGAGAGCATCACGACCTTCAGCGATGTTTCCAAGCACCTCGAATTAGAGGAAGAGCGGCTTGCGGCTGCCAAGCCAAGTGCAGAAGTGCACATGGTTTCTGGTTCCTCACACGGGGGAAAGAAACGTAAAGATCGTTCGAAGTCTTCTAATGAACGTAATAAGCAACCTGAGTCTACCAAGGAACCTAAACATAAGGGTGGGCACAAGAAATGGCACAAGAAGAAAGACTTGAAAAGGATCAAGTGCTTCAAGTGCAACAAACTCGGTCACTATGCTCGTTCGTGTACGAGTGGAAGTGACGAGGTGCCACCGACCACATAGCAAAGGACAGACGGTCCTTCGTGGAGTATCACCGGATACCCCCAAGGAATGAAGTGGATCAATGTAGGAAACAACACAAGTGTTGTAGAGAAAGGCGTTGGGAATTGCAAGCTAGACTTGGACAACGGCCACACTCTCCTACTTTATGATGTTCTCTTCATTCCATATATTCAAAGGAATATTAATACTGTGGTCAATTTAATGGGTCTTGGTTATAGTTGGTTCCTTCATGATTGTAATATGGACCTATTTTGTAATAATTCCTTTATTGGTACTGGGTTTGTATTTCAAAGGATTTATTGTAATAAGTACAATGTATTTCCTCATATAATGAAAATTTCCTTGTGACAAATTCTTTGACTAATGAGTCTAATATAATTTGTTGGCACGCAAGGCTTGGTCATATTGGACCAATGCGTATAGATAGACTTGCCAAACATGGCCTTCTATCCAATGTTTCAAAGGTTGAAATGTCGACCTGCGAACATTGCCTTGTGAGGAAATCTTGTCGCAAGCCGTTTGGAACCGGCACAAGGGCCGAGGTTCACTTACAGCTTATCCATTCGGACATATGTGGTCCGATGAATGTCAAGACAAGACGCGGGAAGTCCTATTTTTCATCACTTTTATTGATGATTTCACCCGATTCGGTCATATCTATTTGATATCCCACAAAAGTGAAAGCACTAAACCTGCTTTAAAAACTATATGAGTTTAGTTGAGAATCAATTAGATCGCAAGATTAAGGTCGTGCGAACCGATAGGGGCGGTAAATATCAATCAACAAGTTTAAAGGAACTTTTGTGATGAAAAAGGCATAGTACATCAGGTATCTATGCCTTATACTCCTCAACAAAATTGGTGTTGCAGAAAGGAGGTATATGACTTTAATGAAAAATGGTCCGTTCATTGATGGCGCAAGCTAACTTGCCAATCACTTTTTGGGTGATGCATTATTGACGGCCGCTTTCATTTTGAACCGCGTACCCTCGAAATCAGTTAGCTCCACTCCTTATGAGTTGTGGAACCAAAGGTCTCCTGACTTAGACATTTTGAAACCTTGGGGTTGTGCATTCTACGCACATATTTCCTCCCATATGTATGGCAAACTTGGGCCAAGGGGAAGGAAACGTATCTTTATACGATACGCAGAAAACTCCAAAGGTTATATGTTTGTTAGTCAGGAAGACAATGGTGGGCTAATTGAGTTTGAGTCGAGGGATGTCACTTTCTTGGAAAACGAGTTTCCAAGACAGGGCGAGATAAGTCAGGACTTATCTTTATTTGAGATTTATGATCAAGAAGGATTACCTCATTCGAGTGGGAGAATTCTTGGTGAAAACGAAAATACGTTTCAACCTTCACCAATGGATTATACGAATGACGATTATCCTATTCCATACGGGAATAATGATCCAAGTGGGAGCAATTCTAACGACATTCCAAGTGGGAGTGATATTAGAATTGATCTAACTTCGAGTCAACAAGGACTTGAAGAAATCTCAAATACGACGTAGTAGTCGTACAAGGTTGGCTCCTCTAAGATTTGAGGATGAATTTCCGTAAACCTTTATGACTTTACTACAAGATGATGACGAGCCTGCTACTTTCAAACAGGCCGCATCATGCCCTGCGAAAGACAAATGGATGGAAGCGATGAAGGAGGAATTGAAATCCATGAAAGTTAACCAAGTCTGGGACTTAGTTAACTTACCCAGAGGACATAGAGCAATTGGGAACAAATGGGTTCTCAAGATCAAGCATAAGGCTGATGGCTCTATTGACAGATATAAAGCTCGCCTTGTCGCGAAAGGTTTTACGCAACAGGAAGGGATAGACTACGAAGAGACCTTCTCACCTGTTGTGCGTTTTACCTTGATTCGCATGATTCTGGCAATGGTAGCTTGCTTATACCTCGAATTACATCAGATGGATGTAAAGACTGCCTTTCTCAATGGAGAATTGGACGAGGAGATCTATATGGAACAACCAACAGGGTTTGTAAAAGAAGGAAACGAACATAAGGTTTGTAAACTTCGTAAGTCCATATATAGTCTTAAATAATCCTCGAGGCAATGGTATATACAATTTCAAGAAGTTGTCTTATCAAATGGATTTTCCATGCTTGATGAAGATAACTGAGTATATATCAAGAGGATTAAAAGCAAGTATATTATCATGTCTCTATATGTAGATGACATTTTAATAAGCCAGAAATGACAAGGGCTTTGTGATGAGTATCAAGGCTTGGCTTTCATCAGTATTTGAGATGAAAGGCATAGGAAAAGCCGCATATATCCTTGGAGTTAAGATTTCAAGGAATCGTTCGAAGAAACTTCTTTCTCTTTCACAGGAGACTTATATAAAGAAGGTTCTAGAACGATTTAATATGCAGGACTGCGAGTCCATTGATATTCATATAAGCATATGCGATAATTTATATCTAGAATCGTGTCCAAAGAACCAAAAGGAAAAGGAAATTATGGAAAAAGTTCCATATTCCAGTGCAGTTGATAGTCTTATGTACGCTATGGTGTGTACGAGACCGGACATCTGTTTTGCCGTTGGAAATGGTAAGCTGTTACCAATCCAACCCAGGGCAAGAACACTGGAAAGCGGTTAAGAGGATAATGCAGTATCTTAAAGGAACTGCAGATTTGCAAAAGACTATGATAAAACCAAGAAGGTAGACATAAGGTACATATCTACGCATGAGATGATAGAGGATCAGCTTACGAAAGCGATCCCCAGAAATGTGTTTTATAAACACTTATCATCCCAAGGATTGCGTATGAGCTGAGTTGTACCAATATATATTCCCATGTCTAAGAAAGATCAAATTTAATAAAAGAATAATTTCTTTTTCAAACATTGCATATGAATTTCTTAAGAAATGTTTGTGTACATTTTTGAAATCTCAGCTGAATTGTGTGTATGTCGGACAGATAAAGGTTGGCTCTCTCACATGAGCAACCGCCTTATCTTATCAGATGGATAAGATAGAGATGAGACTAGTTTAAAGTCAAAATCATTAGACGAATGATTTAGAGTCATGACTTAAACAAGATAGTCGAATGAAAGATCTACATCATATGGATGCTTACAAAAGATCTGAGATCTGTATCACAAGGATATTTGAAAGAGATCTCGTAGGATTTTTAAATCCTATCTGTCTTATGCAGGATGAGAGTCCGTGAATATTTCACGAGTAGTAAAGGGACTCAAAAAGATAGGCACTGTGGTGTCTGATCTTTTCATCCGTACAACATCATTAAGACATACTCTCCCTGGGAAAGGAGTGATGTTGTAATACGTGTTCATACCACGTATGCATTTCGACCACTGAGTTAGTAGCAATAGTGTTTGCTATTATGTGAGACTCAAAGGCCATACGGGTCTTAACTCTTACCCTCAAGGACTCCAATTGGTTCCTTTAGATTTGACGAGATGATCGCTATCTTAGCGTGTTACTTATGGGCTATGATAATTCGGCTCGACGGGGCACGTTAGAAAAGCGAATCAAGTCAAGATCAGAAGGTTCGCAAGAAGAGGAAGATTGATTTCATATTCGCATTTGGACTTTAATGATTCAAAGCTGGCCAGCCAATTGTAATCCAGATGGGATTCAATTGTTGAATATAAAGTATAAGAAATGCGAAGAAATAATCTAGGGTAAAGCATGCGTTGAACTACTCAACTTTGCACCTTCGAGGTCGTTGTGTATCTCTAACAAGTGCACAACAACAGACTCTACGCGCATGACGGTCGCACGGTCTATTTCTCGGTATGATAGATGAAAGAACTAAGGGAAAGACGTTCTCTTACAATCCCCTCAAGTGTGAGTGGGAGATGTTGGATATGGAAGACGTTTGTACACCCTTGTGGGGGATGTACGAGGGATTACAGACCTCAAACGTCGCGTACACGAAGTCGTGTGCAAAGGGAATCTGTTCCCTTGCGGAGAGGATCTCTGGATGAGTGGGAAAGTCGCATTATATATGCATAAGTGCATGCGACATATGGCTAATAAAGGGGGAATATCTTAAGCTTATGTTGTACCATGCATATGGTACAACTTAAGCTTATAATGTGCCATGTATCATGGTACACCTTAATTAAGTTGTTCCAAAGGAACAACTTACCCTAAAATAACTACCTTGGGGGCTATAAATAAGACCCAAGGGTAAGCCATTTCTTACACCTTTTGCATGAAATTCATGCATGCATCTTCATCCTAGAGAAGCTCTGCAGAAATCCTTTCTCTCCCTCTTATCCAAGTTCTTAATCTAAAGTAGAGATTTAGATTGTGGATTAGTAGCCTTACTCCGTTCGTGAGAAGACTCGATCCGTCGTGGCGAATCCGAAGGCGAAGTTCGTAGACTACCGTGCCGCATACGCAAGCGTAAGTCTAAACTTCATATTATCGATCCTAACTCTGTTTTGGACAGGATCCTTCAGAGGGTTCGTTTCCACGACCCTTCTTCTCTTTTTAGAGTCCTCCCATTCATAAAAGGGAGGACCCTACTTCTTGCTAACAGCCTCAGTAGGTTCGAGAGCCGCAATAGCGTCTATACCCTCCACCACCGGAGGCTCCGAAACAATGATGGAAGCAATGTGCGAGACTGAGAGAGCGATAGCTCGACTTGGAACCTCCCTCGATGAGGCACGGAAAGATGACCGTGAGGTCCCCTGGCCTTACCTCCCTCAGAGGAGGAGCTCTGACTAAGGGGAAGAGGAGACTGAGCACTTGATCCCTCAGCGCTTTTCTTCTTCCTGCGCTGTTCCCTCCAGATTTTACCCAGTACAGGGTCCACACTTCTGTGAGCTCCACCAGCCATATCTGCAAACAACGAATGTAATTATCGTAAGTGGTTGCAATGGGAGCACAAAAGTAGTATGCATTACCCGGACTCCATGAAACGATCTTCAGTAGATGGTTGTCCAACAAATACGAGGTTAACCTCTCCTGCCTTGGTCGGCTCAAAAGAAGTTCAGCCACTTTGACCTCTCCTGGTAATAACCCGAAATCTTCATTGATATCAGGGTTAGCAAACTCTAACCGTTAAGCATCGATCCTATGTTGGGGAGAAAACAAACACGAAAGTGTCTTCCTAATTAGGGTCAGAGATCGGGAGGTCGTAAAGAAGTCTCTTCGCAGGGCGAGCGACAATGTGATGCCACACCTTGCAAGGGTTGATTATTAACTGGAAGAAATGCTTAAACAGCCGAATGGATGGTTGAACCCCACAGAGCTCACAAAGCACAATAAAACAGACCATGGGAGGAATGGCCTGAGGTGCAAATTGACAGAGAGAAAGTCCCAAAGAGCATAGCATGTCTATGATGAAGGGGAGAAGTGGAAAGAAATGACCAAGACGGAAAGCTCATGGGTACACTCCTACCTCGCTCCTCCGAGGGAAGAAAACTCTCTCATCGAACTTTGACAACCTAACCCTATAAAGGGGACATAGGCAATCAGACCAAACCCTAGAGACCAAATCGTGAGAGAACTTTGGCACCTTTTCAAGAATCACATGGGGAACCTCTAAGTTCGGATCCTTCCGACAAATTGAAGATGCGGGTTCTATTCGAAGCCCTTTTCCCTTACCAGGAACCTCATCGTAATGGGGAGGCCGAAGGCGTAGCGCGAGCTCTTCATAGGTTGGCTCATGTATCCTTACCAGTGGAAATTTGCTCATATAGATTTAAAGAGGAGTCTTTATTAGTTAAGGAAGATACCTTATCGAGGTCAGGCAAGAACCAAAGGAAGCAATGGAGGAATTAAGCTCTCGAAAATCTGGAGGCGGAACAAGAAAGCTTCTTGTTTCTTCTCCCCATCTTTTATATGGAGGAGACCAACAAGCAGTTGTCCGATGAGTGACATGTGTCTAAGTCTAGTCTCAAGAAACGGTGATGATTGATTTAGAGATGAAGGGTTTGGCGGCATAAATCAAATCAACCACTTCGAATGACGTGCCCATTTAATGAGAATACATATCATGCGGTCTCAATCAACACTGTTTCTTGAAACACGAATGATGGTGGCCATTGGTGGTGCCCCGATACGACCCACGAAGCGGTGTCAATGTACATGCCCAATTAGAGCCTACAACCTCGGCCCCGTAACCCGAAACCCGTCAGTGAGGCTGAATAATACTCAGTCAAAGGAATGACTCATTCGACCATTTGATTTCCGCTGGTATTTAGGGAGGAGGTAATGAGACCGAGTAAATAGGCAGCAGTTATCATCTATCCCGGAGAAGATCCTGCACTGATCAATAAGGGGCGGTTATTTGCAATTAGTAGATTATCGACTATAAATTCCCGAAAGGACAATGTAAAAGTGATTCGAAGGCTCAAGGTACGAGATCTGATACTCTGACATTCTATACTCCACATAATATTTCTTCATCTAAAGAGCTAGCAACGCCTGACTCGAGACGAGCCTCCGTGGGTTGATCTCGACAGTTCCAAGCTCCCTCCCTTAAGTCATATACTAACTCAAGAATCGGAGGGGATTTGGGTCGGGACCCAGATCCGACCCCCCTCACGCTCCTTTGTAATACATGCAGGTCGTAGAGCGTCTCAACAAGAAGGTCGTAGAGCATTTCCACAAGAAGATCGTGCCTCTACAGTTGTCCGCTCGAGATTTGACCTATCCAGTGGGTACACTCCGAGTTAACCTGCCAGCAACCCAGTTCTACCAACCAGGGTCCCACTCGATCAGCTGGCGAGACTCCACCTCCGCAGGAGAAGTCCACGTCAGTACTCATATTGTTTCAGTCATTTTTGGCCTTAATACTACCAATCAAGATTTTAAGTGCTAATAGAAATATTCAAACCAATCCTTAATACTTTATAGGTCAACATTTACACATGATCGACTTACAATGCTGTTACGCCTATTTGGCCGAGACCCGTAAAGCACGAGCCCAGGAGCCCGACTACTGGTCAAAAGCCCATCCGCGTCCTCAAAGCCCATTCAACAAAGGCCCTACAAGGGACCTTCTCGAACGTCGATCCGACCCGGCCCCAATAACCCGTTGGTCGCTCGCCCACTCATGCGAAAACCACTCCCCCGGACGCGCGACCACTAAATAGCGATAATGGGGAGGTGCTGGCAGGGCGGAGAGAGCGGCGGCAAAGGGGGACTGATGGGGCACGATCAATGGCGGACGTGGGACGTGGGTCAGAGGCGATCACGCCGGGGCTCTACAAAAGGGCCAGGAAGACGACGAAGAAAGGGACCGCATCTGAGGTTACAAAACCTAAGGTACTCCATCAACGACCTCGTTCCCCCAATTCATCTCCTTCCTCCCCCGCTCGCGCCGAGAGACACCGTCACGATCTCCTCACGAGTCGGACCGTCTCCGCCGGGCCTCCTTTCTCAGATCTCTATCTGACTTAGGCATCGGAGGGGATTTGGCCGGAACCAAGGTCCGGCCCCCTGACGAGCATTTTCGTCTGCGCAGGTGGACAACAGATCAACGGGCCGAGGCTACCCCTCGCCCCTCTCCGACCACTCGATCAACCGGACAGTGAGGCTTCCCCTCACCGACAGCCTGCCGTGGCCGAGCACGTCCTACCGAGGCCGAGCTTCCTAATTGGGTCCGAGACTCTCCCTCGCCACCCATCGGCCGTGCGTCTACCCGGGCGACTGAGGCTACCCCTCGTCCCCCTTCCAGCCGAGGCCGAGCACACCTGTCCGAGGCCGAGCGTCTCAACCTGGGCCGAGGCTTCCCCTCGCCCCTTCTGCACCGATTCGAAGCCCCCGAGGGACCCAAAGCGGGCCCCTTGACCATGTTGACCGGGCTCTCCACGGTCAACGCTCTGTAGTGAGAAAACACTCTGAAACATCTGGCGCCGTCTGTGGGAACGAGAAACCGTCCCACGAAGAAGCAAACCACACCAACAATGGCACGAGCAAGCCCCGAAGGATACCGGACCGAAAAGAGACAAAGGAACAGGCAACGGGGAGAAAGCGCGAGGGACACCACCCCCGACGCCATTCTCGCCCAAGTACAGAAGGAAGAGCGAGCTGATCGCCCCCCGCCGAAGGCTAAAAGAGGCGGGAAGAACAGGGAGAAGTACTGTAAGTACCATAAGGACGATGGTCACGACACGGAAGATTGCTGGCATTTGAAGAAGGACATTGAGAAGCTGATGAGCCGAGGGCACGCCAGGAATCAGGCCGACGAGCCGGCCCATGGAGAAGGGACCTCCACACAGCCGGACAAGGGGAAGAAGATCAACTCCATCCAAGGCCCCCTCCGCATCATAGAGTGAGCAGGCAACGTCCTTCCCCCCGGGGGCAGCCTAAGTATGAGGGAGATATCTAGTTTTACATCCCTCTGTTTAGCTTCATTTCCCCTTTTCCGTTTCCTCCAAATGTACCGGTCCAACTGGACCCATGAGAGTACAAACGCCTTCTTTTTATTGTCTTTATTTAAAATTCCGACGGAGTTGACATGTCGCCAGAAACGCAAAAGGCCGGGGACCGCCGCCTCACTGGAGGAGGAAGAGGAGCTTTGCCCTCACCGACTATCTCCGGCACTCATAAGTCTGGAAGCAATTCCCCCAGCAGACGCGGACGCTGACCGGTCCTAAGCCGAGGAGCTTGGCCCTCGCCGACCGACCCCAGTGCACATAAGTCTGGGGGCGACTCCCCCAGCAAAGCACGGGCGCCGACCGGTCCTAAGCCGAGGAGCTTTGCCCTCGCCGACCGACTCCAGTGCCCATAAGTCTGGGGGCGATTCCCCCAGCAGGCACGGACGCCGACCGGTCCTAAGCCGAAGGGCTTGGCCCTCGCCGACCGAGTCCAGAGCTCATAAGTCTGGGGGCGACTCCCCCAGCAGGCACGACGTCGACCGGTCCTAAGCCGAGGAGCTTTGCCCTCGCCGACCGACTCCAGCGCTCATAAGACTGGGGGCAATTCCCCCAGCAGGCACGGACGCCGACCGGTCCTAAGCCGAGGAGCTTTTCCCTCGCCGACCGACTCCAGCGCTCATAAGTCTGGGGGCAATTACCCCAGGAGGCACGGACGCCAACCGGTCCTAAGTCGAGGAGCTTCGCCCTCGCTGACCGACCCCTGCGCCCATAAGTCTGGGGAGAATCCCCAATGCCAGTTTTCGTCCATTCCCAAGCCAAGAACAAGGCGACAACGCAAATTACACAAGAATTCCAAGTAAGTCGATTTCATTTATAATAGTTAACCCGAGTACAAAAATGCTTCTTATTTACAGGGGATCAAGGCGAGGGGAATACCCTACAAACAGTCTACTCACGACAAATGACAGAGTTCAGATCGACATCGACAAAGCAAAATTGGTTGACAAAAGACCCAGAGTAGGTGACCCAAGCTAACGGCCATGCAACCAGCAATTGTTGGCCGCGGGGCTGAAGGAGATGGCGGGGGCCGGGGATCCATTTCAAGTAGACTGGCCCAAAGCGAAGCGGATGCTTAAAAATTTGAGGATAAGGCTGGGAGGGACTGCTTAAGGAGCCCGAGCTCGGGAGGACACATCCTCGGGCACTTCGCCCTGCTCGGAGCGAGGGGACTCGACTGGCGGAGGGGCTTGCCGGACACGTTCCGCACATTCCCGGAAGGAAGACTGGACGACTTCGACGATCTGGGGGGCGATGATGTCTATATACTTACCGAAGGCCCCCCTGAGAACCTCGAAGATCTCCTTCCCCAGGGTCTCGACGACGCCCTTCTCCACCTCCTCCGCCAGCCGCATTACCTGACGCCGGTCCGACAGTTCCCTCTGAAGCTCCTCCCTCTCCAGACGGAACGACTCCGCCGCTTCCTCAGCCGACTGATGAGCATCCCCTAGCTTTCCCTCGAGGTCACCCACTTGCCCCTCCAACGCAGCCACACGGAGGGCTAGGCGCCGAGACTCCATCTGGGCCTCCATCATGGCCACCTCGGCCGCCCCGGCCCGCTCCTGAGCCCTCATGGAGGACTCCTCCAGCTCCCTCAAGCGGACGGCTCGACACTGCAACTCCACAGCGAGCGCTGAACCCTGAGAAGACGAGACATGGGCTAAGAAGAGGATAAAGAGAAAGAGAGGATAGCGAGATAACCGAACCTGTTGGAGGATCCAGACCAAGGAATCCGACATCTTGTCGGCCGGGATCTTCTTGAGGAGGCTGCGGTCCCGGGGAGGGACGGAGACCTCGGCAACCTGCTGGGCCACGGCTCGGTCAGCAAACATCGAACTCCCAGGGACGACAATCAAAGCCAAGTCGCTCGCCAACAAGGCCCCAACCCCTGGTGATACGGGCGAAGACGCTGCGAGGGGGGTGGCTGGCAAAGCTATCGAAGGATCCTCGGTGGTCGCCACTGGAAGCGCGGAACCTGCCGGGCCGGAGGGATCCACGTCCTCCTTCCTCTTCTTTCCACCGTGGATCTCCGAAGGCGCCGGAGGAGAACGCTTCCGCCTCGCACCATCCTCACCCCCCGGAAGGGGATCGCCAGAAGAAGAGGCGGGAGGCGCGGCCGCCACCGTACCCACGGCAGGCTCGGCTCGGCGCACCTCCTCCTCAACGGTCCTCCGAGGCGCCCTTCCAGAGGTACTACCTCGGCTCCGAGCGGCTCCACGACGGATCAGCTCGTCAACGTCACGGACAAATTCGCGGCCAGCCATCCCTGCAAAGGAGACCGAAATCAGGATGAGTCATAGGGCGATCCGGGGATGAAAAAGCGACCTACCCGGAGACCACAAGACGGCCTTCAGGAGTAGGTCGTCCAGCAAAGACCAAATGGACTTCGTTTCCAAAGGAAGAGCCAACAGAAGCGCAGCGGCTGCCCGGTCGGCGTCTGAGAGAACTAACGACGGGCGAGAATGGACAGAACTGCCCCAGCTTGTCAGAATCTGGGCCTCGCCCAAGAAGACCACGAAGACATAATCCAAGTTCCAATCCCCTGACCAGCGGGGTAACCCGATCAGGCATTCCCTCCTCGAACGAGCTCGGAGTAGCAGCCATGACCCCGGACCGACCGTCTGGGCCTGGTAAAAGTAGAAGAGAAGGGGGAGAGTCGGCTCCAGACCACGGGTACAGCAGAGCGTTACGAAACCCGTCAGTACCGCGATCGAACACGGGGCAAACTGACACAGGGACACTGTGAAATGTTCCATGACCTGGATGAAGAAGGGATGGAGCGGGAAGCGAAGACCCAGGCGGAACATCTCGACGTAGACGCCGACCTCATTGCTCCTCGGAAGGCAAATCCGCTCGTCGACAAATGGAACCCGAACCTCGTATGGGAAGCAGAGATATCTTTCCCGGATCTCCGCGGCCACCGAAGGAGGGGTCCTCGACGGCGTACGGAGGACAACCGGGGGCACATTAAGCCGTACGGCAGCCAACGCCACGTCATCACGGGTGTAATCTGGAAAAAGTTTCTCCTTCCCCTTATCTTGAAGAGAACGACTCCCGGCGGGGGAACCAAACTCCGCTAGCCGGGGTTCGCCCCGCCCGGACTCCGGAGGACCCCTCGTCCTCCGGCCAGAACCGCCTATCCTAAGAGCAGCCATAGGATGAAAGCAAGAGAGGAATTACCTATTTTCAACTAGTTTGGAGAGGACAAAGAAGCGAAGGCGACGGGGAACTCCGAGTTGCTGAAGGCTCTGAATACCGGGAGGAGCGAAGAAGAAGTGGAGATCAACACAACTGAGGATCTTATATGCCAGGGGAGAATTCGAAGCGCCTGACGAGAATGCGTGGCGAGGCTCGAAGAGTCGGCGGCGTTCCGAAATTGGCGCCAGTTGAAGACCAATCGATCCGCCTCATCATGACCTGCATTTATGGCCTCACCTCGATTAAAGCGCCGCTCGGAATCCCAGGAGACATAACGGGTGATCTGAGCGAGCCGAGGCTGATCGACCCCACCGATGGCGGCTCACAAACCCTTCGGCTTCTCGAACTTAAGGCGACTCCGCGAGCAGCGGGGATAAGCTTGCCGCTACACGTGGCAGCATCTGAAGGCCGACGGCGCTTCGGAACCCGCGCCTTAAAAACATCGAACGGGCCAACTCATGATGACGACTAATAAATGAGTCGGCATCGACTGGCGAGCTCGTCACAATCGGCAGAGGTCACATCGGCCGAGCCGAACCGGCCGAGGCCGATCAACCCGACCGATGGGGGCAATTGTTACGCCTATTTGGCCGAGACCCGTAAAGCACGAGCCCAGGAGCCCGACTACTGGTCAAAAGCCCATCCGCGTCCTCAAAGCCCATTCGACAAAGGCCCTACAAGGGACCTTCTCGAACGTCGATCCGACCCGGCCCCAATAACCTGTTGGTCGCTCGCCCACTCCTGCGAAAACCACTCCCCCGGACGCGCGACCACTAAATAGCGATAATGGGGAGGTGCTGGCAGGGCGGAGAGAGCGGCGGCGAGGGGGGACTGATGGGGCACGATCAATGGCGGACGTGGGACGTGGGTCAGAGGCGATCACGCCGGGGCTCTACAAAAGGGCCAGGAAGACGACGAAGAAAGGGACCGCATCTCAGGTAACAAAACCTAAGGTACTCCATCAACGACCTCGTTCCCCCAATTCATCTCCTTCCTCCCCCGCTCGCGCCGAGAGACGCCGTCACGATCTCCTCACGAGTCAGACCGTCTCCGCCGGGCCTCCTTTCTCAGATCTCTATCTGACTTAGGCATCGGAGGGGATTTGGCCGGAACCAAGGTCCGGCCCCCTGACGAGCGTTTTCGTCTGCGCAGGTGGACAACAGATCAACGGGCCGATGCTACCCCTCGCCCCTCTCCGACCACTCGATCAACCGGACAGTGAGGCTTCCCCTCACCGACAGCCTGCCGTGGCCGAGCACGTCCTACCGAGGCCGAGCGTCCTAATTGGGTCCGAGACTCTCCCTCGCCACCCGTCGGCCGTGCGTCTACCCGGGCGACTGAGGCTACCCCTCGTCCCCCTTCCAGCCGAGGCCGAGCACACCTGTCCGAGGCCGAGCGTCTCAACCTGGGCCGAGGCTTTCCCTCGCCCCTTCTGCACCGATTCGAAGCCCCCGAGGGACCCAAAGCGGGCCCCTTGACCACGTTGACCGGGCTCTCCACGGTCAACGCTCTGTAGTGAGAAAACACTCTGAAACAAATGCGAAAACGTAACATCACCACGAAAAGCATATATGATACAATATAGGGTGAGAGCAAACATATCCTCACATTGGGTATACCAAATTACTACTAGCTAGCAAGCGACAGCCAACATTACCATCATACATGGGTATATCACATCACTGACATGTAGACAAGAGCAAATATACTACCGCCCATGGGCATATCATATGCCATGTAGGGCTAAGCGAAAATATCATCAAGAAGGCTGTTCTATTTTGTATGTGTATTGCTTAAATCCAAAAATATCATGCCCAAATTATATTGGCATGTCCGTATCAGCATGTAAATACTTGCATTCGCTCCTACTAAGTCAAATAACAGTATATCATCTTCTATATCACATGCATGTAGAATGTATGAGAAAGTTCATAAAGAAGTTTTAAGTGAAGCATGAACTACAACACTTGCATAAAAAAGGTAACATATAAATATGCCTTAAACTATTCATTTTTTAACGCCAACATATTCTATCATAATTTAATTTTTTATACACATTGGAATGTAAACATTATACTATGAAATATGGAAGTTGACATGTAAATCAACAAATACATAAAACCACATCCATTTTTGTGGATGTGTCATGAAATCGCAATCCGCACGCTTGCACGGAACGTGGCAAAATCTAAACATGGGCCCCATCATTGTCCCTCTTATCTCTTGAGACCGACTATATATATCACAATTGAGATGCATGTATGTGACAACTTGTCATAAATGGAAAGAAAAATCATTCATTGGGTCACATCCCCCTCTCTCTATTCCAATTTCTTTCCATTTTTGAGAAGTTGTCATATCCAAACTCCTATTTTTGAGGTGTATTTAGCAATTCCTTGTCTCTTTCTATTTCTCTCACATCTCTCTGAATGGCCCGAAAGCCCGCGGCCCGGCCCGTCCGGCCCGATCAACGGCCGGCTCGGCCCGGGCCCGAAGGGGTTGACCGGGCCCGAAGCCCGGCCCGGCCCGCTGCCAGGGCCGGGCTTCCGGACCCTGCACTGGCCCGGCGGGCCGGGCCGGCTCGTCCCGGCAGCATGCCCGGGCCTGGCCCGATGAGGGATTTATGCGGGCCGGGCCGGCCCGCTGCAGGCTGCAATTGCAGCCTGCGATCGCAGCAGGCTGCAATTGCAGCCTGTCGCACATATTGCAACGGTCTTATGACCGTTGAAATTTTTTTTATTTTTTTATTAAAAGGGCATAATTGTGGGGAGGGGGGTTTTGTCATTTCTTGGGCATTTGACCAAAAATATCCCTCCCAACGGTTATAAACGGCTATTTGGGAGGGGTATTTTGGACATTTTACACCGAAAAACCCCGATAAATTTCACCCAACCCCTCTCATGTTTTTCACAATTCTCGGCAGAATTGATATTTTTTTAGATTTTATAGTTTTTTTAAACCATTTTTCTTATTTTTTTTGTTTTTTAAATGAAGGGGCTGCCCGCGGCCCGGCCCGGGCCCAGGCTTGGCCGGGCCGCGGACCGGACTTCCACCACCCTCCCCTCCGTCCATTCCGGGCCGGCCCGGCCACCACCGGCAGCCGGACCGGGCCCCAGGCCGGGCCGGGCCGGCCCGATGGACACCCTGACCCCTCTCTCCCTCTCTCTCTCCCTCTCCAACAATGGTCCATACATCTGCTGTCCAAACATGCACCGCCCATGCTAAAATAACAAACACCGATGATAAGAGCACCGATGAATGCCAGTGAACGCTGACGATAACGCTCAAACATCAATGAACCCTGCCACGAACGCCGACGATCACAAGCATACCGATGCGAACAAACTCATCGTCATCGATAATAACGTTCGCACAAATGATAACTAACTCCGCACAATCACCGATGAGAACGAACTCCTGGTCGTTGTCATCACCGATGAGATCGAACGATCACTGACATTAGAGGCCAGATCTCTGTGCTTCTTCCCCGTCTCTTGATTAGGCGCGTTGGTAGTCAATTTCACTGGTTATCAAAGTTAATTACAAGAAATATGATTAAAATGTTATTTAGGAATTAATTACTTAATTGAAGAATTTGCGGTTGGCTAACTACAATTTAAATAAGATAACTAAATTTAAATTATTTTTTAAAAGTAAACTTAAATTTAGAAATTGGACCCCACAACACCTTTACACACACAACTTTCTTACCCCCACCAAACACAAAAAAGTTTAACGGCCTCGCAACAACTTCTTCAATCTCTACTTTTCAACACACGTTACATGCAATCAAACGAAAATTTTACTTTTTCCAAATTCATATTCCACACCATTTTAAAATTACAGAACCCATTTTTAACGAAACAAACAGGGACGCTGGGCCTTAATTGCAAGATATGCAACTTGAAGCAACACCGGAATGGCCAGAGTAGATGTCGATTTCCAACATGAAAGATTGAAGGAATCCTTCCCTAGCATGTGGGTGGTTAGTGGCATCATGAGGTTGGCTTGGGGCCAAGAGACAAGTACTCCCATGTGATCCTGTTTGGGCTTCCCCGGATCACGCAGAAGACGTGCATCCGAATAAAAATCCCCATTTTTTGGAGGTGGGGAACAAGAGAGCATGGCACAATGATTCCAAGATGTCATGTCCCCACCACGCTGCCCAAAGACTTGTGCTTGTGTGCACCATCTCTCTAACTAAACAAATCTTCATTTCTTCTCTTTTATTTCTAATTATATTCAAATAGTCCATCTAAACTCTCTTTTACGCATATTAGAAATTTCTTCAATTACTTTAAATTTACACATTATTTTTCAGATAAATACTTATAATTTTAAATTATCAAAGTGGTACTATATCTATCGATGACCCATGGGCCCCTTACGCCCAAGGAAGACCCAACTCAACAACGAACTAGTTTTAGGCGCGTTAGGTATAAAAGATGTATTTTGTTATGAACGAGAAACAGATTTGGAGAAGGGTTGAGGCTAGGAAACTCCTAGCCTCCTTTATATAGTATTCATAATGGGTACTCATGTGGGTGGATACCCAATAAGCCCAATGGGTCCTATTCATAACACTTCCCCTTATCCAACCAACGTGGTATACTCGACTTTATGAATACTGAATGATTCATTAGTACTACTGAGTATCTTAAAGGGTGGATACTTCTGGATCCAAGTTAAGGGTAACTGCCTCGTTAAAAACCCTTAGCTATGGAAAACCCTGTGGGAAAAACCGATAGCGAATGGAAAAGAGTACAGCACTCCATAACTTCCCCTGATTTGGGGATGTGTCGAGGGGTGGATACTTCTGGATCCAGAGTCAATGTGGTTGCCTCATTAAAACCTTGACTATGGAAAACCCTGTGGGAAAAACCACTAGCCAAGGAAAAAGAGTACAACTTTACAGTTGACTCCCCCTAATCTGATCAAGCTTCAGGCTTGCAGATCTCCTATATATATATACATTTATCTCCTATGTGTCTATACATCCATCTCATCTGCAACATTCCGAAAAAAAAAGTAAAGTACAAGCATCACTCATCTATACAAGTTTCACTCATATAAGGCATTAGCTGAAACTAAAGGAGTGCTAGTAAACTTGGTAGACAGCTCCACGTCTCAATCGTCATTGTCTGCGAGGTACTTCAGGACCTGGCATTGTATGTTCTTGAACTGCTCCTTGGGTGATGAGCTTCTCGGGATGGTGGAAGGATGTAGACTTGGAAGGATTCTGTGTAGATCTTTCAGGAGGTGGACGTCCCTTTTATGCCATTCATCGCGATGATCTGTAACCTGCATATGCAAATACATTTAACATAGAGGATTTTTCCTCGACCCTTAGAGATAGCGCAGAAGCTACATATCTCTGGTCCAGTGGCGCGCTGGGGGCACTGCACTGTACCTGGCTAATAGCTATACTGCTAACGCTCAAAAGAGACGCATGCAGTTGGCCAGGTAGAAGAGTGTTTCAAAGACACTTAAGGTACTTCTGGACCATATATATTCTTCCCCTCTTCCAGCTAACGGAAAGGGGTCTTTTAATGTATATCCATACAACCAAATAGGTGTATTTGGTGGAGAATGAAATTAATGTTTCTTCATCAATCATCATTGTATGAAGTTTACATCTTCGGGATGATTAATTAACGTCATCTTCAGGATGATTGTTCATTTCCAGGATAATAGTTCATCTTCGGGATGATTGTTCATCTTCAAGATGATTAATGTTCTGTAAGCCTAGACTTTATGCCTAGCTAGGGCTTTCATATCATATCATATTTGATAGATAGGCTTTAACAGATATTTCGGTAATTTCTCTTCAGAAGATCCGATAATATTTTGAGTTATTAAAATAATCTCAATTCTTTTAATTTGCTCTCTTAAGAACAATACTGTTTTTAAGAGGTGCAAACAACAACCTTTTAGTATGAGTCCTTTAAGGATCTTTGTCTAGGTTGTCTTTCCTTTAATCATATTATTAATATGTGTCCCAAAAAGAAAGGAAAGTAAAGAAAAAATTTGTACATGCAGTTGAAGAAATTTTATATCGGTGATGTTGTCACATCCAATAGCAACATCAACCAAAAATTCCCTCTTTTTTGCCATTCGTTGGGTTACGGCTTGACATAAACTAGTCGATGCATCAGATTCATCTTGTAAGTGAGTTCAGCTCATCTTACTTGATTACTTCCTGGTTTGAGCGATTTATACCTCTAAAGCTATAGCAAATTAAAATGCTTATAGCTAACGATTTTATTTTAATTCTCCTTCAATACTCAGTTATTCCACAGGATTTGATATCATTTTTGATACCAGGACTTCAGGTCCAACACCTCGTATTTCATAAGTGAGTCCAGCTCACCTTATTATTGCCTCATTCCACATTATTATAATTTGGCCAAATCTCTTTCTTTGCTTCAGGCAAAGCAGAGTTGTGGAAACGATATTTTATATTTAACTGGCAAAATGAAATATGAGAGAATTTGTCGACAAAATGTGTTCTTTCTTGTCCAAAACTCACCACGTACGTACTATAATCATTTGATTTCTCCCAGAGGTGTCTCCTTCACGACGCGTTAAATAAGTGAAGGTTCTGGGACGGGTAAAGAATATGGACAGATCCAGAATTGGTCCTTAGCAACCAAGTTGCAATAAGGTTCTGGATTTGAGCTCACTTTCTTGTGGTGGTATTGTTTTTTCGGTCTCCAGGAGTAGATCTCTCTTTTTGGAGCCTAGTGGTATGTCCTCTCATCCATTGAGAATATCCACTTCTGCTACTGGTGGATTGCATCCAATATATTTGGTATGTCAATCCTAGCTGGATTTTTAGTAGCAGGGATGTGAAAGTTTTGACAATATCTATATTGTCAGTAACTATGTCTGATAACTGTTTTAACAGTTTCATAAGTGTGGATCTTCAGGATCTCATCACAATTCATGATAACCAGATCATAGGTATTAATGATTTAAATGGTCATTTGAGCTTCAGGCTCATGGATGATTGTAGTATTTCTGTTGAAACTGATTCTGGGACATTAAAGTTGTGAGGGATCTTGAGGACTCATCAAATCTTTAAAATAGGATCATCGATGCACGTCTTAGGAGAAGTGAATTTAAATGCTTCCCCTGTTCAGAGTGCTCAGACTCTATTTATCTGGGATATTTACTTCCGATAAATAGTTCTGCATTTTGATGGTCTATAGTGGTGATATGGGGGTGTCTACTCATCATGGCACAATCTATAAGATGTGCTCTAAACGCTTCCCCCGTCAGGGGTTTTCGGAAACTGTTTATATGAGGTGATCAGACTCATATAAATAGGTTCTAAGGATGCGTTTTGATGGTTTGCAATGTAATTGCATGTTCCCATGTGGTCACCTACAACTGGATTTTTAATGGATAAGAAATCCATTTAAATCATTTTAATGATTTATCTTACCCATATTTGGGTGTGAACACAAGCTTCAGGGTGTTCGTTATTTTTCCAGTTGTAAAACATTTAAATTTCCCAGTGTTATCCAAAGTTACCACCATTTTATAAAAGAATGTGGTTGGATAATGACCATTTATTTAGAGGATATATATTGATGAGTACACCAAGGGTACATCATCAGTCCGGTTAAGGGAGTGGACGAAGCCTATTTATATCCCTTAAATACTCTCAAGAGACCTAAAGGTCTTCATTATCTTTAATGATGATAGTATATCATCTTAAATTCATTTGAGGAAGTGGGGAGAGTCAATGTCCATGTGAATGGAGATGATCTCATTATCATTTTTCCCTTTTGAATATGACAATGAAAGTTTCACCCTTTTTGGACAATCTTCGGGTTCGTCTGGTTGATGATGTCTTGCATCATCAATCCAGGGTGATATCGATCCAAAATTTGGTCGATTCTGGACACTTCTGGTGTTCCAAAATAATTCCTCTTTTTGAATTTATGTGGCACTTTTGAAAAGTCCATTAAAAAGCTCAAGTTAATTTTGTCCGGTAATAGTTGAACTGTGTTCAAACTGTGAAGGATTACATCTTCACTTTGACTATTGTGCGGATCATTTTGGGACAAAGCTTCAGGCTTCATTTATTTCTTGAGTCATTAGGGATTTCGTTTTGACGAATATCCTTTTTGAAACTGTATAAGTTTCAGAGAGTATATGGCATCCTCATTTTATTTTTAGGGGTATTCAAGATAGCAAAACATACGCAGTAAAATAAAATGTATTAAAACTACAAGAGAATAATACTGATGATAAGTCAACAAGTGACATAGTGTGATGTGTGCTCTTGAAAACATATAACAATAATTATGCTCATTAAGACTTATGTTATGACAACAGATTATATTTGATTTCAAAATTTATTTGTCCTCTGGAGTAGCTAAATATACATAAGGTCAATTAGACTTTCGTCGTTTTGACTAGATATGTATGTATTTTTATATGGCATAAGTTAATGTACATTTATGTTTGCAAAAACATTATGGCTCTTATCAGAACTTCCGGTCTGATTTTGGCTTGCCATTGCTTACTCCATGTCGAGGTATATCGTATCTTCCCTTTCTCATTTAATTCAAGACTTCCCCTGTTTTGAGTTTTCCTTATTTTTATTTCAGGTCATGTTTGATCCTGAACTTCCCCTGATTTCAATATTCCATATTTATAAAGGACAATGAAAGTTAGTCCTGCTAAGGAGACATAAGCAGGGGTTTGAGCAAATTATTTATACTCCCACTTTTCTAATTAATAAGAGACTTTTAAAAAGTCTATTTGAATGCTCGAGTATAGCTTCAGGCCTTTTACTTGAGTCGTTCAAATTTTATGTGGATAATTTACCATGCTCAGAGGGGAACAAATACGTGGGTGCGTAATATATTTCTCACTTATTCATTAAGCCACGACTTCAGGCGTATGCTTATATTCAAAGCTAGAAAAAATCTTTCCTTGTAAAAATAAAGGAGAGTACTCTTTTAAAGAGTTTAGCGGTATTATGGAAAACTGCTGGTGTCCATATTGGATTATATAGATCATAGATCTTATATATCTGTTTACCGCAAAGTGTGCATCTTTTATAAAGATAGCAATTATAATTTTCGCATAAACCATCGTATTTGTTGATATTTATTTTATTAGGGAGAGAGGGTGTTGAATTTTGAACTTCAGGTTCATTTTGTCAAAGTGGATATTAAACTTTTTGAAATCATGATTGTCTTATTGTCATAAATATCGTCATATCATGAGCCCATCATACATATAATGTAAAGCTTTTTAAACTAAAGATTATGTTCAATTGAATTGAAACAAGTATGATGTACACATGCTATTTATATGCTGCAGGCATGTAAATAATCTTATCGTAGATATATAGTCTAGCTATAGGCGTTAAAACTATATCAAAGTGATTTTGGCATGCTTTTTGACAGTTTCATTGTAACATTAACATGGTATTAAATTAATTAACATCCACGCAATTAATGCATAAGCAATGAAAACGAAAAAGACTTAGGACTCAGGGGATCAGCCAGCCGACACCGAAATAAAAAGAAGTACAGTCCGAAGTTACATCCAAAATAGCATGAAAGAATAAAATACAACTCGGGAACTTCAAAGAGAAGCCCCTATCTTCATTGTGCGTACGCCTTCAGCTCCTTTTTGGTGTCCTTCGGTCTTCTTTTTACATTTATATCCTCACTTACAAATTTCTCTCAAAAAAAGAAAAATTGCAGGAAATTAAAAGGTGTCGGAAACCTGGCTGATCCCTAAAAACATAGCCTAATTTGCACATCCACGCAGATAATCAATCACAGGCATGTAAAGATTAATTTAAATAATCTAAATTGTGTGTGACGTGCAAAAATTTATTTTGAAAAACTTTTACCTTTGATCCATATTTTAATGTTTTGTTTACCGCTTTAAAACCCTTTAAATTTTCTTTTACTTATTTTGGGCTTTTTAGGGCCAAAAATAAAAGAAGAAAAATTATTTATGTAAATGGGCTAATTTTCTGGCCTTTTGGGCCATGAAAACAACCCATTAGGGTTAATTTGGGCCTCCCCCGAAAAATTGGCCCGTTTAGGGTTAGGGTTTCGGAAAACCCTGGGGGGGCCGCGACGTGTCGCCGCGACGGCTGGCCGCGCAGAACGCGGCAGCCGTGGCGGCGGCGGGCCGCGGCCGCCGCAGCGGCTGGCCGCGGCTTGCAGGCCACGGCACGCCGCCGCGGCTGCAGGCCGCGGCCGCCACGGCCTGGGGCCACGGCACGGGGCCGCGGCCGCTTGCCACGGTTTCAGGCCGCGACCGCTTGCCGCGGCCTATGGCCGCGGCGTTTATTTGCCGCCGGCGGCGCTTGTGAGGCGCCGCCGTTTCGCCTTACGGCATGCGGAGATTTTGGATCAAAGGGGGGTAAAAACCGGATTTTTCAAGGATTTAGATCGCTAAAAAACAGGTTTTTATTGTTTTTAGGCATGCGGATCTAAAAAATGTGATTTTTACCGTGTTTTTAAACTTTTTGATCCTAAAACATGCAGATCTAACGTGAAAAGCAAGTTAGATCTAAAAAGTTTTGATTTTTACCTCTAGATTCGACAAAGGAATCTAGTCGACGGTTGGTGAAGGATGCCCTTTTCGCTCCCCGTTGAGAAGATTACGATCTTCTTGAATCTGAGCGATTGATGGATCTCCTTCCCCGCGAGCCGTCGTCTCCTCCTACGAGCGTGATCGTGCTGATAACATGTTATGAACGAGAAACAGATTTGGAGAAGGGTTGAGGCTAGGAAACCCCTAGCCTCCTTTATATAGTATTCATAATGGGTACTCATGTGGGTGGATACCCAATATGCCCAATGGGTCCTATTCATAACATATTTATTATACCAGGAGTGACGAAAATGAACATGGCCAACTCTGCTATATATAATCCTCAAAATACGAAAGACAATATGACATTCTGTAATACCATGTTTCTATATGTGCGGGTATTATACTAGGCATATTCAACCGTATTTAATGTATATATTAAAACACAACTATTTTTGAATCCTAGGGCTGACTAGGACAAGCTGAATAGGACAAACAGGTTTGTAGAAAGATGGCTCAGATTTAATCTAGAGGAATGAACGGTTAAAATGAGATTTTGTAGAAAGTTTTGGAGGGAAAAATATTTCTGGGAAAATGAAAGTTTCTCGGGAAATGAAAGTTTTTGGTAAATGATAGTCTCTAAGGAAATGAATATTTTTGGTGAATGAAATTTTCTAGGGAATAGCGGAGTGCACGCAATTAATGAATTTAATAAAAAAACTTTAACTTGCAATTAATGCTACAGATCGAATGATATTTCCCTCAACGCGGGGCCCACCATCTCTTCGACGCATGGGGCAACAAGATGAGAATAATTTTCGGCGCCGAAGGCGCCAGCGCCGATGTTTTACAAGAATTTGTTGTTCCGCACCGAAGGCGCCTGTACCGAATTTGTTTTTCTACGCCGAATTTGTTGTTTTGCGTCGAAGGCGCCCACGCCGAATTTGTTGTTCTGTGTCGAAAGCGCATGTGTCGAATTTCTTGTTCTGCGTCGAAGGCGCACGTGCCGCTAAATATTTTTACGATAATTTGTTGTTCCGCACAATTTTGGTTGGGAAAATAATTTTTTGAGGTACAAATATTTGGTTGGGAAAAATATTAAATGTACCATGCCCGCTGTCAAAGGGGGAAGCTTAAGATTTGTTTAAGATTCCGAATGAGTGTGCAAAAATCTTAAACTTCCCCCTTTCATTTTTCTGTGTTTCTCTTTTGGACCGGTTTAAATTTTTTTCCCTACACCAGAAGGTTCTCGCACCGAAGCTAAATTTCTTCGTTTAAATTTTGGAGAGGAAATAATTTTTGGGGTGAACAAAGATTTTGAGGGGATATCTTAAATGAAGGCACCCGCGCCGAAGCTAAATTTTTGTTCGATTAAAATAATTTTTGGGGAGAACAAAGATTTTGAGAAGATATCTTAAATAAACCGTACCCAAGGGCACGGGTTATGACTAGTATGCAGATATTTTACACGTATTTTGGAAAAAATTTCTAAATTTTTCTAAAATTGTGATAAAATAAAAACCTAATTTTAAATGTTTTAAAACATTTATTTAGTCATATAAAGAGATGGTATTTATATGGTATATGATATATGGTATGCCTACTATTATTCTTAAGGGTATTTTCTTTTTAGCATAATTAGAAAAACCTAACTTTTATAAGCATGACACATCACTCAATTATGTGTCAACATTTTAGACACTCTTATTCACAAGATGACACAAGATGACACATAGTTGGGCACTTGTCATCTAAATGTAAATTATGGAGTGATTAGGATGAAGGCAAGGATTAAGAAGAGGAAAAGAAACGGAAACAAAAAAAAACAACAATTAGTTTTCATCCTCCCCCTCTCCCTCAACAAAAACAAAAACCACAAAACACCACCACTTCCTCTCCCACCACCAATATACTGATGGAAAATCGAATCCTACCCCTAAGTGGTTTTGATGAGGAACACACCAAATGATATTAGTGTACTAATTACACTACAACTTAAGTGTGCAGTTTGTGCGATTCATAGCATGATGTATATTCTGAAGAAGCTCAACCACATTCGGAAGACGGAGACGAATTTGCAAGCTCTACATCAAGCACAAGTATAGCTCAATGATGAAGCTCATGCAAGTACTCAAGCTTAATGAAGAAGAGCTCAAATTCAAGAGAAGTGCGCATCTACTGCAAACGTCTGATCGGCTTCCTGGAGGTCTCTTCTTAGTATAGTGTGTGAGTTGGTTTCTTTAGGAATATGTTAAAGCCAAGCAAATATTGCGCACGCTCACACACACAATGATTTTAAAGAAAAAACGTTTTTAAATCTTTTTAAACTCTTAAGAGCATTAGCTAGCGGACTCAATTCTTAGTAATCAAACTCCAAACGCCCATGAGTTGATTACACATCTTGCTAGCTGAGTTTCAGTGAAAAATGCTCTGGGAGTCGACTATCTCAGTAGGGAGTCAACTACCAGCTGAGCAGATTTTTTTCATTGAAATTCTCTAGCAGTCGACTACCTCAAGTAGGGAGTCGACTACCTCAAGTAGGGAGTCAACTACCAGCTGTCATTTTTTCTCCTGCGTTTTTGACTTCCTGATTTCACTCTTTCTTATTTAATGGACCAAAAGTCAAACGTTTTTTGAAATTTGAAAATCCTATGAAACTCTATAAATAGAGATTTTGAGACCATTTCAATTATAACTAATCTCTCTAATTTTCTCTTGAGCTAAATTCTGTTCTAAAGATCTCTCATCGCCCTATTGCTCTCAACGCTTATAGCCAATTCTGTTTTTATATTCTAATCTCAGTTTTTAATTTCTGAATTTCTTTTGAGATCTATTTTATACTTTGGCTATTTTAAAATTGTTTTTAAAATCCCTTACTCTTTATTTTCATTTTTGAAAAGGGTTTTGAAAACTAGAGATCTAGATTACAATGAATCATATTATATTCCTTGTGTGATCTAAAGATTGATTTAAAATTCTTTTAGCCACTTAAACGTACAAGTGCAATATTTATCTTGGCTATAGAATTTTGGGTGTAAACCAATCTCCATCAATTATCGTGGAGAATTGGATTTCTTGTTTGTATTTGGGATTCTCCTTTGAGATAAGGGACGGTGTAAATCCTAGACAAGTCTAGGTGGTTGGAAAACCTAGTTAAGGCTGGGTCGTTGGAAATCCTAATGGTTGAAGTTAGGTAATTGTATTGCTAAGGGAATAGTGGATTAATCTCATATCGGATTGGTCGGGGACTGGACGTACCCAAGTTATGGGGAACCAGTATAAAAATCTCTTGTCTCTGCGTTGCTTTTCTGTGTCTGTGATTATATACATGTGCAAGCATTCTTTTATTTATTTTTTAATATTGTATCTTTGTAATTCTTTATTTATATAATTGCAAAGTTCATCTTTTTAATTCCGCTGTGTAAAGATCTCTTATTTGATTGTAATCTTATTTCTCTCATACTTTTTGTGAGATTATATTGTTGATTAAGAACCAAGTGTAGATCCTCTACTTGGTTTCTTAGGCAACATTAGAAGGGTTTTATTTGTGTTACTATTAACGAACGAAAAAGTTTATTATTTGTACAACACTATTCAACCCACCTTCTAGTGTTGTTTGCCATCCACAGGATCCAACACTAGGTATAAGAGCGAGGCTTGAAAGGCGATGGCATCAACGTCCTTCTACTCTGAAGGTCTTAATGCCATTGAACACCTCTGTTCAATGGAACGAACTACGCAAGTTGGAAGATCCGTATGAATACTCACTTAGAGTCACTAGACATTGAAGCTTGGACCGTCACCAAGAACCCTTACAAAGTACCTACGAAAATCGACACCGAAAAGTGGTCAGCCGACGAAAAGAAGAAGGCCAACCTTAACGCCAAAGCAATGAACGCATTATTTTGCGTTGTGACAGGTAATGAATTCAATCGTGTCTCTCAATGCGAGAATGCACATCAGATATGGCATACTCTTCAGGTAAGTCATGAGGGAACCGAAAAGGTAAAAGAATCCCGTATTAATGTTTTGCACTCTAAATTTGAAACCTTTAAAATGGAAGAAGGAGAGAGTATCACCGATGTGAATACTCGTTTTACTAATATCACTAATGAGCTTGCAGGTCTAGGTAAGAAATTATCTGAGTATGATCAGGTAATGAAGATACTAAGATCTCTCAGACCCGAATGGAAGGGAAAGACAACAGCCATTCGAGAAGCTCACAACGTGAATGATCTTACCATTGAAGAGCAGATGGAAAATCTCATGGCATATAAGATAGAACTTGAAGAAGACAAGAAGATAGATGAGAAGCCAAAGAAAAAGAACTTAGAGTTCAAAGCTCAAGAAGAAGACTCCGATTATACCGACAAAGAAGATCACATTGCTTTCATCTCAAAGAACTTCAAATATTTTATTACAAGTATGGTAAACGTTCATTTCATCCTACTAACAGTATTATCTGTTTTGGTTGCAACAGACCAGGGCACATGAAAAGAGACTGTCCCTTGGAAAAGAACAACCGAGATTTCAAAGACCGTGGGAAGAACAGAGAGAACAATGAAAGAAGGAGCGATAAAAGGAACAAAATTTGACGACCAAGGAAGGAAGCTTATGCAGCCTTCGATCAAAGCGATGACTCTACATCAGACGAATCTTCATCAGATGATAAAGACGAGAGAAGAGAAACAGCCCATATGTGTTTCTTAGCCTCCACGTCATCGAAGGTAAGTTCATTACATGACTCATCATCTAGCAATAGTGATTCATCATCAAGCGATGATGAAGACATGGATTATAAAGGAGCATATAAGGAGCTGTGCTCAATGCATGAAAAGCTCATTAAAGAACATAGAAGAACACTTAGAATAGTTAAAAAGAACGCAAAAGAAAAAGAAGAACTTATTAAAGAAAATACTGTTTTAAAAGAAAAGAATGATTTTTTTTGGAAAAAGACATTTTCTCCATGAAAGAGAAAGTTGAAAGTTTGAATAATCTTCTCGTGTCACTTAAAGACAAATATGATTCTATGATGAAGATTGTTGAATTTCAATAAAGGGAAAGGAAAGCTAGATAGCTTAATCTATAGCCAAAAAACGTCATCTAGCAAAACTGGACTTGGTTATGATTCTAATCATACCAAGAAAAAGGTTAAGCATACTAGGATGCATCATGCTAACCAAAATTTTCTGAGCAAATGGATACCGAAGAATCTAACAGATCAAATGCGAAAAAGTTACGCAATTAATTTCTTTCAGAAATTTCATTTGAATAAAGATTACAAATATGTTTCTAATGAAGGAACTAAACCATATTGGGTTTGGTTTCCTAAGGACTAACCTCTTGGACTCAATGAATAAAGAGTACCATAAACAATCACATTTTCAGGTACTCTAAACCAAGGAGGAGGAACAAAGTCATATCAACGCTTTGCGATGAAATTAAATTGCTTCGCAAAACTTAATTGTGTGAATATTTGAAATGTTTGTTTAATATTTTATTTGCCTCATATAAATGTTTATAAATGTTTATTATGTTTTTCTTGTAGAAGATTTTCCGTCAAACACTCAACCTGTGTGTCAAAAACCCTCAGGATGAGAAAACAGCTCAACCCAACAGGGAGTCGACTACCACCCATAGGGAGTCGACTACCAGAGTGTGGTTACGAAAATCTGGGTTTGATTTCTGATTTTTTTCAAACTCATATTGGGTTTCATTGAGCTTATTGGGTTCATATCTAAAGGATGACTTAAACCCATTAAGAGAAATGATCTCAACCCTTCTTCCTCTTGATCCAATGGCCAAACATCATCACTTCTTTTCATCCAAAACATAAAACCCCCCAAGCCCAAACCCTAAGGCAGCCGACTACCACCCTTGCATTCATCCTCTTGAAATTTCCTTGGAGCTCTTGATCTCTCTTGGTAGGAATCTTCATCTCTCGTTATCTTTGTCAAGAGAAACATTATTTCAAGGTTACCTCTTGATTTCTTTCATCCTACTTCCTTGAAATCAAGCATATCTAGTTCAAATATTCAAATTTACTATCTAAAAATGCCTTTCAAGAAAATTGCTACTAAGAAGAGAAAGGTAACCAATGAATCCACTCTTACAGAGAAAGAGATCATTGTACCATATCTTTTTAAATCCACTAGTTTTGAAAAATTTCTCAACATATCAAAAAGGCAAATTCTTCATGAAAGATTTGTCAAAATTGAAGATATTGAAAATTATGGCATTGATATCATCTTTAAGTTTCAGAACTTATCTAATCTGTTTTCCTTTGGAAAATTCATATCTGTGTTATCTAAGACTAGTGTATCTGTTCTATGCTAATATAAACTTTGATCTTGTCAAATATCGTTTCATTACAAAAGTCCTTGATACTAAACTCGCTATCACCGCTAAATCACTTGGTCAAGCTCTAGGGTACCTTATACTGAAATGCTACTACATGATATTGAGATGGTTAATGATGATATTTTAGAGAAGATGTATTTGCCTGGTAGATACTTCCAAACCAAATTACCCTGTAGCGATCTTCTTATCCAGGAAGAATATTGGCAAATATCTTATCTTATAATATCACCCAAAAATCTGGTAGTCATTTGTATTATCTGAAAAGCAAGCCAAATGCATCTATGCCATGTTAGGAAACATTCATGTAAACTAGTCCAAAGTCATCATGGATTCTATCCTTGCATCTGCCTCTTCAGATAGACCCTCATCCACTCTAGCTCATGGTCATTTTCTTACAATTCTCTTCAATGCGTATGCCATTTCTTTGGAGAATGAAACCAAGGTTCTGGAACCGGCCCGTGTCTTTGATGTACATGCTCTTGGCCAAATAAGTCTTCACAAAGACCTAGACCAGAATATTCCAGAAGAGAAGCTTGCTGCCGAAGGAGGTTTGTTATCCTCAAGGAAGAAAGGTAAAGAACCTCTTATTATTGATACAGAAGAAGAAGAAGAAGAAGAGAATGATGGTGAAGAAGGAGAAGAAAAAGAACCACCGGCATACACTGTTGAGCTTCAAGATATGCTCTTGAAGAAGATTGGGAAATTGAAGATTTCTCAAACAAAAGGATTTGATGTCCTCAACAAAAAGGTGGATGATCAGAAGGACTTTGTGGTGAGCAGCAACAAAATGACGGAGGAGACTATGAAGTTGATCCTTGGTGAGATCAAGGAACTGAAGAAGAATGGAGGATCTTCATGAACTAGTTCATTTGGTTTCTAAAACAATGGCTCTTTGAAAACATTTTTTGGTTTGTAATAACTTTACTATGGTGTGGTGTTTTGGACTTATTACTTATGCTTATGGTTTGATATTCTTTAACTTGCTTTGAATTACTATATTATGTCATACATACATAATCTACTAACTTTGTTTTTCAGAAAATTATCTTGAAATATTTTAAATTTTCTTGATTGTAGAAATTCTCTCCAACTTTTAAATGTTTGTTGAATAAAGCTCAGTTGTTTATGGTTGTAGTATTCAACACATCATTTTTTGTCATATTTTTTGATTGATGACAAGGGGGAGAAAAATGTGGGTAAATGAAAAAATGTGAATGAATATCTTATTATGCAAAAATGTGAATGAATATCTTGTTATGCAAAAATGTGAATGAATATCTTGTTATGCTTACCGGCTTTGATGAAGGGGGAGTACCTCATCTAAGCAGGGGGAGTAAGTTATCTTACTCGGTATTTCATTGAGCAAATTAATCATTCTATTTTTCATCTGGGTGTCGTCATCAAAAAGGGGGAGAGTGATGGAAAATCGAATCACACCCCTATGTGGTTTTGATGATGAACACACCAAATGATATTAGTGTACTAATTACACAACAACTTAAGTGTGTAGGGTGTGCGATTGATAGCATTATGCATATTCCGAAGAAGCTCAACCACACTCGGAAGACGGAGACGAATTTGCAAGCTCTACACCAAGTACAAGTATAGCTCAATGATGACGCTCATTCAAGTGCTCAAGCTTAATGAAAAAGAGCTCAAATTCAAGAGAAGCGTGCATCTACTAGAACCGTCTGATCAGCTTCCTGGAGGTCTCGTCTTAGTATAGTGTATGAGTTGGTTTCTTTAGGACTATGTTAAAGCCAAGAAAATATTGCGCGCGCACACACACACACAAAATGATTTTAAAGCAAAAATGTTTTAAAATCTTTTTAAACTCTTGAGAGCATTAGCTAGTGGACTCAATTCTTAGTAATCAAACTCCAAACACCCATGAGTTGATTACACATCTTGCTAGCTGAGTTTCAGTGAAAAATGCTCTGGGAGTCGACTACCTCAGTAGGGAGTCGACTACCAGCTGAGCAGACTTTTTCATTGAAATTCCCTTAAAGTCGACTACCTCAAGTAGGGAGTCGACTACCAGCTGTCATTTTTTCTTCTGCGTTTTTGACTTCCTGATTTCACTCTTCCTCATTTAATGGACCAAAAGTCAAACGTTTTTTGAAATTTGAAAATCCTATGAAACTCTATAAATAGAGCTTTTGAGATCATTTCAATTACAACTAATCTCTCTATTTTTCTCTTGAGCTAAATTCTGTTCTAAAGATCTCTCATCGCTCTATTGCTCTCAACTCTTATAGCCAATTCTGTTTTTATATTCTGATCTCAGTTTTTATTTCTGAATTTCTTTTGAGATCTATCTTATACTTTGGCTATTTTAAAATTGTTTTTAAAATCCCTTACTCTTTATTTTCATTTTTGAAAAGGGTTTTGAAAACTAGAGATCTAGATCACAATGAATCATCTTATATTCCTTTAAAATTCTTTTAGCCACTTAAACGTACAATTGTAATATTTATCTTGGCTATAGAATTTTGGGTGTAAACCAATCTCCATCAATTATTTTGGAGAATTGATTTCTTGTTTGTATTTGGGATTCCCATTTAAGATAAGGGACGGTGTAAATCCTAGACAGGTCTAGGTGGTTGGAAAACCTAGTTAAGGCTGGGTCGTAGGAAATCCTAACGGTTGAAATTAGGTAATTGTATTGCTAAGGCAATACAAGATTAATCTCGTACAGGATTGGTCGGGGACTAGACGTACCCAAGTTACAGGGAACCGGGATAACAATCTCTTGTCTATGCGTTGCTTTTCTGTGTCTGTGATTATTTATCTGTGCAAACATTCTTTTATTTATTTGTTGATATTGTATCTTTGAAATTCTTTATTTATATAATTGCAAAGTTCATCTTTTAAATTCCGCTGTGTAATGATCTCTTATTTGATTGCAATCTTATTTCTCTCATACTTTTTGTGAGATTATATTGTTGATTAAGAATCAAGCTCTACTTGGTTTCTTAGGCAACATTAGAAGGGTTTTATTTGTGTTACTATTAACGAACGAAAAAGTTTATTATTTGTACAAACTATTCAACCCCCATTCTAGTGTTGTTTGTCATCCACAGGATCATACACATACCCATACATTGTCTAATTTCAAGCCCACAAAAATTAAACCTCTTCCTTGGTGCTTGAAGCTTGTATGATATGAAGAAGTTATATGAGAGGAAGAGAACTTGGAGGAGGAAAAACTAGAGCTTGAAGTAAGAGGAGTTTCACAAGGTAGGGCTCTAACAACTCTAGTTAGAGGTCACTCTCAAAATTGGGTAGGAAAGACAAGATTAGACCATGGAATTGATGCATGTTATGATTAAAGTCGTTGCTAAAAATTGGTGTTCATGTTTATAGTATAATGTCCATGGTACAATCATGATTCCTACCCGAGTGATAAATTTAGGGAAATTTGTTTCTTCATCATAGGAGTAAAATGAAGATAGTAATGTTCAAGCATGAATCAAATATACTCAAGTGTATGTTAAGATGAAAATGTTTATGAATTCATGTTTATGTGCTAAACTATATCTTAAAATTCATCTTAGTTACTATGATAAAGATTGTGTGGAGAATAAAAATACTATGTTTATGGTAAGCCCATGTATGTTATTTTCATTGCTCGTGTTTTCATCAATGGAATTGAGGGAAGAAACTGAAACTGTGTCTGCTGGGTAGGACAGTCGGCTACCTTTGTAGAAACAACCGACTGCTTGAACATTTGACTGTTTCTCTGGCTACACTCGACTGTTTTTTACAGGTTGGTGTTGGAAACTCATAACTCCTCATAGGGTTTTGATGATACAAACATATTATTCTATGTGTACTAACTTTATGTATGCAAATTTTATAGCTCAAATATTTCACAATCAAATAAAACAATCATCAAGACTATATATTGCAAGAAGCATCTAAAAACAATACGAAGCATAACGATGGAATCTTATATCTTGTAAAAAGAGATGTAAACTTTATTTTTACTCTTGCATATAATTAGAATGTCAAAGCGTTGATGATGATCTGTCTTAGTCGTTTAGGGTTCGTCTTCAAAAAATCAAGTTACAGACCAAATTAGTCGACACGTCCGTACTCCTAGTCGACTAGTTTAAATATTAAAAAATTCTGAAAATTCTGAAAATTTGTCAAACTTATTTTTACGACATTAGGGTCATTCTTTTACAATTTTCTAAGTTTTAGATTTTCTAGTCGACTAATAGAAGTAGTTAGTCAACCATCAATTATTTAATTAGTAATTGTAACAGCTATTTTTTCAAAGTTAAATCCAACTTCTATAACCACCCAAGGGTAGTTAAAACTACCACAAACGGAAAAAAATCTGACCCTTTATCAGTTTCTGGCAGTTTATAGGGTCATTTCATCAAAGGTTGACTCAAAAATCAAAATCCTGACTATTAGCACAATTAATCGACCAGTAATATATATTAGTCGACTAATTTTGACCTAAAACTGTTCAGATTTTTTAGAAAATTTAGACAGTTTTTAAACGTTGGAAAACTGAGGTCATACCTCTTCTCATATTTGCCTTTCTTGGTTGATTCTTGGACCAGCTCTTCCCGTGGGGCGTAAGCAAGGACTTTCGTTTAGGGAGCGCCTGGATTTGCATAAGTAGGGCGCTCCTTGCTTCGAGGGCTCCTCTCTCTGGGTCTCTTGTCTCGAGACTCTTGGCGAGGAGCTTCACTGAGTTGGTTTCTCTCGCCTAGTGTCTCCACAGTAGGCGGAAGTGCCTTTCCTCTTAGTTCCAGCCGGTTCCTCCGCTTCTTTGGAGATGGTGAACCAATCCATTATATTGAACATTTCTGCGAGGTTGTTAAGGTGGAAACTGATGGAGCGCCCTTCATAGGTGTTTGTTTCACACTGCTTGAGTGAGTGACTCTATGACAGTTACATCCGGCATCTCCTCTACATCGAGCCTCTCGTCGTTGTACCAAAAATCAATGAGCCTCTAATTCGAGGCGGCCGTTTGACCCTAACGATGCAGCCACGTAACTCTCTATCTTCTAGCCCAAAAAGCATCTCACTGTCAAAACAACGCAGCCATGTGAACTCAACCCACACGACCGCGTGGAAGAGCTCAGAGAATAGGATCCACGCAGCTTCATGGCTACACCATGCGACCACGTGGAGGAGAAGCCCCATGGAGCGCACAACCCCTGCAAAGACTGAATTTCTGCTCTTAACCCTGTGGTCATCTTCACTTCTTCTTATTTTTCCTTCGTAGAGCGTCTCGTCCCGATTCCAATGCATATTTATTTGTATTTTTCTTAGATCGGAGCGATTTTATACATTTTCTGCAAGACGACGATGCGCTGCTGGAAATTCCACGTGGCCGCATGGAATAATCCACACGGTTGTTTCGGATTGGGTTTTTCCTGACCCGTTAGGGTTTCTAAGGGGCTATATAAGGGTTTTGTGCGCGGATTTGAGGGAGGCCGACTTTTGGAGCCGTTTTTCATCATTTTCATTTCTTTTTCTCAGTTTTTAGGAGTATGTACAGACTTAGATTAGTTTAGATGGCTTTTCTCTTTGATTGTTAATGGGAATTGACGACTCTTAAGTGCAAGTCAATGAGATAAGTGTTTATTGCTTTCTTCTATTGTGTTTTTTATTGTTTTGCAATTGTTTGTTGTTTTCTCTTGTTAATCCCTGTAATTTCATTGATGTTATTAATCTAGAACTCGATTCACGTAGCTAATTAACAATAACAATAACCAACGACGAAATTGATACTCGATTACCCAACCTCCCTACGGACGACCCATAAAGCACTACGATGACAGCCGTGCACTTGCGGTTTACAAATATTAAAAATCCTTTCAAGTATCTTTGGGGCTTGAACCCTTGAATCATCATCGTTGTCAATTTTTATAAGTAAGGGTTTCCCTTAGTGCTGTAAGTGATAACGGTTTTGCATTTATGGTGGCATGATTGTACCTGAAAATGGGCATAAAGGCCAATCATTTACTCCGCCATTACTAACCGATCCCTTGATACCCAGGGGGCTCAATGGATAGATGAGTTGTCGTTTTGACCGGGTAAGCAGCTGGCCTCCCACACGGGCCTCTTGGGCTTTTGGGCCAAAACAATGCGCTCTTTGTGGGCTTCTTTATTTGAACAGAATATTTTTCTCTGCTTCGTGGGCCAGCCCAATATTGTAACGCTTTCTAATTGAATTGAACTCATCAATGTTTTTCCAAACTTTTGACTGCAAGAAATCAAAAGACAATTCCCCTTCGAAGCGAAGTCCAAAAATAACACAAAATTCTCGTTAAAATCTACTTACCTGATAAAATCCAAAAACCTTGTAAGAGTTCAACTCGGATAGAAACTGCTACGAAAATGTAGAAAAAACTTTGAAATGTTATAAACTCCAAGATAGTAAACAATCTCAGATTAGGAGTAGCCATAGCATAAGCCATGGCTCTCTATATATTCACTTCATAATGGGGTTTAGGAGTTCAAGGGACTCCACACTAACTTAGTGGAGAGTAATGGTGAGATGATGAGTGGAGGGAGGCCAAAGGCCTCCCTCAACTCACAACACTCTCCCTCATCTCTCCATTACCTTGGGTTAAGCATATGAATACTTCAGGATTCAGTATGCTAATGAGGTGAATACTTTTGGATCCAGAGTCACTGTGGTTGCCTCGTTAAAACCTTAGCTGTGGAAAACCATGTGGGAAAAACCAGCAGCTTAAGGGAAAAGAGTACAACTATCGAGGGACTCTCCCTGATCTGTACAAGCTTCAGGCTTGCAGATATCCTATGTATCTATACAATCATCTCCTATTCGTCTATACATTCATCATGTTCTGAAAGCAAATACAATCATCACTCATCTATACAAGTTTCACTCATCTAGCGGCTGTTGGAAAGCAGTGGCGCTCTGGAGTGGAATGCTCTTCGAAGTTGGTAGATGACTCCACTAAAGTATTCTTTGAATCATTCTTCAGTGTGTCTGCAGGGTACTGCTGGACCTGGCTGAGCGTTTTCAATACTTGCTTCTTGGATGATGAGCTTCTCAGAAGATGTAGACTTTGGAGGATGATGTGTAGATATTTAGGAGGTGGCCCACCTTTTGTGTTTTAGTCATCGTGATGATCTTTAAACCTACATATGCGATATATATACCTTGACCCTTGGAAGTTGCGCAGAAGCAGCTTATCCTTAGTCTAGTGGTGCGCTCCAGGACAACACTGTATCTGGTTAACAGCTTTACTACATACGGTCTATCAAAGACACGTGGGCCAGATAAAGAAGTGTAACAAGTACACTAGAGATAGGCTCTTCGGGACCTAGGATGTCCTCCCCATCTTCCAGCGACTGGAAGGTGTCATAAGTAAGCATCCATTTTTAGTAGATTGCAAATGGACATCATTCTTCATAAAATCCATGTGTATGAAGAAGATTAAAGGGTTCCACCATGAAGTTGTTTAATCTGTAAGCCGAGATAATACCTTGTTATGCCTAGGTATTTCATTTCCAATGTATGCTTAAGGCTATCAGATATCTCAATGGTCTCTGCAGGAGATCTTATTAGCTTTAAGTCGACCATATATATGCGAATATTACAATTCCTGTCAACGATCTTTCGAAAAAGATACACGGGCAGAATATTGCTTAAGATCATTTAATGATCTTTGTAGACTTTATGGAGAAGACGTTTCTACGTCTCTCTTTCATCTCTGGGGGGTAGAGTATACCTTTAGAGTATACCCTTCTGGGAGTTTTATGTAGATCTCTATATCTATATTGCCATATAGACATGCAGTTACAACGTCCATGAGCTGCATTTATTGGCTTTTTCAGATACGTTTAGGCTTAGTAGGAAAATGATCACATTTCCTTCATTTCAATTTCTTATGAAATCCAACTTATATTCCACAGGTTTTACACATTCAGGTGTATGGACTACTGGTCCCAAGACTTTGCTTTTCAAGAGTGAGTCCAGCTCTACTCTTATTGCATCGTCCCACTTTGGCCAATCTATGCGTTTATGCTATAGAAAAGTGGGTTGACTTCATCGTCATATTCAGCGACATGAACAGCAATAGCGAAAGCAAAACTGTCGTCGACGATTGTGCTATTTCTATCCAGTACCTCTCCAGTACGTACGTAATATAATGATTTTTCTCCTGTTGTTTCCGCTGCAGGGGAAATTTGGAGGGGAGAGGTTGTTGGTCTGAGCTCAGCATCCTGTGGATGGATCATTTTAATATATCCAGGAATCTTCCTCTTTCGAGGAACTTTATATTTTGAACCTGGCGGGCGACCTCTGTTTAATTGAGGTATAACCAATTCTGCTGCCGGTGGATTGCATCCTATCTTTGGGATGTCGATTGTAACGACTGGTTTTTTTGTCTATTATATATAATATGATTGTTATCTTCCTTTGTGTGTTTTTCCCGTTTATGTAGTTGGGCGTTTTCGCTCAGTTCTTTATAGTCTTCTAGTTCCTTTCCATGGAACGATGAGCTTGGAGTAAGTCATTCATGATGAACTTCATCTTGACCGCATATTAGAGCTAGAGTGATCTTAGAAGCCATAGGAACCTTTCCCGAAGCCTCACGCTTCATTTCGAGACTTTTCGTGCATCTTAGTTGGTTCAAGAAGGAGAACCAACCGACTAGATTGCAATCTAGTCGGTCGGCAACTCTTCAGGAACTGACTAGTTCATCTTGATTATTTCAGCTGAATTACTGTTTCCACTTAGTCGGTCTAAGCACATCCATCGACCGACTAGTTGTGAAACTAGTCGGTTAGAACTTGTTCTCAGACCGACTAATTCTGAGTTCTTTCTGACAGCCGAGTTACTGTTTACAGTTAGTCGGTCAACGAACAACTATCGACCGACTAGTTGAGAAACTAGTCGGTTAGAGTTTCTTCTCAGACCGACTAACTCTCAGTACTTATTGTCTATCATTTTCAACCCTTAGTCGGTCAATGAACATTCACCGACCGACTAGTTCCCAAACTAGTCGGTTGACGAGCCTTCACAGACCGACTAAATCTGTCTACACTGTGTTGACCCTGTTCACTGTTTGCCTTTTAGTTGGTCTCAGTTGGACGACCGACTGACTAGTTCCCAAACCAGTCGGTCAACCACTCTTCATTGACCGACTAATACGCCCAGAAACCCTAGGTTAAGTTGTAGCCGCCACTTTTTATTTCTATTTAAACCCTATACGTTTTCACTTCTTCTCTCACTTTTGCTATCCGATTTTCTTCCCCAATCATCCCCTACATCCCTCTTGCCTTTCTTCCTCCTACCATGCTCTCTCTCACCCCCCATTGCACCGGCACCACCCCGCGAGCCGCCGGCCGACCCTAAACCCCCCAATTCCCCTTTTGCTCCAGTTTTTCCCCTACAATCTCCATTCTCCAGATCCGTTATATTTCAGCCTCCAGGAGATCTCTTCAGCTGTAGTTCTCCCAGGATCGCTTCTTCCATTGCCGTGCTAGGTCAGATTTGGCGACTGCAATCCGGATACGTCGAGATCCTCTCCTACCTGCAGATTCGTAGGCGTCTTGGATCGTCGATTCTTCCGCTTCACATACGGTTGGTGATCTACCTTTAATCTTCCATAACCCACACTATAATTTAGAAAACCCTAATAAAAATGGATTACTAGACGTTGTAGGATTCCAATACAAATCCGGATTAGAACATCAAATACTGATTTTCTGTTTTGCCATAACAGTGACCCATCCCCGTAGAATAGCGATTTTTGAGACAACTCTCGTCGATCAACAACCTTGGTACCAGACAAGTGAAACTTGCCAACCTTGTTTTAGGCCATGCTTTAGGCCATTTCCTTTCTTTTAGCGTGAAAGAGACTAGACCGTGAAATGATAGCGGTCTAGGCACAATTTCAAGTTCTAGCTTGACAACGAAGCTAGAACTGCATTTTGTCATGTCATGTCATGCATTTGCCTGTCACGTTTAATTTCTCTAACGGTACGCACTTTTCATTTAAATATCTGCCATGCATTGCATTTGTACATGTCATCTGATTTGCATGTTGCATCGTAGCACACGCTACAAAATACTTGTACAATCCGTGTTTCCGGCTAGGCACCTGCTATGCGGGCATAACCCTACGCCATACTTGTTAAAAACACTTCCTGGCTCGTGATCCAGAAGCGAGCATTCCGTGTTCGGGGGTAAGGCCCTGGCTCGATACACGTGGAGGGGTAGGGATAAACGGTCACTTGAGCGTAAGAGTTGGCCCGTACAGCCTCTCTAGCCAAAAGGCGGAATCTCTGTGCACGACGTGCTTACTATACTTGTACTTGTCCTTATGAATGTATACTTGTTTTCCTTGTCATGTTCTTGCTTCCATGTCATGTTTACTCCTTGCCATGTCATACTTGCTATGTTTACTTATTTGCTGCACATCTTATATATATGCCATGTCATGCACACTTTAGAATTGCTAGGTTGCTTTTACCTTTCTTTTAGTTTCCTTGCACAAAGTCTTGTAGACTTTGCTGACATGTGCCCCTTCTCTTTGGGTGTCGCATGTTAGTTGCTGAGCCAGAGTCCGTAGTTGAGGGCGACGAGTTCGTGGAGTCTGAGCCTGGTTCCACAGCTGACGTGGAGTACGAGGACACCGGAGACAAGTCTTAGTTCCCTCCACAGTTACTTTGTTAGTTGTTGTTAGCTTGTCGGTGAGTAGCACCATCTTGTTAGTTGTTTTCTGGTTGGCCATGCTGGGCCTTCTCTTGTTAGACTCTTTTGTTAGCCTGGTGGCTTTTTCTGGTTGTTGAAATTTTATCTGGACTTGAGATTTATAATTTATTATTATTCGTCTCTTTCTATCATTGTTATCTTGGTTCTGATTCGCATTACAGGGACCTTACGTGGTTATTCCAGACGCTTTACAGGTTGGAGTCTCACAGCTCCAAGCCTGAGCGGGCCTCGTCACGCCTCGCCTCCATTTTAGGGAAGCGGGTCGTGACAGGTTTTGTTGGTGGCCCATGTAGGTCCTCCCTTCTGTAACTGCGAACATTTTCGGAACAACGATAAGAATTATAGAATGTCCGATAAATAATTTCGACACCCGAGTCATAGGCTGAGAGTCTGATTTTTTTTCATTTTCTGTGTCATTAGATGGCTGGAAGACGGAATACACGAGCTGCTGCTGGTGGTGTGCCCCCTCGTGTCGAGGAGCCGGACCGAGAGCCCACCAACGGGGAGATTATGCGGATGATGCATCAGATGACGCAAGTGCAGCAGGGCATGCTGCAGAATGCCCGGAATGTTCCGCCTGCTCGAGCAGCGCAACCAGTCCAGAATGTCCCTCGCTCCGAGCCAGGAGTGAAGCAGTTTCGGGAGCTGGGCCCCACTTACTTTGACGGGACCGAAGGACCTCTAGCTGCTGATGAGTGGACCAGGAATATGGAGGACAACCTGAAGATGTCGAAGGTCGACCCGGCTGGATGGGTTGACTTGGCGAAGAGATAGCTTAGAGTTAATGCTCGGAACTGGTGGGATGCAGAGGAGGAGATGCTGGAGGAGCCGATATCTTGGGCTACTTTCAAGTCCAAATTCGATGAGGAGTACTTTCCGAAGGCTGCCAGGAGGGAGATGGCGCAGCGCTTCATCGACCTGAAGCAGGGGAGCATGACGGTGGACTGATCGCTCCAAAATGCAACCCAAGAGCACGACCAAAAACTTGGTCGGCCCCGGATACACACCCGGAGAACGATTGTAGTTTTACCGCAAGCGCACGGCAAAGTGGCAAGCGGGTATCGAACACGAGGAGGTGGTGTTGGTTCTAATCTTTCCTAGGTCGGTTTGACTACGATGATTTTATTGGTGGAGATGGCTATGGAATGATGTAATGGCAATGGTGGTGGATGTCGGTGTCGGTGATAAAAATGTTGGTTCGAATATCGATTCAAATACAATATAATAAAAGAGGGAATTTACCTTGCGACGATCCTGTCACAATCGTCGGGCAAAGTATGGGGATATAAAATCAAATAAAGACGTCTAGGGCTAGGGAATCCCCACTACGGACCGACATTCGTCATTGTGAATAGTGAATCTATATATTACTAGACTTGTGTCGAGGTGAACTAGTCGTAACTGAATAGAGAACCAAGCTCACGCTCTCGCGCTATTGCCGGTCTATAGCGAACCTAGGATAGGGCCCAATCTCTTGCAAACCCTAGCCTAAGCCACTAGCATTAGGATCGACATCATCGTCCAATCGCTCCTCGAGCCCACTCTCGTGCAAACTCGAGTTACGATCTAGGTTGTGATAGTTCGTATTCGTCCAATCTCTTGCAAACGAATATGTGTGTAGATTTACAATTAAAAATCCTAGCATTGGTCCAATCTCTTGCAAACCAAATCAAGAGAAATCCAATTGTAAATCTAAATCGAATATCTAGGCCTTCCCATCGATTAGAATCCAATCTCTTGCAAATCCCAAATCGATGGAAATCCCTAGCTATCCGTAGTAAATCAATCACAACCTAACCTCCTAGCAATTCTAGCAAATTAGAAATTCATTCATCACAAATATGAAATTAGATCCATAGGGTTCATCCCCAAACCCTAGAACAACAAATCTACTCTAGCATAGCAATAAGGATATGAGAATCAATAGAAATCATTGCTTGCATACAAAAAGATAGAAAAACAAAGATTCAAATAAAAAGAAGAAAATACTTAGCTTGATGAAGATCTTCAATCCAAAATACAAGCTTTTTGATCCAAGAGGGGGCCTAGGGCATGGCCTAACCTCTAAAATAATCCTAAGAAAAACATATGGAGGCTAAGAAAACATAATGGGGGATCTCCCTCTAATGGTGGCTACAAACCCCTTAAATACTCTCCCAAAAACCCTAGCAAAAACCCTAGAAAACCCCTCAAATTCGTGCCCAAAAACAGCCCAAACCGCAACTTAAAATCTGGGCCCAGGCCGCACTCGGCCGACTGGAACATGTGACCCGGCCGAGTGGAAATTCCAACACTGCAGCGTCAACTTGCAGAAATTCTCCAGATTTCATCCGACCTCCGATTTGCGCGTTCTTGGTGGCGTTGGAACCGTCATGAAGTCTACTATCCATATAAAATATGATAAAAATAATTTGATTGCTAGAATGATAGCAGATTTCAAAAGAGTAGGAGGCTATCTGAAAATCTGGGCGCTGCGTGTCCTCGGCATCACTCGGCCGAGTTGACTTCTCTACTCGGTCGAGTGGGCTTCTCTACTTGGCCGAGTGATAGACCCTGTAAAATTCCAGTAAGTCTGAGGTCTTGGGGGTCTGTCTTCGGAGGTGACTCGGTCGAGTGGCTTTACTCATTCGGCCGCGGGGCAATCGGTACTCGGCCGAGTCGGAACCCTCAATCGCCTGACGGATTCCAGTAAGTCTGAGATTTTTGCTTGCCGTCGTCTTGATGCCACTCGGGCGAGTGGTGTCTCTGTGCTCGGCTGAGTGGGCTGGCGATGCTTGGCCGAGTGCACGCTGATACTCAATCTGCTGCGTGTCCGATCTGGCCGGCCGAGCGGGCTTCTTTGCTCGGCCGAGTGACTCCTTCACTCGGCCGAGTGGCATGCTAAAATGCCCAATCTTCTCCGTTTCTCCTCCCCGTCACTCCTATGGAGTTCCTTCTTCTTTCACCTGTCTCCCATCGCCGAATAGCCCTCAAAAGAGCCTTGGGTGACGCTCCGGAGTGGGTGCAAGTCCCTTAAGCTCATTTTTGCTCCCGATCGCTCCATATTTCCTGAAATCCGACAAAAACAAGAAATAGTGACAAGTAACACAATATCATCGGATAATCGTGAAAATCGCAATATGAGCAACCGAAATGGCATGCAAATATGTAGAAAAAAGGTGTAAAATATGGACCGATCAAAATCCCCCCAGCTTGCCTCTTACTCGTCCTCGAGGAAGAAAAGTAGAGAGACGAACTCGGGAGATAAAAACAAAGAAAATAAAATGGAAAAGAAAGAACACGAGGTGGAAGGGGTCGCTAGATTATTCTCTCAGATCTCAAGCCATAAGCTACACATCACGATAACTTGGAAAATACGAATCACATGCTATAAAGATTTCATATCTTACTTAAACATGGTACTTGCAAGCTTTTCAGATCAACAAAAGGGATTCTCTAAATTCATACAATCAATTCATATCCACATCATGCATTTCATAGAATTTAATATACAATTGTTGGCGATGTACTTTTCAATCAAGAGTTATAACAGAAGCATATAAGAATCACACCAAACATGCAATGGAGAATAGAATAAATCATGGCATTCACATATTTATATCGATTCATAAGAAATCTCCATAACTAAGGTATTGTGCTAAGTTTCAGCATTATCAAACTTCCCCATTCGTGCACCTCTCCACTCTAATGTCGCACTCACTCTTATGGTCAAATGAGTTCACCCCCCCAAGCTTAGCTTGAGGCATCGCATCTAAAGGAATATGATAGTGGAAAATGGGATTTTTGCCTTGGTTTTCCCAAGTATTTTGTGGCTCCAATAATGAGATAGAGAAACATTTTTTTTTCTTCTTTTTTTTTCTTTTTGTTTCTCATTTTTCTTTTTGGATTTTTGTAGGAGCTATATGATTTGTATTTTTTGGCTTTTGGCTCCTTTTTGGCTTTTTGGACTTTTTGGAGCTAAATTTTTCTTTTGTAGGGATTTTTGGGAAATAGATGCGATATAAGTAGCTTTAGGAGGTGAGCACAAGTGACATGTAGAGAATAAAAAGATATATGTGGAGAAAGAAATAATGTAACACTCGGTTCACTCTAAGATGTGCACGAACGGTTCAATAAAATAATACTTCAACTAAAACTCATATGTAAGCATGGATATTCTCAATCATCTCAATAAAAAGTGAAGTCAAGCAGCAAAATTTACAACCATATCAGACATGCAACAGAAGGTGAATAAGACAATAAAACTGATGCTTCAGATATACTATTGATGCGTGAATCTTGGTGCATTTCCAACAAAAGCATACCAAACACTAATCCATACATTCAGCTTCAATTAATATCATGCATTCATATAGAGGAATCATCAAAAGAATATATAAGCAAGCACATGGATAGTAGGACTATGAAATACTCTAAGTAGCATGGCAAGGAATAATAAGCATCGTGATGGTTGCTAAAGCAATAAGAGACATCATCATAAGGAACAAATCTAGCAAAAGGAGGAAAGGAAAATAAAGAAATAGAAAATAAAGAGAGGAAAGAAAAGAAAAACAAGCACACACTATGATGCATGAACACACATAAAAGGAAAATAAGATGGAAAAATCAAAAAGATGATGCAAAAATTTTGAAAATTTTTAAAAATCCTAAAATAAAGTAAAAATGCAACTAATGCATCTAAATGGCATGAAAATGCACTCCCCCAAGCTTAAACTTCACATTGTCCTCAATGTGATTATAATGAAAGAATATGAGGAACAACGATAATAATAAGTGGGTGAATGAAAAATGATGTTATGAATGACATGAAATCCTAATGCAACTACATGCACATACAATGATGCATGAGAGCGCCTTCCCCCAAGCTTATACCAAACAATCCTATTCAAATGACTTGACCAAAAAAATCACGATTTTGCTAAGCGTGATCAAGTCAAACAAATAAGAAAGTGAGGTTTCACTTGAACGAAATGCTCGATGGTGGTGAGCAAAAGGATGTGACACATCAAAATATGAAGAGGGGAATTAATATATATAATGGGTTTGGGGTGTAAATGATTATTGTGGCCGTCATATGAGGTGACATTTATTCAAGAAAATCTTTACGGTCCTCTCGCTATCGAGAGAATTCGTGTTTATTTAAAGCATAAAAATTTCTACACTACTGGATTGATATCACCTATAGCAAAAGGCGGATCCAGTATCTTTGCTGGGGCAGGCAATTGCTCCAACTGCTCTTTCTGTGGCTCCGCCAGGTGCATGCGTCCACGAAAACCAACGAACTCCAGCAATGCATCCTCCAGCATTCCCACAAGGACTCCACCTGAACCCTGCAGAGAATAGGATGCATCAGTTCGCCGCAAAAAATTCACCCTCATAATAAAAGTATCCCAAAGAGAATCGTCTATAGAAATGTATGGAATAAATAATGGTGGATGATACTTCCCTGGAAATAATCCAATATTCTCACGTGCCGTGATAGCTGTCTCCACGGTGTCTTCTCTATGCTGCTCAGGTAAATCTAGATCATAGATGTGGACCCCGTCAAGATGCTCCTCATCATCGTCAGACTCATCCCAGTGCACCCCTTGATCATATTCATATGTGTCCATGGGTGCTAACTCCTCGCTCTCCTCCTCATATACGTCCCATCGTACCTCTTGATCGTATGTATATGAATCCTGAAGGGGGGCCAAAAGCTCTGTGGGATAGTCCTCTGCATCAGTGGAAGGATGAGATGGCTGCGGGAGCTCTAATGGAGGAGGATAGTGCTCGGGATCCTCATGAACGGCTATGTCCTCGTCCCGATGCACGACCTCCTCGGCGATAAGTTCTAGCTCCGTGTGTAAGGCCTCCTCGATGATATGCTCTGGCTCGACATGGTGCTCTTTTGCCTTCTCATCAAGTATCAATGCAGGCTCTCTCTGGAATGGTGATGCTGGCTGCTCATGTGTGTCAACTTGTGGGGATGTATCATGTGGATGGGAATTCTCGTAAGCAATCCGAAAATATAGTCTATCCCCCTCAAGACTGACATGGATGTCCTCCTCAATTGTTCCTGCAGCTGAAATACGGTTCATAACAAAATTTGCAAATCGTAGCTCAAATGCATCACCTGCTGTAATGCTCTCTGAACCGGTGAACCTCACTGACTCCAAGAGACCCTCCAATAATCTCTGAAATCCATCCTCCTCTGGCTGCGCTGGTGGCTCAATTTCTGCTTCCTCCACTGTATCTTCGTCCATCCACTCTTCATATGAAACAGCTATATTGTAGGACGTGGGATCGACGATGGCACATTCTGGCTCTGGTAATATGATTGGAGATGCTTCTTGCCCATAAGATAAAGGAACAGAACTGCTATCTTTGGGAATCATCGCAACCTTAAACATGAGCGCCTTCATTTCAAGTTGCCTCTTCACCCGTTCAAATAGAAGGTTATTCTTTTCAAGCCCGGCTTGCATTTCAACCTGGTGTGCATGCATCTCATCTAAAAAGATCCTTTGTCTCTCATCAAGCTCGGGCCAGTGCGTCTCCTCAAAAAAGTATTCTCCCATCTGAGCACTCTGATCAAAATAGTATTCTCCCGTCTGAGCACTCTGATCATAATAGTATTCTCCCATCTGAGCACTCTGATCAAAATAGTAATCTCCCATCTGAGCACTCTGATCAAAATCTGTGGTCCACGTAGTATACTCCATAGCACCTGATCAACAAAGATAAATACCTGGAGAAAAGATATCAGTGGCACAAGAGAATATAGAAATGATAATAATGGTGGCGAGGGTGAAAATTTCTTTTTTTTGTTAATTAATTTTTTTCCTAGTCTAATCAACCTAATTGTGACAAATTGGCACCCAACGGAAACACCTCCCCGGCAACGGCGCCAAAAACTTGATCGCTCCAAAATGCAACCCAAGAGCACGACCAAAAACTTGGTCGGCCCCGGATACACACCCGGAGAACAATTGTAGTTTTACCGCAAGCGCACGGCAAAGTGGCAAGCGGGTATCGAACACGAGGAGGTGGTGTTGGTTCCAATCTATCCTAGGTCGGTTTGACTACGATGATTTTATTGGTGGAGATGGCTATGGAATGATGTAATGGCAATGGTGGTGGATGTCGGTGTCGGTGATAAAAATGTTGGTTCGAATATCGATTCAAATACACTATAATAAAAGAGGGAATTTGCCTTGCGACGATCCTGTCACAATCGTCGGGCAAAGTATGGGGATATAAAATCAAATAAAGACGTCTAGGGCCAGGGAATCCCCACTACGGACCGACATTCGTCATTGTGAATAGTGAATCTCAATATTACTAGACTTGTGTCGAGGTGAACTAGTCGTAACTGAATAGAGAACCAAGCTCACGCTCTCGCGCTATTGCCGGTCTATAGCGAACCTAGGATAGGGCCCAATCTCTTGCAAACCCTAGCCTAAGCCACTAGCATTAGGATCGACATCATCGTCCAATCGCTCCTCGAGCCCACTCTCGTGCAAACTCGAGTTACGATCTAGGTTGTGATAGTTCGTATTCGTCCAATCTCTTGCAAACGAATATGTGTGTAGATTTACAATTAAAAATCCTAGCATTGGTCCAATCTCTTGCAAACCAAATCAAGAGAAATCCAATTGTAAATCTAAATCGAATATCTAGGCCTTCCCATCGATTAGAATCCAATCTCTTGCAAATCCCAAATCGATGGAAATCCCTAGCTATCCGTAGTAAATCAATCACAACCTAACCTCCTAGCAATTCTAGCAAATTAGAAATTCATTCATCACAAATATGAAATTAGATCCATAGGGTTCATCCCCAAACCCTAGAACAACAAATCTACTCTAGCATAGCAATAAGGATATGAGAATCAATAGAAATCATTGCTTGCATACAAAAAGATAGAAAAACAAAGATTCAAATAAAAAGAAGAAAATACTTAGCTTGATGAAGATCTTCAATCCAAAATACAAGCTTTTTGATCCAAGAGGGGGCCTAAGGCATGGCCTAACCTCTAAAATAATCCTAAGAAAAACATATGGAGACTAAGAAAACATAATGGGGGATCTCCCTCTAATGGTGGCTACAAACCCCTTAAATACTCTCCCAAAAACCCTAGCAAAAACCCTAGAAAACCCCTCAAATTCATGCCCAAAAACAGCCCAAACCGCAACTTAAAATCTGGGCCCAGGCCGCACTCGGCCGAGTGGAACATGTGACCCGGCCGAGTGGAAATTCCAGCACTGCAGCGTCATCTTGCAGAAATTCTCCAGATTTCATCCGACCTCCGATTTGCGCGTTCTTAGTGGCGTTGGAACCGTCATGAAGTCTACTATCCATATAAAATATGATAAAAATAATTTGATTGATGGAATGATAGCAGATTTCAAAAGTGTAGGAGGCTGTCTGAAAATCTGGGCGCTGCGTGTCCTCGGCATCACTCGGCCGAGTTGACTTCTCTACTCGGTCGAGTGGGCTTCTCTACTCGGCCGAGTGATAGAACCTGTAAAATTCCAGTAAGTCTGGGGTCTTGGGGGTCTGTCTTCGGAGGTGACTCGGCCGAGTGGCTTTACTCATTCGGCCGCGGAGCAATCGGTACTCGGCCGAGTCGGAACCCTCAATCGCCTGACGGATTCCAGTAAGTCTGAGATTTTTGCTTGCCGTCGTCTTGATGCCACTCGGGCGAGTGGTGTCTCCGTGCTCGGCCGAGTGGGCTGGCGATGCTCGGCCGAGTGCACGCTGATACTCAATCTGCTGCGTGTCCGATCTGGCCGGCCGAGCGGGCTTCTTTGCTCGGCCGAGTGACTCCTTCACTCGGCCGAGTCGCATGCTAAAATGCCTAATCTTCTCCGTTTCTCCTCCCCGTCACTCCTACGGAGTTCCTTCTTCTTTCACCTGTCTCCCATCGCCGAATAGCCCTCAAAAGAGCCTTGGGTGACGCTCAGGAGTGGGTGCAAGTCCCTTAAGCTCATTTTTGCTCCCGATCGCTCCATATTTCCTGAAATCCGACAAAAACAAGAAATAGTGACAAGTAACACAATATCATCGGATAATCGTGAAAATCGCAATATGAGCAACCGAAATGGCATGCAAATATGTAGAAAAAAGGTGTAAAATATGGACCGATCATGGACCAGTACCACCAAGAGTTCACCAGGCTGAGCCGTTTCGCACCGAAGATGGTGCAGGATGCTGATGAGAGGGCTCAGAAGTTTCTGCAAGGGCTCTCTTTGGATCTTCAGAGCTTTGTGTCTTCTTCTGATTTGGAGTCCTATCAGAAGGTTCTGATTGCAGCGAAGAGGCAGGAGCAGATTGTGAACCAGAAGAGAGGATGTGTTTCTGGATCTGGGAAGAGGCCTGTGGAGCAGGCCAGGGCAGTGATGAGACAAGGGTTCAGGCCCAATCAGCCGGTACAGTTCAAGAGGCCAGGAGGACCTTCTACTCAGAAGACTTGCCATTTCTGTGGCAAGACTGGGCATGTCAAAGATCAATGCCGGAAGATGTTGGGACAGTGCTTGGTTTGTGGTGATCATGCGTATGTCATGAGGGACTACCCGAAGTCCAAGCAGCCTTGGAAGGGACCTGTTGCAGCTCAGCCGTTGCAGCAGAGGGCACCTGTACCTGCTGGACGTGGAGCGCCTCTCGTTCCGCAGAGGCAGGCTTTTCAGCAGGCTGTTCAGCCGAGGAGGCAGGCTTTCCTGATGACTGCAGTTGAGGCTGAGACTGAGGATGAGGTTATTGCAGGTACCCTCAGTCTAGTTGTCTCTTTTCTTAGTTAGTCTTGTTTGTTGGAATTTGTTTGGCTGCTTGTTATGTTTGCTAGAATAGGATTTGATTGTTAGATTGCTTGTTAGGTGTGATTTTGGTTTGCACATTTCCTGCACGAGTCCTCTTCGACTCTGGTGCATCGATGTGCATTATTTCCCAGAGCTTCGTAGAGAAGCATTCCTTGTCGACTTCCCCTCTTCCCAAGAGTAGGGATATCGTTACAGGAAATGGCGTGATCTCGGTGCATCGTGGTTACAATTCTTGCCCTTTGGTGTTCTGTGGACATGAGCTCTATGCTGATTTCATCATCCACGACATCATCAACTATGATGCTGTCCTTGGGATAGACTGGCTTGGGAGTTTCTATGCTACGATCGATTGCCGGAGGAAGAAGGTGGTGTTCGAGATTCCAGGCCATCCGGTGTTCGAGTTCAGCCGCGGTAGCAGTTCGCTTGGCCCTGTCAGATTTCGGGCCAGACCGGTGGAGATCGTTGCTATGCAGATGGAGCAGTGTAGACCTGCGGTAGTGCGTGACTCGACGACGTCTTCCCCGAGGAGATGTCTGGATTGCCGCCCGATCGAGCTCTCGAGTTTTCGATCGATCGTATTTCGGGAGCGCAGCCTATCTCGAAGGCGCCCTATCGCATGGCACCAGCAGAATTGGAAGAATTGCGGAAGCAGCTGGACGAACTTCTTCAGAAGGGTTACATTCATCCCAATGTGTCTCCGTGGGGAGCACCGGTCTTGCTGGTGAAGAAGAAGGACGGTTCGCATCGCATGTGTGTGGACTACCGGGAGTTGAATGCGGTGACCGTTAAGAATCGATATCTGTTGCCTCGTATAGATGACATCTTTGATCAGCTTGGAGGATCGAGGGTATTCTCTAAGTTGGATCTGAGGAGTGGTTATCACCAGCTGAAGGTGTGGAAGGAAGATGTTCCGAAGACAGCATTCAGGACGATGTATGGACACTACGAGTTCGTGGTTATGTCTTTCGGTGTAACCAACGCACCCGCCATATTTATGAATCTGATGAATCTGATCTTCTATGACTTTTTAGACAAGTTTGTCGTTATCTTCATTGACGACATTCTGATCTACTCAAAGTCAGAGGAGGAGCATGCATCGCACTTGAGGACAGTGTTGGAGATCTTGAGGAAGCATCGGTTGTATGCTAAGTATTCCAAGTGTGAGTTTTGGCTGGACAGAGTTTCTTTTCTCGGGCATGTGGTGTCAGGAGATGGTATTTTGGTGGACCCCGAGAAGATCAAGGCTATCAGGGAGTGGCCTGTTCCGCAGTCAGCTTCTGAGATCCGGACTTTCCTTGGATTGGCTGGTTATTATCGGTGTTTCATTAAGGACTTCTCTCGTATTGCTGAGCCGATGACCAGACTGACGCGGAAGGATGTACCATTTGTTTGGTCTGATGGCTGTGAGGAGGCTTTTGGTGTTCTAAAGGAGAGGCTGACGACTGCCCTTGTTCTTGCTGTGCCTGATCGGAGTGGAGGATTCGAGATCTTTTGCGATGCTTCCGGCAAGGGTCTCGGTTGTGTATTGCATCAGCACGGGCACGTGGTAGTGTACGCTTCACGTCAGCTTAAGACACATGAGAAGAATTACTCGACGCACGACTTGGAGTTGGCAGTAGTCATGTTTGCGCTGAAGATTTGGAGGCACTTCCTGCTGAGTGAAAAGGTGAAGATCTTCACCGATCACAAAAGCTTGAAGTACATTTTTATCCAGAAGGAGCTCAACATGCGACATCGTCGGTGGTTGGAGCTCATGGCGGATTATGAGATCGATCTGCAGTATCACCCTGGCAAGGTGAATGTGGTTCCAGATGCGCTGAGTAGGCTTCCAGCGGTGATGATGTTAACTTCGCAGTGGAGATTGCAGCAGGATTTTTGCGAGTCTGGTATTGAGATTATCCTTCCTGTAGAGACTTCTTCGTTGATGAGTATGCAGATACAGTCGACGATCGTGGATAGGATCAAGGCTGGACAGGCTGGAGACCCGAAGTTGGTGAAGATTCGGAAGCAGGTGGAAGCCGGTCTGCGGACTGACTTCTTGATTCATGAGGATGGCTCGCTGAGGTATGGAGCCAGGTTGTGTGTGCCAGCTGGAGACATAAGAGAGGAGTTGTTGGTTGAGGCACACAGTTCGCCGTATTCTGTGCATCCTGGTGGCACCAAGATGTATAAGGATCTTCGCCTGAACTTTTGGTGGCATGGTATGAAGAGGAGTGTGGCTCGGAGTGTAGCCAAGTGTCTGGTTTGCCAACAGGTAAAGGCAGAGCATCAGCGTACGGCAGGGTTGCTACAACTGATTCCGATTCCGGAGTGGAAGTGGCAACACATCACTATGGACTTTGTGACTGGACTGCCTCGGAGTCCGAAGAAGAATGACGCTATTTGTGTGATCGTAGACCGATTAACCAAATCCGCGCACTTCATTCCTTTCCGAGTAGGACAGTCCACTGAGACGCTAGCGAGGAGATATAAGGAGGTAAATTCTTTACACTCCGTTCTATTTCCTCTCCCTAGTAGAGATAGTGATGTAACGTGAATCATGCAGGAGATCGTACGACTTCACGGAGTCCCTGTGAGTATTGTGTCGGACAGAGACACGAGGTTCATGTCTCAGTTCTGGCAGAGTCTGCAGAAGAGTTTGGGTACGAGTCTGAGTTTCAACACGGCGTACCATCCACAGACAGATGGCCAGTCCGAGAGGACGATTCAGATCTTGGAGGACATGCTGAGGGCGTGCATGTTGGACTTCAAGGGATCTTGGGAAGATCATCTCCACCATGGTGAGTTTGCCTACAATAACAGCTACCAGGCTAGTATTGGCATGGCACCTTTCGCCGCGCTATATGGGAAGAAATGTCGATCGCCACTGAGCTGGGATGACATTGGAGACAGGGAGCTGTTAGGACCTGAGATGATCGTGGAGGCAGTGGATGTTGTGAGGAACATACGGAAGAAGCTGAGGATTGCTCAGGGCCGTTTCAAGCATTGGGCTGATGCTAAACGGTGTCCTTTGGAGTTACAGCCAGGTGACCATGTGTTCCTGAAGATTTCCCCGAATCGAGGGGTGATTCGCTTTGGGAAACGAGGGAAGCTGAGCCCGAGATACATTGGACCGTTTGACATTCTGGAGAGAGTTGGCAAGGTAGCCTACCGCTTAGCCTTGTCACCATCTTTGGAAGGAGTTCATGATGTCTTCCATGTGTCGCAGCTTTGACGGTACATCAGCGATCCATCTAATGTTGTGGATTTCTCGGAGATCACCGTTCGCCCCGATCTGACGTATGACCAGCAGCCAGTGCAGATTTTGGACAGGCATCAGAAGTCACTCCGGAACAAGACAGTCGATCTTGTTAGGGTGATGTGGCGACACGGCTCGCCAGGAGAGTCTACTTGGGAGAGAGAAGATGAGATGAGAGAGCGATACCCACTTTTGTTCCCTGACACGTGAGTGTTAGGAAATTCCGAGGGCGGAAATTTTCTTAAGGTGGGTAGGATGTAACGACTGGTTTTTTTATCTATTATATATAATATGATTGTTATCTTCCTTTGTGTGTTTTTCCCGTTTCTGTAGTTGGGTGTTTTCGCTCAGTTCTTTATAGTCTTCTAGTTCCTTTCCATAGAACGATGAGCTTGGAGTAAGTCATTCATGATGAACTTCATCTTGACCGTATCTTAGAGCTAGAGTGATCTTAGAAGCCATAGGAACCTTTCCCGAAGCCTCACGCTTCATTTCGAGACTTTTCGTGCATCTTAGTTGGTTCAAGAAGGAGAACCAACCGACTAGATTATAATCTAGTCGGTCGGCAACTCTTCAGGAACCGACTAGTTCATCTTGATTATTTCAGCTGAGTTACTGTTTCCACTTAGTCGGTCTAAGCACATCCATCGACAGACTAGTTGTGAAACTAGTCGGTTAGAACTTGTTCTCAGACCGACTAATTCTGAGTTCTTTCTGACAGCCAAGTTACTGTTTACAGTTAGTCGGTCAAAGAACAACTATCGACCGACTAGTTGAGAAACTAGTCGGTTAGAGTTTCTTCTCAGACCGACTAACTCTCAGTACTTATTGTCTATCATTTTCAACCATTAGTCGGTCAATGAACATTCACCGACCGACTAGTTCCCAAACTAGTCGGTTGACGAGTCTTCACAGACCGACTAAATCTGTCTACCATGTGTTGACCCTGTTCATTGTTTGCCTTTTAGTCGGTCTCAGTTGGACGACCGACCGACTAGTTCCCAAACTAGTCGGTCAACCACTCTTCACTGACCGACTAATATGCCCAGAAACCCTAGGTTAAGTTCTAGCCGCCGCTTTTTATTTCTATTTAAACCCTATACGTTTTCACTTCTTCTCTCACTTTTGCTATCCGATTTTCTTTCCCAATCATCCCCTACATCCCTCTTGCCTTTCTTCCTCCTACCGTGCTCTCTCTCACCCCCCATTGCGCCGACACCACCCCGCGAGCCGCCGGTCGACCCTAAAACCCCCAATTCCCCTTTTGCTCCAGTTTTTCCCCTACAATCTCCATTCTCCAGATCCGTTATATTTCAGCCTCCAGGAGATCTCTTCAGCTGTAGTTCTCCCGGGATCGCTTCTTCCATTGTCGTGCTAGGTCAGATTTGGCGACGGCAATCCGGATACGTCGAGATCCTCTCCTACCTGCAGATTCGTAGGCGTCTTGGATCGTCGATTCTTCCGCTTCACATACGGTTAGTGATCTACCTTTAATCTTTCATAACCCACACTATAATTTAGAAAACCCTAATAAAAATGGATTACTAGACGTTGTAGGATTCCAATACAAATCCGGATTAGAACATCATATACTGATTTTCTGTTTTGCCATAACAGTGACCCATCCCCGTAGAATAGCGATTTTTGAGACAACTCTCGTCGATCAACAACCTTGGTACCAGGCAAGTGAAACTTGCCAACCTTGTTTTAGGCCATGCTTTAGGCCATTTCCTTTCTTTTAGCGTGAAAGAGACTAGACCGTGAAATGATAGCGGTCTAGGCGCAATTTCAAGTTCTAGCTTGACAACGAAGCTAGAACTGCATTTTGTCATGTCATGTCATGCATTTTGCCTGTTACGTTTAATTTCTCTAAAGGTACGCACTTTTCATTTAAATATCTGCCATGCATTGCATTTGTACATGTCATCTTATTTGCATGTTGCATCGTAGCACACGCTACAAAATACTTGTACAATCCGTGTTTCAAGCTAGGCACCTGCTATGCGGGTATAACCCTACGCCATACTTGTTAAAACACTTCCTGGCTCGTGATCCAGAAGCGAGCATTCCGTGTTCGGGGGTAAGGCCCTGGCTCGATACACATGGAGGGGTAGGGATAAACGGTCACTTGAGCGTAAGAGTTGGCCTGTACAGCCTCTCTAGCCAAAAGGCGGAATCTCTGTGCACGACGTGCTTACTATACTTGTTCTTGTCCTTATGAATGTATACTTGTTTTCCTTGTCATGTTCTTGCTTCCATGTCATGTTTACTCCTTGCCATGTCATACTTGCTGCGTTTACTTATTTGCTGCACATCTTATATATATGCCATATCATGCACACTTTAGAATTGCTAGGTTGCTTTTACCTTTCTTTTAGTTTCCTTGCACAAAGTCTTGTAGACTTTGCTGACATGTGCCCCTTCTCTTTGGGTGTCGCATGTTAGTTGCTGAGCCAGAGTCCGTAGTTGAGGGCGACGAGTTCGTGGAGTCTGAGCCTGGTTCCACAGCTGACGTGGAGTGCGAGGACACCGGAGACCAGTCTTAGTTCCCTCCGCAGTTACTTTATTAGTTGTTGTTAGCTTGTCAGTGAGTAGCACCATCTTGTTAGTTGTTTTCTGGTTGGCCATGTTGGGCCTTCTCTTGTTAGACTCTTTTGTTAACCTGGTGGCTTTTTCTGGTTGTTGAAATTTTATCTGGACTTGAGATTTATAATTTATTATTATTCGTCTCTTTTGATCATTGTTATCTTTGTTCCGATTCGCATTACAGGGACTTTACGTGGTTATTCCAGACGCTTTACGGGCTGGAGTCTCACAGCTCCAAGCCTGAGCGGGCCTCGTCACGCCTCGCCTCCATTTTAGGGAAGCGGGTCGTGATAGGTCGATCCTAGCTGGCGTGTTGGCAGCAGGAACGTGTGAACGAACAATCTTCTGGTTGTCCGTAAATTTATCCGACAATTGATGTACTTTAGTCTGATTGTGAAGGATCTTCTGGATCTCATCTTCACACAGAAAAAGTATGCGGATCATAACGAGACTAGGACTTTTGTGTCCCATCATATGGTCTCAGAAGCTTCAGGTTTCTTTAGACTGCGTGCATATTTGAATGAGACTTTGCTCATCAAATTAACAGTTATCAAGACTTGCTGGTAAACTATAAGCAAGCGGCATCGGCAATAAGATATGGCCACAAGAGGGCCATATCGTGATAAGCGATGCGAAATGCAGTATAACAGATCCCTAAACATAAACATGCAACTGGGATTTAACAATGGACGTGAAATCCATTAGAGTCTCTTTATCAGAGACTCTGATAACCCATTCTGAGTAGGAACATGCTACAGGATGTTCAATTTCAATGCCAGTTGCTTGGCAGAAGTCTTGAAAGATATGTGTAGTGAATTCACCCACATTATAAGCTTTTGAGAAAGCTAGGTTACGAGTGAATATAAAGGCACACATAAGACCATCTAGTAGATGCATATATCAGTACAATGAAGTACCAAAAATGGGCCACTTACGGGGTGAATAAGCCCGCAAAAGTCACCATGTATTCTCTCAATGAAGCCAGGAGACTCTAATCCCACTTTCAAGAGGGAAGGTCTCTCTATTAGTTTTCCCTTATGACAAAGGGGGACAAGGAAACTCAACCTTTTGAAGAATCTTCAGGTTCTCCAAAGGATTCATTTGATGATGCGTCCATCATCGCTGATCCAGGGTGACCAAGTCTATTGTGCCAGAGTTGAAAACTCTGGCAATGAAAGGCACTTCTGGTGCTCAGTCAAGTTGGCTTTATATATGATGAATATCTGTAATGGTAGGGACCCGACGGGGGTCCAATGAAATCGTAAGTAGATGGTCTTGTGGCCATCCTCTTGACGAGTTACATATTGATATTCAATATTTATTATCCACAGTTTTCAAATTATGTTTGTTTAAACGAAATATCCTTAAAACTTGAAAAATTCCTATAAGTTTAAGGGGAGAAGTTTGCATCTTATAGTCTCGTTGTATGTGGGAGCAATATTAATGCTACACTAGTGCAACGAGGCACTGTCCACAATATTATATACTCCATCTATAATCAAAACGAAATTTTATTTAAGTAAATGTAAAATGACATTCAAATAAAAGTTCGTACAAAAGCAAACTAAAGATAAAGCTACATGTAAATTTAAATGCATAGACATAAAGATAGGGCTCAATCGGGCAGGTCTTCATTCTCGAAGTCTTTTGCAGTGAAATTCGTTGGCGGCTAAACAGCCGCCAAGTTTGTTTCAGGCAGAGACTTCTGGCTAGCCTGATACAGTTCCTGGAGGTGGCGAGGAGTGCGGCAGTTTCTGGACCAATGTCCAGTCATGCCACATCTATGGCATTTATCCTCCCAGTTCTTCTTAGGAATTGACAATTGGTCAGTGTTTTTACGCTTTCATGTGAAGTTTCTCATTTCTCTGTTGTTGTTGTTGGTCTGGGTTGCTTCTCCTCGTGCTGGCTTCATTACAGCCTTCCCTTTGTTCTTTCTAGTCTTCTTCTTGTTTTTCCACTTTTGGGGAGAAACATGGTGGGCTTCAGGGATAGTGGCAGTACCAGCCGGATGCAAATTATGAGTAGCAAGCAGTAAATCTCTATTCTGCACTGCCCTAAGGAGGCAAGAGATCAAATCAGAGAACTTCGTGAAGTTGCGTTCACGATACTGCTGCATGAGGATTACATCTTTCTCGTGAAACGAGGAAATGTCTTTTCCAACATGCGTTGCTCAGTCACTTCTTCACCGCACAACTTCAGGCGGGAGGTGATATTATGAAGTGCAGAGTTGTACTCAGCAACGGACTTATAGTCCTAAAGTCTAAGGTTTTTTCCACTGATAACAGGCACGTGGTAATATTACATCAATCTGATGTTTATACCGTGCCTCCAGCGCTGTCCACACCTCAATTAGGTCTTCTACCGTTAGGTATTTGGCCTTTAAGGTCCGATCTATATGTCTCCTAATATAGATAATGACTTTCACCTTATCCACATCAGAGACAGTGGTAGGACTACTGCTAGATGATTGGGCCGCTTCTGGGGACTTACTAGCAGAAGCATCGGCCGCTGCTGGGGCCGATGAAGGAGCCAAAATTGAGCCAAGGAGGGCCATCGAACGCAAGTGGAACTTCAGGTCCACTCGCTAACTCAGGTAATTCTTTCCTGCAGCATCAAGAACTTCGAAATCGATGCTTGGCAATTTTACCATTTATCTATGCAATTTAAAATAAGCATGAATTAATTAAAATGTAAATTCATGCATAAAGAATAAAATAAGTAAAATATGGGGATCGGCCAGATACCCAAAAACGTACAAAGTCCAAAGTCCGATTTACAGTTCATAAAGAAAAGAAAATTACAAGTTAGAAGCCCAGAAGGGGTCCTTATCTTTTGCAAATTTCACCTCCGCCTTCATATATTGGTACACCGGTCTTTAGCATTTATACATACAATCCTCACTTACAAATTCTCTCAAAAGAAAATAAAAGTACAAGGAATTTAAAAGGTATCAAATTGGCTGATCCCAAAAACACATTTTAACTTATATAAATATCCACGCAGTTTTAAATTTGCTACAGGCAAAAAGAAAACAACCACGCATATATCTCAGGCATATATAATATGGAAAAAGAAACTATAAAATATAATAATCTTTCAGACCACAGGGAGACGTCATACACCGTTAGGTTAGATGACTAACGACAGAGCGGTCGCTGGATCCTTAAGATAATTATATTTTGAAAAATCCTAATAATCCATAAATAAATAACAATGCAAGAGAGATGTTATACATAATATCCAATATTTAAGAGATTTAACAATTAACAAGTAGCAGAAAATCCGCAATACTTGTGAGCTTGAGGCAGGCAGCATGCCCGATTGCAAAAATAATAAGCATATTAATTTGCAATTTAAATAACTGGGCTTCTGGCCCCAAATCAGAAGTCAAAATTAATTATTAATCCGATTGGGGCTGCGGGCCCATGATAAATATAAAACTCATTTCCATTGTTATAATCTGGGCTTCAGGCCCAATAAACAGCCCATCTAATATATTATTAGGATTTGGGCTGCTGGCTCATAGGCTGTAATGATCAAAAATTTAATTGAACATAAGTTCTAAATCAAATTTTTAGTATATTTGTAAGGGAATCTGTAAAGTCCCCAAAACCCAGAATTTGACAGTTCTTGTTTCTCCCCCTTCTCACGACATGGCACAGAAAAAGCCCCATCCCCCGTCCGATGAGGTGCACAGACGGCAGACCCCCCCCCCCCCCCCCCGCGTCCGGGGGGCGCACAGAGCACCCACCCGACGGGGGGGGGGGGGTGTCGGACAGGGTCCACAAACGAACCCCCCCACCCCCCGGTGGGGGTAGGGGGTGGGGGGCGATTCGCTGGAGCCGCAGATCCCCCCGTCTGGGGGGTTGATCGCCAGAGCCCCCCCCCCCCCCCCCCCCCCCTCGTCTGGGGGCCGGGACGCAGGACCACAGATTCCCCCCGTCTGGGGGGGATCGCCAGAGCCCCCCCCCCCCCCTGTGGGGGGGAGGATCGCCAGAGCCCCCCGTTTGTGTGGGGGGGGCGACCTAGGGCACCCCCGGCGAGGGGGTGGTGGATCCGACAGAGGCCCGACCATGGGCCGGGGGGAGCCGTTCTCATCGTATCCACCGGAGGTCCGATCGTGGTCAGGCGACAGACGCCCCCCCCCCCCTTCGGGGGGGGGGGGGGGAAGCTGAAGGGTTTAGGGGTTATTTATTATTATTATTATTATTATTATTATTATTATTATTATTATTATTATTATTATTATTATTATTATTATTTTGATGTTTATCAAGAGGTTGAAAATTTTTACAAGCATCAAGAAAAGCAATGTAAAATCATTGCTAACAATATTGTGTAAGTATCTACGGGATCGAAAAAGTTATCTCTAGATCAACGATCTAGGGACGATCGTAATAAGAAAAATCCGTAGATAGAAATTCCGCTCCAGAACGCCTAGAAAACACCGCAATGAAAAACCGCAACGAATCGCCACAATAACAATTAGATTCCTTCGCGTAGGAGTTTGATTTAGAGGGGATTTGGAATAATTTTAGTGGCTTAAAAATTTGTAAAAGACACGTGCTGATAACGTGTTATAAACTCCAAGATAGTAAACAATCTCAGATTAGGAGTAGCCATGCCATATGTCATGGCTATGCCATGGCTCTCTATATATTCAATTCATAATGGGATTTAGGAGTCTAAGGGACTCTCCACTAACTTAGTGAAGAGTAATGATGAGATGATGAGGGGAGAAAAGCCAAGAGCCTCCCTGAACTCACAACATAAAATTAATTTTAACAATTCCTAAGAACCAAAATTCATACGGTTCACAGAACAATTCATAGCCAGCCAGTTGGCTCACTACCCCAGCCAGTTGGCTCACCACCAATACTCCTTCCTTTGTTTCTTCTGTTGTTTTCAAAACGAACCTTAAGCAAAGGTGACCACTACGGCGTTCGTTGGAAATATCGGAATGTAAAAAAGGTTCTATCGGCCTGCCCAACTACGGTTCAAAATTCTCGTCCGCCCTTCAAATCATTGAGAGGAAGCCATTGCTGAGATGAGGATAAGAGAAGCATAAACAAAGACGGATATTTTTTCCCAATCTCTCTCTCGGTGATTCAACGGCCCCTTGATTTGCCGATCCAATACCGGCATCGTAATCTCACGTCAGTTCCCCGATCTGGGTCTCGATCAAAATCTCGCGTTTCTTCCAAAATTTTCTTTTGCCTCACAGAAATCTGCGTTAAAATCCGATATTTTAATCCTTATTTATTTCCTCAAATCGATGTTTATTTGATTCCATTTATAACCATCCAGATCTCATCTTTCCTTGCTCTTTCAGAACCATCATCCAACAATGGTGGGGCCAATCAGATCGAAAGCGCCATTGCTGAGCTCGTCGGCGGCGAGCAGCAAGCTCCCAGATTTCAAGCAATCGGTGAAGCTCAAGTACGTAAAGCTCGGCTACCACTACGTCATCACTCATGCAATGTATCTGTTGCTCTCTCCGCTGGTCGCCATCGTCGCCGCTCAGATCTCCACCTTCTCCGTCCAAGATCTCCACGATCTCTGGGACCATCTCCGCTTCAATCTCATCTCCGTCATCATTTGCTCGACCCTTATCGTGTTCCTCTCTACCGTCTACTTCCTCACTCGCCCTCGCCCCGTCTATCTCGTAGACTTCTCCTGCTACAAGCCCGAAGACGCCCGAAAATGCCCGATGTCGATGTTCATGGAGAAATCGACCCTCACCGGCTCATTCACGCCTGAAAACTTGGAATTTCAACGGAAAATCCTCGAAAGATCCGGTCTTGGGGAGAACACTTACCTCCCGGAGGCGGTCACCAGCGTGCCCCCAAATCCTTCAATGGCTCAGGCGAGGAAAGAAGCCGAGCTCGTCATGTTCGGTGCTCTCGACGAGCTGTTCGCCAAGACCAACATCAGGCCCAAAGACGTCGGCATCTTGGTTGTGAATTGTAGCCTGTTCAATCCGACCCCCTCGCTCTCCGCCATGATTGTGAATCATTACAGGCTGAGGGGAAACATTGTGAGCTACAATCTCGGCGGCATGGGCTGCAGTGCTGGCATGATCTCCATCGATCTAGCCAAGAATTTGCTCCAGGTGTGTCCGAACTCGTATGCATTGGTTGTTAGCATGGAGAACATCACCCTGAACTGGTACTTTGGGAACAACCGTTCGATGCTGGTGTCGAACTGCTTGTTTCGGATGGGAGGAGCCGCCATCCTCCTGTCGAACAGGCGGTCCGACCGGCGGCGGTCCAAGTATCAACTGGTCCACACGGTTCGGACGCATAAAGGGGCCGATGACAAATGCTTTGGCTGCGTGACTCAAGAAGCGGATGCCGATGGGAAGATTGGTGTCTCCCTGTCGAAAGACCTCATGGGGGTCGCCGGCGATGCGTTGAAGACCAACATCACGACGCTGGGGCCTCTGGTGCTGCCCATGTCCGAGCAGCTGCTGTTCTTCGCGACGTTGGTCGGGAGGAAGCTGCTCAAGATGAAGATCAAGCCCTACATTCCCGATTTCAAGCTCGCGTTCGAGCACTTCTGCATTCATGCAGGAGGGAGGGCCGTGCTGGATGAGTTGGAGATGAACTTGCAGCTTTCGGAGTGGCACATGGAGCCTTCCAGGATGACATTGTACAGATTCGGAAACACTTCGAGCAGCTCCCTGTGGTATGAACTGGCGTATGCCGAAGGAAAAGGCAGAATCAGGAAGGGCGATCGAGTTTGGCAGATTGCATTCGGATCTGGATTCAAGTGCAACAGCGCCGTGTGGAAGGCCCTGAGGACGGTGCGGCCGGCCGGTGAGAAGAATCCATGGATGGATGAGATCAATAGCTTCCCTGTTTCGGTTCCGAGGGTTGCTGCAATATGAATCATTCTACTCTTGCCAGTGGATTGATGTTAGTTCAGCCGAGTTTATGATCATTGATTTTAGTGAACTTCAATTTGAGTTCTGTTAGTTCGTAGCATGATTATATATATCTAAGTAGGCTTGAATTCAATTCATCTTGAATTCATATTTTTGCTTGTTTGTTTGTGTTGGGAATTCTCTTTGTTTTGCAGGGCCAAAAATGGCTTCACGATGACAACTATGTGATTTCATGTCTTAATCTGATACAGCTGTGTATCAACTGCAACTTGTTTTTTGTCTGTCAAGCCTCAGTTGCATAATCGTAGATCTTGGACTTAGTTTGGAAACACAGCTTGTGAAACCGGGTTTTTATTTAGGTTTAAAATGGAATTGGGGTTTGTTCTCTGCAAACTTCACATTGGATTTTCATAAACCATATTTCCACTGATTGATGCACAGAATCTTGTTGGGCCCGGATTTGACCACGGGGACGAGTATTCTCGCAACAGGTTGAGCCCGGACAGGTGGGTTTCATTGGATTGATGGTGGATATCCTTCGTCTAACGCCTGAAACAGATAGAAAGCTCGTTAGCATCATCGGAGAGAGGTGGCTTTCGGATCAGACTTCGATGCTTAAGTTAGGTTCAAACAGAGGAAGAAGTGGTGTTGGTTAGAGTTGGCCGCCGCTAGGGTTTGGTTGAGGATGAAGATGCTTGGGTTTTCCTGAGAGAAGAATTAGTGTACCTGATAGGGGGGTGTTTCCCCTCCATTTATCGGATTGGGGCGCGGGGGACACTTCCGTCACGTTAGGTGGTCTGCTCTCTTTTGTATTCGAATAGCCAGGGGTTTTAGTGGGGCACAGACGCAACCACCCACTGACAAAGCTGGCTGCATACCGCCTGACAAAGCGACCATGAGCTACTTCTGACAGAGCAAGTTGTGCGCCATTTGATGGGACAGACTGTGCGTCCCTTCGGAGAAAGCTGATAGTCACCCACATAGGACGGCCCATGGTAGCAGCTCGGAGGGAGTCGAGCGGGACGGCCTCAAATGGTCGGGCCACAAAGAGCCATCGTTTGGCGGGGGGGGGGGGGGGGGGGGGGGTGGGGTGGGGTGGGGGCGACCTGGAGGTCATACCCAGTGAGCTGAGTCCCATTGTCATGCGAACACACCAACCATCGTCTCGGTCCGGTCACATAACTCATGAGGTCACGTGTGGTTCGCTGACGGGCCCCTCCAGGCTCTTCTGGGCCCGACCCGATCAGCTCCTACCATGGGTGGGCATCAGCTGATCCATCATCCACAATGGCCCATCTTCTTCTGGCTCGACGCGTCCGGCCCGAGCTATGCCCACGAGGTCGGGAGGGGAGGAGCGAGAAGACGAAATCCGTAGGAGCCAATGTGTAACGACCACTTTTCGTTGTGCGTTGTTCGTGCACGTGCTTTTGACCGTGCACGTGTTTATTTTAGACTTTGTTTGTTTGTGAACACCTTAGTGTGATATGCCGTTGTGAACGTCTCTGAGAGTATTAAATAGTGGCACTAATTTGGAACGACGTTTCTCGAGTCGTTTTCCCGCAATTTAATCTTATTCGATGAGACGTTGCGATTCTCACTTTTGACGGGAGACGTTTCTATTTTTAGTTTCGTCGTCCGACGTCGAAATTGAGATCCGTCTTCTTAGTTAGCTCACTTTCGCTGCCACGATCACCCCGATATTTATTTTATAATTTTTGGAGTTTATTTGACTACTTTTATATTTTTAGCAAGTTTTATAATATTTTTAATAATTACGTTTTAAATTAATTTCGGCCAAATAAAATTTATTTGAGTTTTAAACGTTTTAAATAATTTTTGAGCCGAATTCCAGCTCATTTGGATCGCAGCAAATCCTTGTGCGAGTTGGAGAGGGCGAGATACGAATTTTAAATTATTTTAAACTCCTAATCTCATTAGGATTAGCCCTAGACCTAGTCAACCCATCTACACTATATAAACAACCTTTAGGAAGACTTAATTTCGCAAGAAAATAACCCTAGCCGCTTCCAAAACTCAAATTTGACGTTGCGACGAATTGTCGCAACGTTGCGACGAACAGCTGCCGCAGGACCGAAGAAACGAGGCCATTTTCCCCGCTCCGACCGATGCTTCCGCCCGCACCAAGCCCCGCCCGCACCCGCTGCACAGCCGCCCGCTCCGTCCCCCGCTCCGACCGAGAGGATCTCTTGGTCAGACCGAGAGACCCGCCCGCTCCGTACGCCCGCTCCGCACCGCTCCGCACCCCGCTCTGTCGCCGCCCCAAGCTCCCGCTCCGCACCGTGTCTGACCGAGGCGCCCGCCCGCTCACGTCGCTCTCCGCAACGTTGCAACGGTCGCAACGTTGCAGCGCCCCGCTGCAGCGCCCGACCCCGCATTTCCCCCGCACCGACCGAGACATCACCCCGCACCCGCCATCGCGACCGACCCCCGCTGCTGCACAGCCCATTCCCATGTGTCCGACCGAGAGAGCTCCTCGCATTTGGCTGTGTCCGACCGAGAGCAAACGTCGCAACCCCGCACCCGTCGCACCACTTACCATCGTGGGCCCCCCAAGTTCTCCGGAGGTATTGTGGGTCCCCCATAGGTCCCTAGGACTACTGTGAGCCCCACCTAGATGCTTCCTCTTCGACGATTCGCCGTGTACGACGTTGCGACACGTCGTAGCCCGTCGTCGCACGTGCTAGCTTTGGAATCTGGAACCGTTGCTCCGGTTGATGCTCTGAACTTTCCAGCGAGGAATCTAAATTGGAATCAGGACTTGGAGCGCGTTCTCTTATTCCAACCCCCGGCGTCGCTACCCGACGCCGGTGTAGCTTTCGCGTCGTGTTGAGGTAATGCTTTGCACCCCTAGGACCCCCAACCCATTGCCTGTTAATCAAGACTAAAATCAGTATTTTTAAAATTTTTTAAATGTTTTAAATTCACTAATCAAGATTAATAAAACGGATGTAGGCCGGTGGACTTGTGCACGTAGGATTATTGTGATTTTGGACTCATTGGACGGTGTTTCTCAGACGTCGCACTTGCAGGCAAGTGAAACTTGCCAACTCTTGTGTAGGGCCATGTTTTTAGGCCACTTCCTTGCTTTTAGCGTAAAAGAGACTAGTCAGTGAAATGATGTCACGCCCCGCTTCCCTAAAATGGAGGCGAGACGTGAGAAGGTCCGCTCAAGCGTGGAGCTGTGAAGCTGCACGCCCGATAAGCGTAAATTTAGTATAAGCAGGTCCCTGTAATTGCAAACGAAACAACAATAATAATAATATGAGACGGATATGAAATACCAATCCCATAGTTTGTCCACAAAATATTCAACATCACAGAAAAGCCACCAGGCTAAAAGAAAGAGTCTAAAGGCCCAGAACAAGGCCAAACAAAAATACAAACATAACAGAGTATCAACTAGGTGCCACGCACCGACAACCTAAACAATCTAACAAAACTAGACGTAGACACTAAGACTGATCTCCAGTGTCTACGAAGTCCTCGTCCAACACGGGCGCAAGCTCGACGTTCGCAAACACCTCACCCTCAGCAAGCAACTCAGGCTCAGGGTCTAACATGCGTCACCCAAAAGAGAAAGGGGCACATGTCAGCAAGTCTGAAAGACTTGAGCAAGGAAACTGAAAGTAACTAACAACCTAGCACTTATAATATTTAGCAATGACATGGCAGTTAAGTATGATGTGACAGTTTAAAGGGAGAGACAAGCACGCACGATGTAGCAAAAGCTACCAAATCACTTATCACGAATCACTTATCACGATTATCACTTATCACGATTATCACTTATCACTAGAGATTTTGCCTGCTGGCCGGAGTGGCGGATCAGGCCAACTCGGGGCTCAGGTGGCCGCTTATCTCTTACCCCACCCATATGTGTCGAGCGTTGGGGTTTCCAACTAACTGAGCTCGCTTCTGGAACACAAGCCAGGAACATACTATTGTAGCGTGTGCTACGCAATCACGATGAATAATCACTATGCAATAACATGAACAGATATTTGCGTACCGTTAATTGAATTTAAACGAGACATACAAGCATGATGAAGGTGACGGACCAAGCTTCGTTGTCAAGCTAGGTCAATGGCGTCTAGATGGCTATCCTTTCACCGTCTAGTCTCTTTTACGCTAAAGCAAGGAAATGGCCTAAGACATGGCCCAAATCAAGAGATGCAAGTTTCACTTGCCTGATACCGGGGTTGACGAGCAATGAAGATCGTCACACAAGCTAACTACGGAATAGATCGCTGTTATGGCAAAACAATCATTAGAACAATGATTCTAAATCGATTTCTTATTAGAATCCTAACTTTCTAATAATCCATTTTATTAGGGTTTCACAATGTCAATGGTGGTTATGCTAAAACTAAAGGAATCGAGTATTACCGTGAAGAGGCGGATGAGCGATGCCGAGCAACCATGGCAACGGAAGAACGATCCGGCTCAGATCTGGAAATGAGGGAAAAATCTGGAGAAATGGGTTTGGATGTGGATTTTGGGGGTTTGATGAAGGTTTGGGGAAGATGGAAGGTGGGTTGTGACAAGGGAGGGTTTGGATGATGAAGGATGAGCTTGAGATGAAGGATCAATGGCTTGAGGGAGATGGGGGCTCAATGGGGGATAAATTAGGGTTTTAGGTCGTGAGGAAGAAGAAGAAAACGTTTGAAGGGGTATTTATAGAGTTTGGTGGCGGCTAGGGCAAAACTAGGGTTTCCTGTACTGTTTAGTCGGTCAAAGAACAACCACTGACCGACTAGTTTGACATCTAGTCGGTCGGTTGACCAACGCAGACCGACTAAGTGTAAACAGTAACCCAGACGAAAATTAGGATCTAGATTTAGTCGGTCAAAGAACAACTACTGACCGACTAGTTTGACATCTAGTCGGTCGATGAACGTTCTTAGACCGACTAAGAGTAAACAGTAACTAGTGTCAAAAATAGTTAATGAGTTAGTCGGTTAAAGAAGCATTGCCGACCGACTAGTTTGCAACCTAGTCGGTCAACCAACGTTCTTAGACCGACTAACGACAAACAGTAACTCCTGAACATTTAACAAAGCTCACTAGTCGGTTCAAGAAGGTTTTCCGACCGACTGGATCGTCATCGAGTCGGTCGGTGCCCCTTCTTATACCGGCTAATGAGTACCAAAAGTTCCGAAATGGAGCGTGAAGCTCCGGGATGGTTTCCTAAGTCTCCTAGGCTCGTTCTAACTCTAAGATATCGACGTTATGAAGCCTGTCACGAATGACTTACTTCAAACACGCCGACCGACGGAAGAATCTAAAGAATCACGACGAAACGAACGAAAATGAAAACTACGGAGACGGAAATGGAAATCACAAAGAAGGGAAAGCAACAATTAATATTATATATATAATAAAATCCATACATGAAAAACCAGTCGTTACAAATGATAGCTGGCTAGACGCCTACTTGATCTAGTTTGACAACGAAACTAGATCCGTCACCTAAATGGATCTAGCTTGACAACGAAGCTAGATCCAACTCTTTAAACTTGTTAATCATGCATACTAAACTGTCACGTTTACTTTCCTTACCTGTACGCTTTACTACTTGCCATGTCATGACATCCATGCATTGAATGCCGCATTCGTAGCACACGCTACATACTTGTACTTGCTTGTCCCGGGCTAGGTGCACCCCTATGCCATACTTGTTAAAAACACTTCCTGGCTCGTGATCCAGAAGCGAGCATTCCCGTTCGGGGGTAAGGCCCTGGCTCGATACACGTGGAGGGGTAGGGTTGAGCGACCAATCAGCTTAGGAGTTGGCCCGATCAGCCACTCAAGCTGTAAGGCGTGAACTCTGTGCACAGGGTGCTTACTTTACTTGTCTTATACTAGTGAGCGTTACTTGTATAACTTGTCATCCATGCCATGTTTAAATGTCATGCTCGTACTTACTTTACTTGTTGCACTCATACTTTAACTGCCATGTCATTGCATTCATGCTAGGACTGCTAGGTTTCTTTACTTTTGCCTACTTTTAGTTTCCTTGCACAAGTCTTTTGTAGACTTGCTGACATGTGCCCCTTGCTCTTTTGGGTGTCACATGTTAGACCCTGAGCCAGAAACCGTTGCTGAGTACGTGATGTTTTGCTGACGCTGAGTCTGAGTCCTTGATTGCCCAGGAGGAGTTTTGTGGACACCGGAGACATTCCTTGGTGACTTTGCTGAGTTTTCTTTTGTTTTAGGTTGTGCTGTTAGTTGTTGGTGCGTGGCACCTTTGTTTTGTACGTTGTACTTTTGTTGGCCATGTGTGGGCCTCTAGACTCTTTTATTTCAGCTTGGTGGCTTTTTCTGTGATGTTGATACTTATTTTATGGATATTCTGAGATATCTCTTTTATCTCATTTCATTATTATTATCTTTGTTTCGTTCGCGTTGCAAGGACCTGCAGTTTTAAATTTGATTGACGCTTATCAGACTTGCAGCTTTGTAGCTTCAAGTCTGAGCGGACCTTCTCACGCTTCGCCTCCACATTTTTGGGAAGCGGGGCGTGACACAATGCGTACCTCGTCGAGCTGGACACACAAAATTACTGAGCTCCCTGGAGGAGCTACTTACGACTGCTGACGTCAGCGTGTGCTCCTTGAAAGGCCGAGAGGCAGATATGTTGAGATCCGTATTTAATGTAGGATTTGAAGGGACGCGTCCATTCTCCAAGGAGACGCTGACGTGGCGAGTGCCGGTTTGTTGGATGGCCATTACACAGAAGTCGATGAATTGTGTGTGCCGAACAACACAACTGGGATTGCTTCGCATAGTGTGAAAGAATCAGACAGTTGTGCTCTTGCCCTCAGCTGTGCTCTTGCCCTACCTCTTCGTGCCAATGGTAAGCAAAAAAGGGAGATGGGGCCATCAGATGTCACACCTCTACCTAACAAGAATTCGACTTGGCCATCGGCCTGAGGGTTTGCGAGAGTAGAGAAGTAGTGCTAGATGCGATATTGCTTGCACTTTGCATTAAAATTGGTGGTGTCAAATTGTTTCCCGTTGTTGGTGACGATGAAATGCGGGACTCCAAATTGATAGATCTCGTCCTTCCAGATGTAAGTGGTGGTCTTGGCCTTAGTCAAGGAGGAGAGCGGAGCTATCTCCACCTATGTAGTATAGTAGTTGATGGGCACAATCGGGTGTGTTGCCCCCCCTCCCCCAAGGCAGAGGTCTGATTAAGTCCGACCCCCATTTTGCGAAAGGCTAGACGGGGATGAGTGAGGTCAGTTCTTTTTGGTGCAACCTTAGGACGTTATAGAAATGCTGGCAAGCGTCGCATCACTAGACGTAGCTTCTAACATCTTACTGCAAAGTGGGCCAGGAGTATCCAACTCGCAGGATTTTATATGTGAGGAACCCAATCCCATAGTGGCTGACATAGACCCCTTCATGTATCTCTTCCATCACCGGTGGGATTTCATGCTTGTGGAGGCACCTCAAAAGGGGAGAAGAGTTTCCTTGCTTGTAGAGGATATCATCAAGGAGACTGTATCTTACTGATCTGAGCCTCAATTTTCTTTCCTCGACTATGTCCTCAGAGAGAATCTTGTGGCAGAAGTACTGGATGATGGGATTCACCCAAGACAGGGCCGCCCTCACGGTACAGATGTGCTCCCCGAGCCGAGTTGGGTGTTGCAGGACCATGATTAGGATGGTCCTGAGATTATCCTCTAACCTAATGGCAAGATTGGACAGCACGTTAGTAGTGACGTTTTGGGCCCATGGAATGTGCTCCAATTGGTAGGCCTGGAAGCCAGTTAGTAAAGATCTGACAATTGTGACATACCCTTGGAGCCCATCCTTCATCGTCTGGTACCCATGATTAACTTCGTTAATAACCAGCTAGGAGTCATATTGGATGACGATATCGTTGGTTGTGACTTCCTTGGCTAGTTTAAGCCCTGTGATTAGAGCTTCATATTCAGTCTCATTGTTGAAGGCTTTGAAATTGAATCTGAGGGCATATGAGAGCATAATGCCCTTAGGCCTGATCAGGAGTACCCTAGCCCCCGAGGCTTGCTCGATGGAGGACCCATTCATGTAGATGATCCATGTCCCTGTGTCATTCAGTTGGCTCTTTGGTGAGAATCTGAGATGGTAGGTGTGTTCTACAACGAAGTCGACTAGAGCTTGGCCTTTGATGGAGATCCAGGGCTTGTATAGGATATCTAATTCACCGAGTTTGACCGCCCACTTGACGATGCACCCTAACACATCTGCCATTGATAGTATCTGATGTAGGGGGTATGTCGTCATGACCGCGATCGAATATGTTTGGAAGTATGCTCGGAGCTTCCAATCTACTATGATCAATGCAAAGGCAAGTTTTTCAATCTCCGAGTACCTGGTCTGGTGTCCAGGAGAGACCGGCTAACATAGTAGATTGGCCATTGTGTGCCGTCTTCCTCCTGGACAAGGGCCGAGCTGACCGCACTTGCGGATACAACAAGGTAAATGAGGAGTATCTCACCTATTGAGAGATGTGTGCTCTTGAGGCAAGTTATCTCTATGTATATGTATAGACATCTTGTTCAAAATAACAGTAATCGGTTTGGTACGAATTTACCTAAGTAAATAATAATGTAGTCTTCATTAGAACTTAGGTAAACTGATGAGACTTAATGCGAGGTCAAACATGTATCGAGATGGATATCTCAATCTTGGAGAAGTGCTTGACCGTTTGTAGCATAATTCTAACATCGTTCGTGGTCGTAGATGTTTCGAGAAAAGCATATCGACACATCAGATAGACCATTGTGTCCGTGTCTTCACCATGGATTGGTGACGATGATCTCATGGTCGTTTGACTTCATGAAGTAAGAGACGAGACAGAGGTGCTCATTAGAGAATGAGTTCACTAAACGACCCAGTGAGAGCCACTACATGGTTAGCATACACAAATTTATCAATGTGAGCTCTCAGTGATAATATGCAAGTTGGTCCTTAGACTTAAGGTCATTATATGAACATGTGTGTGATCGGTGTCACTTTGATGTTTGATTTAGTGTCCGGGCAAGCCCTATTGAAAGGTTCTTGGTTGGATGATACTTGAAGCATACAAGGAGAGTAGTGGCCAAGAATGAATTCATCTCTCCCGGTAAGGGGAGTTAGTTTCGTAGGAGTCTGTACGGTCTTTAGTGAAAAAACCATGGCCACGATATGTTGGATTGGATCTAACAAAGATTAGCTAAGATCGAACGATGTCGACAAGACGCGAAGCTATTATGGGTTGAGAGCTAACCATACCCTAGGCTTCGAGCGACATAGTTATGCCAATGGGATTACAACTGCGGCATTGATCACGGACACACTCAAGGTGGTCCAGACAATACTCATGTCAATAGGCTAACAATCTAATGATGATGCTGAAACAAGGACGGCACTCGCTGCTCGTGGTCACTGATGTTTGGGGTTTCGAGCCTCACCTGTAGTAGGGTCAGGTTGTAGGGTCTCATATAGAGTGGGACCTTCGTCAAGTAATAGAAAGAATAAGTGAGACAATACATACGATGTATGTGAATTAATTATGTCACAAATGGTTTGCGATATAGGCCTTAAACAATTTAAGATGTGGGGTTAAAGCATAAGATTAAAGTATTTAAATATGTTGTGAAATGTTTGCAAGCATATTTTATAATAAAGGTATAGAAATAAATCCAATAGTCTAGGATAGTCCAGGACCCATTCGCTTTTGGTCCAAGCCCAGTAGGACTGGAGAAAGACTAAAAAGAAAGAAAGCAAAAAAATGGGTTAATAACACAGTCCAGCTGGGCGCCCAGCGGGCTAGGCGTCCAGCCCTTTTCTGGGCCTACTGGGTGCCACAACCCAGCTGCGCTGGGTGCCCAGGCCTGCCATGGGCCTGGGTACGCCAGCCCAGGTGGTAGGCTGGGCAAGCCCGCCCAGGTAGGCAGGCGCTCGACCTGCTTGGCAGGTGCCCGACCTGACAGGTGGGGCACATTGCAGGCCCCACAGTCAGGAAACCCACGGATTGTGCAGTCTGGGATTTTAGGCAATTTTTTGGTGATCGTTGGAGTTTTGTTTGAGGGGTCAAACGAAGTCGAAATTGAGCATCGTTTGTTTCTATGCATTCACCGTTCAGTGCTCTTCGATTTGTTATAAGATATCGCTTACGAAGTTCAATGGTGAGACAGGAAAAATTCGTTAAATTTTGGCCTTCGTGGATGGCAAACTTGTAATTAATTGTTTCCCTCCAATTAATTAGTCACACATAGGTTATTTTGATAATAGGAGGGGTCAGCTCCCTCTACAAATAGGGGCTTACTCTCCTCCTTGAAACTCGCACCAAGCCTTGGATCAAGGGAGCTCTCAAAAGTTAAGAGCACACCTAGATCGAATAGGCTAAAAATAATTACTCTCTTTCTCCCTTTACCTCCTTGCTCCTGCTCGGGCTCTAATAAAGATACGAATGAGTTCGGATCCGATCCGAAGTCTTGACGGAGGATTCACTCAAGGTGAAATTTTTTGGAGTGCGTGGTTGGCTCAGCGACAAGGGGATTGCTTGCCTCGGGACGCGGTGATGCTCAAAGGAAGCGATTCAGGCCCTAACACGGGGCATTGGTTCGTAAGGATCGACGTTCTGCTAACATGCAAAACAAAGGTATGTCCTTTATTTTCTTTCCATTTAATTTTGTAGTAGTTATATAGATCTATCCTAATGGGTTGGTTAGACCCACCCTGGGATAGTAGATTCTGGTTAGGATTTAATTCCTTAGGGCTTTCTTAAAATTGTTTTAAGATTTTTCCGCTGCTTTATTCTGTTCCTCGTCTGCCTGACTTAGGGCAGACGTAGATTTTAGCCATATGGATCGATCCCTGTAAATCCCAAAAGTGGTATCAAAGCCAGGTCTACTTGATCTTATTTTACTGCAAATATTAATTCGTTAGTTGTGCATGTTATTTTCTCCATGAGATGGAGGTTTACAAATGCATTGAAAATTCAGAATTTTTCCCATGCGATGTTTTTATTAAAAGTTTTTGAACATTAGATCTTCTTTAATTATATGATAATTTAGAGTAGATCTGGATAATTATATGATAATTATGTTTGATTAATGTTGCTATGATCTGAATGTTTATGCAATAATTATTTAGATTCCAAATACTTGATTAGGATAGCCATTAATAAATAAAATTATTATGAAACATAATTGTTATGTGATGATAATTTTAATTTCCAAATATCTGATTAGGATAGTCATTAATAAATAAATTATTATGAAACATAATTGTTATGTGATAATAAATTTAATTTCCTAATGGTTGATTATGGTTGTAAATAATAGTTATTAAGATCCTAAAATATTAGTTGTAGGATGCACCTAGTTAATTATGATTAACTAGGAAACAGTAACCCAAATTAAATCGATAGAACACATTTTAATAATCAGTATTCTTAAGTCATCCATGAAACTGTGTGTAGAATTGTTTACGCTCGGGCTCTGGATCACCCCAGCCCGGACTGGAGATAGTGGTCCTAACTTGCCAAACCAGTCTGGCCGTATTCAACTGGACCAAACTAGAATGCCTATTATCATAATGTGACGATGTCGATTATATCTAGTTAATTACGTTACAAAACATTTTCAGGATTAACATTAGCCCTCCTTATGTTTGGATTAGGTGACTAAGAGATACATGTTATGGTTGTTGAATCTCCTCACGATATGATATGTTTTCTTTCGGAAACCGACTCCATTATACATGTGATGTAGTCTAGTCTTAACACAAACCGTCGTGTCAGGTCTCCTCGAGTGTCGGTGTAAGTTAAGATTAGACATGAAACAAGAGTTCGACTAGATTAGTCATTATGCTTTGTTGAGTCTCCAGAAGATTATAAGTGACTAGGGGTAAAAATCAATAGGGAGTCACATGTGATGTGATCGATGAAGAGTTCATTTACAAACTACAGAGCCGATCAGCTTGTTGAGTCTCCTCAAGGTTGTGAAGCTCAGGGTGGTTGGGTCCCTCTCCAACTAAATGCCTAAATTCGTTCATCTATGTAGGTTAAGATGATCGCTAACATAGTAAGAGGATATAGTTAGATAAAAACCATTCTACCTATATTAAATTGAACATATTCTAAACTAAGGTACCTCTATATTTTACCTCATGGAATCCAAATCATAATATCCTAAAAGTATATGCTAACTGGTCAAAATGATTGCTTAAGGAATATCAACTTAAAATCCAATTTGATAAACTAAACTATGTTCTCACTGATCCTTCCCATGAAGTGTCCTTCTTAGCATTGGCTTAAGGACAATTATTTCCTTGAGATCTAAAGTCTAGCATAATGAAAGCACACTACTTAACACTCGCCTCTATGAGCTATATGCTCAGGGGCAACTTGAACATACTAATGTACAAAGCATGTTTCTCCATATAACTTGTTGAGTCTTCTCAAGGTTGTATGGAAAACAGTTTCAATCCGCAAAGTTCGAAACTTTGATCAAACTGTTTGACTGGAAGATGAGTGTGAGAGCGGTGCACTACTATGTATCCAAATCAAATCTTGAGATGAACAACTTGTTAAGTCTCCTTAAGGTTGTAAAGCTTAAGTATTTGGATGCATGAAATGCTTGCACATCTAATATTCGTGTTGGGACATGCATTGTCTAAATGTGATTAGAAAAGAGAAGGCACTAAGAAAAGTCGGTTGAGAAATAATATTTTGTTTATAATGAGAAAAGGCATAATAGGAGGAACTGAAAATAGGACATATTTGATGCCTCAGTTTCAAAATAATTACACAAAGGAAAAGATTGTCCTGCATATTGGTTAATGAGTGTCACGCCCCGCTTCCCAAAAAGGACGGAGGCGAAGCGTGACAAGGCCCGCTTAGGCCAGAGCTGAGAAGCTCGGACCCAATAAGCGTCTGTAGAGGTACCATTTTAAAAAGTTTCCGGTTCTTGCATTTATAAAGTTTAGGAACAACAGAAAGTACAGAAAAGAAGTTGCATTCATTAAATTAGAGATATGATATCCAACAAGTACAAAGTCTAAAAAGAAGCCTAAGCGTGGCAACAAACTAACTAAAAGAAAACTGAAGTAGTAACCTCTAAAAGTGGCGACTAAAAGACCTCAAGGTCTGGTCCTTGTCAGGTACGTACTCTGGTGACGACGTCCTCGGCTCCACGTACTCCAGCGAGTCTGCCTCGTCCTCGATCTCTGGCTGAACACCTGACGTACATCACCCAAGAAAAAGGAATTGTACGTCAGGCAAAGTCTACAAGAAGGGTTAGACTTTACTGCAAGTGCACCGAACTTTAAACAACGGTTTACTGGTTGATTAGCATGCTGAGGTTCTTTTACACAACAGTTTACTGGTTGATTAGCATGCTGTGGTTATAACAGAGTAACATGACAGGAAGTAATGCAGCCGGAAAGTAGAACGGGACAAGTAGTAGTCGTAGCGTGTGCTACCAACTACGGGACTAACCTACAGGTGTCAAGACAAGACGTGACGTGACGGAAACAAGGCAAGACGAGACAAGTGAGACACGAAAGGGTTCACGCCTTACGGTTCGAGGGGGATCAGACCCTCTTGCCGTGCGCACGCTCAACCCAACCCCAAACCCCAAGACAAGACAAGACATGACACCAGTACAAGGGATCACTCGCTCTAGCTTGGCGAGTGCCCTATTGCCCGCAGGCTGAGAATCTGTACAAGGGATCACTCTCTCTAGCTTGGAGAGTGCCCTATTGCCCTCGGGCTGTGTATCCGTACAAGGGATCACTCTCTCAACTTGGAGAGTGCCCTATTGCCCGCAGGCTGTGAATCTGTACAAGGGATCACTCGAAGAGTGCCCTATTGCCCAGCGGGCTGTGCAAGACGGGACGGGACGTGACAAGACAGGAAGGGTTATTCTAGGGTGTCCACACACACGCACACACATGATAGCCTACAACATCAAAAGTTGTTGTTGTCAGGCTCAGACTTCGTCGTCAAGTCTGAGCCGTCAGGAGTCGTCCCGGACGCTATCATTTCACGTCCGGTTCTATTTGTTCACAGTTAACAATTCTAACCAACTAGGGCCTAAGCACGGCCAAAAGTGCAAGTGGATACACTTGCCTGCGATGGCGAGTGTGTCGTCTGTCCGGGGCGTCTCGTCCAGTCGTCACGTCCACGGTAGTCCGTCTGAAACAGGTCACGGCGACGGCGTCAGGTCGCGTTTTCAGTAATTCCTATTAGGGTTCGTGTCTAGGTTATCGGGACTATCCTATTCATCAGAAATCACATTTTTGATGTTCAGCCCCTATTCGACGATCTATCCTATGTGCACAGAAAAATAGTCCGTTCGTCGATCTTTTCTACGGTGGACAACATTTTAAAGATGCAGAAAATAACTTTAGTTCACGTTGACCAATTTTAGATTAGGTTTTGATGAGCTACGGTGTGGGTTTTACTACTCGTTAGGGGGACCAACCTTTTTGACATTTGATCGTAGGGCGGATGTCAGGTCTGAACGGCGATGGATCTGCATCGTAGATTAACGATATCAATGTAAAGAATTTAAATAACTATAATACCATTAAAATCTAACTCATATTAATAGAGTTATAAATAGCTATTCTAACATATATTTAAATATTGATAGTATGTCTACGATACCTCAAAATAACACCTATATTAAAGTAGGTATATAACTTGCACAACTCCACTTATAATACATATATATAAACACTTACCATTTAATGGCCAGTTTGAGTGATTGCTCATATTATAATATTTATTATAAGCTCTACTATCATCCTATTATTCTACAGGTCATCATGATTCAATTTCATCCTGCACCAACCCAACTTATAACCCAAATATCATTTTAATAAGAAATACGTTTTCTTTTCTTAAGCTCTCAGGGAAACTGTGACAAGGCATCTTGTATGCTATAACTCATCAATCATCATGCAAGCCTATATAACCATTTCATCCTACAAACTTACGTTTATTTTGCAAGGAAGCTAGGCGTTGGACGGCGACAAGGCTGTAGGGAGAGGGGGCAGGTTGCTGACGGCGAGATCGTTGCTGGCCGTGGATCTGAGTGGTTGTGCGGCGGTTCTCTGTCACGGCCGTGAGTTTTGGGCTCCGATGGGGGTCTTCGGATGTTTAGAGTGAGAGGGGGAGAGGGCGCATGGAGGTGGTGGCCGCTGCTCTGACGTCGGTGGCCGGAGCTTCCAAAGGAAGGAGGTCGGCAGTGTTTGGAAGGGCAGCCGCTCAAGGGGAGGGAGGAGGCCGGATGCGCGCGCGGGGGAGAAAGAACGGCAGGGGAGCGGCAGTTTTCGGCGCTCGGAGAATGGAGCGAGAGCTTCGACTGGGCGGTTGCGTGTGTAGGTGAGAAAAGCCCAGCAGCTCGGGTTTTACCGAGGGAGAGCGTTAAGAAGAAATGAATATTAGGGCTTAAAATATTTTTTTTTGTTTGTTTGAAGGAGATGAGTACACGTGATAGCCCTAGGGTTGTATTGTAGGCTACTGTAAAGTTTGTTAGGGGGGAGAGGTTCACGTGGGTGAGAGAAATGTGGGGAGTGGAGCTGACGGTTAGGATAGGGTAGAAACAATAAGATTTGATTTCCCCCTCTTTTTTTTTGAAACAAACTTGCAGTATATATATAGGATCTCAATTAATAGGTTAGAGTTAAAAACAGATTAGTTTTCTTTTCATAAATTCTAATCTTTCCAAAACTACACAGTGTAGGATTTCGTTCTAAAAAAATGTTATAGATTTTGATTTTTCCTTTAACAAGGCATTAAGTTTTGTTTTAGACCAAAACGTACAGACTCCTTTTATTCTTTTTTTTAACGTTTATAAAAATGTTTTTTAATAACTAATAATGAGTTATTAGCAGATTGGTCCCTCGAAGTCCAAAAATTACAATGAAAATACCGGGACGCTCGCGCCTCCGAGAGGATCATGAATACGGGGTTCAGTCGCACGTTAGGGTTAAGGAAAACGATAGCGAACATCGAACTCGATAAACTACGCGTACAAAGCAAAAATACACACTAAAAATACGTCCGGTCGGAAGTGACCATTACAAGGAGCAAGTGTTGTTTTGGGCCATATGGGATATATATCACACTTTGGCGAATTTCGTCACCTTGCTTCTGAAGCAATGTTTTGATGTGAGTATTTTGTATAAACGATATTATATTAAGTGTTAATACATGAATGCACAAGTTAGTAGTAAAACTTATCTATGGCACAATAGACAAAGGCCAGACAAGAGAGAACAGACTAGACACATGACATAAAGAGGTGTCTCTTGACCTCTCGTATTATGAGTCGAAAGACACTTGTGAGTTTTGTCACAAATGTATGTGTTGGATGCAATGTTCTAGGATCTTTAGTTTAATGATAACAAACCAACGTGAATCTATTAATGTGTGTGATAAGTGAGTTTCAGGAATGGCACAGTCGTAGTTCTTTAAAGGTAGAATAAGCCATAGTGTTGGAGAAATTGCTATTCATATAGCGAATGGGAGATGAATGAATGGTTATTCATAAAGCAATGTGGACTTGGTCAACGTGGGGAGTGTAACGGTCTGTTTGCGTTGTACTTTGTTCGTGCACGTGCTTTTGGCCGTGCACGTGTTTATTTTAGACTTTATTTGATTGTGAACACTTTTGTGTGATATGCCGTTGTGAACGTCTCTGAGAGTATTAAATAGTGGCACTAATTTGGAACGACGTTTCTCGAGTCGTTTTCCCACAATTTAATCTTACTTGATGAGACGTTGCGATTTTCACTTTTGACGGGAGACGCTTCTATTTTTAGTTTCGTGGTCCGACGTCAAAATTGAGATCCGTCTTCTTAGTTAGCTCACTTTCGTCATCACGATCACCCCGATATTTATTTTATAATTTTTGGAGTTTATTTGACCACTTTTATATTTTTAACAAGGTTTAAAATATTTTTAATAATTAATTTTTAAATTATTTTCGGCCAAATAAAATTTATTTGAGTTTTAAACGTATTAAAGAATTTTTGACCCAATTTCCAGCTCATTTGGGCCGAGTCAAATCATTGTGTGAGTTGGAGAAGTTGAGATTCAAATTTTAAATATTTTTGAACTTCTAATCCTATTAGATTTAGCCCTAGACCAAGTCAACCCATCTACACTATAAAAACAACCCCTAGGAAGACCTATTTTCGCAAGAAATTAACCCTAGCCTCTTCCAAACTCAAATTTGACATTGCGACGAATCGTCGCAACGTTGCGACGAACTTCTACCGCACGACCGAGGAAATCAGTGCCGTTCCCCCGCTCCGACCGCTAGCCGCCCCCGCACCAAGCCCCGTCCGCATCGCTGCACAGCCGCCGCTATGTTCCTCGCTTCGACTGAGAGAAGCTCCCGGTCAGACCGAGAGCTTGGCCCGCTCACGCTCCCGCTCCGCACCGCAGCCGTCGCCCGCTTCGTTCCCCCGCATCGCCCCGTGCCTGACCGAGGCGCCCGCCCGCATCGCCCGCTCACCGCTTCGTTGCAACTTTGCAAACGTTGCAACGCTCTGTCGCCCTCACCGACCGACCGATTCCTCCGCACCGACCGACAAAACCCTCCGCACCAAGGCCCCGCCACACCACTGCAGCCTGCTGCGCTGCAAGCCTCGCACCAAGCGTGTCCGACCGAGAGGATCTCCCGCACCGAGGCTGTACGACCGAGAGCCATTCATCGCAACCCCGCACCCGTCGCACCACTTGCCACCGTGGGCCCCCCAAATTCTCCAGAGGCATTGTGGGTCCCCCATAGGTCCCTAGGACTACTGTGGGCCCCACCTAGGTGCTTTCTCTTCGAGGATTCGTCGCGTACGACGTTGCGACACGTCGTAGGCCGTCGTCGCACGTGCTAGCTTTGGAATCTGGAATCGTTACTCCGATTGATTGCTCTGAAATTTCCAGCGAGGAATCTAATTGGAATCTGGACTGGGAGCGCGATATTATTATTCCAACCCCCGGCGTCGCTACCCGACGCGGTGTAGCTTTCGCGTCGTGTTGAGGTAACGCTTTGCACCCCTAGGACCCCCCAACCCAATTGCATGCTAACCAAGACTAAAAATCAGTATTTTAAATTATTTTAAATGTTTTAGCAATCACTAATCAAGATTAATAAAACGGATGTAGGCCGGTGGACTTGTGCACGTAGGAATTGTGACCTTGGACTCGTTGGACGGTGTTTCTCTGACGTGATACTTGCAGGCAAGTGAAACTTGCCAAATCTTGCTTAGGGCCATGTTTTTAGGCCACTTCTTTGCTTTTAGCGTAAAAGAGACTAGTCAGTGAAATGATAGCTGGCTAGACGCCTACTTGATCTAGTTTGACAACGAAACTAGATCCGTCACCTAAATTGATCTAGCTTGACAACGAAGCTAGATCCAACCCTTAAACTTGTTCATGCATTGATATCTGCCACGTTTAAATTCTCTACCTGTACGCACTTTTAACTGCCATGCATTACATCTTACATGTCATCCTAGTGATTGATGCATTCGTAGCACACGCTACACTACTTGTTCTTCCTTGTCCGGCTAGGTGCACCCCTACGCCATACTTGTTTAAAACACTTCCTGGCTCGTGATCCAGAAGCGGGCCTCATGTGTTGGTTGTAAACCAATGCCCGATACACGTGGAGGGGTAGGGATAAACGGTCACTTGAGCTTAGGAGTTGGCCCGCGCAGCCACTCTAGCCAAAAGGCGGAATCTCTGTGCACGAGGTGCTTACTTTACTTGTCTTGTACTTGTCTTGTGAATGATTCATGCCATGTCTAAATGCCATGCTCGTACTTTACTTTAATTTACTTTACCTGTTGCACTCATTACTTTAACTGCCATGTCATTGCATCATGCTAGAACTGCTAGGTCGCTTTACTTTTACCTACTTTCAGTTTCCTTGCACAAGTCTTCCAGACTTGCTGACATGTGCCCCTTGCTCTTTTGGGTGTCACATGTTAGACCCTGAGCCAGAGACAGTGGTTGAGGACGAGGTGTTTGCTAACGCTGAGCCTGAGCCTACGTTCGTGGAGGAGTTCGAGGATACCGGAGACCAATCTTAGTGACTGTTGAGTTGCTTTTGCTTTAGGTTGATGTTAGTTGTCGGTGCTTGCACCATTACTTTGTTTTCGTACTTTGTACTTTTGTTGGCCATGCTGGGGCCTCTTTTAGACTCTTTTATTTTAGCCTGGTGGCTTTTTTTGCGATGTTGAGATTTATTACTATGGATATTCTGAGATGTTTCTTTTGTCTCTTTTCGTTATTATTATCTTTGTTTCGTTTCGCGTTGCAAGGACCTGCAGTTTAAATGTTGATTGACGCTTATCAGACTTGCAGCTTTGTAGCTTCAAGTCTGAGCGGACCTTCTCACGCTTCGCCTCCACGTTTTTGGGAAGCAGGGCGTGACAGGTTTTGTTGGTGGCCCATGCAGGTCCTATCTTGCGATTGCGAACTAACGGAACAACGATAATAAACGGAATGTCCATTAAATAAATTGCAACATCCAAGTCATTAAGCTTTGAGTCTAATTTGTTTGTTCGTTTTCTATGTCATTAGATGGATGGACGACGACAGACCCGATCTGGCAGTGGGCCCAATCGTGCTGAGGTACCGGATAGAGAGCCCACCAATGCTGAGATCATGAGGATGATGCATCAGATGATGCAGGTGCAACAGGGCATGCTCCAGAACACTCAGAGTGCTCCTCGCCACGAGCCAGGAGCGAAGCAGTTTCAGGAGCTGGGCCCGACGTACTTTGATGGATCTGAAGGACCGTTGGCTACAGAGGAGTGGATCAGGAACACCGAGGATAATCTGAAGATGTCGAAGGTCAACCCGGCTGGATGGGTTGATCTGGCAAAGAAGCAGCTAAAGGATAATGCCCAAAATTGGTGGGATGCAGAGGATGAGCTGTTGGTGAGCCCCATACCTTGGGCTACTTTCAAGTCCAGGTTCGATGAGGAGTACTTTCCGAAGGCTGCTAGGAGGGAGATGTTGCAGCGCTTCATTGAGCTGAAGCAGGGGAATCTAACGGTGGACCAGTACCACCAGGAGTTTACTAGATTGAGTCGCTTCGCGTCGAAGATGGTGGAGGATGCTGAGGAGAAGGCCCAGAGGTTTCTGCAGGGTCTTTCTCTAGACTTGCAGAGTCTGATGTCTACGACGGACATGGAGTCATATCAGAAGTTGCTGGTAGCTGCTCGGAGACAGGAGCTGATTGCGAGGCAGAAGATAGGACTGATTTCTGGAGCTGGGAAGAGGCCTATGGAGCAGGTCAGATGAGTGGTTAGGCCTGGGACCAGGCCTAATCAGCCAGTGCAGTTCAAGAGGCCAGGTGTGCCTCCTCAGAAGACTTGCTATTTCTGTGGCAAGACCGGGTATGTCAAGGATCAGTGTAGGAAGATGTTGGGACAGTGCCTGATTTGTGGAGACCCTACTCATGCTATGAAGGAGTGCCCGAAGTCTAAGCTACCTTGGAAGGAACCAGTCGCAGCACAGCCGTTGCAGCAGAGAGCACCTGTACCTGCAGGTCGTGGAGCACCTCTCGCTCCTCAGAGGCAGGCTTTTCAGCAGGCCGTGCAGCCGAGGAGGCAGGCTTACCTGATGACGGCAGTGGAGAGCGAGGCTGTGGATGAGGTTATCGCAGGTAACTCTCAAACTAGTTGTTTTCCTTCCTTAGATAGTTTGATCGTTAGCTTATGTTTGTTTGATTGCGTATGATTGTTTGTTAGAATAGGGTTTGATTGTTAGATTGTTTGATAGGTGTGATTTTGGTTTGCACATTTCCTGCACGAGTCCTCTTTGACTCCGGTGCATCGATGTGCATTATTTCTCGGAGCTTCGTGGAGAAGCATTCCTTGACGACTTCCCCTCTTCCCAAGAGTTGGAATATCGTTACAGGAAATGGCGTGATCTCGGTGCATCGTGGGTGCAATTCTTGCCCTTTGGTGGTCTGTGGACATGAGCTTTACGCTGACTTTATTGTCCACGACATCATCAACTACGATGCAGTGCTTGGAATGGATTGTCTTGCGAGCTTCTATGATACGATCGATTGTCGGAGGAAGAAGGTGGTGTTCGAGATCCCCGAACATCCAGTGTTAGAGTTCAGTCGTGGTAGCAGTTCGCTTGGTCCTGTCAGGTTTCGGGCCAAGCCGGTGGAGATTGTTGCTATGCAGATGGAGCTGGATAGACCAGCTGTGGTACGTGAATTCGACGACGTCTTCCTTGAGGAGATGTCGGGACTGCCACCCGATCGAGCTCTCGAGTTTTCGATCGATCTTATGCCGGGAGCGCAGCCTATTTCGAAGGCGCCGTATCGGATGGCTCCAGCAGAGTTGGAGGAGTTGCGTAGGCAGCTGGATGAGCTTCTACAGAAGGGTTACATCAATCCTAGCGTGTCTCCGTGGGGAGCACCGGTGTTGCTGGTGAAGAAGAAGGATGGTTCGCGTCGCATGTGTGTGGATTACCGGGAGCTGAATGCTGTGACTATCAAGAATAAATATCCCTTGCCTAGGATAGATGCCATCTTTGATCAGCTCAGAGGATCGAGGGTGTTCTCTAAGTTGGATTCGAGGAGTGGCTACCATCAGCTTAAGGTGAAGAAGGACGACATTCCGAAGACAGCTTTCAGGACGAAGTATGGTCACTACGAGTTCGTGGTTATGCCATTTGGTGTAACCAATGCGCCCGCAGTCTTTATGAACCTGATGAACCTGGTCTTCTACGACTTTCTAGACAAGTTTGTCGTTATCTTTATTGACGACATCCTGATCTATTCAAAGTCGGAGGAAGAGCATGCCTCGCACTTGAGGACAGTGTTGGAGATTTTGAGGAAGCATCGATTGTATGATAAGTATTCCAATTGCGAGTTCTGGCTGGATAGAGTTGCCTTTCTCGGGCATGTGGTGTCTGGTGATGGAATTTCTGTGGATCCCGAGAAGATTGTGGCTATCAGAGAGTGGCCGGTTCCGCAGTCGGCGTCTGAGATCCGGAGCTTCCTTGGACTTGCAGGATATTATCGACGTTTCATTAAGGACTTTTCCCGGATTGCTGAGCCGATGACCAGACTGACACGGAAGGATGTGCCATATGTTTGGTCTGATGATTGCGAGAAGGCTTTTGGTATTCTGAAGGAGAGATTGACGACTGCCCCTGTACTTGCCGTGCCTGATCGAAGTGGAGGATTCGAGATCTTTTACGATGCTTCTGGAAAGGGGCTTGGATGTGTGTTGCACCAGCACGGGCATGTGGTTGCGTATGTTTCTCGTCAGCTTAAGGCTCATGAGAAGAATTACCCGACACATGATTTGGAGTTGGCTGCGGTTGTGTTTGCGCTGAAGATTTGGAGGCACTTCCTGCTGAGTGAGAAGGTGAAGATCTTCACCGATCACAAAAGCTTGAAGTATATCTTTACACAAAAGGAGCTCAACATGCGACAGCGTCGATGGTTGGAGCTCATGGCAGACTACGAGATTGACTTGCAGTATCACCCTGGCAAGGTGAATGTGGTTCCGGATGCGCTGAGCAGACTTCCAGCGGTGATGATGTTGACCTCGCAGTGGAGATTGCAGCAGGATTTTTGCGAGACTGGTATCGAGATTATTCTTCCTGGAGAGACCTCTTCGTTAATGAGTATGCAGATACAGTCGACGATCGTGGATAGGATCAAGGCTGAACAGGCTGGAGATGCTAAGCTGGTGAAGATTCGGGAGCAGGTGGAAGCCGGCCTGCGGACTAACTTTTTGATTCACGAGGATGGTTCATTGAGATTTGGAGCCAGGTTGTGTGTGCCAGCTGGAGACATCAGGGAGGAATTATTGGTGGAGGCACACAGTTCGCCGTATTCTGTGCATCCTGGTGGGACCAAGATGTACAAGGATCTTCGTCTGAGCTTTTGGTGGCATGGTATGAAGAGGAGTGTGGCTCTGAGTGTAGCCAAGTGTTTGGTTTGCCAACAAGTAAAGGCGGAGCATCAGCGTACGGCAGGGTTGCTACAACCGCTTCCGATTCCGGAGTGGAAGTGGCAGCACATCACTATGGATTTCGTGACTGGACTACCTCGGAGTCCGAAGCAGAACGACGCAATTTGGGTGATCGTAGACCGATTGACCAAATCCGCGCACTTTATTCCCTTCCGAGTGGGACAGTCTACTGAGACGCTAGCGAGGAGATACATGGAGGTAAATACGTTTACTCTCCGTTTCTATTTCCTTTTCCTAGTTTAGATAGTGATGTAACGTGAATCATGCAGGAGATCGTACGACTTCACGGAGTCCCCGTGAGTATCGTGTCGGATAGAGACACGAGATTCACATCTCAGTTTTGGCAGAGTCTGCAGAAGAGCTTGGGTACGAGTCTGAGTTTCAGCATGGCGTACCACCCGCAGACGGATGGCCAGTCCGAGAGGACGATTCAGATATTGGAGGATATGTTGAGAGCGTGCATGCTGGACTTTAAGGGATCTTGGGAGTATCATCTCCATCACGTTGAGTTTGCTTATAATAACAGCTACCAGGCGAGTATTGGAATGGCGCCTTTCACCGCGCTATATGGAAAGAAATGTCGATCGCCACTGAGCTGGGATGACGTTGGAGATCAGGAGCTGTTAGGACCGGAGATGATCGTGGAGGCCGTGGATGTGGTGAGGAACATCCGGGAGAAGCTGAGGATTGCGCAGGACCGTTTCAAGCATTGGGCTGATGCTAAACGGAGGCCTTTGGAGTTTCAGCCTGGCGATCATGTCTTTCTGAAGATTTCTCCGAACCGCGGAGTTATTCGATTCAGGAAGAGAGGCAAGCTGAGTCCGAGGTACATTAGGCCGTTTGATGTCTTGGAGAGAGATGGAGCTATGGCTTATCGCTTGGCGTTGCCACCGTCGCTTGTGGGAGTTCACGACGTATTTCACGTATCTCAGTTACGCCGATACGTTAGTGATCCATCCCACGCTGTGGATTTCTCGGAGATTACGGTTCGTCCGGATCTGTCTTATGATCAGCAGCCAGTTGAGATTCTGGATCATCGACAGAAGCAGCTGAAGAATAAGACCGTCGACTTGGTTCTAGTGCAGTGGCGTCACGGTTCCCCTGGAGAGTCTACATGGGAACGTGAGGATGAGATGAGAGAGCGCTTCCCGCACCTTTTCCCGAGCAGTGCTTGATGTTGATTCCGAGGACGGAATCATTTCTAAGGTGGGGAGGATGTAACGGTCTGTTTTCGTTGTACTTTGTTCGTGCACGTGCTTTTGGCCGTGCACGTGTTTATTTTAGACTTTATTTGATTGTGAAAACTTTTGTGTGATATGCCGTTGTGAACGTCTCTGAGAGTATTAAATAGTGGCACTAATTTGGAACGACGTTTCTGGAGTCGTTTTCCCACAATTTAATCTTACTTGATGAGACGTTGCGATTTTCACTCTTGACGAGAGACGCTTCTATTTTTAGTTTTGTGGTCCGACGTCGAAATTGAGATCCGTCTTCTTAGTTAGCTCACTTTCGTCATCACGATCACCCCGATATTTATTTTATAATTTTTGGAGTTTATTTGACCACTTTTATATTTTTAACAAGGTTTAAAATATTTTTAATAATTAAGTTTTAAATTATTTTCGGCCAAATAAAATTTATTTGAGTTTTAAACGTATTAAAGAATTTTTGAGCCAATTTCCAGCTCATTTGGACCGAGTCAAATCATTGTGTGAGTTGGAGAAGTTGAGATTCAAATTTTAAATATTTTTGAACTTCTAATCCTATTAGATTTAGTCCTAGACCAAATCAACACATCTACACTATATAAACAACCCCTAGGAAGACCTATTTTCGCAAGAAATTAACCCTAGCCTCTTCCAAACTCAAATTTGACGTTGCGACGAATCGTCGCAACGTTGCGACGAACTTCTGCCGCATGACCGAGGAAATCAGCGCCGTTCCCCCGCTCCGACAGCTAGCCGCCCCCGCACCAAGCCCCGTCCGCATCGCTGCACAGCCGCCGCTCTATTCCTCGCTTCGACCGAGAGAAGCTCCCGGTCAGACCGAGAGCTTGGCCCGCTCACGCTCCCGCTCCGCACCGCAGCCGTCGCCCGCTTCGTTCCCCCGCATCGCCCCGTGCCTGACCGAGGCGCCCGCCCGCATCGCCCGCTCACCGCTTCGTTGCAATGTTGAAAACGGTGCAACGCTCTGTCGCCCGCACCGACCGACCGATTCCTCCGCACCGACCGACAAAACCCTCCGCACCAAGGCCCCGCCGCACCACTGCAACCCGCTGCGCTGCAAGCCTCGCACCAAGCGTGTCCGACCGAGAGGATCTCCCGCACCGAGGCTGTACGACCGAGAGCCATTCGTCGCAACCACGCACCCGTCGCACCACTTGCCACCGTGGGCCCCCCAAATTCTCCAGAGGCATTGTGGGTCCCCCATAGGTCCCTAGGACTACTGTGGGCCCCACCTAGGTGCTTTCTCTTCGAGGATTCGTCGCGTACGACGTTGCGACACGTCGTAGGCCGTCGTCGCACGTGCTAGCTTTGGAATCTGGAATCGTTGCTCTGGTTGATTGCTCTGAAATTTCCAGCGAGGAATCTAATTGGAATCTGGACTTGGAGCGCGATATTATTATTCCAACCCCCGGCGTCGCTACCCGACGCCGGTGTAGCTTTCGCGTCGTGTTGAGGTAACGCTTTGCACCCCTAGGACCCCCAATCCAATTGCATGCTAACCAAGACTAAAAATCTGTATTTTAAAGTATTTTAAATGTTTTAGCAATCACTAATCAAGATTAATAAAACGGATGTAGGCCGGTGGACTTGTGCACGTAGGAATTGTGACCTTGGACTCGTTGGACGGTGTTTCTCTGACGTGATACTTGCAGGCAAGTGAAACTTGCCAAATCTTGCTTAGGGCCATGTTTTTAGGCCACTTCTTTGCTTTTAGCATAAAAGAGACTAGTCAGTGAAATGATAGCTGGCTAGACGCCTACTTGATCTAGTTTGACAACGAAACTAGATCCGTCACCTAAATTGATCTAGCTTGACAACAAAGCTAGATCCAACCCTTAAACTTGTTCATGCATTGATATCTGCCACGTTTAAATTCTCTACCTGTACGCACTTTTAACTGCCATGCATTGCATCTTACATGTCATCCTAGTGATTGATGCATTCGTAGCACACGCTACACTACTTGTTCTTCCTTGTCCGGCTAGGTGCACCCCTACGCCATACTTGTTTAAAACACTTCCTGGCTCGTGATCCAGAAGTGGGCCTCATGTGTTGGTTGTAAACCAATGCCTGATACACGTGGAGGGGTAGGGATAAACGGTCACTTGAGCTTAGGAGTTGGCCCGCGCAGCCACTCTAGCCAAAAGGCGGAATCTCTGTGCACGAGGTGCTTACTTTACTTGTCTTGTACTTGTCTTGTGAATGATTCATGCCATGTCTAAATGCCATGCTCGTACTTTACTTTAATTTACCTGTTGCACTCATTACTTTAACTGCCATGTCATTGCATCATGCTAGAACTGCTAGGTCGCTTTACTTTTACCTACTTTCAGTTTCCTTGCACAAGTCTTCCAGACTTGCTGACATGTGCCCCTTGCTCTTTTGGGTGTCACATGTTAGACCCTGAGCCAGAGACAGTGGTTGAGGACGAGGTGTTTGCTGACGCTGAGCCTGAGCCTACGTTCGTGGAGGAGTTCGAGGATACCGGAGACCAATCTTAGTGACTGTTGAGTTGCTTTTGCTTTAGGTTGATGTTAGTTGTCGGTGCTTGCACCATTACTTTGTTTTCATACTTTGTACTTTTGTTGGCCATGCTGGGGCCTCTTTTAGACTCTTTTATTTTAGCCTGGTGGCTTTTTCTGCGAAGTTGAGATTTATTACTATGAATATTCTGAGATGTTTCTTTTGTCTCTTTTCGTTATTATTATCTTTGTTTCGTTTCGCGTTGCAAGGACCTGCAGTTTAAATGTTGATTGACGCTTATCGGACTTGCCTCTTTGTAGCTTCAAGTCTGAGCGGACCTTCTCACGCTTCGCCTCCACGTTTTTGGGAAGCGGGGCGTGACAGGGAGAGATGGAGCCAAATCAATTGATGATCCTATTCTTAAATGGTTTCCATATTGAGATGAGACCAAATCCCAATTAGTTCAAATCAAATCATGTACTCATATCTCAAATAGGATCTTCCTCCATCCATACACATGCATAACCGACCACACCATATTGCTTTCCTTCTTGCCGCACCCTAACCGGGCCTCCTATAAAACCTGCTGCAACCAAGAAACAAGCATGCATATATATATATATATATATATATATATATATATATATATATATATATATATATATAGGGTGATCTTCGGTTGCGAAAAAAGGGGTTTTCGCACGGTGCGAAAACATTTTTTTTTTTTTTTGAAATTTTTTTTTTCAAAAATTCTTTTTTTGATGTTTAATCCATACAAATATATACCCCAGGGAAAATAATGGGTGAACCCGTTGGGCATTAGAGCACCCATCCACCCGTTACAAATTTAACGGTCTCAAAACGTGCGAATTTGATGAAATGCCTTGATCGAAGGCCAAATGACATTATTTCTCAATGATTATTTTTTGAGGGGGGTATAACAACATATAATGAGGGTGGGAAAAAGAATTTTTGAAAAAAAAAATTTCAAAAAAAAACTAAAAACATTTTCGCACGGTGCGAAATGTTCTCATTTGAAAATTTTCCTATATATATATATATATATATATATATATATATATATATATATATATATATATATGTGGACTAGGATCCATTCGGATGGATCAAACATGCGGATCCATCCAAGTGGAATTTAAAGCTACACAATGTAAATAGAAAATCCGACCGTTGTATGTCATCTAACATGTCTAAACTAGCTTCAAACAAAATTTCAACTAATTTGGACATGTTTTGCCCATGAATCAAGTGGTTGCAAAATCGATGTTTTTGAATAGTTATAAAATCGGCTAATTTTGCAACCACTTGATGCATGGGCAAAACATGTCCAAATTAGTTAAAATTTTGTTTGAAGCTAGTTTAGACATGTTAGATGACATCCAACAGTCGGATTTTCTATTTACATTGTGTAGCTTTAAATTCCACTTGGATGGATCCGCATGTTTGATCCATCCGAATGGATCCTAGTCAACCTCTATATATATATATATAATTTCTCAAGGCAATCAAAAAGTAGCTTGTAGGCTCATCTTCTATTGTTCAATACCCCAGCCGTACGCAAGAGGGCAACAACACCTCCTTCCCTACAAGCCGTAATTGTTGACTTCCCAAACAAATAGTTCTTGTAGCCACAAGTTCCAAGGGGAGTTGAAATTTCTCTATCCATCACAAGTGCAACTACAAAGGAGCATCAAGCCGTAACATTGTTAAGGAGCACAAGCCGCAAGTTTTGACTCTTCAAACTCCCAACAACAATTTCAAGGGAAGCAAAAATTAAACTCATTATTTATTCCCATATGCTCTTGTTTGTTGCAAGTCACATTTGCTTTCACTTTTGTTTGCAGGCTGTGCTTTCCAAAGCACTAAAGAGAACCAAATTTTTAATCCAAGAGCAAGCTTAGGCCAATAAGCAAGAGAGCAAAGTCACATCCAAGCTACCTAGGATCTATGTGCATGGTGCCAGGCCATAGGGTTTCTGTTTTGGTGTTGGGCAAACAAAAGAACAAAGAGTACAAGGGGGGCCGAAGTTTGTTGACCAAAGGACCATGTTGCAAGTAGTGGGGGATGAGTCCCCCAATCTTGAGCTTTTAACGTCCTTTTTCTTTGACGGCGGCGATAATCTCTTGTCCGGTGGGGCTTTCTTCATGTTCTTTGCCGTAGAGAGCTTGCATAGCTCTCTAATCTTGACGACATCAGCGTCGTCTTTATCCTCATTCGTAAAAGGATCCGGCGGGTCTCCCATCATCTCGCCATCTTTAGAAGATTGGCCCTCTTCGAGGTCTTCATCGTGCTTGGCTTCGATGGCGAATGGCATGGCGTCGTCAATCACCTCGTCGAGGAGGTCCACATAATCCACGTCCTCTTACCAAGGCATATGCTTCATTGCCTTCGGAATATGGAGCTCAACTTCAATATTTCCGACGTTTAAGGACAATGTCCCTTCTCTCACATCAACAATCAGGCCGGCGGTGGCCAAGAAGGGGCGTCCAAGAATCAGCGACGCATCGCCCTCCTCCTTAATATCCATAACCACGAAGTCACATGGAAAGCAAATTTTGTCCGGTACTTGAAGTGGTATGTCTTCTGTAATTCCTACCGGCGTAGTGATCCGACTGTCCGCGAGTTGTATCTTCATGTCTGTCGCCTTTAGGTCGGTCCCCGTATTCAATTTCTTAAACATTGTGAGGGACATGAGGCTCACGCTTGCTCCTAAATCTACCAAAGCCTTTTGAAGTGGGACTGCTCCAAGCGTGCAAGGAATTCAGAAACTACCGGGATCTTTAAACTTTGTCGGTGCTTTCTCCTTCCGAGCAAACCACGTGCCTTGCTCGGCGAGCATGATCCTTTCCTTTCGCTTCTTTCCTGCAATCAAATCTTTTAGAAACTTAGCATATGACGGGATTTCAACAAGTGCGTCCAAGAATGGAATATTCAAGCTCACACCTCGCAAATACTCTAGAAATTTGGCTAGCCGCTTCTTAATCTTCGCCTTTGCCAACAGTTTTGGGAAGCGTACCGGTGGCATATAAGTGCGCTCCTTTTGTGGCTTATCAATTTCAGATTTTTCACGTCATTTGGCTCTTTTGGGCCCTCCTCTTCATTGACCGGCTCCTTGTCGTCCGAAATTTCTTCCCTCGGCTCCTTGGTTTGAATCATGGCGGGGTGGTGTCCTTTTCGCCTCTTGTGGTTACCGCCACAACCGCATTGATATGACCGGTATTGCTCCGGGGGTTTTGTTCTGATTGATCCGGTAATTGTTGAGTGTTCTTATTGAGCAATGCTAGTTGCTCCGATAATTGTGCCATGGCGGTGTTGAGGGAGTCTTCTTGGGCCGTCAATCTTGCATTGATCTTCTTTTATTCGTCCATGAATTCTTCAACCCTCGCTTCATGTTCCGACCTCGACGGTGCTTGCAGTGGATTCGGTGCCCTCCATCCTTGGTTGTACCCCGGGGTCTATATGGCCCCGCTTGTTGCCTCGGTGGGAAGTTTTGTTGTTGGGGTCCTCTTGGTTGATATTTCAGTTGTTGTGGAGACCGGGCGTGTGGTTGTTGCGATGGCAGATTCGAGGCTCCATCATTGTTAGCGTATGAAAACTCCGGGTGATTCCTCATAGCCGGGTTTGCCCAATAACCGGTGCTTCCTGCAACATATTGAACTTGCTCCATAGCTCCCTCTCTTTGCTCCCATCCAACAAACATAACATGAGCTTGGTCTTGCCAATCGCTCATGCTTCCTCCCGGTGTAGAAACGGTGGGGGCTCCATGCGGTTCACTAATCAACTTCTCCAATCTCTCCACGACCTTGTGAAGAGAATCAAACTTTATAGAGAGCTCCGCTACGGCCTTTGCCTCATAAATACTTGCCAGCTTCAAGGATAACGAAGAATGTCCCCTCCCGTCGGCTCATTGTTGGTTATTTGAGGCCATCTCCTCAAGTAAGGCCATAGCATCATCCGGTGTTTTTGACAAAATAGCTCTATTGGCGGTTGCATCAATTATTTTCTTCGTGCTTGGTTGCAATCCATTATAAAAGCTATGCACAAGCTCCCATGCCTCAATACTATGATGGGGACATTGGTGTTGGAGATTCTTGAAATGCTCATATGCCTCATATAGAGTTTCTTGAGGTCCTTGCTTGAAGGACATGAGCGCGCTTCTTATCTTGATAGTCTTGGATGGCGGAGAGAATTTGTTGACAAATGCGCTCGCCAGCTCATACCAAGTAGTGAAGATCCCCTCGGCTTGCGTCCTCAAACAATACAATGCCTTGTCTCGAAGAGTAAACAGGAAGAGGCACAGTCGAATAGCGTCAACCGGCACACCGGGCATCTGGAAAGTGTTGCATTTGGCCAAGAACGACTGCAAATGGTAGTGAGGGTTTTCCTATGAGTTTTCATGAAATGGGTCTTGTTGCATCAACACTACAAGTGCAGTCTTCAGCTCAAAGTTCTTATCGGCCGCAAACTCTGGTGTAACTATAGAAGATGTGGTAGAAGTGGTCTTAGGTCGTAGCCTATCTCAGATGGAGACAAGCCTAGCCATACGCGTCGCTAGCTCCTCTGGTGTTTCCGGTCGGGCCATAAGATCTTCCTCTATAGCAAATCTCCACTCAGCTCTAAGCCTCCTTGTCGTACGCTCGATCTCAGGATCAAATAATATATCTTCTTACGACGCCTTCGATCTCGAGTACGTGCACAGAAAAAAGAGTCTCGATAGAATTGTTAGCACGATAGAGGAATAAAAGAGTGAAAATAATAAAATAAAAATAAATAACTAAGTAAAGAAAATAAAATACCGTCGCCTCCCCGGCAACGGCGCCAAAAACTTGATCGCACCCTGATATACACCCGGAAAACGACTGTAGTCTTACCACAAGCGCACGGCGTAGTGGTGAGCGGGTATCGAACACAGGGAGGACAATTGATAGTACTCTATTACGATCACCTAGCTATTGATGGAATAATGGAATGGTTTGGATAGTAATGTGTCACAATCGTTCAAATAGCAAATAGAATTCAATATAATAAAAGCGTCTAGGGATTGGGAATTCCCACTATGGATCGTCACTTATCCTTGTGGATCATGAATCTCAATGTTGCAAGGCTTGAATTGAGTGGAACTAGTCGCAACTGAATGTAGAACCAAGCTCACGCGCTCGCACTATTGTCGGTCTATAGTAACCTAGATTAGGGCCCACTCTCGTGCAAACCCTAACCTAAGCCATTAGCATGAAGGTCGATATCATCGTCCAATCGCACCTCGAGCCCACTCTCGTGCAAACTCGAGCTACGATCTAGGTTATGATAGTTTGTATTCGTCCAATCTCTTGCAAACGAATATTAGTATAGATTTATAATAAAAATCCTAGCTTTGGTCCAATCTCTTGCAAACCAAATCTAGAGAATTTCGATTGTAAACCTAAATCGAATATCTAGGCCTCCCCATCAATTAGGATCCAATCTCTTGCAAATCCCAATCAATGGAAATCCCTAGCTACTCGTAGTAAATCAATCACAACCTAAACTTTTATCAATCCTAGCAACAATTCAATTCATTCATCACAATTCAAAGATCAGATCCATAGGGTTCATCCACATGCCCTAGAACGACGAAACTACCTATAATTCATCATAGAAATCTCAGAAATAAAAAATAAGATCATAGCACAGTTCATAGTTAAGAGAGAACAATTCATAAAAACAAGAAATTTAGAGAGAAAGATCAAACCAAATTGCGCGTCTATGATTCTCAAGCTGAGAAATTATAATAGAATAACCGCAAAAAATAACTTCAAGTCTCTCCTAAAACTAGGAATAAAAATACCCTTAAATACGAGCCAAAATCGTCCAGAAATTCCTGACAGAATTGCCCCTGGCACAGCCAAAACCCCTAATTCGTGACACAGTCGGAATGCGTCACTCGGCTGAGTAGAACATGTCACTCGGCTGAGTGACAGACCCAATAAAAAACAGAGAATCAGGGATTTTTGGGGGTATATCACCCTGTAATACTCGGCCGAGTGGGCTTCTTCACTCGGCCGAGTGAGCTTTCTTGCTCGGCCGAGGAAGCTTTCTTGCTCAGCCGAGTGGGTCTTCTCCAATTTCCAGTAAGTCAGCTGCTCTTTGGGAGAAAATCCCTGTCTGACTCGGGCGAGTGGGCTTCCTCACTCGGCCGAGTGAACTATGAAAATCAGCAATCTGTATCCGTTCCACTCGGCCGAACGCAGTCCTTCACTCGGCTGAGTGAACTGTCTGTTCGACCGAGTGAGCTGCTTCTGGACTCTTTTCTTCTCCTTCTCGCCTCCTCGTCGATTCTATCGACCTTCTTCCTCTTCTGCTCATTCTCTAGCGCTGCTAACTCCTCCATAAGGCCGTGGGCGACGCTTCGGTGCATGTGAAAGTCCCTTGATCTCATTTTCGCTCCAGATCGCTCTATATCTCCTAAAATACAACAAAAACAAGAAATAGTGAAAAGCAACGCGATATCGTCGAATAATCGTGAAAAACTCAATATGGGCGATCGAAATGTCATGAAACATGCAGAAAAAAGGTGTAAAATAAGGAGCGATCAGCTGCCGACCTAAACCCATCAGTGTGTGTGTTTGTTTGTTTGTGTGTGTGTGTGTGTGTGTGGCTAGGGTTTTAGGGTATTCTGAAGTATTCTGAGGTATTATGTTCATATTTTGGGTAACTTATGAGGGCTTTGGAGCTAGAGGATGGAGGCACATCTGTGAAGAAGATCTAGGGTCAATTGAAGAGATTTGGTGATAAAATTCATGTCTTTATCTCTTGTATTAAGTTTTATACATTGTATTTTGAGTTAAAGATGACGTATTTGCTTAGGAAAATTGATTCTTTTCTCTCCATGCTTGGCTAAAACTCTTATGTGTTGGTTATGATATAGTGTTAGAGTTATTTGATCATTGATTTAATATCTTTTCGTCCTATTTTCATAACATATCGAGTGTTTCATTAATTTCTAAATATACTATTTGAGTATGATCGTTGTTGACATACTTAAATCAAATATGACCTTTGCGGGCTTATTTGTGAATAATCTTTGCAGACATATCGTGACCCTTGCGGGCCCTCAAGTTTAACTTTTTCATGAAATTGATGAATCACTTGATTACGTTTGGGATTATCTTATGATCTTAATTGTTATATTTTCCGACATTCCCTTGCCCTTTTCGGATGAAACGTTGAGTTGTAGAAAAGACATTAATATTCATTGATTGCAAACACCCTAACGAAATCACAATCGACACGTACTTTTCACATGGATCTCCTAGTATCGATTTCCCCGTAATTACTACTTCAAACTTTTGCAACAATTATTTCATCTTCGAAATGTGATAGCTTTTTATTGGATTAGTAACCTTGATAGTTGAAATTGTGCCATTGCAGGTCAGTTGTGGTCTTACCATGTTTATTATTGGTTCGATCTCTGGTCGCTTCAAAATGCAACCCAAGAGCACAACCTAGTATGGCGCAAATGCACGGAGATAAATCCCCGGCAACGGCGTCAAAAACTTGGTCGGCCCCGGATATACACCCGGAGAACGATTGTAGTTTTACCGCAAGCGCACGGTCAAGTGGCGAGCGGGTATCGAACACGAGGAGGTGGTGTTGGTTCCAATCTATCCTAGGTTGGCTCGACTATGAGGGTTTTATTGGTGGAGATGGGTATGGTATGGTGTAATGACAATGGTGATGGATGTCGGTGTCGGTGATAAAGATGTTGGGTAAAATATCGATTCAAATATAATATAATATAAGTGTCTAGAGCTAGGGAATCCCCACTACGGATCATCATGCATCATTGTGAATAGTGAATCTCAATATTACCAGACTTACGTTGAGATGAACTAGTCGTAACTGAATATAGAACCAAGCTCACGCTCTCGCGTTATTGCCGGTCTATAGCAACCCTAGGATAGAGACCAATCTCTTGCAAACCCTAGCCTAAGCCACTAGCATTAGGATCAACATCATTGTTCAATCGCCCCTCGAGCCCACTCTCGTGCAAACTCGAGTTACGATCTAGGTTGTGATAGTTCGTATTCGTCCAATCTCTTGTAAACGAATATGGGTATAGATTTATAATAAAAATCCTAGCTTTGGTCCAATCTCTTGCAAACCAAGTTTAGAGAATCTCGATTATAAACCTAAATCGAATATCTAGGCCTTCCCATCGATTAGAATACAATCTCTTGCAAACCCCAATCGATGGAAATCCCTAACTATCCGTAATAAATCGATCACAACCTAACCTCCTAGCAATTCTAGCAATTTAGAAATTCATTCATCACAAATCTGAAATTAGATCCATAGGGTTCATCCACATGCCCTAGAACAACAAATCTACTCAAGCATAGCAATAACGATATGAGAATCAATAAAAATCATTGCTTGCATACAAAAAGATAGAAAAACAAAGATTCAAATATCAAGAACAAAATACTTAACTTTGATGAAGATCTTCAATCCAATACAAGCTTTTAGATCCAAGAGGGGGCCTAGGGCATGGCCTAACCTCTAAAATAATCACTAAGAAAACATGTCAGAACTCTACTAATGGTGGCTACAAACCCCTTATATAGTCTCCCAAAACCCTAGCAAATAACCCTAGAAAACCCCTCAAATTCGTGCCCAAAAACAGCCCAAACCGCAACTTAAAATCTGGGCCCAGGCCGCACTCGGCCGAGTGGAAAATGTGACCCGGCCGAGTGGAAATTCCAGCACTGCAGCATCAACTTACAGAAATTCCCCAGATTTCATCCGACCTCCGATTTGCACGTTTTTGGTGGCGTTGGAATCTTCATGTAGTCTAATATCCATAAAAAATATGAGAAAAATACTTTGATTGCTGGAATAATAGCAGATTTCAAAAGAGCGGGAGGATGTCTGAAAATCTGGGTGCTGCGTGTCCTCGGTATCACTCGGCCGAGCGGCTTTTGGTACTCGGCTGAGTCGGAGCTCGTAGTCGACTGACGGATTACAGTAAGTCTGGTCTTTTGGATGCCGTCGTTCGTGTGCCACTCGGACGAGTGGTGTCTCCATACTCGGACGAGTGGGATGTCGTCACTCGGCCGAGTGCACGCTAATATTCATGTAATTGCGTGTCCGATCTGGCCGGCCTAGCAGGATTCTTTGCTCAGCCGAGTGACTCCTTCACTCGGCCGAGTGGCATGCTGAAAATGCCCAATCTTCATCATTTCGCTTCCTCGTCGCTCCTACGACGTTCTTTCTTCTTCCACTCGTCTTCTATCGCTGATAGGTCCTCAATAAGTCCATGAGCGATGCTCCGTTACGCGTGCAAGTCCTTTAAGCTCATTTTTGCTCCCAATTGCTCATATTTCCTGAAATCCGACAAAAACAAGAAATAGTGAAAAGTAACACAATATCATCGAATAATCGTGAAAATCGCAATATGAGCAACCGAAATGGCATGCAAATATGTAAAAAAAAGGTGTAAAATATGGAGTGATTAAAATCCCCCAAGCTTACCTCTTACTCGTCCTCGAGGAAGTTAAGTAGAGAGACGAACTCGGGAGATGAAAATAAAGAAAATGAAATGAAAAAGAAAGAACACGAGGTGGAAGGGGTCGCTAGATTCTTCTCTCAGATCTCAAGCCATATGTTACGCATCACGATAACTTGGAAAATACAAATCACATGCTATAAGGATTTCATATCTTACATAAACATGGTACTTGCAAGCTTTTAAGAACAACAAAAGGGATTCTCTAAATTCATACAATCAATTCATATCCACGTCACGCATTTCATAGGATTTAATATACAAATGTTGGCAATGCACTTTTCAATCAAAAGTTATAAATGAAGCATATAAGAATCACACCAAACATGCAATGGGGAATGGAATAAATCATGGCATTCTCATATTTATATCGATTCATAAGAAATCTCCATAACTAAAGTATTTTGCTAAGTTTCAACATTATCAAACTTCCTCATTCGTGCACCTCTCCACTCTAATGTCGTGCTCACTCATATGGTCAAACGAGTTCACCCCCCCAAGCTTAGCTTGAGGCATCGCATCTAAAGGAATATGATAGTGGAAAATGGGATTTTTGCCTTGGTTTTCCCAAGATTTTGTGGCTCCAATAATGAGATAGAGAAATATCTTTCTTTTTCTTTTTGAACATTTTGTTTCTCATTTTTCTTTTTGGATTTTTATAGGAGCTATTTGATTTGTATTTTTTTGGTTTTTGGCTCCTTTTTGGCTTTTTGGACTTTTTGGAGCAACATTTTCCTTTTGTAGGGATTTTTGGGAAATAGATGCGATATAAGTAGCTTTAGGAGGTGAACTCAAGTGACATGTAGAGAATAAAAAGATATATGTGGAGAAGGAAATGATGTAGCACTTGGTTCACTCTAAGATGTGCACAAACGGTTTGATAAGATAATACATCAACTAAAACTCATATGTAAGCATGGATAATCTCAATCATCTCAATAAAAAGTGAAGTCAAGCGGTAAAGCGCACAATCATATCAAGCATGCAACAGAAGGTGAATAAGACAATAAAACTGATGCTTCAGATATACTAATGATGCGTGAATCTTGGTGCATTTCCAACAAAAGCATACTAAACACTAATACATGCATTCAGTTTCAATTATTATCATGCATTCATGTAGAGAAATCATCAAAAGAAATAGATTTGCAAGCACATGTGAATAGCAAGACTATGAAATACTCTAAGTAGCATGGCAAGGAATAATAAGCATCGTGATGGCTACTAAAGCAATAAGATATATCTTCATAAGGAACAAATCTAGCAAAAGGAGGAAAAGAAAATAAAGATATAAAAATAAAAGAGAGGAAAGAAAAGAAAAACAAGCACACAATATGATGCATGAACACACATAAAAGGAAAATAAGATGGAAAAATCAAAAATATGATGCAAAAATTTTGAAAAATTTTAGAAACCCTAAGATAAAGTAAAAAATGCAACTAATGCATCTAAATGGCATGGAAATGCACTCCTCCAAGCTTAAACTTCACATTGTCCTCAATGTGATCATAATGAAAGAATATGAGGAACAACGATAATAATAAGGGGGGGAATGAAAAATAATGAAATGAATGACATGAAATCCTAATGCGACTACATGCACATACAATGATGCATGAGAGCGCCTTCCCCCAAGCTTATACCAAACAATCCTATTCAAATGACTTGACCAAAAAAGTCATGGCTTTGCAAAGCGTGATCAAGTCAAACTAATAAGAAAGTAAGGTTTCACTTGAAAGAAATGCTCGAATGTGGTGAGCAAAAGGATGTGACACATCAAAATATGGAGAGGGCAATTAATATATATAATGGGTTTGGGGTGTAAAAATTTTTGTTGCCGTCATATGAGGTGATATTTATTCAATCAAATCTATACGGTCCTCTCGCTGTCGAGAGAATTTGTGTTTATTTAAAGCATAAAAATTTCTACACTACTGGATTGATATCACATATAGCAAAAGGCGGATCCAGTATCTTTACCGGTGCAGGCAATTGCTCCAACTGCTTCTTCTGTGGCTCCGCCAGGCACGTGTGTCCACGGACTCCAATGAACTCCAGCAATGCATCCTCCAGCATTCCCACAAGGACTCCACCTGTACCCTGCAGAGAATAGGATGCATCAGTTCGCAGCAAAAAATTCACCCTCATAATAAAAGTATCCCAAAGAGGATCGTCTATAGAAATGTATGGAATAAATAATAGTGGATGATACTTCCCTGGAAATAAACCAATATCCTCACGTGCCGTGATAGCTGTCTCCACGGTGTCTTCTCTATGCTGCTCAGGTAAATCTAGATCATAGGTGTGGACCTCATCAAGATGCTCCTCATCATCGTCAGACTCATCCCAGCGCACCTCTTGATCATATTCATATGCGTCCATGGGTGCTAACTCCTCGCTCTCTGTAATACCCCGTATCCCTATATACGTATATATGTAGGTATTTTTGGGCGTAGATAAGTGCGTATGATTTTTGGGGAGTATGCCCGTATTTTTCTTTAATTATTTTGGTGTAGGAATTTATTTTAAAATATTTTAAACGCATTACTTGAATTTAGTATATGAGAGTATTTGGAGAAATACATGTATTTGGAGTGTATGAAGTATTTCTTCATGTATTTTTAATTTCTTAAAATACAAAATACACATTTTTCTTACCATGACAACACATCCTATTATGTGTCATATTGTTAGTTAATTAGAGAACACATGGCAAAAATCTTGACTAAATGGATGGTGGAGAGGATTTTAGGGATTCCTAAAAACTAGGCATGGAAAACAAAATACAAAAAAATTCAAGAAAACCCTCATTTTTCTCTCCCTCACCCCCCAAAATTCTGGTCATAATTCCTCCTCCCCTTTCTCCCCTCTTGCACCACCCCTTCCTCCTCCATCACCACCAATTACTCCTCCCCTTCCACCACCAATGACCCCTCATCATTCCAACATCTAAAATTAGTCCAAATTAGCCCCAAAACCCTACTTTTTGGAGATCAATTGGAGCTTGGAGAAGGAGGATATGTGGCTCTCCATCATGGACTAAGAAGGTCCAAAGAAATATTTTGGAGGACTTTTGCAAGGTAGAAATTCCTTTCACCTAGGTAGAATTTAGTTTTAGGACAAGGAGAATTGAATTAACTTTCATGAAACACATTTGTTCTTCATGCTGAAATTTGATCTAGAAAAACTGAAACTTTGACTAAGTGCTGGGGTTAATTGGCTAATGGGATTGCTTTGGAAATTTTATATGTTGGGTATCTCATTGTTATAAACAACTTTCATTTAGATCATTTTTCCAAATTCTAGCCGTATGATTTTATAAAAATTTGGATATGCAAACTGGTGTTTCAATCAAAACTGTTCTGAAATTCCAGTATTTTTATTCTCTGTTAAACTGAGAATATCTCCCAACGTAGATGAAAGAAAAATATGAAAAAAATATATGTTATTCATATTGTAGTCTTTAATAACTTTCACGTTTACAAGTTTTGCAAATTCGGACTGAAAGCTAGGGTAAAAACTCAGTTTCTAAAACTGGTCTGTTTTTAGATAGTTTTGACACCTTTCAGTAAAATGAGTAGAAATCCATGCACACTTTATAAAATATTATGATCTTGATGCCGTTGGAAAGCTGACTTCAAGATATTCAACCCATAATTTTTTTAGATTTTAATTCTGTCTGTAACTTGTAGAAAAATGGACTTGAACTGAACTCAGTTTCTGGTTCAGAATGCTGAAATTATACCTGTTAGGAGAAAATCCACCATAAATCACATATGTCAACTGAGCTTATGAAAATTGGTCAGTGAAAGGAAAACACCCATATCTACAACTTTCGTGAAGGGACCAGACACCAATTCTAACTGTAGATAGGCTAAAAGTGATATTCTTTCTGCTATAACGGTTTTGACAGATTCATATGCTAATTTTGCTTAGTACTTATCATGGTGTAGTTTTGTTTGAAGTTAAGTTTATTTGTGCTAATCATGTTCTCAATGACATGCTCTTGATACATGTAGTTATGCAGATGGTTCATGAAATATTCGTTATGTTAATAATATTTAAGTTCAATTTGTTTATGCTTTCACATTAGTATGTTCATAACGATGAGTTTGTGATGATATTCCATGAAATTCTTTAATTGAGATGATGATGATGATGATGATGATGATGATGATGATATTGTTAAAAGTTGGTTAAAGCGGTATTCAAGTCCGCTAGATGATTCGTTGACAAACGAAGTAATATCTTGAAAACTGAGAGTGAGAATGAGGAATGTATCAGTCCTCCTAAAGGAGGGTGACACGGGTTTGGGGGAAAACGGGTAAACTTTAGGAGTTAAGGAGCGGACATATGATATGATTTCTCACCCGCTGTATCACTCCCAGAAGGGCGAGTTGAAAGGGTTGGAGAGGCCGCTGGTGTACTCGTGATGCATCATGACGGTAATTGATGGTTTGCTCCGTTTGTCCGACAGAAAAACCGAGTTTGTCTCACTCCCATACCTTGTTCCGTTCGGGTACGGAGAGTTACGAGAGGCCCCTCCAGTGCTCGTGTCGCTGGTTGTGGTACCACTTTTTCACCCACCCTGGGTGAAGTCCGCCTCCTTAGCGTTCTACGGTTTACACTGGTTCCAAATATGTGAATCAACAACTTATAGTAGTTGTCTTTAATTTATAAATGTTGTTATCTCATGTATCCTTATTTTTGTGTAATTTAATGCTATTGTCCCATGGTAACATGTTCTTACGCTTCCTTTCAATATCTGCATTTCATAATATGGTTTCATATGCAAGTTTTTGCACGTTCTCATAACTAGGTTCGCATGTTGGAATGTGATTACTTTTACGCACCATGAACCTTACTTGTTAGACTACCCTCCCTAGATAGACAGACTAGTTCTAAAACTGGGTTCTGCTAGAGTGTTAGGAGTTTCTACTGGGTCACGCGTTGACGTGTCCCCGTTGACTTTCAGGTCATGTGAGTTGGAGGTTGGAGATAGCGGCTGGAGCTTCGGAGTTGGTGATCAGTTGTAGTATTGGGTGGTGAGGGGTATGATGAGAGACTTGTATTTTTTGGTGTTTCTTTTCGGGTGGACCTTTGTACTTCGAGTTGTGAATATGAAGATGTTGGTGTATGTATAAGATGTATTCATGTATCAATAAAATGGAATATTGTACTTTTGTTATTTTCTCAGTGTTTTTATCTGTGACGGAGTTTTACTTGTACTTCCCAGCACGTGCGTAGTACCTGCAGTGTTCTTCCTACTCTCTTCTTTTCTTTCTTTCTACGTAACACTCGCCTCTTCGGGAATACCTGATACGGATTCGTATTTATCCGGTATCCCGGGGACCGGGTCGTTGCAGGTGGTGGCCCATGCAGGTCTCCGCACTGCGGCATGCGTAAGGATAGTACGGGTAATGCTCCATAGGGGTAGATGTATCCTAAGGTGTGTAGGTGATCAGCCTTAGGGTAAAACCCTGGTATTAGGAACCCAATGTAAAGAGCTCCCTGAGTTTAAGCATGAGTAGTTGTTTGTATATATACATATATGTACGGGTGGGTATGTGTTTGCATGGATATAAAAGTATTGTAATGTATTCGCGTGTATTTCTATAGATATGTGTCTATAGCTATATCTGTAAATAAGATACACTATAGATACGTGTACAACTACTTATGTGTATTCTTGTAATTCATAGTATAGGTGTGTGTATAGTAATGTTGTTTGTATGGATTGAGGTGAATGTAGTATTTGATGAGTGAAATTATGGGTAAGACATATTATCTGTGCAATAGAGTGTTATGTATTATCTATATGGTAATCTATACTTCGAATATATTTGGAGGTGTATATGTATGACTATATGGATGTATATAGAGCTGTATGTATAGATACTAAAGTATGATGCATTTATGTGAGGTTAGAAGATATATTTGTATATAGGTGTCTAATGGAAAAGTGTATAGATATGCGGAGTATATGTGTGAATATGTAATGGCGTGTAAATAAATTTATGGTATATGTGTTAGTATATGGATGTTTGTTGGTAAGTCTAACTGGAAGTATATTTGAATGTATAGAGTGTATGATGGTATACATGGAATGATTATATGTATATGCTACTACCTTAGCTACTGGTGTGGCTATATGTTGGTATGTGAAATTATAAGTACATGTGTTCGTAAGTGGTTGCACTTTAAGAGGTAGGTGCAATAGAGTGATTGTATTGGTTGAGATGTATGTCGTAAGTGTGTGTGTATATATATAAAGTGTAGTGTATACACCCATGTATGTGTGGATCCAGGGATCCATGTGTCCCACTCATGTATGAGCTGGCATACTCTCGAAATGTGAGTATATTATGGTTGTCTATTATGTTGTATATGCATACGTGGTGATATACGTGATATGTATATAGTTATATATATGGTTGTAAGCTGGCACGCTTACGCCTGTATATAGATGAATATAATTTTGTATGGTTATCTATGTGTATTGATATTGATATGCTAAATCTTGTGCAATGATACATCTGTGAATGTTGAATGGGTACTAGGAGATGTACATGATTGTATGTCTGAGTATAGAGGTGCATACGTATATATGTTAACATATGGTAACCTATAAGAAGTGTGTATCATGGACATATATAGTTGATTGAGCTCTAGGCGATGTATAGATATGGTATATCGTATGTATTGGTAATATGTGGTGTATATGTACATGATGATTGTGTAAATCCATGTGCGGATGGGCATGCCCTAGGTGTACTAGAGTTGTGTGTTTGATACATATATGAAATATGTATATGGTTGCCTGTCTGACTGTAAGCGGATACGCTTACACCGATGTTGGATATATATATCATTATGTGAATATCTGTGTGTATTTGTATTGTTATATGAGAATCTATGTGATGACGTGTGTGTGTATGCATACTAGGAATGTGGTGGTGTAAATTGATATAATGAGATATGTATATATGAGTATAGATACTATTGGAGGCGTATCATAAGTAGTGTGTGAAATATATTGGCTTACTAAATGGTGTGTATAGATATTCATAAGTAGGTATGCCAAGTTATACAATATTGGTGTGTACTTATATATTATGTGATGATATTTGAGTGTAACAAGTGAATGAGAATTATATATGGACATGTCTTGTTTGTACAAGTGTGTGTGTATATAGATACATATACTGTATTGATAAGATTCTTATGCTATTATTTATACATAGTGTTGTGTGTATATATATACTGCATTGAATATATGTTATGCGGACGGCTTGTATGTAAGTATATTTGTACTGTGAATAGGTGGATAAATTAGACTTATGTGAGTAAATATTGGATATGAATACATATGGATGTATACTTGAATTATACTCTGATGTATCTAGGTATACCCATAGGTATGTGTATATGTAAGTATGCTAGCTTTGTGACTTATGAGTAGGGTGTGTTTAAATATCATGTGAACATGCATGTATGTAGATATACAAATACAAGGAGTGTGTGATTACATATAAAGGTGTATGTATTTAGATATATCTATATGTATCCATGATATAGCATATGTCTTTGGACATGTATTTGTGTGTATCTATATGTGAGTGTATATATAGTGGGTATAATAAGGGTATAAATATTGGTGTGTATATTAATGCATTGGGTGTATCTATACACATTTCTACTTATTGCTATGTACGACATTGATACATGTGTCCATGTGTATAGGTGTATTAGCATGTGTGTACATATTAGTCTGTATATATATGTGAGTGTTCTCATGCAATATAGATATATTTGTGAGTACATGGATGAATATGGAATGTATAGTACTATGTAGGTGTTGTGATGATTTGTCTGTGTGTATACCTATATTCTTGGATAAGAATGTCCATATATGTGTGTATAATCTACGATATATTGCATGTATACATGAGTGTATTGTATATACATATAGCGTTGTTTGTATGTCGTGCGTAGGGAGACCCTTCTACTATTTAATCTCAGGTCAGACCCTTACCATGAAAAGTCCGAGGGCGGACTTTGTTTTTAAGGTGGGTAGAATGTAATACCCCGTATCCCTATATACGTATATATGTAAGTATTTTTGGGCGTAGATAAGTGCGTATGATTTTTGGGGAGTATGCCCGTATTTTTCTTTAATTATTTTGGTGTAGGAATTTATTTTAAAATATTTTAAACACATTACTTGAATTTAGTATATGAGAGTATTTGGAGAAATACATGTATTTGGAGTGTATGAAGTATTTCTTCATGTATTTTTAATTTCATAAAATACAAAATACACATTTTTCTTACCATGACAACACATCCTATTATGTGTCATATTGTTAGTTAATTAGAGAACACATGGCAAAAATCTTGACTAAATGGATGGTGGAGAGGATTTTAGGGATTCCTAAAAACTAGGCATGGAAAACAAAATACAAAAAAATTCAAGAAAACCCTCATTTTTCTCTCCCTCACCCCCCAAAATTCTGGTCATAATTCCTCCTCCCCTTTCTCCCCTCTTGCACCACCACTTCCTCCTCCATCACCACCAATTACTCCTCCCCTTCCACCACCAATAACCCCTCATCATTCCAACATCTAAAATTAGTCCAAATTAGCCCCAAAACCCTACTTTTTGGAGATCAATTGGAGCTTGGAGAAGGAGGATATGTGGCTCTCCATCAAGGACTAAGAAGGGCCAAAGAAATATTTTGGAGGACTTTTGCAAGGTAGAAATTCCTTTCACCTAGGTAGAATTTAGTTTTAGGACAAGGAGAATTGAATTAACTTTCATGAAACACCTTTGTTCTTCATGCTGAAATTTGATCTAGAAAAACTGAAATTTTGACTAAGTGCTGGGGTTAATTGGCTAATGGGAAAGCTTTGGAAATTTTATATGTTGAGTATCTCATTGTTATAAACAACTTTCATTTAGATCATTTTTCCAAATTCAAGCCGTATGATTTTATAAAAATTTGGATATGCAAACTGGTGTTTCAATCAAAACTGTTCTGAAATTCCAGTATTTTTATTCTCTGTTAAACTGAGAATATCTCCCAACGTAGATGAAATAAAAATATGAAAAAAATATATGTTATTCATATTGTAGTCCTTAATACCTTTCACGTTTACAAGTTTTGCAAATTCGGACTGAAAGCTAGGGTAAAAACTCAGTTTCTAAAACTGGTCTGTTTTTAGACAGATTTGACACCTTTCAGTAAAACGAGTAGAACTCCATGCACACTTTATAAAATATTATGATCTTGATGCCGTTGGAAAGCTGACTTCAAGATATTCAACCCATAATTTTTTTAGATTTTAATTCTGTCTGTAACTTGTAGAAAAATGGACTTGAACTGAACTCAGTTTCTGGTTCAGAATGCTGACATTATACCTGTTAGGAGAAAATCCACCATAAATCACATATGTCAACTGAGCTTATGAAAATTGGTCAGTGAAAGGAAAACACCCATATCTACAACTTTCGTGAAGGGACTAGACACCAATTCTAACTGTAGATAGGCTAAAAGTGATATTCTTTCTGCTGTAACGGTTTTGACAGATTCATATGCTAATTTTGCTTAGTACTTATCATGGTGTAGTTTTGTTTGAAGTTAAGTTTATTTGTGCTAATCATGTTCTCAATGACATGCTCTTGATACATGTAGTTATGCAGATGGTTCATGAAATATTCGTTATGTCAATAATATTTAAGTTCAATTTGTTTATGCTTTCACAGTAGTATGTTCATAACGATGAGTTTGTGATGATATTCCATGCAATTCTTTAATTGAGATGATGATGATGATGATGATGATGATGATGATGATGATGATGATATTGTTAAAAGTTGGTTAAAGCGGTATTCAAGTCCGCTAGATGATTCGTTGACAAACGAAGTAATATCTTGAAAACTGAGAGTGAGAATGAGGAATGTATCAGTCCTCCTAAAGGAGGGTGATACGGGTTTGGGGGAAAACGGGTAAACTTTAGGAGTTAAGTAGCGGACATATGATATGATTTCTCACCTGCTGTATCATTCCCAGAAGGGCGAGTTGAAAGGGTTGGAGAGGCCGCTGGTGTACTCATGATGCATCATGACGGTAATTGATGGTTTGCTCCGTTTGTCCGACAGAAAAACCGAATTTGTCTCACTCCCATACCTTGTTCCGTTTGGGTACAGAGAGTTACGAGAGGCCCCTCCAGTGCTCGTGTCGCTGGTTGTGGTACCACTTTTTCACCCACCCTGGGTGAAGTCCACCTCCTTAGCGTTCTACGGTTTACACTGGTTCCAAATATGTGAATCAACAACTTATAGTAGTTGTCTTTAATTTATAAATGTTGTTATCTCATGTCTCCTTATTTTTGTGTACTTTAATGCTATTGTCCCATGGTAACATGTTCTTACGCTTCCTTTCAATATCTGCATTTCATAATATGGTTTCATATGCATGTTTTTGCACGTTCTCATAACTAGGTTCGCATGTTGGAATGTGATTACTTTTACGCACCATGAACCTTACTTGTTAGACTACCCTCCCTAGATAGACAGACTAGTTCTAAAACTGGGTTCTGCTAGAGTGTTAGGAGTTTCTACTGGGTCACGCGTTGACGTGTCCCCGTTGACTTTCAGGTCATGTGAGTTGGAGGTTGGAGATAGCGGCTGGAGCTTCGGAGTTGGTGATCAGTTGTAGTATTGGGTGGTGAGGGGTATGATGAGAGACTTGTACTTTTTGGTGTTTCTTTTCGGGTGGACCTTTGTACTTCGAGTTGTGAATATGAAGATGTTGGTGTATGTATAAGATGTATCCATGTATCAATAAAAAGGAATATCGTACTTTTGTTATTTTCTCAGTGTTTTTATCTGTGACGGAGTTTTACTTGTACTTCCCAGCACGTGCGTAGTACCTGCAGTGTTCTTCCTACTCTCTTCTTTTCTTTCTTTCTACGTAACACTCGCCTCTTCGGGAATACCTGATACGGATTCGTACTTATCCGGTATCCCGGGGACCGGGTCGTTGCACACTCCTCCTCGTATACATCCCATTGTACCTTTTGTTCATATGTATGTGTATCCTGCAAAAGGCACGATGAGTCGTCAAAATCTGAATCACAAAAAACATCATACACTGGAGGGGAATCAAATGTAGGAGATGAGGGGGTGAAGAGATCTCCCTGAAAGGGAGCCATAAGCTCTGTGGGATAGTCCTCGGCATCAATGAAAGGATGAGGTGGCTGTGGAAGCTCTAATGGAGGAGGGTAGTGCTCGGGATCCTCATGAATGGCTGTGTCCTCGTCCCGATGCACGACCTCCTCGGTGATAAGTTCTGGCTCCGTGTGTAGGGCCTCCTCAAAAGCATGCTTCGGCTCTGCGAGGTAAATAACATCAATGTCTTCTCCATCTGAATCATCTCCATTCATCCACTCATCGTATGGACTAGCTGTGTCTGTGGGTGGGGGAGTGACGACGGTGAAACCCGGCTCTATAGCAACACGCCCTGAGTATCTCATCGCAGTTCTCTCATCAGAAGTGGCTGCATCTATGCCTGGTACCATTGTCTCTTCAGATGTGGAAGCATCAATGTCCTCAGCCTGCCATCCAAGAATCTCATTCAGATACGCATAAAAATGTGTGGTCCATATGATCACAGCCTCAGTGGAAGGTAGAGGTGGCTGCGGAAGCTCAACTGCAGGTGGGCAAGACTCTGGATTTATCTGAATGAAGTTGCCCTCGTCCCAAAGTGCTGCCTCAGTAATGTAATGCTCTGGCTCCGTATGTGATGCCTCCTCGTGAAGTATCAATGTAGGCTCTCTCTGGAATGGTGATGCTGGCTGCTCATATGTGTCAACTTGTGGGGATGCATCATGTGGAGGGGAATGCCCGCGAGCAATCCAAAAATTTAATATATCCCCCTCAAGACTGACATGGATGTCCTCCTCAATTGTTCCTGCAGCTGAAACATGGTTCATAACAAAATCTGTAAATCGTAGATCAAATGCATCACCTGCTGTAATGCTCTCTGAACCGGTGAACCTCACTGACTCCAAGAGGCCCTCCAATAAGTTCTGAAATGCTTCCTCCTCAAAATCTGTGGTCCACATAATACCATCCATAACACCTGATAAACAAAGATAAATACCTGGAGAAAAATATCAGTGGCACAAAAGAATATAGAAAAGGTAGTAATGGTGGCGGGGGCGAAAATTTCTTTTTAATTTTTTTTCTGTAGTCTAATCAACCTAATTGTGACAAATTGGCACCCAACGGGAAACATCTCCCCGGCAACGGCGCCAAAAACATGGTCGCTTGAAAATGCAACCCAAGAGCACAACCTAGTATGGCGCAAATGCACGGAGATAAATCCCCGGCAACGGCGCCAAAAAATTGGTCGGCCCCGGATATACACTCGGAGAACGATTGTAGTTTTACCACAAGCGCACGGTCAAGTGGCGAGCGGGTATCGAACACGAGGAGGTGGTGTTGGTTCCAATCTATCCTAGGTGTAATGACAATGGTGATGGATGTCGGTGTCGGTGATAAAGATGTTGGGTAAAATATCGTTTCAAATATAATATAATAGAAGTGTCTAGAGCTAGGGAATCCCCACTACGGATCGTCATGCATCATTGTGAATAGTGAATCTCAATATTACCAGACTTGCGTTGAGGTGAACTAGTCGTAACTGAATATAGAACCAAGCTCACGCTCTCGCGCTATTGCCGGTCTATAGAAACCCTAGGATAGGGCCCAATCTCTTGCAAACCCTAGCCTAAGCCACTAGCATTAGGATCAACATCATCGTTCAATCGCCCCTCGGGCCCACTCTCGAGCAAACTCGAGTTACGATCTAGGTTGTGATAGTTCGTATTCGTCCAATCTCTTGCAAACGAATATGGGTATAGATTTATAATAAAAATCCTAGCTTTGGTCCAATCTCTTGCAAACCAAGTCTAGAGAATCTCGAGTATAAACCTAAATCGAATATCTAGGCCTTCCCATCGATTAGAATCCAATCTCTTGCAAACCCCAATCGATGAAAATCCCTAGCTATCCGTAATAAATCGATCACAACCTAACCTCCTAGCAATTCTAGCAATTTAGAAATTCATTCATCACAAATCTGAAATTAGATCCATAGGGTTCATCCACATGTCCTAGAACAACAAATCTACTCAAGCATAGCAATAACGATATGAGAATCAATAAAAATCATTGCTTGCATACAAAAAGATAGAAAAACAAAGATTCAAATATCAAGAACAAAATACTTACCTTTGATGAAGATCTTCAATCCAAATACAAGCTTTTAGATCCAAGAGGGGGCCTAGGGCATGGCTAACCTCTAAAATAATCACTAAGAAAACATGTCGGAACTCTACTAATGGTGGCTACAAACCCCTTATATAGTCTCCCAAAACCCTAGCAAATAACCCTAGAAAACCCCTCAAATTCGTGCCCAAAAACAGCCCAAACCGCAACTTAAAATCTGGGCCCAGGCCGCACTCGGCCGAGTGGAAAATGTGACCCGACCGAGTGGAAATTCCAGCACTGCAGCATCAACTTACAGAAATTCCCCAGATTTCATCCGACCTCTGATTTGCGCGTTTTTGGCGGCGTTGGAATCTTCATGAAGTCTACTATCCATAAAAAATATGAGAAAAATACTTTGATTGCTGAAATGATAGCAGATTTCAAAAGAGTGGGAGGATGTCTGAAAATCTGGGCGCTGCGTGTCCTCGGCATCACTCGGCCGAGCGGCAAATGTCACTCGGCCGAGTGGCTTTTGGTACTCGGCGGAGTCGGAGCTCGTAGTCGACTGACGGATTACAGTAAGTCTGGTCTTTTGGATGCCGTCGTTCGTGTGCCACTCGGACGAGTGGTGTCTCCATACTCGGACGAGTGGGATGTCGTCACTCGGCCGAGTGCACGCTAATCTTCAAGTAATTGCGTGTCCGATCTGGCCGACCGAGCGGGCTTCTTTGCTCGGCCGAGTGACTCCTTCACTCGGCCGAGTGGCATGCTGAAAATGCCCAATCTTCATCATTTCGCTTCCTCGTCGCTCCTACGACGTTCTTTCTTCTTCCACTCGTCTTCTATCGCTGATAGGTCCTCAATAAGTCCATGAGCGATGCTCCGTTACGCAAGCAAGTCCTTTAAGCTCATTTTTGCTCCCAATTGCTCATATTTCCTGAAATCCGACAAAAACAAGAAATAGTGAAAAGTAACACAATATCATCGAATAATCGTGAAAATCGCAATATGAGCAACCGAAATGGCATGCAAATATGCAGAAAAAAGGTGTAAAATATGGAGTGATCAAAATCCCCCAAGCTTACCTCTTACTCGTCCTCGAGGAAGATAAGTAGAGAGACGAACTCGGGAGATGAAAATAAAGAAAATGAAATGAAAAAGAAAGAACACGAGGTGGACGGGGTCGCTAGATTCTTCTCTCAGATCTCAAGCCATAAGCTATGCATCACGATAACTTGGAAAATACAAATCACATGCTATAAGGATTTCATATCTTACATAAACATGGTACTTACAAGCTTTTAAGAACAACAAAAGGGATTCTCTAAATTCATACAATTAATTCATATCCACGTCACGTATTTCATAGGATTTAATATACAAATGTTGGCAATGCACTTTTCAATCAAAAGTTATAAATGAAGCATATAAGAATCACACCAAACATGCAATGGGGAATGGAATAAATCATGACATTCACATATTTATATCGATTCATAAGAAATCTCCATAACTAAAGTATTTTGCTAAGTTTCAGCATTATCAAACTTTCTCATTCGTGCACCTCTCTATTCTAATGTCATGCTCACTCATATGGTCAAACGAGTTCACCCCCCCAAGCTTAGCTTGAGGCATCGCATCTAAAGGAATATGATAGTGTAAAATGGGATTTTTGCCTTGGTTTTCCCAAGATTTTGTGGCTCCAATAATGAGATAGAGAAATATCTTTCTTTTTCTTTTTGAACATTTTGTTTCTCATTTTTCTTTTTGGATTTTTATAGGAGCTATTTGATTTGTATTTTTTGGTTTTTGGCTCCTTTTTGGCTTTTTGGACTTTTTGGAGCAACCTTTTCCTTGTGTAGGGATTTTTGGTAAATAGATGCGATATAAGTAGCTTTAGGAGGTGAACTCAAGTGACATGTAAAGAATAAAAAGATATATGTGGAGAAGGAAATGATGTTGCACTCGGTTCACTCTAAGATGTGCACAAATGGTTTGATAAGATAATACATCAACTAAAACTCATATGTAAGCATGGATAATCTCAATCACCTCAATAAAAAGTGAAGTCAAGCGGTAAAGCGCACAATCATATCAAGCATGCAACAGAAGGTGAATAAGACAATAAAACTGATGCTTCAGATATACTAATGATGCGTGAATCTTGGTGCATTTCCAACAAAAGCATACTAAACACTAATCCATGCATTTAGTTTCAATTATTATCATGCATTCATGTAGAGAAATCATCAAAAGAAATAGATTTACAGGCACATGTGAATAGCAAGACTATGGAATACTCTAAGTAGCATGGCAAGGAATAATAAGCATCGTGATGGCTACTAAAGCAATAAGATATATCATCATAAGGAACAAATCTAGCAAAAGGAGGAAAAGAAAATAAAGATATAAAAATAAAAGAGAGGAAAGAAAAGAAAAACAAGCACACAATATGATGCATAAACACACATAAAAGGAAAATAAGATGGAAAAATCAAAAATATGATGCAAAAATTTTGAAAAATTTTAAAAACCCTAAAATAAATTAAAAAAGCAACTAATGCATCTAAATGGCATGGAAATGCACTCCCCAAGCTTAAACTTCACATTGTCCTCAATGTGATCATAATGAAAGAATATGAGAAACAACGATAATAATAAGGGGGTGAATGAAAAATGATGAAATGAATGACATGAAATCCTAATGCAACTACATACACATACAATGATGCATGAGAGTGCCTTCCCTCAAGCTTATACCAAACAATCCTATTCAAATGACTTGACCAAAAATCTCATGTCTTTGCAAAGCGTGATCAAGTCAAACTAATAAGAAAGTAAGGTTTCACTTGAAAGAAATGCTCGAATGTGGTGAGCAAAAGGATGTGACACATCAAAATATGGAGAGGGCAATTAATATATATAATGGGTTTGGGGTGTAAAAATTTTTGTTGCCGTCATATGAGGTGATATTTATTCAATCAAATCTATACGGTCCTCTCGCTGTCGAGAGAATTCGTGTTTATTTAAAGCATAAAAATTTCTACACTACTGGATTGATATCACCTATAGCAAAAGACGGATCCAGTATCTTTGCCGGTGCAGGCAATTGCTCCAACTGCTCCTTCTGTGGCTCCGCCAGGCACGTATGTCCACGGACTCCAACGAACTCCAACAATGGATCCTCCAGCATTCCCACAAGGACTCCACATGTACCCTACAGAGAATAGGATGCATCAGTTCGCAGCAAAAAATTCACCCTCATAATAAAAGTATCCCAAAGAGGATCGTCTATAGAAATGTATGAAATAAATAATGGTGGACGATACTTCCCTGGAAATAATCTAATATCCTCACGTGCCGTGATAGCTGTCTCCACGGTGTCTTCTCTATGCTGCTCAGGTAAATCTAGATCATTGGTGTGGACCTCATCAAGATGCTCCTCATCATCATCAGACTCATCCCAGCGCACCTCTTGATCATATTCATATGCGTCCATGGGTGCTAACTCCTCGCTCTCCTCCTCGTATACATCCCATTGTACCTTTTGTTCATATGTATGTGTATCCTGTAAAAGGCACGATGAGTCGTCAAAATCTGAATCACAAAAAACATCATACACTGGAGGGGAATCAAATGTAGGAGATGAGGGGGTGAAGAGATCTCCCTGAAAGGGAGCCATAAGCTCTGTGGGATAGTCCTCGGCATCAATGAAAGGATGAGGTGGCTGTGGAAGCTCTAATGGAGGAGGGTAGTGCTCAGGATCCTCATGAATGGCTGTGTCCTCGTCTCGATGCACGACCTCCTCGGTAATAAGCTCTGGCTCCGTGTGTAGGGCATCCTCAAAAGCATGCTTCGGCTCTGCGAGGTAAATAACATCAATGTCTTCTCCATCTGAATCATCTCCATCCATCCACTCATCGTATGGACTAGCTATGTCTGTGGGTGGGGGAGTGACGACGGTGAAACCCGGCTCTATAGCAACACACCCTGAGTATCTCATCGCAGTTCTCTCATCAGAAGTGGCTGCATCTGTGCCTGGTACCGTTGTCTCTTCAGATGTGGAAGCATCAATGTACTCAGCCTGCCGTCCAAGAATCTCATCTAGATACGCATAAAAATGTGTGGTCCATATGATCACAGCCTCAGTGGAAGGTAGAGGTGCCTGCGAAAGCTCAACTGTAGGTGGGCAAGACTCTGGATTTATCTGAATGAAGTTACCCTCGTCCCAAAGTGCTGCCTCAGTAATGTAATGCTCTGGCTCCGCATGTGATGCCTCCTCGTGAACTATCAATGTAGGCTATCTCTGGAATGGTGATGCTGGCTGCTCATATGTGTCAACTTATGGGGATGCATCATGTGGAGGGGAATGCCCGTGAGCAATCCAAAAATTTAATCTATCCCCCTCAAGACTGACATGGATGTCCTCCTCAATTTTTCCTGCAGCTGAAACATGGTTCATAACAAAATCTGCAAGTCGTAGATCAAATGCATCACCTGCTGTAATGCTCTCTGAACCGGTGAACCTCACTGACTCCAAGAGGCCCTCCATTAAGTTCTGAAATGCTTCCTCCTCAAAATCTGTGGTCCACATAATACCATCCATAACACCTGATAAACAAAGATAAATACCTGGAGAAAAATATCAGTGGCACAAAAGAATATAGAAAAGGTAGTAATGGTGGCGGGGGCGAAAATTTCTTTTTAATTTTTTTTTCGTAGTCTAATCAACCTAATTGTGACAAATTGGCACCCAACGGGAAACATCTCCCCGGCCACGGCGCCAAAAACTTGGTCGCTTCAAAATGCAACCCAAGAGCACAACCTAGTATGGCGCAAATGCACGGAGATAAATCCTCGGCAACGACGCCAAAAACTTGGTCGGCCCCAGATATACACCCGGAGAACGATTGTAGTTTTACCGCAAGCGCACGGTCAAGTGGCGAGCGGGTATCGAACACGAGGAGGTGGTGTTGGTTCCAATCTATCCTAGGTTGGCTCGACTACGAGGGTTTTATTGGTGGAGATGGGTATGGTATGGTGTAATGACAATGGTGATGGATGTCGGTGTCGGTGATAAAGATGTTGGGTAAAATATCGATTCAAATATAATATAATATAAGTGTCTAGAGCTAGGGAATCCCCACTACGGATCGTCATGCATCATTGTGAATAGTGAATCTCAATATTACCAGACTTGCGTTGAGGTGAACTAGTCGTAACTGAATATAGAACCAAGCTCACGCTCTCGCGCTATTGCCGGTCTATAGCAACCCTAGGATAAGGCCCAATCTCTTGCAAACCCTAGCCTAAGCCACTAGCATTAGGATCAACATCATCGTTCAATCGCCCCTCGAGCCCACTCTCGTGCAAACTCGAGTTACGATCTAGGTTGTGATAGTTCGTATTCGTCCAATCTCTTGCAAACGAATATGGGTATAGATTTATAATAAAAATCCTAGCTTTGGTCCAATCTCTTACAAACCAAGTCTAGAGAATCTCGATTATAAACCTAAATCGAATATCTAGGCCTTCCCATCGATTAGAATCCAATCTCTTGCAAACCCCAATCGATGGAAATCCCTAGCTATCCGTAATAAATCGATCACAACCTAACCTCCGAGCAATACTAGCAATTTAGAAATTCATTCATCACAAATCTGAAATTAGATCCATAGGGTTCATCCCCATGCCCTAGAACAACAAATCTACTCAAGCATAGCAATAACGATATGAGAATCAATAAAAATCATTGCTTGCATACAAAAAGATAGAAAAACAAAGATTCAAATATCAAGAACAAAATACTTACCTTTGATGAAGATCTTCAATCCAAATACAAGCTTTTAGATCCAAGAGGGGGCCTAGGGCATGGCCTAACCTCTAAAATAATCACTAAGAAAACATGTCGAAACTCTACTAATGGTGGCTACAAACCCCTTATATAGTCTCCCAAAACCCTAGCAAATAACCCTAGAAAACCCCTCAAATTCGTGCCCAAAAACAGCCCAAACCGCAACTTAAAATCTGGGCCCAGGCCGCACTCGACCGAGTGGAAAATGTGACCCGGCCGAGTGGAAATTCCAGCACTGCAGCATCAACTTACAGAAATTCCCCAGATTTCATCCGACATCCGATTTGCGTGTTCTTGGCGGATTTGGAATCGTCATGAAGTCTACTATCCATAAAAATATGAGAAAAATACTTTGATTACTGGAATGATAGCAGATTTCAAAATAATGGGAGACTGTCTGAAAATATGGGCGATGCGTGTCCTCGGCATCACTCGGCCAAGCGGCAAATGTCACTCGGCCGAGGGGCTTTTGGTACTCGACCAAGTCGGAGCTTGTAGTCGACTGACGGATTACAGTAAGTCTGGTCTTTTGGATGCCGTCGTTCGTGTGCCACTCGGGCGAGTGGTGTCTCCATACTCAGACGAGTGGGATGTAGTCACTCGGCCGAGTGCACGCTAATCTTCAAGTAATTGCGTGTCCGATCTGGCCAGCCGAGTGGGCTTCTTTGCTCGGCCGAGTGACTCCTTCACTCGGCCGGGTGGCATGCTGAAAATGCCCAATCTTCATCATTTCGCTTCCTCGTCGCTCATACGTCGTTCTTTCTTCTTCCACTCGTCTTCTATCGCTGATAGGTCCTCAATAAGTCCATGAGCGATGCTCCGTTACGCGTGCAAGTCCTTTAAGCTCATTTTTGCTCCCAATTGCTCATATTTCCTGAAATCCGACAAAAACAAGAAATAGTGAAAAGTAACACAATATCACGAATAATCGTGAAAATCGCAATATGAGCAACCGAAATGGCATGCAAATATGCAGAAAAAAGGTGTAAAATATGGAGTGATCAATGTCCTATACTTGGAAGTAGTGCTCACATCTTATGAGACGAGTGACCTAATTCTCACCTGACAAAGCTGGCTACGCGCCCCTCCTGGCGAGAGGGAGTATGCCTCTCTCTGATGGTAATGGATCAGTACGTATGTTTTGGACAGGTCCGTGACAGTGACCTGAAGAAGGTGTGGATCATCCGTTCGGGATTGCGCCATGCAGATGGAGTGGGCTTAGCGAGGGCCGAGCTGAGCTATTCACTTGACCTGGGCCAAGGACTAGGGGGTTCCCATTGACATGCCTCTTTCTAGCATGTTGGCCCCAGCCAAGGTGCTAGCTGGGACCTTCTATTAATGAATTGGATCCGGCCCACATCGCTGAAAGACCCAAGCCAAAACCGGTTCTACAATTACGAATACTCTAGTTTACGATCTCTTATGTGCATTTTATAAATAAAAGATAACTACAGTACGCGTGGATTTTTCGTATCTCCATTATTCATTGGATTTAAGGCACAATAACTGGAGTTAGATAAACTCCAAAGCACAGTCCAACTGCAACTCAATTTGAATTTTTGTACATCCATTATACAAATGAGGGACGCTGACTAGGTTTGTCCCAGTCATCGGGGTTTGTCCCAGTCATAAGCTGACTGGGACAAACCCAGCTGATTGGTACTAGGGTTTTGGGCTTTGTATTGGGTTTCTTTTTACCCTGATGCTACCAACACACACACCCACTGTTCTCCCTTCTTTCGTTTGCGCGTGTGCACCACATCCTATTTGGGGGCTTTTATTTTCCGACGTGCACTCTATGCACGGATATTTCCTAGTATTTCATCAAAGGGTGGTGCATTCAATTTTTTAAGCACCACATTACCAAGTACTAATTATGGATTAGAGACCAAAATTTTAGAAAGCATGCCTAGGGTTACAAGTTTTGGGACATAAAAGTGATACAACTGCACCATAAGACTGTTGCCACATACAATATCTCAATCTAGGGGTAGAAAAATGAGCTCGATCCGATCCGACCCGAATTGAACCTGGCCTCCTTAACCGGTTATGTGTAGGGGCCAATCCGGGTCAAGTAGGATCCAGCTTGACCCGACCCGACCCGGATAAAATCTTGGTCGGGTATGTGTTTGTATTGTCAACCCGGATGACTCAAATTCAACCCGTCTACTTTCTCTCTATATATAAAAATTTATATAATAACTTCAACACACAATTGCAAAGGGTTATTTGCTTATACGGTTTGAATTGTAGTCCTCTTCTTTAAGAGGTCTTGGATTCAATTCACTTTACCTACAACTTTTTAGTTAATTTTATTACTTTTTTAATAAAATTGTAAAGTTAATTATATTTCTCCGCTGTCATCAGTGAGTTTTTAAGCGACGAGCTGCTAGAAATTATGCAACATTTAATAAATTGCCGGCGGCTCTTAATAAATAGCTGGACATCAAAAAGGAGCAGTACGTGTAATTCAAATATTTACCCGGCAGGTTAACCCGAACCCGAACCCGGGTATTTTTCGGGTCACTAGAACCCGACCTGAATTCAATCCGGGTCAGCTTAGGGTTTACTCATATCCGGTTCGGGTCAAAATTAACCTGACCCAACCCTGACCCGACCCATTTGCCACTCCTATAGACTCACTCATGATTGAAGAATGCCTTATATGTTGAAGTTTATGCTTCAAACTTCTCCTGAATTTTCTGCTGTCGATCAGGTGCCTAATTCCGGGTAGAAAATAGGCACACTAGGCGCCTGACTGTGTATCAAACGCCTGATGGGTGACTTCCGACAGCTGGATGGCATATGATGTAATTTCCTACAACTCTCGGAAATTCTGCAGTCTGAGCCAGTTGACTGGCTCAGGGGTCTGACTGCACTGGGTTAGACGCCTGACGGCACAAGTTGCAACTGGTGTAGAAATTGATATGGGCCGTTGATTTGATAATTAATCTAATCGAATGGCCACGACTTCACATGACTCCAGATGCTATTTAAACCGTTCCTAGGGTTTGTTTTGAAACAGGAGAAGAGAGGAAAAGCTATGCGAGCCATCGTCAAAGTTTAGCTTCTTCGCACGTTCTTGGAGTTTGGGTGCATGATTTGGTGAGTGAATTTCATTGTAATCTTTTTTTGTGATCTTTCTTTTCGGATTGAGAGATCGTTTGTGAGCTTTGTGTTTTCTTCTCGTGAGAAGAATTTGAACTCCAAGCTGGGAGTTGTTTGAAGCTCTCTTGTGTTGAAGAAGATTGAAGGAGACGGGTGTATTTGCTCTAATCAATTTAGTGGAAACCGTCATCGGGAAGCTGACATAAGCATCGTTAGCATGCCGAACCAGTGTAAACTCTGTGTCGTCCTGTGCTTGATTTGTTACTTTCCTGATTTGTTGCTCTAATATCTTTAGGTTGGATGGATATATGCTATTGTTGATTCTCCCTGCTATTATTGATTCTCTGTGTAAGATCGCGACGTAACGATTTGTTGGGCCGCTATTCGTCAATCCCGCAGCGCATCCTCGCCCCCAAAATCCCAACATTATACGCCTTATGGCTTTTAATAAAAGTTGGTGATTTTCCCACCTGAAACTTGTTTCATATTGAAGGTACAGATTGACATTTCAGTCTCCAAGAGATTGTCCACGTTCATAAAGAAAAGGATAAATTATACTCAGTCTCCATTTTATATGAGAAATATATAACTAAACATTTCTAATTTTTGATACTAACGCTGCTAAGATCATTTGAATTATGCTAAAGGTCTAGTTTTAGGTTATCTAAGTGCAACTTGATTTTTAATCTTCTACGTTTGACTGGAAGCCAAGTGGCATCAAAGACGTAAAAGACTGTATATTTATAATAGTCAATAATGTAAACATGTTGTGAACGGTTATTTAACCGTAGTTGGGTGAGATTCTGGGCTATCCTAGAGATAGGCACATATCATTGTAAGCCCATATCTGTATTCCCAAATTGCCTGTAAATAAAGAGCTGGGGGCTCCTCCCCCGGTAGTTGATTCATAACACGTTATCAGCACGAGCCTCTAAAATTTTTCCACAAATTTTTCCGTTCGTTGCGAAGGCGAAGGCGAAGGCGAAACGGGAGATCCACGAGCGCGGTGCAAGGCTTCCTCCATCAAGGGTCGTCATCCGCGTAGGGCTTCGAGCAACCGTCGCTATATCCGGAGGACGGATATAGAGGTAAAACACTAAAAACGATATTTTTTAATCATACGTATGATTGCCCCTCCCCTAGATCTCGCAAGATCGTCATGTGGATTCTTCGTCGCCTTGAAAACGACGGATTTTTCATCCCAAAAACTCAATTTTTAGGGTAAAAACCCTAATTTTGAACCCTCCGACGGCTAGTCGTCACCGCCCCCCCCCCAAACCCTCACCGGAACCCCCCTCGCCGGAAACCCCCCCTCCCCACCCTGGCCGCCTCCCCCTGCAGGGGGGGCGACCCCCGCCGCCGCCCCTGCAGGGGGCGGCGGCCCCCGTGGCCGCCTCCCCCCTGCAAGGGGGGGGGGGGGGGGCCCTTGGCCGCCTCCCCCTGCCGGGGGCGGCCCCCGCCGCCTCCCCTGCAGGGGGAGGCGGCCCCCGTGGCCGCCCCCCTGCAGGGGGAGGCGGCCCCCGAGGCCACGCCCCCCTGTAGGGGGGCGGCCCCCGCCGCTCCCCCTGCAGGGGGGGCGGCCCCCGCCGCGCCCCCTGCAGGGGGCGGCGGCGCCGGCGGCCGCGCCCCCCTGCAGGGGGCGGCGGCGCCGCCGGCCCACCCCCCCAAAACCCTAACCCGTGAAAAAAAAAAGTGATAAAGCCTGTGGGCCTGAAGCCCACAGGCCGGCTGTGGGCTTCAGGCCCACAGGCCAATTACTTCTTCAAAAGAAAAAAAATCCAGATCTGTGGGCCTGAAGCCCACAGCAGATCTGTGGGCTTCAGGCCCACAGAAGTAAAAAAAAAGCCTATGGGCCTGAAGCCCATAGGCCGACTGCGGGCTTCAGACCCGCAGTCTGTTTTATCTGAAAGAAAAAAAATTGGGGGAAGCAAAGGCTATTAACAAGCCTTAAAAGGCAACTTGCTAGCCTAAAAATTTATTTTAAAGGGGGTTTTAAGGGCAAAATATTCGTGAAAAATCACGGTAAATTACGGGACAAATATCGGGCAGGCGAGGACTTTTTGGGGATCCTTGGGGGGGCTTTTGGGATGATGAGGGAAACTTTTCCCTCTGACAAAGAAAATGTTTATTTTGGGCTCTTAATCAATTTAATTGATCAAACCCATTCAATTTACAACCTTTGATTGTAATGATTTTTTCTGCAAAAATCGTATTTACATGCTTTGCATCTCTGGTATATTCTGTTGGATATTATATGCGTGGTTGTGCATTGTATTTAAAACTTAATAATTAGGAAGATCCTGCGACCGCTCTGCCGTTAGTAACCTAACCTAACGGTGTATGATGTTGCCCAGTGGTCCAATAATTATTAAGTGTTTAAATTATTTATCCATCTCTGCGAATATTAAATGCCTGTGATGCCTGTGATGAAAATGTCTGATGAAAATGTTGATGAGCACAATATTTCTGCATGAATTGCTAAATGTGGTTTTTGGATCGGCCGTTTAGTCCCACAGTTTATTTCCCGCACTTTTCTTTTATTTTTGAGAGAAATTGTAGTGATGAATTTATGTAAATGTCAAAGAAAGAAGACCAACTTCCATGGAGACGGAGGCCACGCTTGAAGATGGAGATATCATATGGGACCCACGGGGTTTCCAAAGTTGTATTTTCATTTTCTTTAATCTGCAAATTTGTATAACTTGGACTGTGTACTTTTTTGGACTCTTTCTTGTGGGACTGGCCGATCCACACATTTAGTTTTTCGTTAAATATTGCCTCCGCATGAAAATGTTTTCTCTGAATTAATTATTAATTCATGCATGTTTGTGCTCTGCTAGATAAATGGCTAATATTGCAAGCATTAATTTCGAAGTACTGGAAGCATTAGGTAGAAACTATCTAAGCTGGCAGCTAGATGTAAAGTTTCAACTGCGGGCAAAGTCCATCATCGCTGCTGTGACTAAAAAGAAAATGTTAGCGATATAGAGAAGGCGCAAGCCATCATCTATATTCGCCGCCATGTGGACAAGACCTTAAAGGCTGAATACCTTACGGTCGAAGATCCACTTGAGCTATGGACTGCCCTTGAGGACAGGTATAAACATCAGAAATAGGTTATACTCCCAAGGGCACGATACGAGTGGGAGAACCTGAGACTGCAGGACTTAAAGTCCACTGCTGAGTACAACTCAGCACTTTTTAGCATCACCACACGCCTGAAGTTGTGTGGTGAGAAAGTCTCAGAAAATCGCATGCTGGAAAAGACGTATACGTCCTTCCATGAAAAAGATGCGATACTCATGCAGCAATACCGTGAACGCAAGTTCACCAAGTATTCCGAGCTGCTGTCATGTTTACTCATGGCCGAGCAAAACAGAGAGCTTCTTCTCTCCACTCACAATATACGCTCCCCGGCACTGCCCCCCACCAGAAGCTCACTATTCCTCTTCCTTCAAAAAGAAGAGAGATAATAAAAGAAAAGAAAGACCACAGAAGGGGGGTCAACAGAAAAATGCCAAGGGCCATGTACAGCAGCAGTGAAATAATGAAAGTAAGCGGAAGTTCACGTGGCACAGAAATGACAAAAATGATTCACCCCCACCCAAGAGGGAATGGGAAGACCAGTGCCATAATTGTGGCATGGAAAGCCAATGGTCCAAAATGTACCGAACTTCGCCGCACCTCCAGGATTTGTATAAGAGAACAAGAAAAATAAAGCTGAAACAAACCTGATGACCTCTGATGCTCCAGTCAAGTTTTCAGCTGACAACTTCGAAAATGATGACTTGCTTGATTAGCCTTTATTTTTATCTTAGCAATTTGTTTTGAGAATAATTTATGAGAGCATTTTAATTATGAAATTTGTTCTGAATGAAAATGTTTAGTAGACAATAAATGAAGATGTTTATTTGAATATGCATGTGCCTAACGATTCATCTTTTAATAAGATGAAACTGCTCTCATAAATAATTAGTAGACAATAAACACGTACGATCTCTTTCAATACAAAGCCCAATATCAGGGCTATATTGAAGATCCAGGGAATGCAACACAGTTGCCCCCAAACGACACAAAAATAATGGATGCACTAATCCCTCCGAATTCCAAAAGAAACTTTCTAAGTCTCAAGGACATCTGTTTCAACGGATCCCACTTAGAAACAGCAAATGTAAATGAAAAATTACTGTATGCAACGTCTCAAGAAAAAGGAGTAAAATCCACACTTGAACGTTTTGAGAGCCTTATAGGCCTCTACCATACGAAGATTCGGAGAAAGGAAGCAGAATTAAACGGAGCACCTGAAGTGCCTGACATCAGCCGAGTTTTTACTCCGGCATGATGGACTTGGCCACCCTGGATTTGTGATGATGCATCACATCTTATCCTATGGGTATGACTTGAAGAACCAGAAGATTTTTCAGAAGGAAAAAAAATCCCTCGCATCCCTTACTATAAGGGAAAACTAATTGCAAGGCCATCTCCACGATAAGTTGAAAAAGAATCTCCACGCTTCCTCAAAAAGAATACAAGGAGATAGATGTGGATAAAATCCACCACCCCCTAGTGGGCTATTTCAGCACTTCACTGTACTGATAAATGCATCCTCAGAATATTCGTACGTGTGTCTACTACAGACCCGCAACTTAGCTTTTCCAAAGCTATTGGCACAGAAATAAAAATGTTGCGGGCACATTTCCCAGACAATAAAATGTTGTAAATAAGTCTGGTTAATGTTGGGAAATATACCTCCCAGTCTTTTCAAGAGTACTGCCAATCAACGGGAATTGAAAATGAACATCCAAGTGCCGCATGTTCATACCCAAAATGGGTCGACAGAGTCACTGAAAAGTAGACTCCAATGGACTGAACATCCATTAAATCCCGATTGCCTATGGATGCATGGGGACATGCAAACTCTGCATGCTGCATCGTAAATGAAAATAAGACCCTATGGAGGTCAGAGTCTCCAATGCAACTTGCATATGGAATGCCACCGAACATTTCTCATCTGAGAATCTTCGGTCGCGCAGTCTTAAATCCCCATTGCACCACCAAAGAGGACCAAAACGGTACTCAACGTCGCCTAGGTATCCATGCAGGGTTTGACTCACCCTCACTTATAAGATACCTAGAACCCAAACGGGGGACGCATTTAAGGTACATCTTGAAGACTGTGATTTCGATGAGACGAGTTTCCCAAAAAATATGCCCAGATACTAAAAAATCTGGCGCGAAGAAAATTATAACGTGGGATACAAAAAGTTTGACCCACTATGATCCGGTAACAATACAATGTGTAGATGAGATCCCGAAGATCCTCCACATACAGAACACTGTCTACCAATTACCGGAATCATTTATTGACAACCAGAAGATTGTCAGATCACACATCCCTGCTGTAAAAACTCCAGCTAGGATTGACATCCCCGAGAATGGATGCAATCCACCAGCAGCAGAAGTGGCTGATCCTCAACAGAAAAGAGGCAGACCACCAGGCTCCTAGGACAAGAAACTCCTGGAGACCTTAAGACAATACTACCACAGGACAATGAGCTCTTGTCCACACCATCACCCTTCCCGGAATCCACTGCAGAGGAATTACCGGGAAAAAGTGAAATTAAGTTAATGTTGTACGTACTGGGGAGGTGTTGGACAGATAGAACATAAATTGTCGACAATGTATTCACGTATCATATTGCCATATATATCGCAATGGCGATGATGTTTGTAAATTATCGTTCCACACTCCGTTGCTAGAAGGCAAACATAGAGATTGGCCAAACGTGGAACGTGGCAATAAAAGATGAGCTGGACTCACTTATGAAACGTGAAATGTTCGGACCTGAAGTCCAGACACTAAAAGGTGTCAAACCTGTGGATAAAACAAAGTATTGCAAACATAAGAAAAATAAATATAAAATCGTATGCTATACGGTACAACCTATAGCCCAAGGAAAATTTCGCTGAAACTAGGGATCGAACAAATTCAAATGAGCATGTCTCATAAATGATGCATCAATCTCCCTAAGTTATCAAAAGCGAATCCCTTACGATTTGGCGAAGGGAAATTATGGATATGCCGTTATTGGATGTTGTGACGGCATACCTCCGTGGATATCTTGTAAAGATAATTTCCACATTTCCTTAAAATGCCTGAATAGACTTCGGGACGTCTATTCAAATGAAGAAATATAAGTATAACAAATAAATGTACAACCAAGAGAATCACTTGACAAGTCAAAGATTCCTACTGAAGGTTGTCTTTGCATCTGTGCAAAGAACAGGATTAGAGATCATAGTTGGAGACAACTAAAATCTCATCGGATCTCCTGAAGAGAAAACCGAACTACATGTACAAGCCTGACCTTTGAACATGAAAAGACCTAGGCAAATATAAAGTCATGGCTCATAGAATCCTGTTACAAACGCCCAGAAGTGCGTTGGAGAAATTAACAGGACCATAGTCATCCAAAGTACACCTACGGTGGTACACTTACTGGATGTATAAAAAGAACCCTTCCGATCGCTGGAAGAGGGGGAGGATATAACTGGTCCTAAAGTCCCTTATCTAAGTGCAATCATGCACTCCTGGCTAAACTGCACGCGTCCCGATATAGCAGTTGCAGTAAACTCATTAGTCAGAGATAGTTGGCACCTAAAAGGGCCATTAGACCTGAGTTAAGCCTTCTGCGCTTCCTCCAAGGGTCAAAATATTTAGACTTACAAAATGTAACAGCATCCTCCAATGTTTATGCAAATGCAGGTTTCAGGTCCAGTCCCTATGCTGAGAAATCATAGAACGGGTACCCACAGTAGGATGGCCATCCCCTGCAGATCTGCAAAGCAACTTATGAAAGCAACATCATCCTATCATTCCGAGATCCTCACCATCCCAGAATCACACCAATGGTGTATTTGAGGGCGCCTGGTGGTACATCACATCCCAGTGACGACTGGGATAGAGGCTGGTTCTGTGGAGCTAACCATATAGTCTGAAGACCACATCAGAGGCGACGAAACTTAGCAACTTCTCCAGAGTTTCTGGATTCAGCAGCTGCTTGATGGTGACAAAATTTGTAATCTGTGTACATTTTCGGAATATTGTAAATAGGAGTGATGAGATAAGCCTAAGAGATCTGAAAGCCTAAGAGCTTTTACAGATCAGGGGGAGTTGAGGGAATTTGTACTCTTTTCCCTTAGCTATGGTTTTTCCCACTGAGTTTTCCATAGCCAAAGGTTTTAACGAGGCAAATCAAATCAACTCTGGATCCCGAAGTATCCACCCCTCTGTGACGCTCAGAATCCAGAAGTATTCATGAGCAGAGTCACTTGTACAAATCAGGGGGAGTTAAAGAGCGTTTGCACTCTTTTTCCTTAACTATGGTTTTTCCCACTGGGTTTTCCATAGCTAGAGGTTTTAACGAGGCAAATCTCACCAACTCAGGATCCTGAAGTATCCACCCCCATGTGAGACTCTTATACGCTCAGAATCCTGAAGCATTCACGAGCAGAGTCCACACCTATGGCTGGATAAGGGGGAGTGTTGTGAACGGTTATTTAACCGTAGTTGGGTGAGATTCTGGGCTATCCTAGAGATAGGCCCATATCATTGTAAGCACATATCTGTATTCCCCAATTGCCTATAAATAAAGAGCTGGGGGCTCCTCCCCCGGTAGTTGATTCATAACAAAACAAAGAATTCTGGCATAAAGCATCCAAACAAAGAGTTGGGAGTTGCTATGCAGACCGTCCTTTGTGCTTAGTTCGACCTACTTTGCACGTTCACTTAAAATTTTGAAAATTGCGATTTTTACTCTGCACACACATACACATGTATTTACCCAATTTTCAAAAAAGCCATTAGGTCTGTGCACGTGGAAGGTATTTTCTAAGCATGTTTAACATAATATAAGGCATTTTCTAATTGTGTGTTAATATAAAGGCTTTAACATCGTATATAAATTTACATCACTCACACAATTTTGAAGCTTTAATGTAACATTTGTTCTTCAACTTGTCTCTTAAGTTCTTGTACTTCACAAATCTTGAATGAGCTTCCTTATTTTCATATTGAGCTCATATTCCTAGACTCTTGTTCTTCAAGCTTAAACTTCGTCCCTTTTACTCTTGTAGGCTTGAGTGAACTTCTTTGACTTGTTGACCATGTTGACTTCAATCATCTTGAATTGAATTCATTACGTTAGTCTTGTGTACCTACACTCACAAATCTTCAAATCTTATTGCCGGGTAACTCAATATTCTAACAACTATCACCGAAATTATCCTCAAAAACATCGCCTAATCTCTTAAACAACTCATCTACAAGTTCATCGTCACATGTTCTGGTTGATTATATCTTTCCTACATCCAACATAACAGCACTTCCTTTTTTCTTGTAGAAGTTCTCTTCGATCCTTCCAAACCCACATTGGCCTCGTAACTTTCCTCTCCTTTCATTTCTAGTGTAACATTGTGCAGTATACTATCAGATCTCCTCTCAATTTGTATGTGTTTGTTTTGCATCTGCCTCTGAAGATTGATATATAATGAGGTTTCTCATCCGTGATAGGATCACATGAAGCAGTATTACTGGCAACTTCCCATCTCTTCTTTGCTTTGCAGGAGTTCTCTTTGAACCTCACATAACCTCATCACCTTCATAAACTTATTCCCTCTTCATTTTATGCATCTCTTATGCATGCTGTATAGATGCCTTTGATGGTTGAAAAGGAGGCTTCTCAATTGATATGGGATCACGTGCATCATCGATTAGATGTTCTACATATAGTTCAAGCCTGTCATCTTACAAACCCTATGATATGCAAATATATCCAGTGTCTAAGAAATAAGGTGTTAATTAAATTTCTCCCAAGCAGAGCCCAACGCACTGTGTACTTATGCTCATAGTTTAGTTCCTTCTTCACAATGTCATCAACCACAAACCATGACATTCGATTGGGATCAACTATAGTGTACATCACGTTCCCACCAACGTATGAAACTTCCAACTCATGTATGAAAAAAGAACCACCATGGCGAATCTTTTAAGTTGGATATTCATTGGACATTTCTTGAATAATTCATAAACAACTACTAACCATAAAGAGAAAAACTCTTGCACCTTATGTGTACGCCTCTAATGAGTACTAAATTACCTACATGCATGAACATGCAATCCCATAAATATGGCATACACACAATTTTATAGTATGCATATCATTAAAATGGCATCCAATCAATTAAAATAAAATGCATGCATATACATGCTATGACTACCAAGTGATCATTCAAAATTTAACATCTATAAAAAATCCATGACATTTATATGTTTGCAATCCAACAAAACAAAATTACAATTATAATTTTATCTAAACCAAAGCAACTGAAAAATTTAAAGACCATTGTAAATCGATGTTGACGGGAGTTTGTATTAGGATTGCATCTTATCCATATGATAAGATCATATCTATTGTAACCCTATCCATGTACGATCTTCTCTCTACTATAAATAAATGACTGTGGTCTTCCCCAGATTTGATGTTTCACAACATGTCATCAGCACGAGCCTCTAAAATTTTTCCACAAAACCAGATCGTTGGGAAAGCGAAGGAAAGGCGGTAGATCTACGCGCGCGGGTTCGTTTACTACAAACGGGCGTCGTTTTTGGTCGTATCGGATAGTAACTCCGAAAACAATGTAGTTTTACTACAAGCGCACGGTTAAGTGGTAAGCGGGTATCGAATCACGGGGAGGAACGATTGGCATCTATATAGATTACTGAGCTATTGTAAATTGGTGGCAAAGGAATATTGGCGTCACAATCATTCAAAGTGGTAAATTCAATTTATAAGAATGCCTAGGGCTTGGGCATCCCCACTATAGATTTCAAGCAATCAATATGAAACACGAATTCCTACATTACTACACTTGATTTAGGGGGAATTTATCGCAACTAAATTGGGAACCAACGCACGCTCTCTCGCTATGCAAGTCTATAGTAATCTAAACTAGAGCCTCGCTCTCTAGCAAGCCTAGTTCAAATCGCTAGCATTAAGATTGACAATAATATTCAATTCCAACTCAAGGTCGCACTCGTGCAACTTGAGTTCAAATCTAGATCATGATAGTTTGTATTCGTTTTACCATCGTATAAACGAATATAATTATAGAAATATAATAAAGATGCTAGCTTTGATCGCTCTCGCGCACCAATTCTAGGGAATCTCGATTATAGATCTAAATCGAATATCTAGGGCTTTCATTGGATCAAGATCCTCTCTCGAGCTCTCAAGATCCAATAAAAATCACTAGATATCCATTGTAAATCGATCACAATCTAACCCTTAATAAGTTTAACGATATAGCAATTCAATAGATCTCACAAATCATACTTTAAATCCATGGGGTTCATAATTCTCTTTGCCCTAGAGCAAAGAGACTACTCACAATTCATCATAGAAATCACATTAGAAATAAGATATGAAATAGAATTTATCACAAAACTCAGATTTAGAGAAAAGTATAGCATAAAAATATCAACTTGCAAGAGTTTAGACTACCCAATTTTTGAATACAAGTTTCAAGAATAAGAAATTTAGATCCTTCTCTCCAATCCTTTCGCCAAAAGAAAACTAGAACAAGAATTAAAAAAAAGAAAATTATTCGAAAGAGTCTCTCCTTGGGTTGCTCTCAAAACTGGGTATTTATAGCCGTCTAAAAGAATCAAAAAATCCTGACAGATTTGCCACTGAACAGCTGCAAACCCTAGACTTGGGGATCTGCCCGACGACGCACTCGGCCGAGTGAACTGCGCACTCGGCCGAGTGAGAAATCTGCAGGAGTTGGGGTTTTCAGCGTTCTGGAAGTTCAGACCACTCGGCCAAGTAGTCTTCTCACTCGATCGAGTGAGATTCATACTCGGTCAAGTAGGACCTATTGCAGATCCCCTTTAAAAACAGAGAAGCATGGAAGGATTTCTTCACAGTTTTTAACTCCACTCGGTAGAGTGGTCTTCTCACTCAGTCGAGTGGGCTACTTCACTCGGCCGAGTGCATTCTGGCTCTTCTTCAGGCTGGATAGGACTTGTCAGCTTCACCTGATCGAGTGGGCTGCTTCACTCGGCCGAGTAGCCTGTTTTCGTACTCTTCTTTCTCTCTTATCACTTCCTCGTCGTTTCCTTCAATTACCTTCTTCTTCTACTCATCATCTAGCGCCATTAGCTCTCCGATATCATCGTTAATGATGCTCTGTCACGCATGTAGGCGTTTGTGGCTCCAAATTGCTCCTGACTACTCCATATTTCATGAAATCAGACGAAACAAGGGAATAGTGAAATATATCGTGAAAAACATCATATAATCATTAAAATCGCGATATGAGCAATCTTTATGGGATGGAAAATACAGAAACAAAGTGTAAAATATGAGCCTATCAAAATCCCCCAAGCTTACCTCTTACTCGTCCTCGAGGAAGATAAGTAAAAAGTGAACTCGGCGAATAAAGAAAAATCAAATATATGAAAAAGATGATGAAGATGGGGAGTGCTAGATCATTCTCTCAGAACTCAGGTTTGCTCACTCAAATAACACGAGCAATGAATAAGAAACATTACTAAAGGTTTTATTTCGATATCGTCTCATATGGGGTGCATTTGATAGAAAAACTAAGAACAACGTGAATCATGTGAAATATGAAATCATCTAGAATCAAATGTCGTCCAAGGCATAGAAAAATTATATACATAATCATAGACAACACACATTTCAATTGACTATTTCTACTTGGATTATAAGAAATATCATGCAATTCAAATCAATAAGAATAGACAGGGTGGTTTTCATGAATTTCATGCCAATTTTTCAATTCATAGACGTCGTTATACTTTAAGTCATCTCCCTAAGTATCAGAAATTACCTAGCTTAGGTCGTTATACACATATAAGTAGCCACTCTCTCACATACCATTTGATCTCCTCCCCCAAGCTTATCTATAAGCGTGTGGCATCGAACATGAACTATGTTCCATATTTTTTTTGTAGCTCCATATATGAAATGGAAAACAATAAAGAAATAAAGAAGGGGATTGTGTATATACAATGTTTTTTCTCTTTTTTCTCTTGTTTAATATACAAGAACAATCCCAACGAAAGATGCAAAGATATAAAATTTTATTTTCTTTTGAGTTTTTGGGATAATGGAGCTTATTTCTTTTCAGCATGGGGAAGATGCAATAATAAGATTCACTTAAGGGTAGATTCACCAATGATTATTTATATAGAAACACTTTTCAAGATATGTGGAGAAAGAATATATAATAACGCTCGGTTCACTCTTTTGTATGTGCACAACTACTTCAGCAGGGTAATGTCATCTACTCAGTTTGATTCCTAAAAGTAGACTAATCTATTCATATCAAGCGGAAATCAATTAATTCAACCTGGAAGTTCAATACACATTTCATGCAAAAAGAAGTGATTTTAAGATGCAAAGCAATACTCCATGTAATAGGCAGTCGATGCATGAATCTTGGTGCGTTTTCTATTAAAAAGTATACAATGATGTAATTCTCAGACGAGTCAACGCTAAAATTCATTTATGGACAAATAACAAACACGTTGGAAGTTCTTTTTCTCTAATGCATGGCAAATATATGGCAGATGATATCAGAAATAAAAAGCAATGGCATGGCAAGAGGTACGTGCGTAAGAGTAAAGCGAAATCTAGGCTATATTCATCATATGTAATTCATCTCTAGCAAAGAAAGTAAAAAAAATAAGGATAAAATGAAATCTAACTATACACATGCAAGCACTCCAAAAAATGAAGAAAACGTGATGCATGGGAAATAACGAAAAAGTGCGTGAAAATAAGTGGAAAATGAAAAAAATTGAAAAAAATAAAGATAAAAACAAGGAAAATTGAAAAAAGGTGTGTGTGGACACACTCACTCCTCCAAACTAAACATCACATTGTCCTCAATATGTAAAGTGTGGCACAAGGACATATAAGATAGGTGTGGGTGGGTGTGGGTGCAATATGATGCAAAATAAAGGAAAATAAGGAAAATAAAATATGACATGATGGTATATGCAAAGAATATATGGTAAGCTAGCATGCAAAAGGATGTATGGATGGACGCAAGATAGTGGCCCAGAAACACACTCTCCCCCAAGCTGAAATATGTACAGTGCCCTGCAACAAGGTGAAGACAGATGGGCAAACAAAATAGTGGAGTGAGGTGAGGCAAAAAAAATATGACAGGCATCAAGAATTCGTGCCTAGGATGGTGCATCGCCATCACCTCCCTGCTCTGGGACGGTGGTGGCAGAAGTGCTGGCTGCTGAGGGGCAGGATGTTGCGGTTGCTACAGGCGGTGGAGAATCTGGTTCAGTGTGAGCTGAATACCAGGAATCATGGAAATACGGGTCTGCTGAGCAATGATGGCCGCCGTGAGAGCCCTAAGGTCAACTCTAAGTCTACTCACTGCCGACTCGACAGCACTGCGGTGCTGCTCTCTGTCGTCAGGAGCGGGGGCAGAGGTGTTGAGTATTGACTCCCCAGATTTGGTTTTGGATGATGAACAAACATAAATATATTGTGAACTAACTCTTTGTGAGCGCAGTTATGGAGATCATCGCCAAAGTTATATGAACATCCAAAGCGACGTCTCAAGACTTCTCAAAGCGCGTGATCTTATGCCTAAAGCTTCGTTGAAGCTTATGGACCATTATTGAAGTTATGAAGATTCGATTGAAGCTTTTGAAGACGGTTCGTCATAGTTTATTTATTGTCTTCTAGCTTCATTTCATAGAATGTTAAGCCTTGAGTAGGTCTTACATTTTAATCTTCATAACGCTCATATCTTAGAGCTAGGATCTTAGTAGAAGTCCATACAAACTTTCCCGAAGCTTCGCGCTTCGATTCATGACTTCTTGTGCATGTTAGTTGGTTCAAGAAGAAGAACCAACCGACTAGATGGTGATCTAGTCGGTCAGCAAAGCTTCTTGAACCGACTAGTTTGCCTCCTTCAATTCTAGCTCAGTTACTGTTTACAATTAGTCGGTCAAAGAAGGTTCACCGACCGACTAGTTGTGAAACTAGTCGGTTAGGAATTCTTCTTAGACTGACTAGTTGAGCTTCTACTGTATAGCCTTAGTTACTGTTTATCGTTAGTCGGTCAAAGAATATTTGTCGACCGACTAGTTGATGAACTAGTCGGTTAGACTTTGTTTTTAGACCGACTAATTCAACTTGTAGTCAGACTATTTGTTTTATCTCTTAGTCGGTCTATGAACACTCACCGACCGATTAGTTATGAAACTAGTCGGTTGGCAAGTCTTCTTGGACCGACTAGTTCTTTAAGTCTGAACTTCATCTATTCATTGTTCACCTATTAGTCGGTTCATGTTGTTCACCGACCGACTAGTTGATGAACTAGTCGGTCAGTGATCCTTCTTTGACCGACTAGTCTGCTTCAGAATAGAGCCGTTGGAGCTTTAAATGCCACGATTTTTGCTCTCTCTCTTTCCTCTATCCTATATATACTTGGAGTGCTGCATTCATTGCACTCAAGGCTGATATTAATTGAAGTTTAGAGATCAAAAGAGAAGCATTAAATCTCATTCAAAGCTCATTCATTTCTCATCTTGAATCTCTCCCTCACTCTTATTTCAAAAGAGAGATTCATTGATTGTGAGCCTTCCAAGCCAAGTGCTTGATCCAAGGTCACCAACATCCACCTAGGACTCCATTGCTGGTCATCTACTTGGAGCTAGGGTTTGGTGCCTCTTCATCTTCCCCAAAATCCATTTTGCCCTAAATCGTAAGTTTACTCTAGGCATAGAATTTTGTCGGTAAGAATTTCTATTTCAATTTACATTGATATTGCAAGTGATTCACTCTCGGTTGTGAGAGTTTGTTTGTGATCCCGGGTTGTGGGAGTCACAATTTCATTTGTGTATGATTTGACTTTGTAGAGGTTTTCTACAAGTATTTCATAGTGCAAATTTGAGTTAGAAGTTTCTAACTCAAGTATCCGGAGGGGATCCGGGTGTTTGGGACGTAGGATCATTGGGAACAAGTTGGGGAGACTTGGGTGGATCTGAACCCGTTAAATTGCTTGTTTGCGATTGTTTTCTTTGTTGTCTATATTTACATTTCCGTATTTCCGCGTTGATTGGTAGAGTTTGCAAGATAATTAGGAATTATCCTCTTAATTATTTTAAAGTACTATTCACCCCCCCTCTAGTACTTGTGCAGTAGCTTCGTAGGGCATTACATTTGGTATCGGAGCCAAGTACCTAGCTATGTCTGCCAACGACAACAAGACCGTTCGTCCACCTTCAGATTACAGCACCTTCAGGAACCGTGAAGGAGCGTCTTCGGTGATGGAAAGACACTCCTCGACGAGGCCTCCCTTCTTCAACGGTACCAACTACGGGTACTGGAAATACCGGATGGAAACTTTCCTCCAGAGTGCTTCATTGTGGAGAGCCACGTTGACGGAGTACGTCGAGCCCGCCGAAGAATATTTCGCGAAGTGGACTACCGCGGAGGTCGCCGCGGAGGTAAGCAATGCCAAGGCAATGAACGCCTTGCAATGTGCTTTGGAGACCGAGGACTTCAACAAGATATGCACATGTAAGAGTGCATATCAAATATGGAACTCCCTCCTCATCTTGCATGAAGGAACGAGTAGGGTAAGAGACTCTAAACTCGTTGTTGTGAATAAAGATTACGAATTATTTCATATGCAATAGGATGAGAAGATGAAGGAGTATTATGCTCACTTCGTCGACATCACAAACGAGTTGGAGGCTCTTGGGAAAACCTACACCCAAAAGGAGAAAGTCTCCAAGATAATTGACGGACTTTCTTCTTGTTGGGAGAAACGTACCTTCGCCATCGAGGAAGGTAATGACATGAGTAAGTATACGGTTATTCAACTAATGTATACCTTAATGTCTTATGAGGTACTCAAGGATAGCAAGTTAAAGTTGCAAGACAAGATGAAGTCCTACTTGAAGCAAGACGAGCCAAAGAAAAAGGCTATTGCTTTCAAGGCCGCTCCATCAACATCTACATCTACCGATGATGAAGACTCGGAAGACGAGTTGGACTTGGAATCTATTGCCCTCATGGCAAAGAAGTTCAACCGGTTCTTCCGGAAAGGTAACTTCAAAAAAAATCGAAGTTTAGTTCTACTAACGCCTCCTCTCCTTTGTGCTTTAAATGCAATAAGACAAGACACATGAAAGCGGATTGTCCACAAAACAAGCAAAAGGAGAAGTGGAAGGCGCCTAAGTTCAACAAGTCAAAGAAGTACAAGAAAGGGTACAAAAAGGGGCTTGTCGGGACATTCACCGACTCCGATGATTCCTCAAGTGGAGAGTCGGATGATGAGCAAGTGGAGCAAGCACACATGTGCTTCATGGCTCGAGAGGAGCAAGATAAAGATTCATCTTCCGATGATAGCGATAACGAAGGCGATGAGGTAACAATGGATGACCTTAGAAATGCTAATAAGCAAATATGGTCTAAATACACTAAATTAGTAAATAGATATACTAAAGTAAAAGATGATTTAGCTAGCATCCAAACCTCGCCTAAAACTATCATCACCAACAATGACACCGTTGTTGAAGAGTTGAAAAATGAGATTGTAAATCTCAAGTCTCAACTTGAACATGTTCATATTGAGAAATCGGATGAACATGAGATAGCGGATTTGACTTCTCGGAACTCAACTTTGAGTATCGAGAATGAGAATCTCAAATCTCGTGTTTATGCACTCACATCGCAAGTATCCACTTTGGATGCTTCGATGCATTCTCTCACCGAGAAATATGAGTGCATATTAGGCCGAATTAATAAATTCAATAAGGGTAAGGACCATTTGGATAAAATCCTAAATGATTTACTTCCGGCCAATCACCACATTGGCTTGGGGTATAAGATGGGAGGTTCATCCAAATCGGCCACTACCTTTGTTAGGCCAACTTCCGGTGACTCAACGAGTGGTAGCAAACACTCTATTGGTAGTTCATCTACCAATGCTGCTTCCACCTCGTACACACCCTCATTTGGAAAGAAACCCACTTTGGGTTGACGTCCAAAGAAGGGTCATGCCTACATGTACACAAATACCATGCCACGTAGGAAAACACATCCTACTCCACATGATCACACATATGATGATTTTTATGCTACACATCCACAGGCACGTGCACACCATGTGAGACACCCTCACGCACGTGTTCCTCCACATGCATATGTTCATCCACATCATCATATGAATAATTCTCATAATACACCATTTCATCTTGTTCCTTATGCCTATCCACGACATGCATCACGTAGAAATCAACAACGCATGCATGCTCCCAATAGGATTAGAGCTCCCAAAATCTTCACAATTTGGAGCCCAAAGGACACAAGCATGAATGAAAAACAAGTTTACATGAATGCTTATTTTATGAATGTCGTGCATAGTGATAATTATGTGGGGAAGTCTAAGTCCAATTGGACTTGGCTTCCAAAGGTCTAATCTTTTGGACCCAATGACCTTGGGTACCATGATACGATATTTTCTATCTTTAGATACTCAAGAAAAAGATACGGAGCAACAAATCAAAATTTAGCTCCAAGAATAATTGGATACTCGATAGCAGGTGTTCAAAACACATGACGGGTGACGCTCAATTGCTCTCCGGAGTGGTTCCCATTGCAAATGGAAACCGGGTAGTCTTTGGAGGCAACGAGAGCGGAACCATCATAGGTGTTGGTAAAGTGGGTAATCCTTCTAAACCTCTAATAAATGATGTTTACCTTGTTAAAGGATTAAACCACAATCTCATTTCAATAAGCAAACTGTGTGACAAAGGTTACAAAGTTAGCTTTGCGAAAGGAATGTGCCATATTTTAAGAAAAGATAATAATGATTTATTATTTTCTGTCACACGCCATAAGGATATATATATACTAGATCTTCCAAGATCACATGAACAATGTCTCATTGCGAACACAAGTGAACAACACTTATGGCATCGACGTTTTGGTCATATGAACTTTGGAACACTTTTTAAGCTTTCCAAGTTAAATTCTATTATAGGCTTCCCTAAGCTTGTCTTTCAAAATAAAATCTTTTGTGAATCGTGTCAACGAGGCAAGCTTCCAAAATCGTCTTTTAAACCTAAGAAAAGCATTTCTTCTAAGCGGCCTCTAGAGCTTTTACATCTTGATTTATTTGGGCCAACTAGAGTTGCTTCATTAGGAAATGCAGGATATGGACTTGTCATCGTTGATGACTTTTCTAGATTTACTTGGGTATTTTCCTTAAGTAATAAAAATGATGCTTTTGAAAACTTCACAATATTTGTTAAGAAAGTACAAAATCTCATTGGAACCACCATTGTCACTATTCGTAGTGATCATGGAGGGAAATTTGAGAATGAGTCTTTCTCAACTTTTTGTGATGAAGTTGGTATTACTCACACCTTTTCATTCCATCGCGCACCTCCTCAAAATGGTGTTGTTGAGAGAAAGAATAGGACGCTAGTGGAGTGTGCTCGCACTATGCTTGATGATAGCCAACTTGGCCATCAATTTTGGGCGGAAGTGGTACATACCGCTTGCTATGTGTTTAATAGGATACTTTTGAGGCCCGACACCAAACAAACTTGTTATGAATTGTTGTTTGGTAGATTGCCTCAAGTTAAACATTTTCGTGTTTTCGGTGCAAAATGTTTTATTAAAAACACGTATGATAGTTTGGACAAATTTGATCCAAGATCCGATGAGGGGATATTTGTTGGATATTCCTCACGTAGCAAAGCCTACCGGATATACAACAAACAAACCTCAACGATCGAGGAATCACTTCATGTTTCATTTAATGAAGGTTTTGTCCCGACTAGAATTACTAATGATGATGACTCCATGGATGTCTTATGTGATTCAATTGGTAATTCTAATTCTATTGATTCTATTGATACTAACCCTACTAATGAATCTTTTGAGAATGTTCCTAGTGATCAGGGAATTCCCAAACGGCTTCATACCGTTCGTGACCATCCTCATGAGCAAGTCATTGGCAATATCCTTGATAGTGTCAAGACGAGATCTCAAGTCAACTACTTCGCTCATTGTGCCTTTGCCTCCTCGATAGAGCCAAAGAATATTAATGAAGCGTGCGAAGATGGTGCTGGGATCTTAGCCATGGAGGAGGAACTCATTCAATTCGAGAGGAATGAGGTTTGGGAGCTTGTTCCATTGCCATCGAAGAACCACACCGTCATAGGGACAAAGTGGATCTTCAAGAACAAGACCGACGAAAATCAAATCGTCGTCCGGAACAAAGCTCGGTTAGTAGCTCAAGGCTATCGGCAAGAGGAATGTATCGATTTCGAAGAATCCGTTGCTCCGGTAGCTAGATTAGAATATATTAGATTATTGTTATCTTTTGCATGCCATAAAGATTTTAAACTCTTTCAAATGGATGTTAAAAGTGCGTTTTTAAACGGAGATGTTGTTGAGGAAGTTTATGTTTCTCAACCTCCGGGTTTTATAAATGAAAAATTTTCAAATCATGTTTTCAAACTTAAGAAAGCACTTTACGGTTTGAGACAAGCTCCTCGAGCTTGGTATGACCGTTTAAAGAATTTTCTTTTGGATTTAGGTTTTAAAATGGGAGAAGTTGATTCTATATTATTTGTTAAGTATTCGAATAATGATATAATTTTAGTCCAAATCTATGTTGATGATATCATTTTCGGTGCTACTAACTTCACTCTTTGCGAAGAGTTTTCTAATGTTATGAAGGATCAATTTGAGATGAGCCACATGGGTGAGCTCAAATATTTCTTAGGTCTCCAAATTTGCCAAATGAACGATGCAATCTTCATCCACCAAAACAAGTACACGGTGGAGTTGCTAAAGCGATTTGGAATGAAGAATGCCTCCGGGAAGAAGACCCCAATGAGCACGACTACGCATCTTGATAAAGATACGGGCGGAATAGATGTAGACATTCGTCTATATCGAGGTATGATAGGTAGTTTACTTTATCTTACCGCAAGTATGCCCGATATTATGTTTGACGTATGTGTATGTGCTCGTTATCAGTCTCAACCTAAGAAATCTCACTTAGTAGCGGTAAAACGTATTTTCCGTTATTTAAGTTACACACTTGATTTTGGATTACTTTATCCAAAATCTAGCACATATGAGTTAATCTCGTATAGTGACGCAGATTATGCGGGATGCAAATCCGACAGGAAAAGTACTAGTGGCACTTGCCATTTTATAGGAAATTCTCGTGTCTCTTAGTTTTCCAAGAAGCAGACTTCCGTATCACTTTCAACCACTGAGGCGGAATATATTGCCGCCGGTACCGCGTGTGCTCAAGTTCTTTGGATGAGACACACTCTTAAAGACTTTGGTATAAACTGTGATACTTGCCCTATCATGGTGGACAACCAAAGTGAAATATGTCTCTCTAAGAATCCATTACACCATTCCCGTTCTAAACACATAGATGTCTGACACCATTTCTTAGATGATCGTGTTGCTAAAAAGGACATCATATTAGTATACGTTGACACCCAGAAGCAAATCGCCGATAATTTCACGAAACCCCTAAAGGAAGACTCCTTTGTGCGGTTACGTCGAGAATTGGGGATTATGGGTGAATCCGAGATTTAGGATTCATTTTATTCAATAATCTTGCATGCTATCAATTTTGTTTATATTTGTTCATGCTTGATGTATTGGAATTTTCTGGAATTTTCGTTGAATTTTCGGAATTTACGCTCGATTTATTCATGAACGTCAAATTTAAGATTTTCGATGTTTAATGGGGTAGTATAATGATTAATGAGAGTATTTCGATGTTTCGTCCAAGTGCGATTAGGAGAGAACTCAAAACTTCGAAATTTCAAATTTTTGAACTCTGTTAGTCAGTTCATGTTCATTGACCGACCGACTAGATCAGCATCTAGTCGGTCAGTGAATGAATTCAGACCGACTAACTCATGCCCTAAATTTTGGCTTCAATTACTGTTTGCACTTAGTCGGTTCAAGCTCATTGGCCGACCGACTAGATGGTCATCTAGTCGGTCAGCGCTTGAACTCTGACCGACTAAGTGCTCAGGGACTGTTTTGTCTTTTCGACTTCCAATCGATTTATACACTCTCTTAACCGACTTATTTTCTTTCTAGTCGATAGAAATCTCCTCTTCAGCTCAAAACCCCCCGAGCCCCTTCGTCTTCCTCCTCCCTCCTCCGTCGAGTTCGCCGTTTTCCGGCCAACTTGATCAACTCCGGCCGTCGATCTTCCACCTAGGGTAACTTCTATCCCCTCTCTCAGCTGCTAGGGTTTCCATCTAGGTCCATTTTTTCAATTGATTTTAGTTTCTAGGGTTAGGGTTTTGGCCTAGGGTTCTAGTTTTTAGTTTTCGTGTGTTGATTGAGCATGTCTTGTCTCGATTATGGCAAAGACACGCATCCCGGTCCGACCATCGAGTCCGTCACCCATGACTGTCGAATCTCCTCCTACGGACCCCCCGCAACCCAAACGCCGATATAAGACCACCCATCCATCATCGTCTTCGCCTCCTCTAAAGAAGAAGAGGACGGCAACCGCTAAGCCTCGATCACAACCTAAGCCTAGGAAGCAACCCGTGTCTCCAGCTTCATTCCGTGCACCCACTCCTCCTGATGATTTCGACACGGAATATATCCCTGAGACCGAGCCTAGCCATAGGGATCCTACTCCTCCACCCCGTTCTAGCACCCGACAGCCTAAGGGGAAGGGTCTGATGCCAGTTGGCGGTGTCAATATTTCGTTGTGTCACGACGACCCGTTGTGTCTCACGGCTTACAACCGTATCGAGCACTGTCCACTGCTGTTGGAGCACTTCGTTCAGTTCCCCGACTTCCCAGGCCTGGCTGATCTTCTGTCGTCTAGTGGTTTTATCGATTATCTTTGATATGACCCTAAGGAGAATCCACACCCATACCCTCGCCTTGTCAAGCTATTCTACGCGAACCGTGTTCGCGGTCAGTACGATGAGACCCATTCTATTGAGACTACTGTCTTGGGGACACCGATAGTCCTCACGGCAGAAATCTTAGGGGATTTGATTGGTGTCTCCTCGTCTGGTCTTCTTCCTTCCGATATTTCTGTCGATGATATTTGCGAGCTTGATCAGGTGATGCTCGCCGAGATATTTCATGAGATCCCTCCTGCCATGATTGGCGTCCCTTCGAAGTCTTTCAAGCCAAATGCCTGGGTTCTAAATCTGATCTTGAAGTCGTGCCTCCTTCCGAAGTACGGCTCCTCTTCCTTGCCTTCCCAGCCATTCCTCAAACTTATTTATGCCATCTTCATGGGGAGCGAGATTAACTGGGCTAGGATCATTCTCGATAAGATGGATTCTTTCGAGTGTATCTGAAAGTCCACGAAATCTGCTCACATCCCATATCCATGCCTTTTGACACTTGTTTTCCATCACTTCTGTGTCCCTCTCCCTCCTGACGATGAGCGTCCCCTCGGTTCCCCTCTGAAAGCGACGGCCGTCAAGAAGTCTCTTGCGGCGCTTCGTCATGTTCATAGGACGACCCCTTCAGCTTCAGCCTCAGCCTCTGCTTCACCTGCTCCCTCTCCTACTCTTGCTGACCTCGCACGTTCGTTGAAACGTGTGGAGTCTCGCTGTGCTCGATCTGAGGAGATTCTTGCTCGTATCGCTTCTCGTTTGGGTATTGATATCCCTCCGTCTGTTTCTGATGAGGAGGAGTTGGATGAGGAGGATATCGAGGAGCTTGTTCGTTCTGCTGCTGCTCGTGCCCCTGAGGGTACTTCTGGTGCTGCTGCTACTTCTGCCGGTGATCCCGAGAGCACACCTGCTGCCACCGTTCCTCCGGTGGATGCTTCGTCTGTTGCTGCTCCCGAGACCACTCCTGTCGTGCCAGAGATTTCCACTCCTGCTGTCCCAGTGACCACCTCCACTCCTGCAGAGCCTGCTGCTGCTGCAGATCCTCCCGCTGCCTCCTGAGCTTCTTTGGAGGACTCTCCTATGCACATTGGATGATTTTTGTAGTGTGAGAGAGTTGGGTAGGATAGATGGTGGTTATGATATTTTGTGATGTATCTCTGATGGTGTTTTGATATTTTTGTATGTTTTGTGATACTCTGATATCTGCTGTGATATGATGTTGTATTTTGTGCTTCGATCTGAGGATCGTGTATGTATGTCGGCGATGTATACTTTTGATGTACTCATGTTTCACATATATATATATATACATCGATGTTGACATTTATTCTCTTGTGCACATTATATTCTTTTTATGTCTCTGATATTTGATTTCGTCGCTCGACGATAATAACTTGGTTAAATAGAAATTATTTCTATGGAAACATAGAATTGTTTTCCATGCACTAAATTAACCAAGAATGTTGATATTGGAGAGTATATTCCATAACTCAATCCGTAAAATTGATTTGAGTTTTGATGATTTTATTTATCGATTTTCGACTTTGGTCTCATTGACACGCTTTCATTTACTTCGTATTTTCCTTTGGTGTCATTTGGACCGTGGTCGTATTCTACGACTCCCGTGCTTTTATTTGAAGCCATTGTTTTTGTCGTTGATCTCCTCACACTCTTTTTGCTAATGCCAAAGGGGGAGAGATATAATAATGAAGATGAGCTAAATGATAATTTAAAGCATTTTTCCAAGAATCTAATTTGATATGTTAGATTCAGAGGGAGTTAAGATATATAAATGGATTTTCAAATCCGATATTTCAAATATTTCAATACTTGAATTCACATTTATTTATTCTCTAGTCTGCTTGATGCATATGATTATTGTTATTAATTGGAATTAACGTGTCATCAATGCAGGGGGAGTAAGTAAATTTCATTTGAATCATTATTTTTTGATTATTATTTATGTTGGTTTGTCATCACCAAAAAGGGGAAGAATGTTGAGTATTGACTCCCCGGATTTGGTTTTGGATGATGAACAAACATAAATATATTGTGAACTAACTCTTTGTGAGCGCAGTTATGGAGATCGTCGCCAAAGTTATATGAACATCCAAAGCGACTTCTCAAGACTTCTCAAAGCGCGTGATCGTATGCCTAAAGCTTCGTTGAAGCTTATGGACCATTATTGAAGTCATGAAGATTCGATTGAAGCTTTTGAAGACGGTTCGTCATAGTTTATTTATTGTCTTCTAGCTTCATTTCGTAGAATGTTAAGCCTTGAGTAGGTCTTACGTTTTAATCTTCATAACGCTCATATCTTAGAGCTAGGATCTTAGTAGAAGTCCATACAAACTTTCCCGAAGCTTCGCGCTTCGATTCGCGACTTCATGTGCATGTTAGTTGGTTCAAGAAGAAGAACCAACCGACTAGATGGTAATCTAGTCGGTCAGCAAAGCTTCTTGAACCAACTAGTTTGCCTCCTTCAATTCTAGCTCAGTTACTGTTTACAGTTAGTTGGTCAAAGAAGGTTCACCAACCGACTAGTTATGAAACTAGTCGGTTAGGAATCCTTCTTAGACCGACTAGTTGAGCTTCTACTGTTGTCACGCCCCGCTTCCCAAAAACGTGGAGGCGAAGCGTGAGAAGGTCCGCTCAGACTTGAAGCTACAAAGCTTAAGTCCGATAAGCGTCAATCACTTTAAACTGCAGGTCCTTGCAACACGAAACGAAACAAAGATAATAATAACGAAAAGAGACAAAAGAAACATCTCAGAATATCCATAATAATAAATCTCAACATCGCAGAAAAAGCCACCAGGCAAAAATAAAAGAGTCTAAAAGAGGCCCCATCATGGCCAACAAAAGTACAAAGTACGAAAACAAAGTAATGGTACAAGCACCGACAACTAACAGCAACCTAAAGCAAAAGCAACTCAACAGTCACTAAGACTGGTCTCCGGTGTCCTCGAACTCCTCAACGAACTTAGGCTCGGGCTCAGGGTCAACAAACACCTCGTCCTCAACAATTGTTTCGGGCTCGGGGTCTAACATGTGACACCCAAAAGAGCAAGGGGCACATGTCAGCAAGTCTGGAAGACTTGTGCAAGGAAACTGAAAGTAGGTAAAAGTAAAGCAACCTAGCAGTCCTAGCATGATGCAATGACATGGCAGTTAAAGTAATGAGTGCAACAGGTAAAGTAAAGTAGAGTAAAGTACGAGCATGTCATTTAGACATGGCATGAATCATTCACAAGACAAGTACAAGACAAGTAAAGTAAGCACCTCGTGCACAGAGATTCCGCCTTTTGGCTAGAGTGGCTGCGCGGGCCAACTCCTAAGCTCAAGTGACCGTTTATCCCTACCCCTCCACGTGTATCGGGCATTGGTTTTCAACCAACACATGAGGCCCGCTTCTGGACCACGAGCCAGGAAGTGTTTTAAACAAGTATGGCGTAGGGGTGCACCTAGCCAGACAAGGAAGTACAAGTACAGGTATTGTAGCATGTGCTACGAATGCGACATTCAATGCATGGATGACATGGCATGGCAAGTAGTAAAGCGTACAGGTAAGAAAAGTAAACGTGACAGTTTAATATGCATGATCAACAAGTTTAAAGAGTTGGATCTAGCTTCGTTTTCAAGCTAGATCAATTTAGGTGACGGATCTAGTTTCGTTGTCAAACTAGATCAAGTAGGCGTCTAGCCAGCTATCATTTCACTGACTAGTCTCTTTTACGCTAAAAACAAGGAAGTGGCCTAAAAACATGGCCCTAAGCAAGATTTGGCAAGTTTCACTTGCCTGTAAGTATCACGTTAGAGAAACACCGTCCAACGAGTCCAAAGTCACAATTCCTACGTGCACAAGTCCACCGGCCTACATCCGTTTTATTAATCTTGATTAGTGATTGCTAAAACATTTAAAATACTTTAAAAATACTGATTTTAGTCTTGGTTAGCATGCAATTGGGTTGGGGGTCCTAGGGGTGCAAAGCGTTACCTCAACACGACGCGAAAGCTACACCGGCGTCGGGTAGCGACGCCGGGGGTTGGAATAATAATATCGCGCTCCAAGTCCAGATTCCAATTAGATTCCTCGCTGGAAATTTCAGAGCAATCAACCGGAGCAACGATTCCAGATTCCAAAGCTAGCACGTGCGACGACGGGCTACGACGTGTCGCAACGTCGTACGCGGCAAATCCTCGAAGAGCAAGCACCTAGGTGGGGCCCACAGTAGTCCTAGGGACCTATGGGGGAGCCACAATACCTCTGGAGAACTTGGGGTGCCCACGGTGGCAAGTGGTGCGACGGGTGCGGGGTTGCGACGAATGGCTCTCGGTCGTACAGCCTCGGTGCGGGGACTTGGCTCGGTCAGACACGGGGGAACGGCCTTGCAGCGGTGCGGGGTGTGGGCTCTAGGCGGGTGCGGGGCTGTCTCTCGGTCGGTGCGGGAGACCGGGCCGGTCGGTGCGGGCGACAGAGCGTTGCAATGTTTGCAACGTTGCAACGAAGCGGCGAGCGGGCGATGCGGGCGGGCGCCTCGGTCAGGCACGGGGCGATGCGGGCGACAGAGCGGGGTTACGGAGCGGGGCTTGCAACGATGCGGAGCGGGCGGGAGCGGGGGAAATCTCTCGGTCTGACCGATAGATTCTCTCGGTCGGAGCGGGGAACGGAGCGGGCGACAGTGCGGGCGGCTGTAGCGGTCGATGCGGGTTTTTGGCTTGGTTTCCTCGGTCGTGCGGCAGCTGTTCGTCGCAACTTTGCGACGAATTGTCGCAATGTTGCGACGAATCGTCGCAACGTCAAATTTGAGTTTTGGAAGTGGCTAGGGTTAATTTCTTGCGAAAATAGGTCTTCCTAGGGGTTGTTTATATAGTGTAGATGGGTTGACTTGGTCTAGGGCTAAATCTAATAGGATTAGAAGTTCAAAAATATTTAAAATTTGAATCTCAACTTCTCCAACTCACACAAGGATTTGATGCGGTCCAAATGAGCTAGAAATTGGCTCAAAAATTCTTTAATACGTTTAAAACTCAAATAAATTTTATTTGGCGGAAAATAATTTAGAAATTAATTATTAAAAATATTTTAAACCTTGTTAAAAATATAAAAGTGGTCAAATAAACTCCAAAAATTATAAAATAAATATCAGGGTGATCGTGATGACGCAAGTGAGCTAACTAAGAAGACGGATCTTAATTTCAACGTCGGACGACGAAACTAAAAATAGAAACGTCTCCCGTCAAAAGTGAAAATCGCAACGGCTCATCAAATAAGATTAGATTGTGGGAAAACGACTCGTGAAACGTCGTTCCAGATTAGTGCCACTATTTAATACTCTCAGAGACGTTTACAACGGCATATCACACAAAAGTGTTCTCAACAAATAAAGTCTAAAACAAACACGTGCACGGCCAAAAGCACGTGCACGAACAAAGTACAACGAAAAGTGGTCGTTACATCCTCCCCACCTTAGAAATGATTCCGTCCTCGGAATCAACATCAAGCACTGCTCGGGAAAAGGTGCGGGAAGCGCTCTCTCATCTCATCCTCACGTTCCCAGGTAGACTCACCAGGGGAACCGTGACGCCACTGCACTCGAACCAAGTCGACGGTCTTATTCCTCAGCTGCTTCTGTCGACGATCTAGAATCTCAACTGGCTGCTGATCATAAGACAGATCCGGATGAACCGTAATCTCCGAGAAATCCACAGCGTGGGATGGATCACTAACGTATCGACGTAACTGAGATACGTGAAATACGTCGTGAACTCCCACAAGCGACGGTGGCAACGCCAAGCGATAAGCCACAGCTCCAACTCTCTCCAGGACATCAAACGGCCCAATGTACCTCAGACTCAGCTTGCCTCTCTTCCCGAATCGAATCACTCCGCGGTTCGGAGAAATCTTCAGAAAGACATGATCTCCAGGCTGAAACTCCAAAGGCCTCCGTTTAGCATCAGCCCAATGCTTGAAACGGTCCTGCGCAATCCTCAGCTTCTCCCGGATGTTCCTCACAACATCCACGGCCTCCACGATCATCTCCGGTCCTAACAGCTCCCGATCTCCAATGTCATCCCAGCTCAGTGGCAATCGACATTTCTTTCCATATAGCGCGACGAATGGCGCCATTCCAATACTCGCCTGTTAGCTGTTATTGTAAGCAAACTCAACGTGATGGAGATGATCCTCCCAAGATCCCTTAAAGTCCAGCATGCACGCTCTCAACATATCCTCCAAGATCTGAATCGTCCTCTCGGACTGGCCATCCGTCTGCGGGTGGTACGCCGTGCTGAAACTCAGACTCGTACCCAAGTTCTTCTGTAGACTCTGCCAAAACTGAGATGTGAATCTCGTGTCTCTGTCCGACACGATACTCACGGGGACTCCGTGAAGTCGTACGATCTCCTGCACGATTCACATTACATCACTATCTAAACAAGTAAAAGGAAATAGAAACGGAGAGTAAACGTATTTACCTCCATGTATCTCCTCGCTAGCGTCTCAGTAGACCGTCCCACTCGGAAGGGAATAAAGTGCGCGGATTTGGTCAATCGGTCTACGATCACCCAAATTGCATCGTTCTGTTTCGGACTCCGAGGTAGTCCAGTCACGAAATCCATAGTGATGTGTTGCCACTTCCACTCCGGAATCGGAAGCGGTTGTAGCAACCCTGTCGTACGCTGATGCTCCGCCTTTACTTGTTGGCAAACCAAACACTTGGCTACACTCCGAGCCACACTCCTCTTCATACCATGCCACCAAAAGTTCAGACGAAGATCTTTGTACATCTTGGTTCCACCAGGATGCACAGAATACGGCGAACTGTGTGCCTCCACCAATAATTCCTCTCTGATGTCTCCAGCTGGCACACACAACCTGGCTCCAAATCTCAACGAACCATCCTCGTGAATCAAAAATTCAGTCCGCAGACCGGCTTCCACCTGCTCCTGAATCTTCACAAGCTTAGCATCTCCAGCCTGTCCAGCCTTGATCCTATCCACGATCGTCGACTGTATCTGCATACTCATCAATGAAGAGGTCTCTCCAGGAAGAATAATCTCGATACCAGTCTCGCAAAAATCCTGCTGCAATCTCCACTGCGAGGTCAACATCATCACCGCTGGAAGTCTGCTCAGTGCATCCGAAACCACATTCACCTTGCCAGGGTGATACTGCAAGTCAATCTCGTAGTCTGCCATGAGCTCCAACCATCGACGTTGTCGCATGTTGAGCTCCTTCTGTGTAAAGATATACTTCAAGCTTTTGTGATCAGTGAAGATCTTCACCTTCTCACTCAGCAGGAAGTGCCTCCAAATCTTCAGCGCAAACACAATAGCAGCCAACTCCAAATCATGTGTCGGGTAATTCTTCTCATGAGCCTTAAGCTGACGAGAAGCATATGCAACCACATGCCCATGCTGATGCAACACACATCCAAGACCCTTGCCAGAAGCATCGCAAAAGATCTCGAATCCTCCACTCCGATCAGGCACAGCAAGTACAGGGGCAGTCGTCAATCTCTCCTTCAGAATACCAAAAGCCTTCTTGCAATCATCAGACCAAACATATGGTACATCCTTCCGCGTCAGTCTGGTCATCGGCTCAGCAATCCGGGAAAAGTCCTTAATGAAACGTCGATAATATCCTGCAAGTCCAAGGAAGCTCCAGATCTCAGACGCCGACTGCGGAACCGGCCACTCTCTGATAGCCACAATCTTTTCGGGATCCACAGAAATTCCATCACCAGACACCACATGCCTGAGAAAGGCAACTCTATCCAGCCAAAACTCGCACTTGGAATACTTAGCATACAAACGATGCTTCCTCAAGATCTCCAACACTGTCCTCAAGTGCGAGGCATGCTCTTCCTCCGACTTTGAATAGATCAGGATGTCGTCAATAAAGATAACGACAAACTTGTCTAGAAAGTCGTAGAAGACCAGATTCATCAGGTTCATAAAGACTGTGGGCGCATTGGTTACACCAAATGGCATAACCACGAACTCGTAGTGAACGTACTTCGTCCTGAAAGCTGTCTTCGGGATGTCGTCCTTCTTCACCTTAAGCTGATGGTAACCACTCCTCAAATCCAACTTAGAGAACACCCTCGATCCTCCGAGCTAATCAAAGATGTCATCTATCCGAGGCAAGGGATATTTATTCTTGATAGTCACAGCATTCAGCTCCTGGTAATCCACACACATGCGACGCGAACCATCCTTCTTCTTTACCAGCAACATCGGTGCTCTCCACGGAGACACGCTAGGATTGATGTAACCCTTCTGTAGAAGCTCATCTCTCCGTCACGAAGCGTTCCTACCATATCCGTAATGGTAGGATACCCATTCGTGAAAAAGACAACGACTCGTTCATAGTTTCAACGGGGCGACGGTTTTGACCGGGGCGAACCCATATGGCTCTGATACCAATGTAAGATTATCCATGTCATTGTGCTCTACTCTACGGAGATTAGCCAATGCACTTGTGACATTGTGCTCTACTCTACGGAGATTAGCCAATGTATTTCAAATTTTTGACAAAGATGTTTTCAAATAGGTTATGTCCCGTCCTTAAATCGGGATAGCGCAATTTAGAATTCCAAGTCCTACCACGATCCGGCCATGGTTATCTAACCCATGGGTGTGTAGAACAGGTCTCGTGGCTTGGCAATTGTTGCGCTAAAAATTCTTTGCGCAAACTCTCACCTATTCCATTTTGAAAGATATGTTTTTCAAAGTATTTTTCCGCTGCTAATACCATACGGGTATTATTTTTGATTTCTTTTTACTTGAGATAAGTAAGAGGGATACTTTGAAAGTTACTTCTAGATGGTAGTTGGGAACGTAGTGAACTTCTCGATTCTAGAGTAACATTTCAACGCATCCAAGGAACTTATCAAGTGTTTAAAGAATCGAAACTTTATGCATAGAATTTTGATCGTGTTTTTCATTCTCTTTGCAAGTTTTTTGAATCGAATATGTCTACCGCTTCTAAGAACATTGTCGCAGAGCTTAACAAAGGTGAAAAGCTCAACGGCGACAATTATAAACTTTGGTCAATAAAAATCCAATATGTTTTGGAGGAGCAAGATGTGCTCGAAACACTCCAAAACATAATGGAAGAATCTGAGTTGGGCAATACGGCCCAACACAAGAGGGACCGGGAAGCTTATGATACTTGGACTCGAAAGAACAAAATAGCACGTATTACGTTACTGTCCACCATGGACAATGACATAATGCATCTATTTCGGGAATTCGACCTAGCCAAAGACATATGGTCTGAGCTAGAGATAAAGTTTGGTGGAACTTCGGTTACGAAACTCCGCTCCTTAAATATTCAATTTGATTCGTACAAGATGCGGCGAGATCATTCTATGAAAAAGCATCTCCGCCACATGGCGAATCTTATATCTGAATTAAAGGATGCGGGTGTTACGCTGTCTGACGAACAGCAGATCCAAGCAGTCATTCGTTCACTCCCAGATAGCTGGGATAACATGAAAATGCATCTCACTCATAATGAGTGCATTAAAACTTTAAGCGATGTAACGAAACACCTCGAACTCGAGGAAGAGCGGATTCAAGCCGCAAAACCAAGTGCAGAAGTGCACGTGGCCGCTGGTTCCTCACATGGAGGAAATAAGCGGAAGAATAAACGCTTAAGGTTTGTGAACGAACAAAAGCAAGAACCGGAAACCTCAAAGAAGACTAAGAACAAAAAGTGGCAAAAGAATGTGCACTCAAAGAAGAAAAACTTGAAGAAGATCAAGTGCTTTAAGTGCAACAAGTACGGTCACTTCGCCCGTACATGTACGGATAGAAGTGATAAGGGGCCACAGACCACGTAGCGAAGGACAGAAGTTTCTTCGTAGAGTATCGAAGGATAACTCAAGGAACAAAGTGGATATACGTCGGCAACAACACTCGTGTTGAAGTCAAAGGCATCGGAACATGCAAGCTAGTTCTCGACAACAGCCGGACTTTATTATTGCACGACGTCCTCTTTGCTCCAGATATTAGAAGAAATATCGTATCCGTGGTCATGTTAATGTCTTTAGATTATGAGTGGAGGTTCTATAAACAATATGTTGACCTTGTTTGTAATAATTCTTTGATTGGTTCTGGTAATGTTTGTAATGGATTAATTGTTTTAAACACAATGTATGATGATTCTTCTTCCATTAATGAAAGTTTTCATTTGACAAATGCTTCTAACTCTGAATCTGAGATCATTTGTTGGCATGCAAGACTTGGTCATATTGGACCAACTAGAATGGATAGACTTGCCAAAAGTGGCTTGCTATCTAATGTTTCAAAAGTTGAAATGTCAACTTGCGAACATTGTCTTGTAGGGAAAACTTGTCGCAAGCCGTTTGGAACTGGCACAAGGGCCGAAGTTCCATTACAGCTTATCCATTCGGACATTTGCGGTCCAATGAATGTTAAGACAAGACGCGGGAAGTCCTATTTCATCACCTTCATTGATGATTTCACTCGTTTCGGTCACATCTATTTGATTTCCCACAAACATGAAGCTTTAACTTGCTTCAAAAACTACATGAGTTTAGTGGAAAATCAACTAGATCGCAAGATAAAGGTCTTGCGAACCGATCGGGGTGGAGAATATCAATCAACGAGTTTTAAGGAACTCTGTGATGAAAAAGGCATAGTTCATCAAATAACTATGCCTTATACTTCACAACAAAATGGTGTTGCGGAAAGAAGAAATAGGACATTGATGGAAATGGTCCGATCAATGATGTCACAGGCAAATTTGCCTATCACCTTTTAGGGTGATGCATTATTGACGGCAGCATTCATCTTAAACCGTGTACCCTCGAAGTCGGTAAGTTCTACTCCTTATGAGTTGTGGAACAATAGAACTCCAGACTTAAGCATTCTAAAACCTTGGGGTTGTGCCTCTTATGCACATTTATCCTCTCACAAATATGGCAAACTTGGGCCGCGTGGGAGGAAGTGTATCTTCATCCGATACGCTGAAAACTCCAAAGGATATGCTTTCGTCGGTCAAGAGGACAATGGGGGTCTTATAGAATTCGAATCGAGGGATGTTGTCTTCTTGGAAAATGAGTTTCCAAGACAGGGTGAGATAAGTCAAGACTTATCCTTGTTTGAGACTTGGGATCAAGAAGGATCGGAACGTTCGAGTGGGAGAATTCTTGGTGAAGAAGAAAATACGTTTCAAACTTCACCAATGGATGATACGAACGATACCAATCCTATTCCGAGTGGGAGTGATATTATTCCAAGTGGGAGTAATGTCATTCCAAGTGGGAGTGATCAAACTCAAGCAAGACGTAGTAATCGAACGAGGCTAACACCTCTGAGATTTGAGGATGAATTTCCTCAAACATTCATGACATTACTACAAGATGATGACGAACCTGCAAATTTCAAACAGGCCGTCACATGCCCTGCTAAAGATAAATGGATAGCGGCAATGGAAGAAGAACTTCAATCCATGAAAACAAACCAAGTCTGGGACTTGGTTGATTTACCTAAGGGACGTAGAGCCATTGGGAACAAGTGGGTTCTCAAAATCAAGCATAAGGCTGATGGCTCCATCGAGAAATATAAAGCTCGCCTTGTTGCGAAAGGTTTCACGCAACAGGAAGGAATAGACTACGAAGATACTTTCTCTCCTGTCGTGCGTTTTACCTCCATTCGCTTAATTCTGGCAATGGTGGCTTGTTTGGACCTCGAGTTACATCAGATGGATGTAAAGACTGCTTTTCTTAACGGAGAACTAGATGAGGAGATCTACATGGAACAACCAAACGGGTTTGTACAAGAAGAAAACAAACATAAGGTTTGTAAACTTCGTAAATCCATATATGGTCTTAAACAATCCTCAAGGCAGTGATATATGCGCTTTCAAGAAGTCGTTTTGTCGTATGGTTTCTCCATGCTCGACGAAGACAACTGCGTATATATTAAGAGGATTAAAAACAAGTATGTAATTATGTCTCTTTATGTAGATGACATACTTATAGCCGGAAATGATAAGCATCTTATCATGGATATCAAAGCTTGGCTTTCATCCGTCTTTGAGATGAAAGACATGGGTGAAGCTGCATATATCCTTGGGGTTAAGATCTCAAGGAATCGTTCCAAGAAACTTCTTTCTCTCTCTCAAGAGACATATATAAAGAAAGTTTTAGAACGGTTTAATATGCAGGACTGCAAGCCAATTGATACTCCAATAAGCAAAGGCGAGGGTCTATGTTTGGAAATGTGTCCCAAAGATCCAAAAGAAAAGAAAGCTATGGAAAAAGTTCCATACTCCAGTGCTGTCGGGAGTCTGATGTACGCCATGATGTGTACCAGACCGGACATTTGCTATGCTGTTGGTATGGTAAGCCGTTACCAATCCAACCCAGGACAAGCACACTGGAAAGCGGTTAAGAGGATATTAAGATACCTCAAAGGGACTGCGGACTATGCGTTATGCTATCAAGGCAATACCTTGAGACTCGAAGGCTATACCGATGCTGATTGGGCGGGTGATCTCGACGAGCGAAGATCTACCTCAGGCTTTGTTTACTTGCTCGGGAATGATGCAATATCCTGGAGCAGCAAGAAGCAAACCTGCATCGCCTTACCAACCATGGAAGCCGAATTCGTAGCATTCAGCATAGCGGTCCAAGAAGCTGTTTGGCTAAGGAAATTCTTAGACAGGCTGACGAATGCTTCTGACTCGAGCACTGTTCCCATATACAGTGATAGTCAAGCTTCGATTGCTTACGTCAAAGATCCTAAATTTCATTGTAAGACCAAACACATTGACATTCGATTCAAGTTTGCGAAGGACTATGACAAACGGAAGGAAGTAGACATAGGATACATATCCACGCATGAGATGATAGCGGATCCCCTTACTAAGGCGATCCCCAGAGATGTGTTTTTTAAACACTTATCATCTATGGGAATGCGTAGGTGCTGAGCTGTATCATGTAATATTTCCCATGTCTATAGAAGATCAAAGTTTAATTTGCATACAAGTTTCTTACAAATGATTTTATGTACATTTGTGTTTAAGTCTCAGCTATTTTATTGTGTGTATGTCGAACAGATTAAGGTTGGCTCTCTCACATGAGCAACCGCCTTATCTTATCAGATGGATAAGATAGAGATGAGACTAGTTTAAAGTCAAAATCATTAAATGATTTAGAGTCGTGACTTAAACAAGATAGTCGAATGAAAGATCTGCATCATATGGATGCTTACAAAAGATCTGAGATCTCTATCACAAGGATATTTGAAAGAGATCTCGTAGGATTTTAAATCCTATCTGTCTTATGCAGGATGAGAGTCCGTGAATATTTCACGAGTAGTAAGGGGACTCAAAAAGATAGGCACTGTGGTGTCTGATCTTTTCATCCGTACAACATCATTAAGACATACTCTCCCTGGGAAAGGAGTGATGTTGTAATACGTGTTCATACCACGTATGCATTTCGACCACTGAGTTAGTAGCAATAGTGTTTGCTATTATGTGAGACTCAAAGGCCATACGGGTCTTAACTCTTACCCTCAAGGACTCCAATTGGTTCCTTTAGATTTGACAAGATGATCGCTATCTTAGCGTGTTGCTAATGGGCTATGATAATTCGGCTCGGCGGGGCACGTTAGAAAAGCGAATCAAGTCAAGATCAGAAGGTTCGCAAGAAGAGGAAGATTGATTTCTTATTCGCATTTGGACTTTAATAATTCAAAGCTGGCCAGCCAATTGTAATCCAGATGGGATTCAATTGTTGAATATAAAGTACAAGAAATGTGAAGAAATAATCTAGGGTAAAGCATGCGTTGAACTACTCAACTTTGCACCTTCGAGGTCGTTGTGTATCTCTAACAAGTGCACAACAACAGACTCTACGCGCATGACGGTCGCACGGTCTATTTCTCGGTATGATAGATGAAAGAACTAAGGGAAAGACGTTCTCTTACAATCCCCTCAAGTGTGAGTGGGAGATGTTGGATATGGAAGACGTTTGTACACCCTTGTGGGGGATGTACGAGGGAATACGGACCTCGAACGTCACGTACACGAAGTCGTGTGCAAAGGGAATCTGTTCCCTTGCGGAGAGGATCTCTGGATGAGTAGGAAAGTCGCTTTATATATGCATAAGTGCATGCGACATATGGCTAATAAAGGGGGAATATCTTAAGCTTATGTTGTACCATGCATATGGTACAACTTAAGCTTATAATGTGCCATGTATCATGGTACACCTTAATTAAATTGTTCCAAAGGAACAATTTACCCTAAAATAACTACCTTGGGGGGCTATAAATAAGACCCAAGGGTAAGCCATTTCTTACACCTTTTGCATGGCATTCATGCATGCAACTTCATTCTAGCGAAGCTCTGCAGAAATCCTTTCTCTTCCTCTATCCAAGTTCTTAATCTAAAATAGAGATTTAGATTGTGGATTAGTAGCCTTACTCCGTTCGTGAGAAGACTCGATCCGTCGTGGCGAATCCGAAGGCAAAGTTCCGAGACTACCGTTCCGCATACGCAAGCGTAAGTCTCAACTTTAATTATCGATCCTAACTCTGTTTTGGCAGGATCCTACAAACCACTCCTCAAATCCAACTTAGAGAACACCCTCGATCCTCCGAGCTGATCAAAGATGTCATCTATCCGAGGCAAGGGATATTTATTCTTGATAGTCACAGCATTCAGCTCCTGGTAATCCACACACATGCGACGCGAACCATCCTTCTTCTTTACCAGCAACATCGGTGCTCCCCACGGAGACACGCTAGGATTGATGTAACCCTTCTGTAGAAGCTCATCCAGTTGCCTACGCAACTCCTCCAACTCTGCTGGAGCCATCCGATATGGCGCCTTCGAAATAGGCTGCGCTCCCGGAACAAGGTCGATCGAAAACTCGAGAGCTCGATCGGGCGGCAGTCCAGACATCTCCTCGGGGAAGACGTCGTCGAATTCACGTACCACAGCTGGTCTATCCTGCTCCATCTGCATAGCAACAATCTCCACCGGCTTGGCCCGAAACCTGACAGGACCAAGCGAACTGCTGCCACGACTGAACTCAAACACCGGGTGCCCAGGGACCTCGAACACCACCTTCTTCCTCCGACAATCGATCGTAGCATAGAAGCTCGCAAGCCAATCCATTTCCAGCACTGCATCGTAGTTGATGATGTCGTGGACAATAAAGTCAGCGTAAAGCTCATGTCCACAGACCACCAAAGGGCAAGAATTGCACCCACGATGCACCGAGATCACACCATTTCCCGTAACAATGTTCCAACTCTTGGGAAGAGGGGAAGTCGTCAAGGAATGCTTCTCCACGAAGCTCCGAGAAATAATGCACATCGATGCACCTGAGTCAAAGAGGACTCGTGCAGGAAACGTGCACACCAAAATCACACCTATCAAACAGTCTAACAATCAAACCCTATTCTAACAACAATCATATGCAATCAAACAAACACAAGCTAACAATCAAACTATCTAAGGAAGGAAAACAACTAGTTTGAGAGTTACCTGCGATAACCTCATCCACAGCCTCGCTCTCCACTGTCGTCATCAGGTAAGCCTGCCTCCTCGGCTGCATGGCCTGCTGAAAAGCCTGCCTCTGAGGAGTGAGAGGTGCTCCACGACCTGCAGGTACAGGTGCTCTCTGCTGCAACGACTGTGCTGCGACTGGTTCCTTCCAAGGTAGCTTAGACTTCAGGCACTCCTTCATAGCATGAGTAGGGTCTCCACAAATCAGGCACTGTCCCAACATCTTTCTACACTGATCCTTGACATGCCCGGTCTTGCCACAGAAATAGCAAGTCTTCTGAGGAGGCACACCTGGCCTCTTGAACTGCACTGGCTGATTAGGCCTATTCCCAGGCCTAACCACTCCTCTGACCTGCTCCATAGGCCTCTTCCCAGCTCCAGAAATCAGTCCTCTCTTCTGCCTCGCAATCAGCTCCTGTCTCCGAGCAGCTACCAGCAACTTCTGATATGACTCCATGTACGTCGTAGACATCAGACTCTGCAAGTCTAGAGAAAGACCCTGCAGAAACCTCTGAGCCTTCTCCTCAGCATCCTCCACCATCTTCGGCGCGAAGCGACTCAATCTAGTAAACTCCGGGTGGTACTGGTCCACCGTCAGATTTCCCTGCTTCAGCTCAATGAAGCGCTGCAACATCTCCCTCCTAGCAGCCTTCGGAAAGTACTCCTCATCGAACCTGGACTTGAAAGTAGCCCAAGGTATAGGGCTCACCAGCAACTCCTCCTCTGCATCCCACCAGTTTCGGGCATTATCCTTAAGCTGCTTCTTCGCCAGATCAACCCATCCAGCCGGCTTGACCTTCGACATCTTCAGATTATCCTCGGTGTTCCTGATCCACTCCTCTGCAGCCAACGGTCCCTCAGATCCATCGAAGTAAGTCGGGCCCAGCTCCCGAAACTGCTTTGCTCCTGGCTCGTGGCGAGGAGCACTCTGAGTGTTCTGGAGCATGCCCTGCTGCACCTGCATCATCTGATGCATCATCCTCATGATCTCAGCATTGGTGGGCTCTCTATCCGGTACCTCAGCACGATTGGGCCCACTGCCAGATCGGGTCTGTCGTCGTCCAGCCATCTAAGGACATAGAAAACGAACAACAAATTAGACTCAAAGCTTAATGACTTGGATGTTGCAATTTATTTAATGGACATTCCGTTTATTATCGTTGTTCCGTTAGTTCGCAATCGCAAGATAGGACCTGCATGGGCCACCAACAAAACATGTCACGCCCCGCTTCCCAAAAACGTGGAGGCAAAGCGTGAGAAGGTCCGATCAGACTTGAAGCTACAAAGCTTAAGTCCGATAAGCGTCAATCACTTTAAACTGCAGGTCCTTGCAACGCGAAATGAAACAAAGATAATAATAATGAAAAGAGACAAAAGAAACATCTCAGAATATCCATAATAATAAATCTCAACATCGCAGAAAAAGCCACCAGGCAAAAATAAAAGAGTCTAAAAGAGGCCCCAGCATGGCCAACAAAAGTACAAAGTACGAAAACAAAGTAATGGTGCAAGCACCGACAACTAACAGCAACCTAAAGCAAAAGCAACTCAACAGTCACTAAGACTGGTCTCCGGTGTCCTCGAACTCCTCAACGAACTTAGGCTCGGGCTCAGGGTCAGCAAACACCTCGTCCTCAACAACTGTCTCGGGCTCGGGGTCTAACATGTGACACCCAAAAGAGCAAGGGGCACATGTCAGCAAGTCTGGAAGACTTGTGCAAGGAAACTGAAAGTAGGTAAAAGTAAAGCAACCTAGCAGTCCTAGCATGATGCCATGACATGGCAGTTAAAGTAATGAGTGCAACAGGTAAAGTAAAGTAGAGTAAAGTACGAGCATGGAATTTAGACATGGCATGAATCATTCACAAGACAAGTACAAGACAAGTAAAGTAAGCACCTCGTGCACAGAGATTCCGCCTTTTGGCTAGAGTGGCTGCGCGGGCCAACTCCTAAGCTCAAGTGACCGTTTATCCCTACCCCTCCACGTGTATCGGGCATTGGTTTTCAACCAACACATGAGGCCCGCTTCTGAACCACGAGCCATTAAGTGTTTTAAACAAGTATGGCGTAGGGGTGCACCTAGCCGGACAAGGAAGTACAAGTACAGGTATTGTAGCGTGCGCTACGAATGCGACATTCAATGCATGGATGACATGGCATGGCAAGTAGTAAAGCATACAGGTAAGGAAAGTAAACGTGACAGTTTAGTATGCATGATCAACAAGTTTAAAGAGTTGGATCTAGCTTCGTTGTCAAGCAAGATCAATTTAGGTGACGGATCTAGTTTCGTTGTCAAACTAGATCAAGTAGGCGTCTAGCCAGCTATCGTTTCACTGACTAGTCTCTTTTACGCTAAAAACAAACAAGTGGCCTAAAAACATGGCCCTAAGCATGATTTGGCAAGTTTCACTTGCCTGCAAGTATCACGTCAGAGAAACACCGTCCAACGAGTCCAAAGTCACAATTCCTACGTGCACAAGTCCACCGGCCTACATCCGTTTTATTAATCTTGATTAGTGATTGCTAAAACATTTAAAATACTTTAAAAATACTGATTTTAGTCTTGGTTAGCATGCAATTGGGTTGGGGGTCCTAGGGGTGCAAAGTGTTACCTCAACACGATGCGAAAGCTACACCGGCGTCGGGTAGCGACGCCGAGGGTTGGAATAATAATATCGCGCTCCAAGTCCAGATTCCAATTAGATTCCTTGCTGAAAATTTCAGAGCAATCAACCGGAGCAACGATTCCAGATTCCAAAGCTAGCACGTGCGACGACGGGCTACGACGTGTCGCAACGTCGTACGCGGCAAATCCTCGAAGAGCAAGCACCTAGGTGGGGCCCACAGTAGTCTTAGGGACCTATGGGGGACCCACAATACCTCTGGAAAACTTGGGGGCCCACGGTGGCAAGTGGTGCGACGGGTGCGGGGTTGCGACGAATGGCTCTCGGTCATACAGCCTCGGTGCGGGGACTTGGCTCGGTCAGACACGGGGGAACGGCCTTGCAGCGGTGCGGGGTGCGGGCTCTAAGCAGGTGCGGGGCTGTCTCTCGGTCGGTGCGGGAGACCGGGCCGGTCGGTGCGGGCGATAGAGCGTTGCAACGTTTGCAATGTTGCAACGAAGCGACGAGCGGGCAATGCGGGCGGGCGCCTCGGTCAGGCACGGGGCGATGCGGGCGACAGAGCAGGGTTGCGGAGCGGGGCTTGCAACGATGCGGAGCGGGCGGGAGCGGGGGAAATCTCTCGGTCTGACCGATAGATTCTCTCGGTCGAAGCGGGGAACGGAGCGGGCGACAGTGCGGATGGCTGTAGCGGTCGGTGCGGGGTTTTTGGCTTGGTTTCCTCGGTCGTGCGACAGCTGTTCGTCGCAACTTTGCGACGAATCGTCGCAACGTTGCGACGAATCGTCGCAACGTCAAATTTGAGTTTTGGAAGTGGCTAGGGTTAATTTCTTGCGAAAATAGGTCTTCCTAGGGGTTGTTTATATAGTGTAGATGGGTTGACTTGGTCTAGGGCTAAATCTAATAGGATTAGAAGTTCAAAAATATTTAAAATTTGAATCTCAACTTCTCCAACTCACACAAGGATTTGATGCGGTCCAAATGAGCTAGAAATTGGCTCAAAAATTATTTATTACGTTTAAAACTCAAATAAATTTTATTTGGCCGAAAATAATTTAAAAATTAATTATTAAAAATATTTTAAACCTTGTTAAAAATATAAAAGTGGTCAAATAAACTCCAAAAATTATAAAATAAATATCGGGGTGATCGTGATGATGCAAGTGAGCTAACTAAGAAGACGGATCTCAATTTTAACGTCGGACGACGAAACTAAAAATAGAAACGTCTCCCGTCAAAAGTGAAAATCGCAACGGCTCATCAAATAAGATTAAATTGTGGGAAAACGACTCGAGAAATGTCGTTTCAGATTAGTGCCACTATTTAATACTCTCAGAGACGTTCACAACGGCATATCACACAAAAGTGTTCTCAACAAATAAAGTCTAAAACAAACACGTGCACGGCCAAAAGCACGTGCACGAACAAAGTACAACGAAAAGTGGTCGTTACAACTGTATAGCCTTAGTTACTGTTTATCGTTAGTCGGTCAAAGAACATTTGTCGACCGACTAGTTGATGAACTAGTCGGTTAGACTTTGTTCTTAGACCGACTAATTCAACTTGTACTCAGACTATTTGTTTTATCTCTTAGTCGGTCTATGAACACCACCGACCGACTAGTTGTGAAACTAGTCGGTTGGCAAGTCTTCTTGGACCGACTAGTTCTTTAAGTCTGAACTTCATCTATTCACTGTTCACCTCTTAGTCGGTTCATGTTGTTTCACCGACCGACTAGTTGATGAACTAGTCGGTCAGTGATCCTTCTTTGACCGACTAGTCTGCTTCAGAATAGAGCCGTTGGAGCTTTATATGCCACGATTTTTGCTCTCTCTCTTTTCTCTATCATATATATACTTGGAGTGCTGCATTCATTGCACTCAAGGCTGATATTAAGTGAAGTTTAGAGATAAAAAGAGAAGCATTAAATCTCATTCAAAGCTCATTCATTTCTCATCTTGAATCTCTCCCTCACTCTTATTTCAAAAGAGAGATTCATTGATTGTGAGCCTTCCAAGCCAAGTGCTTGATCCAAGGTCACCAACATCCACCTAGGACTCCATTGCTGGTCATCTACTTGGAGCTAGGGTTTGGTGCCTCTTCATCTTCCCCAAAATCCGTTTTGCCCTAAATCGTAAGTTTACTCAAGGCATAGGATTTTGTCGGTAAGAATTTCTATTTCAATTTACATTGATATTGCAAGTGATTCACTCTCGGTTGTGAGAGTTTGTTTGTGATCCCGGGTTGTGGGAGTCACAATTTCATTTGTGTATGATTTGACTTTGTAGAGATTTTCTACAAGTGTTTCATAGTGCAAATTTGAGTTAGAAGTTTCTAACTCAAGTATCCGGAGGGGATCCAGGTGTTTGGGACGTAGGATCACCGGGAACAAGTCGTGGAGACTCGGGTGGATCCGAACCCGTTAAATTGCTTGTTTGCGATTGTTTTCTTTGTTGTCTATATTTACATTTCCGCATTTCCGCATTGATTGGTAGAGTTTGCAAGATAATTAGGAATTATCCTCTTAATTATTTTAAAGTACTATTCACCCCCCTCTAGTACTTGTACAGTAGCTTCGTAGGGCATTATAAGAGGGACGTGGAGGTGTACGAATAAGGGGTCTCACACGGCCTCCAATTACTGGTGGGGCTATTATCGGGTGTGTGCAAGGAGCAGAGCTCACAACATGATGCTCAACCTCTAGTGGATGCTGAGACGCAGGAATGCTCTCAGAAATATGTAACGGAGGATGTAATATCAACAAAGTATGAGGCTGGTAGAGAGGTCGTGGCAATAGCTGTGGTTACAAACACCATGACACTCTTGGTATAGACAGCGGCAGCAGACACTGAAGCATCGACAGGTGGGGCAATCGTGAAATCAGGATATAGTGATGCCCCAGGAGTCGAAGGATCAGGTGTGTCGAGTGTCTCTGCGGTTGCGGATGAAGAAGGGTTGCCTCTCTCAAAAGTGGTGGGGACAACACTCTCAAAGCTCATATAAGAAATCGGGTCTACTCTCAGTGGTGCGGTGGTGGTGGAATCAGACACAGCGGTAGAAGTGGAGCTCTCGATACGAGCAGAAGTGGAGACAAGACAGATGTGCCAGGCTCGTGGATCAGATCAGAGGCAGGCTGGGGAATTAGGATCTCAGGGGCGAGGGGCTCGACATGGGGCTCCGGTGGCTCGTCGTCGGGTTCGAGTACATATACAGGTGGGATCTGGAGGTCCATCGGGAATCTCCACTCTGCACCTGCTGGTCCAATATGTGTCTGAACTAAGTTCGGAAGCACTATGTAATTAGTAGAGAAGGGACCATGTAACCAGACCCAATGACGACGTCTGTGGGGACGGATCATGTGCATACGGGCCAAAACATCTAGAGATAAGGATGTGGGGCCCGTAGCACGGTGCAGGCCGACGGGAAGCTGGATGTCGAAAATGGGCACTAGTATGGTACTCAAACCGCCACAACATAGCCCCTTGGTGGAGGCAATCGAAAAAAGATGCGGTCAAAATACCACCTAGAGATATCAATAGAAATCGCGGTGACCAAGACGTCCCCGGTGCCATCAAAGGCTCTCTCCCTAGTCATCGCATAGAGCATGAAAAGCTTTGGCGTGGACATGATCCCAACCTCTGGCTTGGCAAGAATGGTGATTGCCAAAAGGCGATGTGCAAGTCGCAGGTAGTGGTGGACTATAAAAGAGGCCTTCGCCCTGCTAGGGTCGAAGTGGTGTGTGCCAGTGATCGTGTCCCAGAAAGCAGCACCTGAGAAGATAGACGGGGTATGGTGTGTAGGACTATAAGCTCGGTCAGGGTCTGGGACATGGGCCAATGAAAGTATGCTCTGGCCATGTCGTGCAAGATCTCGCGCTCTTGATCCATGAGCCTAGAAATAGCCCCTAAGAGTCCTACAAATAGAACTCAAGACCTCTATTTTCGGCCGAACGTAGATGTCTGCCGATACAAACAGAAAGTTTCCCCACCCCACATTTTCATACAACTGGTGCAGGCCCTGAAATACCCCCAGGCGCTCAAGTGTATCAATATGCGCAAACCTAGTGGGTATGATCTGATGCTGTGAGATCCTCTCAAATTTGACGCGGTGTGTCTCATCTCTAAAAGTGATCCCGTACGTCTCGATCGCAAGGACAGGCTGTGCTGGTGGTGCTGGTGGTGTTGCTAAGGGTGCTGGGAGTGTAGCAACAGGGTCGCTATGCGGCGGGGGCACCGTCCCAGAGGAAGAAGGACCAGGTTTGCCAGTCCTCTTCTGCTTGGAAGCGGGTTGCCAAGTGCTGGACCTTGTGCGTGTGGGCATCGGTAAATGCCGTGAGATGCACACCAATCAAATATGTAGCAAAGTGTTCGAAATAAAATATGGAAAGAGTGTACCAATCACGATGCAACTCCAAGCAAGCAAATGAGCGTGAGGCAGCTCCCCTAAGCTCTAATTCAGCATCCCACCAAGCTTTCATGTTGCACAAAAAAGATTAATCAGTTTTAAAATTCACAAAATTTGCGGTTGATCAAGAGTAATTGGCGAAATTAGGGTTTAATAGGGTAAGGGGATGGATTTAGGGCTTACGAATTGAATATGTGAAGAAAGAGGGTCAATATGGGCAAGATGGGGGTGGTGGCACCGGACTCGATCGGTAGTAGGGTCACCGGAGGTGACGCCGAAGGTGGCACCGTCGACCGGGTTGAGGTGCACTCGGTCGAGTCGGGCGGGGGTAGCAGTCGAGTCGGAGAAATGGGGGAGGGGCACTATGATTTGGGGTTAGGGCTGCGGGTGAGTGGGATTTGGGATTTAAATAGGGACACCTGACTTAAGTCACTCGGCCAAGTGACAATCGTCACTTGGCCGAGCGGCCCTAATATTAACATCTTAAGAATTTCGGCTGGGTCGAGCGACTCGGCCGAGTGGTTTGAGTCACTCAGTCGAGTGACAAGTTCCACTCAGTCGAGTGAGAAATAAAGACAGAGCTGGGAATTTTTTGTGACTCTGTTACAGTCTCCTACTCGATCTAGTAGAATTAGTCACTCGGTCTAGTGGACTAATGACTCTGCCGAGTAGAGAGGCCTTTCAAAGCGAGATATTAGAGCTGTCTGTTACATGGTGCACTCGGTCGAGTGACAAGTCACTTGGTCGAGTGGCATAAAATTTACAAAGTATAGTTATTTGGGACTTTCCTGTTCAGTGTGTCACTCGATCGAGTGACCTCTTCACTCGGCTGAGTGAGAATCTCACTCGGCCGAGTAGGCTATCTGTTTCAGCTCCCTACTCTCTGTTTTTCTTCGTCTTCTGTTTCTCCCTTTTCCGTCAGTTTCTCCCTTTCTTTATCATTTAAGCACGTCCTCGGGGCTACTGTCATTGTTGTGGCTACCCTCCATTCGGATGAATTCCTCGTATCTTCTTCCTGCAGTAAAAACACTACCCATTGTTAGTTTTTTCTAGACTCTTGACTCACTAAACTTATAAAAACCAAAAACAAAAATAAAAACTAAATTTCAACTAAAAAAACTAAGATATAAACATCGGGTTGCCTCCCAACAAGCGCTCGTTTAAGGTCTTGAGCTCGACCCCTTATGATTTCACGTTGAGCTCGTGATGTTTGGCGCATAAGAGATGCACGTGTCAAACTTTGTGAGGAGGCATGTAGGATTCAGATGATGCGCTTCTTCTTGCTTGGCCTCCTTTAAGCGCACTTCCTCTCTAATGATGGCGAGGGATGACTCCCCCAAGCTTCGGTTCTTGGCTCCTTTGTCCTTACCCAGCGGTGGTGAAGTATTTGCCTGTGGCACGTTCTTTCCTTGCTTCACCGAAGAGAGCTTGCAGAGCTCTCTAATCTGCACGACATCAGCATCGTTCTCCTCCTTCTCGATGAGAGGATCTGGGTATCTCCATTTGGGGGGCCTTTTTCAAAATTGGCACTCCCTCAAGATTATCCGCATGCAAAGCTCCAATGGCACATGACATGGCTTCATCGATGACCTCATCAAGGAGTTCTAGATAGTCGCTTTCCTCCAGCGATGATCTATTCTTCATGGCTCGTGGGAGATGGAACTCAACTTCGATATTTCCAATGTTTAGAGACAACGTTCCCTCTCTCACATGTACAATGACTCCGGCAGTAGCTAAGAAAGGGCGCCCAAGTATCAGAGATGTATCTTCCTCTTCTTTTACGTCCATGATGATGATGACACATGGGACGCAAAGTCCTCCCGGTATTTGAAGCAGCACATTTTTAGCAATTCACACAGGCCTAGTGATACGCCCATCAGCGAGTTGAATCTTCATGTCGGTGGCTTTAAGGTCGGTCTCCGTATTGAGCTTCTTGGACATAGTGAGAGGCATAAGGCTCACGCTCGTACCCAAATCTACCAAAGCCTTTTGTAGGGGGGACTCGGCTAAGTGTGCACGGAATTCTAAAGCTTCCGGGATCCTTTAATTTCTTTGGCAACTTGTCTTTGTTCATGAACCAAGTACCTTGTTCGGCAAGCATGATCTTCTCAGTTCGTTTCCTTCCCGTAATCAAGTCTTTGAGAAACTTTGCATAAGTCGGTATTTCAATAATAGCATCAAGGAATAGGATGTTCAAGCTTATACCTCTCAAGTACTCCAGAAATCGAGCAAACTTTTTCTCCAATTTGGCATTTACCAACCGTTGTGGGAATGGTACCAGTGGTACATATATCCTCTCCTTCTGGGGCTCATCAACTTCAGATTTTTCCTCATTGTTTATCGTTGTCGTGGGCTTTTCTCTTCATTTCTTAACTCTTTCTCAACTGGAAATTCATCCCTTGTGCTTCTAGTTTGAACCATGGCGGGAGTAGTATCCTTCCCGCCTGTAGTAGTCATCGTCATTACCGCGTTGATGTGGGCGGTGTTGCTCCTTGGGTTTGGCTCCGGTTGAGCCGGTAATTGATTTTGGGCCTTGTTGAGCAATGTGATTTGCTCCACCAATTGTGCTACAATGGTGTTGAGGCTATCTTAGCCCGTCGATAGTTTTGCATTGATCTTCATATGTTCGGTCATAAACTCCTCTACTCTAGTCTCATACTCGGATCTTTGCGGCGTCGGCGGTGGGTTTTGCGGCCTCCATCCTTGATTAAATCCGGGGGGGTCTATAAGGCTCTGCTTGCTGCATCTGCTGGAATTGTTGTTATTGTGGCGGCCTTTATTGATAGGTTTGTTGTTGAGATGGCGGGCGAGCTTGTTGTTGCTGTGGTGGTTGTTGAGGAGGAGTTAAAGCTCCACTATTGTTTGCATATGAAAATCCGGGATGAGACTTCCAAGTCTGATTCACCCAAACCCCATTATTGTTGAATATTAGACTCCCCGGATTTGGTTTTGGATGATGAGCAAACATAAATAATTCATGAACTAACAATTTGTGAGCGCAGTATTGGAGATCGTCGCCAATTTCACGTGAACATTCAAAGCGACATCTCAACACTTTCCAAAGCTCATATTCATGCCTAAAGCTTCGTTGAAGCTCTTGCGACGCTTTGGAATATATGAAGATTCAATCGAAGCAATCGAAGACCGTTTATTAAGGTTTTATTTATAGTCTTTTAGCTTCGATATATAGAATGTTAAGCCTTGAGTATATCTTACGTCTATATCTTCATTACGCTCATTTCGTAGCTCTAGGATCCTTGCACAAGTTCATTCTAACTTCCTCGAAGCGTCGCGCTTCGATTCGGACTTTATTGTGCATGTTAGTTGGTACAAGAACAAGTACTGACCGACTAGATGGTGATCTAGTCGGTCGGCAACTGTTCTTGGACCGACTAGTTTGATTCCTTAATTTCTTGGACTTTACTGTTTACAGTTAGTCGGTCTACGTTGACTCACCGACCGACTAGTTTGTGAACTAGTCGGTCAGTGATGCTTCTTTGACCGACTAGTTGAGACTTACTGTTCACTCTAAAATTCTCCTAAGCTACTGTTTACCGTTAGTCGGTCTAAGAACGTTTGATGACCGACTAGTTGACAATCTAGTCGGTCAACTTTTGTTCTTGGACCGACTAAGTCAACTTGCCTTCAGACTATGTTGTTTTGCCTCTTAGTCGGTCTACGTTCATTGGATGACCGACTAGTTGTGAAACTAGTCGGTCAGACAGTGTTCTTGGACCGACTAGTTTTCTAGGTCTGAAATTCTATCTCTTCTCAGATCTGCTCTTAGTCGGTCCATGCTTTGTGACTGACCGACTAGTTGATGAACTAGTCGGTCAGTGAGTGTTCTTTGACCGACTAATTCTCACAGATTTCTTTCCGTTGGAGATTGACCTAACTTGTTTTTATGGGACCCTATAAATACGAACCTAGGTCATTTCTATCTTGAATAGAGCTGCCATTAAGAGATTCATTGAGTTCTAAAGAGATAGCTATTCTCCCTCAAATCTAAAGCTCTCTTCCTCACAAGAAACCCATTCTCTCTCATTTCTAGATCTAGAGAGAAGCTTGTTCTTGGTGAGCTCTTCAAGCTATTGCTTGATTCAAGTTTCCAAATCATCCCTAGGCACCCATTGCTGCTCATTTCCTTGGTGCTAGGGTTTGGTAACTTCATCTTCCTCAAATCCTTCATTCCACCTATTGGGTAAGAAAAACTCAAGGTATAGGATTTTGTGGTAAGAGTATTTATTTCATATTAAACTCTTTAATATTGCTTTGTGATTCTCTCGGTTGTGAGAGAAGGTTGTGATCCCGGGTTGTGGGATTCACGTTTGCTATTGCATGTATGATTTGATCTTGTGAAGGTTTTTCACAAGATATTCATAGTGGAAATCTTGAGTTAGGGTTTCTAACTCAAGTATCCGGAAGGGATCCGGGTGGTTGGGACGTAGGATCACCGGGAACAAGTCGGGGAGACTTGGGTGGATCCGAACCCATTAACATCGTTTGTTAGCATTGTTAATTTCATTGTTGTCATTCAATTTAAGCTTCCGCAAATTGATTTGGTAGTTGTGTGCAATTTAATTTGGAATAATACGCCTTATTATTTTAAAGTACTATTCACACCCCCCCCTCTAGTACTTGTGCAGTAGCTGGTAGGGCATTACATTTGGTATCAGAGCCAGATACTTAGCTATGTCTGCCAACGACAACAAGACCGTGCCTCCACCTTCCAACTACGACACCTTCAGGAACCGTGAAGGAGCGTCATCGGTGATGGAAGGACATTCCTCTACAAGGCCTCCATTCTTCAACGGTACCAACTACGGGTACTGGAAATGTCGGATGGAAACCTTCCTCCGAAGTGCATCTTTATGGAGGACTACAATGAAGGAGTACATCGAGCCCGAAGAAGAAGATTTTGAGAAATGGACTACCGCGGAGGTCGCCGCGGAGGTAAGCAATGCCAAGGCAATGAACGACTTGCAATGCGCATTGGAGCCCGAGGACTTCAATAAGATATGCACATGTAAGAGTGCATATCAAATTTGGAACTCTCTCCTCATATTACATGAAGGGACGAGTCGGGTAAGAGACTCTAAACTCGTTGTCGTAACCAAAGATTACGAAATGTTTCATATGCAACAGGGCGAGAAGATGAAAGAATATTACGCTCGCTTCGTTGACATAATAAACGAGTTAGAGGCCCTCGGCAAGATCTACACTCAAAAGGAGAAGTGCTTAAAGCTTATTGAAGGACTTCCCTCTTCTTGGGAAAAACGTACCTTCGCCATCGAGGAAGGTAATGACATGAACAAATATACCGTAGTTCAACTAATGGGTACTTTGATGTCATACGAGGTACGCAAAGATAGCAAGGTGAAGCTACAAGAAAAGATGAAGTCATATTTGAACCTAGATGCGCCTAAGAAAAAGGCGATTGCATTCAAGGCGGCTTCATCCACATCTTCCGATGATGAAGACTCGGAAAACGAGTTGGACTTGGAGTCCATGGCACTCATGGCCAAGAAGTTCAACCGTTTCTTCCGGAAAGGTAACTTCAAGACCAAAGGTAAATTTGGTTCTTCTAACGCCTCTTCCTCTCCTTTGTGTTTCAAGTGCAATAAGCCAGGACACATGAAAGCGGAGTGTCCTCTCAACAAACAAAAGGAGAAGTGGAAGGCGCCAAAATTCGATAAGTCCAAGAAATACAAAAAGGGGTACAAGAAAGGACTTGTCGGAGCAACATTCACCGACTCCGAGGATTCCTCAAGCGGAGAGTCGGATGATGAGAAAGTGGAGCAAGCACATATGTGCTTCATGGCAAGAGAGGAGAACGATCAAGGATCCTCCTCTTCCGATGATAGTAATGACGAAAGCGATGAGGTAACGATGGATGATCTTAGAAATGCTAACTCTCAACTTTGGTCAAAATACACTAAGTTAGTAAATAGATATACTAAGGTAAAAGATGACCTAGCTAGCATTCAAACATCGCCTAAGAATATCATCACCAACAACGACACCGTTGTTGAAGAGTTAAGAAATGAGATTGTGAATCTCAAATCTAAACTTGAACATGTTAGCATTGAGGATGCGGAAGAACATGAGATAGCGGATTTAACTTCTCAAAACTCGACTTTGAGTATTGAGAACGAGAATCTTAAATCTCGTGTTTATGTGCTCACATCGCAAATATCCGCTTTGGATACTTCTTTGCGTTCTCTCAAAGAGAAATATGAGGACACATTGGGCCGAATCAACAAATTCAACAAGGGTAAGGGCCATTTGGATAATATCCTAAAAGATTTACTTCCGGCCAAACACCACATTGGCTTGGGGTATATGATGGGAAATTCATCCAAGTCGGTCACTACTTTTGTTAGGCCAACTTCCGAAGCCTCAACGAGTGGGAGCAAACACTCTATTGGTAGTTCATCTACCAATGGTGCTTCCACCTCGTCCACACCCTCTTTCGGAAAGAAACCCACTTTGGGTGGACCTCCAAAGAAGGGGCATGCTTACATGTACACCAATACCATGCCACGTAGGAACACACGTCCTACTCCACCGTCTCACACTTATGATGATTTTTATGCAACACATTCTCGGGCACGTGCACACCAAGTGAGACACCCTCACGCACGTGTTTCCACACATGCATATGTACACCCACCTCATCATATGAATAATTCTCGTCGTGCACCATTCCATCATGTCCCGTATGCCTATCCACAACATGCATCACGTAGAAATCAACGTAGCATGCATGCACCCAATAGGATGATGGCTCCCAAAATTTTCACTATTTGGAGCCCAAAGGACACAAGCATGGACGAAAAACAAATGTACATGAATGCTTATTTTTCGGATGTTGTGCATAGTAAGAATTATGTGGGGAAGTCTAAGTCCACTTGGACTTGGCTTCCAAAGGTCTAATCCCTTGGACCCAATGACCTTGGGTACCATGATATGAAAGTGTCTATCTTTAGGTACTCAAGGAAAAGAAAAAGAAAAGGAGCATCAAATTTAAATTTAGCTCCAAAGGGAATTGGATACTCGATAGCGGGTGCTCCAAACACATGACGGGTGACGCTCGTTTGCTCTCCGGAGTGGTTCCCATTGCGAATGGAAACCGCGTCGTATTTGGAGGCAACGAGAGCGGAACCATCATAGGTGTTGGTAAAGTCGGTAACCCTTCTAAACCATTAATTAGTGATGTTTATCTTGTTAGTGGTTTAAATCATAATCTTATTTCAATAAGTCAACTTTGTGACAAAGGTTACAAAGTTAGCTTTGCGAAAGGATTGTGTCATATTTTAAGAAAGGATAATGAAAAATTATTATTTTCCGGAACTCGTCGTAAAGACATTTATATTTTGGATCTTCCTAAGTCATATGAACAATGTCTCGTTGCCAACACAAGTGAACAACACTTATGGCATCGACGCTTTGGACATGTGAACTTTGGAACACTATATAAGCTTTCAAAATTGAATTCTATTAAAGGTTTTCCGAAGCTTGTTTTTGAAAAGAAAAGTTTTTGTGATTGTTGTCAACGCGGCAAGCTTCCTAAATCTTCATTTAAACCTAAGAAAAGCATCTCTACTAAACGGCCACTAGAGCTATTACATCTAGATTTATTTGGGCCAACTAGAGTAGCTTCCTTAGGAAATGCAAGGTATGGACTTGTCATCGTAGATGACTATTCAAGATTTACTTGGGTATTTTCATTGTGTAATAAAAATGAAGCTTTTGAAAACTTCACAATTTTTGTTAAGAAAGTACAAAATCTCTTAGGAACCACCATTGTCACTATTCGTAGTGATCATGGAGGTGAATTTGAGAATGAGTCTTTTGAGACATTTTGTGATGAAGTTGGTATTACTCACACCTTCTCTTTCCCTCGTGCACCTCCTCAAAATGGTGTAGTTGAGAGAAAGAATAGGACGCTAGTGGAGTGTGCTCGCACTATGCTTGATGATAGCCAACTTGGCCATCAATTTTGGGCGGAAGCGGTACACACCGCTTGCTATGTGTTTAATAGAATACTTTTGAGGCCCGGCACTAAACAAACTTGTTATGAATTGTTGTTTGGTAGGTTGCCTCAAGTTAAACATTTTCATGTTTTTGGTTCGAAATGTTTTATTAAGAACACATATGGTAGTTTGGACAAATTCGATCCGAGATCCGATGAGGGGATTTTTGTTGGATATTCTACGCGTAGCAAAGCCTACCGGATATTCAACAAACGAACCTCAACGATCGAGGAATCGCTTCATGTCTCATTTAATGAAGGATTTGTTCCAACTAGAATTTCAAATGATAATGATTCTATGGATGTTTTATGTGATTCGTTTGATAATTCTAAGTCTAATGATTCTAATGATTCTATTGAGACTAACCCAACTAATGAAGTTGTTGAGAATGTTCCTAGTGATCAAGGTATTCCCAAACGGCTTCATTCGGTTCGTGACCATCCCCATGAGCAAGTCATTGGCAATATCTATGATAGTGTCAAGACGAGATCGCAAGTTCACCACTTCGCAAATTGTGCCTTTGCCTCATCGATAGAGCCAAAGAATATTAATGAAGCATGCGAAGATAGCGCTTGGATCTTAGCCATGGAGGAGGAGCTCATTCAATTCGAGAGGAATGAAGTTTGGGAGCTTGTTCCATTGCCATCGAAGAACCACACCGTCATAGGGACAAAGTGGATCTTCAAGAACAAAACCGACGAAAACCAAGTCGTCGTCCGGAACAAAGCTCGGTTAGTAGCTCAAGGCTATCGTCAAGAGGAAGGTATCGATTTCGAAGAATCTTTCGCTCCGGTAGCTAGATTAGAATCAATTAGATTACTTTTGTCTTTTGCATGCCATAAGAATTTTAAATTATTTCAAATGGATGTTAAAAGTGCATTTTTAAACGGAGATGTCGTTGAGGAAGTTTACGTTTCTCAACCTCCGGGCTTCGTAAATGAAAAATTTCCAAATCACGTTTTTAAACTAAAGAAAGCTCTTTATGGTTTGAGACAAGCTCCTCGAGCTTGGTATGATCGCCTAAAGAATTTTCTTTTGGATTTGAATTTTAAAATGGGCGAAGCCGATTCAACACTTTTTATTAAGCATGCGAATAATGATATTTTATTAGTTCAAATTTATGTTGATGATATCATTTTCGGTGCTACTAACTTCGCTCTTTGCGAAGAGTTTTCTAATGTGATGAAGGAACAATTTGAGATGAGCCACATGGGCGAACTCAAATATTTCTTAGGACTCCAAATTCGCCAAATGAACGATGCAATCTTCATCCACCAAACGAAGTACACGGTGGAGTTGCTAAAGCGATTTGGAATGGAGAATGCCTCCGGGAAAAAGACTCCAATGAGCACGACTACGCATCTTGACAAGGATACGGGCGGTAAGGATGTAGACATTCGTCTATATCGAGGTATGATAGGTAGTTTGCTTTATCTTACCGCAAGTAGGCCCGATATTATGTTTGCCGTATGTATATGTGCTCGTTATCAGTCTCAACCTAAGGAGTCTCACTTAGTAGCGGTAAAGCGTATTTTTCGCTATCTAAGTTACACATTAGATTTTGGATTACTTTATCCGAGATCTAGCACATATGAGTTAGTCTCATATAGTGACGCTAATTATGCGGGATGCAAATCCGACAGGAAAAGTACTAGTGGCACTTGCCATTTTCTAGGAAATTCTCTTGTCTCTTGGTTTTCCAAGAAGCAAAATTCGGTATCACTTTCAACCACCGAGGCGGAATATATTGCCGCCGGTGCCGCTTGTGCCCAGGTTCTTTGGATGAGACACACATTGAAGGATTTTGGTATTCATTGTGATACTAGCCCTATCATGGTGGATAACCAAAGTGCTATTTGTCTTTCAAAGAATCCGGTGCACCATTCCCGATCGAAACACATAGATGTCCGACACCATTTCTTAGATGATCATGTTGCTAAAAAGGACATCATTTTAGTGTACGTTGAAACCCAAAAGCAAATCGCCGATATTTTCACGAAACCCCTAAAGGAGGACTCCTTTGTGCGGTTGCGTCGAGAATTGGGGATTATGGGTGAATCCGAGATATAGGATTCATATTTAAATTCAATCATCTTGCATGCTAATATATTTCGTTATATTTCATTCATGCTAGATTAATTGAATTTTTGGGAATTTTATGTGATTTATTCGAATTTATTGCTCGAATTCGTATTTCAATGTCGTACTTAAGATTTCGACGTTTTATGGGGTAATTTAGATGACTAATGAGTGAGTTAGGATGTTTCATCCAAGTGGTTTGTGAATAGAAATCAAATTTCTACTTTTGGACTCTTTTAGTCGGTTTCAGTTCTCTTGTCAACCGACTAGATGCTCATCTAGTCGGTCAGCAAATGAACTCAGACCGACTAGATCAAGCAAATATCCATCTCCTATCTTTTTCTTTCGTTAGTCGGTCATAGTACATTTTCCGACCGACTAGATTGAAAACTAGTCGGTCAGTAAGTATACTGCGACCGACTAAATCTAGCCCTAAAAATCACTCTGAGCTACTGTTTCGACTTAGTCGGTTCAAGCTCATTGACCGACCGACTAGATCGTAATCTAGTCGGTCAGTACTTGAACTGTGACCGACTAAGTGGGTTAGGGCAGTTGAGTCTTTTCGTCTTCCAACCGACTTATACTCATTTTTCATCCGACTAATTTCATTTTTAGTCGGTTTCCTCTCAGCTCAAACTCGAAAACCCCAAAACCCTGATCGAACCCTCCTTCAAAATCCGTCGTCTCCGGCCAAATCTCCGGCCATCCCCGCCGTCCGCCGCCGTCGACTTCACCCCCCTAGGTATCTCCCTCCCTCTCCTAGGTCGATTTCCTATTCTAGGGTTGTCTCTCCTTGTTTTCAAGCTCTAGATCCTAGGGTTTCAATTTCTAACCTAGGGCTTGTGATTTTCGAATTTTCTTGATCTCTAGGTTGTTAGTGACCTAGTCTTCGATTGATTGTGCTCGTAGTGCTATGGCTAAGACTCGCATTCCGATCGCCTCTTCCGGGGCCTCTCCTATGACCGTAGAACAACCTTCGGACCCTAGGAATCCCCCGAAGCCTAAGCGTCGTGCCAAGTCTACCCAAGCCTCTCCTTCGTCGCCCCCTCCTAAGAAGCCTAGGACTGCCATAGTTAAACCCCGTAAATCCAAGACCAAAAAGCCTATTCTTCACACTCCGGCTACTCCTCCCGATTCCGATACTGATTTTATCCCAGAGGATGAGCCTACTAGGGAACCTACCCCACCTCCGAAGACCCGTAAGGCCAAGGGTAAAGCTCCTATGCCAGTTGGCGGTGTAGACATATCGTTGTGCCGCGATGACCCTCAGTGTCTCGCCGCGTACAACCGTATAGAACACTGTCCACTGTTGTTGGAGCATTACGTTCAGTTCTCTGATTTTCTCGGCCTTGCTGATCTTCTGTCTTATAGTGGCCTTCTAGACTATCTCCGATACGACCCCAAGGCCAATCCCAAACCGTACCCTCGCCTCGTGAAATTGTTCTATGCCAACCGTATTCGAGGCCAGTACGACGCCAGCCACTCCATTGAGACGACTGTCTTGGGAACTCCTATAGTTCTCACGGCAGAAATCTTGGGGGAGATCCTTGGTTGTGCGTCGTGTGGTCTCCTCCCTTCGGACATTTCCGTAGACGACATTTCTTCCTTGGATCAGTCTATTCTTTCAGAGATTTTCCAGGTTATCCCCTCCGAATTCATTGGTGTTCCATCGAAATCTTTTAAGCCGAATGCGTGGGTTCTTAACCTGATTTGGAAGTCGTGTCTCCTCCCTAAGTATGGATCCTCTTCTCTCCCCTCTCAGCCGTTTTTGAAGCTCATATACGCTCTTTTCTTGGGGTGCGAGATAAATTGGGCTCGCGTGATACTCGATAAGATGGATTCTTTCGAGTGTATATGCAAGACCAATAAGTCTGCGCACATTCCATACCCTTGCTTGTTGACTCTCGTATTCCGTCATTTTCGAGTTCCCCTCCCTCCTGACGATGAGCGTCCTTTGGGTACGCCTCTGAACGCGACGGCCGTGAAGAAATCTCTAGCGGCTCTTCGTCACGTGCAGAGGTCTACCGCATCTGCTTCTCAGTCTACTCAATCAGCTGCTGCAGCCTCGTCTTCCCCTGCTACATTGGACGATGTCATACGCCTACTTCGTCAGCACGACTCCCGTTTGGCTCGTACTGAGGAGGTAGTCTGCCGTATGGCTCGTATGATGGGGATTGAGCTTCCTCCTTCGGTGTCTAAGGCCGAGGAGATGGACGATGAGGAGCTTGACGAGCTTGCTACTTCTTTTGCCCGTGGCAATGAGGCCACTGCTGCTGCTGCTGCTGGTACTTCCACTTCTGCTCCTGGAGGTGGCACCACTTCCGGTGTTCCAGAGCCTTCTGCTTCAGCACTTCAGTCTTCTGAGCCTGCTGTAGACCCTGTTGCTGAGCCTGCTGATATTCCTGCTGACACATCTGTTGTCGAGACTCATGCTGTTGTTGAGCCTGTTCCTGAGATCTCGACTCCTGCCCCGACGATTCCATCTGTTGAGACACCTCTTCTCCATGCAGAGCCTGAGTCCACTCCGTCGACTGGACCCACGGACGCTGCAGATCCTGCCTCCTCCTCGTGATCGTCTGTTCCGAGGACTCTCCACTGCATTCTGGATGATATTTTTTTAGTGAGTGTGTTTTGGGTTAGGATGGGGTTGAGAGATGCTTTGATGTATTTTTTTGTGCTTTCTGGTTGTCGGTGTTGGATTTTATGATATGACGATGTTGATGATGATGATGTATTTTTTGTTGTTTATATAGATGATGTGTCTCACTTCATATGATGTACCTCATATATTCGATGTGATATCTTTTTGGATGCACTCATGTTGTCTCTCTATATATATATATATGTTCATCATCGTTCACTTTGTCTTTTATTCGTCGTGCAAATTTTAATATTCGTTGAATATATTTGAAATGTGATTTCGTCGCTCGACGCATAAAAAAACTTGGTTAAATGGGTTTAAATTCTGTAATTTTATAGAATTGTTTTCCATGCACAAAATTAACCAAGAATATTGAATATTGAAGAGTATGTTTCTTTATTCAAGAAATGAATAATGATTTGGTGTTTTTGATGATTTTGATTTTTTTTGATAATGGAAAATTTGGCACACCTTGTTTTGATTTCCACAATTTTTCCCTTGGTGTCAAGTTGGTCCATTGCCTTTGTCTACGACTCCCGATGTTGGATTTTACATTTCCTAATTGTTGTCGTTGTATGCCCCCCATTTTTGGGATAATGCCAAAGGGGGAGAGATAATGATAATAAAATAGCGCAAATGAAAATTTAACTCAATTTCCAAGAATCTAGTTTGATATGTTAGATTCAGGGGGAGTTAAGATACATATAAGGATTTTCAAAATCCGATATTTCAAAAATCAATTCATTTTATTTATCTTACTCGTCTGCTTGATGCAATTCATTTATATTCATTTTGGAATTAACGTGTCATCAATGCAGGGGGAGTAAGTATTTTACATTTGAATTATTATCTTTGATTATTATTTATGTTGGTTTGTCATCACCAAAAAGGGGGAGAATGTTGAATATTGGACTCCCCGGATTTGGTTTTGGATGATGAGCAAACATAAATAATTCATGAACTAACAATTTGTGAGCGCAGTATTGGAGATCGTCGCCAATTTCACGTGAACATTCAAAGCGACATCTCAACACTTTCCAAAGCTCATATTCATGCCTAAAGCTTCGTTGAAGCTCTTGCGACGCTTTGGAATATATGAAGATTCAATCGAAGCAATCGAAGACCGTTTATTAAGGTTTTATTTATAGTCTTTTAGCTTCGATATATAGAATGTTAAGCCTTGAGTATATCTTACGTCTATATCTTCATTACGCTCATTTCGTAGCTCTAGGATCCTTGCACAAGTTCATTCTAACTTCCTCGAAGCGTCGCGCTTCGATTCGGACTTTATTGTGCATGTTAGTTGGTACAAGAACAAGTACTGACCGACTAGATGGTGATCTAGTCGGTCGGCAACTGTTCTTGGACCGACTAGTTTGATTCCTTAATTTCTTGGACTTTACTGTTTACAGTTAGTCGGTCTACGTTGACTCACCGACCGACTAGTTTGTGAACTAGTCGGTCAGTGATGCTTCTTTGACCGACTAGTTGAGACTTACTGTTCACTCTAAAATTCTCCTAAGCTACTGTTTACCGTTAGTCGGTCTAAGAACGTTTGATGACCGACTAGTTGACAATCTAGTCGGTCAACTTTTGTTCTTGGACCGACTAAGTCAACTTGCCTTCAGACTATGTTGTTTTGCCTCTTAGTCGGTCTACGTTCATTGGATGACCGACTAGTTGTGAAACTAGTCGGTCAGACAGTGTTCTTGGACCGACTAGTTTTCTAGGTCTGAAATTCTATCTCTTCTCAGATCTGCTCTTAGTCGGTCCATGCTTTGTGACTGACCGACTAGTTGATGAACTAGTCGGTCAGTGAGTGTTCTTTGACCGACTAATTCTCACAGATTTCTTTCCGTTGGAGATTGACCTAACTTGTTTTTATGGGACCCTATAAATACGAACCTAGGTCATTTCTATCTTGAATAGAGCTGCCATTAAGAGATTCATTGAGTTCTAAAGAGATAGCTATTCTCCCTCAAATCTAAAGCTCTCTTCCTCACAAGAAACCCATTCTCTCTCATTTCTAGATCTAGAGAGAAGCTTGTTCTTGGTGAGCTCTTCAAGCTATTGCTTGATTCAAGTTTCCAAATCATCCCTAGGCACCCATTGCTGCTCATTTCCTTGGTGCTAGGGTTTGGTAACTTCATCTTCCTCAAATCCTTCATTCCACCTATTGGGTAAGAAAAACTCAAGGTATAGGATTTTGTGGTAAGAGTATTTATTTCATATTAAACTCTTTAATATTGCTTTGTGATTCTCTCGGTTGTGAGAGAAGGTTGTGATCCCGGGTTGTGGGATTCACGTTTGCTATTGCATGTATGATTTGATCTTGTGAAGGTTTTTCACAAGATATTCATAGTGGAAATCTTGAGTTAGGGTTTCTAACTCAAGTATCCGGAAGGGATCCAGGTGGTTGGGACGTAGGATCACCGGGAACAAGTCGGGGAGACTTGGGTGGATCCGAACCCATTAACATCGTTTGTTAGCATTGTTAATTTCATTGTTGTCATTCAATTTAAGCTTCCGCAAATTGATTTGGTAGTTGTGTGCAATTTAATTTGGAATAATACGCCTTATTATTTTAAAGTACTATTCACACCCCCCCCCTCTAGTACTTGTGCAGTAGCTGGTAGGGCATTACAATTATTTCCTCCACCTGGCTTGTAATCAGAAACATACTGAACTTGCTCAACGGGTTCCTCATGAACCTCGCCACCTACATACATGACTTGTCCTGGCCAATCATTTGTGTGCCCATTTGATATCGACGTGTCAGGTACAACACAAGGCTTGCATAGCTTCTTCTCAAGTCTCTCCACCACTCTAGATAGAGAATCAAACTTTGTCCCCAATTCTACCATTGCCTTGGCTTCATCTTGCCGGCTTCACAGATGATGATGTTTGGCCCCTCTCATCGGCCCACTGCTGATTGTTAGAGGCCATCTCCTTTAGTAACGATGTAGCATCTTCCGGTGTCTTTGATAATATCGCCCCATTAGCGGTGGCATCAATAATCATCTTCGTATCCGGTTTCAAACCATTGTAGAAATTGTGCACGAGCTCCCAATCATCTATATTGTGGTGGGGGCATTGATGGTGAAGATCTTTGAAGCGCTCTCACGCCACATATAATTATTCTTGAGGGCCCTGCCTGAAAGACATTAAAGCATTCCATATTTTTATGGTCTTCGAAGGTGGACAGAACTTATTGACAAAGGCGCTTTCTAGCTCGTCCCAAGTAGTGAATGTGCCATGTGCTTGCGTCCTCGCCAATATTGAGCTTTATCTCGAAGAGTGAAGGGAAAAAGATGCAGGCGAATGGCATCCTCTGGTAGGTGGCACACTTCGCCAAGAACATCTGGATATGATAATGCGGATTTTCATGCGCATTTCCATGGAAGGGATCTTGTTGCATCAGCACTACATGTCCCGTTTTCAGCTCAAAATTCTTCTCTGGCGGCAACTCGGCATAAGTATGGATGAAGTAATCGAGTTGTTTGGAGTGAGCCTATCCGGGATGGAAATAAGCATAGTTGTATGTCGTGGTGGAATAGTCTCCTCCACCATTTGATCTTCCTCTAAAATTTTTCTCTTTTCTGCTCTTAATCTTCTTGCGGTGTGCTCGATCTCAGGATCAAATAATATATCTTCGTCTGTTGCCCTCGATTGTGTGTACTTGCACAGAAAAAGAGAATCTGAAAAGAATTGTTAGCACAATAGAGGAATAAAAGAAAAAGGAAAATAAAAAAGAATAGCTTAGTAAAAATATAGAATATCGTCGCCTCCCCGGCAACGGTGCCAAAAACTTGGTCGTATCGGATAGCAACTCCAAAAACAATGTAGTTTTACCGCAAGCGTGCGGTTAAGTGGTAAGCTGGTATCGAATCACGGGGAAGAACTATTGGCATCTATATAGATTACTGAGCTATTGTAAATTGGTGGCGAAGAAATATTGGTGTCACAATCATTCAAAGTGTTGTAAATTCAACTTATAAGAATGCCTAGGGCTTGGGAATCCCCATTATAGATTTCAAGCAATCAATGTGAAACACGAATTCCTACATTACTACACTTGATTTAGGGTGAACTTGTCGCAACTAAATTAGGAACTAACGCACGCTCTCGCACTGCGCAAGTCTATTGTAATCTAAACTAGAGCCTCGCTCTCTCGCAAGCCTAGTTCAAATTGCTAGCATTAAGATCGATAATAATATTCAATTCCAACTCAAGCTCACTCTTGCACAACTTGAGTTTAAATCTAGATCATGATAGTTCATATTCGTTTTACCGTCGTACAAACGAATATAATTATAGAAATATAATAAAGATGCTAGCTTTGGTCGCTTTCGCGCACCAATTCTAAGGAATCTCGATTATAGATCTAAATCGAATATCTAGGGCTTTCCTTGGATCAATATCCTCTCTCGAGCTCTCAAGATCCAATAGAAATCCCTAGCTATCCATAGTAAATCGATCACAATCTAACCATTAACAAGTTTATCGACATAGCAATTCAATAGATCTCACAAATCATACTTTAAATCCATAAGGTTCATCTCTTTGTCCTAGAGCAAAGAGACTACTCATAATTCATCATAGAAATCATATAGTAATAAGTTATGCAATAGAATTCATCACAAAACTCAGATTTAGAGAGAAGTATAGCATAAAAATATCAACTTGCAAGAGTTTAGACAAACCAATTTTGAATACAAGCTTCAAGAATAAGAAATTTAGATCCGTCTCTCCAATCCTTTCGCCAAAAGAAAACTAGAACTAAAATTAAAACTAAGAAAATTATTCTAAAGAATCTCTCATTGGGTTGCTCTGCAAACTGGATATTTATAGCCGCCCAAAAAAAATCAGAAAATCCTGACAGATTTGCCCCTGAACAGCTGCTAACCCAAGATTTGGGGATCTGTCCTACGGTGCACTCGGCCGAGTGAATTGCTCACTCGATCGAGTGAGAAATTTGCAGGAGTTAGGTTTTTCAGTGTTTTGGAAGTTCAGACCACTTGACCGACTAGTCTTCTCACTCAGTCGAGTGAGATTCATACTCGGTCAAGTAGGACATACTGCAGATCCTCTCTAAAAACAGAGAAGCATCGAAGGATTTCTTCACAATTTTTAACTCCATTCGGTCGAGTGGTCTTCTCACTCGGTCGAGTGGGTTGCTTCATTCGGCCGAGTGCATTCTGGCTCTTCTTCAGGCTGGATAGGGCGTGTCAGCTTCACTCGGTCGAGTGGGCTGCTTCACTCTGTCAAGTGGGCTGCTTCACTCGGCTGAGTAGCTGGTTTTCGTACTCTTCTTTCTCTTTCTCGCTTCCTCGTCGTTTCCTTCACCTTCCTTCTTCTTCTACTCATCATCCAGTGCCGTTAGCTCTACGATATCATCATTAATGACGCTCTGGCACGCGTGTAGGCATTTGTGGCTCCAAATTGCTCCTGATTGCTCTATTTTTCCTGAAATCAGACGAAACAAGGGAATAGTGAAATATATCGTGAAAACATCGTATAATCATTAAAATCACGATATGAGCAATCGTTATAGGATGGAAAAATGCAGAAATAAATGCTAAAATATGAGCCTATCAGTTTTCCACGCGTAAGCTTCGTCAACCGTCGCTAGATTTGGAGGACGAATCTAGAGATACTATCCGTAAACATTCTATTTTTTAATCATGATCATGATTCTTTTACCCATCGATCTCTCAAGATCGGAGTGGAATTTGGGTTGATAGTCTATAATCGACGATTTTAATCATCAAAAATCATGTTTTTAATATCATATGATTTGAGATATCAAACCGAAAAAATACACATATTATATATGATCCCCGCCCACGGCTTCGTTGGTGGCTTTGCAGTCGGCCGCCGTTGGCCACCAACCATCTGCCCCGTAGGCAGACCGACCCCCTTGCTCTGCCTCGAAGGCGGAGCCATCTCCACCAACCCCGCATCATGGCGGGACGTCTCCCCGACCATGCCTTATGACAAGACGCCTCCTAACGACGATCTGCTCCCCTTCGCCCTGCCATGTAGGCAGAGGCATCACCCCCTCCCCTCCCCACCCTGTAGGCGGAGGCATCGCCTTCCCTCCCCCTACCCAGTAGGTGGAGGAGCCCCCTCGCCCCGCCCCATAGGCGGTGTCACCCTCCATCGTGTGATCGATGCTGAAGGGGGCTACGATGCCAAACCCTAGCCATCGCCCCCTCCTTTTCCTCGCAATCCCTTTGGGCCGAAGGCCCAATCAAAAATGCTTGTTGCAAGCCCGAAGCCCACAGCACACATTGCGGGCTCCGGCCCGCAATTAATAAAAAAGGGAAATCTTGGTGCGGGCCTGAAGCCCGCAACACATGTTACGGGCTTCAGCCTGCAATTAATTAAAAAGAGGAAATGTGCTGCAGGCCTGAAGCCCGCAGCCACACTGCAGGCTCAGGCCCACAGGCTGAAAATCATTGAAAAAGGGGGGGGTATGGGGAAGCAAATATGTTAATAAAAAGGGTCTGTTTGGCCCTAAAAATTCAAGAAAAATTCATAAAAATTGGGGATTAAAGGGGGGCTTTGTGGAGATATTTGGGGCTCATGGGATTATTTGGGAGTATATAAAAAAGAAAACTATTTCCTTTTCACGAAGAATAAATAATTTGGGCACCTTTCAAATTTTTTTGAACTAGCCCATAATGCACAACAAATTGCATATTATGATACCCCTTTTAGGATCATACTTACATACATTACATCACATTTTATGGCTCATTCTGTAGATAAACTTATGCTAAGTTGTGTGGTATTAACTTAATAATTATAAAGAGCATACGACCGCTCTACCATTAATCACCTAACCAAACGGTGTATGACATCGTCCAGTGGTCTGAATAATTATTAAGTGTTTTAAATTGTTATGTTTATGAAGGAAATGATCTCTACATGGAAATGAAGGCGACCAGAGGGTTAATAAAAAAATATTGCAGAATCAAAATCGAGTCTATGGTCAAATGAATGAACCACCGGGAGCTCGCATGAGAGTCAGTTTGACTTCACTAACCATGGCAGAATATTTCTGGGATGTTAATGAACAAGACGTGCTTCTATTCATCGATGAATTGGGAGTTCCTATCATAATGCATGACTACAACACTGGGGGATTCACTGCAAATACTAGTTTGGCTCATTATTGCCGTGATAACGTTCTACTTCTTCACATCCACCGCGCAATGCATGCAGTTATTGATAGACAGAAAAATCATGGTATGCATTTTCGTGTACTAGCTAAAGCATTACGTATGTCTGGTGGAGATCATATTCACGCTGGTACTTCTATGAATCTGTGATGCATGTGATGTGTTATGAAAATGTTAAATGAGAACAAATTTTTGCTTGGATGGATAATTGAAGTTTTGGATCGGCTGTTTAGTCCCATATTTTATTTTTCCTGCATTTTTCTTTTCTTTTGAGAGAAATTTTACTGAGGAAATTATGTAATGTCCAAGACCGATTACTACTTTCCATGGAGACGGATGCCACTCTTGAAGCCGAAGAATTTAAAAATGGGACCCATGAGTTTCCAAACTTGTAATTTTTCGCTTTGATTTGTGTAATATGGACTGTAATATGAACTTTGGACACTTTTAATTTATTTGGGACTGTCTAATCCATGCAATTAGCTTATTCATTTAAAAATTGCATCCGCATGAAAATGTTTTATGTATTATTAATTCATGCAAATTTGTGCTCTGCTAGATAAAATGGCAAATATCACAAGCGTTGATTTCGAAGTGTTGGATGCATCAGGCATGAATTACTTGAGCTGGCAGCTCGATATTAAATTTCACCCGCGGGCTAAGTCCCTCATTTCTGATGTGACAAAAGAAGGAAAGGCGACTGATATTGAAAAGGCGCAAGCCATTATTTATATTCGTCGCCATGTGGACAAGACCCTAAAGGCTAAATACCTTACGGTTGAAGATCCACTTGAACTGTGGACTGTCCTTGAGGAAAGATATAAACATCAAACAAATGGTATACTTCCAAGGGCAAGATATGAGTGGGAGAACCTGAGACTGTAGGACTTTAATTCCATAGCTACGTACAACTCGGCTCTTTTTATATCACCTCACGCCTGAAGTTGTAAGGTGAAAAAGTATCAGAAGATCACATGCTGGAAAAGACGTACACTGCTTTCCACGAAAAGGATGCGATACTAATGCAGCAATACAGTGAACGAAAGTTCACAAGTATTCTGAACTTCTGTCATGTTTACTCATGGATGAACAAAACATAGAGCTTCTCCTCACCACTCACAACATGCACCCCCTGGCACTGCCCCCTTCCAGAAGCTCACAATGCATCTTCGTCTAAAAAGAAGAAAGAAAACAAAAGGAAAGTAAGACCACAGAATGAAGGATAGAACAAATAGGCCAGAGGGCAGTTCCAACAGCAAAGAAATGAAGGGATGCGGAAGTTCACTTGGCGCAGGAATGACAATAACAGAAATGATGCACCCCCACCTCAAAGAGAATGGGAAGACCAGTGCCATAGCTGTGGCATGAAAGGACATTAGTCTATAGTGTGCAGAACTCTGCAGCACCTATAAGATTTATACAAAGAAAGCTTGAAGAAAAAACCTGAAACAAATCGGGTGACCACAAATGCTCCAGTTCGGTTCATAGCCGACGACTTCGAAAGAGACGACTTACTTGATTAGTTGTTTTTATCTTTGCTTTGAACTATATGTTATTAGAGCTGTTTGAATATTTGAATGAAGTATGAATAAATGAGAAAATGTTTTTCTGAAATAAAATGTACTTATATGGTTCATCTTTTAATAGATGAACTGCTCTCATGACTGATTAGTAGACAGTAACACATACGATCCTTCATTGCAAATGCTATTTTCATAGCATATGAAAGCCCAATAAATATCAGGGCCAATAAACATAATTGAAGGTTATGGGAATGCAACACCATTGCTCCCAAATGACACAGAAATTAAAAATGAAGGATGCATTATTCTCTCCGAATCCAAAAAGGAACTTACTAAGTTTCAATGACATCCGTCCTGCAAATGTAAACAAAAAAGAATATCAGTATGTAATGTCTCAAGAAAAAGGAGTAAAATCCATACTTGAACGTTTTGAGAGCCGTTTATTAGGCCTCTATCATACAAAGATTCGGAGAGAGGAAGCTAACGGAGCACCTGAAGTGCCCGATATCACCCAAGTTTTTACTTTGGCATGATAGATTTGGCCACCCTGGATCGGTTATGATGCACCGCATCTAATCCCAATCCTATGGGCATGACATGAAGAACCAGAAAATTCTTCAGAAGGGAGAATTCCCTCGCATCCCTTACTATAAGGGAAAACAAATCACAAGGTCATCTCTACTAAAAGTTGACAAAGAATATCCATGCTTCCTTAAAAGAATGTAAGGAGATAGATGTAGACAAATCCACCTCCCTAGTGGGCTATTTCGGTACTTTATGGCACTGATAAATGCATCCTCAAAATATTCGTATGTGTGTCTACTATTGACCCGCAACCTAGATTTTTTAAAGCTATTAGCACAAATAATAATGTTACGGGCGCATTTTCCAGACAATCAAATAAAGAAAATACGTCTGGTTAATGCTGGGGAATTTATATCCCAGTCATTTCAAGAGTATTGCCTTTCAACTGTGATAGAAATTGAACATCCAGTACCATATGTTCATACCCAAAACAGAGTGGCAGAGTCATTGATAAAGAGACTCCAATGGATTGCACATCCATTATTAATGAAATCCTAGTTACCGGTGAATGCATGGGGACAAGCAATTTTGCATGATGCATCGTTAATAAAAATAAGACCATCTGGAGGTCAGAGTCTATCTCCAATGCAACTTGCATATGGAATACCACCGAACATTTCTCACTTGAGAATCTTCGGCTGCGCAGTTTACATCCCCATTGCACCACCATAGAGGACAAAAATGGGTCATCAACGTCGTCTAGGTATCTATTTAGAGTTTGACTTACCCTGAATAATATTTCTAGAACCCCAAACAGAGGACACATTCAAGGCACTTCTTGAAGACTGTGAATTGATAAGACAAATTCCCCCAAAAGTGGGCCCAAATACTGAAAAATCTGGAGCTACATGAATAATATCGTGGGATACAGAATGACTGACCCACTATGATCCGGTAACAAAGAAATGTGAAAATGAGATCCTGCAGATTATACATATACAGAACATTGTTCACCAGTTACCGGACTCATTTACTGACAACCAGAAGATTGTCAGATCACACATCCCTGCTGTAAATACTCTAGCTAGGATTGACATCCTCGAGAATGGATGCAATCCACCAGCAACAGAAGTGGCTGGTCCTCAACAAAATAGAGGCAGACCATTAGTCTCCAAGGTCAAAAATCCAAGAAAAAGAAAAAAACTCTTGGAGACCTTGAGACAATACTACCACAGGACAATGAGCTCATGTCCATACCCTCACCCTTTCTAAAATCCACTACAGAGGAAATGCCGAAAAAAACTGAAACGAAAGTAAATGTTGTACGTACTGGAAAGGTGTTGGATAGAAGGAACAAAATTGTCGACAATATATTCACATATCATATTGCCACATATATTGTAAAAGCGGTGATGCCTATATAATATCGTTCCATACTCCGTTGCTAAAGTGCAAACGTAGAGATTAGCCAAATATGGAACGATGCAATAAAAGATTAGCTGGACTCGCTTATGAAACGTGAAGTGTTCGGACCTGGAGTCCAGACACCAAAAGGTGTCAAACCTGTGGGCAAAATAAGTATTGAACTAATAAGAATAAATAAATACAAAAATCGTATGCTATAAGGTATAACCTATAGCTCAAGGATATTTTCGCTGAAACTGGGGAATAAATAAATTAAAATGAGCATGACTCATATGATGCATCAGATTCCCCAAGTTATACAATGTGAATACCTTACGATTTGGCAAAGGAAATTTTGGATATGCTCTATTGGATGTTGTGACGGCATACCTCTATGGATATCTTGACCAGATAAATTCCAAATTTCCTTAAATACCTGAATAGACGTCGGGACGTCTATTCTATTGAAGAAGAATAATAAGAATAATAAATAATGTACAACCAAGAGAATCATTTGACAAAGCAATGATTCCTACTTAGGTTTGTCTTTGCACCTATATAAAGATCAAAGAGCAGGATTTAAGATCATAGTTGTAAACAACATAAATCTCATTGGATCTCCTGAAGAGAAAACTGAAATATTTGTTCAAGCCTGACTAACAAACATGAAATGAAATACCTAAGCAAAATAAATTAAGTCATGGCTCATAGATTTATTATCTTAATGGATAAAACCCTATTACATTAAAATTCATACGCCCATGGTGCGTTGAAGAAATTACAAGGATCATTGTCATCCAATAAGTACACCTATGATAGTATGCCCAATGGATGTACAAAAAGACCCCTTCCATTCGTTGGAAGAGGGTGAGTATATACTAGGTCCTAAAGTCTCTTATCTAAGTGAAATCAGTGCACTCCTGGCTAACTGCATGTGTCCCAATATAGCAGTTGCAGTAAATGCACTAGCCAGTGATAGTTAGGCACATATAAAGTGCCATTAGACCGGAGTTAAGCATCTTTTGCGCTTCCTCCAAGGATCATAGTTTTGGGCTTACATTATAAAGAATTATCCTCTATGCTTTTGCAAATGCAGGTTACAGGTCCGACCCATATAATGAGAATTCACAGACTGGGAACCCACAGTGGGATGGCCATCTACTGCAGATCTGCAAAGCAAACTATGAAGGCAACATCATCCTATCATTCCGAGATCATCAACATTCCAGAAACAAACCAATGTTGTATTTCAGTGCGCCTGGTGGTACATCACTTCCCAGTGATGACTGTGACTGAGGCTGGTCTTTTAGAGCTAACCACATAATCTGAAGACCATGCCACTTGCTTACCACACTTTTGAGGAGACCACATCAGAGGCGACAAAACAAAGCACACCTCTCCAGTGTTTTTGGTTTCAGCAGCTGCTTAATGATGGTGATATTTGTAATCTATGTATATTTTTGCAATGTTGTAAATAGGAGTGATGAAAAACGCCTAAGAGATCTGAAAGCCAAGTGCTTGTACAAATCAGGGGGAGTTAGAGGGAGTTTGTACTCTTTTTCCTTAGCTATGTTTTTCTCACAGGTTTTCCATAGCCAAAGGTTTTAACGAGGAAAGCCCCATCAACTCAGGATCCTGAAGTATCCACCTCTTGTGAGACTCATAAAACACTCAGAATCCCAAAGTATTCATAAGCAGAGTCCACACCTATGGCTGGACAAGCGGGAGTGTTGTAAATGGATGTTGATAGGAGTTTGTATTATGATTACATCTTATCCATATGATAAGATCATATCTATTGTAACCCTATCCATGTACGATCTTCCCTCTACTAGAAATAAAGGACTAGGGTCTCCCCCGGATTTGATGCTTCACACAACAAAGACATAAATTTAATGGTAAATCGAAAAAATAAGCACTTGAATTCCAACATTTCAAACATTTGCATATAACACAATCCTTTGATTTCTTCCCATGAATTTGAAATTAAGGAGAATTTAGAGGCTGCTATCACGGCTAGGGCTATAATTCCTCTCCCCTTCTACTCCACATGCCACTTACTCCCATCAATCCTCCCAGGGCATTTTCATCGGTGAACAAAAAGTATACGGTATGATGCGTAAATTGGAGAGGGGTGTTAAATGATCCAAAAAAACAATATGATACTTAAGTGATTTTTCGAAAAACGATAATGATGTTTTAAATCATTACACCCAATAAAATATTTTCGAACACCAAACTATAAGTGTGCCTGAAGAACGATACATAAACCCAAATCTTAATGCAAGAAGCATTACATCACCAGGTATGAGCTCACCTATCCCTCTCTCGAGTCACCTTGTAATCAAGGAAGTGTAATCTAAACAGCAGTAATCCAGATACCGATAACCCAAACAGCTTTCGTGTCCTTGTCCCGAGTCTGATGCAGTTAAAAGTAGCACAATCCAAAATTACGTTGATTTGCTCTTCGTTCATTATAAATCTATTAGAAATAAACCGTGCACACAGTGCACGTCCCCAAAAAAACCCCACAAACAGGATGCACACGCACGCAATCGAAAAGGAGTAAGAACTGTGGGTGTGTGTTGGTGTCGTCGAGTAAAAGAGGATAAAGATGGGGTTTAGGGTGTTATTGGGTTTCCTTTGGGTGGAAATTGGGTTTGCATTGTGAGACGGCTCACATGTGGCATCTCAAATGGTGATGTGACATTTCCACATGGGACAAAGATGCCACATTGGATACCTTGTCAATTGTAAGATAGATTTACTAAATTTGAGAATTACCAAATTTCATTTTTTTCCTTTTTAAGTTTCCAGCAAGATACTTATTAAGTGGATAAATATCTATCTCATTCAAACCCTTCCAAATAGAAAGAAAAAAATTATAGGGAAAGACCGTAAAAAGTTCAAGTCCCCCAACTAATTCCTCAATGTAGTAAATGGATGTTGACGAGTATTTGTATTTGGGATTACGTCTTATTCATAGGATAAGATTGTATCTATTGTACCCTATCCTTGTACGCTCTTCCCTCCACTATAAATAAAGAGCTGTGGTCTCCTCCCCAGATTGATGATTCGTAACACGTTATCAGTACAAGCCTCTAAATAATTTTCCACACAAAAACTGATTGTTGCAAAAGCGAAGGAAATGCGAGAGATCCACGCGCGTGGCTTGGTCTACTTTAAACGGGCAGCGTCATCCATGTGTAGGCTTCGTCAACCATCGTTAGATCTGGAGGACGGATCTAGAGGTATTATCCCTAAAAATTCAATTTTTAATCATGATCATGATTTGTTTATCCATCAATCTCACAAGATCAGAGTGGAAATTGGGCTGATTGCATATATAGAAGATTTTTAATCGTCAAAACTTCATGTTTTAAGATATTAAAACTGAAAAATATATAATAATAATCCCCCACCCATTGCTTCGCCAGCAGCTTTACCGCCGGCTACCGTGAGCTCCTTATCGCCCGCCCCGAAGGTGGTCCCCCCCCCCCCACGGTGGGATCCCCCCCTCACGGCAAACCACCTCACGGCAGGGCTGCTGTCCCTTGCGCCCCCGCCTCACAACGGGGCTGCCGTCCCGCATCCGCCGCCCTCACGTCGGGGCTGATCACTAACCCTGCATCACGTCGAGGCTACCCCTCAACCTGCCTCACGGCGGCGCTCTGTCCCCCCTCTCGATCTCCTGTTTCGCCACTATCGGAGTTGAAGGGGGGCGGCGGCAGCCGCCCCCTCCCGTCTCTCGCTGGCATTTTGGGCCGCAGGCCCACACATTTAAAAAACAGGAAAAGCTTTGTGGGCCTGAAGCCCACAGCTTGGCTGCGGGCCTCAGGCCAAAGATTTTTTAAGAAAAAAAGAAAATATAAAGCTGCGGGCCTGAAGCCTGCAACCACACTGCGAGCGTCAGGCCCGCAAGCCGAAAAAAAGAAAGAAAAGAAATTGAAAATGTATGGGTGTTATAAATAAGAATAAATAGGCTTTCGGGTGCCTAAAAATTGCAGAAAATTTGATAAAAATGTGGGACTAAAATGTGACTTTATGGGGGCATTTGGGGCCTTGTGGGGATTGATTATGGGTATATAAAAAGGAAAACTTTTTCGTTTTTTATGAAGAACAATTATGGGTATATAAAACGGAAAACTTTTTTGTTTTTCATGAAGAACAATTAATTTTGGGCACTTTTCAAATTCTTTTGAATAGCACATCATGCATAATATTTTTGCAGTCTATGATACCATTTTGGATCATACTTTTATGCATTGCATCACCGTTAATGGCTCATTCTGTGGATAAACTTATGCTTAGTTGTACAGCATTAACTTAATAATTAAGAAGATCATGCGACCGCTCTGCCGTTAGTCACCTAACCTAACGGTGTATGACGCTGCCTAGTGGTCCAATAATTATTAAGTATTTAAATTTTTATGTTTATCCTTTTGTGAATCTGTGATGCATGTGATACCTTTGATGAAAATATTTGATGAAAATGTTTGATGAGCACAAATTTTTGTATAGATGGCTAATTATGGTTTTGGATCGTCTATTTAAGTCTAACATTTTACTTTTCCTGCATTTTTCTTTTCTTTTCTTTTTGAGAGAAATTGTAGTGAGGAAATTATGTAATGTCCAAGACCGATGACTACTTTCCATGGAGGCAGTGGTCACTCTTGAAGCTGAATATTTTATATATGGGACCCACGGGGTTTCCAAATTTGTAATCTATTTTTTCGCTTTCATTTGTGTAAAATGGACTGTAAAATGGACTTTGGACTCTTTTATTTATGTGGGACTAGCCGATCCACACAAGTAGCTATTGATTTAAATTTTTGCCTCCGCATGAAAATGTTTAGTATATTATTAATTCATGCAAATGTGTGCTCTGCTAGATAAAATGGCAAAAATCGCAAGCGTCGATTTCGAACTGCTGGATGCATCAGGGAGAAATTATTTGAGCTGGCAACTCAATGTCAAATTTCACCTGCGGGCTAAGTCTCTTATTTCTGTTGTGACAAAAGATGGTAAGGCAAATGATATAGAAAAGGCGCAAGCCATTATCTATATTCGTCACCATGTGGACAAGACCCTAAAGGCTGAATACCTTATGGTCGAAGATCCACTTGAGCTATGGACTGCCATTGAGGAAAGATATAAACATAAGAAAGATGGTATACTTTCAAGGGCATGTTATGAGTGGGAGAACCTGCGACTGCAAGACTTTAAGTCTATAGCTGAGTACAACTCAGCTCTTTTTAGCATCATCTCACGCCTGAATTTGTGTAGTGAGAAGGCCTCAAAAGATCGCATGCTGGAAAAGATGTACACGTCTTTCCACGGGAAACATGCGATACTGATGCAACAATACCGTGAACGAACGTTCACCAAGTATTTTGAGCTGCTGTCATGTTTACTCATGGCTAAACAAAACAGAGAGCTTCTCCTTGTCACTAACAACATGCGCCCCTGGCACTGTCACCCTCCTAGAAGCTTACAATGCATCTTCTTCTAAAAAGAAGAAAGATAACAAAAGAAAAGGAAAGACCACAGAAAGGGGGACAGAATAAGAAGGTCAGAGGCCAACTCCAACAGCAAAGAAATGAAGGGAGGCGGAAGTTCACTTGACACAGAAATTACAACAACAGAAATGAAGCACCCCCACCCAAAAGGGAATGTGAAGACCATTGCCATAGCTGTGGCATGAAAGGCCATTGGTCTAGAGTGTGCAGAACTCCGCGGCATCTCTAGGAATTGAATAAAGAGAACATGAAAAGAATGCTAAAACAAACATGGTGACCACAAATGCTCCAGTCAAGTTCTCAGTCGTCTTCGAAAGAGATGATCTGCTTGATTAGCCATTTTTTATCTTTGTATTTATTTTCAGAACAATTTATGTTATGAGAGCTAGTTGAATTTATGAATTTTTTTTGAAAAAAATTTGATTATGTTCCTGAAAAGTAAATTTTTTTATTCATCTTTTATAGATGGATCGCTCTCATGACTGCTTAGTAGACAGTGTTTCGACACATACGATCCTTCAATATAAATGTTATTTTCATAACATTATACCATATAAAAGCCCTGGAAATACAATTTCAGGGCCATCAAATATTATTGAAGGTTCTGGGAAGGTAACTTTGTTGCTCCAAAATAGAACACAAATAAAAATAAAGGATGCACTATTTTCTTCGAATTTCAAGAGAAACTTTCTAAGTTTCAAAGACATCCATTTAAAAGGATTCCATCTGGAAACATCAAATGTAAATAAAAAAGAATTATGTATGTAAGATCTCAAGAAAAAGAGTAAAATCCATACTTGAACATTTTGAGAGCCTTTCATCAGACCTCTACCATACAAAAATTCAGAGAGAGGAAGCTAATTTAACGGAGCACCTGAAGTGCCCGACATCAGCCAAGTTTTTACTTTGGCATGATAGACTTGGCCACTCTAGATCAGTGATGATGCATGGCATCTTATCTCAATCACATGGACATGACTTAAAGAACCAGAAGATTCTTCAAAAGAGAGAATTCCCTTACATCACATGTTTCAAGTGGAAATTAATAACAAGGCCATCACCACTAAAAGTGGATATTGAATCTACAAGCTTCCTCGAAAGAATACAATGAGACATATGTGGACCTATCCAACCCCTAAGTGGGCCATTTCGGTACTTTATGGTACTGATTGATGCATCCTCGAAATACTCGTATGTGTGTCTATTATCGACCCGCAACTTAGCTTTTCCAAAGCTATTGGCACAAATTATAAATTACGGCTGTATTTTCCAGACAACCAAATAAAGAAAATACGTCTGGATAATGCTAGGAAATTTACCTCCCGGTCATTTCAAGAGTACTGCCAAGCAACGAGAATTGAAATTGAACATCCAGTGCCACATGTTCATACCCAAAACGGTTTGGCAGAGTCACTGATAAAAAGACTCCAATGGATTGCACATCCATTGTTAATGAAATCCCAGTTGCCGGTAGATGCATGGGGACATGCAATTTTGCATGCTGCATCGTTAATAAAAATAAGACCCTCTGGAGATCAGAGTCTCTCTCCAATGCAACTTGCATATAGAATGCCACCAAACATTTTTCACTTGAGAATCTTCGGTTACGCAGTTTATATCCCCATTCCACCACTACAGAGGACAAAAATAGGTCCTCAGCGTCGCATAGATATTTATTTAGGGTTTGATTAACCCTCGATTATAAGATACCTAGAACCCCAAATAGAGGACGCATTTAAGGAACGTCTTGAAGACTGTGAATTTGATGAGACGAGTTTCTCCAAAATGGGCCCAGATACTAAAAATCTGGAGCGAAGCAAATTATATCGTGGGATACAAAAACTTTGACCCACTATGATCCTGTAACGCAACAATGTGAAGATGAGATCCTGAAAACCCTCCACATACAGAACACTGTTCACTAGTTACCAGACTCATTTACTGACAACCAGAAAATTGTCAGATCACACATCCATGCTGTAAATACTCCAGCTAGGATTGACATCTCCGAGAATGGATACAATCCACCTGCAGTAGAAGTGGCTGCACCTCAACAGAAAAGAGGCAGACCACCAGGTTCCAAGGACAAAAATCCAAGAAAAAGAAAAATACCTAGAGACCTTGGGACGATACCCCCACAGAAAAATGAGCTCATGTCCATACCATCATCCCTCCCGGAATCCACTGGAGAGGAACTGCCGGGAGAAACTGAAATATCATTAAATTATATACGTACGGTGGAGGTGCTGGATAGAAGGAATATAGTCGTCGACGATGCCTTCGCATTTCACATTGTCATTCACGTCGCTGAAGGCGACGATCATGATCCACATTCCGTTGCTGAATGCAAACGAAGAAATGATTGGCGAAAGTGGAATGAGGCAATAAAAGCAGAGATGGACTCGCTTAAGAAACGCAAAGTCTTTGGGCAAATAGTCCAGACACCAGTTGGTGTCAAACCTGTGAGATATAAATGGGTATTCGTCAGAAAACGAAATGAAAATAATGAGATCGCACGCTACAAAGTAAGGCTTGTAGCACAAGGATTTTCCCAAAGACCGGGCATAGACTATGAAGAAACATACTCCTCGGTAATGGATGCGATCACTTTCCAATTCTTAATAAGCTTAACAGCAAAGGAAGGATTAGATATGCAGCTAATGGATGTTGTGACTGTATATCTATATGGTAATCTCGATAAAGAGATATTTATGAAACTTCTTGATGGCTTTTCAATGCCTGCTGAACTAAAAGATAGACCTTGGGACGTCTACCCTGTTAAGCTTCTAAGATCATTGTATGGTCTTAAACAATCGGGAAGAATGTGGTACAACAAACTTACTGAATTCCTTGTACAACAAGGATTCAACCATAAAGAAGTCTGCCCTTACATCTTTATAAGAGCAAAGGGAAAAGGATTCGTCATAATAGGAGTCTACGATTTGAACCTCATTGGATCTCCTAAAGAGATCACTGAGAGATCTGTAAGCCTAACAAAAGAATTCAAAATGAAATACCTAGGCAAAACGAGATTTTGCCTTGGCTTACATATTGAACATCTAAAAGACGGAATCCTGCTACATCAAACCACATATACAAAGAAACTGTTGCAAAGACTTCATATGGACCAATGTCATTCACTAAGTACACATATGGTGGTACGATCTCTGGATGCACATAAAGACCCCTTCCAGCCGCTAGAAGAAGTCCCTTATCTGAGTGCTATTGGAGCACATATATATCTGGCAAACTGCACTCGTCCCAATATAGCGTTCACAGTAAATTTACTAACCAGATATAGTGCAGCGCCTACACAGCGTCACTGGACCGGGGTTAAGCACCTTCTGCGCTACCTCTAAGGGTCAACAGATTTGGGACTATTTTACAAATATGGATTATCCTCCACACTTGTTGGTTATGCTGATGCAAGTTACATGTCTGAACCCAACAATGAAAAGTCACAGATATGGTATGTGTTTACCTATGGAGGGACAGCCATTTCCTGGAGATCCATCAAACAAATCATGACGGCGACCTCATCCAATCACTCAGAGATCCTCGCCATCCATGAAGCAAGCAGAGAATGTGTCCGGCTACGCTCAGTTGTACATTACATCCTGCTGACAACCAGATTGAAGACTATGGGACCTTGAACCTACTACTATTTTTGAGGACAACGTCGCTTGCATCGCTCAGTTACGAGGTGGCTAATCAAAGGCGACAAAACGAAGCATATTTCAGCAAAATTCTTTTGGATGCATGAGCTACAAAGAGATGGCGAGATCGACGTCAGACAAGTACAATCATGTGACAACCTAGCAGACTTGTTCATTAAATCTCTTCCTACTGCTACCTTTAGGAAGTTTGTACAGAAAATTGGCATGAGACACCTAACAGATCTGAAAGCATAAGTGCTTATACAGATCAGGGGAGTTAGAAAGAGTTTGTACTCTTTTTCCTTGGCTATGGATTTTCCCATATGGTTTTCCATAGCCAAAGGTTTTAACAAGACAAACATCATCAACTTAGGATCCTGAAGTATGTGCCCTTGTGAGACTCATAAAAGACTCAGAATCCCAAAGTATTCATGAGCAAGAGTCCACATCTATCGCTGGATAAAAAGGAGCGTTATAAATGGATATTGGCAAGTATTTGTATTTAGGATTACGTCTTAACCATTGGATAAGATTGTACCATATTATTGCATGCTCTTCCCTCCACAATAAATAAATAAAGAGCTATAGTCTCCTCCCTCCACAATAAATAAATAAAAAGCTATAGTCTCCTCGCTAGATTGATGATTCATAACACTCGGACATTTTTATCTCCAAAGGTTAACAATTCGATAGCATGCTAAATTTGCATTTAAGGTGAATAATTCGCATTTGCACCTCATTTAAGCCACTTTTGAGGCGATATATAACAGCTATTTTAAAACAAAAATTAAACAGGCATACTTCGGCTATCAACCCAAGAGTCGCCTGGGGATCAATGGCAATTGGTCCCTAAATCAAACAAATATTAATTCTCCCGGATACAAGAAACAGATCGTCTGCCCCCCTCACAAACTTCAACCACTCGTTGCTCCTCCCAAAACAAAATAACATACAATACATTAACGATGAAACAAACAACTAAAGATGAGCCTTTAACACAGCAAATAAAGAAATTTCCAGCCAGTTTATTCTGAAATCAGACGGCCAGCATCCACGACAAAAACCACCCTGTATGTTCACTGCTGCATACCACGCGGGGCGAGTGAGAGGGAGAGAGAGGGTCATCGCTGAAGAACCGATGTAGGCTGTCAGCTAGAGCCATCACGCACAACATCATGAGTCGACAGCTGTGTCTCCCTTCTCTTCTGCCTGCCCTTCCTTTCCAATGTGGAATCCTTCGATTTTGCGGGCAACATCATTTGCTCTCACCTTCCCCTTGTCAACAGACCCATTGGCACTAACATTGGCATCGCTCTCGCTAGCTGTTGCCGGGCCTGTTTGCCATATTCTAATGGTCCCGTCCTCTGATCCCGATGCATATGATTCACCTCCAGGAGAAAAGCGCAGGCAGTGAACAGGGCCATGGTGACCTTTGTTACATCCTGCATTCATGCAGCAAACACCAAATGATCAGTTTCTACCGCTTCTACTGAACGTCTCGCATATTTTTCTTTAATGAACATGCACAAGCAAGATAAACAAGTTTTAGTGTTTCAAATGCAAGACGAATTTGATTTACCTAAATTATGTGTATGCTTTAGTAAGAGAATCAATGCTTAAGTTAATTTATACGAGGATTACAAAGACATGCAAAATGATGTGGTACCGTCACTGCAATACAAATATGTAGAGTTGATATTATATTTGACAATATTGAAAATTAATTACTTCGGCTTTCTGATAAATGTCTAAACCGAAGAACCCCCAGTTCAATTATCTGAATATAATGGCAGCACCAATTTTGTTTAGGAAGTCCAGTTTTGCCTGCATAAGCAGTGAGATAGTATTACCCGCAACCTAATAGCAATCTCGCACGGGAAGCATCTTCTCGTCCATTCATTCAACACCCATGGTCAGCTTAGATTACAATGACAATGCTGATGTAGCCTATTGAAAATAAATCCAGTTATGAAAGGCACTATAAAAGGAAAGTTAGAAAACACCCTACCAATTTCTTCACCCGTGTGGAAATCAAAAATGTGAACCCACATGTCTTCACCTCCAGCAACAAACTTGCTGCCATACTTGGGTTCAAGTGAAGCTGACTCTACAGGGCAAGGCATGTTGTAGCTTTTGACTAGTCCAAAACTGATGGCATCAAAGAAAGTAGCGCTTCAGATTCGACTCTCACCAAAACAAAAATGGCATTAAAATATACTGATCATAGAACTTACTGATTTGCATCCCAAAACTTAACAGTTGAACCATCAGCTGTGGTGATATACCGCCCATCTTGACTAACTTCAGCACTGGTAACCGGTGACTTGGTTTCAAGAGTTTGAACAATTTTGCCACTTCTTACATCCCATAACCTATTAAAGTTGGAAACCAAAGTACAGGAAAAAGACTGATGAATTCACAATATAGCCAACTTCGCTTAACGTTTGAATTAATGACAAGGTAAAGAATATAAGGGGAGAAACAGTACAAGTAATATTTGCTGATGTCAAGGAACTTCTGCATAATTTGTCAGCCCGCGCGCATATGCATGTGCACACACTCATTGAGATATAATTACTTGTCATGTCAAATCTTTGTACCATCAAATCATATTTGAGGTGACGTCACCAAAGTGCAGCCATGTTTAGTACCATAATACCATGAAGGTGGCAACGTCACATTCCTAGGAACCAGTGGTGGTTTAATTTTATTCACATGATGTGTCCTCAAAATTACAAAAGCAGGCCTGGTCTTGTGCACAAAATGAATTCCAGATGAGGCTTAAGGACTAATACCAAAGACAGGACTGCAATCATAATATGTTCACTCTTGAATATAATTACGAGAATGGATACTTTTTTTGCCCAACAATCTGGTTAAAATTTTGTTACAAATGAGATATGTGAAAAATCTACATCGGGTATGATACACGTGGCTAAAATTTTGTTACAGATGAGCATATGAAAGATCTGCCTAGGTACAATAGAGGGACAATGATACGATCCGGATGATCGTATACTCAAATCAGCGTTTAAAAGTGGAAAAGTGGATAAATATGAAAAAGCGGAATTTTTATAGATTAAATCAGCGAAGAACAAAAGATAAATTGGGCCTCTTTCGAGAAGGAAACCATATCTCCTGGCTTTGGATGAACGGACTAAAGACTAAGCACCTTCACAATTGATACCTAATTGTTCTTCACAAATAAGCATAAAGAAAACAAGACGGCTAGCCCTAATTAAATAGAAAAGGAGAATTACTAATCTAGTCTAACCAGACTAGAATACCCCTAGAGCCACTAAACCCACTAAGTCGTCTCCCCGTCTTCTGCGCCGGCAGTCAGTCCTCCAAGGTGGGCTCGAGTCGTGGCGAGGTGCGTCGGGTGGGTCCGCCGAGGATGCGGGTGGAGTGTCCGCATCAATACCTACCTAAAAGTACCACCTTGTCCTCAAGGTGGAAATCTGGAAACTGCTCCCTGACTACATCGTACGCCTCCCAAGTGGTGTCACAGTCTGGTAACCCGGCCCAGTGAATCAAAACCTCCTTCCGCCGTCCCGCTCCCTGACGAACCGCCCTCACCGTCAGTGGCTCCAATAGTACCTACATGTCCTCGGTGAATGTCGGTGGCAGAGTGGAAGAGGCTGCCTAATCCCCAATCACTCTCCGTAGCTGTGACACATGAAATATGTGGTGTATCGTCGAAGAGGGTGGCAACCTCAGCCGGTACGCCACTTGGCCAATCTTGGCCTCAATCTGGTAGGGCACATAGTATCGAGCTGCCAGCTTCTCGTTCCGCCTCCGTGCCAATGACTTCTGCCGGTAAGGACGCAGCTTCATGTACATTATATCGCCCTCCTGAAAGTGTACATACTGACAATGTCCATCTGCTCTAGTCTTCATCACCTGCTACGCCCTCAACAGATGTTTCCTCAATTCTTCCAGCAGACCATCCCTCTCTCCAATATACTCAGGGCTACCTGCGACACCGGGGTCTGCCTGTCTCCAAACCGCAACAAGGGTGGGTGGAGGGTCACGCCCATATAAGACCCGAAAAGGTGTCGTCCCGGCTGCCGAATGGTACGAGATGTTGTACCAATACTCAGCCCAAGCCAACCACATGTACCACTGACGAGGTGTCTCTGAAGCGAAACACCGGAGATAACTCTTTATACTGCGGTTCACCACCTTCGTCTGACCGTCCGTCTGTGGATGATACGTTGTACTCCTCTTCAGGACCGTACCCTGCACCCGGAAAAGCTCCCTCCAGAATCCGCTCATGAAGACCTGGTCCCTGTCGGACACTATGGACGCCGGTACCCCATGCAGCCTGATCACCTCCCGAGTAAAGGCCGCAGCCACTGAGATGGCAGTGTAAGGATGCCGCAGAGGGATGAAGTGGGCATACTTGCTCAGTCGATCCACCACTACGAATATCACTGAATATCCCTCTGCCCGTGGTAACCTGTCGATGAAGTCCATCGTGACCTCCTCCCAGACCCTCTCCGGTAAAGCCAACGGCTGTAACAGCCATGCTGGTGCCATGGCCATATACTTGTGACGCTAACAAACGTCACAAGCTGCCACCAAACGCGCGATACATCTCTGCATCCCTGGCCAGAACACCTCACGGGCCATCCGCGTGTAAGTCTGTTGCACATCTGAGTGGCCCCCCGTCACTGAGCTGTGGAACTCTTGAAAAAAGACCGGTATAGAAACCGAGGTCCGTGGCAACACCAACCTCCACTGGTAAATAGCATGCGCCCCGCCAGTGAATAGCCCGTCGGTCCCTCCTCCCCGCTCTGTAGCACCTCACGGATCTGCCGCAGCTCTACGTCCTCTGCCTCCCGTAACATCGGCTCTCAATCCAACCACATAGGTAGAGACAAAGCACTCAAGTCAGCCCCCCTCGGCGGGACAAGACATCAGCGGCCTTGTTCTCCAGTCCCGACCGGTACTCAATGTCGAAGCGATAGCCTACCAGCTTGGACAGCCACCGCTAATGCTCCTCAGTCACTAACATCTGCTCCAACAGATACTTTAGACTCCGCTGGTCCGTCTTGACCACGAAATCTCTCCCCAACAGATATGTCCGCCATTTTTGCACTGCCAAGACTATAGCCATAACCTACCTCTCATATACCGATTTCAGCCGTGCTCGAGCTGATAGCACCTGACTGAAATAGGCAACCAGCCGCCCTTCCTGCATCAACACAGCCCCCAATCCATACCCGCATCCGTCTCAACTACGAAGGACACGCTGAAGTCAGGTAAAGCCAGCACTGGTGCTGTCGTCATCGCCACTTTCAAGGCCTCAAAAGCCTTGGTGGCATCCTCCTCACATTTGAAACCATCCTTCTTCAGCTGTTCGGTAAAGGGCCAAGCTATGGGTTGTACCCCTTGACGAACTTTCTGTAGTAGCCCTTCAGCCCCAGGAATCCCCGAAGTGCCCTCAATGATGTCGGTACTGGCCAATCCAGCATCGCCTCTATCTTCGACCTGTCGGCCTCCACCCCTGCCGCTGACACAACATGCCCCAGGTACTCGATCTGTGTCTGGTCAAAACTGCACTTCTTCCCGTTGTCAAACAACTGGTGCGCCAACAACTCCTGGAAGACTACCTACAAGTGGCTCAAGTGCTCCTACATGCTCCTGCTATAGACCAGGAATGTTGTCAAAGAAAACCAGTATAACCCCCGTAGGAATAGCTGGAAGACCTTGTTCATCAAGGCATGGAATGTCGAAGGGGCGTTCGTCGAGCCAAAAGGCATGACCAAGAACTCATAATGCCCTGCGTGGGTGCGAAATACCATCTCTGGCACATCCTCTGGCCTCATCAAGATCTGGTGGTACCCCGCCCTCAGGTCGATCTTCGAAAAGACCACCGCTCCATGCAGCTCATCCAACAACTCGTCGATCACCGGAATGGAAAACTTTCCTGCGACAGTTTCCTTATTCAGCGTCCGGTAATCAACGCAGAACCGCCAACTCCCGTCCTTCACCAGCAGCACTGGGCTAAAAAGAGACTCACACTGGGTTGGATTACCCCAGCCTACATCATCTCCCGCACCATCCGCTCGATCTCATCCTTCTGCACATGCGGGTATCTGTATGACCGCACACTGACTGGTGTTGCCCCCTCACGCAGCATGATCGTGTGCTCGTGTCCTCTAGCTGAAGGTAGCCCCTGCAGACCCTGAAACACCTGGTATTGCTCTGGCACTGGCTCCACCTCCCCTGGGGTCTCCTCTCGCTACTCCTCCCCCTCCGTCGCCATCCCCTGAAACTCTACCAGGAACCCCTCTCCCTTATCCCGCAACACCCGTGTGATTGCCTTAAAAGCCACCACTGAAAAACACAGAGTCGGGTCCCCAATCAGCACAACCGTCCGCTCCCCATCCTGGAACTCCATCCTGAGTAGCTTCCAGTTGACCTTCATCTCCCCCAGCTTCTTCAGCCACTGCACGCCCAAGATAATGTCGACTTTGCCCAACTCCAGAGGCAAGAAATCCTCCACCACTTGTATCCCCTGCAACCTCAGACACACCCCCTTGCATAGCCCCTTACTCTCCTTCATCTTCCTTACAGTGAACTTATCCATCGTACTCAACTCTAGCCCATTCCTCTCCACAATCCTCCCCGAGAAGAAATTGTGGGTCGCCCCGCTATCAATAAGCACTGTCACCGCCTCCTCTGCTAACAAACCTGATAACTTCATAGTATGATCCGGGGTGAATCCTACCACGGAGTTGAGGGATACCTCCGCCGCGGCCATGTGCACGTGCTCAGTCTCGCTCTCCTCGGTCATCACGAACTCCTCCTCATCAGCATACTCCTCGTCTGGCACTATCACAATCTGCAGCAACTTGCTCGCACAACGGTGACCGGGGCTGAATTTCTCATCACATCTGAAACATAGGCTGCAGCACGCCTCGCCCTTATATCGGCATCAGTAAGCCGTCTACCCGGTACTACTGGTTGGGCATCCCCTCTCTTCTCCCCCACGGCCTCTGGTGCTACTGTGGCCCCCTCGATGGGACCGGTGCTCTCTAGCTGCGCTGGCAATGGGCTCCCCAAGCCCCTCGAATTCGTCTCTCCTCTGCATGCTTCTTCTCCGCCTTGTGGGCCAGGCGATGTACATCCTTCAAGGTCCCCGAGCTCTGCATCCGCAACTCTGCCCATATAGAGGGCTTCAACCCCCTCGTGAAGTTTCCAATCATGACCCATCCGCCATCCCCTACACCCTGCTGTTCAGCATCTCAAACTTCTTTACATTGTCTCTCACCGTCCCTGCCTTGGAGCCGACAGCTGCACATAGAAGTTTTCCCCTGTGGTCTCCTGAAATCGATCAACGATCTGTGCTGACAGCTCCTCCCAAGTGCGAAAAAGGGTCAGTGCCCCCTTCCATCTGTACCATGCCAGGGCCTTGCCCTCGAAATAGATCCCGATGGCTCTCAAAACCTCCTCATCCGTCAACCTCATCACCTGAAAGTAGCGCTCCGCCCGGTAGATCCAACCGTCAGGATCTGTGCCATCAAATACCGGAATCTTCAGCTTCATCAACCGTCGATCCGCGTTGATGTCACCCTGCTGGCCCCTATCTCTGCCACGGTCTCCACCCCAGCCCAAACCTCCACCCAACGCCTCCACTGGTCTTCCAACATCCTCCTCGTACAGCTCCTCAGGCCAACCAAGCCTCTCCCAAGCCTCGGTCTGATAGTAGTACCCTGTAAACTCCGGTGGTCGCGCAAAAGTGGGCCCTCCGACCCCTCTGTACTGCTGGATAGGCGCTGTCCGGCCTTCCAAATAGCCCCCGGACCTTGCCCATGCCCCGGAAAGCCCTCAAAAGTCTATTTGGGATCGACCACTGGTCTCGGGCCCTGTGGAAAAGTCCCCGGTCTCTAGAATTGGCCCGCAGAGGCCCCTATGGTGTCGCTGGGGGGCCCATCCTCCTCTGCAGTGTCCCAACATTCCCCTGGATTGGGGGCGAACCCCGACATACCCCCAAAAGGGGCTGCAGGTCCTGCGGCACCCCCGCAGGTGCCCGCCCAGCTCGCTGCCCCCCGAAAGGGGGCGCGCTCCCTCCCGCACCCCCGCGAGGGGATGCAGTTACTGCGACGGGCACATGGGGGCCACCGCTGCCGCAGCAGGCCCAGTCGGGCCTGTCGTTGTTGTCGCAGGCCCCTACCGATTCCGCCGCGGGCCCGGAGGGGTCCGCCGAGGATGCTTCGGGCCCGACGAGACCTGTCAACGAGGACGCAGGCCCGGCCCGGCCTGTTGCCTGCTAAACAGGGCCGGACGGCCATGTTGTCTGCCGTGTCGCGCTGGGGGTGCCTGCCAAAGCCGCCACCGCCCCTGTCGACCTAGGGCTGTCAATTCAAGTGTGGAATCCCCCTGGATCTCCTCCTCCTGGATCCCCTTGCACCGATCTCCTTCCTTCCCGGCTTTTAAGGTTTGTAACATTGCCATCATTGCCAGGATTGACGCCGTGGTTTCCCTTAGAAATTTCAGATCCGACATCGCTTCCTTCAACCATTGGAGAGCACGACTAGTCTGCATGGCCTCCCTCCTCATGGCCCGAAGTTCAATTTGGATGTCTTCTTACGAGTGGGCGTGATCCTTGATTGAATCTCCCACAGTTTTCTTCAACCCTTCGAATCGTTCTTCGATCTCACGATTGAGATCCTCCCGAAGCCCTTGAATCTTCTCGTCTATCAGATCCGTCTTCGCTCTCGTACTTGCCGCCATCAGATCCTACCGCTCTGATATCAATTTGATACGATCCGGATGATCGTATACTCAAATCAGCATTTAAAAGTGGAAAAGTACGAAAAAGAGGGATTTTTATAGATTAAATCAGCGAAGAACAAAAGATAAAATTGGTCCTCTTTCGAGACGAACCCCTATCTTCTAACTTTGGATGAACGGACCAAAGTCTTAGCACCTTCACAATTCATATATAGTTGTTCTTCATAAATAAGCATAAAGAAAACAAGACGGCTAGCCCTAGATTAAATAGAAAAGTGGAATTACTAATCTAGTCTGAAAAGACTAGAATACCCCTAGACCCACTAAACCCACTAAGTCGTGTCTCTCCGTCTTCTGCGCCGGCAGTAAGTCCTCCAAGGTGGGCTCGAGTTGTGGCGAGGTGCGTCGGGTGGGTCCGCTGAGGGTGCGGGTGGGGTGTCTGCATCAGACAACTGTCATCATTTGCCTCACCATTTGACTGTTGGTTAGATTGTCAGTCAGATTTTGATACGATCCGGTGGATCGAATCGATAAAGTTCAGATTTTTAAAAGAGGAAAATTAAAAAGAGGAATTTTATAGAGAATGATTTGCGAATAACACTAGATAAATGGATCTCCTTTGAGACGAGATCCGGTCTCCTAGCTTTGGATGGACGGATCAAAGCCTAACAACCCTCACAATTGACGACTCGATGAGTTTTCACAAATCAAGCATGCCCAAAATAAAAGACGGCTAACCCTAATAAATAGAAAATAGGGGATTTACTAATCTAGCCGGAAAAGACTAGAATACCCCTAGATGACTAATTCACCAAAGCCTAAGCATCAAGTGGGACCCGGGTGCGGCTTGCGCCAAGTGAGCCGGCGGCTAGGGACCGTCCGCATCAATACCGCCCCCTAAAAGAGCCACCTTGTCCTCAAGGTGGAGATCTGGTTTTGAAGGCCCCCGAGGGAAAACAGAGGCTAGGGTCACCTGTCAGAACCACCGTGCGACCCCCCTGGAATTCCATCCTAAGCTGCTTCCAATTCATCTTCACCTCGCCCAACCCCCTCAGCCACTGCACGCCCAAAATCACATCGATATTGTCCAACTCTATGGGCAAGAAGTCTTCCACGATCTGCACTCCTGGTAAGGTTAGACTCAGCCCCTTGCACATCCCACTGGTCTCCTCCCTCCTCCCTGTCCCGGAGAGGACCGTAAACGTCTCCAAGGTGCTCACCTGCAACCTATGACGATCCACCAAATGTCGAGAGATGAAGTTGTGGGTAGCCCCACTGTCTATGAGTACCGTCACTGGCGCGTCGTCCAATCGCCCTGACAACTTCATGGTATGGTTCGTGGTTACCCCTACCAAGGAGTTCAGGGACACCTCCGCTACATCCAGGTGTGCGTGCTCAACCTCGCTCTCTTCCGTCATCACTGGCTCTCTCTCGTCTGCATACTCCCCCTCGTCCGGCATTATCACAATCTGCATCAGCCTGCTCGCACATCGATGACCGGGACTGAACTTCTCATCGCATCTGAAACAAAGGCCTGCAGCACGTCTTGCCCTCATATCAGCCTCAGTCATCCGCCTACCAGGGATCACTGGTCGGGTTTCCTCTTTCTTCATCTCCGCGTCCCCTGATGCTATTGTAACCCCCGGAGGTGGGACCGGTGCTGTCTGGCTACGCTGGCTCTGGGCTCCCCAAGTTCCCCGAGTGCTCCTCTCCTCTGCATGCTTCTCCTCCGCCTTGTGGGCCAGGCGAAGGACATCCTCCAGTGTCCCCGGGCTCTGCATCCTCAGCTCTGCTCGTATCGACGGTTTCAGCCCCCTCATGAAGTTCCCAATCATCACCTCGTCGGTAACCCCCTTCACCCGGCTGTTCAGCATTTCAAACCTCTCTACATAGTCCCTTACGGTCCCCTCCTGCCTCAGGGCCGACAGCTGCTCGTAGAAATCCCCCCCTGCCGTCTCCTGAAATCGGTCCACGATCATTGCTGACAACTCCTCCCAGGTCCGAAAGGGGGACCGTGCTATCTTCCACCGGTACCAGGCCAGAGCCTTTCCCTCAAAGTAAATCCCGATGGCCTTCAGGACCTCCTGCTCCGTCGGACCCATCACCTGGAAATACCTCTCCGCTCGGTATATCCACCCATCAGGGTCGGTGCCGTCAAAGGTCGGCATCTTCAGCTTCATCAACCGCCGATCTGCGTTGATGTCGCCTAGCTGCCCCCTATCTCCGTCGCGGTCACCACCCCTGACCATCTCGCCACCCCGAGCCTCCCTCGGGCCTCCCACGTCAACCCCGTACGGCTCCTCTGGCCATGCAGGTCTCTCCCACGCCTCGGGCTGATAGTAGTGCCCCGGAAACTCTGGCGGCCGTGCAAAATTGGGCCTTGGCCCAGGCGGAATGGTCTCTGCTCTCCAAAACTGGCCCGCTGGGGCCCCAATCGCTGCTCCTGAGGCCCATCCGCCTCTCGTAGCCCCCAAAGATCCTCCAGATTGGGGTACGAACCCCGCCACACCGCCAAAAACTCCCCCCGTGCTCGCCGCGCCTCCGGAGAAGTCGCCCGGGCCCGCTGACCCCTGCCCGGGGTCCAGCGGACCCGCCCGGCCCCAAACAGGGGCCAAGCCCCCTGTTCCGCCCCCGCCTGGGGCTGCCGACCCCCAGGCGGGGGTCGCGCGGCCTGCCCGACCCCTAAAGGGGGTCGGCTGGCCCTGGGCACCCCCGCAAGGGGGTGCCGACCCTCCGGCGACGGAGGCCGGGGGTGGCCGGCCTGACCCGCCCAGGCCGTGGCCGGGACGGGCGGGTCGGTCGACCCCCATGGTGGCCCGACAGGGCCCGTGGATGTGGATCCGGGCCCTGTCGCGCCAAACCCTAGCCCGCCGGCTAGGGTTGTAGCCGCCGCCGCCGCATGCGATTCCCCGTGGCTCGGGGGTCCTTGATTTGTTGAATCGACGCCGGAATCGCCTTGGATCTCTCCCGTTGCTCTCCCCATGTCGCGATCCGCCGCCTTCTCCTTGGTCAAACCTTGCAACAACTCCATTAACGCCGGAATCGCCGCCGTGGCCTCCTTCAAACTTTTAAGATCCCTTCCCGTCTCTGCGGCTTCCCTTCTCATGATACGAAGCTCCGATTGAATGTCTTCTTGAGTGTGTGCATGATCCTTGAGCGAAGCTTCCATCACCTTCCTCAAACCCTCGATCTCGTGATTGAGATCGTCGCGTAGACCTTGGATCTTCTCATCCACGGAAGCCCTCGTTCCCGTTGCCATGGAATCGTAGTGCTCTGATACCAATTTGATACGATCCGGTGGATCGAATCGATAAAGTTCAGATTTTTAAAAGAGGAAAATTAAAAAGAGGAATTTTATAGAGAATGATTTGCGAATAACACTAGATAAATGGATCTCCTTCGAGACGAGATCCGGTCTCCTAGCTTTGGATGGACGGATCAAAGCCTAACAACCCTCACAATTGACGACTCGATGAGTTTTCACAAATCAAGCATGCCCAAAATAAAAGACGGCTAACCCTAATAAATAGAAAATAGGGGATTTACTAATCTAGCCGGAAAAGACTAGAATACCCCTAGATGACTAATTCACCAAAGCCTAAGCATCAAGTGGGACCCGGGTGCGGCTTGCGCCAAGTGAGCCGGCGGCTAGGGACCGTCCGCATCAGACTAGTCAAGGCCTATGAATTTTTCTTGCTACAAAACTAAAGTAATATGATCATTCAAAAATATGTTAAAATTCTAACAATTATTTCAAGAGCAATATAACATATAAAAATCACATTTAATATTTTAGTGTTGAAATTTTCAACTATAAACAAGTTAACCAATAAAAAACTTGCTTAGGCGCCGTGTAATGTGTTTTCCATGAGCCTAAACCATATCACGGTTCAAACTATAAGGAAAATATATCAGAATTCTAAAAAATTAAAAATTAAATCAAAAGCAATAAAAGCATGAAACAAATATCAAATTTCATATTTTGATATTCAAGTTTCTTACTATAAACATGTTCAAAGTGGACGGGTTAGGCGCCTACCTATGGAGACGCCCATGCCACTTGGTCAGGTTAGACGTTTGCCTAGAGGGGTGCCTAGGCTGCCTGAGTGGCCACCTAGGCCATCCATGCCCGCTTAGATGGCTGCCCCATGTTGAAGGGGGCCTATGCCCTGAGTGGGCGACAGAGGGGGGCCGTGCTTAGGCCCCTTAGGCTCCCTTGGCTGGGCTTTTTATAGCAAAGATCGATGATTACTATATATGATTTGATTATATATTGTCAAATAAGAATATTTAGCTGTCTTCTCTTATTTGCTATGATATGTTAGCAAATTGTTAAAAAATATCTTTTATTTTCCTTTATCAGCTTGCAACATGTTAGTTCTAATTACTCAAATGACTGTTTAAATTTGTAGCTTTGTTTTTGAACATTTTATTTATTTATTTATTTTGTTTTTTTGAGGGTAAAAGTGGAAAAAGAACATCTGTTCCCTTTTTTAATAGGTGAGGAAATTTCTCAGTTAAAGGCACCCCACAATTATTGATCCTTGAACTTTTGACCACTCCTGTCATGTTCAAGTACATTGCCAACTGGATCTGAGTTGGTGGTTATAGTTTGTAGCTTGTCTTTCTGCAATTAATATTGTTCTAAGGGATCTAAAAAGGACAAGCGTTACCCATTTAAGCGGGGCTCCATAATATTTGCTGAGAAGAGGAAATTGTTCTGCAATTATTTAGAAGTAATTAATCTGAATTTTCTTTTTTTACTTTTCCTTTCTTTTTTCCTTGTGTGTATTAGTTTGTTTTTTGTTTTTTGTTGTTGTTGTTGTTGTTGGTTTTTTTTTTTTTTTTTTTTTTTTTGGGGGGGGGGGGGGGGGGGCAAATTGAAAAGGTACTGCTGATCTCTCGTGATTCTATGAAAATGAATCAGAATCTACCCTAGATGGGAACTGAGGTTCGATGACACCATATTGTTCCTTAGTTCAGTAGGTTCTCATGCCTGAAGTCGGTTATGGAACACTATACCAAAGGAACACAGTCAACATGTTATACTATTAATGTAGCCGCCAGGACTTGTACCATCTCCTTATGAATCTTATTTGAACCATCATTCTTATTAGGTAAAATCTGTTTTTAATTTTTAATTTTTTAACTATTGTACTATATGAGCAGTTTTAGTTACTACTTTCTTGCAAAAATTGTGAAAAGTTTTCGCAGGTAAAATGAGAGAACCAATCCAAATTAATCTGGGATTTGGATACTTCGATGTCTAAATCCTGAGAATAAGCCAATAAATTACCTTCCTTTTTTGGAGGAACATAATAATCTTGCTTTCAGATTTTAAATGAAAATCACACATATGCATGAAACTTAAATTGGTTTGCTGTTACGCAGGTAAAATGAGAAGAATCAATCTAAATTAACACGGGGTTTAGAGATTTCGATGTTTGAATCATGAGAAATGGCCAATAAATAATCTTTCTTTTTTTGGAGGAACATGATAACCTTGCTTTTAGATGTTACATGAGAATCACCTTACGCATATGCATGAAACATAAATTGGTTTGCATTTACACCATAGGAAGCGTGGAAGGACACAAGGACATGACACACGCATATGGATATGTTTCATTACACTTCTTTAAAATGTAGCACACGTGGACACAACTGCAAGACACTAATATATATATATATATATATATATATATATATATATATATATATATATTATATATATATATATATATATTTGAAAAGTTAGCTTGTTACTTTATTGATATCTATACAAAGGTTACATCCCAAAAAGGCATAAGGTTTCAACAGGGAGAGGATATGGCACAAGCGCCGTCACTCTCCACTGTTGCTACCTCATCCTAGCCAGCAACTATACAAGAATTCAAAAGTGAATAAGGAAAAGTTAGTCTTTGTCTTTAAACTCCCAACGGGCGAATGCATCAATCTCTTCCTTGCTTGAGGGCTCAAGATCACCCAAGGCCACTCGAATATCAGCGGATATCTCCTCGAATATAGTAGTTTTTTTTCTTGCATTCCCCCTCAAATATCCTCCTATTCCTTTCACGCCATATATATATATATATATATATATATAGGGTGATCTTCGGTTGCGAAAAAAGGGGTTTTCGCACAAAACGTGCGAATTTGATGAAATGCCTTGATCGAAGGCCAAATGACATTATTTCTCAATGATTATTTTTTGAGGGGGGTATAACAACATATAATGAGGGTGGGAAAAAGAATTTTTGAAAAAAAAAATTTCAAAAAAAAACTAAAAACATTTTCGCACGGTGCGAAATGTTCTCATTTGAAAATTTTCCTATATATATATATATATATATATATATATATATATATATATATGGCAATCTTCGGGTGCGAAAAAACCCGTGCGAAAGCCGTGCGAAAACATTTTTTTTATTTTTTTGAAATTTTTTTTTCCAAAAATTCTTTTTTTGATGTTTAATCCATACAATTATATACCCCAGGGAAAATAATGGGTGAACCCGTTGTGGATTAGAGCACCCATCCACCCGTTACAAATTTAACGGTCTCAAAACGTGCGAATTTGATGAAATGCCTTGATCGAAGGCCAAATGACATTATTTCTCAACCATTATTTTTTGAGGGGGGTATAACAACATATAATGAGGTTGGAAAAAAGAATTTTTGAAAAAAAAATTTCAAAAAATAGATAAAAACATTTTCGCACCGTGCGAAATGTTCTCACATGAAGATTTACATATATATATATATATATATATATATATATATATGGATTTAATGTAGAAAAGGTGGCACCTGCTCTAATACATCAGGTGCCAAGACATAAAAAATGGAAAGTACAAGTCGTACATGGATTTGTACTTGTTGTGGGGCCCACCTTTTTGTGTCTTGGTACCTGATCTATTAGATCATGAGCCACCTGATATATATATATATATATATGGCTTGAGGGAGGTGAGCATTCGGTGTAGGAAATTTCCTACACCGCCCTTCAAAAACATCACATTCAACTTACGTTTTTGAATTTTTTTGCTTAGAATTGTTGTACACATTCTAAAACCCCAAAACCCCAAGTATGGGTGAACCCTAAGGGGATTTGACCTTCGATCGGCTCGTGGGAAAAAGTTCTATTGTTCTGAAAACGTTGAATTTGTAAGAATCGGATTGAGGGTAAAATAGCGTTGGATTCACTTGATTTTTGGTATGTTCATCATCCATGATAAGTACATCAAGATGAACGGGGGTGATTATTGAAAAAAAGATTTGAAATTGAAGTTTTATGAGGACGGTGTAGGAAATTTCCTACACCAAATGCTCATATCCCTTTTTCTCATATATATATATAACACAACTGTTTTGAATACTAGGGCTGACTAGGACTAGGTAAAGAGTGGATGAGATTTGATCTTGGGGAATGGAAGGCTGAGATGAGTTTTGAGAAAGTTTTGAGGGGGAATCCATTTGGTTGAAAAACTCAATATTTTGAAATTTGTATGGAAAAACGCAAGGGTCAAGATTTTGAGGGGATGGAATCATAAATTTTGGGTGGAAATTTGTTGGGAAAACCAAAAAATTTGAAATCCAAAACTTTTAAAAACCGCACCATCTCGCTTAGCAAAATGTCTGCGGTGACTAGCGGCACTACCAAGTCAGGACTCAGGTGTAATCCTAATTAAATTTCATTCAATTTCGCCCTATTTATTTCCGATCTATATGTAAATATATTTTGGATAAGTAAATTATTAATTTATTTAAAGTCAACGAACACAATGGAGCCCAGCGTTGGATGATAATTTTGGATTTATTATTCAAATTTAAAATCAAAATGTCATTGGGTCATCTAATCTTGGTTGGTAATTATGTTTAGGATGTTGAAATCAATTTTAGATTCCTATCTAAATCGATGGCGCCCACATTGAAGCTAAATTTTTGTTTGTTTAAATTTTTTAGGGTGAAATAATTCTTGGGGAGAACAAAGATTTTGAGGGGATATCTTAAATAAACCGTGTCTGAGGTCACGGGCCAAAGGTACCCAAGTCGAAGCTAAATTTTTGTTCATTTAAATTTTGAAGGGAGAAATAATTTTTGGGGAGAACAACGATTTTGAGGAGATATCTTGCCGAAGGCGCCTGCGTCGAAGCTAAATTTTTGTTCGTTTAAATTTTGGAGGGGGGAATAATTCTTGAGGAGAGCAAAGATTTTGAGGGGCTATCTTAAATGAACCGTGCCCGAGGTCACAGGCGCCGAATCTAAATTTTTGTTCGTTTAAATTTTGGAGGGAGAAATAATTTTGGGGAGAACAAAGATTTTGAGAGGATATCTTAAATGAACCGTGTCCGATGGCACGAGTAATGACTTGTGTGTGTATATATATACTAGTCATAACCCGTGCCCGTGGGCACGGTTCATTTAAGATTTTTCCCCACGAAATTTTTGTTCCCCAAAAAATTATTTCTACAGCCAAAATTGTGCGAAACAACAAATTAGCGTAAGAATATTTAGCGGCACAGCCGCCTTTGGCACGGAACAACAAATTCGACGCAGGCTCATTCAACACGGAACATCAAATTCGACGCGGAACAACAAATTCGGCGTGGACGCCTTCGGTGCGAAACAACAAATTAGTGGAAAAAATTTAGCGAGTGGGCGCCTTCGACGCGGAACAACAAATTCGGCGCAGGTGCCTTAGGCGCGGAACAACAAATTAGCGTAAAAAAATTTAGCGGGGCGCAGGCGCCTTCAGTGGGAAATTATTCTCATCTTGTTGCGCTATGCGTCGAAGAGACGATGGGCCCTGCGTTGAGGGAGAGATTATTCGATCTGCAGCAGCATTCGATCTGCACCATTAAGTGCAAGTTAAAGTTTTTTTACCGAATGCATTAATTGCGTGCACCCTGCTATTTCCCAGAAACTTTCATTCCCCAGAAACTTTCATTTCGATATAAACTTTCATTTTCCATAGAAATGTTTTTCCATACAAAACTTTCCACAAAATCTCATCTCAACCATTCATTTCTCAAGATTAGATCTCAGTCGTTCTTCTGTCAACCCTTTAGTCCTAGTCAGCCCTAGAAGTCAAAAAAGGTTGTCATATGTATAATAGATAGATAGATATATATATATATATATATATAAACATAAAAAAGAGTGCCATCTAGAATGGCAAGACATTAATATATATACTAGTGATTCTCATTCGCATATGGCATGTGTCTCATCATACATACTGATGCAGATGCACCCATCCTACTGTCTATCGAGGATGCGGGACCGCCTATCGTGACTTACGTGAGGCGTATGAGGCGCGGGGTCATCGTGTAGTGGGCTTAGTGGCTCTAGGGGTATTCTAGTCTTTTCAGACTAGATTAGTAAATCCCTTCTTTTCTATTTATTAGGGCTAGCCGCCTTTGTTATTTTCTTATGCTTGATTTGTGATTCTGTGAAGAACGTGTTAGGCATCGTAGAGAAGGTTCTTAGGCTTTGATCCGACATTCAAAGCTAGGGGATAGGGTTTCGTCTCGAAGGAAACCCATTTATTTGTAGTTCTTCGCATTTCTATCTTATTAAAAATCCTCTTTTTACATTTTCCACCTTTAAATTTATCGATTTGCTTATACGATCTCCCGGATCGTATCAAATTGGTATCAGAGCGGTGAGATCTCATGGCGACGTGCACAAGATCAAAGGCGGACATCATGGATGAGAAGATTCAAGCACTACGGGAAGATCTCAATCGGGAGATGGAAGAAAAGTTCGAGGGGTTGAGGAAGACGGTGGGGGATTCGATCAAGGATTACGCCCACTCGCAGGAAGACACCCAAATCGAACTTTGGGCAATGAGGAAGGAGGCCGCACTAACAAGCCGCGATCTCCAAGGGTTGAAGGAGGCCACATCATCGATTTCGACAATATTGTCAATGTTACAAGCCTTGACGGCGGAGAAAGGAGGAGATCGGGGCAAGGGGATCCGAGAGGAGGAGATCCAAGGAGAATCCGTCAATGAATCGGCCCTCCTAGATCAAGCGGGGACAACGACAGACTCCGTAGGGCAAGGCGACGGCTCGGGAGAAACAAGGGGGTCGGCGCGGCTTGCCCTAGGGCCGCGCATGCCTGCTTTACAAACAGCAGACCCGCGCGGGTCTGTTCGGCATGCGACAGGCCTGCTTGGGCCTGTCGGGGGTTCGGCGGCCCAACCCAGGCCTTCCCAGGCTTGGGCGAAGCCGCTGGACCTCCCAGGGGCCTCGGCGCACCCCTGCGGGGGTCCGGAGGAGGCGGCACCCCCAGGTGGGGGTGCGGGAGAGGCGCACCCCCAACCCGGGGTGCGGGATGGCGGCCCGCCCCTCCTGGGGGCCGACGGGCTGGGCCGCCCCTCCTGGGGGCCCGGCGAACCCTTCACGGCCCTTTGGGGGTGTGGCGGGGTTTGTACCCCACTCTGGGGGAACTTCTGGTACGGTTGGAGGCGGTTGGACCTCGGGAGTAGCCATTAGGACCCCTGCTGGCCAATTTTGGAGTACGTAGACCACCCATCTTGGGCCGAGGCCCATTTTTGCACGACCACCTGAGTTTACAGGACACCACTATCAGCCCGAGGCATGAGAGAGGCCTGGGTGGCCTGAGGAGCTGTACGGGGTTGACGGGGGAGGCCCGACGGAGACCCGGGGTGGCGGTTTCGGCTGGGGAGGTGACCGTGGCGGAGATAGGGGCAGCAGGGTGACATCAACGCGGATCGACGGTTGAAGTTGAAGATGCCGACCTTTGATGGCACCGATCCAGATGGATGGATATATCAGGCGGAGCGATATTTTCAGGTGATGGGATTGACGGAGCAGGAGGTACTGAAGGCCATCGGGATTTATTTTGAGGGAAAGGCACTAGCATGGTACCAGTGAAAGATAGCACGGGCTCCTTTTCGTTCCTGGGAGGAGCTGTCAGCACTGATCGTGGATCGGTTCCAGGAGACAGCGGGAGGAGATTTCTACGAGCAACTGTCTGTCCTGAGGCAGGAGGGGACAGTGAGAGACTACGTGGAGAGATTTGATATGCTTAACAGCCGGGTGAAGGTGGTGACAGATGAGGTGATGATCGGGAACTTCATGAGGGAGCTGAAGCCCTCTATACGAGCTGAGTTGTGGATGCAGAGCCCGTCGACCTTGGATGATGTCCTTCGCTTGGCCCATAAGGCGGAGGAGAAGCATGCGGAGGAGAGGAGGATACGATGGGCTTGGGGAACCCAGAGTTCCCGCCCCACCCCGACAGCAGCGGCACAGAGGACACCCACAGCGGCACCTGAGACTCGAGGAGAGGGCCGCCCAGCTGCTCTCGGGCGGCGGATGACGGAGGCAGAGGTGAGAGAGAAGCGGGCCACGAGGTTGTGCTTTCGTTGCGACGAGAAGTTCACCCCTAGACACAGATGTGCGAGCTGCTTGCTACAGATCACCATGGTACCCGATGAGGAGGGGTACGTGGGTGATGCGGAGGAGCCCGAGGAGGAGTCACTAGTAGAAGAGGAGAAGTCTCATCTAGACTTCGCCGAGGTTTCACTGAACTCCGTGGTGGGGTTCACTTCGAACCACACCATGAAGTTATTGGGGCAGCTAAGAGACACGGCGGTGACGGTGCTGATAGACAGCGGGGCCACTCACAATTTTATCTCCAGCCTAGTGGTGGAGGGCATGGGCTGCAGTTGAGCACGCTGGAGAAGTTTACGGTACTGCTGGGGACAGGAAAGATGGAGGAGAGCAAAGGACTCTGCAAGGGGCTGTGCCTGATCTTGCAGGGAGTACAGATCATGGATGACTTCTTGCCATTGGAGTTGGGCAACGTAGACATCATATTGGGGGTGCAGTGGCTGAAGAAGTTGGGGGAGATGAAGGTGAACTGGAAGCTTCTGAGGATGGAGTTCCTGGATGGGGGGCATACCGTTGTGTTGACAGGGGACCCGACCATTTGTTTTTCATTAGTGGCCTTCAAGGCCATCACTCGGGCGTTGCGTGACGAGAGAGAAGGGTACCTGGTGGAGTATCAGGGGATGACATCTGAGGGGGAGGAGCAGCGGGATGAGACCACAGTGGAGGTAGAGCAGCTGCTAGAGCAGTACCAGGAGGTCTTTCAGGACCCACAGGGGCTACCACCGTCCAGAGGACATGAACACGCAATTGTATTGCGTGATGGAGCAGCACCGGTGAGTGTGCGACCGTATCGGTACCCGCATGTACAGAAGGACGAGATTGAGCGGATGGTGCAGGAGATGCTACAGGCTGGGGTAATCCAGCCAAGTGTGAGTCCCTTTTCGAGCCCAGTTTTGCTGGTTAAGAAAAAAGATGTGAGTTGAAGATTCTGCGTCGATTACCGAGCGCTGAACAAGGAAACTATCACCGACAAGTTTCCTATTCCGGTAATCGACGAGCTGCTGGACGAGCTACATGGGGCGGCGATCTTTTCGAAGATCGACTTGAGGGCAATGTACCACCAGATTCTGATGCGGCCAGAGGATGTGCCGAAGACTGCCTTCTGCACCCACGAGGGGCACTACGAGTTCTGAGTCATGCCGTTCGGCTTGACGAACGCTCGTTCGACTTTCCAGGTCTTGATGAACAAGGTCTTCCAGACCTTCCTGTGGAGGTTCATTCTCGTTTTCTTTGACGATATTCTCGTCTACAGCAGGAGTATGATGGAGCATTTGGACCACTTGGAGGTGGTCTTCCGGGAGTTGATGGCGCAGCAGTTCGCTAACCGGAAGAAGTGCAGCTTCGGCCAGGCACGGATCGAGTACCTGGGGCACGTTGTTTCAGCGGAGGGGGTGGAGGCCGACAGGTCAAAGATAGCGGCTATGTTGGATTGGTCGGTGCCTACTACACTGCGAGCTCTTCGTGGATTTTTAGGTCTGACGGGTTACTATCGCAAGTTCGTTAAGGGGTACATCACCATAACCTGGCCCCTTACCGAACAGCTCAAGAAGGACGGATTCCATTGGGGGGAGGAGGCCATCAAGGCCTTTGAGGCCTTGAAGGTGGCGATGACTACGGCACAAGTGCTTGCCTTACCAGACTTCAGCAGATCCTTTGTGGTGGAGACTGACGTGTCAGGTTATGGACTGGGGGCGGTGCTTATGCAGGAGGGACGCCCCATAGCCTACTTCAGTCAGGTGCTATTTGCTAGAGCACGGCTGAAGTCGGTATACGAGAGGGAGCTGATGGCCATTGTTCTCGCGGTGATTAAGTGGCGGCCTTATTTGTTGGGGAGGGAGTTCGTGGTTAGGACAGATCAGCGGCGCCTCAAGTACCTTTTAGAGCAGCGGTTGGTCACTGAGGAGCACCAGCGTTGGTTGTCCAAGCTGGTGGGGTACCGATTCGACATCGAGTACAGGCCGGGGCTGGAGAACAAGGCTGCTGATGCCTTGTCTCATCGAGAGGAGAGCGTCGACTTGAGGGCTCTGTCGCGACCGATGTGGCTGGACTGGGAGCCCGTGTTGCAGGAGGCGGAGAGTGACGATGAGCTAGGACAAATCAGCGAGTTGCTGCGGCAAGGAAAGGAAGGGCCGACATGGTATTTCTTACAGGGGCGCAGACTACTTTACCAGGGGAGGTTGGTGCTACCGCGGACCTCAGTATTTATACCGGCCCTGCTTCAGAAGTTCCATGGCTCATTGACTGGAGGCCATTCGAGGGTACAGTAGACGTACCAGAGGATGGCGAGAGAGGTGTACTGGCTCGGGATGCGGAGGAGTGTTGCACAGTTAGTAGCAGCTTGTGACGTCTGCTTGCGTCACAAGTATTTGGTCATGGCACCAGCTGGGCTGTTACAGCCGTTAGAGTTGCCAGAGAGGGTCTGGGAGGAGGTCACGATGGACTTCATTGACGGGCTGCCCCGCTCAGAGGGATATACGGTGATCTTCGTGGTAGTAGATCGTTTGAGTAAGTATGCCCAATTCATACCATTGAGCCATCCTTATACCGCCGTCTCGGTGGCCACAGTGTTCACTCGGGAGGTGATACGTTTGCACGGGGTACTGGCATCTATAGTGTCCGACAGGGACCAAGTCTTCATGAGCGGGTTCTGGCGGGAGCTCTTCAGGGTACAGGGTACGGTCCTTAAGATGAGTATGACGTACCACCCACATACGGACGGCCAGACGAAGGTGGTGAACCGCTCTATAGAGACTTATCTGCGGTGCTTCGCTTCGGAGACGCCTCGACAGTGGACAGGTGGTTGGCGTGGGCGGAGTATTGGTACAACACCTCGTACCACTCTGCAGCGGGGACGATCCCATTCAGGATCCTTTACAAGCGAGATCCACCGTCCTTGCTTCGCTTCGGCGACAGACAGACTCCGATATCACAGGTGGAGGCTTATATGGGAGATAGGAATGTTATGTTGGAGGAGCTGCGAAGACATCTTTTGAGGGCTCAGTAGGTGATGAAGACCCGGACAGATGGCCACCGGCGGGACGTCCACTTTCAGGAGGGAGATATGGTATATCTCAAGCTGCGACCTTATAGACAGAAGACGTTAGCTCGGAGACAGAACGAGAAGCTGGCAGCTCGCTACTACGGCCCCTACCAGATTGCGTCCAAGATTGGGCAGGTGGCATACAGATTGCGCCTGCCACCGTCTTCTATGATACATCCGGTGTTCCATGTGTCGCAGCTTTGAAGGGCGATTGGGGACCCGTCAACTTCGTCTACTCTGCCACATACACTTACTGAGGACATGGATGTGCTTCTGGAGCCTCTGGAGGTGAGGGCAGTTCGCCAGGGACCGGGGCGGCGAAGGGAGGTGCTGATCTACTGGGTGGGCCTACCCGACTGTGACGCCACGTGTGAGGCATATGACGTGGTCCGAGAGCAGTTCTCAGATTTCCACCTTGAGGACAAGGTGGCTCTTTTAGGGGGGTATTGATGCGGACGCATCCACCCCACTGTCTACCGAGGATGCGGGACGGCCTATCGTGACTTACGTGAGGCGTAGGAGGCGCGGGGTCATCGCGTATTGGGCTTAGTGGCTCTAGGGGTATTCTAGTTTTTTCAGACTAGATTAGTAAATCCCCTCTTTTCTATTTATTAAGGCTAGCCGCCTTTGTTATTTTCTTATGCTTGATTTGTGAAGAACGTGTTAGGCATCGTAGAGAAGGTTCTTAGGCTTTGATCCGACATTCAAAGCTAGGAGATAGGGTTTCGTCTCGAAGGAAACCCATTTATTTGTAGTTCTTCGCATTTCTATCTTATTAAAAATCCTCTTTTTACATTTTCCACCTTTAAATTTATTGATTTGCTTATATGATCTCCTGGATCGTATCACATACCCCCTCAACGTTACGTCCCCACACACACAAAAGAACATAAATTCATTCATATCATATATTCAATCATGCCATAAATTCCCATGCATGTAGTAATTCCCTCTCTCGTCATAAATTCACCCACAACACGCACGCACGCTCACACCCTCTTTTTACCTCATCATCCCTAATGTCTTTCCCATCTATCTATTTTCCCTTTCCATCCTAAAACCTTGGGGGTTTCCATCCAAAAAATATTAGCACTTTTAATCCCAACTATTGATTATTCTAGATCAAATTTGAACTGTCCTTCTACCAAACCGTTTGTTCTAATCAGCATACTCATATAAAAACATTCATATTTTGTATAATAGACATAAACATGTAAGAGAGTTATCTATGTTCATACATAAACATATCTATCCGTCCAAAGGCACAGACACAATTTTAATCATATAATACATGCAACAATTGCGACTTATCATATATATATATATATACTAGTCATTACCCGTGTCCTTAGGGCACGGTTTATTTAATGGCTGAGTTTTTCTCCCCCACAAATTTCAAGTTCCCCCAAATTTCAAGTTTTCCCACAAAATTTCAAGTTTCCCCCCAAATTTAACTTTTCCCCCAAAATTTAACTCCCCCCAAAATTGTCATTACCACCTAGGACAAACTTGCCACATAGGACAAAGCTTTGTCCTAGTAGGATAAGATTCAAAATCTTCAAAGAACTGGAAAAAAATGGTCGGAAGGGGTGAGAATAAAAAGTGTGGGGGGGTGTGTGGGGAGGGTCCATGGGCAAAAGTACAAAAACCGGGGTTGTAAGTGCAAAATTCCCCACCTCCTCTTTTATCCCTCAAAATCTCATCTCTTATATTTTCTCTTATCCAATTTCCCTGTTTTATATAATAGATATCCAAATTCTCTTATCCAATTTCTCATGTCCAAATTCTCTTATCAATTTCTCTTGATAACATCCGTCTTTTATATAATAGATATCTCTTATCCAATTTCTCTTGTCCAATATCTCTTATCCAATTTCTCTTGATAACAACTCTCGTTTGTAATATAGATATCTCTTATCCAATTTCTCTTGATAACATCACTCTTATCCAATTTCAATTTTCCAATATCTCTTATTCAATTTCACTTGATAACATCCCTCTTTTATAATATAGATATCTCTTATCCAATTTCTCTTGTCCAATATCTCTTATCCAATTTCTCTTGATAACATCCCTCTCTTATAATATAGATATCTCTTATCCAATTTCTCATGTCCAATATCTCTTATCCAATTTCTCTTGATAACATCCCTCTTTTATAATATAGATATCTCTTATCCAATTTCTCTTGTCCAATATCTCTTATCCAATTTCTCTTGATAACATCCCTCTTTTATAATATAGATATATATATATATATATATATATACTTATATATATATATATACTTATATATATATATAAGTATAAAAACATTCATATTTTGTATAATAGACATAAACATGTAAGAGAGTTATCTATGTTCATACATAAACATATCTATCCGTCCAAAAGCACAGACACAATTTTAATCATATAATACATGCAACAATTGCGACTTATCTTATATATAATACTTATATATATATATATATATATATACTTATATATATATATACTTATCATATATAAATTGCGACTTATCAGATACATGCAACAATTGCGACTTATTCAAACATGTATTGACATGTTATGGCAAAAAGAAAGAACACTGGTTGTCTAGGACATGTCTCCAATATTTTTGCAAATTGTTCTTATCTATAAAACATTTTACATAAGAAAAAACTTATTTGAAATATTTGACATGTGTCCAAGGAGCGTCTAAGAAAAATCGGTGTTCATATGAGTGATTACGTGTCCGGCATGGGTACGGATTTTCATGATGGAAGTATTCGTGTTGCATACATGTAATATGTTGGTGAAATTCATTTGAAAATTATGGGGAAATATTAAAATGAGTGACCAACCTACTGAGCATGTCATTGAACATCTTCATTTTTTGTTTCTAATTTTCGCCACTGCTTGAAGCAAAGCTTTCTCACTGAGCCAGAATTATAGTCTACTTTGGATAAAAGCATTTTTTGGAACTATTTTTAAATGAATTTCTTTTTGTTTAGCTGATTTGCTTCTAATGGCGGAGTTTGAGCCGAGGCTGGATGCAAAATTAGTAGGCCATTCGGTAAATCAAACAATTCGCTGTTATATTTTTGAACATGGCAGTTGCCAAATGGAGGATGTGTGGTCACCTATCTTTCCACCTGATATTGGTTTGAGGGTCATTAGTCGGATTCAGCTTGGATCCTGATGGCGGATCCTGATGGCCTTTATAAGAAAAGATCCTTTATCAGATCCATTGATGTTAGAGAATTGTATTTTGTCTAACAATACACAGCCAAACTCAATAGCACGTGTTAGAGAAAAATAAAATAAAATCCAACAAATACCATAATAATGGAGAGCTTAAAGAAGTTATATTTCAATAATTTCATCATATTGATAGTTGTATGGTGGAGGGTGTTTGATACTTTACTGTAAATCTGATGCGGACGGTCCCTAGCCGCCGGCTCACTTGGCGCAAGCCGCACCCGGGTCCCACTTGATGCTTAGGCTTTGGTGAATTAGTCATCTAGGGGTATTCTAGTCTTTTCCGGCTAGATTAGTAAATCCCCTATTTTCTATTTATTAGGGTTAGCCGTCTTTTATTTTGGGGCATGCTTGATTTGTGAAAACTCATCGAGTCGTCAATTGTGAGGGTTGTTAGGCTTTGATCCGTCCATCCAAAGCTAGGAGACCGGATCTCGTCTCGAAGGAGATCCATTTATCTAGTGTTATTCGCAAATCATTCTCTATAAAATTCCTCTTTTTAATTTTCCTCTTTTAAAAATCTGAACTTTATCGATTCGATCCACCGGATCGTATCATAGTCACATGGGTCACATTACACGGCGCATAAGCAAGTTTTTTATTGGTTAACTTGTTTATAGTTGAAAACTTCAATACTAAAATATTAAATGTGATTTTTATATGCTGTACTGCTCTTGAAATAAGTTTTAGAATTTTAACATATTTTTGAATGATCAAATATCTTTAGTTTTGTAGCGAAGTTTTGTAGCGAAGTTTTGTAGCGAAAAAAATTCATAGGCCTTGCCTAGTCCCCTGGGCCATAGGCACTAGCCAGACGACTCACATTCGCCTCTGCTTTTCAAAACATTGTAGGCAATATGAAAAGTTGTCCAAACTACCAAGCAAAGGCTAATATAGAACTTCTGTTTAAAATCAGTTTGCTTTGATTGCTTCGAGGTCAACGTTGGAAGCTGCTGTTAGTGCAGCGATTGATGTAGACAGATAAAAAATATATACCGTGTTTCATCAATTCAAAAAAAGAGCTTGTGATGGGGTACTTATAGGTAATGTGGTGGGTTTTAGAACATAAACGAGTCCCGGAAAATCAATTTGGTGTTTCATGCCAAGAAGGTCAACCAGGAAAGCTAACTATGGTGAGGTGCTTGATGGAGACACGCAAGGAGAATGAAATAAATCTATAAATGGTTTCTTTGATCTTGAAAAAAGCATATGATATGGTCTTTAAGGGACCAGTATGCCAGGCATTAAAAAGGAAACAAACCTATAGCAAATGTTTTGATGTCACTGTGGACATTTATGATGTAGTAATAACTAGGGCGAACAACTAGAGGGGATATGCACCAATGCCTATTAGAAATGCTTACACCAAATATAGGCATGGACTCCATATATCTTGACATTAGTTATGGATGAGTGTATACACATACCCAAGATGAAGTCCCATGGTTTATTTCTACGTTGCAGATGACATAGTACTAGCCGAATAAACTAGTTGTGTAAGCACCAAAGTAGAATGTTTGGGCAATTACCAGAGGTTAAAAGTTGCACATATTAAGGATAAAATGAAAACCGTGATAAAGATGGTTTGGACATGTGAAATAGCTTCACACCCACATATCTATGCAAAAGCTGTTGTTAATCCAGGCCACAACCAGGAAAGCCAACATTGTTTAGCTGTTGTAAATCCAGGCCACAATCATGACTAAAACTGAGGATGCTCAAATGGTTAGTGTCAATACAATAAAAGGTAATTTAAAAATGATTGCCTCTATTGAGAATAACATTGAACTATAATTGATTGGGATGGTTTATGCATGTGCAACAGCGGCCATTAAGTGCATTGATTGGTAAAAGTGACAAGTCTATAGTCAAGAGCAACACGGAATGAGGACTAGAGGGATGCCTAAATGAACTGGAATAGAAGCAATCAAGGACATAATAACACCTCATTTGCCCAACAAGGCCCTAAATCGAGCTCAATGGAAGCAACAGATTTCTGCATCTCACAAAAAATTAGGAATAAATGGTTGTTGTTTATGAAGAACAAGAAGCATAAACAACTTAGGCTACGTCACGACTCTGAATTGTACAACAATTAGATATTTTTAATTTCTGCTTGAATTTCGAATATAGATAACTATTGAAAGTACTTCAGATTTGTCCACTTTATCCCTCAACTAATATGATTTCATGAATGGAGCTACTGCTGACTGTCCAACTAGAGTGGATGAGAGCAAGGACAATATGGATAGCAGACACGAGGGAAACAAGCTTATGTTCAATTCATGTGCAATGTAAGCCCCCTTAAAAGATACACTTCATTTATAACAACTGCCGTTGACAAGGATTTTGTTAGAGGCAACCCAGTGGTATTTGTTCAATCTTTGACTTCTTAAATGTTCAGTCTTCATCAATAATTATATTATTATGCATCTCTCCATTTGGACAGGACTTTGAAAATGTAAACATAACTTTAGAAATATAAAAGGAATTAAGAAAATCATGAAAGACGTGAGTAGAATGGAAAGAACAAAGCAGATTACTAAAGAGAAAAGAAGTAAACAGATAAATGCATACCTCACACCCCCCATATCTGTGCAAGAACTTAAAATTGTTTGGTCACTATGAAGCCAGGCCACAGTTCTGACTGAGCCAGGAGATTTATCAATTTCTCGTGGTGGTGCATCAAATCGATTCAAATCAAAGATGCGCAATACTTTTTCGATTCCACCTGTTAGTAAAAACTTTGTATCCTGTAACAAAAATTGGATTATATATAACAAATAAGTGACATGAGCATGAAAGCTAAGATAAGCAATATCCATTGCTCGAAGCCTTTTCAGAGCATTCCAATAATCAAAAAACACATCACATCAAGAATGATACCATTGAATACAACCAACTAAACAACTAGAAGCAGCTAGCAGTTTTTTATATACCTTATGTACTATGAATGGTTACAACCTGCTCAGCAACAAACTGGCAGACTGGCTCCAATGACAAAGGGTGTCTGCCGCCAAGAAGCATTCAGGAGCAGTTGGCCTAAAGACTAAAGACAATCTAGAAATTGCTACCAGTTTTTTTCCTCTACCTTAAAATTTGTATATTGTGGCTTGATACAGCATTTTTTAGCTACAAGTTACCAGAGTAGCTGCAGAGAATCACATTGCAACTATATCATTCCAAGATAGGCTCCACCGACAGGTGAAATCTACAAACAAAGACAACATTAAGAGGATGCAGGTTCAAAACCTCAAACTACAACAAAGTTTTCCAACTTGCATCATGGATTTGCATGACCAATATATATCTCTTCTGGATGGAATGCAATGATTAAAAATTTTACTCATTTGCTAAATAAAATAGTGTTGAACAATCTGAAATTTGTGGACTCTTCTTAAACAAAAAGTTGTTGTCCAAAAAGGGAAAAAAATTGCAGTCTTCTACACATTGAATCTATAGCAATCAAGCCTACATGTACATGTTTTTTCCATAATAAAGTATTAGAAGAAACCATATGACAATAGAATGCACATATGATGTAATGCAACAAAAATAATGTCTTTATTTGGAATAAAACTGACAGAAATGCTTGCAGTAGCTAGAAATTAAAACTCAGACGAATCCACGGAATTTAAAAGACATATACCTCAGAAAAGGCACATGCACGGACAATATGCTTGTGTTCAAATGAGTGCAACTCATCTCCAGTTAAGGCATCCCATAATTTCCTACAGAAAAATAAATTCACTTGAGATGCACCAATCTTCCAACTCAGTGTAAATATATAAAAACTAACTGCATGCAACAAGATGAACCAAAAGGAAACTAGCTAAAATTCAGAGAGATAAATGATGCGGTACTATAATAATAAATAACAATGCAGCTTATTTAATACAGTTGTTATATTCTTGTGGAATTGGGATTTTATAGCAATGGAAAAAATACTTCGGACATTTGAATAGTTGTGATGAAAATCAAATGGATTTCATATGGGATAAGAATCATCTGGACCACAACCACCTTCCAAAGGGTAAAAATATTGTGAAGTACAATCCAAAAATTATTGTTTAGATGACATATTAATGTCATCATATATCATTATTGTTTTTTAAAAAGTAGCTTTCCAACCAAAATAAATCAATTGGAAAAAAAGGGAGGTCTTATCCTCCTTTTTAATCCAAAAAATCAACCTACTTTCTAAATTATAAGAATTTCTAGTCAAAAAATGATATCCAAACAAGCCAATCATTAGGATTGCCCAAATCGATAGGAAAATGACATCTACTGTTATAGTGCTTTGAACTAGAGTAATCTAAACCAAGCTTTTAAGAACTCAATTTGGTTTTGCTTTTAGTCCCTTCAAAAAAAAATTGGTTTCAGAGAGTTATGTTAGTTTTGTTTTAAGTTTCAGTTTCGGATGTACCAATACTTTTATGTATGTATTTTTATACCCTATATTTACATGTATATAATAACAAACCCATGAGCCTTATATTTAAATGTATATGTACATATTTTTACATTATTGTTGTTTGGGCCAAAAGCACATAAGCCCAAGCAGTAGACATTTAAAATAACCCATTGCTCCACGAGCCTATGCAGTGGGCATTTAAAATAACTCTCTCAGTCTCTCTCATCGTTTGCTCTCGATCTCCTCTCGATCTCTCTAATCTCTCCTCTCGATCTCGACCTCTCCCTTATCGGTGAGATTGAATCGGTGTTTAATCGAATCTGCAGTTGGGGGATTTGAAGCAACGATAGGGGAATTGCATCGACAGTAAAATCATGGCAATGTTGGAGAGATTACAGCAACAGTGATAGCAAGATTGAAGCAGCAAATCGCAACATTTCTCTTCCAAATCAAAGTGTCGGCAGCCTTCTTTAGGTAGGTAATCCCTTTGTCTCTCGTATATGTTTTGAATCCTTTAAAAATTTCATTTACAATTGCTTTTCTCTTAAATTTATTGAAGATTCAATCTGAGGTCATCTTGAATGTGTTGGCTGTTGGTCAATTTTAGATTTATTTGAGTTTTTTCTGATTTTCAACCAACCCGAGTTCTAATGTCAGTTTTGTATTAGTCTCTAATGAGACCAGTATATATCGACTGGAACTCTCTGGTTTCAACTGAAACATGAAACCTTGATCTAAACATGCATTAGTTGATAGAAGAAAATACAATCAGTAAGATAATAACACACCAATATAGGTTGCACAATTAGAATGAAAAGCTATTAACCAAAGTAGGTAGGTTCGCCAGGTAACTTGTGATAACATTAGGAAATATCTAGAAGAGATATTTAGATACAATTTACCTAAGCCATAGGTCCCCCACAAGTGTACGAAAGAACGGACAATTTTCTGTCATGAATGGCCACGAACTAACCTTGGAATGCTGGTTACAAGGCATATGGTGATCGGTGTAGATGTTTTTTGTGTAAGGGGTTTGGTGCTTTCAAAGTGGGCTTCTTATAAAGAAAGATGTATTGGGACTAGTTTGGGATCGGCTCTTGTCTTCTAGAGATAATATGCAGAAGTAAAAAAATTTCTAGTCTATAACCTGCAATAGATATTTGAACAGGAAAAAATATTTGTGTTTCTCCCTTGAACTTCTCCAATTACTCCTCTCTTTGCCTGGTGTTAACTTACCCATTATCACGTGCCAATTTCACCCTTGTTGATGGAAATACAGATATACAAACAAAGATTATAAATTTTAAGTATTTTGATGCCACAAATAGTAACTTTCCAGTGAGAACGATAATGATCAGCACAAGTGCTCGGTAAATTTTAGATACAACCATATATGATACAATGTGTATGTGTGCAAGCATGTATCAAAGAGTGGCATTATATTATTGGTGTGAATACTCTGCTATATCAAGTTACCAGAATCTAATTACGACAAATTTTACATAACTGTGTAGCTGTGTCAAGACATTAATGATGCCATTGTTTCGCTGACAATTCACTATACACTACTGCATTAACAAGTTTTTAAAATTTTGGCCAAGACAGCAAGTGGGCAAAACATTAAATTATTGTCGAAGTAGTTCGGGACTTGGTTTTGTGAAGACAATTTACATCTGAAAGATGCACCAGAATTATCTAATACACAATACATATGAACGATTTCCTCGATAATAAGACACTGATGATCACTAGAAAAAATTAAGATGGCATACGCTGTGAAATCGGCTGATCCCGAAGCAGCCCGTAGGGCATTGGTATCAAGGCAGCAACTCCAGACTGCACCCTTATGCCCTTCAAACGTTCCAATCCAATCTCCCGTCTCTCCATTTCTCAACATCGGGCTCGAATCTAAATATATTGACAAAATAAATATAAACATCATTAACAAAAAAGCAAACAAAAATTCAATCAATAAATCTCGGCTTTAACATTTCAATCAAATCAATGTGACAATGAATCAAAAAGATAGAGACGCAAATAAAATTTTCACCTTTGCTCGCGCTGATGAGAAAGAATCCATCGGGCGTGACTGGACTGTAGAACAAATCCACCACTGGGCGCGAGTGGCCATGGCAGACTAAAGGAACCGCCACCTTCTTCTTCTCCATCTCCCCCCTTTTTCTGCTCTAATCCAAACCCTAGCTCTAACGTATCGCTTCTGCCCAAATCAACCAAATTAGACTCCGATCCTTTTCCCCCGCAGCAAAAACCCTAACCCTAGTCCTAAATTGAACACGAAAGAAACAATTTTAAAGCAAAAAATCGGAGGAGAATTGGGGGCTTGTCACTTCTAATTTTATGTTCTATGATTTAATTGCAAATTTTATATTAAAAATGAAAAAAAAAGGAAAAAAAATTGAAAGGGGCTGGGGGTTGAGGAAACTGTCAGAAGAGCGAGGCAACTTATACGAGGAGCCTCGTCGCCACGAAGACGCCTCCATGGAAACGTAAGGGTACAACTGGCCCATTATAAGTACAGTTGCAAAGAGGCCCGATCGCGGCCCACAAAACAATTTTCTTATTTATTTTAATAAAAAAAGTAATGTTGTAGGCCGATAATATGTGATTTGTATCGATAATATGTGATTTGTATCGGTGATTTTATCTTATCTACTGGACCATATCATTGTATCTCATCCATCTACAGCACATCTCTCTTCTATAAATAAAGGTCTGAGCTCTTCCCTCAGAGCTTATGCTTCATAACACGTTATGAGCCTCTAAAAATTCCAAAAACTCGTTCGATGTTCGTTGCGAAAGCGGTGAGAATCCACAGATCCCCACACGCGGCTTCGTCTACCACGCACGGATTTCGTCTTCCACGCGAGTCTTCGTTTTCCACGCGTAGGCTTCGTCAACCGTCGCTAGATCTGGAGGACGGATCTAGAGGTATTATCTTAAAAATTCTATTTTTATCATGATTATGATACAATTATTCATCGCAAGATCAGATTGAAAATCGTTTTAATAGACTAAAAACGGCGATTTTTAATCGTCGATAATTGTTTTCACATCATAAAACCCCTATTTTTAGGGTTCATTTATATCTAACAAGAAAACGAATTTGATCTTCGAAAAAATAATAATAATAATAATTCAATATTCCACATCCCACGGCACCATCGACGGCTTCGCCGTCGGCCGCCCTGGGCTGTCCCTCTCAGCCCCTGTGCCGAACCCCCTTACCCGCCTCACGGCGACGCCCCTGCCCCCCTATCCGCCTCACGGCGGCGGCCCCTACCCGCCTAACGACGGCGAACCCCGACCCCCTATCCGCCTCACGGCGGCGGCCCTTACCTTCTATCCGCCTCACGGCGGGCGGCCCGACCACCTACCCGCCTGACGGAGGCCCCGTGTCATTCCCTCTGCATGAGAGGGCGACGGCGGCTAACACTAGTCGTCACCCCTTCCTACTCCTAAACTTTGGCCAAAGGACCAAGTCAAAAAAAAACTCAGCTCTGTGCAATAGCCCACAGCATCTCGTGGGCCTCGACCCACGAAGAAGAAAAAATAAGTTTTTCCACTAAATATTCATGGGCCTGAAGTTATGTGGTGAAAAAGTCCAGACCCACACAACTTCAGGATTTTTTTTGTCATGAGGGGGACAATTTTCTGACAATTTTCGTGGGCATGAAGTTGTGTGGTGGAAACGTCTCAGAAGATCGCATGCAGGAAAAAACGTACACGTCTTTTCTTGAAAAAGATGTGATACTGATGCAGCAATTGAATGAAAGTTCACTAAGTATTCTGAGCTGCTGTCATATTTACACATGGCTGAACAAAATAAAGAGCTTCTCCTCGCCACTCATAACATGTGCCCCTAGCACTGCCCCTCCTCCCAGAAGCTCAAAATGCATCTTCTTCTAAACAGAAGAAAAATAATAAAAGAAAAGAAAAATCACAGAGGGAGGGACCGAATAAAAGGGCCAGAGAAAACAAGTCCAACAACAAAGAAATGAATGGAGGCGGAAGTGCACTTGGTGCAGAAATGACAACAATAATGATGCACCCTCGCCTAGAAGGGAATGTGAAGACCAATGCCATAGCTGGGCATGAAACGACACTGGGCATGAAACGACACTGGTGTAGAGTGTGCCGAACTCCGCGGCACCTATAAGATTTGTACAATAAAATCTTGAATAAGAAAGCTGAAACAAATCTGGTGACCACCACTACTCCTGTTCAGTTCAGTGCTGAAGACTTCGAAAAAGACTACTTGTTTGATTAGCCATTTTTTATCTTTATTGACAAATAATGTTATGAGAGCTATCTGAATGATTGAATGAAGTATGAATAAATGTTAAAATGTTTTTCTGAAATCATATGTGCTTAAATAATTCATCTTTAATAGATGAATTGATCTCATGACTGCTTAGTAGACAATAACACATACGATCCTTCAATACAAATGATATTTTCATAGCATATGATAGCCCAATAAATATTAGGGCCATCAAGTATTACTGAAGGTTCTGGGAACGCAACTTTGTTGCTCCCAAATGATACAGAAATTAATAATAAAGGATGCATTATTCTCTCCAAATTCAAAAAGAAACTTACTAAGTTTCAAGGACATCTATTTAAACGGATTCCACTTATAACTGCAAATGTGAAATGTGAACGAATAATAAACATTTGTATGTAACGTCTCAAGAAAAAGGAGTAAAATCCATACTTGGACATTTTGATAGCATTTCATCAGGCCTCTATCATACGATGATTCGGAGAGAAGAAATAAATTTGACGGAGCACCTAAAGTGCCCGATACCAGCCAAGTTTCTACTTTGGTATGACAGATTTTGCCACAATGCATCGGTTATGATGCACCACATCTTATCCTTATCCTATGGGCATGACATGAAGAACCAGAAGATTCTTCAGAAGGGAGAAACCCCTTTCATCCCTTAAGGGAAAACTAATTATAAGGACATATCTACTAAATGTTGAAAAAAAAAATCATGCTTCTTCGAAAGAATACAATAGATATATGTGGACAAATCCACTACCCCTAGTGGGCCATTTCGGTACTTTATCGTATTGATAAATGCATCCTCAAAATATTTGCATGTGTGTCTACTATCGACCCGTAACCTAGCTTTTTCAAAGCTATTGGCACAAATAATAATGTCGCGGGTGCATTTTCCAGAAAACCAAATAAAGAAAATACGTCTAGTTGGTATTAGATAGGAGGGACTTGACTTGTTGGGAGTAGTCAAGAGAGAGCTTATACTAAGATTAGTATTGTTTAGCACTTTGGAGTGCGGTACGAGAACCTGGTGAGTGTAGAGTAGGTGCTCTAACTTCGGTTGTACCAGTAACATTATTAATTTAGTATTTGCTTTTGGGGCTGGAGTAGGTCGTTGGGACGTCCGAACCAGGGTAAATCTGCTGTGCACTCTGAGATTGCTTTTCATTTACTCTACGTCTGATTATAACTGCATGTGGTTGCTTGTGTGTTCAGGAGAATTTTTATTAGCAAATTTACCCCCCTCTAGGTTTAGATACAGATCCAACAAGTGGTATCAGAGCAGGTTAGATGATCTAGGCTAGATTGACCATGAATACTTTTGATTATGCCTTTGCTGAAGGTCGATCCATCTTACAACCCCCTAAGTTTAATGGTGTAGACTATACTTATTGGAAATCTAGAATGAAAATCTCGTTAGTGTCTGTTGATTATAATGTGTGGAAAATTGTTGAAAAATGATATAAACCACCCATGATTAAATTTAAAGACACTGAAATTCTTAAACCTGAAGATAAATGGGATGATGCTGATTGGAGACTTTATTCATTGAATGGTAAAGCTATGACTGCACTTATTTGCTCTTTGGATAAAGCTGAATTTAATCGTATCTCACAATGTTTAATTGCACAGGAAATAGGGCATATGCTGAAGGTGACGCATGAGGGAACGTCAAAGGTGAAGGAGTCCAGACTTGCTTTGCTCAGCACTGAATCTGAAAGCTTTCGCATGCATCCATCAAAGTCCATCAAGGGGATGTTTTCAAGGTTCACAGATGACGTCCCCTAGATTTAGCAATATATGCAGCGAGATCGGGGATACCAGATTTAAATATTTGTAACCGCAAGCGCACGGTGTTGTACTGTGGCTTGGGGGTCGAACTCAGGGAGGCGTGTGTTGTGCTTGTTGTCAAGAAGGAACCGGATCACCCGATGGGTGAGCTAGCCCGATCAATCAGTAGGTTGTCACGAAATAGAAATACGATGGATGTAAGATATAAAAGGAAACCCAGGACTTTGGTTTCCACCCTATCATGTGCCCTCTCTATTACGACCGACGGATAGGGATACGATTGGATTTTAGGGTTTAGTGGTGAGACGTTGCCTATAAGAGTGATACCTAGCGTCCCATAGGCCGATATTCCGGTCGATTCCCAGGATGATACGCTAGGACTACTCGGGTTCGGACGGTGGGCATTCCCATGTCCATTAACACCGACTGGCTCCGGGAGCACTAAGCTCGCAATGATTACTCCCAACATTTCATCCTGCCGTTTCCACGCGCTAGGATTCAATGTCTACGCTAGGGGTGTAAGCTGTGGCTAGGGGATCAAACGCCAGTTTTATTTCCCCTTTGCCCGACGGTCAAAGGCGGTCTTTCTCCCGCCAGTTACAATGAAACGCCCCGCGTCACCATCTAAATTCCTAAATCCTATCGAAACCCTAATCATATGGTCGTTCTAGGGAGAACCCACGAAGGGGTTTCCACCAATGCCCTAGATTGGGGAACTACTCACAATTCATGGCGAAAATAGCATCACAACAAAATTCAACCATTGAATCGAAATCAAGCAATAGAACTATGAAGCTAGCAATAGTATTAATGCAATATTAAAGTTCCAGAACAATCAGAAAACTTACAAGATAAAATAAATTCCGAGCCGTCACAAATCCCAAAAAGACAGAAAAATACAATCGGGCTCGCGTCTGGGAAAACCTAGGTCACTATATATAGAAAATGCGGCCACCCGATCGGTTGATACATGAACCGATCGGGTTAACCGCTAGTCGTTTTGGCCTTCAGCTCCAGAGATACATTAACTGGTCGATTGAAGCGAATGGTTGAGTCTTCGGGTCATTATTTGTGAATCTCAGCTACAGATGAACCGATCGAGTGAGATGTCACCCGATCGGTTGGAATTCAGCTCTAAAAACAGAGAGCACTGATGGATTCACCCGATCGATGAACTGATCGGTTGGCTGCTTCTCTTCTGCTGCTTCTGTTTGGGTCAGATACGCGTGCATCAACCGATCGGTTGGCTGTGTCCAACCGATCATTGAGGGCTGATACATGGATTTCTTCTATGTTTGGCCCTCGGGATCGCGCGTGACACCTCCCGTTGCTCCGGGGACTCATGATATCTTCTTTATATGTCCACAATGCTGTCATTCTCCTGCATTGGCACAAAAACGCAAAGAAGTGAAAGAAAACTAAAAATCACAAGAGAATGGGTACGGAACGAAGGAAAACAACGGAAAATCACAAAGAAGACGTGCGTGAATATATAAAATATAAACGCACGTCAAAATCTCCCAAGCTGAACTCTTCCTCGTCCTCGAGGAAGACGAGTGAGAGTAGGAGCTCAGAGGAAAAATAGAAAGGAAGAAACAGAAATAAAGAAAAGAAAAGAAAATCCTAGATCGCCCGTCAGAGCCAACGAAATCAAGCACGCCACACTAAGCAAGCATGAGATAAACATATCACTAAACCAAGAAATATGAGTCCATACAAGTGTCGTGGGCCCACGCGGTGAAGCGCGAGTGAGTGTGGTCGTGAGCCAGCAGACGGTGTCACTATCTAAATTGTACAATAAAGCTCCATATACACATACCCAAGGAATGACCCAAACATCGATTCAATTCGAATAAGCGGTGAATAATAACTCAAGCATGCATGAGAATAGAATAAGAATTGAAGCGTATCATGTGTCGAGGACTCGACTGCTAGGAACTAGGAGATCACCGCACTATAGCCTAGATAATTGCTAGAAAATTCCTATGCCAAGTGTGTTCGAAAACGAGGGAGGTTGAGAAGGTGTGGAGTAGAACACTCGGTGCAAATTCTCACCTTCCCTTTATTCACGATGGATAGGAATGGTATTCACAACGAAATTTTTTTTAGGTTTTGGGTATTTGCATTTTTTTTAATTTTTGGCTATACATTTTTTTCTTTTCTTTTTTTTCTTTTTGGATTTTTCTTCTCTCTCTTTTTTCTCTTTTGGGCTTTTGGATTTTTGGCTATACACTTGTGTACTCTCCCAAGTAGGAGAACGATACACGACGAGGGTATTTGCACCAAGTAAAACAAAAAAGAAGTCGAATTCTAAACACTTGGACAAAAGAAAATTTTTCTCGCAAATCAGAGCATAAGCTAAATGGGTTATCTTAGTCCTATTGGTAGAGTCCCGACACATGCGAATTGAAGTGTACTACATATATATATTTCATGCATAGAGAATCAGACAGTAGAAGCAAAATACCGCATATTCAAAATCGAAGCATGCTAGTTCTAGGGGTCAACCAAGTACAGGTATATAAATCAGAATCACAATATAAAAGCACACTAACTAGCTAGTCACGACACACGACTCACACAAAAGCAAAGTGAACCCACGAAGCATGAAATGCAATAGGACTCGACTTCCTAGGGTTAGTGAATGTGATTATCGTAGCTAAGCTAGGAGTATGTATGATTTTGTGGCAATTCATCATGTAGGGTCATCTCTAGGAGAGGGAGAATACTAAGAAGAAAAAGAAAATACGATGAAAATGCTCAAAAACGATGAAAAAGACAAAACTGACGCACAAAATGCGACTCCCCCAAACTGAAACTTGCATTGCCCTCAATGCAATAATAGTAAATACGGGATGACAACGAAAATTGGGGGGAAGTACGCACCGACACAAAAAACGTGAAAAACATGAAAAACGCATCCAAAGAACACAAACATACAAATAAAAGATATTAAAACACATCCAAAGAACACATATAAACAAACACACGACAAAGACATCACACGACAAAATGCACAAAAATCGATTTCCCCTAAGCTGAACATGACAATGCTAGCAATATGATATGATCATGGTGATGCAAAAATAAATGGCAGGGGAGGTCAATCAGAGCTGCTGTCGGAAGAATGGTAGGGAGATGGTGAGGAGGGTGGGGAATAGTGGACGAAAGAATCTTGTGAGGATGAAGGAGAGGGTGTGCCGACAGGAGAAGGAGGGGCAACTGGCTGGATCACTGGTGGGTCGAAATTTATTGGTGGATTGTGGTGGATAATGATGGCACTGGGTGAACCGACGCACGGATGCCAATCGGGAGGTTCCAAGGGTGGAAAATGTACGAGTGTGGAATACCAAGGATCCAGGTAGAACTCCTACGGTAAATGAGAAATGCGAATGGGGATTCGCTCAGAAGATGATGGTGGGAGGATGGCAAATGGAGTATTGTCAGGACTATAAATGTAGACTGCACGTTCTTCATCGAAAGGAGTGATCATACCGATATCGATCAAGTAGTCTCGATCGATACAGCTTCGACTCGGCAGAAATTGGAGGTCGGATGGCAGCCTCAAAAGATGACTGACAATTAGAGTGATCATCCCCCCACAGCAGATAGGTCCAGAAGTTGCACGGCTAACAGATAAAATCTCGTGGATGATCCAATGGGCGGTGTTTATGGGCAATGGGACATGCTCGTGGACCCTGTCATGGGACATGGCATAAAGAAAGAAAAGCTCATCCCTAGACACCGTGGAAACATCTACGCGGGAAAAGATGGTGCTGGCAAAGAGGCAGTGGGCGAAACGGTAGCATGGATGTATGATGTAGGAGGCAAATGCCCCTGATGGAAAGGTGGTGAATCGAGTGAATCGTTGCCAAACACCATCGTCCCGAAAGAAAGAATAGATATCAGACCGATCATGAGTTGAACATTCAACATAACGATCGGGGTGAGGGAAATTCAGCGAGTTGTTAAGCTCGGCAAAATTCATCGAATAATCGGCATTGAAAGCGCGGAAATTGAAGCCCCAATCGAACACTTCGAGAGAGCTAAGGAATTCGAGTGTGAGATTCCGGTGTGTGTGGGCATGAGCACGCAGAAGGAAATCACACCCAATGCATTCGAAAAGTTTGGTTACGCCCCGCAAAAGTCCGAGAGATTTGAGCATGGGGGCGATCAGAAAAAAGAGTAGGTCACATGGGGCGATGAAGGAGGGCGTGCAAATGTTCAGATTGTGCTTCTGAAGAAGGATTGATGCCAAGGAAAGAAGGGGAAAAAGGGCCGTGTAGGTTGTGCCTGCGTGATGAGGATGCTGGCTCTTTTCCCTTCCCAGACATGTTAATGATGTAAAGGAAGAACAATTAAGTGGGGGATAGTGTCCACAGTTATGGTAAAGCAAATGTAGAAAGTGGACAAAAATCAAAATACTGCACACAAATGGGGAAATATAAAATTTGGGAAGAGGTTACCCAGCAGTGATGCCAATCCAAGCTAGATACTCCGCACTTGATCCCCTGTTGTACAATGTAGTGATTTGGGAAGCCGTCGCATGCAGATCCAACAAGATAAGAAATTTTGAAATTGGGGGTTAGGGTTAGGGTTTGGATGATTTGCGATTGAATGTGGTCGATGGGAGGTTTTTGATGGTGGGGAAGCACGGGAATAGTCGAGGGTGTGATTTTAGGGTTGTAGGGAGTGATGGAGGGGATCGATTTGGAGGAAGGAGAAAGGGAACGTGCGAATGGAAATTTGGGAGTCGGTTGAATGAGGTCGGGTGAGGGGAAGTATGTATAAAGGGGTAATCGAACCGATCGGGTGAGGGTTCACCCGATCGGATGGGTAGATTTCGAAAATTCCTTGTTGGTTAACAGCTACAGGTGAACCGATCGGGTGAGATTTCACCCGATCGGTTGACCGCTTCCCAATTTCCCGAGAGTACTGTCGATTTCACCCGGTCTGCCACCCGGTCACAGTTTCAGCTCAACCGATCGGTTGATTTAATTCCAAAATTTCCCGAGAGCTCTGCTGTTGTCACCCGATCTGCCACCCGGTCTCAGCTTGGTCCACCCGATCGGTTCGCTGATGTACTGATACATGGCCATCTTCAGATACGGCTCACCTGATCGGTTGATGCGTCACCCGATCGGTTGAGGGCAATTTCATGCACATAAACAAAAATCAACTAAGTTTCCCGATAAAAATTCCCATAGCAGTATTTATTCCCTAAAAATTGGTAGACTAATTCTAAATAGAGAAACGATATAAGTTTAAAACTTGGGTTTCCTCCCATGAAGCGCTTGGTTATAGTCGGTAGCTCGACTCCTCATTTCGTGATCAATTCGGATCCGGAGGATTTGTAGATGAGCCATCGGTCGTTGAGATTTCGACCGGAGAGAATGCGGGTTCACTGATCGCATAATGTTTTAAACGCTGCCCATTGACCTTGAACGGTTCATCTCTTCCCATTATCTCAATTGCTCCGTGCGGGAAGACCTTGGTGACTCGGTATGGTCCCGACCACCTAGACTTGAGCTTTCCGGGAAAGAGCCTCAGTGTCGAATTGAATAGGAGAACTAAGTCTCCTTCCTTGAATTCTTTCTTCAATATGCACTTGTCGTGCCACCGCTTCAACTTCTCTTTGTAGATCCGGGCATTTTCGCGTTGAGCCGGATCTCGACAAGCTCACTCAGTTGTAGCTGGCGGTGGTTTCCTACCTCCTTGGTGTCGAAATTCAGATTCTTGACGGCCCAAAACGCCTTGTGCTCCAATTCCACAGGTAGATGACATGCCTTCCCGTAGACAAGTCGGCAAAGGGTTGTGCCGATCGAAGTCTTGAATGCAGTCCTGTAGGCCCAGAGCGCGTCTGAAATTTTCGATGACCAATCCTTCCTAGAGTTAGCCACAGTCTTCTCCAATATGCTCTTTATCTCTCTGTTCGAAAATTCTACCTGGCTGCTAGTCTGCGGGTGGTAGGCACGCCCTATTCGGTGCTACACTCTGTACTTATTCAAAAGAGCTTCGAATTTCTTCTCTATGAAGTGGCTCCCTTCGTCACTGATTAAGACTCGAGGCACGCCAAATCTCGGGAAAATATTCTTTTTAAAGAATCTGGCCACCACCCGGTAATCATTAGTGGGGCTAGCTATCACTTTTACCCACTTGTACACATAATGTACGGCCACCAAGATGTACTGATTTCCTGAGGACGAGGGAAACGGCCCCATAAAGTCAACTCCCCAAACATCGAAGATCTAGACATAAGCGTCTGTGTCCTTGAAAAGTGTCGGCTAATAGAATCCACTCTGGAGGATCTTCGCTGTGGTCTTGTAAGCACTCGCATGGCCTCCACACTGTTGGTCATGGCAATGGAAATTATGGAGGTTGCTTCTGTTTCGGGAATGCACCTTCGTATCACCCCATCGTTGCAGGTCTTGTACAAATTAGGGTCGTCCCAATAAAATTTCTGTACCTCGTGAAAGAATTTCTTCTTCTACTGATAGCTCACGTTATGGGGGACGACGGCACACGTTAGATAATTGGCAATGTCGACGTACCATGGAGTCCAGACATAAGAGATAGAGAAAAGATTCTCGTCAGGGAGCGAATCATCAATAGGAGTATCATCCTGATCGAGAGTAGGTATCCTGGACAGGTGGTCAGCAACGACATTCTCCGCCCCTTTCTTGTCTTTGATCTCCAAGTCGAATTCCTGGAGGAGGAGAATCCACCTTATGAGGCGCGGCTTGGCTTCCTTCTTGTTCAAAAGGTATTTGAGGGCGGCGTGATCTGTATGCACGATTACCTTGGCACCTGCAAGATACGGTTGGAACTTGTCCATGGCATGGATGACGGCTAGCAATTCCTTCTCCGTGATCGTATAATTTCTTTGGGCTTCGTCGAGGGTCTTGCTTGTATAGTATATAACGTGTAGATTTTTGTCCTTCCTCTGTCCCAAGACGGCCCCAACCGCATAGTCGCTAGCATCGCATATTAACTCGAAAGGTAGACTCCAGTCGGGCTGCTGAATCACAGGTGCAGAAATGAGGGCTTGCTTCAAAAGGCGGAAAGCTTCCATACACTTGTCATCGAAGACGAAAGGCGTATCCTTCACGAGGAGTTGGGTCAAGGGCCTAGAAATTTTAGAGAAGTCCTTTATGAACCGGCGGTAGAATCCCGCGTGCCTTAAGAAACCACGGACTCCCCGAAGTTTAAGTGGGGGCAGAAGCTTCTCGATCACATCCACCTTTGCTTTGTCCACCTCAATACCTCTTGAAGAAATAACGTGCCCCAACATGACTCCTTCTTGGACCATAAAGTGGCACTTTTCCCAGTTCAGAACTAGTCCTTTATCTTGACACCTTTCGAGGACTTTAGTTAGGTTGCGGAGACACGAGTCGAACTCCATTCCATAGACGGAGAAATCTTCCATGAAGACCTCCATTATATAATGGGAGTAATCGGAGAAGATTGCGAACATCAATCTTTGAAATGTAGCCGGGGCGTTGCAAAGTCCAAACGGCATTCTCCTGTAAGCATACGTCCCAAATGGACAAGTAAAAGTTGTCTTCTCCTGGTCATCATTGTAGATGGGAATTTGTAGAAAACCAGAGTATCCATCCATGAAGCAGAAGTAGTTGTGCTTCGCTAGTCTTTCGACATCTAATCAATGAAAGGGAGAGGATAGTGATCTTTCCTTGTAGCCTTGTTCAATTTCCGGTAGTCGATGCATATTCAATACCCGGTGACGGTCCTCGTGGGAATGAGCTCGTTTTTCTCGTTACGAATGACCGTCATTCCCCCTTTCTTGGGCACAACGTGCACCGGGCTAACCCATCGACTGTCAGAAATAGGGTCTATGATCCCGGCATGGAGAAGTCTAACAATTTCCTTCTAACCACTTCCATCATAATGGGATTCAGTCTCCGTTGTGGCTCAATTGAGGTAGCTTGCTCATCTTCAAGCAGTATCCTATTCGAGCAAAGCCCCAGGCTCACTCCCTTCAAATCTTCGATTTCATACCCGAAAACATTCTTAAATCTTCTTAGAACATCAAGTAGTCTGGTCATTTGATCTTCCGGTAGTGAGGAGTTCACTATGACTGGCAGCGTCGAATTCTCCCCCAAATATTCATACTTCAATCATGGAGGTAATTCCTTCATCTCAACTTCTTGTGGTCATGACACGTATTTTTCAAGCTGAGCATCCTCCAACGAAAGGACTTCCTCCTGGGTCTCCTAGATCCTAGCATCCGGAGTTTCATTTTCAGCCGTGGTTTCGCAAGGTAATGAGGGGATTACGGAGGAAGTCTCTGGGCTTTTCTCAAGTGCATGATAATCATCCGTGAAGAAGTCTTCAACGCGAAAACAGGTCTCAACAGTGCATGATAATCATTTTCACCAACGATGAATGACGTGTTGTCTCTTTCACGAATGAGTTTCCTTCCATTATGGATATGGTAGGAGCGCATCGTGACGGAGAGAACGCCAAAAGTTGTTCTTTTCACGTTAGGGTCTTTTGTCATTACGGATATGGCAAGAACTCTCCGTGACGGGAAGAACTGACCGTTCATCTGGCCAAACTTGCACTCTTCATGGATGCTGAGTCTCCATTCAATAGGGAATGTGAACTCTCTTCATGTGGAGCTTGAAGTTTGCGGTCTTGAAAATGTGTTTTCTTCATTTTTTTGTTTTTGGCACACGGCCACTGAAGCAAAACCGTTTTCTCGATGAACGGGTGTCTCTTCGGAGAAGATAGTAGTTATTCTCAATGGAGAAGATGACCTCTTTGGTGCATGATCGCCATGGCCATATGGGCCATGGAGGCTATGCATCCCCCCTCCCCATGCGGAGGGGGTTGGCTACGGCCAATGACAACCAAGACCCCCCCCCCCTCCGGGAGGGGGAGGGTGTACAAACCGGACCCCAAAGGAAGGGGAGGCCAGCCATGGCCGGCATGCACAAAGGCCATGGCCGGCCTGGCCTCGGCCAGGGCCATGGCCGGCCCTGGCCTCCGACCAGGGCTTGGCCAGCCCTGGCAGAGGCCAGGCCCTGGCAGGCCCTGGTAGAGGCCAGGGCCGGTGCCCTGGCAGAGGCCAGGGCCCTGGCCGGCCCTGGCTGAGGCCAGGGCCGGGCCGGCCCTTGGCCTCGGCCAGAGCCAGGCCACTGCCGGCCCTTGGCCTCGGCCAGGGCCAAGCCCCGGTCAGCCCAGTAAATGGGGGGCACTTGCATGGGCGGTGGCTTGCATGGCCGGTCTCTACGGAGCCGGCGGCAGTTGTCTGCGGTAAAATTCCCCTGAAGGGGGGAGCGCCTGGATCCATACGGGAGCCGGCGGCGGTGGCTTGCAGAAAACTCCCCTCAAGGGGTGTTCGGCCTTGGCCAAGTTGCGATGGCAACTCTCTCTTCGGAAGGGAGAAGAATTCGGCCTTGGCACGGCCACGACACGACCCCGGCAATGGCCGGGGAATTGTCGAAATATTTCGGCTATGTCACCCTGTAAGGGGGTGTAGGCCTTGTCGAATATTTTGCAAATACAACAAGGGTATTTTTAGTACCATAAGGGTACCAAGTTGAAATTTCCTAATTTTTTTTGAAAAATACGTTTTCAAAATCGCTTTTCCGCTGCAAAGTACTATAAGAGTACTGTTATTTGATAAAGTGATGGGGAAATATTGAAAGTTGTTCTAGATGGTGATTGGGATCGTAATGACTTTTCCGATTCTAGAACATCATCTTCAATATTTTTCGAAAGTAACTTATCAAATATAATAATATCATTCCAAGTGGGATTTTCCAAGTGGGAGTGATATTAAACTAGTCTGAAATTTCCACATTCGATTGATTCAGCGTCTCAATGGATCATGATTCGGCCAGTGGTCTTTTGGACTAGTTTGTGGGACACCTCGGCTCTGTCTGGGGGTAGTGAACCATGGACTAACCATTCCCCTGGTCGGTCCGCTGGCCGAGACTGCTGAATTATGAAAATGTCTAAAATGATGACTATAAATATGAAATTTATGCAATGTTTTTTTGATCGAACCTTCTTTTTATATCTTTTGCAGCATTTTAAAGCTAAAATGTCTTCCGCTTCCAAGAACATCGTCGCTGAGTTAAACAAAGGTGAAAAACTCAACGGCGATAATTACAAACTATGGTCCATGAAAATACAATATGTTCTAGAGGAGCAAGATGTGCTCGAAACTCTGAAGAACATAATGATTGAACCAGAGTTGGGCACTACGGCCCAACACAGAAGAGACAAGGAAGCTTTCGATGCTTGGTCTCGGAAGAACAAGATTGCTCGCATTACGTTGTTGTCCAGTATGGCCGATGACATAATGCGCATCTTCCGAGAGCATGACCTAGCCATGGACATATGGTCCAAGCTAGAGGAGAAGTTTGGTGGCACCTCGGTGTCCAAACTTCGTTCTTTAACTATAAGATTCTATTCGTACAAAAAACGTCCAGATCATTCCATATGGAAGCATCTGCGACATATGGCGAATCTCATCTCAGAGTTAAAGTATGCAGGTCATGTGCTCACTGATGAGCAACAAATCCAAGCAGTCATACGTTTCCTACCAAATGGGTGGTACCAAATGAAGATGCATCTCACTCATAATGAGAGCATCAAGAACTTCAGCGATGTTTCTAAGCACCTCGAGTTAGAGGAAGATCGGCTTGCGGCCGCCAAGCCAAGTGCAGAAGTGCACATGGTTGCTAGTTCCTCACACGGGGGAAAGAAACAGAAAAATCGTTCGAAGTTTATAAATGAACGTAATAAGCAACCAGAGTCTACCAAGAAACCCAAACATAAGGGTGGGCACAAGAAATGGCACAAGAAGAAGGACTTGAAGAAGATCAAGTGTTTCAAGTGCAACAAGTTAGGTCACTATGCTCGTTCATGTACGAGTGGAGGTGAGGAGGTAACTTGTAATAATACTAGTTATATATGTGTTTCTAGTTCAATATTTCTTGTAGAATCTAATCCTTTTTGGATAATTGATTCAGGTGCCACCGACTACATAGCAAGGGACAGACAGTCCTTCGTGGAGTATCACCGGATACCCCAACGAACGAAGTGGATCTATGTAGGAAACAACACACGTGTTGAAGTGAAAGGCGTTGGGACGTGCAAACTCGTCTTGGACAACGGCCGCACTATCCTACTTCATGATGTTCTCTTCGCTCCGGATATTCGAAGGAATATTATATCTGTGGTTGTTTTAATGGGTCTTGGTTATAGTTGGTTCTTTCATAGTTGTAAAGTGGACTTGTCTTGTAATAATTCTTTAATTGGTTCTGGGTATGTTTTCAAAGGATTTGTTGTATTAAATACAATGTGTGATTCCTCATTTTATAATGAAAATTTCCTTGTTGCAAATTCATCAAATTATGCGTCAGATGTAATTTGTTGGCATGCAAGGCTTGGTCATATTGGACCAACACGAATGGATAGACTTGCCAAACGTGGCCTTCTATCCAATGTTTCAAAGGTCAAAATGTCGACTTGCGAACATTGCCTTGTAGGGAAATCTTGTCGCAAGCCGTTTGGAACCGGCACAAGGGTCGAGGTTCCATTACAGCTCATCCATTCAGACATATGTGGTCCGATGAATGTCAAGACAAGACGCGGGAAGTCCTATTTCATCACTTTTATTGATGACTTCACCCGATTCGGTCATATCTATTTGATATCCCACAAAAGTGAAGCATTAACCTGCTTTAAAAACTATATGAGTTTGGTGGAAAATCAATTAGATCGCAAGATTAAGGTCTTGCGAACCGATAGAGGCGGTGAATACCAATCAACAAGTTTTAAGGAACTTTGTGATGAAAAAGGCATAGTTCATCAGGTAACTATGCCTTATACTCCGCAACAAAATGGTGTTGCAGAAAGGAGGAATATGACTTTAATGGAAATGGTCCGTTCAATGATGGCGCAAGCCAACTTGCCAATCACCTTTTGGGGTGATGCATTATTGACGACCGCTTTCATTTTAAATCGCGTACCCTCGAAATCAGTTAGCTCCACTCCTTATGAGTTGTGGAACCAATGGTCTCCTGACTTAAGTATTTTAAAACCTTGGGGATGTACATCCTATGCACATATTTCCTCCTATAAGTATGGCAAACTTGGACCAAGGGGGAGGAAATGTATCTTTATACGATACGTAGAAAACTCCAAAGGTTATGTTTTCATTGGTCAGGAAGACAATGGAGGACTAATTGAATTTGAGTCGAGGGATGTCACTTTCTTGGAAAACGAGTTTCCAAGACAGTGCGAGATAAGTCATGACTTATCTCTATTTGAGATTTATGATCAAGAAGGATTACCTCATTCGAGTGGGAGAATTCTTGGTGAAGACGAAAATACGTTTCTACCTTCACCAATGGATGATACGAATGATGCGAATCCTATTCCATACGGGAATAATGATCCAAGTGGGAGCATTTCTAACGACATTCCAAGTGGGAGTGATATTAGAATTGATCTAAATTCGAGTCAGCAAGGACTTGAAGTATCTCAAATACGACGTAGTAGTCGTACAAGGTTAGCTCCTCTAAGATTTGAGGATGAATTCTCCCAAACCTTTATGACTTTACTACAAGAAGATGACGAGCCTGCTACTTTCAAACAGGCCGTATCATGCCCTGCAAAAGACAAATGGATAGAAGCGATGAAGGAGGAATTAGAATCCATGAAAGTTAACCAAGTCTGGGACTTGGTTGACTTACCCAGAGGACGTAGATCTATTGGGAACAAATGGGTTCTCAAGATCAAGCATAAGGCTGGTGGCTCTATAGACAGATATAAAGCTCGCCTTGTCGCAAAAGGTTTTACGCAACAGGAAGGGATAGACTAGGAAGTGTCACGCCCCGCTTCCCAAAAAGGTCGGAGGCGAAGCGTGACTAAGGCCCGCTTAGGCCAGGGCAAAGAGCCCAGACCCAATAAGCGTCTGTGATATTCCAAACAAAGGCAACAAGTCCCTGCAAGTTAGTACGGAAACAACAAAGTATTGAAAAGAGATATCATTTCATTTTATTCCAAAATAAAACATCCAAAAGTACTGAGAGTCTAAAACGCCCGAAGGCTACAACTGCAGAAACGGAACCTACTGGTGCAAGCACCCAACCTAGACAAGAAAGCAACAGGTGCTACCCACCCAATCTAAACTGGAATAGAAATTTGGATCAACAACAAGAGGCCTCTAACTCTGGTCCTCCTCCGGGTCGTACTCCGGATCAACGTCCTCCGGCTCTCCGTCAGCTGGCAAGTCCGCCTCGTCAACGTACTCTGGCTCAACACCTGACGTACAGCACCAAAAGAAGGAACTGTACGTCAGGTCAGGTCTACAAAAAGGATTAGACCAAACTGCAAGTGTATCAACTTTTTAGACAACGTTTTACTGGTTGATTAGCATGCTGGGGTTACAACAAGTACAAGAGAAGTAACGTAGCAGGAAAGTAAAGCGTAACAAGTAGTAGTTGTAGCGTGTGCTACCAACTACGGGTCTAGCCTACAGGTGTCAGGACAAGACGTGACGTGACGGAAGCAAGGCAGGACACGACAAGTGAGACACGAAAAGGGTTCACGCCTTACGGTTCGAGGGGGATCAGACCCTCTTGCCGTGCGCACGCTCAACCCAACCCCAACCCCAAGACAAGACAAGACACCAGTACAAGGGATCACTCGCTCTAGCTTGGCGAGTGCCCTATTGCCCGCAGGCTGAGAATCAGTACAAGGGATCACTCTCTCCACTCGGAGAGTGCCCTATTGCCCTCGGGCTGTGTATCAGTACAAGGGATCACTCTCTCAACTTGGAGAGTGCCCTATTGCCCGCAGGCTGTGAATCAGTACAAGGGATCACTCGGCGAGTGCCCTATTGCCCAGCGGGCTGTGCAAGACGGGACGTGACGTGACACGACAGGGAAGGTTATTCTAGGGTGTCCACACACACGCACACACATGATAGCCCTACAGCATCAAAAGTTGTTGTTGTCAGGCTCAGACTTCGTCGTCAAGTCTGAGCCGTCAAGAGTCGTCCCGGACGCTATCATTTCACGTCCGGTTCTATTTGTTCACATTTAACAGTTCTAACCAACTAAGGCCTAAACACGGCCAAAAGTGCAAGTGGATACACTTGCCTGCGATGGCGAGCGTGTCGTCCTCCCGAAGCGTCTCGTCCAGTCGTCGCGTCCGCGGTAGTCCGTCTGAAACAGTCACGGCGACGGTGTCAGGTCGCGAATTCGTCAAATCCTATTAGGTTTCGTTTCTAGGTTTGACGTGGCTACCCTAACAGTCACAAGTCAAGAAGTCCGTTCAGCCTATCCGACAATTCTATCCTATGTGCACAGTCAAAAAGTCCAATCGTCGATCTACGGTTCCACATCGTTTTAAGGGAGCAGAAAGTAAATTTAATGTTTTAAGTTGCCGATTTTAGTTAGGTTTTCAGTTTTGCTACGGTGTGGGTTTCGCTACGAGTTTTGGGGGTACCAACCTCTCCGATGTCTGGAGTAGTGCGGACGTAGCGTCTGAACGGTAGAAGATCTGCGTCGCCTACGGCGTCTCGGCTACGGGTAGCGTATCCAGACACGTCCCGACAGCGAACTGAAAGTACGGCAACGAGCGGAGCCCACGGACAGCGATCGGGAAGGCTAAGCAGCGAACGGGGACGTCGGAAATAGTGTTTACGGTGTCGAAAACTCGGACAGCGATCGAGAGGATGAACCGCGCACCGGGAAGCGTCGCAAAGCTGCCGAGAGGGGTTCTAGGCCGTGAGATCTGTCGAGGGAGAAAGGGGGTTGCACGGCTGCGTTGCGCCTGAAAATGGCCGGAAAATGCTGCTGATGGAGACCGGAACAAACAGGAATCCGACAGTAGAGGTGGATGGCAGCCGGATCAAATGTTGAGGTGGCCGGATGTTTGCTGTGCGTGGAAGAGGGACAGTTCGCAAGGAGCTTGAAGAAGAGGAGCTCTGGCCTGCACTTGCGTGAGGAAGGTGGACGCGTAGGGGATCGAGGTGGCCGGACGGCGGCTTAGGGAAGGTCCGGAGGTGTCTGCGTCGTCGGCAAAGGTGAGAGAGGGAAGGCGGCGCTTCGACTGGAGAAAGAGGAAGAAGGAGGTAGGTTTCGGCCTTTGAGGAGATAGGCTGATTCGTTTTTGAGGGGAGAGAGAGACTCTATTTTTTTTGTTGGCTCCTAGAGTTCACCTGCAACCTAGGTTTTGTAGGAAAAAAAAATAAATGGGAGAGAGAAACTGGGAGGTGTTAGTTAGGATAAGGAAAAACAAATAGATTAGGATACTAATAAAGAGATTTGATTAGACCTTTCAGAGTTTTGAAATGGAATAGAAATTTTTTTTAAAGATTAATAAGTGATTGGTTTAAAAAAACAGATTTGATTTCTCCACTTCAAAACGTGTACAGCTTGGAAATCTTAGAAATCTATGTTTTTTTTTGTGTACGGTTTGTCCTCTGCCCTGAGTTTTAATGTGAAGGTTAGGGTGAGACGTGGAAGAGCTAGAGTTGTTAGGATTTGATGGGACAAAAAAAAATCTGATGAGTTAGAATCAATTAAAATTTGATATATTCATTAATTGTTTTAGGATCAGGGGTATTCGTTCTGAATTAAAAATTGATTTGGTTACCTCCTAAACACAAATGCACACAGACTTGTAAAGTTGAATTCTAAAATAAAATTTTTTTTTATTAATAGGTGGTGTTATTATAGCAAATTTAACCCTTGATGTCCAAAAATTACGAAGAAAATATTGGGGCGCTCGCGCCTCCGAGAGGGTCGTGGAAACGGGGTTCGGTCGCGCGTCTGAACTACGGACGACAGTAATAAAATCAAATACACCAACACTCACCAAACACAACTACGTGCAAAAGTACGTACGGTCGGAAAGTGACCATTACATTCTACCCCACTAAAAGAATGATTCCGTCCTCGAAATCAACAACACCGCTAATCAGAAAACAAAAATGGAAAACGCTCTCTCATCTCCTCTTCGCGCTCCCAAGTGGACTCTCCAGATGATCCATGACGCCAAATCACTCTCACCAGGTCGACTATCTTATTCCTCAACTGCTTCTGTCGACGGTCCAAGATCTGCACTGGCTGCTGGTCATATGTCAGGTCCGGTCGAACCGTAATCTCTGAGAAATCGACCGTGTGCGACGGATCACTGACATACCGACGTAGCTGAGATACGTGGAATACGTCGTGAACACCCTCCAAAGATGGTGGCAGAGCAAGGCGGTAGGCCACTGCTCCCACACGCTCTAGCACATCAAATGGCCCAATAAACCTCGGACTCAGCTTTCCCTTCTTCCCAAAACGGATAACTCCACGGTTCGGAGAAATCTTCAGGAAGACGTGATCTCCAGGCTGGAACTCCAAAGGTCTCCTCTTGGCATCTGCCCAATGCTTGAAGCGATCCTGTGCAACTCTAAGCTTCTCCCTGATGTCCCTCACGACATCCACAGCTTCAACTATCATCTCCGGACCCAACAGCTCTCGATCTCCGATGTCATCCCAGCTCAGTGGCGATCGACATTTCCTTCCATATAAGGCAGCAAACGGCGCCATGCCAATGCTCGCCTGGTAGCTGTTGTTATATGAAAACTCCACCAAGTGAAGATGGTCCTCCCATGATCCCTTCCAATCGAGCGTACAAGCTCGCAGCATATCCTCCAGAATCTGAATAGTCCTCTCGGACTGGCCATCAGTCTACGGGTGGTACGCCGTGCTGAAACTCAGACTGGTACCCAAATGCTCCTGCAGACTTCTCCAGAACTGAGACGTGAACCTCGTGTCTCGGTCAGACACAATGCTCACGGGGACTCCATGTAAGCGTACAATCTCCTGCACGTACACTGTCTACGTCACGACTATTTCAAAGAGGAAATCAAAATAGAAGTAAAAGTAGAACGGATCTTTACCTCCAGATATTTCCTCGCCAAAACTTCCGTAGACTGGCCCACTCGGAAAGGGATAAAGTGCGCAGACTTGGTCAACCGATCCCCGATCACCCAAACTGCGTCGTTCTGCCTCGGGGTCCGAGGTAAACCAGTCACGAAGTCCATCGTAATATGTTGCCACTTCCACTCCGGAATGGGAAGCGGTTGCAGCAACCCAGCAGTACGATGGTGTTCAGCCTTCACCTGTTGGCATATCAAACACTTGGCAACGCTCCGTGCCACACTCCTCTTCATGCCAATCCACCAATAATTCAGACGGAGGTCCTTATACATCTTGGTGCCTCCAGGATGTATAGAATAAGGCGAGCTATGAGCCTCGCTCAACAGCTCCTCGCGAACATCACCTGCAGGTACACAGAGTCTACTGCCGTACCACAGCGAACCATCCTCATGAATCACGAACTCCGTCCGTAGTCCAGCTTCAACCTGCCTCCTGATCCTCTGCAGCTTCGGATCTCCTGCCTGTGCTGCCTTGATCCGATCCACGATCGTGGACTGAATCTGCAATTCATGAACGATCGAACCACACCAGGTAGGACAACCTCCAAATCCATCTCCCTCAGCTCCTGCTGAATCCTCCAGTCTGCTGCAAGCATCATCGCAGTAGGAAGTCTACTCAAGGCATCCGGCACTACGTTCACCTTCCCCGGATGATACTGCAAATCAATCTCGTAGTCAGCCATGAGCTCTAACCATCGCCTCTGACGCATGTTGAGCTCCTTCTGCGTAAAGATGTACTTCAAGCTCTTGTGATCGGTGAAAATCTTCACACTCTCACCTAGCAAGAAGTGCCTCCAAATCTTCAGTGCAAAAATCACTGCTGCCAACTCCAGATCGTGCGTCGGGTAATTCTTCTCATGAGTCCTCAACTGACGAGAAGCATATGCGACCACGTGGCCATGCTGATGCAAGACGCATCCTATGCCCTTCCCTGATGCATCACAATAAACTTCGAAGCCTCCGCTTCGATCTGGTACTGCCAACACCGGTGCCGTGGTCAATCTCGCCTTCAAGATACTGAAGGCATCCTCACAAGCATCTGACCAAATAAACTCCTCGTCCTTCCTCGTCAGCTTCGTCATCGGCTCTGCAATCTTCGAGAAATCTTTGATGAACCGCCGATAATAGCCAGCTAAACCAAGGAAGCTCCTGATGTCGGACGCTGACTGTGGAGTCGGCCAATCTCTGACTGCTCTAACCTTCTCCGGATCCACAGATATGCCATCACCGGACACCACGTGTCCCAGGAATGCGACTCTATCCAGCCAGAACTCGCACTTGCTATACTTGGCGTAAAGCTTATGTCTCCTCAGCGTCTCCAGCACTGTCCTCAGATGACAGCTGTGCTCCTCCTCAGACTTCGAATAAATAAGAATGTCATCAATGAAGATGACAACAAACTTGTCCAGGAAGTCGTAGAATATTAAATTCATCAAATTCATGAACACAGCCGGAGCATTGGTCACGCCAAACGGCATGACCACGAACTCATAATGTCCGTACTTCGTCCGGAATGCCGTCTTCTGAACATCGTCCTTCTTTACCTTCAACTGGTGGTATCCACTCCTCAAGTCCAACTTCGAGAAGACTCTCGAACCTCCAAGCTGGTCAAAGATATCGTCAATGCGCGGCAGCGGATACTTATTCTTTACGGTGACAGCATTCAATCCTCGATAGTCCACGCACATCCTGCGGGACCCATCCTTCTTCTTTACAAGCAAAACAGGTGCACCCCACGGTGACACACTAGGGTGGATGAAACTCTTCTGCAGCAACTCATCCAACTGCTTTCGCAGTTCCTTGAGCTCAGCGGGGGCCATACGGTACGTCGCCTTCGATATCGGTTGCGCTCCCGGCATAAGATCAATTCCAAACTCTAAAGCTCTGTCGGGTGGCAAACCTGAGATATCCTCCGGGAAGACGTTGTCGAAGTCTCTGACGACTGCTGGTCGCTCGATCTCCATCTCCATCTGTAAGGCTGTCACAATCGGCACCTCCCGCTTGGCCCGAAATCTGATGGGCCCAAGCGACTCATCCCTGCTGCGGAACTCGAACTCCGGATGACCTGGAATCCGGAACACCACCCTCTTGCTGTGACAGTCGATCGAGGTGTGGAAATCTCCCAACCAATCGATGCCAAGAACGACATCGAAATGTGGCAGATCGTGGACAATGAAATCTGCAAAGAGCTCGTGTCCACTGATCACTAAAGAAATCGATCGACATCCCAAATTTACCGTCACCACTCCGTTCCCGGTGGTAATGTCCCAACACTTAGAGAGTGTATGGGTGGGGATAGAGTGCTTTGTTGCAAACCTCCGGGATATGATGCACATAGATGCACCGGAGTCGAACAAAGCCAAGGCTGGGTGAGAGGACACTAGAATGGTGCCTAAGATATAGGGAAACTATGGTCAAATCAAACTATTCTAACAACAAGTCAAGCAAGCAACGCTAATAACAAGATTTAAACTATGAAATGAAAAAAACTAGAATCAAGAGTTACCTGCTATAACTCCATCCAGCTCCTCAGTCTCGACAGCAGTCATGGTATACGCCGGCCTCTGGGGCTGTGCTGCTCTCTGGTACATCTGCCTCTGAGGCGGCAAAGGTGGTCCACGTGCAGCAGGTCCTCTTTGAACTGGAGCAGGCGCTCTCATCTGCAACGGGGCTGGCGCTCCAACTGCAGCATGACGAGCTCTAGGGCAATCCTTCGCAGCATGCGAAGCATCTCCACAAATTAAGCATAACCCCATCCTCTTCCTGCAAGTGGCCTGAACATGTCCAGGCTTTCCGCAGAAGTGGCATGGGCCCTTGCCCTGAATCTGAACTGGTGCTCCAGGCCTCTTGAATGGTACTGTCTGAACTGGCCTCATCACCGGCCTAGCAGGTGGCCGGTACTGCTCCATAGGACGCTTCCCCTTATCAGCTGGAGGGTCAGGTAGAAGCGAAATAAGCTCATGATTCTTCGCAGCATCCAGCACCTCCCTCATAGTCGTGAAACTCGCCAAAGACATCGAAGCCTGAATCTTCGGACGCAGTCCCTGACGAAAGCGATCAGCTCGCTTCTCCTCCTTCTTCACCATGTGCGGAGCAAAGCGGCTCAGCATCTCAAACTCCGCCTCATACTCCTCGACGGTCATGTTCTCCTGCTTCAGATCTATAAACTTGCTCAGCAGCTCCCTCCTAGCAGACTTGGTGAAGTACTTATCCTTGAACATAGACCTGAAGGCCTTCCATCCCACTGGCTTCTCAAGACGCCTCTCCTCGATGCGCCACCAGTTCCTCGCATTCTCCGTCAGCTGCATCTTTGCTATCTCCACACGGGTATCATCAGGAATCTTCGCAGCAACTAACTTCTCCTCCGTACTCTGGATCCACTCGTCAGCAGCTAGGGGTCCCTCCTTCCCCGAAAATGTCTTTGGCTGGAGCTCGTTGAACTGCTTCACTCCTGGAGCAGCTCGAGGGGCAGGTGGAGGTGGTGGTGCAACTGGAACAGCCTGGGCAGCACGCTGGGACTGCTGAACCAACTGATGCTGAACATCCAGCATCTCCCTCATCACACCCAGAAACTGACGGAAGTCTCCGCTCTGGTCCTCCGGAACTCCATCGCCTAAGTTCCCCGATCGGGTAACACGTCGCCCGGCCATCCTATTGACAGAAACACAGAGGTTAGACTCGTACAATTATCGGGTGATAATAAAATGAATTCCAATACTTCGATTGTTCCGTATTCGCAGAAGTAGGGGACCTGCATGGGCCACCACTAAAACCTGTCACGCCCCGCTTCCCAAAAAGGTCGGAGGCGAAGCGTGACTAAGGCCCGCTTAGGCCAGGGCAAAGAGCCCAGACCCAATAAGCGTCTGTGATATTCCAAACAAAGGCAACAGGTCCCTGCAAGTTAGTACGGAAACAACAAAGTATTGAAAAGAGATATCATTTCATTTTATTCCAAAATAAAACATCCAAAAGTACTGAGAGTCTAAAACGCCCGAAGGCTACAACTGCAGAAACGGAACCTACTGGTGCAAGCACCCAACCTAGACAAGAAAGCAACAGGTGCTACCCACCCAATCTAAACTGGAATAGAAATTTGGATCAACAACAAGAGGCCTCTAACTCTGGTCCTCCTCCGGGTCGTACTCCGGATCAACGTCCTCCGGCTCTCCGTCAGCTGGCAAGTCCGCCTCGTCAACGTACTCTGGCTCAACACCTGACGTACAGCACCAAAAGAAGGAACTGTACGTCAGGTCAGGTCTACAAAAAGGATTAGACCAAACTGCAAGTGTATCAACTTTTTAGACAACGTTTTACTGGTTGATTAGCATGCTGGGGTTACAACAAGTACAAGAGAAGTAACGTAGCAGGAAAGTAAAGCGTAACAAGTAGTAGTTGTAGCGTGTGCTACCAACTACGGGTCTAGCCTACAGGTGTCAGGACAAGACGTGACGTGACGGAAGCAAGGCAGGACACGACAAGTGAGACACGAAAAGGGTTCACGCCTTACGGTTCGAGGGGGATCAGACCCTCTTGCCGTGCGCACGCTCAACCCAACCCCAACCCCAAGACAAGACAAGACAAGACACCAGTACAAGGGATCACTCGCTCTAGCTTGGCGAGTGCCCTATTGCCCGCAGGCTGAGAATCAGTACAAGGGATCACTCTCTCCACTCGGAGAGTGCCCTATTGCCCTCGGGCTGTGTATCAGTACAAGGGATCACTCTCTCAACTTGGAGAGTGCCCTATTGCCCGCAGGCTGTGAATCAGTACAAGGGATCACTCGGCGAGTGCCCTATTGCCCAGCGGGCTGTGCAAGACGGGACGGGACGTGACACGACAGGGAAGGTTATTCTAGGGTGTCCACACACACGCACACACATGATAGCCCTACAGCATCAAAAGTTGTTGTTGTCAGGCTCAGACTTCGTCGTCAAGTCTGAGCCGTCAAGAGTCGTCCCGGACGCTATCATTTCACGTCCGGTTCTATTTGTTCACATTTAACAGTTCTAACCAACTAAGGCCTAAACACGGCCAAAAGTGCAAGTGGATACACTTGCCTGCGATGGCGAGCGTGTCGTCCTCCCGAAGCGTCTCGTCCAGTCGTCGCGTCTGCGGTAGTCCGTCTGAAACAGTCACGGCGACGGTGTCAGGTCGCGAATTCGTCAAATCCTATTAGGTTTCGTTTCTAGGTTTGATGTGGCTACCCTAATAGTCACAAGTCAAGAAGTCCGTTCAGCCTATCCGACGATTCTATCCTATGTGCACAGTCAAAAAGTCCGATCGTCGATCTACGGTTCCACATCGTTTTAAGGGAGCAGAAAGTAAATTTAATGTTTTAAGTTGCCGATTTTAGTTAGGTTTTCAGTTTTGCTACGGTGTGGGTTTCGCTACGAGTTTTGGGGTACCAACCTCTCCGATGTCTGGAGTAGTGCGGACGTAGCGTCTGAACGGTAGAAGATCTGCGTCGCCTACGGCGTCTCGGCTACGGGTAGAGTAGCCAGACACGTCCCGACAGCGAACTGAAAGTACGGCAACGAGCGGAGCCCACGGACAGCGATCGGGAAGGCTAAGCAGCGAACGGGGACGTCGGAAATAGTGTTTACGGTGTCGAAAACTCGGACAGTGATCGAGAGGATGAACCGCGCACCGGGAAGCGTCGCAAAGCTGCCGAGAGGGGTTCTAGGCCGTGAGATCTGTCGAGGGAGAAAGGGGGTTGCACGGCTGCGTTGCGCCTGAAAATGGCCGGAAAATGCTGCTGATGGAGACCGGAACAAACAGGAATCCGACAGTAGAGGTGGATGGCAGCCGGATCAAATGTTGAGGTGGCCGGATGTTCGCTGTGCGTGGAAGAGGGACAGTTCGCAAGGAGCTTGAAGAAGAGGAGCTCTGGCCTGCACTTGCGTGAGGAAGGTGGACGCGTAGGGGATCGAGGTGGCCGGACGGCGGCTTAGGGAAGGTCCGGAGGTGTCTGCGTCGTCGGCAAAGGTGAGAGAGGGAAGGCTGCGCTTCGACTGGAGAAAGAGGAAGAAGGAGGTAGGTTTCGGCCTTTGAGGAGATAGGCTGATTCGTTTTTGAGGGGAGAGAGAGACTCTATTTTTTTTTGTTGGCTCCTAGAGTTCACCTGCAACCTAGGTTTTGTAGGAAAAAAAAATAAATGGGAGAGAGAAACTGGGAGGTGTTAGTTAGGATAAGGAAAAACAAATAGATTAGGATACTAATAAAGAGATTTGATTAGACCTTTCAGAGTTTTGAAATGGAATAGAAATTTTTTTTAAAGATTAATAAGTGATTGGTTTAAAAAAACAGATTTGATTTCTCCACTTCAAAACGTGTACAGCTTGGAAATCTTAGAAATCTATGTTTTTTTTTGTGTACGGTTTGTCCTCTGCCCTGAGTTTTAATGTGAAGGTTAGGGTGAGACGTGGAAGAGCTAGAGTTGTTAGGATTTGATGGGACAAAAAAAAATCTGATGAGTTAGAATCAATTAAAATTTGATATATTCATTAATTGTTTTAGGATCAGGGGTATTCGTTCTGAATTAAAAATTGATTTGGTTACCTCCTAAACACAAATGCACACAGACTTGTAAAGTTGAATTCTAAAATAAATTTTTTTTATTAATAGGTGGTGTTATTATAGCAAATTTAACCCTTGATGTCCAAAAATTACGAAGAAAATATTGGGGCGCTCGCGCCTCCGAGAGGGTCGTGGAAACGGGGTTCGGTCGCGCGTCTGAACTACGGACGACAGTAATAAAATCAAATACACCAACACTCACCAAACACAACTACGTGCAAAAGTACGTACGGTCGGAAAGTGACCATTACAGGAAGAGACCTTCTCACCTGTTGTGCGTTTTACCTCGATTCGCTTGATTCTGGCTATGTAAAGACTGCCTTTCTCAATGGAGAATTGGACGAGGAGACCTATATGGAACAACCAACAGGGTTTGTAAAAGAAGGAAACGAACATAAGGTTTGTAAACTTCGTAAGTCCATATATGGTCTTAAACAATCCTCGAGGCAATGGTATATACGATTTCAAGAAGTTGTCTTATCAAATGGTTTTTCCATGCTTGATGAAGATAACTGTGTATATATCAAGAGGATTAAGAGCAAGTATGTTATAATGTCTCTATATGTAGATGACATTTTAATAGCCGGAAATGACAAGGGCTTTTTGATGGATATCAAGGCTTGGCTTTCATCAGTTTTTGAGATGAAAGACATGGGAGAAGCCGCATATATCCTTGGAGTTAAGATTTCAAGGAATCGTTCGAAGAAACCTCTCTCTCTTTCACAAGAGACTTATATAAAGAAGGTTCTAGAACGTTTTAATATGCAGGACTGCAAGTCCATTGATACTCATATAAGCAAATGCGATAATTTATGTCTGAAATCATGTCCAAAGAACCAAAAAGAAAAGGAAATTATGGAAAAAGTTCCATATTCCAGTGCAGTTGGTAGTCTTATGTACGCTATGATGTGTACAAGACCGGACATCTGTTTTACCGTTGGAATGGTAAGTCGTTACCAATCCAATCCAGGGCAAGTACACTGGAAAGCGGTTAAGAGGATAATGTGGTATCTTAAAGGAACTGCAGACTATGCTTTATGCTATCAAGGAGATGCCTTGAGGCTCGAAGGCTACACTGATGCTGATTGGGCGGGTGATCTCGATGAGCGACGATCGACCTCAGGATATGTTTTTCTACTCGGATCTGGTGCAATATCCTGGAGTAGCAAGAAACAATCCTGCATCGTACTTTCAACTATGGAAGCCGAGTTTGTAGCATTTAGCATGGCAGTCCAAGAAGCTGTTTGGCTTAGGAAGTTCTTAGACAGGCTAATTGATGCAAGTGACTCAGGTGCTGTACCAATACACAGTGACAGTCAATCATCTATTGCCTATTTCAAAGATCCAAAATTCCATTGTAAGACCAAACACATTGATATCCGCTACAAATTTGCAAAAGACTATGATAAGACTAAGAAGGTAGACATTAGGTACATATCTACACATGAGATGATAGCGGATCCGCTTACGAAGGCGATCCCCAGAGATGTGTTTTACAAACACTTATCATCTCAAGGATTGCGTAAGAGCTGAGTTGTACCAATGTAAATTCCCATGTCTATGAAAGATCAAATTTAATAAAAGAATAAGTTCTTTTCAACATTGCATATGAGTTTCTTGAAAATGTTTATGTACATTTCTTTTATCTCAGCTGTATTTTCTAGTATGTCGGACAGATTGAGGTTGGCTCTCTCACATGAGCAACCGCCTTTATTCTATCAGACGGATAAAATAAAGATGAGACCTGTTTAAAGTCAAAATCGTCAGACGGATGATTTAGAGTCATGACTTAAACAAAATGGTCGTATGAAAGATCGGCATCATATGGATGCTTACAAAAGATCTAAGAGGATTTTTTTTGAAATCCTATCTGTCTTATGCGGGATGTGGGTCCAGAAGATTATTTGAGTAGTAAAAAGGGACTCAAAGTTAGACATTGTAGTGTCTGATCATCATCCTTACAACATCATTAAGACATACGCTCCCTGGGAAAGGAGTGATGTTGTAATACGTATTCATACTACGTATGCATTTGACCATTGGGTTAGAATAGTAATTGTGTTTACTATTATGTGAGACCCAAAGACCACATGGGTCTTAACGTCTTACCCTTATGGACTCTAAATTGGTTCCTTTAGATTTGACTGGGTGATCGCTATCTTAGCATGTTGCTTATGGACTATGGTAATTCGGTCCAGCGGGGCATGTTAGAAAAGCGAGTCAAGTCAAGATCAAAAGGATCGCAAGAAGAGGAAGATTAATTTCATATTCACATTTGGACTTTAGAGATTCAAAGCTGGCCAGCCAATTGTAATCCAGATGGGATTCAATTGTTGAATATAAAGTATAAGAAATGTGAAAAAATAATCTAGGGTAAAGCATGCGTTGATCTACTCAACTTTGCACCTCAAAGAGTGTTGTGTATCTCTAACAAGTGCACAACAACAGACTCTATGCGCATGACGGTCACACGGTCTATTTCTCAGTATGATAAATAGAAGAACTAAAGGAAAAAATGTTTCCTTACAAATCCCCTCAAGTGTGAGTGGGAGATGTTGGATATGGACGACATGTATACACCCATGAGGGGATGTATGTGGGTCTATGGACCTCAGATGTCGCGTGCACGAAAGCATGCACGAAGGGAACCTTTTCACATGTGAAAAGGACCACTCGATAAGTGGAAAAAGTCACTTTATAAGTGCATAAAGGCACTTGATAAGTGAATGAAGGAGAGGATAAGTAAAAGGGCTAATATAGGCTAATAAGCTTATATGTAGTTATTTCCTACAATAACTACCCCTAAAGCCTATAAATAGGACCCAAGGGTAAGGCTTTTACACTAATCCATCCATGTCATAAGTTTGCATAAGGCAACTTATGTTCTTCTTCTCCCTTTACATTAAATTCTTCTTCTAAATAGAGATTTAGTTGGTGAAACGCTACTTCGATCCTCCGTGACGAAGTACCGACCGTTGTGGCGAATCCGAGGGCGAAGTTCAGAGACTACGGTGCCGCTTACGCGAACGTAAGTCTCTCCTCATATCTTCGGCTTCCTCATGGTCCCAAGATCCAGGATGTACTGTAGAGGTCTGCAAGGACAAGATAGATTCCTGCTCAATACACCCGACAAACTCTGCCTGATGGTCCTCCAGACAATCCTCCCCATAGGTGTATAACTCTTCCCCATTGAATTCTGTACTGGGCATGTCAATAAGCATCGCTTCATCGGAAGGGAAGAAAATTGTTGTGTCGGGATGCTGCTGAATATCATGATTCCTCTTTTGATTTTCTACAGCAGCTGATAGAAAGGAAAGGACGTTCGAAGCGCTTAAAGATTCTGTCAGACTCTGGGCTAAACAGCTGATGTGGTATGCATGTGCCCAAATATCGCCTGAAACGGCACAAGTCATCCATGTTGTAGAGCGGAGAACCTTTAAGGAAAGGAGAGAGAGAGAGACTACACGGATAGAGAGCACGTTAATAGCATGGGTTGTATGAATCGAGGGATAAGAAGTAGTGATGGAGGTATGGCGACACAGTCTACCAACCCTGTACAACGAATATATACAATATGTCCAAGTAAAATCAAAAAGTAAGAAGAATGCGAAAATTATCGCGAGGTGAGGATGTGAACTAGTCTCTAGGGTTCAGAGGGTCCTAAAATAAACAAGCACATTGCCTCCCGACAACGACGCCATAAAGCTTGACGTTCCCTAGATTTAGCAATATATGTAGTGAGATCGGGGATACCGGATTTAAATATTTGTAACTGCAAGCGCATGGTGTTGTAGTGTGGCTTGGGGGTCGAACTCAGGGAGGCGTGTGTTGTGCTTGTTGTCAAGAAGGAACCGGATCACCCGATGGATGAGCTAGCCCGATCAATCAGTAGGTTGTCACGAAATAGATATACGATGGATGTAAGATATAAAAGGAAACCCAGGACTTTGGTGGTGAGACGTTTGCCTCTAAGAGTGATACCTAGCGTCCCATAGGCCCGATATTTCGGTCGATGCCCAGTATGATACGCTAGGACTACTCGGGTTCGGACGGTGGGCAGTCCCATGTCCATTAACACCGAACAACTCCAGGAGCACTAATCTCACAACGATTACTCCCAACATGTCATCCTGCAATTCCCACGCGCTAGGATTCAATGTCTACGCTAGGGGTGTGAGCTGTGGCTAGGGGATCAAACACCAGTTTTATTTCCCCTTGGCCCGACGGTCAAAGGCGGTCTTTCTCCCGCCAGTGACAATAAAACGCCCCGCGTAACCATCTAAATTCCTAAATCCAATCGAAACCCTAATCCTATGGTCGTACTAGGGAGAACCCACGAAGGGGTTTCCACTAATGCCCTAGATTGGGGAACTACTCACAATTCATGGCGAAAATAGCATCACAACAAAATTCAACCATTGAAATTGAAATCAAGCAATAGAACTATGAAGCTAGCAATAATATTAATGTAATATTAAAGTTCCAGAACAATCAGAAAACTTACAAGATAAAATAAATTCCGAGCCGTCACAAATCCCAAAAAGACAGAAAAATACAATCGGGCTCGCGTCTGGGAAAACCTAGGTCACTATATATAGAAAATGCGGCCACCCAATCGGTTGATACATGAACCGTCGGGTGAACCGCTAGTCGTTTTGGCCTTCAGCTCCAGAGATACATCAATCGGTCGGTTGAAGCGACCGGTTGAGTCTTCGGGTCATTATTTGTGAATCTCGGCTACAGATGAACCGATCGGGTGAGATGTCACCCAATCGGTTGGAATTCAGCTCCAAAAACAGAGAGCACTGACGGATTCACCCGATCGATGAACCGATCGGTTGGCTGCTTCTCTTCTGCTGCTTCTGTCTGGGTCGGATACGCGTGCACCAACCAATCGGTTGGCTGTGTCCAACCGATCGGTTGAGGGCTGATACATGGATTTCTTCGACGTTTGGCCCTTGGGATCGCGCGTGACACCTCCCGTTGCTCCGGAAACTCATGATATCTTCTTTTTATGTCCCCAACGTTGTCATTCTCCTGCATTGGCACAAAAACACAAAGAAGTGAAAGAAAACTAAAAATCCTAAGAGAATGGGTATGGAACGACGGAAAACAACGGAAAATCACGAAGAAGACGTGCGTGAATATATAAAATATAAATGCACGTCAACAGACGTCATCTACAAGTCTAACTCTCTTGGAAAGCCATACTCAAGTTTGGAGAAAATTAGGAAGACCTTGAGGGCGTTGCCAATCTCCTTCCGTCCCAAAGTCACAGCCATTCAGGAAGCCAATGATCTATCCAAGATGAGAGTGAAAGACTTGATAGGAAACTTAATGTCCCATGAGCTTGAACTGCAGAGTATCGAAGCAAGAGAGAAACCAGAGGCCAAGGCCCCCAAATAACTAGCTCTTCAAGCTAAGGAAGATGACAAAGATGAGGAGGAGGAGGAAGCAATGTTGGTTAGAAATTTCAGAAGATATATCATGACCAACGAAGGGAGAGCTGAAATGTTAAAAAGGTTTAATCGCTCTAACAAATCTAATGCTGCTAAAAAATCTTCTGAGCAGACTACTACTGATAATGTTCAATGTTTTAAATGTAAAAAGCAGAGACACTATATGGAGGATTGCCCACAACCAAAGAACAACACTGTGAAGAAGAAAGGGAAATCTTTAGCAATAACGTGGGACATGGATAGCGAAGATGAAACTAATGAGGAGACTGCCCACTCCTCCCTCTGCTTGATGGGAAAGCTTGATGAGGTAACCAAAGTTCAACTTCTGAAAACTGTCAAAGAAATGCAAGATGAAATTGAAAGCTTAGAATCAACTGTAGAGAGACTTGAATCCACTCTAGAGAAATTTAGAAATTCTAATGATGAACTGCAACAAGATAATTACAACATATCACTAGAAGTTGATGAACATGAAGAAAAAATAGTTGCATGTGATTCTACTATTAATTTGTTGAAAAAAGAAAAATCTAGATATGTTGAAAAAGTTGATTGTCTTTCTTGTCCTACTTTATTAAAAGATATTATCATGCATTAAGAAAGAGTTAGTAAGATAGAAACTGAAAATAAAGAGCTTATTGAAAGATGTGCATGCTAAATAATGAACTTAAAGAAAAGATAATTAATTTTGAAAAGAAAGCTGAAAACAAGAAAAAGAATGAAGAGAAAAACAAGAAGGCTTTCATTAGTAAATGCATTTTGCTTATGAACAAAAATACCGATTTGAAATCTAAAGTCGCAAACCTAGAATTGACTATAAAGAAATTTGGTATGGGGAAACAATCTTTGGATATAATTCTTAAAAAACCAAATATATGGCAATAATAGGCGTGGACTTGGATATGACTCGAAACGTGTTGAAAAGTCAAATATAAAAATTTCACATTGAGACAACAAAAGATAGAAGTATTCATGCAAAGTGCTTTACAAGTGGTTGCGTTAGTCATACTTCTCATTAGTGTAAATATAGGAACAAGAACATTAAATTCAAGTAAATATGCGTTCCTAAAAATTTGATGACTAACATGAGTGGACCTTGTTGGATTCTAAGGTCACACATAACACCTTCCGTGTATGTAAGATGAAGTGGCGATGAACTATGGATTGGATGTCACATTTCATTAGAAAGTTCCTTAGCCAAAAAACGAAGGTATGTTTTCTTGATTGAGCGTAATGAATACCTTCATAGCTTTTTGTGTGCTTGATTTGTTTGTGTTTTTGTGCTAGTTCATTCATTAGGATGCTTTAGTTCTTGATAAACACAAAAAAATGAAAAAAAAATACAAAAAGCTATAAAAATGTTGGTTAATGTGTATCTTTCTTTTGAATCATTAAAGTTGGTATTAATGAATGAGATTCATATCCATGTAGAAATTGATGTATTATTATTATAGCTACATGTGAATATTTGATTTTTTAAATAATCATGACATGTTCAATGATTAGAATAATTTGATTTCTACACCTACACTTTCACTTCCACAAGTATTAAATGTTGTTGTACATTTGGAGATATCTTTTATGCAATATTGGAACGCGAATGTAGGATGAAAATTAACTGAAAATCTAAGGGATATGATGTGTCTTGCCTTGGATAAAAAATAGAGCTTAAAAGAAATGAAATGAAAATATATATAAAAATATACATAAATGAAAAAGAAAGAAAAGAGCCCCGTATGAAAAATGGATACGATCCATGGCAACGACACTACCCACGAGTATCCAACATAAGCTTTAAGAGTAAACTTTAGCGTTGGTGTTATACTCATCAAGCAATGCCACCCCACATTGAAGAGTCCTCATAGGCTATGTTTTTTGGTGTGGTAACTTGAACTCATTTTTAATGAGACGGGGAAAATCAATCCTAGATGATTCATGTTACACGGAAAAGTGAATTGGTTTTGGTTGAATTTCTGAAAGTTCTCCTTATGTGCTTCAATGTTTAATCATCACACTTACACAATGGTGTAGAAGTCTATGTTATAACTTTCACTGAATTTGAAGTGCTTATTCTACGAATGTCTACATGCAAGTGTTTGTTGTAATTTATAATACTCTATTTTTGCATGTGGTATGAAATTGACTTCGGTGTACACTTTTGATGATAACAAAAGGGGGAGAATATTTCGGAAAGATTTGGTGTTATCTGCTTAATGAATGCTAATGAATAATGTGATATGTGAATATTGTGCATCAATGAATATATGTTCAAGGGGGAGCATGAATATAGGGGGAGCATAGCATGAATATAGGGGGGAGCATGCATACATGTTTGAATGCTTGAACTGAATGCTTGAACATCATTGTTAAATTGTTGCATACTTTCTCCTTCATCACACTTCACATACACATGTTACGATGATATTTGGATTGTTATTGCTCAAATCTTATATTAGTTTGTCATCATCAAAAGGGGGAGATTGTTAGATACAACGGATACAACTATCGATGACTTCGTGTTTGATGATAACAAACGTGTGTGAACGATTTGATCCGTGTGCTAAGTGTTTTCAGGAGTGGCAAGCTCGTAAATACTTAAAGGAGGACTTAGTCAAAGTGATGGAGAAATATGCAAAGAAGACTTAGTCAAAGTGATGGAGAAATTGCAATTCATTTGCAATTTGGACTTGGTCAAAGATGGAGAGATATGGAGAATCTCATGCAAACCAATTTGTGATTAAATGAGATCCAATTCAAATCCTATAGCCATTCAAATTCAAATCCTATAGCCATCCAAATTTAAACTCCATATCCCATGGTGATTGAAGAGATCTTCCATATGATTATTTCAAATCATATTCAAGTTAGAATTCCATCCAATCTCTTTCAATTATGGGATTCTAATTGATTCTAATTGATCCCCTCTCCATCTATATAAACCCACATCCAAAAGGATAGAAAAAGAGGAGGAAACCAAGAGGAAAATTTTGGCCAACACAAAGGGAATAACCAAGGCCGCAAGTTGTAAAAGCTCATCTCCTTCCTCCTTGCACAACATTACAAGCAAGCTCCTTTGCCAAGTCTTCAACCTTCATTGCGCAAGCATATACAAGGCCAAGGGTTCTCTTCTCATCCATTGCGCAAGCAACCTCAACCCAAGCTACTCATAGCTTCATCCCTTAAGGCTACAACCATCCAAAGCTTCATTGCCACAAGAAAACTCCTCCTACCCGCAAGCAAAGCTCCATTGCTCAATCTCTTGCCACAAAGCCAAAGCCTCATTGCCCATCTTCCTATAGCCACAAACAAGTGCCTTCTCCTCAAGTCCATTGCCATATTGCCTTGCTTGAGAGAAGAAGGAAAAACATCAAGGAGGTGCCGCAACATCCAATGGGGCTTATCTCACAAGGTCACAACAAAGCAAGGAGTTCTCTACAACATCGTCAAGCTAAGAAGCCCTCATCCATCTCTACTTTGCGCAACACTCTTAAGACTCCATCCTCCTTCAAGTGCACAAGTTACCAGGGTCATCATCTTCAAGTGTGCAAGATACAAGGGTCATCCTCTTCATTGCGCAAGTGTTTCAAGGGTGTCCACCTCCTAGGCCGCAAGTTTCATCCAAGGGGAGACTATCTCAACCATTGCTAGTCCAAACTTCAGAGCATCATCCAATACCAGAGGCTAAGAGGGATTGACGACTACATCTTGTCAGACGAGATCTGACTTGCACTAAACGATAGAGACGACGACATCTACACGAACTGAGATTGTCTAAACTCCATACTTATTTATATTCGTGTATTGATGTGTTGATCTTTGTAGGTTACTTTATTCATTCTTTTGGGGTCTTGTCTAGTTGGTAATAGACAAGAGGGACTTGACTAGTTGGGACTAGTCAAGAGAGAGCTTATACTAGGATTAGTATTGTTTAGCACTTTGAAAGTGCGGTACGGGAACCTGGTGAGTATATAGTAGGTGCTCTAGCTTCGGTTGTACCAGTAACATTATTAATCTAGTATTTGCTTTTGGGGCTGGAGTAGGTCGTTGGGACGACCGAACCAGTGTAAATCTGTTGTGCACTCTGTGATTGCTTTTTATTTACTCTGCACCTTATTATAACTGCATGTGATTGCTTGTGTGTTCACGAGAATTTTTTAGCGTATTCACCCCCTCTAGGCTTAAATCCAGATCCAACAATACCTAGAACCCCAAACGGTGGCTGCTTTCAAGGCACATATTGAAGACTAGATTTGGTGAGGTGAATTTCCCTAAATTGGGCCCAGATACTGAAAGATCTGGAGCTCCACAAATAATATCGTGTGATATAGAATCATTAACCCACTATGATCCGGTAACAAAGAAATGTGAATGTGAGATCTTGAAGATCCTACAAATAACAGTTACCAGACTCATTCACTGACAACCAGAAGATTGTCAGATCACACATCCATGCCGCAAATAATCCAGCTAGAATTGACATTCTCGAGAATGGAAGCAATCCACTAGCAGCAGAAGTGGATGTTCCTCAATAAGAAAAGAGGCAGACCATCAGGCACCAAGGACAAAAATCGAAGAAAAAAATAAAACCGAAAAACTCCTGGAGACCTTGAGACAATACTACCACATGCCAATGAGCTCATGTCCGTACCCTCGCCCTTCCCGAAATCCACTACAGAGTAAATACCAGGAAAAACTGAAATGAAAGTAAATGGTGTATGTACTAGGCATGAGTTGGACAGAAAGAACACAATTGTCGACAATATATTCAGGTATCATATTTCCACATACATCGCAAAAGCAATAATAATTATCTAATATCATTCCATACTCCGTTGCTAAAATGCAAACGTAAAGTTTGATTAAATATGGAACGGGATAATAAAAGATGAGCTGGACTCGCTTATGAAACATGAAGTGTTTGGACCTGAAGTCACGCCACCAAAAGGTGTCAAACTTGTGGGCAAAATAAGTATTGCACAAATAAGAATAAATAAGTACAAAATCATACGCTACAAGGTACAACCTATAGCTCAAGGATATTTTCGCTGAAACTGGGAAATAAACAAATTAAAATGAGCATGACTCATAAATGATGCATTACATTCCCTAAGTTATACACTGCAAATATCTTACGATTTGGCAAAGGAAATTTTGGATATGCTGCTATTGGATGTTGTGACGGCATACGTCTATGGATATCTTGATAAAGATAAATTCCACATTTCCTTAAAATGCCTGAATAGACTTTGGAACGTCTATTTTATTGAAGAAGAAGAAGAAGAATAATAATAAATATTGTACAACCAAGAGAATCACTTGACAAGGCAAGGATTCCTACTAAGAGTTGTCTTTGCATCTTTATAAAGAGCAAATGACAGGATTTGAGATCATAGTTGTAAACAACTTAAATCTCATCAGATGTCCTGAAGAGAAAACCGAAATATCTGTTCAAGCCTAACTATCAAACATAAAATGAAAAACCTAGGCAAAATAATGATTAGTCATGGCTCACAGATTAATCTAAAAAAATAAAATCCTGTTACATTTAAATTCATACCCCTATGTGCGTTGAAGAATAAGCACACCTATGGTAGTACGCTAAATGGAAGTACAAAAAGACCCATTCCATTCGCTGGAAGAGGGTGAGGATATACTTGGTCCTGAAGTCCTTTATCTAAGTGCAAGCAGTGCACTCCTGCCTAACTGCACGCGTCCCGATATAACAGTTGCAGTAAATTCTCTAGCCAGAGACAGTTAGGCACCTAAAAAGTGCCATTAGACCGGAGTTAAGTATCTTCTGTGCTTCCTCCGTGGGTCGATAGATTTGGGCTTACATTATAAATAATTATCCTCCATGCTTATGCAAATGCATGTAGGTCCGATCCTTATAATGAGAAATCACAGACTGTGTACCCATAATGGGACAACCATCTACTGCAAATTTGCAAAGCAAACTATGAAGGCAACATCATCCTATCATTCTGAGATCCTCACCATTCTAGAAACAAACCAATGGTGTATTTGAGCGCGCCTGGTGGTACATTACATCCTAATGACGACTGGGACAGAAGCTGATCATTTAGAGCTGACCACATAATCTGAAGACCATGCTGTTGGATCTGGATTTAAGCCTAGAGGGGGTGATAGGCTACTAAAAGTATTTGCAAGATGTCACAGGCAATAATCAGCACAATCAATCAAACGTTGAGTAAATAAAGCCAATCACAGAGTGCACTAGAGATTTACCCTGGTTCGGTCGCCCCAATGACCTACTACAGCCCCAAAGCAAGTACTAGATTCAAAAGTGTCAAGGGTACAACTATAAATAGCTACGAGCACCCAATCCACGCTCACCAAGTTCAATACCGCACTCACCAAAGTGCCAAACACTACTAATCTAGTAAACGCTCTCTCTTGACTAGCACCAACTAGTCAAGACCCTAAAAAAACCCAAAGATAACCTACAAAGATCAACACACCAATTACACGAATATAAAAAAGTAAAGAGTTTAGAAACGCTCAATTCGTGTTGGTGTTCTAGTCTCTGTCGTTCAGTGCTTGGTCAGATATGATCTGACAATATGTAGTCGTCTCTTGAAGTCACGGCTAGCCTCCTTGATGTAGTTGATGTTTCAGCTAGCAAGGTTCAAGTGTGCTATTTCCCCTCTTGGTCAGTAAGCTTGGATGGAGGAAGAAGTTGCTCTCGGCTAGCAACTTGGTTGGTGTCACGCCCCGCTTCTCAAAACGACGGAAGCGAGACGTGACGAAGGTCCGCATGGGCCGGAGCTGTGAGGCTCGGACCCAATAAGCGTCTGTAGGGATACCATTTAAAGATTACAGGTTCTTGCATTTATAAAAATTTCATAATAATAGAAAGTACTGAAAGAAAGATGCATTCATTTTATTCCATCAAGATATCCAGAAGTACAAGAGTCTAAAAAGGAAAGTAATGCCCAGCATGGCAACAACAACAGAAAGGAAACTAATGGTGCAAGCACCCAACCTAGGCAGAAAGTAAACGGTGCTACGCACCCGAACTAGAAAGCAGTAAATCTCTGGATCAGCAACAGTGAGGAACCTCTAGGTCTGGTCCTCGTCAGGTACGTACTCCAGGTCTGCGTCCTTTGGCTCCACGTACTCAGGTATAACCGGCTCGTCCACGTACTCTAGCTCAACACCTGACATACATCACCCAAGAGAAAAGGAAATGTACGTCAGGTAAAGTCTACAAGGAAGGCTTAGACTCTACTCCAAGTGTAAGGTAATTAAGAGCAACAATTTACTGGTTGATTAACATGATGTTGTTATGACATGATATTTATACTATGCAGAAAGTAAAACGGTGCAAGAAAATAAAACGTGACAGGCAGTAGCCGTAGCGTGTGCTATCGGCTACGGGACTAAGCTAGACAGGATAGGACTAGACAAGAAGTACCGTGTGTGTCACGAAGGGTTCATGCCTTACGGTTCGAGGGCGTCCAGACCCTCTCCCAGTGCGACCGCTCAACCCTACCCCAAACCCAAGTGCTCATGAAAAGACAATATAGGACCACTCACTCTGCTAGGTGAGTGCCTCTATCCCCACGGTCTGTAGCGTATCTCTCACTTTGCTAGGTGAGCGACGAACATCCCGTAGGTGAATCTGTATCACTGTATAGGACCACTCACTCTGCTATATGAGTGCCTCTATCCCTACGGTCGGCATGGGCGCTCACTCTACTAGGTGAGTGCCGAGCTTCTCGTATGTGAATCTGTACCACTGTATAGGACCACTCACTCTGCTAGGTGAGTGCCTCTATCCCCACGGTTTGTAGCGTATCTCTCACTCCCTTGGTGAGCGACGAACGTCCCGTAGGTGAAACTGTAACAAAGATCACACACTCTGCTAGGTGAGCGTCTTATTACCCATAGGCTGTGTAAGACATGACGTGCAAGATGTCCATGACATGGCAAGGGCAAAGTTGTTCTAGGGTGTCCACACGCATGCACACATAGGCTAGTCCTAAGGTGTCAGTTGTTGTTGTTGTGCTTAGACTTCGTCGTCAAGTCTAAGATGTCAAAGGGTCCCGGACGCTATCATTTCACGTCTGGTTCTCTTTAGTCGTACTTTTACAGTTTAAAGGTGATGGCCTAAACGTGGCCGAAAGTACGCAAGTTGGAACACTTGCCTGCGGAGGCGAGTGCGCCGTTTGTCTGGAGCGTCTCGTCGAAGCGGTGCTCAGCGAGGGTCCATCTGAAACGGGTCAACGGCGATGTCAGGACACGTTTTCCATCATTCCTATTAGTGTTTATTTCTAGGTTCAACGGTGCTATCCTAGCAGTCAAAGTCACGTTTTTGTTTTGGTTCAGCCTAATCGACGATCTATCCTATGTGCACAGATATTCAAGTCTTTCGTCGATGTCTAAGATTTAGCAACATTTTAAAGGAGAAGAAATGAAATTTAATTATTGTTGATGATTTTTAGATTAAATTTTCAATTCGCTATGGTGTGGGTTCTTACTACGCGTTCGAGGGCTAACCTTTTTGATGTTTGATCGAAGAGCGGATGTCGGGTCTGAACGGTGATGGATCTGCCTTGTCAGCAACGTCTCAGCCATAGGTAGCACGACGAGACACTTCCAGACAGTGAGGTGGAGGCACGAACAATGAGCAAACGTCGAGATCTTTCCCGTTGCGGGTAGCGCAATAGATCTTCACGACGGCGGCAACGTCGGGGGAAAACACGCGTGATCGGCAACATGTGTGAACTCCTGGGAGAAAAGGGGGATGTCAGGGATTGACGGTGGTCGATGGGGGGTTGCTCGGCCTGCTAGATGGCCGATGGCATCTACGCATGGCGGTGAGCGGCCGTGAGAAGGCGAAGAGAACAGATTTGCGCAACTGTCGTTGTCGTGCGTCACAGTAAAAAAGTCACGATCAGAGGGGTCAAAGGAGACTTACAGTAGTTAAAGGGGTTCAAGGGAGATCTAAAGGTGGTGGAGTGGTCGCCGGAAGTGGTCGGAGATGGCCGGGCGGTGGCGTTGAACGGCAGGGCGTAGATCTGCCAAAACTGCCGTTAGGGCTGAGTTTCAAGGGGATTTCGAGGAGGGAGAGATGAGAGAAGAGAGGGAGGAGGGTTGCAGATGATAGAGGGGAGGTGGAGACGACCGGAGGGGGTGGCAGGAGGGGCGGCGGTGCCGACAAACTCCGACGGGCTGATGCTGTCAAATGAGTTGCGGCCTGGGCTTTTTGAGGGGGTTTTTGAGGGGAGAGAGAGGAGAGAGAGGAGAGGGAAAGGAGGACGAGAGATGGCCAGAGAGTGGGGTTGCTGGTGGTGCCTCGCCGGCGGCGAGGAGGGTCGCAAAACAAAGAAAAAGGTGGCGGCGGCTGTCACCTTGCGTGAATAGCTAGGGCTGAAAATGGGTTTGGTTTTAAAAGAGAGAAGCTTGCTATAACATGGTTTAAAGGGGGGTATAGTTAAGAGATGACTAGGAGAGAGGGTGAGTGAGGGGGTGTGCAAAGAGGGGAAAAGTTGGGTGAGGGTAGACCCAGAATTCCATCTCATGATACGTATGGATTTCTTAAGATCTGATTAAGGATTTGAAATTTGAATTTGGGTTAAGGCTAATTGGGCTTGAAAGTGATTAGTGGCTTTGGTTGGGTTAGGCGTGTCTGAAAATTACGAAAAAATATTGGGACGACCGTGAATACGAGAGACTCGGGAGTACAGTGGTCAATCGTGCGTTTGGTACATGAAAAACAAACTAAAAAATTAAAAAGGTCCGGCGTCGAAGTCTAAAGCCACGACGTCGCTCCAATTAAAGCTGATTTGTGGGAGAACGACCCTTGAAATGACGTTCACTAAAAATCCCACAAATAACTACTCCTCCATACAGTCACAACGACATATCACATCGCATAGTCCGAATCCAAGAAGTGACAAAAATAAAAAAGCACACGAAAGAGTCGTACGTGCAAAAATACTAACGGTTGAAAAGCGGCCGTTACATTGTACCCACCTTAGAAATGATTCCGCCCTCGGAATCTCTTATACTAATAATAATAATATCTATATACCCTTATACTCACAACTCCCATATTCCACATAATGATCGCTAATCCTACAACTACAACCAGAGTTCCACAATAATTCATCATTACACGTCTTTATACTGGATAATGCTACGACTAAACTCACATCCTAACAGTTAACTATAGACCCATCACTACCGTTCAAATTTCCAACTCCAAGTTCTCATAAAAATAATAATCATCTTCTCATACCATACCACTTCACTAAACATCATCGCTCAATAACATTTATAAATTTCTCAATCTCTTCCCAATATTAATCAATCGCTAAAATGATGTTCTAGCCAATCACCAATCTAAGACAAAAACTTTGTCTATCTTATAACACCTTTCCCAAATCAACAATCGCCTTGTCCTCCATACATGCTTCGTCATATCGTCCCATAAATTTATCCGCCAAATAATTGAACTATCAAAATCACATCTTATCCTTACTCACTATAACTAATCCCAACCAATATTAAATCCGTTTACCTAACCATCCATTCATCTCAACACGTCGTGTTATTCCAATGTCTTCTCACCCCAACTTAATATTCAAGTCTTAATGCTTTAAATGCTCTACTCATTTCATGATCACTCTAAATCATACTATAGCTCCATAGCTACTCCCATCTACCACGCGTCCAAGTTTCAGATCTGATAAGTACTCATCTCCCTGTGTACAATTTCATCCAACTAGAATTCTCCATTGAGTCCTTTACATATTGGTATCATTAATAAGTCTTGGACACCTCATTCTTTTCATCCAAATAAATCTAATATAATATCCTTGTTCTTCAAAATCAACTACCACCGATACAACATATCTCATCTTACTCTAAGCCTGCCCGCAAACATAACCCTATAACAATATTAGCTAGTACTAAAAATATCATAACAATAAAAAAACTCCCGAAGAGGGAAAGAAAAGAAAGGACGTTTAAGGCCAATGGCATATTTTAAAACATTTGGAAAAAAACGTGTGGAGTTGTGGTATTGGACGAGGGAAGATAGGTGGGTTGTGAACTTTGTGGGCTAATCCCAAAACATTAAAGGTTTGATTTGAAAGGAAATAAAAAGTTTTGAAACATACATAAGCAGCCAAACATAAACTAAACTATAATATAAAAGACTAAAACTATGGAGTTACCTGCAATGACGCCATTCACTGCTGTCATGGCATATGCTCCACGGACAACAGCTCCTCTCTGACTAGGGGCAGGCGCTCTACTCTGCAGTGGGGCTGGCGCTCCGCCCTCCACATGACGCTCTGCAGTAGGGCAATCTCTAGTGACGTGTGTGGCAGCTCCACACGCCAGACACAAACCCAGCCTCTTCCTGCAGGAACTCGAATGATGCCCCGGCTTGCCACAGTAATGACATCGATCCCGGGCCTGGTTCTTTGCAGGTGCACCTGGCCTCTTGAAAGGCACCAACTGAATGGGTCCCACTGCAGGCCTAGCTGCTTGCCTGAACTGCTCCACTGGTCGTTTCCCTCGCGGTGACGGTGGTGGTGCAGCCGGAGCAGCCTGGGCAGTACGGGCAGCCCGATGTGCCTGTTCAACCAACCGATACTGAACATCCAACATCTCTCTCATAACGTCCAGAAATTTGCGAAACTCGCCACCTTGGCCATCCATGGCCCCATCGGCTGAAGATCCGGCTCGGGTATTGCGTCCTCTACCATCTTATTGACAGGAAAAACCCAATTAGACTTGTACAAGATAAACTGGAGGTTAAAAATGAATGTGAATAATACTATTGCTAAGGACTTTTATAATTGCATGGACCTGCATGGGCCACCACTAAAACCTGTCACGCCCCAGTTCCCAAAACGACGGAAGCGAGACGTGACGAAGGTTCACATGGGTCGGAGCTGTGAGGCTCGGACCCAATAAGCGTCTATAGGGATACCATTTAAAGATTACAGGTTCTTGCATTTATAAAAATTTTGTAACAACAGAAAGTACTGAAAGAAAGATGCATTCATTTTATTCCATCAAGATATCTAGAAGTACAAGAGTCTAAAAAGGAAAGTAATGCCCAGCATGGCAACAACAACAGAAAGGAAACTAATGGTGCAAGCACCCAACCTAGGCAGAAAGTAAACGGTGCTACGCACCCGAACTAGAAAGCAGTAAATCTCTGGATCAACAACGGTGAGGAACCTCTAGGTCTGGTCCTCGTCAGGTACGTACTCCGGGTCGGCGTCCTCTGGCTCCACGTACTCAGGTATAACCGGCTCGTCCACGTACTCTGGCCCAACACCTGACGTACAGCACCCAAGAAAAAAGGAACTGTACGTCAGGTAAAGTCTACAAGGAAGGGTTAGACTCTACTACAAGTGTAAGGTAATTAAGAGCAACATTTTACTGGTTGATTAACATGCTGTTGTTATGACATGATAGTTATACTATGCAGAAAGTAAAGCGATGCAAGAAAGTAAAACGTGACAGACAGTAGCCGTAGCGCGTGCTACCGGCTACAGGACTAAGCTAGACGAGACTAGACTAGACAAGAAGTACCATGTGTGTCACGAAGGGTTCACGCCTCACGATTCGAGGGCGGCCAGACCCTCTCCCCGTGCGACCGCTCAACCCTACCCCAAACCCAAGTGCTCAAGAAAAGACAATATAGGACCACTCACTCTGCTAGGTGAGTGCCTCTATCCCCACGGTCTGTAGCGTATCTCTCACTCTGCTAGGTGAGCGACGAACGTCTCGTAGGTGAATCTGTACCACTGTATAAGACAACTCACTCTGCTAGGTGAATGCCTCTATCCCTACGGTCGGCAGGGATGATCACTCTGCTAAGTGAGTGCCGAGCTTCCCGTAGGTGAATCTGTACCACTGTATCGGACCACTCACTCTGCTAGGTGAGTGCCTCTATCCCCACGGTCTGTAGCGTATCTCTCACTCCCTTGGTGAGCGACGAACGTCCCGTAGGTGAAACTGTAACAAAGATCACCCACTCTGCTAGGTGAGCGTCTTATTGCCCGTAGGCTGTGTAAGACATGACGTGCAAGATGTTCATGACATGGCAAGGGCAAAGTTGTTCTAGGGTGTCCACACGCACACACACATAGACTAGTCCTAAGGTGTCAGTTGTTGTTGTTGTTATGCTTAGACTTCGTCGTCAAGTCTAAGCTGTCAAGGGGGTCCCGGATGCTATCATTTCACGTCCGGTTCTCATTAGTCGTACTTTTACAGTTTAAAGGTGATGGCCTAAACGTGACCGAAAGTACGCAAGTGGGAACACTTGTCTGCGGAGGCGAGTGCGTCGTCTGTCTGGAGCGTCTCGTCGAAGCGGTGCGTCAGCGAGGGTCCGTCTGAAACGGGTCAACGGTGATGTCAGGACACGTTTTCCATTATTCCTATTAGAGTTTATTTCTAGGTTCAACGTGGCTATCCTAGCAGTCAAAGTAACGTTTTTGTTTTGGTTCAGCCTAATCGACGATCTATCCTATGTGCACAAATATTCAAGTCTTTCGTCGATGTCTAAGATTTAACAACGTTTTAAAGGAGCAGAAATGAAATTTAATTATTGTTGACGATTTTTAGATTAAATTTTTGATTCGCTATGGTGTGGGTTCTTAATACGTGTTAGAGGGCTAACCTTTTTGATGTTTGATCGAAGAGCAGATGTCGGGTCTGAACGGCGATGGATCTACCTTGTCAGCAACGTTAGCGAGGTGGAGGCACGAACAGTGAGCAAACGTCGAGATCTCTTCCATTGCGGGTAGCACAACGGATCTTCACGGCGGCGACAACGTCGGGGGAAAACACGCGTGATCGGTAATGCGCGTGAACTCTGGGGAGAAAAGGGGGCTGTCAAGGATTGAAGTTGGTCGATGGGGGGTTGCTCGGCCTGGTGGGTGGCCGACGGCGTCTGCGCACGGTGGTGAGCGGCCATGAGAAGACGAAGAGGACAGATTTGCGCAACGGTCGTTGTCGTGCGTCGCAGCCGAAAAGCATCGACCAGAGGGGTCAAAGGAGACTTGCAATAGTTAAAGGGGTTCAAGGGGGATCTAAAGGTGTGGAGTGGTTGTCGGAAGTGGTCGGAGATGGCCGAGTGGCGGCGTTGAATGACAGGACACAGATCTGCCAAAACTACCGTTAGGGCTGAGTTTCAAGGTGATTTCGAGGAGGAAGAGATGAGAGAAGAGAGGGAGGAGGGTTGCAGATGATAGAGGGGTTCCAGAGAGTCGAGTGGAGGTGGAGACGGCCAGAGGGGGTGGCCGGAGGGGCGGCGACGCCGGTAAACTCCGGCGGGCTGCTGCTGTCAAATGAGTTGCGGCCTGGGTTTTTTGAGGGGGTTTTTGAGGGGGGAGAGAGAGGAGAGAGGAGAGGGGAAGGAGGAGGAGATATGGCCGGAGAGTGGGGTTGCTAGTGGTGCCTTGTCGGTGGTGAGGAGGGGCACAAAACGAAGAAGAAGGTGGCGGCGGCTGTCACCTTGCGTGAATAGCTAGGGCTGAAAATGGGTTTGGTTTTAAAAGAGAGAAGCTTGCTATAACATGGTTTAAAGGGGGGTATAGTTAAGGGATGACTAGGAGCGAGGGTGAGTGAGGGGGTATGCAAAGAGGAGAAAAGTTGAATGAGGGTAGACTCAGAATCCCATCTCATGATACGTATGGATTTCTTAAGATCTGATTAATGATTTGAAATTTGAATTTGGGTTAAGGCTAATTGGGCTTGAAAGTGATTAGTGAGTTTGGTTGGGCTAGGGGTATCCGAAAGTTACTAAAAAAATATCGGGACGATCGTGACGACGAGAGGCTCGGGAGTACGGTGGTCAATCGCACGTTTGGTCCACGAAAAATGAACTAAAAAAATAAAAAGGTCCGGTGTCAAAGTCTAAATCTACGACGTCTCTCCAATCAGAGCTGATTTGTGGGAGAACGACCCGTGAAATGACGTTCACTAAAAATCCCACAAATAACTACTTTTCCATACGGTCACAACGACATATCACATCGCATAGTCCAAATCCAAGAAGAGACAAAAATAAATACGCACACGAAAGAGTCGTATGCGCAAAAATACTAATGGTCGAAAAGCGGCCCTTACAGTTGGTGCTTCTTTCTCTCGGCCTGCAAGGGTGCTTGGTGCTTGATGATGGATCGGTTAGCGAATGGCTTGGCACGGTGCAAGGCTCTGTCAGCAAGAGGATAACACAGTAGTTTAGTCAGTCGGCAGCTTGTTGTACGGGCTTGATGGCATGGTCGGTAGATCAAGAGTGTGGAGCTTTGCAGCGGTCGGCAACTCCTCTGGTGTGGCTTCAGCTGTGGTCGGCAAGGGTGTGTATGCTTGGGCTGCAGCGTGGGTCGGCAAGCAGTTGATGTGGGCTACAACATGGGTCAGCAAGCAACTTGGCATGTCCAAGCGATCGGTCAGCAACACAAGTTGGTGCGGCTGTAACGTAGGTTAGCACCCTTCTTGTGCGTAAGCAAGCTCGGTCGGCAAGCACCAAAGGCAGCTGTTCGGTCGGTTGGCAAGCACCAAGTGCGGCAGTCAGCAACCTCATTGCGTGAGCTTGATCTCGATGCCGATCTCAACTCAATGAACCTCCTCCTTCTTAATAGCATGTAAATGTCTCTCCAAGGTTGATGTATGAAGATGGCAATGGGGTGTTGGCCTTGGACTTTTTGGGAGATGGGATTTTTGGCTTGTGGAGCTTGCGTCTATGAAGGATGGAGAGGGCTTGCTTGTGGCTATGGGGATGTTAGCTAGGATTTCTTTTGCTGTATTCTTTTTAGCCGACCTCTTTTGCTTCTCTTTGGATGGGTGTTTATATAAGAGATGTTGAGCTAAGGGAGAGGCTTATGAAAAATCCCATGATTGTAGGGATTTGGATTTGAATGGGATTTCAAACAATCACAAATTGATTTGTTTGGGATTTGAAGTAATCTCCAATTGATTTGATTCAATCACACTTAGATTTAAATAGGATTCCCTCCTTATCTCTCCATCTTTTGACAAAGTCTCCTTTGCACATGAATTGTAATTTTCTCCATCACTTTGAACAAGTCTCTCTTTGAGGATTTACAAGTTTGCCACTCCTGAAAACACTTAGCACACACATCAAAACGTTCACACACGTTTGTTATCATCAAACACAAAGTCATCGATCGATGTATCTAACAATCTCCCCCTTTTGATGATGATAAACCATTTATAGGATTTGAGCAATAAACATTCAAATAATGTCGTCGTGGCATGTGTGTGTGTGAAGTCTGATAATGGAGGATATAATACAATGATATACAACGATGTTCAAAGTGATGTACAATGATGTTCAAACTATATGCATGCTCCCCATATATTCATGATCCTCCTTGAACAAGTATTCATTAACACACCAAAGTCAAATCCACACCAAAGTCAAATCTTCCCTATAATATTCTCCCCCTTTTGTTATCATCAAAAGTGTACTCACGATGTCAACATCATACCACATGCAAAAAAGAGAGTGTTATAAACTATAACAAGAACTTGCATGTAGACAATCTTATATTAGACAAGTCATATTCGATGAGAATTATAACATAAGACTTCTACACCATTGTGTAAGTGTGAGGATTAAACATTGAAGTACATAAGGAGAACCTTTAAGAAAATCAACCAAAACAATCCACTTTTCCTTTCAACATGATATCATCTAGGATTGGTTTTCCCCATCTCATTAAAAATGAGTTCAAGTTACCACACCCAAAACATAATCTATGAGGACTCTTAGATGTGGGGTAGCATTCCTTGACGAGTAGAACACCAACGCTAAAGTTTACTCTTAAAGCTTATGTTGGATACTCGTGGGTTGTATCGTTGCCATGGATTGTATCAATTTTTCATACGGATCTCTTTTTCTTCTTCTTATATATATATATATATATATATATATATATATATATATATATATATATATATATATATGTTTTAAATTCAATGCTTTTGAGCTCAATTTTTATCCAAGGCAAGACACATCATATCCCTTAGATTTTCAGTTAATTTATCCTCATACGTTCACTTTCCAATATTTCATAGACGATGTCTCCAAATGTACACCAACATTTAATACTTGTGAAAGTAAAAATATATGTGTAGAAATCAAATTATTCAAATCATTGAACATGTCATGATTATTTAGAGAGTCAAACATGCACATGTAGCCGTAGCAATAATACATCAATTTCTATATGAATATGAATATCATTCATTAATACTAGTGATTCAAAAGAAGAATACACATTAAGCAACATTTTTATAGCCTTTTGTACTTTTCATTTTTTGTTTTGTTTTTCACTACTACAAAAGAGACCTTTAATAGCACACCTTTAATAGCGCTTGCCAATTATAAGCGCTGTTTATTAGAGGCACATGTAATAGACAACGCTTCTTTCTGCAAGCGATGTTAAAGGTCGGAGAATAGACATCGCTTCTTTCTACAAGTGCTATTAAAGGTCGTATAATAGACATCGCTTCTTTCTGCAGGTGCTGTTTATTAGAGGCACATATAATAGACAGCGCTTCTTTCTGCAAGCGCTGTTAAAGGTCAGATAATTGACAGCGCTTCTTTCAACAAGCGCTGCTAAAAATCAAATAATAGACATCGCTTTTTTATAGAAGCGCTGTGAAAGACCAGGCGATAAACAACATTCACTGCTGAAATTAGCCCGACAGCGCTTTTTAATAGAAGCGCTGTTGAAGACCATGGCAATAAACAACACTCGCTGCTGAAATTAGCCCGCACTCGCTGCCCTCGATTATTTTTTCTTTCATCCAAAATTTTTGCCCCCGTCTATATGTCTCCCTCCGAATCTCTCCCTTCGGCCTTGCGGTGGTGACATCTCTTGCGACGGCCGACGGCGAAGTGCCACCACCTCCCCTCCCCCCCTCTCTCTTAGGGTTAGGGTTTTCGGATGCCGGTAAAACGATGGGAGGATGGCGGCATTTTTGGCCCCGTCTATATGTCTCCCTCCTGATCTCTCCCTTCGGCCTAGTGGTGGCGACATCTCTTGCGACGGGCGGCGGCAAAGTGCCACCACCTCCCCCTCCCCCTCCCCCTCTCTCTTAGGGTTAGGGTTTTTGGATGCCGGTAAAATGATGGGAGGAGGGGTGCCGCCCCCTCCTCCTTCACTCTCCTCGTCAGATTGAGGAAAAGAAATGGGTTGGGTTCCACTGTGATGCCTAACCCTTTCACTCTCCTCGTCAGCTCAGAGCAGCGTATCACGACTGCTTCAATCGGTACTCTCCTTTTCCTCCTTTCAGTAAAAAGTGCTCTTTTATGCTAACCGAAGTGACGATTTTTTGGGCAGCTGGTATTTGAGAAATTCTCGAAGGGGTTTGGTGTGGTGAGAACTGGTCTCATTTTGTGAATGGGTCAATAGAGAGCTGAAGTCCGACAGTAACAATCGAGCTGAAACCAAAATATATTTAAAGCTTGAAGTTTGAATGAATATTCAATTTTATTTGGAAACACTATTTTCTAATTAAATTACTTTATTTACTTCTAAATAAGTATCAGATTGAGGATTGCTTTACATATATCAAATGAACAAAGGCTGAATGATCATGATCCTCAATCTACATGATATCAAATGTACATGTATATCCATTGCCCATACATGGTAATGATGCACACATAATTACCCAAAATGTTCTGGTAAATTCTCCCTATTATACCATGCTCTGAAATATTGTTCTGACTTTTAATTTGTGATTTTATTTCCTGTTTTTTCTATTTTTGTACACATGGGAATGTAACAAAAGTGATTGATCGTGATAAAACAAGAGGAGTTACTGGCTTGCGGCGTTCTATATAAGAATTAACCAAGATATTAAAAATATGAACTATCTTCTTCTGAGGTAAATGTAATTATAAAATTTGAAGGGATTATCTTGAAAATTTATATGTTGTAACATGATTCGGAACATGATAATGTAAGACTTGGTTTGGTTAGTTTGAAGTGCATGAGTAATTGCCAAATTTACGGTTATAGTTACCATTTGCATATTTCATTCTATCCATTCAAACGTTGTCAAACTTTTTATCTACAGATTTTCACTTTCTAAATACATATGATACGCGGAAATGAATCCAAAACAAAAGGGAGGGAAGGAGGCAGGCAGAAAGACCATTCTCTATTTAACGTCTGTGAATAAACTTCTCTTTCTTCGCATATGGTGTAGAATTAATTTTTATACTTTCTATTACTGACTTTTTAAAATCATTTCATTATTAGCAAAACTAGTTAACTAATGCATTTTTCCTTCCATTAAATCCTGCCTATGTTCCTGTCTGTGGGACTACGACAATTAAAGTACATGTATTGAAATTATGTTCGGAAGTTCTTGCTATTTTTTGAGCCCTATAAGGCAACTTATCACACCCAATGTTTTCTTCATAGTCATTCTATCTTTTTTAGTAATCATCTTATATTTTAACCTGAGATATGAATCTCTGATCCTTACTATCGTCTATCACTCTTTTATTTAGCGTTAATATTTTAATGCTATTTGTTGGAACCAAAGATTAAGATTGAAGAAACTTTTTTGATGTCTATTTGAGCTGTTACGAGCCTAGGATATTTTCTCTTGGAACTTCCTATTTACCTAGGAGTTTAAGTAGAGGACTATTCTTTATTTCCATGTCGGGCTAAAGTTTACCTCACACGGCAACTTTCTAGAGCCATTTGTTTATGATAATATGTAGTGTATCTTCATTGTTCTATTTGTCTCCATTGATTACTTGTCTACTTTACCGAACTTTTCAATATGTTTGTCAGGTTCGAGCAAAACATAAGGAGGTTTGTCTCCACTAGGACAGCCCTCTTGGAGAAACTATCCTGGAATGCTACAATTGTGGATGTCGGAATGTGTTCCTTCTTTGAATGTTAATGCTACAACAGAGAGTGTTGTTGTTCTTTTATACAGAGAGCTTGTTTGAATGTTAATGCATTGAAAGACATGAATTGGGATCTAATCCAGTGGTGTCCCCTTATTGACTATATGTGTTTCCTTCAGTGACTTGTCAAGGTTTGCCTTTCACCATGTGTAGTTGAATTTTAATGTTGGAGACTTTTATGATCAATTAGAAGATATAGTTGAATTTTAATGAATTTTCTCTTGGTATTCTGTGTATATCCAATCCCAAGGTACCATTAAAACATTGCCATGCACAAACTTTGGGGATTTTTATTGTTGAGTTTCTTTCCAACATTCATCACATGATGATGCTATGACAAGAAATTGGATTCACTTACAGTAGTTGTCAATTTCTTTTAAGTGATTATTAATTCATGTAATTTGTAACTTGTTATGTTAGGTGAATGTCATGGACATGTTAAGCAGGTTGAGTCATGATGCAGATGCTGACGTCTTTATGGTATGCTCTCGTTTTTCTACTGACTGCATTGTATTGTATGCCATTATTCAATCTAACTTGTGAGCTGTAGGCCATCATCTCCTTAGGTTTGATAGGTGCCGGCACCAATAATGCTCGAATTGCTGGCATGTTGAGGAACCTTTCAAGTTACTATTACAAGGAAGCTGGCCAGCTCTTCTGTGTAAGTGTATACACCGTGTTGCTGTTTCTTATGAAAATAACATGGAATCATCGATTTATTAACTAGGCAATGTATATTTATGCAGGTAAGGATTGCGCAAGGCCTAGTGCACATGGGAAAAGGGTTACTAACTCTTTCCCCTACCATTCTAACCGATTTCTACTTTCTCCGTAAGTAATTTTGTCTTTCAAATCCATCCAGGAATATGCTTACAGGCATCACAACTAATGAGTTGTTTCTTTACAGTACCGCTCTTGCTGGTTTAGTAACCGTGTTATTTGCGTGTTTGGATCTGAAATCTATCATAATGGGGAAGTATCACTACCTGCTTTACAATCTCGTACTGGCCATGCAGGTGAGAACTCCGGGACACAATTCTCATGTGTTATGCTTTTAATCCAATCGTATCTGTTGCTGAGAGTTGCTTTCTCTTCTCTTGCAACGAAGGATGTTGATGACCGTAGATGAGAACCTAAAGCCTCTCTCTGTCCCTGTACGGGTTGGTCAGGTAGTTGACATGGTGGGTCAGGCTGGATGGCCTAAGACCATTACTGGATTGGATATACACACAGAATGTCCATGACAATTTTTGAAAATTTGATGACGCTGGCGCTGGTCTTTCTTTCGGCATTTACTACCAGAATGTGCCGGAAATTCTCTTCTACCGCAACATTCGCAAGCTCAAATACATCACCAAGATTGGGAGTCAGGGTTCCGACAATCATGGTATCTCCCTAGATCGAAAAGGGGACTGGTAAGCAAGTTGGTGTTGTGTCTTCAGTTACTGTGAATTTTATGAGTATGAAACTAATTCAATACTCAAACTTCTGATGGTTGCAGTTGTACACGGTCCTAATGGTGTACCGACTTCAACTTCTGAGTATGAACACTCATCCATACATGCGGCGGTGAAGAAATTTTTTGATCTCCAATCACCGTATCTGACCAAGAGGGATGCTTGTGCCGGTACCTTCGAAGGCATCACACAAACTCAGACCGAGCCCAGAACTGACTGCCCAGCATGTTGGGAATTATGATTCAGACAGTGCCCCTTCTTTAAAGAAAGCAGAGGGCTACTTCGTTGGAAATGAAAATGATAGATCCTTATACTTCAACTGGTCAGGAAATGCATTAAGGAGTTGTTTCAGAATCAGAAGTTGCAATTGGTCGGGAAATGTATTCTTCGGAGTGATTTAATGGATAATGAGTGCTTAGTTTTATATGTGATAATGTTTCTTGTTTGTATTAGGGATCCTCTTCCAATATCAATGCACATTGTCTAATTTATGTGACTGTTGAATAAAAGCAATTTAATTTGATGTTTCTTGTAATAAATGTTTCTTGTAATTTAATGTTATTGGTGGTTTATTTAAGTATTTTGCACATTAAATGGATTTATTTAAATATAAAACGTTGGGAGAAATAATAAAATGAATTGAAACAAGCACTGTTAAAGGTCTCAATAGACAGCGCTTCTTTAGTACAAGCGCTGTTAAAGGTCCACCATAGACATCGCTTGTACTAAAGAAGCGCTGTCTATTGGACCCTTTAACAATGCTTGTTTAGTACAAGCGCTGTGAAAGGTCCACCTTTAACAGCGCTTCTTTAGTACAAGCACTGTTAGCTTGTTAAAGGCCCCCCTTTAACAGCGCTTGTACTAACAAGCGATGTTAAAGGGAGGCCTTTAAAAGTGCTTCTTAGTACAAGCGCTGTTAAAGGCCCTCTTTTAACAGCGCTTGTTAGTACAAGCGCTGTTAAAGGCCCCCCTTAACAGTGCTTGTACTAACAAGCGCTGTTAAAGGGGACCTTTAACAGCGCTTGTAAAGCGCTATTAAAACCACCCCCTTAGCAGCGCTTGTAAAGTGCTATTAAAACCACCCCCTTAGCAGCGACGACATAGACAGCGCACAGAAGCGCTATTAAAGACCTTATTTAAGCGATGTTAAAGGTCCCTTTTGTAGTAGTGTTTGTAAAGAACTAAAGCCTCCTAACAAGTAAATACTAGCACACAAACAAAAAAATCAAGCACACACAAATGCACGAAATCTCATACTAGTTTTTATCAATTATTCCCAATTCAAGATGAAGACGACAAAAACGATCCTCATCTAAAGTTCTGGCAAAAATGTCTACGAGTTGTGATTCCGTAGGAACAAACTCTACAGACACGTCCTCTTTAGTGAGATGATCTCTAAGAAAGTGATGTCTTACGTCAATGTGTTTAGTACGAGAATGATGTACGGGATTACTAGATAGATCTATGGCACTCTTGCTATCACATCTAAGAGGGACTCTCTTAAGAGCTAGTCCGTAGTCAGATAGTGTTTGCATCATCCACAATACTTGGGCACAACAACTGCCCAAGGCAATGTACTCTGCTTCAGTAGTGGATGGTGCAACACTATTTTGCTTACGGCTAGACCATAAAACTAGAGAGTGTCCTAGCATAAAACATGTGCCACTAGTGCTCTTTCTATCAGTTAGACTCCCCGCATAATTAGCATCTGAATAACCCAACAAATCAAAATTAAGACCAGAAGGATACCAAAGACCTAAAGTAGGTGTACTAATTAGGTACCTAAAGATCCTTTTAATGGCTTTTAAATGAGACTCTTTTGGGTTGGCTTGAAAGCATGCACACAAGCATACAACAAACATTATATCTGGCCTAGAAAGCAGCTAAGTATAACAAGGAACCAATCATACCTCGGAAAAGCTTTTGGTCCACAGCGACTCCTTGTTCATCATTGTCCATTTTCATAGAGGGGCTCATTGGTGTTCCAATTCCTTTAGACTTCTCCATCCCGAACTTTTTTAGAAGCTCCTTGATGTACTTGGTTTGGGATATAAAGATGCATTCTTTTCCTTACTTTACTTGGAACCCCAAAAAGTATTTCAACTCTCAATATCCATATTCATATTCATTAAGCATTCTAAACCATATTCTCAATTTTTTCTCCCCCTTTTGTTATCATCAAAAGTGTGATCACGAAGTCAAAAACATATAGCATGCAAAAAAGAGAGCATTATAAACCATTACTAACAATTGCATGTATACTATTATAGAATAACCACGTCATAATCCAATGAAAGTAAAGAACTCAGACTTCGACACCAACATGTAAGTGTGATGATTAAAATTGAAGCACATAAGGAGAACTTTTAATCGATTCAACCATAACAAATTCACATTTTCCATATAACATCACATCACCTAGGATTGATTTTCTCCATCTCATTAAAAATGAGTTCAAGATACCACACCCAAAAACATAGCATATGAGGACTCTTAGATGTGGGGTGGCATTGCTTGATGAGTAAAAACACCAACGCTAAAGTTTACCCATAAAGCTTATGTTGGATACTCGTGGGTAATACCGTTGCCAAGGATTATATCCATTTTTATACGGAGCAATTATCCTTCTTTTTCATTTTTATACTTATAACATCATTTTTAATGCTCAATTTTTATCCATGGCAAGGTATATCATATCCTTTAGATTTTCTATTAAGTTTTCCTCCTACAGTCACATTCTAAATGTCATAAAAGATATCTCCAAATATGGAACAATATTTAATACTTGTGGAAGTGAAAGTGTAGGTGTAGAAATCAATTTATTTAAGTCATTGGGAATGTCATGAATATTTTGAAAGTTGAGCATGCACATGTAGCAATAGCAATAATACAACAATTTCTACATGAATATGTATATCATTCATTACAACAACTTTGGTGATTCAAAAGAAAGATACACAATGAGCCCCAATTTTTTTTTTTCAGTTTTTTTGTTTATATATATAAAGTACCAAAGCAAACATGAGATGCTAGCACACAAAACAAAAAAAATCATGCACACATAACAAAGAAACTACTAGCACACAAACAAGAAAAAGTTCAAACACACATATAAAACATGAAATCTCATACTAATTTTTATCAATAATACCAAGCTCAAGACGAAGACGACAAAAGCAATTCTCATCTAAAGGTTTGGTGAAAATGTCTGCAAGTTGTGATTCCGTGGGAAAAAACTCTATAGACACATCCTCTTTAGTGAGGTGATCTCTAAGAAAATGATGTCTTACGTCAATATGTTTAGTACGAGAGTGATGGATGGGATTATTAGAGAGATCTATGGAACTTTTGCTATCACATCTAAGAGGGAATCTTTTAAGAGCTAGTTTGTAGTCAGATAATGTTTGCATCATCCACAATACTTGAGCACATCAACTGTCTAAGGCAATATACTCTGCTTCAGTAGTGGATAGTGCAACACTATTTTACTTACGGCTAGACCATGAAACTAAAGAGTGACCTAGCATGAAACAAGTACCACTAGTGCTCTTTCTATCAGTTAAACTTCCCGTATAATCAGCATCTGAATAACCCAACAAATCAAAATTACCACCAGAAGGATACCAAAGGCCTAAAGTAAGTGTACTAATTAGGTACCTAAAGATCATGTTAGTGCACGGGTACGAATCCAACTGGAGTATCTGTAGGGTTTTGTGGAACCCTTAGGGCACAAATTCGTACATGTCCTAAGCCGGACGGACCACAGAAACAAAAATTGCAGAGAAAAATTATATGTTAATCAAATTAACATACAGCCCTTAAGGAACAAGAACCTTAGCCAAGATCTCTGCCAACTCGGGGTGGATCTGACCACCCCAAGAGGGATCTAAACTACTGCAAATAATTAAAACGAAAGCTTCTAAAAACATACCCGGAATCTTGCCCTGGGGCAGGCAAGGTGTACCGCACCGTCATCCGAGCCGATCCCTGTCTCACGTCGAACCGCTCCTCGAACCGTTCCTTGAACCGCTCCGCATCCTGAGGCGAGCAATCCTCGTGTCACCGAGCCAACCACGCGCCGAAGAGAGTTTCACGCGAGTGAAAGCCTTCGCCAAGATTTCGAATCCGAATCCGAACTCCTTCGTGGCTTTACTAGAGCCCCTTAGGAGTAAGGCATAAATTATAGGGAGAAAAGAATATTTAATTAAGCCTAGATCCGAGCATGCTCCAACATTTATGGGAGCTGCTCAGATCTAGAGCTTGGAATGAGTTTTGAGGAGGGGAGCGACCCCTATTTATATAGGCGGCTGACCCCTCCCCTTCACTCAAATTCCGATGTGGGACTATTATTTGGAGTTAATAAATTCAATTTAGTTTGCTTTTCATAAAGGCCAAACTTTCGTGAATTTTAACTCCCTCACCGTTGAGCTTCACGATTGATACAACCTATCAAATCGAAGGGCGTTCAACGGTGAACGGGTAGGAAAACAATGAGTCAATCGGAGTCCGTTTGACCCTTCAATTAATCTTCCAAAGTTAAGTTCAGCCCAAACCCACAAAACCGCAAACAACCAACCGCCAAAAATTGCACGATGCCCTAGGCAGTGCGTGGGCCCCACCTGCGCCAGGCGCATGCATCACACACGCCTCGAGGCGCGTGTGTTGCATGTGCCTCAGCGCGCTCATGGGCTCACGTGCCCTGCATGGGTGCTGGCACCCCACGTGGGCGTGTGCAAAGCACGCGCCCACTTTGCACGCGCCCACATGGGGCGCCAGCACCTATATGGGCGCTGGGCTTGATTTCAAACACCCATCCATTTGGCCGGGCCTAATAATGGCTGTTGGGTTTTTTGTGTGTTTTGTTTCTCAAACAATAACAAAAATATTGGGCCTGGTTTCTTTAAGGCTTCTATTTAAAACACTTTTAAATAGACTTTACTGGGCTCGTTTGGACTCCCTTTTTGACACGGTTTGAACCGGCGTTTAGAGCAGGACGAACCCGTCTTACAGGTAACCTTTTTTCTCGCGTTTATAATATTAAATATGGTCTTAAACAATTTAAGACACATTTAACCCCTTTTGCATCATTCCCTATCTAGGCTTAAAATTATCATTTGCATCAAATGCAGTTTTCTATCCCTTATATCAAATGCATATTCTCCCTAATGATTCTACCTATTACTAGATGAAGGTCCTTTTGCATCATTCCCTATCTAGGCTTAAAATTATCATTTGCATCAAATGCAGTTTTCTATCCCTTATATCAAATGCATATTCTCCCTAATGATTTTACCTATTACTAGACGAAGGTCACACTTTGTGTGAGACCCAACAACCTGACCCTACTACAGGTTGGGGCTCGAAGCCCCATACGGCAGTGACCACTAGCAGTAGTTGCCGTCCCTAGTTTAGTATCATAATTATGTGGTTGACTCATCGACATGAGTATTGTCGAGACCATCCTGAATGTGTCCGTGATGAATTCCGCATTTATAGTCTCTTCGTCTAAACTATGTCGTTTAATTCAAGTCAGGGTACGGTCAAATGTCAACCCCAATAACTCGAATCTGATTAGTTTCCATCGATCTTTAGTCAAATAATATTGGACAACTTCCAATATACTCTGGCCAAAGTTTTTGCTAAAGATCGAACTAACACTACGACACTAACTCCCATTGACCGGGAGAGACGAATCCTATCTTGGTCATTTCTCTCCTCGCACGCTTCAAATGTCACCTGACCAAAGACCTTTCGACAGGCCTAGCCTCGAAGCTAGGTTAGTGATCTAAGTGACATCGTTCACGTACATGTTCGTACAATAACCTCAAGTCAAAGACCAACTTACCTATCATCACTAAGAGTTATCATTGACAGGTTGGTCAATATAACCATATGATAACTTTTGTGGTTCGTTCAGTGAACTCATTCTCCAAAGAGCACATGTGTCTCGTCTTCGTCTTCATAAGTCAAAACGACCATGAGATCATTGTCACCGCTATACGGTGAAGACTAAGACACAATGGTCTATCTGATGTTTCGATATCCTTTTCTCGAAACATCTACGACCACGAACCCTTTTAGACTTATGCTACAGACGGTCAAACATTTCTCCATGATCGAGATACTCATCTCGATACATATTTGACCTTGCATTAAGTCTCAGGACTTTACCTAAGTTAATTACTAATGATAACTACATTATGATTTAACTTAGATAAATTCTTACTATACAGCTTACTGTAATCTTGAACAAGATGTTTGTGTAGATACATGGAGATAAATTGCCTCGAGGGCATACATTTCGCAACATCTCCCACTTGCACTCAGGCCCATTTATCCCGGTATCTTATACCGTATTTACACATGAGTCTTTCCAGACCTCACGTGGTAGAGCCTTCGTGAGGGATCTTCTAAAACGTCTACTGTATAGACTTAAAGGGTTTTCTATGTTTATGTTAGACCATTCATTTGAATCTCATCCAAATAATTTACTTTGGTCCTTCGGAATCCATTTAATTTTCCTGGATCTCATCCAGCTCATCGTACCTTACGACAATAATTTTTAATAAGTTATAGGTCATTTTAGATGGTTCATATTTAAAAGTGTCAAACTCTTTTGACCACTTTATCAAAATATGTTCCATCCCCTTAGTGCCTCGCATGTGTTTTAGTCGCTCCCATTGACCTTGAAAACTCTCTGGCTAATTCATATATGTTCATTCTTCTAAATCATATTTAGGAAATGAACTATAAATGAATGCTCCAATTTTCATGGTTATCATAAGCGTTTACATCGAGTTCGGTCCGAGTAGATCTGTACACATCTGCTGGCGAGACAGTTTCATCATAATCCGTTTATTTGAATTAGAATGAAAACATTCTCAACCAACGTAAGCGTACTTCACTATTTTCTTTCTGCACCAATCTTCTAAACTCAACGATTTACTTGCAGACTTTAAGAAACAATTCCGTTGGACACGTTAACTAAAGTCCATACTTTATTTACGTGCAAGCACCTATTGCATCAAGTTGTTAATCAGAGTCTATACTCTGAATTTCATCCTAGAAGTTATTTTAAACCATCATCGACCATGATGTCTAACTCGACTCTTCGTCTCACGAGACTCGAGTAATCTTTTAACTACCTTATGATTGATTTAATGAATATTCTATTGATAATGTTCTCATAGAACCTTATCAAAACCTAGGCATATTTATCTGGGCTTTAACCTAGAGGGATGACTATAACTCAGAGTCAACAGGCAAGCACCACACCATGTCTAACAAAGTGCGGTTCATGCTCTTCAACACACCGATGTGTTAAGAGACTTGACCTGAGAGAAAATCACATTTTCTTTTAATTTAATTTCGCAAGATTTATACATCTAAGTATTCGACTTTTCGATCTAATCGAATCAGTTCAAATGCTTTAGTGTTTTATTCTCTATTTTATCAGACTTGTGTTTCATCAAGAACACGTGTCGTAATAATAATAAGAATAACTTATCCTGGCTAACTTAGACCCGTGTCTAGGTACTGTTGAGTATTGGTGTTTCATATTAATCTTATTTTGATGATGATCACAACATTATGTTGTTGCTAATGACTCTCTTGTTTAGTCTCACAGTTTCATTCCTAGAATATCTTTCTTGGAGACTAATCACTTGGTGCAAGGATGGACATCAAGTGAAGAAGGGCCAAAGCTTGGACTCAAGGGGGGACAAAGCTTGGAGAAGATGGGGAGAATCAAGGCATCAAGATTGAAGACATAGACTCTAAGGAAAGTAATGTAATCCCTGTAATATTTACTTTATTGCTTTCTCTCTCATTTGAGTCTACGTTAATGTAATGCCTTGTTAGATAGTCTACTCATGCATGCGTATGCATCTAACCATATTAGTGAGCCTTAGGATTATCATAGAATCCAACCCAATAGGTTCATCATGTCCAAAGACTTATTTGGAGTCTCTGGCTTTCCATCAGTCGCCTGCTGAAGGAATAACAGTCGACTGGGTGACTTCCAGTCGCCTGTAGATCCTTCTACAGTCGCCTGATATGCACTGCTCAAGTTAACATTTCAATTGACTCAAACTTGATCTTTACGCACAGTCGACTGCTACTCAGTTTACAATCGCCTGTAGATTTACAGCCGCCTGGGAATTGGCCAACAGTCGTCTGAGTAGCGAAAGTGCAATCTCTGCATCTCTCTGTCTTTTCTCCATCTTATACAGCAGACGACTGATGAAGGAATTACAGTCGCCTAACTATCTGACAGTCGACGATATTATTGACATCAGTCGCCTGTATACTTATCTGGAGAAAGAGTGCAGCTCTCTGTTTTATTCCATCCCCTGCAGCAGTCGCCTGCTGAAGGTTTTACAGGCGCCTGTCCTGTTTTCAGTCGACTGTATTGTCTTCTTCAGTCGACTGTCCTGGCTCAGATTATAGCCGTTGGATATTTTCTAGCCGTTGATCAGTCGACTGTCTTTTGATCATCAATCGACTGTTGATGTCGTTTTCACCCAGTTTCTAGCCGTTAAAGCTTTGAGCTGATGGCTATTTTCTTGGGTTTTGAGGGTTGATATAGGGTTCCTATATATATGAGTGTGCTGATATCTCTAGAACTTCTTGATGCTATTGAAAATCATTAGAGTTTAATTAAGCCACTCTAAAACTCTCTCATTTTCCTCTTAGAGCTTATTCTCCTCTTCATGCATTGAAGTCAAGCTCAAGGGAAATCATCCAAGTGCAATTCTAGCAAATGTCATCACTTGGAGATCCTCTTCCATGCCTTGTATTCATTTATGAGTAAGTTCATCTTAAGGCATAGGTAAGAGTTTTTGTTTTACTTTGTTATTTCTTTGAAACCCTAGCTTTCTGTGTGAGAGCTAGTTACTCTCTGTGTGAGAGTATAACCTTCTGTGTGAGGGTTGGTTGAGTTCTCTCTGTGTGAGAGTTTGAGTCTCTCTGTGTGAGAGCATTAGTCTTTCTGTGTGAAAGCAAGGATATCTCTTTATGGGAATCCTAAATCCTCTGTGTGAGGTATCTCTGTGTGTAGATTGTATTCACTTCTTTGTGTGAGAATTATAGTGGATATTGGTGTGGCTGGACGTACCCAAGTTTGGGGAACCAGGGTAATTCTTGTGTTTGCTTTTGGATTGATTGTGTTAATTAATTCCTCTTGCACTTATTATTCCGCATTTGCAAGTTTAATTTTAATTGCATAATTTATTGCCATTGCTCTATTCACCCCCCTCTAGAGTATTTGTTGTTAGTATTGCAAGGTAGACGGTCCTTACAATTGGTATCAGAGCGAGGTTGAAGCATACAACAATGATGGCATACAATGATTCATCCATCTCTCATGAAGAAGGTCTATCAACCGTTCGACCCCCGCTCTTCAACGGAACCAACTACCCAAGTTGGAAGATCAAGATGATGATATACTTGGAGGGTCAAGACCTTTGGAACATCACAGAGTCGCCATTTGAGAAGCCTACTACACCCGCGGCTTCGAGAACAAAAGCAGAGAAGGACTCGATCAAATTTAATGCGAGGGCTATGAATGCATTCCATTGTGCCCTCACTTCAAATGAGTTCAACCGCATCTCTATGTGCAAAATGGCCAACGAAATTTGGCATACATTGGAGATTTCTCATGAAGGGACTTCAAAGGTAAAGAAATCTAAACAATGCGTATTTAGATCTAAATATGAGTTATTTAAGATGCAGGAAGGTGAAAACATCTCGGAGATGTTCACAAGGTTCACAGAAATCATGAACGCTTTGGAAGGACTTGGGAAGGTGATTTCCCAAGAGGATCGAGTGGAGAAGATCCTTGACTCGCTCACATCTCAATGGGAGTCAAAGGCCAATGGTATTTTGGAGTCTTACGACATGTCCAAATACACGGTTGAGGAGTGCATTGGAAATCTCATGACATATGAAGTAAAGCTTCAACACAAGAAGGAGATTCAACCAACCAAGCCCGAGAAGCCGGAGAAGCAAAAGGGGGTTGCTTTCCATGCCAAGGAGGAGCCAATCAAATGGAGGAAGAAATTCCATCAAGAAGTTCCTAGTGAAGAAGATGAAAAAGATGAGGCTAGTGGAGATGAAGTCATGGAGCTTGCCACACAACTGAGAGCGTTCCTCAAAAGCAAGCAAGGTAAATCTTCTTCAAAGTTTGCCTCCAAGTCTAACAACTCTATTTGTTTCAATTTTAGAGGAAAAGGTCATCTTTCTACCGAATGCCCTTCCAACCCACCAAAGATACCTATAAGGGCAAAGGGAAGAAGCACTGGAAAGACAACTCCGAGTTCAAGAATCAAAAGAAGGGACTTGTCGGCACTTTTGATGACTCCGATGAGGACACATCAAGTGATGAAGAAGAGGATGACAAGGAGCGAGCTCACATGTGCTTCGCAGCTTTTGATGATTCTTCATCAATCTCCTCAAGATCTAGCGATGAAGAAGTAAAGGCGTGGCTCAACTCCAACGAAGAAATGTGCTTCATGGCTAATGGGGAAGAGTCTTCATCAATCTCTAGCGAGGAGGAAAGTGATGAGGAAGTTAAGGAGGAGAAGCTATCCTACGAGGAGCTCGAATACCGCTTCAATGTGGTCTCCAATGGGGCAAGTAAGTGCATCGACTCATATGCTAAATTGAAAGCAAAATTTAAAAATGCTATGAGTAGGTTGCATGCCTTAGAATCTACTAGTGTAAATGACAATGATGCTTTGCATGTTTGTGACATTAGTGAGAGAGACACACTTCTCTCTCAAGTTAAGGAATTGAGTTTAACTAATGAGAATCTTGTTGCTCAAAACCTTAGCTTAGAAACTCGCACTCAACAACTTACGTTGAAATGTGAAGAGGAATCCCGTAAGCTCAAAAGCTTTGTGTATTCTAGGGATTCACTCCACGATTTGTTGGAAAAACAACTTCCGGCAAATCATAGAGGAGGTTTGGGTTTTATTCAAAATGTGGTACCCAAACCCACCTCTAATTTCTCTTATGGTGCAAATACAAGAAATATTGCTAAAGCACCTAAGAAGAATCACCATGCTTTCTTGTACAACAATAACATCAACAAGAAGCATGTAGATCATGAGGTAATGAGAAAGAATGATAAATCTTCATTTTTTGCTAAGAAGCAAAATCCTCATTCTTTGCATGCCAAGAAATTCGTTTCTACACCTAGGCATGCCACATCCACCCCTCTTGCAAAGGCAAAACCATTGCCTAGGAAATCTTTGAGTATATGGATTCCCACTAAGGTTAGTATACAAGAGAGGGATAGCTACATCAACTCTCTAGTTAAGGATGTGATCACCTCATGTGATTACATTAGGAAGTCAAACTCCTCTTGGGTTTGGTTCCCTAATGTTTAGGTTCCTCACACATATGCATATTGCATGGGTATTGTGCTTAAATGTTTATTTTTGCATACCCATTGTGTAACGGTCGCTTTCCGACCTTATGGATTCTCTGCGTGCACATGCTTTATCATACACGTATTTTATTTGGCTACTTCTGGATTCCGGTATATGCTTTGTGATATGCCGTTGTGACCGTATGGGAGTGTAGAATTTTACGGTAATTTTTGGGAATGTCATTTCACGGCTCGTTTTCTCGCAAAACGACTTGGAATGATAGGGGCGTTTTAGTCTTTTATCTCAAAACGCAGTTCCTGATTTTACGTAAATTCTTGGTAGGCGTAATGCACGATCAGACTCCGTAGCCCTGTGCATCTCGTCTCCATGATCGACCCGGTATTTTCGGAATAATTTTCCGACGCCCGTAGTGAGGGTTATCTCCCAGTTAAATCTCAGCCGTTGTTTTTCCCCAACCATTTTGAATTTCAAATTGATATCAGATCTGATTATATCCCTACAGATCCTCATGGGTATCTTTCCAAATCTTCCCCTCTATTGACCCCTAGACTTCCCCCAAATTGTACACACCCTATCTCTCCCTATCTCCCACACTTAACCCAAATCCCATAGATATATATATCATATTTATTATTTTTTTTAAAAAAACCCTAACTCCATAACCTCTTTCACGTGAACAGTGACCTTGGGCTTATTTTTTCTCCCAGCCGCCACCTAGGCGTGCGTTACTTCCTTCTTCGACCTAGGGTTTTGATGATACTTTGAGCCGCCACCAAGCCATCAGCTGAGACCTCTCCTTCCCCCTCGCACCGAACCCCGACTCCGATCACAGTCACCCCCGGCGTACCCCGTCGCCGGCACTCGAGCCCCCTCCGACCGGCCTGCTCACGCCGCCGGCAAGGACAGCCGGCGACCTTCTGCGCGAAACTCAGCAGCAGCCCGTGCTGCTGTTGTTTCCAGCGCCGCCTGGCCATCTGCAGGGACCCCCATCGCCTCAGATCGCCGGATAGACTTTTCTCCGGTCCTCGGCACCGCCAAGACCCCTGGGTGCGGCCTCCTCCCTCCCGCAGCTGCGCGCAACCCCGAAACGACTACTGCTCCCTTTCCAAGCCGCCCAGTCACCCATCAGCAACCAACACCCACGGTGAGAATTCTTGCATGTGGACTGTGCACCCTTATACGTGGACAGTTATTTTTTTACAGATGATGGTTTGAGGAGCCCATAGTTATAAGTTTTCAGTACAAGGTGTTATATATAAGTCTATAGCAGAGTTTGATATGTAGTGCCCTATGAAGCCACTTCACATGTACTAGAGGGGGGGTGAATAGTACTTTTAAAATAACGAGGAGTGTTATTCCTAATTATCGTGCAATTATCAAACAACGCTGTGGAATAACTACAATCAAGAAATAATGCAAACGCAAACACAATGGTTTAATGGGTTCGGATCCACCCAAGTCTCCCCAACTTGTTCCCGGTGATCCTACGTCCCAACCACCTGGATCCCTTCCGGATACTTGAGTTAGAAAACCTCTAACCCAAGATTTCCAATAAGCCCACTTGCGAAAACCTCACAAGTGCAATCGACCTACAATCGATGACCGTGACTCCCACAACCCGGGATCACGCAAAACCTCTCACAACCGAGAGTATACAATTCAAATATAACTGAAATGAAATGCTTACCAACAAAATACCTATGCCTTGAGATTTCTTACCAAATTAGGGCAAAGAGGATTTTGATGGAGGAAGAGTCACCAAACCCTAGCTTCAAGAAGATGACTAGCAATGGAAGCCTAGGGATGAGATGGATGACCTAGAATCAAGTCCTTGGCTTGGAAGGCTCACAATCAATGAATCTCTCTTGAGGAATAAGAGTGAGGGAGAGATTCTTGAGAATGGGAGAGCTTGAAGATGAGAGTTGAAAGCTTCTCTTTTTAATCAATAGAACTCTGGAAATAGCAGCCTTGGATCCTATGAAATAACCCCTCCAGGTATTTAAAGGATCAAGGGAAAAGAGAGAAAGAAACGTCGCTTTCAAATCTCCAACGGAACTAAATCTGAAGCAGACTAGTCGGTCAAAGAACAACCACTGATCGACTAGTTTCACAACTAGTCGGTCGGTGAAACAACATGAACCGACTAAGAGGTGAACAGTGAACAGATGAAGATTTCAGACCTAGATAACTAGTCGGTCCAAGAAGACTTTCTGATCGACTAGTTTCACAACTAGTCGGTCGGTCAGTAAACTTAGACCGACTAAGAGTCAAAAACTAATAGTCTGAATACAAATGATTTAGTCGGTCCAAGAACAAATGTTGACCGACTAGATCATCAACTAGTCGGTCGCCAAACGTTCTTAGACCGACTAACGATAAACAGTAGCTCAGGAGAAAATTGGCATGTACAGTAAAGCTCAACTAGTCGGTCAAAGAAGCATCACTGACCGACTAGTTCACAAACTAGTCGGTCGGTGAGTCAACGTAGACCGACTAACGGTAAACAGTAAAGAGCTTAGAATAGAGAAGGCAAACTAGTCGGTTCAAGAAGCTTTGTCGGCCGACTAGATCACCATCTAGTCGGGTGGTTCTTCTTCTTGAACCAACTAACATGCACTAGAAGTCCTGAATCGAAGCGCGATGCTTCGGGAAAGATCGAACGGACTTCTACTAAGATCCTAGCTCTAAGATATGAGCGATATGAAGAATATAATGTAAGTCCTACTCAAGGCTTAACATTCTACATAACGAAGCAAGAAGACTATAAAATAAACCTTAACGATCCGTCTTCAAAACTTCAATCTTCATTCTCGACTTCAAAGAAGGTAGAAAAGCTTCAACGAAGCTTTAGGCATGCGATCACGCACTTTGAGAAGTCTTGAGACGTCGCTTTGGATGTTCACATGAATTTGGCGACGATCTCCATAAATGCGCTCACAAATTGTTAGTTCATGATATATTTATGTTTGCTCATCATCTAAAACCAAATCCGGGGAGTCCAATACTCAACATTCTCCCCCTTTTTGGTGATGACAAACCAACATATATAATAATAAAAAATAATGAACTAAATGGAATATACTTACTCCCCCTGCATTGATGACACATTAGTTCCATATGAAATAATAAGCACATACATCAAGCAGACGAGGAAAGTAAAAATTCAAATCCAATATTCCATTTTTATATCTTAACTCCCCCTGAATCTAACATATCAAATTAGATTCATGGTAAATTATCATTTAGCACATGCCATTATTGCCATTATTATATCTCTCCCCCTTTGGCATAATCCAAAAAGAGCGGGAGGAAGCCAATAAATCATGGCCAAATAATTCATTAAGCATGGGAGTCTAAGAATACGACCACGTTTCATATGACACCAAAATAAAATTCGAATAAAATCAAAGCGTGTCAATGAGACCATAGTCGAAAATCGAAAACTTAAATCATCAAAATATCAAATGTAAATTCACTTATTGATGAAATGAATTTACTCTCCAATATCAACATTTATAGCTATTTTAGTGCATGGAAAACAATTCTATGTTTTCATACAACTAAAGCTATTGAATCAAAATAAATCGTCGCGCGACGAAATCAATATCAGAGACATACATAAAATATGCACAAAGGAATGAACCTTCAGAAGAGTGGTGCACATCATAGAATATCAAATGTCACAATATCGATCGAAAATGAACATAAAGTAAAAGCACATCAAAACTAAGTGAAGTGTGCGATGAGAAGTGACAAGGTGATAAAAGTAATATGAAAATCATCATAATAGCTTTTAAAACATGTCATGCCAAAAATAGATATGAATTTCAAAGCATTTATGACATTCACAATTCTATCATGCTAGGAGAAACAAAATGATACCAATGTAAAGAAATAGATTCTAACCAAGCATGCATTCAACCCTCATGGATACCAAATGTAATATCATACTTACAACATTAAGCTCCCCCTACATTGGTGCATCACCTAAGCACCATCAACTCTGTTTGAATGAAAGTCTTCGCAAATCGAGGAGTTGGTAGGGTTGGTATCCCACGGTGGATTGAACCTAGAAAACTTCATTTTGGTATCCAAAAACCCTTTTGGATCTAATGGGTTAGACAACAAAGTTGAAATACGAAATTAAAATAATTGTAACCCATGAGTTAATGTAATCAAAATCAATTTTATAATCAAATGCCTTGGTACCCATAACATGATCATAAACTCATGGTACCAAGCATTGAAGAGTTAAAGGAACTAACCCTTCGGAAACCAAGTCCAAGAGGAACTTGACTTTCCAACATAATCATCATTCAAAATAACATCATTAATATAGGATTGCACATAAACATTCATATCATGATTGCTAGTGTTCTTGGGACCCCAACTAGTGTAAATTTTGGGAATCCTCTTCCTAGTGGTTGCATGCACAAAAGGTTGATTTCTATGTGGTGCATGTGGCCTAGGAGCATGAGATCTAGCAATAGCATTATGATGAGCATTAGATCCATGATGTGGTGTAGCATACAAACGTGGATAAGCATGAGGTGTGTATGCATGAGGATGATTATGAGAGAAGGCATTCACATGTGGATTAGATGTTTGAACATAAGCATTAGGATGTGCATGAGCATGATTACGTGCATGTGGGTGTCTCATATGAGTGTTTGCACGTGCTCGTGGGTGCGGAGCATAAAAATCATCATTAATATGAACCGGTGGAGTAGGATGTGTGTTCCTACGTGGCATAGCATGTGAGTACAAAAATGCATGACCCCTCTTTGGAGGTCTACCCAAAGTGGGTTTCTTTCCAATCGGGGGTGTGTACGAAGTGGAAGCACTATTGGTAGGAGAACTACCAATGGGGTGTTTGCTCCCACTCGTCGAGGCGTTGGAAGTAGGCCTAACAAAGGTTGTAGACGATTTGGATGAGTCTCCCATCTTATACCCCAAGCCAATGTGGTGTTTGGCCGGAAGTAAGTCATTTAGGATATTATCCAAATGGCCCTTACCTTTATTGAAATCATTGATACGGCCTAACGTGCACTCATACTTCTCTTTGAGAGAATGCAAAGAAGCATCCAAAGTGGATACTTGCGATGTGAGTGCATAAACACGTGATTTGAGATTCTTATTCTCAATACTCAAAGTTGAGTTTTGAGATGTCAAATCCGCTATCACATGTTCATCCGAATCCTCAACAAGAACATGCTCAAGTTGGGATTTGAGGGACTTCACCTCATTTCTCAATTAGCCATTATGAGTAAGCAAACTTGCTTTCTCATTGGCGAGTGTCTCAACAATGGTGTCATTGTTGGTGATGGTAGACTTAGGGGAGGTTTGGAGGCTAACAAGTTCATCTTTGGTCTTATTATATCTATCTACTAGTTTAGTAAATTTATACCAAATTTCTTGGTTAGCTAACCTCATTTCTTCTATAGTAGGTTCTCCGCCTTCATCCTTGCTACCATCCTCGCTTTCATCCTCGCTATCATCGAAGGAGGACTTTTGACCTTTTGCCTCATCATTAGCCATGAAGCAAACTTTTGCTTTCTCCACTCTTCCATCATCCGACTCTCCGCTTGAGGAATCCTCTTCGGAGTCGGTGAATGTGCCAATAAGCCCTTTCTTGTGCTTTCTCGACTTGTCGTACTTCGATGCTTTCCCCTTCTCCTTGTGTTTGTAGAGAGGACAATCCGGTTTGATGTGTCCTGGCTTGTTGCATTTATAACACACGGGAGTAGAAGCATTAGTCGAACTAACTTTAGATTTATTCAAAGATATACCTTCTCGGAGGAATCGATCGAACTTCCTTGCCATACGGGCAATGGATTCCATGTCTAATTCGTCTTCCGATTCATCATCATCGGTAGATGGAGCGGCCTTGAGGGCAATTGCCTTTTTCTTTGGCTAATCTTGCTTCAAGTACGCTTTCATCTTTTCCTTCATTCGGATCTTACTATCCTTGCGTACCTCGTAAGACAACAAAGTACCCATTAGTTGTATGACGGTATATTTATTCATGTCGTTACCTTCCTCGATGGCGAAGGTATGCTTTTCCCAATATGATGGAAGACCGTCGATAATCTTCGCGACTTTCTCCTTTTGGGTATAGACCTTCCCAAGAGCTTCCAAGTCGTTTGATATATCCACGAAGCAAGCATAATATTCCTTCATGGTTTCGCCCTGCTCCATATGAAACAACTCAAATTCTTTATTAGCAACGATGAGTTTAGAATCTTTTACCGTACTCGATCCTTCGTGCAATATGAGGAGTTGGTTCCATATTTGATATGCACTCTTACATGTGCATATCTTATTGAAGTCCTCGGGCTCCAACGCACAATTCAAGGCATTCATTGCCTTGGCATTGGCTACTTCCGCGGCGACCTCCGCGGGAGTCCACTTCGCGAAATCTTCTTCGGAAGGCTCGACATACTCCGTCATGGTGGCTCTCCATAGTGAAGCGCTCCGGAGGAAAATTTGCATTCGGCATTTCCAGTACCCATAGTTGGTACCGTTGAAGTGTGGAGGCCTGACTGAGGATAGTCCTTCCATAACTGAAGAAGCTCCATCGCGGTTCTTGAAGACGTTGTAGTCGTTGTTCGTCATAGCTTTGAACTTTGGCTATGTGTAGCTTTGAACTTGGCTATGTGTAGCTTTGAACTTGGCTATGTGTAGCTTTGAACCTTGGCTATATGTAGCTTTGAACCTTGGCTTTGATACCAATTGTAGTGCCCTAGGAAGCCACTGCACATGTACTAGAGGGGGGGTGAATAGTACTTTTAAAATAACGAGGAGTGTTATTCCTAATTATCGTGCAATTATCAAACAACGCTGCGGAATAACTACAATCAAGAAATAATGCAAACACAAACACAATGGTTTAATGGGTTCGGATCCACCCAAGTCTCCCCGACTTGTTCCCGGTGATCCTACGTCCCAACCACCCGGATCCCTTCTGGATACTTGAGTTAGAAAACCTCTAACCCAAGATTTCCAATAAGCCCACTTGCGAAAACCTCACAAGTGCAATCGACCTACAATCGATGACCGTGACTCCCACAACCCGGGATCACGCAAAACCTCTCACAACTGAGAGTATACAATTCAAATATAACTGAAATGAAATGCTTACCAACAAAATACCTATGCCTTGAGATTTCTTACCAAATTAGGGCAAAGAGGATTTTGATGGAGGAAGAGTCACCAAACCCTAGCTTCAAGAAGATGACCAGCAATGGAAGCCTAGGGATGAGATGGATGACCTAGAATCAAGCCCTTGGCTTGGAAGGCTCACAATCAATGAATCTCTCTTGAGGAATAAGAGTGAGGGAGAGATTCTTGAGAATGGGAGAGCTTGAAGATGAGAGTTGAAAGCTTCTCTTTTTAATCAATAGAACTCTGGAAATAGTAGCCTTGGATCCTATGAAATAACCCCTCCAGGTATTTAAAGGATCAAGGAAAAAGAGAGAAATAAACGTCGCTGTCAAATCTCCAACGGAACTAAATCTGAAGCAGACTAGTCGGTCAAAGAACAATCACTGACCGACTAGTTCATCAACTAGTCGGTCGGTGAAACAACATGAACCGACTAAGAGGTGAACAGTGAACAGATGAAGATTTCAGACCTAGATAACTAGTCGGTCCAAGAAGACTTTCTGACCGACTAGTTTCACAACTAGTCGGTCGGTCAGTAAACTTAGACCGACTAAGAGTCAAAAACTAATAGTCTGAATACAAATGATTTAGTCGGTCCAAGAACAAATGTTGACCGACTAGATCATCAACTAGTTGGTCGCCAAACGTTCTTAGACCGACTAACGATAAACAGTAGCTCAGGAGAAAATTGGCATGTACAGTAAAGCTCAACTAGTCGGTCAAAGAAGCATCACTGACCGACTAGTTCACAAACTAGTCGGTCGGTGAGTCAACGTAGACCGACTAACGGTAAACAGTAAAGAGCTTAGAATAGAGAAGGCAAACTAGTCGGTTCAAGAAGCTTTGCCGACCGACTAGATCACCATCTAGTCGGTTGGTTCTTCTTCTTGAACCAACTAACATGCACTAGAAGTCCCGAATCGAAGCGCGATGCTTCGGGAAAGATCGAACGGACTTCTACTAAGATCCTAGCTCTAAGATATGAGTGATATGAAGAATATAATGTAAGTCCTACTCAAGGCTTAACATTCTACATAACGAAGCAAGAAGACTATAAAATAAACATTAACGATCCGTCTTCAAAGCTTCAATCTTCATTCTCGACTTCAAAGAAGGTAGAAAAGCTTCAACGAAGCTTTAGGCATGCGATCACGCACTTTGAGAAGTCTTGAGACGTCGCTTTGGATGTTCACATGAATTTGGCGACGATCTCCATAACTGCGCTCATAAATTGTTAGTTCATGATATATTTATGTTTGCTCATCATCCAAAACTAAATCCGGGGAGTCCAATACTCAACATGATACTTTTGATAAATTTTGATATGTATAAGATAACATCCTTTATAAATACCTATTAAGTTAGTGGCTGGTGTGTTAATATAGGTTTGCACTTTTTGCTACTGCTAAGTGATTCTTTGACCTTAACTTTTAGGTTAGTATTCATTTACTTCAGGTTAGTGTCATTATTACTTAGGTTTTGCATGTGTTTTACTTTAAGTATTGCATTCACCTTAGGTTAATATCATTATTACTTTAAGTAATGCATGTATGTGTTTTCAGAATGATTAATTCATCTACTGGTTTCCTACGCGACATTACTTCTAGGGTATATTATCTTACTAGCGGTTATAAGTTATAGGTATATTAGTTAGTAAATTAGTTTACCTGAATGATATAAACTCCGATTTCATAATAACAGTAAATTTTAGATAATCTGGTATAGGTAAATTAGTCACCATAGAAGTTAATTAGTTAACTCCTGTTTGATATCATACCTGTTGATACAGAGATCCTGACGCCTCCCCTCGCCATCCTCGTTTTTCCCTCACTGTCCGTACCTGTCTCGCTGCGCTAACCGCGACCGAGGAGTTCCAGACGATGCCGACGTTTCGCCGTTCAGACCCGACTTCCGCTTGTTGGACGACATCACGAGGTTGGTTTCCCTAACGAGTAGTAAAACCCACACCGTAGCTAACCAAAACCTAAACTAAAATCGGACAACTACAACTAAATTTACTTTTCCGCACCAGTAAAACGCTGCTCACTGTAGAAATCGACCATCGGATAACTTTTCTGTGCATATAGGGTAGTGGTCGATTTAGGCTGAACGAAACACCAAAACGTGACTTTGACGATTAGGGTAGCCCCGATAACCTAGAAACAAACCCTAATAGGACTTGATGAAAATCGCGACTTGACACCGTCGCCGTGATCCTTTTTCAGACGGACTACCGCGGACGCGACGACTGGACGAGACGCCCCGGACAGACGACACACTCGCCATCGCAGGCAAGTGTACCCACTTGCATTTTTGACCGTGCCTTGGTCTTAAATTGTTAGAACTGTTAGACTGAGAGTGTATAGAACCGGACATGAAATGATAGCGTCCGGGTCGCCCTGACGACTTAGACTTGACGACAAAGTCTAAGCTTGACAAACAACAACTGTTGACACCGTAGGATTATCTTGTGTGTGCGTGCGTATGGACACCCTAGAATAACTTTCCCTTACACTTGTCATGTCATGTCCCTGTTACACAAAAAGCCTCCGGGCGTTTCAGATGCTTCCCTAGCGGAAGTGATCTCCGTGATACAAAAAGCCTTCGGGCGTTTTAGGTACTTCCCTTGCTGAAGTGATCTCCGTGTTACAAAAAGCCTGCGGGCGTTTCAGGTGCTTCCCTTGCGGAAGTGATCTCCGTGTTACAAAAAGCCTACGGGCGTTTCAGGTGCTTTCCTTGCGAAAGTGATCTCCGTGCTTCCTGTCCTGAGTTCTGGGGTTTGGGGTAGGGTTGAGCATGCGCACGGGGAGAGGGTCTGATCCCCCTCAACCCGTAAGGCGTGAACCCTTCGTGTCTCACGTGTCGTGCCCTGTCCGTCTTGTCTTGTCTAGTTCCGTCTTGTCCTGTCACCTTTAGGATAGTCCCGTAGTCGGTAGCACACGCTACGACTACTGCTTGCTATGCTTTACTTACCTGCTACGTTACTTCTTTTGCTACTCTATTGTAACCCCAGCATGCTAACCAACCAGTAAAACGATGTTTAATAGTTGGTGCACTTGAAGTAGAGTCTAACCCTTCTTGTAGACTTTACCTGATGTACAGTTCCTTTTCTCTTGGGTACTGTACGTCAGGTGTTCAGCCAGAGTTCGTGGACGAGGCAGACTTACCGGAGTACGGGGAGCCGAGGACGTCGACTCAGAGTTCGTGCCTGACAAAGACCAGACCTTGAGGACTTTTTAGTCGTCGCTCTCCAGAGGTTACTTCTTTTAGTTTACTCTTTTGATAGTTGTTGCCATGCTTAGGCTTCCTCTTTTTTTTAGACTTTGTACTCGCTGGATATTATCTCTCTATTTTAATGAATGCAACTTTCTTTCTGTACTTTCTGTTGTTTTCGAACTTTATAAATGCAAGAACCTGTAAACTTTATAAATGGTACCCCTACAGACGCTTATTGGGTCCCAGCTTCACAGCTCCGGCCCAACCGGGCCTTAGTCACGCTTCGCCTCCGTCGTTTTGGGAAGCGGGGCGTGACAGGTTTTTGTGGTGGCCCATGCAGGTCATGCAAAAGTTCGGAATAATAAGAGTACCGCATTCATTTAATATCCATGTACAAGTCTAATTAGATTTTCCAGTCTTAGGTGATAGGAAGACTTAGATAGACGTCCTAGTTTGATAGTCAGACGCCTTGGTTAAGATTTAGTCATCCTCGTCCTAGAATATCTTAGTAGTCCCCATTTGATTCTGACCGTGTTAGATTTCGAGAGACCTCCTTTTTAGTCGTTCGCTCGGGTCCATCGATTTCGAACCCAGCAGAACGTAACCTTGATTCTCTTAGGAACCTTCCCCTTAAATCCTGATTATAGTCTAGCTTATTAGGAAGTCTTAGAGCTGAGTTATCCTGATCTTTAGACGGCCTGATAATTAAAACCCCTGACTTCTGGCGTCTCCCTGATCTTTACACTTCTGTGTTATCGACCGTAGAGCCCCATCGTAGCACCGTGAATCATATCCTAGGTGTATCCATCATGTGATCATTTTCCTTCTCCCGTTTCACGTGATCGTTTCCTGACGATTATCGTTGATCCTTCGAATCCTTCCCTTGCCAAATTCTGCTTCCTCTAAAAGTATTTTTTTTGAAAAGTCCTTATTGAGTTCTTCGCTCAGCTTAATTTCTTTGAACACCCCTATATTATATATTTAAAACTTCTTGTTTTTTTTCGGTTGAGTTAAAAATTCTTTCATTGACTTTGAAACCTTCTTGGTCGTAATTTTTTAGGTCAATATCTCGTACTTGTTTTCGAATCATTATCTTTCGTATTTCAGTTTTAAAACTTGTTACCGTTTTGAAAATTCAATAGTATTCTTTTTCTGAAAACTACCAAAATTTCTAACCACTTATAGTACACACTTTTATAATATTTACTAAACCAAAGAGGACTTCAAATTTTGTTTTATCAGTGCTATGTTCATCGTGCTCACATTTCAAAAAAAAAATCTTTGTATAACTTGTTTTTATTTGCAAAACAATCGCGACCTCACCCAACCTACTCACCCTACTCATTATTTTTCTTAGTCTAACACTTTTTGTATTGTAATAAATTTTACAATCTGCTCACTTCTTCCTTCTCTTTTTATAACTATATGCAAGGTTGTAAAAAACGCTAGGCGCTAGGCGTTCGGATTGCTAGCGCATAGCGCCCAGCGCATTAATCGGGGATTAATCGGCCTAGGCGGATTTGTATTTTTTAATTATTTTATTTATTTTTATATAATATATTTATGTTTAAATATAAATATATATATATATATTATTTAAAATACATCAAATATTTAATACAAACAAAATCAAATCCAGTTTACCTACTTTAGAGTATTTGTGTGCAACAAAATAAAATTTAAAAGATATTCTTGTGCAATTAAGCCATTAACCAAAAACGCCCAGATACCGCCCAGGAACCGCCTAGGAACCGCCCAGGAACCGCCTAGGAACCGCCCAGCGCGCCCAGACACCGCCCAGCGCGCCCAGACACCGCCCAGAACGCTTAGGCGGCCGATTAATCCCAAAAACGCCCAGATTGACCGCCCAAGCCATACTCGGAGCGTTTACTGGCCGCCTAGCGCCTAGGCGCCGCCTAGGCGGCCGCCCATGCCGATTTTTAGAACACTGACTATATGACATCATATTTTGCACGTAATTCTCCTTTCATCGATCTAATTATTTTAAGGAATATTTTTGTTCCATCCAACCAACTATCTCCTTACCCCGCCTTATTTGAACTCGTTCTTTCCGATCTTATTTCGTTTCGCTTTTGGTTTAGTTTTCTTTTCTTTCTATTGTTTAGACATTAGTCCTTGTAGTTGTCCATGTCATCTCTAGTTTAGGAGTGGGCCCTTTGGTAGGTGATGTAGTCGTGGTGTATGAGTATAGGTAGAGTGTGTAGACCTGTACGAGTGTGTCATCTTTAGGATCCTGATGATCACCTTTTGTGTCTTGAATGTGTACTCAGTGTTAACCGTGATATGCTGAAGTTGTCTGAATGACGGTATTCATACATGTATGAGAATAGTGTCATATCAGACAGTTCCTTAGACTTAATCTTTGTATTTGGCTGCATGTGATTGTATCAAACTCTTGTGTTCTTTTAAACCAAATCTTTAAAGTTTTTGAACTAACTCACAGGATCACAAATCACTTATCCTCCCTCATCCATTACCGCAACTCCACACGGTTTTCCAAATGTTTTAAAATATGTTATTGGCCTTAAATTTCTCTTCTCTTCTTTCTTCCTTTGAAATTTTTGTGTTGTGGTTGTTGTATTATTGGGTCTAGTTATTATCGTTATAGGACTTTGTTTGCGGGTAGGCTCAGAGTGAGATGAGCTTTATTATAGCAATGATTAATTGATTTTGGAACACCAGGATATTGGATCAGATTTCTTTCGGATGAAAAGAATGAGCGGCCCAAGACTTGTTTATAATACCGATGTGTGACTGACTCAATGGAAGATTCTGGTCGGATGAAATTTTATGCAGGGAGAAGAAAACTTATCAGACTTGAGGCTAAGACGAACGGTAGATAGGAGTAGCTTCGGTGTATGGTGTGAGTTAGGGTGATCATGAGAATGAGTAGAGCATTTTAAAGCATCAACACTTGATTGATGAGTCGACGTGAGAAAACATTGGGAATAACACGATGTGTTGAGATAAATGGATGGTTAGGTTGTCGGATTTAATATTGTTTGAGAATAATTATAGTGAGTAGGATAAGATGTGATTTTGATAGTTAAATTATTTGGCGGATAAATTTATGGGAAGATATGACAAAGAAGGTATTGAGGACACGGCGATTGCTGATTTGTGAAAAGATTTACAAGATAGACAAAGTTTTTGTCTTGGCTTGGTGATTGACTAGAACCTTATTTTAGCGTTGATTAATATTGGGAAGAGATCGAGAAATTTAAAGATGTTATTAAGCGATGCTGTTTAGTGGAGTGGTATGGTATGAGAAGATGATTATTATTCTTTATGAGAACTTGGAGTTGGAAATTTGAACAGCAGTGATGAGTCTATGGTCAAGTGTTAGGATGTGAGTTTAGTATGGCATCATTCAGTGAAAAGACGGGTTATGATGGATTATTTGAGGAATGTCGTTTGAAGTTATAGGATTAGAGATCTATATGTGTAGATGTGAGAGTTTAGGGTATGAGGTTAGATAGATAGTATCATTACTAGTATAAGTGATTCCGAGGGCGGAATCATTTCTAAGGTGGGTAGAATGTAACGGTCGCTTTCCGACCTTATGGATTCTCTGCGTGCACGTGCTTTATCGTACACGTATTTTATTTGGCTACTTCTGGATTCCGGTATATGCTTTGTGATATGCCGTTGTGACCGTATGGGAGTGTAGAATTTTACGGTAATTTTTGGGAATGTCAATTCACGGCTCGTTTTCTCGCAAAACGACTCGGAATGATAGGGGCGTTTTAGTCTTTTATCTCAAAACGCAGTTCCCGATTTTACGTAAATTCTTGGTAGGCATAACACACGATCAGACTCTGTAGCCCCGTGCATCTCGTCTCCACGATCGCCCCGGTATTTTCGGAATAATTTTCCGACGCCGGTAGTGAGGGTTATCTCCCAGTTAAATCTCAGCCATCGTTTTTCCCCAACCATTTTGAATTTCAAATTGATATCAGATCTGATTATATCCCTACAGATCCTCATGGGTATCTTTCCAAATCTTCCTCTCTATTGTCCCCTAGACTTCCCCCAAATTGTACGCACCCTATCTCTCCATATCTCCCACACTTAAACCAAATCCCATAGATATATATATCATATTTATTATTAAAAAAAACCATAACTCCATAACCTCTTTCACGTGAACAGTGACCTTGGGCTTATTTTTTCTCCCAGCCGCCACCTAGGCGTGCGTTACTTCCTTCTTCGACCTAGGGTTTTGATGATACGTTGAGCCGCCACCAAGCCATCAGCAGAGACATGTCCTTCCCCCTCGCACCGAACCCCGACTCCGATCACAGTCACCCCCGGCGTACCCCGTCGCCGGCACTCGAGCCCCCTCCGACCGGCCTGCTCCTGCCGCCGGCAAGGACAGCCGGCGGCCTTCTGCGCGAAACTCAGTAGCAGCCCGTGCTGCTGTTGTTTCCAGCACCGCCTGGCCATCTGCAGGGACCCCCATCGCCTCAGATCGCCGGAGAGACTTTTCTCCAGTCCTCGGCACCTCCAAGACCCCTGGGTGCGGCCTCCTCCCTCCCGCAGCTGCGTGCAACCCCGAAACGACTACTGCTCCCTTTCCAAGCCGCCCAGTCACCCATCGGCAACCACCACCCACGGTGAGAATTCTTGCATGTGGACTGTACACCCTTATACGTGGACAATTATTTTTTTACAGATGATGGTTTGAGGAGCCCATAGTTTTAAGTTTTCAGTACAAGGTGTTATATATAAGTCTATAGCAGAGTTTGATACTTTTGATAAATTTTGATATGTATAAGATAACATCCTTTATAAATACCTATTAAGTTAGTGGCTGGTGTGTTAATATAGGTTTGCACTTTTTGCTACTGCTAAGTGATTCTTTGACCTTAACTTTTAGGTTAGTATTCATTTACTTCAGGTTAGTGTCACTATTACTTAGGTTCTGCATGTGTTTTTTTAAGTATTGCATTCACCTTAGGTTAATATCATTATTACTTTAAGTACTGCATGTATGTGTTTTCAGAATGATTAATTCATCTACTGGTTTCCTACTCGACATTACTTCTAGGGTATATTATCTTACTAGCTGTTATAAGTTATAGGTATATTAGTTAGTAAATTAGTTTACCTGAATGATATAAACTCTGATTTCATAATAACAGTATATTTTAGATAATCTGGTATAGGTAAATTAGTCACCATAGAAGTTAATTAGTTAACTCCTGTTTGATATCATACCTGTTGATACAAAGTTCCTGACACCTCCCCCTCGCCGTCCTCGTTTTTCCCTCACTGTCCGTACCTGTCTCGCTGCGCTAACCGCGGCCGAGGAGTTCCAGACGACGCCGCCGTTTCGCCGTTCAGACCCGACTTCCGCTTGTTGGACGACATCACGAGGTTGGTTTCCCTAACGAGTAGTAAAACCCACACCGTAGCTAACCAAAACCTAAATTAAAATCGGACAACTACAACTAAATTTACTTTTCTGCACCAGTAAAACGCTGCTCACTGTAGAAATCGACCATCGGTCAACTTTTCTATGCATATAGGGTAGTGGTCGATTTAGGCTGAACGAAACACCAAAACATGACTTTGACGATTAGGGTAGCCCCGATAACCTAGAAACAAACCCTAATAGGACTTGATGAAAATCGCGACTTGACACCGTCGCCGTGATCCTTTTTCAGACGGACTACCGTGGACGTGACGACTGGACGGGACACCCCAGACAGACGACACACTCGCCATCGTAGGCAAGTGTACCCACTTGCATTTTTGACCGTGCCTTGGTCTTAAATTGTTAGAACTGTTAGACTGAGAGTGTATATAACCGGACGTGAAATGATAGCGTCCGGGTCGCCCTGACGACTTAGACTTGACGACGAAGTCTAAGCTCGATAAACAACAACTGTTGACACCGTAGGATTATCTTGTGCGTGCGTGTGTGTGGACACCCTAGAATAACTTTCCCTTACACTTGTCATGTCATGTCCCTGTTACACAAAAAGCCTTCGGGCGTTTTAGATGCTTCCCTAGCGGAAGTGATCTCCGTGATACAAAAAGCCTTCGGGAATTTCAGGTACTTCCCTTGCGGAAGTGATCTCCGTGTTACAAAAAGCCTGTGGGCGTTTCAGGTGCTTCCCTTGCGGAAGTGATCTCTGTGTTACAAAAAGCCTACGTGCGTTTCAGGTGCTTTCCTTGCGAAAGTGATCTCCGTGCTTCCTGTCCTGAGTTCTGGGGTTTGGGTAGGGTTGAGCGTACGCACGAGGAGAGGGTCTGATCCCCCTCAACCCGTAAGGCGTGAACCCTTCGTGTCTCACGTGTCGTGCCCTGTCCGTCTTGTCTTGTCTAGTTCCATCTTGTCCTGTCACCTTTAGGATAGTCCCGTCGTCGGTAGCACACGCTACGACTACTGCTTGCTATGCTTTACTTACCTGCTACGTTACTTCTTTTGCTACTCTGTTGTAACCCCAGCATGCTAACCAACCAGTAAAACAATGTTTAATAGTTGGTGCACTTGCAGTAGAGTCTAACCCTTATTGTAGACTTTACCTGACATACAGTTCCTTTTCTCTTGGGTACTGTACGTCAGGTGTTCAGCCAGAGTTCGTGGACGAGGCAGACTTACCGGAGTACGTGGAGCCGAGGACGTCGACTCAGAGTTCGTGCCTGACAAAGACCAGACCTTGAGGACTTTTCAGTCGTCGCTCTCTAGAGGTTACTTCTTTTAGTTTACTCTTTTGATAGTTGTTGCCATGCTTAGGCTTCCTCTTTTTTTTAGACTTTGTACTCGCTGGATATTATCTCTCTATTTTAATGAATGCAACTTTCTTTTTGTACTTTCTGTTGTTTTCGAACTTTAAAAATGCAAGAACCTGTAAACTTTATAAATGGTACCCATACAGACGCTTATTGGGTCCAAGCTTCACAGCTCCGGCCCAAGCGGGCCTTAGTCACGCTTCGTCTCCGTCGTTTTGGGAAGCGGGGCGTGACACATTGTTTGTGTGTGTTTCATGATTTTGAAAATGTTTTCAAACTTATATTTTTATGAAAATGGGGACCTCGGGGATGACATTGACATACACGCATTTGTTTATCCATATGTATGTCAATGGGGGAGTTAATATGTTGTATGTTTAAAATATTTTAAAACATATTTTGACTCTCTTTTTGGGGTGTGTTTTAGATCATTTTTTACAATTGGTTATTATGTGGTCTCACACTAAACCCCTTAGATATTGCCATGGTATTTCATGTTATATTTCTTTTGGCAATATCATTGTGTATCTTTGAAGCTTGATTTTTCCATATCTATTGCTTTGATACACTTTAGGCCCATGGCTCCATTATTTGTATATCAATTAGTAAAGAGGATTATTTTCCTAGATTCTTTTTCTACAATTGGTATTTATCTCAATTGTTAGAGATTGCTAATCTCCTTCTTTATAATTGGTATTAGATCCTAGAAGTCATAACTTGACCATTTCTATGATCTAGGGGGAGCATGTGATAGTGATTGATACCCACTAAAATTTTCAATTTGGTATCATACATCTCCTTATTTCTTGCATATTGTCACATCTTGGTTAAGATGACAAAGGGGGATATATTTGATGTCAACCTTTTTGACGATGTCAAGGGGAGAGATATATGCATTATGTAAATATATAGGGGGAGATATATACATATGCATATGGGGAGAGATATATTTATGGGGAGAGATATATGGGATTAGATAAACCTTTTATGTTTGCATGATATTATCTATTGCAATTTCTTTTATGTAATCCATGTCTATTATATGTCACCATGATCTTATTTGGTAGAATGAGTATTTACTATTGTGTAGCTCATTGTATAATTGGTGCATATAAGTAGGGGGAGCTCATTAGCATTGTGCTTTAATTCTTTGTGTTTTACATAATGTGTGTCATCATTAAAAAGGGAGAGATTGTTGAGTATTGGTGTTTCATACCAATCTTATTTTGATGATGATCACAACATTATGTTGCTGCTAATGACTCTCTTGCTTAGTCTCACAGTTTCATTCCTAGAATATCTTTCTTGGAGACTAATCACTTGGTGCAAGGATGGACATCAAGTGGAGAAGGGCCAAAGCTTGGACTCAAGCGGGGCCAAAGCTTGGAGATGATGGGGAGAATCAAGGCATCAAGATTGAAGACATAGACTCTAAGGAAAGCAATGTAATCAATGTAATATTTACTTTATTGCTTTCTCTCTTATTTGAGTCTAGGTTAATGTAATGCCTTGTTAGATGGTCTACTCATACATGCATATGCATCTAACCATCTTAGTGAGCCTTAGGATTATCATAGAATCCAACCCAATAGGTTCATCCTGTCCAAAGACTCATTTGGAGTCTCTGGCTTTCCATCAGTCACCTGCTGAAGGAATAACAATCGACTGGGTGATTTCCAGTCGCTTGAAGATCCTTTTACAGTCGCCTGATATGCACTGCTCAAGTCAACATTTCAATTGACTCAAACGTGAGCTTTACGCACAATCAACTGCTGCTCAGTTTACAGTCGCCTGTAGATTTACAGTCGCCTGGGAATTGGCCAACAGTCGTCTGAGTAGCGTAAGTGCAATCTCTGCATGTCTCTGTCATTTCTCCATCTTATACAGCAGACGACTGATGAAGAAATTACAGTCGCCTGACTATCTGACAATCGACTGTATTATTGACATCAGTCGCTTGTATACTTATCTGGAGAAAGAGTGCAGCTCTCTGTTTTATTCCATCCCTTGCAGCAGTCGCCTACTGAAGGTTTTACAGGCGACTGTCCTGTTTTCAATCGACTGTATTGTCTTCTTCAGTCGACTGTCCTGGCTCAGATTATAACCGTTGGATATTTTCTAGCCGTTGATCAGTCGACTGTCTTTTGATCATCAGTCGACTGTTGATTTCGTTTTCGCCCAGTTTCTAGCCGTTGCAGCTTTGAGCTGATGGCTGTTTTCTTGGGTTTTGAAGGTTGATATGGGGTTCATATATATATATATGGGTGTGCTGATATCTCTAGAACTTCTTGATGCTATTGAAAATCATTAGAGTTTAATTAATCCACTCTAAAACTCTCTCATTTCCCTCTTAGAGCTTATTCTCCTCTTCATGCATTGAAGTCAAGCTCAAGGGAAATCATCCAAGTGCAATTCTAGCAAATCTCATCACTCGGAGATCCTCTTCCATGCTTTGCATTCATTTATGAGTAAGTTCATCTCAAGGCATAGGTAAGAGTATTTGTTTTACTTTGTTATTTCTTTGAAACCCTAGCTTTCTGTGTGAGAGCTAGTTACTCTCTGTGTGAGAGTATAACCTTCTGTGTGATGGTTGGTTGAGTTCTCTTTGTGTGAGAGTTTGAGTCTCTCTGTGTGAGAGCATTAGTCTTTCTATGTTAAAGCAATGATATCTCTTTGTGGGAATACTAAATCCTCTGTGTGAGGTATCTCTGTGTGTAGATTGTATTCACTTTGTGAGAGAATTATAGTGGATATTGGTGTGGCTGGACGTACCCAAGTTTGGGGAATCAGGGTAATTCTTGTGTTTGCGTTTGGATTGATTGTGTTGATTAATTCCTCTTGCACTTATTATTCCACATTTCAAATTTTAATTTTAATTGCACAATTTATTGCCATTGCTCTATTCACTCCCTTTAGAGTGTTTGTTGTTAGTATTGAAAGGTAGACGGTCCGTACAGGTACATCAGTATGTACGAGACTGTGAGTTCAACAACTCGTTCTCCCAATATCTTACTAATGGGTTTCGGCCATCATACCTTTGAGAATAAGATTCACAAGTGTCCGTAGACTTCATAATACGAGAGGTCAGACCCCTCTTTATGTGACTTGTGAAGCTTAGTCTCTTTGATACGGCCTAGTCTATTTTGCCATATAAGTTTATTACTATCTTGCATATTTATATATTAACATTTAATATATTATAGTTATTACAAATTACTTAACACAAAACATTGCTTCAAAAGCAAGGTGACGACATTCGTCAAAAATATGTTAGACGTCTTTTGTATAACAATTATTTTGAAATCGTGACATCAAATATGTCACATTTTCAATTACTCCTACTTACGCCTTTACTAATGATAAATAAAACTATCTTTCTCAATTTGACTTTTCCTTAGTGCCTTCTTCCGTTTCTAAATCTCATTTAGATATTAAACGTCTTAACAAAATTTAATAGCTGTGCAAGCCTCTCATGTATCCAAACGCTTGAGCTTTGCAACATTGCGTGTAGCTCAACAAGTTGCTCGTCTCAAGATCCGGTAGGGATACATAGTCTTGCACCGCTCATGCACTCATATTCGATTCAAACAAGTTTGATCGAATTTTTGAACCTTACGGATCGAAACTGCTTTCCGTACAACATTGAGTGTAGCTTAACAAATTGTATGGAGGAACTTGCTTTTGAATATCGATATGTTCTAGCTATCTCATGTAGAGGCGATTAACATGTAGCGTGCATTTATTTTGTTGGACTCAGAACTTAATGAAATCATATTCCTTAAGTCTGTCCTTAAGAAAAGGTCATTTTAATGTCAACGAGAATATAGTTTACTCTATCAATTATGATTTAACTTGATATTCAATTAACCAAATTATTTGACCAGTTAACTTATTCTGTTAGAATATTATATTTTGATTCCATCGTTAAACATAGTCTTACCCTAGTTTAGCATATGTTCTTTATTAAATATAGGTAGAATGGCTTTTATTTATCTATATCCTCCCACTATTTTGTGATCATTTTAAGCTTAAATAATGAACGATTTAATCAGATTAAATTAATGGGTAAGAGATCCAACCACCCTGAGTCTAACAACCTTGAGTGTAGCTCAACAAATTGCTTTACTCTGCAATCGGTATATGACTCTTCATCAATCATATCAAATATGACTCTTTTATCGGTTTTTACCCCGAGCCATTTGTGATCATGAGTGTGCTCATCCAAATCACAATGTCTAGTCTAGTCGGACCCTTGTTTTCTTGTCTAGCCTAACTTACACCGGCGCTCGGTGTATTCACGACACGATGGTTTGGGTCAGGACTAGATTACATCATAGATTCAACTTGCCCCGGCGCTCGATGTATTCACGACACGACGGGTAGGGTCAAGTCTAGCCAGACTACATCATTGGCTTAACTTATGCCGGTGCTCAGTGTATTCACGACACGACGGTTTGGGTCAAGTCACGATTTCATCTTATGTATAAAGAAGTTGGTTTCTACAAGGTTGACATGTCACAGCTTGAGTGTAGCTCAACAACTGGAACACGGGTGCTATAGTTGCCAACCCCTAAAACAAGGACGGCTACGGCTAATCTTGAAGAAGATTATTAACGTATTTGACTTAGATATAGTCCAGGGTGTCATATATTCATGATTCGCGTCATTGCGGTCCAGCGAAACACAACCAGGGAGACTAAGCCAGGATCACTAACCCCTTAGACTAGCTAGGGTGATCCAACAAACTTAGCCAAGCACATTGACTGGATCATGGTCCATTGAATGAATCTTGTCATTTTTATATGCGTGCCATAGATTAAAAGGCTTTTATTAACAACTAATTAATCCTATCAACTAGTTGAATCCTTAAATTCAAAATTTTAGGATTTGTTAATAACTTTTATTAAATCCTTATCAACTATAAGGTTCATGTGCTATCCTAATCGTTATTAGGATTTTAATAAATTAATTAACAACGCTAAAAGCGAAGTCTTTTAATGAGAATTAATTACATAACAATTAGAATTAAAATTTTTATTAAAGGGACTATCCTAATCAGGAAATAGGTCTTTAACATAGCATGTCATTAGAATTTATCTCATAAATTTTAACGAGTTCTTAATGGCTAACCTAAGAGGGTTGTCTTGTGTTATCAAATAAGTGACAACATTTGCATATGCATTAACATAAAGTTACACTAATTTTAACGTATAAAAAATAGTGTCCTACCATTTAACAATTAAATAGAAAATTATTTATATAATAAACAATTTTGCATGCATTTCTTAAATTTAACATTCAAATTTAAAATAATGAATTTAAAACATTTAAATTTTTATCTTATAAAAGTATAATAGTTTTAAAAGGATCATATGATATGCATGCTACTAAAATATTTATCGCATAAAGTTTTAAAGTTTTTAAAATCAGTTTAAAATAATATCACATAAATTTAAAACATCATTTAAAAAAATTTCATGCTTAAAAATTTATCATATAAAATATTTAACCATCTAAAATCATTTTAAACTTATTGCATAAATTTAAAGAAACATTTTACTGTAATTAAAAGCAGTCAATTAATTAATCGTAGTCCTAGATCAGCATACAGACATGGCTCTGATACCACTGTATGGTTTTGTGGAACCCTTAGGGCATAAATCCGTGCCCGTCCTAAGCCGGACGGACCACAGAAACAAAAATTGCAGCAGAAAATTATATGTTAATCTAATTAACATACAGCCCTTAAAGAACAAGACCATTAGCCAGGATCTCTGCCAACTCGGGGTGGATCTGACCACTCCAAGAGGGATCTAAACTACTGTGAATAATTAAAACGAAAGCTTCTAAAAACATACCAGGAATCTTGACCTGGGGCAGGCAAGGTGTACCGCACCGTCTTCCGAACCGATCCCTGTCCCACGTCGAACCGCTCCTCGAACCGCTCCTTGAACCGCTCCGCATCCTGAGGCGAGCAATCCTCGTGTCACCGAGCCAACCACGCGCCGAATAAAGTTTCACGCGAGTGAAAGCCTTCGCCAAGATTTTGGATCCGAATCCGAATTCCTTCGTGGCTTTGTAAAGCCCCTCAGGAGTAAGGCAGAAATTATAGGGAGAAGAGAATATTTAATTAAGCCTAGATCCGAGCATGCTCCAACATTTATGGGATCCGCTCAGATCTAGAGCTTGGGACGAGTTTTGAGGAGGGGAGCAGACCCCTATTTATATAGGCGGCTGACCCCTCCCCTTCACTCAAATTCCGATGTGGGACTATTGTTTGGAGTTAATAAATTCAATTTAGTTTGCCTTTCATAAAGGCCAAACTTCCATGAATTTTAACTCCCTCATCGTTGAGCTTCACAATTGCCTATCAAATCGAAGGGCGTTCAACGGTGAACGAGTAGGAAAAAACGGCGAGTCAATCGGAGTCCGTTTGACTCTTCAATTTATTATCCAAAGTTCAGCCCAAACCCACAAAACCGCAAACAGCCAGCCGCCAAAAATTGCACGATGCCCTAGGAAGTGCGTGGGCCCCACCTGCGCCAGGCGCATGCAGCGTACGAGCCTTAGCGCGGGCATGGGCTTACGCGCCCATGTGGGCACCAGCGCCCACATGGGTGTTGTGCTTGATTTCAAACGCCCGGCCAAATGGCCGGGCCTAATAATGGCTGTTGGGTTTTTTTTGTTTTGTTTCTCAAACAACAACAATAATATTGGGCCTGGTTTCTTTTATGCTTCTATTTAAAACACTTTTAAATAGACTTTACTGGGCTCGTTTGGACTCCCTTTTTGACGCGGTTTGAAACTGCGTTTAGAGCGGGATGATCCCATCTTAAAGTAACCTTTTTTCTCGCGTTTATAATATTAAATATGGTCTTAAACAATTTAAGACAAAATTAACCCCTTTTGCATCATATGCAAATTAGTCCCTATCTAGGCTTAAAATTATCATTTGCATCAAAAGCAGTTTTCTATCCCTTGTATCAAATGCATATTCTCCCTAATGATTCTACCTATTACTAAACGAAGGTCGCACTCTGTGTGAGACCATACAGCCTGAACCTACAACAGGTTGGGGCTCGAAGCCCCATACGGCAGTGACCACTAGCAGTAGTTACCGTCCCTGTTTCAGTATCATAATTATGTAGTTGACTCATCGACATGAGTATTATCAGGACCACCCTGACTGTGTCCGTGATGAATTCCGCAGTTATGGTCTCTTCGTCTAAACTATGTCGTTTAATTCAAGTCTAGGGTAAGGGCAAACTGTCAACCCCAATAACTCGAATCCGGTTAGTTTCGATCGATCTTTAGTCAAATAATATTGGACAACTTCCAACATACTGTAATGCCCTACAAGCTACTGCACAAGTACTAGAGGGGGGGTGAATAGTACTTTAAAAATAACAAGGAGTATAATTCCAAATTATAGTGCAAACAACTACCAAATCAATTTCCGGAAGCTTAAATTGAATGACAACAACAAAATTAACAATGCAAACAAATGATGTTAATGGGTTCGGATCCACCCAAGTCTCCCCGACTTGTTCCCGGTGATCCTACGTCCCAACCACCCGGATCCCCTCCGGATACTTGAGTTAGAAACCCTAACTCAAGATTTCCACTATGAATATCTTGTGAAAAACCTTCACAAGATCAAATCATACATGCAAAAGCAATAGTGAATCCCACAACCCGGGATCATAACCTTCTCTCACAACCGAGAGAATCAACAAGCAATATAAAAGAGTTTATATTGAAATAAACAAACTTACCACAAATCCTATACCTTGAGTTTTTCTTACCAAATAGGTGAAAGGAAGGATTTGAGGAAGATGAAGTCACCAAGACCTAGCACCAAGGAAATGACCAACAATAGGTGCCTAGGGATGATTTGGAGACTTGATTCAAGCTAGAGCTTGAAGGGCTCACCAAGAACAAGCTTCTCTCAAAATGGATTTTAGATCTAGAATGTGAGATAATGGGTTTCTTGTGAGGAAGAGAGCTTTTGATTTGAGTGAGAATGGCTATCTCTTTTGATCTCAATGAATCTCTTAATGGCAGCTCTAACCTAGATAGAAATGACCTAGGTTCGTATTTATAGGGTCCCATAAAAACAACTTAGGTCAATTTCCAACGGATAGAAATCTGAGAAAACTAGTCGGTCAAAGAACAACCACTGACCGACTAGTTCATCAACTAGTCGGTCAGTCAAACAGCATGGACCGACTAAGTGAAGAACTGAGAAGAAAGAGAAATTCAGACCTAGAAATCTAGTCGGTCCAAGAAGACTTTCTGACCGACTAGTTTCACAACTAGTCGGTCAGTCAGTGAACGTAGACCGACTAAGAGGCATAATGAAATAGTCTGAATACAAATTGACTTAGTCGGTCCAAGAACAAAAGTTGACCGACTAGATTGTCAACTAGTCGGTCACCAAACGTTCTTAGACCGACTAACGATAAACAGTAGCTTAGGAGAAATTTAGTATGAACAGTAAGTCACAACTAGTCGGTCAAAGAAGCATCACTGACCGACTAGTTCACAAACTAGTCGGTCGGTGAGTCAACGTAGACCGACTAACTGTAAACAGTAAAGTCCAAGAAATTAAGGAATCAAACTAGTCGGTCCAAGAAGAGTTGCTGACCGACTAGATCACCATCTAGTCGGTCAGTACTTCTTCTTGTACCAACTAACATGCACAAACAAGTCCGAATCGAAGCGCGACGCTTCGAGGAAGTTAGAATGAACTTGTACTAAGATCCTAGAGCTACGATATGAGCGTTATGAAGTTAGAATCGTAAGATATACTCAAGGCTTAACATTCTATATATCGAAGCTAAAAAGACTATAAATAAAACCTTAATAAACGGTCTTCGAGAGCTTCGATTGATTCTTCATAACTTCCAAAACGGTGCAAGAGCTTCAACGAAGCTTTAGGCATGAATACGAGCTTTGTGAAGTGTTGAGATGTCGCTTTGAATGTTCTCGTGAATTTGGCGACGATCTCCAATACTGCGCTCACAAATTGTTAGTTCATGGATTATTTATGTTTGCTCATCATCAAAACCAAATCCGGGGAGTCCAATATTCAACACATACTCTGGCCAGAGTTTTTGCTAAAGACCGAACTAACACTACGACACTAACTCCCATTGACCGGGAGAGACGAATCATATCTTGGTCATTATTCTCCTCGCACGCTTCAAATGTCACCCGACCAAAGACCTTTCGACAGGCCTAGCCTTGAAGCTAGGTCAGTGATCTAAGTGACATCGTTCACGTACAGGTTCGTACAATGACCTCAAGTCAAATACCAACATGCCTATCATCACTAAGAGTTATCATTGACAGGTTGGTCAATATAACCATATGATAACTCTTGTGGGTCGTTCAGTGAACTCATTCTCCAATGAGCACCTGTGTCTCGTCTTTGACTTCGCCAAGTCAAAACGACCATGAGATCATCGTCACCGCTATACGGTGAAGACTAAAACACAATGGTCTATCCGATGTTTCGATATCCTTTTCTCGAAACATCTACGACCATGAACCCTTTTAGACTTATGCTACAGACGGTCAAACATTTCTCCATGATCGAGATACTCATCTCGATACATGTTTGACCTTACATTAAGTCTCATGACTTTACCTAAGTTAATTACTAATGATAACTACATTATGATTTAACTTAGATAAATTCTTACCATACAGCTTACTGTAATCTTGAACAAGATGTTTGTATAGATACACTGAGATAAATTGCCTCGAGGGCATACATTTCGCAACAGTATCTGTATACCTGACCCATTTAGCATTCGCAACCAGATACCCCCCACGCTCATGGCAGGGTACCACTGAGTCTGACGAATGGGTCATTCGACCGTTAGACTGGCGCTAACATTCAGGGGAAAGTTAATGGGGTCGAGTAAATGGGCAGCCGTTAACTCGAATCCCGGAGAAGATTGTGCCTAAATCAATGAGGGACAGTTACACATCATCAAGAGGGAACTACCTATAAATAGACGAAGAAAGAAAGTAAAGGGGCCCCATTTCCAAGGTATGAGGTCTAAGACATAGAACTCTACTTTCTAAGCTTACACTTCTTATACATTCGAGCTTGTGTCGCAAGTCTTGGGTCGATCTCAGTTGCACCAAGCTCCCTCTCTCCCTTAAGTTCCATACTAACTTAAGCATCAGATGGGATTTGGGTCGGAACCCAGATTTGACACCCCTAACGAGTCCATGTGGTGCAGATCGACGGTCATCATCTAATGTCAAAGGTCGACATCGAGCTTCCTAGCCTCGAAGGATCGACGCAACTACCGCTCGAAGATCGATCAAACGTCACATCATCTCCAACTACCCTCACTCGACCCTGGTTCTTCCAATCGAGGGTCCCACTCCAACTGCTAACGAGGCTCCGACTCAGCATCTCGAGTCTACGTCAGCTAGACAACTGTCTCTGTCAATTTTGGCCTTAACAATTTAGCACCGTCTGTGGGAAACAACCCACGACCATACGGTTAAAACCCACGACCACACGAAAGATCTCCTTGGCTTTTTTGTTACACCAAAATGCCATTTGGTTTGAAAAATGCAGGGGCCATGTACTAACGCATGATGAACGACGTCTTCGAGGATCAAATATGACGAAACCTAGAAGTCTACGTCGACAACATGTTGGTCAAGTCAAAGAAGCCAACGGATCACGTCGCAGACCTCTGGGAGATATTTATACAGATCCGGTGATACAACCTTCGGCTAAACCCAGCCAAATATACCTTTGGGGTTCGGTCAGGGAAGTTCTTTGGTTTCATGCTGACGAATCGACGGATCAAGGCCAACCCCGACAAGATTGCTGCCATCGTCACGATGAAGGAGCTCTCGACTCTCAGAGAGCTCCAGAGGCTGAACAGAAGGATAGCAGCATTGGGACGGTTCTTATCTAAGTCAGCCGAGAGGTCATTGCCTTTCTTCAAGGTATTGAGAAAGGCGATATCCTCTGCGTCAAGTGGCAGGAGAGTCATCGAATGGGATGCCGACTGCAAAAAAGATTTCTCTGAGTTAAAGGAGTACCTTCGCACCCCACCGCTCCTGACCAAGCCAGATAAAGATGACCAGCTCATCATCTACCTGGCCGCCACCGAGGAGGCCGTAAGTTCGGTGCTCATCAAAGAAGACTCAGAGGTACAACGGCCCATCTACTATGTCAGTCAGGTTCTCCAAGGTGCGGAGGTCAACTACTCGAGGATCGATAAGATGGCTTTTGCATTGGTCCAATCCACAAGGAGATTGCGACCGTACTTCCAAGTGCACACCATCCTGGTCCTCATCGACACTCCCTTAGAGCAAACCCTGAAGAGGCTCGATCGTTCATGGAGAATGATGAAATGAGGGTCGAACTAAGAGAATTCGACATCCAGTTTAAATCAAGGACCGCCATCAAAGGGCAGGCTCTTGCTGACTTTATCGTCGAACTCATTTACAACGATGGCCCGCAGGAAGAGGTATATGCCACTAACGTAATACCTAAGGCTACCCCCTCATCCTCAACAAGTATCAATCCACCAAATAGACACAAGATGGAAGCGTGGCTGTAATAATCGTCCAAACATCAACGGGCAATATATTCAAATACGCCCTTCGCTTCTATTTCCAAACAACTAACAATGGTGCGGAATATGAAGCGGCCATCAACGGACTCCGACTGGCTCGAGCCCTAGGGGCGAGAGACTACTCTGTGACTCCAGTCTCGTCGTCCACCAACTGAATGTGACCTTCGAGGCCTGCGAAGAATCGATGCAGAGTTACATGCAAGTCGTTAAAGAAGAGCTCGCCATGTTCACACACGTAGAAATTCATCACGTGCCATGGTTGAAGAATCATCGAGCCGACGCCTTGTCGAAGCTTGCATCCTCCTCCCCTACAGTACTTGGTCAGGCCGTGTATGTACAACGTCTACTCCATCCCAGCAAGCTGACACACGAACTGCTAAGCCTCGACCAAGGGATCACTTGGATGGACCGGATATTCCGTTACCAAAACACAGGAGAGAAGCCGACTGACCCAGTGGAGGCACAAAAGCTAGAACAGAAGGCCTACCAATTCGTCCTGCTAGATGATTCATTGTACAAAAGACGATGGACCAAGTATGACATCTTCCCCTACCTTAAATGCTTAGCCCTGTAGGAAGCGCACTACGTGATCCAAGAGATCCACGAGGGAGACTGCGAAAACCACTGCGGAGGAAAATCCATAGCATTGAAGGCCGTGCGACAAGGATACTTTTGGCCAACGATGTTCAAAGATTCCGTCGAATACGTTCGATGGTGCTTGACTTGCCAAAAGTTCTCAAAGATTAGCTCGACCTCACCAACTGGTCTAATCCCCATCATCAGTCCAGTTCCTTTCGCCAAGTGGAGACTAGACCTCCTTGGCCCATTCAAGCCAGCGAGTGGACAACTGAAATACCTAATAGTGGCGATCGACTACTTCACAAAGTTGATCGAGGCAGAACCTCTGTTCCAGATCACCTGGAAGGAACCTCGAAGCTTCGTCTGGAAGTCCATTGTCTGTCGTTTTGGCATCCCACAATCCATAGTGACAGACAATGGGACACAGTTCAACAGCGTCGGCTTCAAAGACTTCTACTCAGAGCTGAAGATCAAGTTGCACTTCGCCTCCATCGCCCATCCACAGTCGAACGGATTGGCAGACGCAGCCAACAAAAGAATCTTCCGGTTGCTACGGAAGAGAATAACTGGGCTCGAAGGAACTTGGCCGGATGAAATTGCTGACATACTAAGGTCGTACAGAACGACCCACAAAACCTCGACGGGGAAACGCCGTTCATGTTGGCCTACGGATGCGAAGCCGTCGTCCCAGTCGAGGTCAATGAGCGACCGCTTCGTCTCCAATACTATGATGAAGAAAGAAACTCAGAAGGCCTCTAGCTCAACCTATAACTGGTAGAAGAGGTCCGCAAACGGGCTTTAGCGAGCCTCATCAAACAAAAAGGATGCATGGCCCACTATTTCAACTCGAAGGTCCGTGAACGCAGCTTCCGTGTCGGCGACTTGGTGCTGCGTAAGGCCACTTTCACTCCTGAGATTCTCAAGCAGGAGAAGCTCGTTGCAAAGTAGGAAGGACCCTACACAGTGATCGATGTACTCAGTCCTGCCACCTACCAACTCGTTGCTTTGGATGATAGAGAATTTCCTCATCCCTGGAATGCTGAGCATCTGCAGAAGTATTATCAATGATTGTACAAACGGGGTAAAATGATCGAAATCCATCTTTGTCTTTTATCCTATGCATGTTCATGATGAATACAAAGTAGATCGTTCTTTGACATCTGTCGAAACACCTTCTCAAGCATTCTCTTTGGCCATAAGTCGAAGGGGCCTCGCCCCTCGCCACCGAACGACCCTCGTCGGCCGTAAGTCGAAGGGGCCTCGCCCCTCTCCACCGAATGACCCTCGTCGGTCGTAAGTCGAAGGGGCCTCGCCCCTTGCCACCGAACGACCCTTGTCTTAGGCCGTAAGCCGAGGGATCCCCCCTCGCCATTGAGCAACCCCCGGTACTCGTTGGCCATAAGTTGAAGGGGCCATGCCCCTCACCATCGAATGATCCTTGTCGTCAGCCATAAGCCGAGGGGTCCTCCCTCGCCACTGAGCGACCCCCAATAATCGTCGGCTGTAAGTTGAAGGGGCCTCACCCCTCGCCACTGAATGACCCCGGTGCATATCTTGAAAGGGGTTCGCCCCTCTCTACCCAAGGAAACATGATTTATGGTTTAAAAGGTTACATTCATTGATTGAATACGCCTAACTTAACCACGACAAAACTTGCCTAAAGATTTTTATAAAATTTAAAGTTAGGTCGTTGAGGGGCCATACACACGCATGTATTCAAGTAAAGAAGAAATGTTGCAAAAGGTTTTTTCATTTATTTGAATAAAAGAAAATTACAAAAAGCCAAAACAGAAGGCCTGCTGGCCTAAGAGGGAGGGGGAGCTCTTCCTAACGCAAAAACGCTGGCAAAAACAGAAGGCCTGCTAGCATATGAAATAACTCGTAATCTTTATTTACTACTACGAGTTTGGAGTCTCTTACCCTACTCGTTCCTTCATGCAAGATGAGGAGTGAGTTCCATATTTTATATGCACTCTTACATGTGCATATCTTATTGAAGTCCTCGGGCTCCAAAGCGCATTACAAGGCGTTCATTGCCTTGGCATTGCTTACCTCCGTGGCGACCTCTGCGGTAGTCCACTTCTCGAAATCTTCTTCGGCGGGCTCGACATACTCCTTCATCGTGGCCCTCCATAGTGAAGCACTCCGGAGGAAAGTTTCCATCCGGCATTTCCAGAACCCGTAGTTGGTACCGTTGAAGAAAGGAGGCCTCGTCGAGGAGTGTCCTTCCATCACCGAAGAAGCTCCTTCACGGTTCCTGAAGGTGTTGTAGTCTGAAGGTGGACGAACGCTTTTGTTGTCGTTGGCAGACATAGCTAGGTACTTGGCTCTGATACCAAATGTAATGCCCTACGTAGCTACTGCACGAGTACTGGAGGGGGGGGGGGGGTGAATAGTACTTAAAAATAATTAAGAGGATAATTCCTAATTATCTTGCAAACTCTAACCAACAATGCGGAAATGCGGAAATGTGAATATAGACAACAAATAGAAGCAATCACATACAAACGAATAACGGGGTTGGATCCACCCAAGTCTCCCCGACTTGTTCCTGGTGATCCTACGTCCCAAACACCCAGATCCCCTCCGGATACTAGAGTTAGAAACCTCTAACCCTAGATTTGCACTATGAAATTCTTGTAGATAAACCTCTACAAGACCAAATCATACACAATGTAATTGTGACTCCTACAACCCGGGATCACAAACAAACTCTCACAACCGAGAGTAAAACACTTACAATATAGAAGTAAATGAAATACGAAATTCTTACCGACAAAACCCTATGCCTTGAGTATACTTACGAATTAGGGCAAAATGGATTTTCGGGAAGATGAAGAGGCACCAAACCCTAGCTCCAAGTAGATGACCAGCAATGGAGTCCTAGGTGGATGTTGGTGAGCTAGAATCAAGCACTTGGCTTGGAAGGCTCACAATCAATGAATCTCTCTTTTGAAATAAGAGTGAGGGAGAGATTCTTGAATGGAATGAAAGAGCTTTGAATGAAGATTAAAATGCTTCTCTTTTGATCTCTAAACTTCACTTAATATCAGCCTTGAGTGCAATGAATGCAGCACTCCAAGTATATATAGGTTAGAGGAAAGAGAGAGCAAAAATCGTGGCAATTAATGCTCCAACGGCTCTATTCTGAAGCAAACTAGTCGGTCAAAGAAGGATGGCTGACCGACTAGTTCATCAACTAGTCTGTCGGTCAAACAACATGAACCGACTAAGAGATGAACATCCAACTGAAGAAGTTCAGACTGAAGAGAACTAGTCGGTCCAAGAAGACTTGCCAACCGACTAGTTTTACAACTAGTCGGTCGGTGAGTCAACTGAGACCGACTAAGAGATAAAACTAATAGTCTGAGTTCAAATACAGCTAGTCGGTTTAAGAACAACTTCTGACCGACTAGTTTCTCAACTAGTCGGTCGGTCGTTGTGCTTTGACCGACTAACTGTAAACAGTAAGTTGGGCTGTACAGTAGAAGCTCAACTAGTCGGTCCAAGAAGACTTACTGACTGACTAGTTTCACAACTAGTCGATCGGTGAACCTTCTTTGACCGACTAACTGTAAACAGTAACTGAGCTAGAATTGAAGAAGGCAAACTAGTCGGTCCAAGAAGCTTTACCGACCGACTAGATTGCCTTCTAGTCGGTTGGTTCTTCTTCTTGAACCAACTAACATGCACATGAAGTCACGAATCGAAGCGCGAAGCTTCGGGAAAGTTTGTATGGACTTATACTAAGATCCTAGCTCTAAGATATGAGCGTTATGAAGATTAAAACGTAAGACCTACTCAAGGCTTAACATTCTACGAAAAGAAGCTAGAAGACATAAAATAAACTTGACGAATAGTCTTCAAAAGCTTCAATCGAATCTTCATGACTTCAATAAAGGTCCTTGAGCTTCAACGAAGCTTCAAGCACACGTTCATGCACTTTGAGAAGTCTTGAGACGTTGCTTGGGATGTTCATAGAAATTTGGCGACGATCTCCATAACTGCGCTCACAAAGAGTTAGTTCACGATATTTATGTTTGTTCATCATCAAAAACAAATCCAGGGAATCAATACTCAACATCTTTAGCGTGTGATTGTCTAACAAATACTGAATCGACCTTTCTTGCCTCGGTCGACTCAAAAGGGACTTCATTACCTCGGCCTCGCCCGGCGACAACCTGGCTCTGACCTCCTCCAACGACAACCGAGACTCCACTGCAGGCTCAGGATTCAGAGAACTCTAACCATTGAGCAACGGTCCCAGATCAGGAAGGACGACGAACACGAATGCATCCTTCCACCCCGGGTCGGAAATTGGAAGATCGTATACGAGCCTCGTGCCTGGGCGAGCAGTGATATGGTACCACACACAGTAAGAGTCGGCTATTACCCTAAAGAAATAGTTGAATAGCCCAAGGGTCGGACGGACTCCACAAAGCTTGCACAACTCCATAAAGCTAACTAAGGGAGGGAAAGCCTGTGGAGCGAGTCAACAGATGGAAAGCTCCGAAGAGCACAGAACTTCCATGATGAATGGGTGAAGGGGGGATCGGAGTCCTAAGAGAAAAGCTTTAATATACACCCCAACCTCACTCTTCCATGGGAAACACACTCTCTCATCCGAATTGGGCACTCTAACCCTAAAAGGATCACAGAAGCAACCTCTCCACACTCAGCAGTCAGATCGAGGAAAACCTAGGGGCCATATCTAAGATGACTCCAGGGATCTTCGAACTCTGATCCCTTCGGTGAATGGGAAGGCTTGGCTCAATCCAAATTCCTTTTTCCTTCCCAGGAACTTCCACGCATTGAGGGGGCCAGAGGCGCGCCACAAGATCCTTGTAGGTCGGCTCCTTGAATATGACCGGAGCAAACATACCTGACAAACCTAAAGAGAATAAGAGTCGAAGAAGGAGGAAACCTTGAAATTGAATAGGCGATCTCCGGGGAGGCAACACTGGAAGCAAGCTTACAAAACATGGAAGAAGATGAAGCAGAAAGATCTCTACTTTTTTCTCGCTTTTCTCTTTTATATGAAGAAATCCAACCTGCTGATGTCCGATGCGTGACACGTGTCCAAGGCCAGCAACGAGAAACGGCGGAGATCGATCCAAAAGCGAAAGGGTTTTAGCGGCATAAATTAAATCAAATATTTCTAAAACCGCGTGCATTTAAGGAGATTACTCATCATTCAGTCTCAGTCAGCACTATTTCTGAGGTGTGAATGATGTGGGTCATTGTTAGTGCACGGGTACGAATCCAACTGGAGTACCCGCATACCCGGCCCATATAGCATCCACAACCTGATACCCCCACGTTTATAACGGGGTACCGCTGAGTCAGATGAATGGGTTATTCGACCGTTAGGCTGGCGCTAACATTCAGTAAAAAGTTAATGTGGCCGAGTAAATGGGCAACCGTTAACTCGAATCCCGGAGAAGATCGTGCCCAAATCAATAAGGGACGGTTACACATCATCAAGGGGGAACTAACCTTAAGGCTAAGCTCAGGGCCTGAGCGAAAAAACAAGGCATGTTGCTGAAAAACACCCGAGATGGGGGTGAATAAGGGTGTGTGGCTCAAATTTAAAAACAATCACAATCACAGAGATAATCAGACACAGATATTTTTAACGGAGTGGCTCCCCGCCAAAACTCCGACCCCAAGACCTATGAGGATTTCACTCAATAAAACTGATCACACTTACGGGTAGTGATCTCACCGTTCACAGATATAGTTTATAAAGATTAAGCACAGAGATAGCTTCTGAATAAAGCTATTCATAATACGACCTCACAACAAAATAGTATATCCAAATTAATAATTTAGTAAAAATCTGGAAAAATATCACCGTGATGAAGTTTATGAGATCGGGGTCATGTAGGCTCAATCTGTTCGTAAATCTGATGTCTGGATTGGAAGATATGTGCTGTTGAAGTTCATCGTGCAAGGCCGGTTGCTTATGTGTTGTGTGTAAAGAAATTTGATATAATTCTGTTTGGATGGCAAGCTGTGTGTAAAGTAATTTCCCAAATCAGTCAAATGCGAAACTCAGATCTGTGTGCCTGTTGTGACTTGACGATAAGCAACAGAGTTTGTTATGTTTCAAATTGTGTTCTTCAAATTGCTGAGGAAGACGAAGCCGCCGTCTTCGTGTTACTGGATGAGATCGTCGCCCTCGCCTTCGCATTGGAGTCGCCGTAGGAAGTCAGAGCAGCCGCCTTCGTGTTGCTGGATGAGATCACTGCCCTGAGTTGTCGGAGGAAGATGAAGTTGCCGGCCTTGAGGAAGACGACGCTGTCGTGGATCGTTGCTGTGGAGTCAAAGCCGTGGATCGCTGCCGTTGAGTCGAAGGAGGATGATGATGCCGTCGGCCTTAGATCGCCTGAGGGAGATGACGCCGTCGCTTGAAGGAGCATCGGAGAAAGTTGACAGCTTTGCCTTTGAGTCGACGGAGAACTTTGCCTCGTGTCCTCGGAGGCCGCGCTTCCTCGAACTTGAAGAATCGGAGAAGGAGGCGCCGCTTAATCTCGGAGGATGTTGTCGAAGCCCTTTGAGGATGTCAAAGCTATCTTCAATTCGTTGCAGTGAGTTTCCTTTTTGTAGCACATGGTGAGGATGTCTAAGCTCTTTTCAATTCGTTGCCATGAGTTTTATTTTTGTAGCTGTGTGTTGTTTATTTATTGAAGAAGCCCCTTCAAATTGATGCGTTAAAAAGATCTGTTGCGCATACGAGTCGGGGGTTAAAGAATTTTTTGTTGAAGAGTCTGTTGCGCACAGGATCAACTCTTTTGAAGCAACAACAATTATTGAGAGATATCCTTGCTATCTTTTGACGTTTATATTTGGATGAAGATAAGTTGGAAAGAAACTGCTCTTTTCTTGAATCAATCCCCTGCGTGATTTTGGATAGGGCTTTTGAGTGTTGTTGGTTGAAATCCTTTTTTGCACTGATGTCCACATACAATCTTTCTCTTGCAAATAAAATTTATTTTGCACTTTTCGTCCTGAAATCACTTAATGAAAGACGTTAGTCACACGGCTTGTTTGTTATTATCAAAATTAACTCGTATGACCTATTTAGTGAACTGAATAGGCCAACAATCTCCCCCTTTTTGATGATGGCAAACACGCCTAGAAAAAAATATTTAGAGACAATATTGAGGAGAAAGTAACATAGGCATAAGATAATAACATCATACAAAGCTCCCCCTATCAACGTGCTCTCATGAAAAATTGTGACAAGCTCCTCCTCAAATTGTGCATCTCTCCTCCCTTATGCATTATTTTTCTACTCTCCCCCTTTTGCCATTAATGGAAAAGATCACAAAAATAAATTGAAGAGGTTAAGAATGAGACATGAAACAAGTTTAGCATATCAAAGAAACAAGAAATTGACGACGATGCTCATATTAATGCTTTTTCCCCATGAACGTAAAGTATAACAAATGTCGTGAGCATTGAAAGCATACGGTCGTTGTAAGAAACATAACAAGAAGATGTTGTATTATGAAACACTTTGACAATATGAAGGGTGCTTAGAAACTAAGAGATCAAAATATAAGATTATCGATTACAATTTGTGAGCTTTCGTTGCTATGGAATAATCAATAAGTAATGTGTAGGGAGACACCAAAAAGGAATACCATGATGTTAAATTTCGGGTCCTTTGGAATTGAGATGCGCTAAGTGGTTACTTCATCAACCATATTTCATACGCATTGCTCAACAAACCCTCGAAATCTGGTTACTAGCCACCGGTATCAAATGTAGCATATTTGAAAATGTTTTGATATTCCCCTCCTTTTTTATTAATATGTATGAATGCTCATTGCATTTTTTAATTGCAATGTTGGTGTCTCAGAATAGTGACGCATGAAGGCATCGACATATTCGGCTCTTAGTAAATAATTTTCCATAGAGATCTAAGCGCACAAAATTGTTAGGATAAAATATAAATTCAAAAACTTTAGAATCTAAGCACATCCAATTGTATCTATAGTTTATAAGACTCAATCAATCTATTTGATACATAAAATTTGGCATGCTTACGAGTTTCACTTTTTCATTAATAATTCAAGCATAGGGATTTTACAATAATATGGTGCATCATCATCAAGAACATTTTAATGTTTCTAAGATGTCTAACAAGGTTCATATCAAATGCTCAACCAAAATCAATAATAATGATGACGATAATGCATGCACATACAAAGAATGACCAAACCCATGTTGAGATGAAATATTGTGCAATGTGTGTAGCTTAGATACAATATTTAAGCATGTGTATGTGCATGGATATGCGTGCTAATGCTCAATTAGTGACATAATCCCCAACTCCCTTTGAATGAAGCAGAATTGTTTTTGGTTTAAGGGTTTGGTGAATATGTCTGCTAATTGTTTTTCGGTATCAATATATCCTAAAGAGATATCTTTCTTATCAACATGATCTCTAAGGAAGTGGTGACGAATATCAATATGTTTTGTCCTAGAGTGTAGAATATGATTTTTAGATAGATTTATAGCACTCTTGTTGTCACACCAAATGGTTGTAGGTTGGAAAATAAGATCGTAGTTGATTTGGGTTCAATATTACATATTTAAACCCCCATTTAGCCCTATTTTGTGCTCATGTGATGCTACATTGTTCTCTAAATCATACGTATTTTCTACACATTTATTTATTAGGGAAACACACAATTTGAGCACAAAACAGCAATTAACGAAGTATTTCTGCACTTTTTATATTTTTCCTAGCTTGGTCTCGATCTCACGATTCCAATGACTATTTATTTGTATTTTTCCGAGATCTGTGCTAATTTCTATGATTTTTTGAATGCAGAATACAGATTAAATGGGCAAATACACAATAAAATACGAAAATACGGCCGTAAATACGGCGGCGCGCTTTCATACGGGACACGTGTCAATGATCTAGCGGCCCTCCGCCTTGATCTAGCGTCCCAGACGAGCGGCAACGTGGATTGATCAGTACTGTCGGATTCAAATCCAACAGACACGAATGATTCCGCAACGCAAACAAATTCGAGCGGCAATCGCGTCCGCTAGGGCGACGTGGCGAGGCGTGGACCGCGCGATCGTAATCCAATGGTCGACATCGACTACGAAGCGAGCGAGAAGCGGGGGTTTCCGCAAGGCAACGTGGCTTCTTCTCAATCGTTGGATGATGATCCAACGGCCGATATCAAGCCCGACGCGAATTTGAAGAGCAGCACTTTGAGGAGACACGCGGCAAGATCACAACGATGAATCCCTTAAATCGAACGGCTGGTAGCGAACTCCGACATGGGTTCGGATGCGAACGAAGAAGCGAAGCCCGTGGGGACACGTGTCAAGCGGAGATCCAATCCCGCACGCATCGAACGGCCAGGATTTGAGGCGGCTTTTGGTTTGGGTTTTACGCAATCGGGTGTGGGTTTTAGACCCGTTAGCCACTAAAAACCCGTAATGCCTATTATTTAAGCGTATTCTAGGGTTTTTGGGCGTATAATTGGCGTATTGGAGCACTTAGGAGCCGTATTCTCTCTCTGAAAAATTCAGTAAATTTCCAGAGGCTTTTCTTATTATTTCCAGAGAGTTTGAAGTCGAAACTTGGAGATTTGGTGATATTTTCTTCAACTCAAACCCCGTATTTTGGTGTTTTCTAGCGTATTTTGCTATAAACTTGATGTATTTTGCTATGGAAGTTGTTTATTTCTGCATTATGAGTAGCTAAATCTCTGTTGTGCATGATATGGAGTAGTTAGGGGATGTGCTTCGTGTTATTTAGGTTGAATATTGTTGTTCTTCATCGTAAAAGTCGCTAAAATTGTATGTTTTTGCTATTTAATCCTCTTTTCGTCTTCCAAAAGAAGCGAATACATTGATGATCACCCCACAAGGGTGAGATTTGATCTCTCCAAAAGAGAGCTTCATACCATATTCGTAGAACTATAGTTTTAGCGACGTTTTTATTCATATCGTGCTTGAACCCCCAAAAGGGTATTTTCCGACAAATCGCTCCCAAAAGGAGGATTTGTTGAGTTATATTTAATCAACCAAAATACACGAATCGCTGATCCTAACGAACCCATATCATGTGCATGTTTCTCATATATTTTCATACACGACTCTTTCGTTGTTCGCGTTGATTACGTATTCACGACACACTTTCACACCATCATCACTTTCATTATTAAAGTGTTTAGTTTCTCTATGTAGACTTTCTATTTGATTTAAGCTTGTGGTTTCAACAGATTTCTCCCGAGGATTCGACATCTGGACTCCCAGATTTTACTACTTGAACGGACTCTTGCGCTTGAGAGAAGCACCTTTCGGAGCCCACCAGTAGTCTCTAAGGGTTTGTCTCATCCATAGAATTTGAGCACAACAACAACCTGCTGAAACATATTCGGCTTCGGTTGTACTCAATGCTATGGAGTTTTGCTTCTTGGAGAACCATGAAACAAGAGACATACCTAGTAGTTGGCAAGTGCCTGTGGTACTCTTACGATCGGTCTTACTTCCCTCAAAATCCGCATCACAATATCCTACAAGCTCAAATGATGTGGAACTAGGATACCATAAACCAAAATCTAAGGTCCCATTAACATATCGAATTATTCGTTTAACCAAAGAAAGATGAGACTCTTTTGGACAAGATTGAAACCTAGCACATAAACATACACTAAACATTATATCAGGCCTACTAGCTGTCAAGTATAATAGGCTACCAATCATACCTCGGTACAAGCGTTCATCCACTTTCTTTCCCTTTTCGTCTTTATCCATCGTTGCCGTCGTTGACATAGGAGTAGAGCATTCCTTAGCATTTTCAAGTCCAAACTTCTTCACTAACTCCTTTGCATATTTTGCTTGATTGATGAAAACTCCGTCTTCACATTGTTTGATTTGCAAACCAAGCATGAATATGAGTTCACCTATCAGGCTCATATCAAATTCCCTAGACATACATGTAGCAAATTCCTCACATAGTAGATTGTTAGTAGCACCAAAACGATATCATCAACATATATTTGTACTACAAGTAGATCTTTACTTTGATATTTAACAAATAGAATTTTATCCGCCTTTCCCATGGAAAAATTGTTCTCATACCAAGCTCTAGGAGCTTATTTGAGCCCATATAAAGCACATTTAAGCTTGAAAACATAGTCGGGGTGGATGGAGTCTTCAAACCGAGGAGGTTGTTTGACATAGACTTCCTCAGATAAAAATCCATTCAAGAAGGCACTCTTGACGTCCATTTGAAAGAATTTGAATTTCATGAAACTAGCGAATGCTAAAAGCATCCTAATTGCTTCCAATCTTGCGACGGGAGCAAAGGTTTCATCAAAGTCAATCCCTTCCTCTTGGTTATAACCTTGTGCTACTAATCTAGCTTTATTACGCACAACATTTCCCCTTTCGTCAAGTTTATTTCTAAATACCCATTTAGTGCCTATAATTGTTTGATTTTTTGGTTTAGGAACAAGTTTCCAAACTTGATTCCTATCAAATTGTGACAATTCCTCCTGCATTGCCATAATCCAATAGGAATCTTCTAAAGCACTATAAACATTTTTAGGCTCCAAAATGGATATAGATGCAAAAATAACCATCAAATTAAAGCTACTTCTAGTGCGTATACCTTCCACCGTGTCTCCAAGGATTTGGTTCTTTGGATGATCCATCTTGAAGTGCCAATCCTTAGGGAGATCTTGTGATGACGTAGTAGCTTCTCTTAGTGCACTATCATTGTTGTTCTCTTGCTCATTGGAATTGCTAGTGTTTATCTCCAGTCCATCCAAGCCGCCTGCAATATCTGAAGAGTCTGTAGCACTGGAAGATTCATTAATAGCACTTTTCTCGTCAAATTTCACATGCACAGTTTCTTGAATAGTAAGAGTTCTTTTGTTAAATACTCGATAAGATTTGTATGTAGTCATTAGCCAACACAAATACCCTAATCGGATTTTGCATCAAATTTATCCAGATTTTCACCTACTTTCAGAATATAGCACTTGCATCCAAATGGTTTTAAATGTGATAAGTTGGGAGTCAACTCTCTATAAAGCTTATAAGGTGTTTTCTTCAAAATGGGTCTAATGGACACACGATTTAGAATATAGCAAGAAGTATGTATAGCTTCAGCCCAAAAATATAAAGGCAATTTGTAATCATGAATCATGGTCCTAGCCATTTTTTGCAAAGTACGGGTTTTCCTCTCAACCATCCCATTTTGTTGTGGTGTCCTCGGGGCGGAAAAATTATGTGAATAACCTTTTGAAATGCAAAAATCATCAAAGCTAGTATTAACAAATTCTCCTCCATGATCACTTCTAACTTTGACAATTGAAAAACCTTTTTCATTTTCAACCTTTTTACAAAACATTTTAAAAACATCAAAAGTTTCATGTTTGTGTGTCAAAAAATAAACCCAAGTAAAACGTGAAAAGTTGTCGACAATAACAAAGCAATCATGCACACCACCTAAACTAGCAACTTTTGTGTGTCCAAATAAATCCAAATGTATTAGTTGCAATGGCTTAGAAGTAGTTACAACATTTTTAGGATTGAAACTACTTTTATGTTGTTTACCTTGTTGACAATCATCACAAAGCTCATCCCGATCAAAGCTAATTTGAAGTAAACCTCTCACCAGTTTCTTTCGAGCAAGCTTTAGGATTAGATCCATGCCGGCATGGCCTAATCTTCGATGCCAAAGCCAACTAGTCTCATGTGATGCAACTAAACATTTTAGATTATTTGAATAACTAAGTTTGATAGTGTAGATGTTATTATAAGATGTACCATTGAAAAGAATATCATCACCTTTCAAAATATATACTTTGTCATTTTCGAAATGCACCTTAAGGCCTATAGAGCATAGCTGACTCACACTTAACAAATTATGCGCCAAACCATCAACAAGATTAACATTCTCTATAACCACAAGAGGATGCTTACCAATGTTACCTTTACCCAAGATTTTGCACTTCTTTCCATCTCCAAGAATAACCGTCCCTCCATCATTCCTTGATAGCGTCGTGAAGAGGGATTCGTTGCCCGTCATGTGGTTCGAGCAACCGCTATCAAGGTACCAAATGCTGTCATTTTCCACTTGAAGATGCACCTACAAAAGAAGCTGTACCCTTTGGTAACCAAATTTTGGATCCACAATTGTTAGTACGATGCTTTGGAACCCATATAAAATATGCAGGGTAATATCTGGCCAAGCAATCATACATAACAAGCCCATTTTTCTTGCAATAAAAACATGTAACGTTGAAATGCTTATTAGTAGATGACATATGATTTTTGTGCATGCAATGTTGAAAGCTCATGTCTCTTGCAAAATTCTTTTCAATGATCTTCCTAGTTTTTTTCTTAGGTTGTTTTTTTGAAAGCCAAGACCATGTTAACTAGATTGTTCATTAAGCCCATTTATCATCTTATTAAAACTTTCTTGACTATTTGTGAATTTCTTTAATGTTAGGCTAAGATTTTGATTTTTATTCTCAAGTTCACTAATCTTAGTCTCATATCCTTTTTCTTTTTCGCTAGTTTCTAAATCGATGGCTATGTGGTTTCCTTTTATTAAATTAGATTTTTCCTTTTCAAGCTTTTCCAATTTTTCTTCATAGTTAGCCACTTTTAGGCTCAACAATTTTATTTCAGAATCTTTAGGGCCAAGAATGCTAATTTTCTCCTTTAATTCTTTGGCTAATTAACGTTGTCAAGATCTAACGTAGCCATTTTTTATTAGTATTTTCTAGCTCTAAGGTTTTTGTTTCTTATTGGGTTTCATCAAAATTGTATATTATTTCCTTTTGTTCTTGCCACTTAACTAATAGCTCATCTCTCTCTCTCTCTCTCTCTCTCTCTCTTGTCATGCTCCCTAGTTCCACTTTTAATGAATCACGAACCTTTTTTAGTTTAAGGAATTTAGGACCCATTTCTTGAAGTAGTTATACAAGAAATTCATAAGCTTCATCCATGCTAGAAAACATATCATCGCTAATATTCATTTCATCATCAAAGCTTTGAACAAGAGAGCTAATTTTTTACCTTTTCGTTTCCGGCCATAAAGCAAGTTCCAGTGTTGTCGTTCCAGTCATCATCTGAGAAGAGCTCCTCTGCTTCACTTTCTCCCCACGTAGCCACCATTCCTCGCTTTGATGTCCTCTTTTCTCCATCACCAGTCTTTTCCTTTCCTTTTCCTTTCAGAAGTGGACATTCTGCTTTCATGTGCCCTCTTTTGTTGCATCTGAAACACTGATGTGCAGAACTTTCTTCATCATTTCCTTCATTTTTTCTTGGTTCCCCAGATGCTTCCCGTCCTTCTTTTGTTGTTTTTCATGAATTTCACAAATTTTCTTGTAACAAGAGCCATGCTTTCATCGTCTGATTCATTCATCTCCTCCTTGAGCATTTTGGAGACTTGAAAAGCTAAGTTCCTTTCCTTCGTTTCCTCCTTCTTAGATTTATCTTCCATCTTTGGTGTGATATCATTGGCCATCTTCAATTGAACCTCATAAGCCATTAATTTTCCTATTAACTTCATGAAACTGATATCTGCCAAGTCATGTGCTTCTTCAATCGCCGTCCTCTTTTGAATCCACTCGCCAGATAAAGAGTATAAAATCTTTCCAACCAGATCTTTCTCTGGGATTTCATTCCCTAAGGATTTCAATGGATTGACGATATCTGCAAAACGAGAAAACATAGCATCAATAGACTCATTAGGCATCATAGAAATTTTTTCATATTTCTGTAATAACATTCTAATACGAGTTTTCTTAACTTCACTAGTTCCCTCATGAGTTACTTCAAGTCTCGTCCAAATATCCTTAGCAGTAAAACAAGAACTAATGCGGTTAAATTCAGTTTTACTAAGACCACAATACAAGATGCTCATGGCCTTAAAATTTAGATTTTGTAACCGATCATTTTCTTTTTGCTGCTCAGGAGTGTGTTTATCAAATAGTGTAAAGCCTTCACTGATTATTTTCCAATAATGCCATATCGATACCTTTGATGTGTATGAACATACATTGTTTCCAATAACTATAGTCCGTACCATCAAATAGAGGTGATCTAAGATACAACTGTCCTTCTCTTTGATTGTGCGTGTCATGAGTGTGTGAGCGGAATTTGTGCCATAGGATCGAAATTCCATTAGACTTTGAGTTTAAAAGGAATCCAGTTCTGATACCAATTGAAAAACACCCTAGAGGGGGGTGAATAGGGTGTGTGGCACAAATTTAAAAACAATCACAATCACAGAGATAATCAGACACAGATATTTTTAACGGAGTGGCTCCTCGCCAAAACTCCGACCCCAAGACCTATGGGGATTTCACTCAATAAAACTGATCACACTTACGGGTAGTGATCTCACCGTTCACAGATATAGTTTGTAAAGATTAAGCACAGAGATAGCTTCTGAATAAAGCTATTCACAATACGACATCACAAAAAATAGTATATCCAAATTAATACTTTAGGAAAAATCTGGAAAAATATCACCGTGATGAAGTTTATGAGATCGACGTAGGCTCAATCCGTTCGCAAAACTGATGTTTGGATTAGAAGATATGTGCTGTTGAAGTTCATCGTGCAAGGCCGGTTGCTGATGTGCTGTGTGTAAAGAAATTTGATATAATTCTGTTTGGATGGCAAGCTGTACGTAAAGCAATTTCCCAAATCAGTCAAATGCAAAACTCAGATCTGTGTGCCTTTTGTGACTTGAGGAGAAGCAACAGGGTTTGTTATGTTTCAAATTGTGTTCTTCAAATTGTTGAGGAAGACGAAGCCGCCGTCTTCGTGTTGCTGGATGAGATCGTCGCCCTCGCCTTCGCATTGGAGTTGTCGTAGGAAGTGGGAGCAGCTGCCTTCGTGTTATTGGATGAGATCACTGCCCTAAGTTGCCGGAGGAAGATGAAGTCGTTGGCCTTGGATCCCCTGAGGAAGACGACATTGTCATGGATCGCTGCTGTGGAGTCGAAGCCGTGGATCGCTGCCGTTGAGTCGAAGGAGAACGATGATGCCGCTGGCCTTGGATCACCTGAGGGAGACGACGATGCTGCTTGATGGAGCACCAGAGAAAGTTGACAGCTTTGTCTTCGAGTCGACAGAGAACTTTGCCGTGTGTCCTCAGAGACCGCGCTTCCTGAACTTGAAGAATCAGAGAAGGAGGCGCCGCTTGATCTCGGAGGATGTCGTCGAAGACCTTTGAGGATGTCGAAGCTATCTTCAATTCGTTGCCGTGAGTTTCCTTTTTGTAGCACAGGGTGAGGATGTCGAAGCTCTTTTCATTCGTTGCCGTGAGTTTTCTTTTTGTAGCGGTGTATTGTTTTTTTATTGAAGAAGCCCCTTCAAATTGATGCGTTAAAAAGATCTGTTGCGCACACGAGTCGGGGGTTGAAGAATCTTTTTGTTGAAGAGTCTGTTGCGCACAGGATCAACTCTTTTGAAGCAACAACAATTATTGAGAGATATCCTTGCTATCTTTTCACGTTTATCTTTGGATGAATATAAGTTGGAAAGAAACTGCTCTTTTCTTGAATCAATCCCCTGCGTGATTTTGGATAGGGCTTTTGAGTGTTGTTGGTTGAAATCCTTTTTTGCACTGATGTCCACATACAATCTTTCTCTTGCAAACAAAATTTATTTTGCACTTTTTGCCCTGAAATCACTTAATGAAAGAGGTTAGTCACACGGCTTGTTTGTCATTATCAAAATTAACTCGTATGACCTATTTAGTGAACTGAATAGGCCAACAGTTGCATGATGTTACGTCTTGTAAGAACAAGCTTATGGAAGTCGGGAAGTGTACGTACTTACTTAATGACCTGGATTTGCAAAGCCAATAGCAGGAGCTTGCGATCAACCTCACAAAATATATTGGGTTAGAGGAGGAGATGTTGTACCAAAAGAGCAGACATGATTGGCTAAGTCTGGGAGATAGAAATTCCAAGTTCTTCTACACAGCCATGAAAGCTAAACAAACTCACAATAATTTGGGTCATTTAGTGGATGCCGCTAGTAATCATAATGATTCTTACGAAGATCTTCGGAGCAGTGCCCCTAATTTCTATGAAGCTTTATACAATCAAACGAGCTATTGGAATGTATTTTTCCAAAGCTCGTCCCCAAACGTATCTTGACACAAGAAGCTTTAAACTGGTTGGAGCGGAAAATTTCAAAGGAGGAGAACAAGGAAGCAGTCTTCAAAATAGGGGCGGATAAATCCCCTGGGCTTGATGGCTTTAATGGCTATTTTTATCAGCATGGGTAAAGCACGATAGGTAATGATGTCACTGATGCTATTCTTTCTTTTTCGCTTAGGTTCTCTTATGCACCCTTTAAATCTTACTAATCTCACATTGGTGCCTAAAACTCTGCTGCTTCTGATCTGAGTGACTATATACCCATTGCTAGTTGCAATGTGATCTATAAGGCGATAATCATAATTATATGTAACAGGATGAAATTGGTAATTCATGAACTTATTTCTCCTAACCAATATGCCTTTTTAAAATGGAGATTGCTCTCTGATTGTGCTTTGCTAGCACATGAGCAGACTCGGGATTTTAGCAACCAAAAGGGTGCGAAAGCATGTCTTAAATTAGATTTGAGGAAGGCTTTTGCCAACGTCAATCGGGAATTTATTTATTATGTTCTCCACCGTATGGGATTCAGCATGAAATTCTTGTCTTGGATTAAAGAATGCATATCGTCTCCAACATTTTCTGCAATGGTAAATGGCTCTCCAGTTGGCTACTTTGATGGAAACAGAGGCATCAGGCAAGGGGATCCTCTCTCCCCTTATCTTTTTGTAATTAAAATGGAGGCTTTCTCATTACTTGCAGAGAAATCTCTGGCAACTCGTAGAATCCATCCCATGAGAAGGTCAGGTGCTATTTATCATCTCCTCTTTGCAGATGACTTGCTATTATTTTACCGGGCCAATAAGCATTCTTTTTGCGGACTCAAATCCTTGCTGGAAGACTTTTCAAATATTAATGGTTTGGAAGTAATTGGAATAAAAGTATATCGATGTTCAGCCAGGGCACTAAGAATCCGAATGAGTTAGCTAGTCTGTTAGGGATTAGGCTTGGAAATTCTATTGCCACATATCTTGGATCACCTCTCTCTTCTAGATATCCAAAACATTCAATGTATAATAGATTGATTGACAAGTGTAAAAAGAGGCTTATGGGTTGAACGTCTTCCACGCTTTTTATAGCTGGGCGCATTGAGCAAGTCAGGTCTGTAATTTATGGAATGATCACATTTTAGATGCAAGCTTATCGCATTCCCAAATCCAACCCACGAGCTATCACTTCTTTATGCCGAACATTTATTTGGGGTTGCTCTTATATATGGGCTTGGAAAGATATTTGTGCCCCTAAAGAGGAGGGGGAGTGGGATTGCGACTCCTTTCTGATCTTAATCATGCAGCTGGTGTTAAACTCACACGACGTATGTTATCTATAGAGGGGCTTTGTGTAACGACTGGTTTTTCATGTATGGATTTTATTATATATATAATATTAATTGTTGCTTTTCCTTCTTTATGATTTCCATTTCCGTCTCCGTGGTTTTCATTTTTGTTCGTTTCGTCGTGATTCTCTAGATTCTTCCGTCGGTCGGCGTGTTTGAAGTAAGTCATTCGTGACGGGCTTCATAACGTCGATATCTTAGAGTTAGAATGAGCCTAGGAGACTTAGGAAACCATCCCGGAGCTTTGCGCTCCATTTCGGAACTTTTGGTGCACATTAGCCGGTGTAAGAAGGGGCCCCGACCGACTAGATGACGATCCAGTCGGTCAGAAAACCTTCTTGAACTGACTAGTGGGCTTTGTTAAATATTCAGGAGTTACTGTTTATCGTTAGTCAGTCTAAGAATGTTGGTTGACCGACTAGGTTGCAAACTAGTCGGTCGGCAATGCTTCTTTAACCGACTAACTCATTAACTATTTTTGACACTAGTTACTGTTTACTCTTAGTCGGTCTAAGAACGTTCATCGACCGACTAGATGTCAAACTAGTCGGTCAGTAGTTGTTCTTTGACCGACTAAATCTAAATCCTAATTTTCATCTGGGTTACTGTTTACACTTAGTCGGTCTACGTTGGTCAACCGACCGACTAGTTCCCAAACTAGTCGGTCAGTGGTTGCTCTTTGACCGACTAAACAGTACAGGAAACCCTAGTTTTGCCATAGCCGCCACCAAACTCTATAAATACCCCTCCAAACGTTTTCTTCTTCTTCCTCATGACCTAAAACCCTAGTTTCTCCCCCATTGAGCCCCCATCTTCCCCAAATCCTCAAACCTTCATTCCAAGCTCATCCTCCATCATCCAAACCCTCCCTTGTCACAACCCATCTCTCATCTTCCTCAAACCTTCATCAAACCCCCAAAATCCACATCCAAACCTATTTCTCCAGATTTTTCCCTCATTTCCAGATCTGAGCCGGATCGTTCTTCCGTTGTCGTGGTTGCTCGGCATCGCTCCTCCGCCTCTTCACGGTAATACTCGATTCCTTTAGTTTTAGCATAACCCACATTGACATTTGTGAAACCCTAATAAAATAGATTATTAGAAAGTTAGGATCCTAATAAGAAATCGATTTAGAATCATTGTGCTAATAATTGTTTTGCCATAACAGTGATCTATTCCGCAGTTAGATTGTGTGACGATCTTCATTGCTCGTCAACCCCGGTATCAGGCAAGTGAAACTTGCATCTCTTGATTTGGGCCATGTCTTAGGCCATTACCTTGCTTTAGCGTAAAAGAGACTAGACGGTGAAAGGATAGCCGTCTGGACGCCATTGACCTAGCTTGACAACGAAGCTTGGTCCGTCACCTTCATCATGCTTGTATGTCACGTTTAATTTCAATTAATGATACGCGAATATCTGCTCATGTCATTGCATAGTGATTATTCATCGTGATTGTGTAGCACACGCTACAATATTATATTCCTGGCTCGTGTTCCAGAAGCGAGCCCTGTAGTTGGAAACCCCAACGCTCGGATACCGGCTAGGTGCACCCCTATGCCAAATACACTTCCTGGCTCGTGATCCAGAAGCGAGCTCAGTTAGTTGGAAACCCCAACGCTCGACACATATGGGTGGGGTAAGAGATATGCGGCCACCTGAGCCCCGAGTTGGCCTGATCCGCCACTCCGGCCAGCAGGCGAAATCTCTAGTGCATAAGTGATAATCGTGATAAGTGATTTGTGAGTTAGTGATTTGGTAGCTTTTGCTACATCGTGCGTGCTTGTCTCTTCCTTTAAACTGTTGCATCATACTTAACTGCCATGTCATTGCTTAATATTATAAGTGCTAGGTTGTTAGTTACTTTCAGTTTCCTTGCTCAAGTCTTTCAGACTTGCTGACATGTGCCCCTTTCTCTTTTGGGTGACACATGTTAGACCCTGAGCCAGAGATACTTGCTGAGGGTGAGGTGTTTGCGGACGCCGAGCTCGAGCCCGTGTTGGACGAGGACTTCGTAGACACTGGAGATCAGTCTTAGTGTCTATGTCTGGTTTTTGTTAGATTATTTAGGTTGTCGGTGCGTGGCACCTAGTTTGATACTCTGTTAGGTTTGTGCTTTGTTTGGCCTTGTTCTGGGCCTTTAGACTCTTTCTTTTTAGCCTGGTGGCTTTTTCTGTGATGTTGAATATTTCGTGGACAAACTTTGGGATTGGTATTTCATGTCCGTCTCATCTTATTATTATTATTGTCGTTGTTCCATTTGCGTTTACAGGGACCTGCTTTTTACTAAATTGACGCTAATCAGGCGTGCAGCTTCACAGCTCCACGCTTGAGCGGACCTTCTCACGTCTCGCCTCCATTTTTGGGAAGCGGGGCGTGGCAGGTTTTAGTGGTGGCCCATGCAGGTCACTTTGTAACTGCAATTATCGGGATAACGATAATAATATTAGATTGTCCAACAAATAATTCGACATCCGAGCCCTAAGCTATGAGTCTAATTGTTTCGCTTTCTGTGTCACTAGATGGCAGGAAGACGAATCACCCGTGGTGGAGGTAGTGGTGCACCTCCTCATGACGAGGAGCCTGAGCGGGAGCCCACTAGCGGAGAGATGATGAGGATGATGATGCAGATGATGCAGGTTCAGCAGGGTGTGCTTCTGCAGGTACAGAATGCTCCGGTGGCTCGAGCTGCTCGGGCGGTGGAAGCCCCTCGCCCTGAGCCTGGGGCGAAGTAGTTCAGAGAGCTGGGTCCTGCATATTTTGATGGAACCGAAGGTCCACTAGCTGCTGATGAGTGGATGAGGAATATCGAGGACAATCTGAAGATGTCCAAGGTCAACGAAGTTAGTTGGGTTGACTTGGCGAAGCGCCAGCTGAGGGATAACGCCAGAAATTGGTGGGATGCTGAAGAGAAGATGTTGGTGGAGCCGATCGTCTGGGCTAACTTCAAGGCCAGATTTGATGGTGAGTTCTTCCTAAAAGCTGCCAGGGAAGAGATGCTGCAGCGTTTTATCGATCTGAAGCAAGGAAGCTCGTCGGTGGACCAGTACCACCAAGAGTTCATGAGGCTGAGTCGGTTTGCACCGAAGATGGTGCAGGACGCTGAGGAGAGAGCTCAGAGGTTCCTACAGGGACTTGCTTCGGAGCTCCAGAGTTTTGTGACCTCTTCTGACCGGGAATCTTATCAGAAGGTTCTAGTAGCAGCCAAGAGGCAGGAGCTGCTCGTGAACCAGAGGATGGGGTCTATTGTTGGTGCTGGGAAGAGGCCTGTGGAATAGGCGAGGGCTGTGGTTAGACCTGGATTCAGGCCGAACCAGCCTGTTCAGTTTAAGAGGCCGGGAGGGCCTGTTCAGAAGGTTTGCCATTTCTGTGGCAAGGAGGGCCACATCAAGGAATCGTGTAGGAGGTTCTTGGGGCAATGTATGGCCCGTGGAGATCCTGCACATGCCCTCAGGGAGTGCCCGAGGTTGAAGCAACCTTGGAGGACACCTATTGCTGCCCCGCCGTTGCAACAGAGAGCCCCGGTGCCCGCTGGTCGTGGGGTACCCCTTGTTCCACAAGGGCATGCCTTTCGGCGGGCTGTTCCGCCGAGGAGGCAGGCTTTTCTGATGACCGAGGAGGAGATCTCGGCCATGGATGAGGTCATTGCAGGTAACTTCCAATCTAGTTGTTTCTTCCTTAGTTAGTTGATTGCTAAATTATGTTGGTTTCTTGTGTATGAATGTTGCTAGAGTAAGATTTGATTGATTAGACTGTTTGTTAGGTGTGGTTTTGATTTGCACATTCCCTGCCCGAGTCCTCTTTGACTCAGGTGCGTCAATGTGTATTTTGGCCCAGAGCTTCGTGGAGAAGCATTCCTTGTCGACGTCCTCTCTTCCTAAGAGTTGGAATATCGTCACAGGGAACGGTGTGGTCTCGGTGCATCGTGGGTGCAATTCTTGCCCGTTGGTGGTTTGTGGACGTCAGCTTTGTGCTGATTTCATTGTCCACGACATCACCAACTACGATGCGGTCCTTGGGATGGATTGGCTTGCAAGCTTCTATGCTACGATTGACTGTCGGAAGAAGAAGGTGGTGTTCGAGATTCCCGGACATCCGGTGTTTGAGTTCAGTTGAGGTAGCAGTTCGCTGGGTCCGGTCAGATTTCAGACCAGACCGGTGGAGGTTGTGGCTATGCAGATGGAGTTGGAGAGGCCAGCTGTGGTGCGAGATTTTGATGACGTTTTCCCCGAGGAGATGTCTGGATTACCGCCTGATCGAGCTTTGGAGTTTTCTATCGATCTTATTCCAGGTGCGCAGCCCATTTCGAAGGCACCATATCGTATGGCGCCAGCAGAGTTGGAGGAATTGCGGAAGCAGTTGGATGAGCTTATGCAGAAGGGTTACATCAACCCTAGTGTGTTTCCGTGGGGAGCACCGGTGCTGCTGGTGAAGAAGAAGGATGGTTCGCGTCGCATGTGCGTGGACTATCGGGAGTTGAATGCGGTGACCATTAAGAACAAATACCCGTTGCCTCGTATTGATGATATTTTTGATCTGCTGGGAGGATCGAGGGTGTTTTCTAAGTTGGATTTGAGGAGTGGTTACCATCAGCTGGAGGTGAAGAAGGATGATGTGCCGAAGACAGCGTTCAGGACGAAGTATGGACACTATGACTTTGTGGTTATGCCTTTCGGTGTAACTAACGCACCCGCAGTTTTCATGAATCTGATGAACCTGATTTTCTATGACTTTTTGGATAAGTTTGTCGTTATCTTTATTGACGACATTCTGATCTATTCAAAGTCGGAGGAGGAGCATGCCTCGCACTTGAGGACGGTATTGGAGATTTTGAGGAAGCATCGTTTGTATGCTAAGTTTTCAAAGTACGAGTTTTGGCTGGATAGAGTTGCTTTTCTCGAGCATGTGGTGACTGGAGATGGTATTTCAGTGGATCCTGAGAAGATCAGGGCCATCAGAGAGTGGCCTGTTCCGTCGTCTGGGTCTGAGATTCGGAGTTTCCTTGGTTTGGCGGGATATTATCGGCGCTTCATTAAGGACTTTTCCCGTATTGCGGAGCCGATGACCAGGTTGACGCGGAAGGATGTTGCTTTTGTTTGGTCGGGTGATTGTGAGCATGCCTTTGGTGTTCTGAGAGAGCGTTTGACGACTGCCCCTGTTCTTGCTGTGCCTGATCGTAGTGGATGATTCGAGATCTTTTGCGATGCTTCTGGCAAGGGTCTCGGTTGTGTTTTACATCAGCATGGACATGTTGTGGCTTACGCTTCTCGTCAGCTCAAGGTTCATGAGAAGAATTACCCGACGCATGATTTGGAGTTGGCGGCTGTTGTGTTTGCTCTTAAGATTTGGAGGCACTTCCTGCTGAGTGAGAAAGTGAAAATCTTCACCGATCACAAAAGCTTGAAGTATATTTTCACTCAGAAGGAGCTCAACATGCGACAGCGTCGATGGTTGGAGCTCATGACGGATTATGAGATTGATTTGCAGTATCACCCTGACAAGGTGAATGTGGTGCCAGATGCTTTGAGTAGGCTTCCAGCGGTGATGATTTTGACTTCGCAGTGGAGATTGCAGCAGGATTTTTGCGGGTCCGATGTAGAGATTGTTCTTCCCGGGGAGGCTTCTTCGTTGATGTACATGCAGGTGCAGTCAACGATCGTGGATCGGATTAAGGCGAGTCAGGCCGGAGATCCGAAATTGGTAAGGATTCGAGGGCAGGTTAAAGCCAGTCTGCGGACTGACTTTTTGGTTCATGATGATGGCTCGTTGAGGTTCGGAGTCAGGCTGTGTGTGCCAGCTGGGGATATCAGAGAGGAGTTGTTGGTGGAGGCACACAGTTCGCCATATTCTGTGCATCCTGGTGGGACCAAGATGTACAAGGATCTTCGTCTGAACATTTGGTGGCACGGCATGAAGAGGAGTGTGGCACGGAGTGTGGCCAAGTTTTTGGTTTGCCAGCAAGTGAAGGCAGAGCATCAGCGTACGGCCGGGTTGCTACAACCGCTTCCGATTCCGGAGTGGAAGTGGCAACACATCACTATGGACTTTGTGACTGGACTACCTCGGAGTCCGAAGCAGAATGACGCGATTTGGGTGATCGTAGATCGATTGACCAAATCCGCGCACTTTATACCATTCCGAGTGGGACAGTCCACTGAGGCGCTAGCGAGGAGATACATGGAGGTAAATTCTTTTACTCTCCGTTTCTGTTTCCTTTTCCTAGCTTAGATAGTGATGTAACGTGAATCGTGCAGGAGATCGTGAGACTTCATGGAGTCCCTGTGAGTATCGTGTCGGACAGGGACACGAGGTTCACATCTCAGTTCTGGCAGAGTTTGCAGAAGAGTTTGGGTACTCGTCTGAGTTTCAGCACGGCGTACCATCCGCAGACGGATGGCCAGTCCGAGAGGACGATTCAGATTTTGGAAGACATGCTGAGGGCGTGCATGTTGGATTTCAAGGGTTCGTGGGAGGACCATCTACATTTGGTGGAGTTCTCTTACAACAACAGTTTCCAGGCGTCTATTGGCATGGCGCCTTTCGCCGCTCTTTATGGGAGGAAATGTCGATCGCCATTGAGTTGGGATGACGTTGGCAATCGGGAGCTGTTGGGACCTGAGATGATTGTGGAGGCCGTGGATGTTGTCAGGAACATTCGGGAGAGGTTGAGGATTGCTCATGACCGTTTTAAGCATTGGGCGGATGCTAAACATCGTCCTTTGGAGTTTCAGCCTGGGGATCATGTGTTTCTGAGGATTTCCCCGAATCGTGGAGTGATTCGTTTTGGGAAGCGAGGGAAGTTGAGCCCGCGATACATTGGACCGTTTGACATTTTGGAGAGGGTTGGCGAGGTAGCTTACTGCTTAGCCTTTCCGCCATCTTTGGAAGGAGTTCATGATGTTTTCCATGTGTCGCAGCTTCGTCGATACATCAGCGATCCGTCTCAGGCCGTGGATTTCTCGGAGATTGCCGTTCGCTCAGATTTGACGTATGACCAGCATCCAGTGCAGATTCTGGATAGGCGTCAGAAGTCACTTCGGAACAAGGTCGTTGATCTCGTTCAGGTGATGTGGAGACACGGTTCACCGGGAGAGTCTACTTGGGAGAGAGAAGATGAGATGCGAGAGCGCTACCCACTTTTGTTTCCGGACACGTGAGTGTTGGGAATTCCGAGGACGGAATTTTTCTTAAGTTGGGGAGGATGTAACGACTGGTTTTTCATGTATGGATTTTATTATATATATAATATTAATTGTTGCTTTCCCTTCTTTGTGATTTCCATTTCCGTCTCCGTGGTTTTCATTTTCGTTCGTTTCGTCGTGATTCTCTAGATTCTTCTGTCGGTCGACGTGTTTGAAGTAAGTCATTCGTAACGGGCTTTATAACGTCGATATCTTAGAGTTAGAATGAGCCTAGGAGACTTAGGAAACCATCCCGGATCTTCACGCTCCATTTCGGAACTTTTGGTGCACATTAGCCGGTGTAAGAAGGGGCCCCGACTGACTAGATGACAATCCAGTCGGTCAGAAAACCTTCTTGAACAGACTAGTGGGCTTTGTTAAATGTTCAGGAGTTACTGTTTATCGTTAGTCGGTCTAAGAACGTTGGTTGACCGACTAGGTTGCAAACTAGTCGGTCGGCAATGCTTCTTTAACCGACTAACTCATTAACTATTTTTGACACTAGTTACTGTTTACTCTTAGTCGGTCTAAGAACGTTCATCGACCGACTAGATGTCAAACTAGTCGGTAAGTAGTTGTTCTTTGACCGACTAAATCTAAATCCTAATTTTCGTCTGGGTTACTGTTTACACTTAGTCGGTCTGCGTTGGTCAACCGACCGACTAGTTCCCAAACTAGTCGGTCAGTGGTTGCTCTTTGACCGACTAAACAGTACAGGAAACCCTAGTTTTGCCCTAGCCGCCACCAAACTCTATAAATACCCCTCCAAACATTTTCTTCTTCTTCCTCATGACCTAAAACCCTAGTTTCTCCCCCATTGAGCCCCCATCTTCCCCAAATCCTCAAACCTTCATTCCAAGCTCATCCTCCATCATCCAAACCCTCCCTTGTCACAACCCATCTCTCATCTTCCTTAAACCTTCATCAAACCCCCAAAATCCACATCCAAACCTATTTCTCCAGATTTTTCCCTCATTTCCAGATCTGAGCCGGATCGTTCTTCCGTTGCCGTGGTTGCTCGGCATCGCTCCTCCGCCTCTTCACGGTAATACTCGATTCCTTTAGTTTTAGCATAACCCACATTGAAATTTGTGAAACCCTAATAAAATGGATTATTAGAAAGTTAGGATCCTAATAAGAAATCGATTTAGAATCATTGTGCTAATAATTGTTTTGCCATAACAGCGATCTATTCCGTAGTTAGCTTGTGTGACGATCTTCATTGCTCGTCAACCCCGGTATCAGGCAAGTGAAACTTGCATCTCTTGATTTGGGCCATGTCTTAGGCCATTGCCTTGCTTTAGCGTAAAAGAGACTAGACGGTGAAAGGATAGCCGTCTGGACGCCATTGACCTAGCTTGACAATGAAGCTTGTGTAGGATCCTGCCAAAACAGAGTTAGGATCGATAATATGAAGTTGAGACTTACGCTTGCGTACGCGGCACGGTAGTCTACGAACTTCGCCTTCGGATTCGCCACGACGGATCGAGTCTACTCACGAACGGAGTAAGGCTACTAAATCCACAATCTAAATCTCTACTTTAGATTAAGAACTTGGATAGAGGAAGAGAAAAGGATTTCTGCAGAGCTTCGCTAGAATGAAGTTGCATGCATGAATTTCATGCAAAAAGGTGTAAGAAATGGCTTACCCTTGGGTCTTATTTATAGCCCCCAAGGTAGTTATTTTAGGGTAAGTTGTTCCTTTGGAACAACTTAATTAAGGTGTACCATGATACATGGCACATTATAAGCTTAAGTTGTACCATATGCATGGTACAACATAAGCTTAAGATATTCCCCCTTTATTAGCCATATGTCGCATGCACTTATGCATATATAATGCGACTTTCCCACTCATCCAGAGATCCTCTCCGCAAGGGAACAGATTCCCTTTGCACACGACTTCGTGTACGTGACGTTCGAGGTCCGTATTCCCTCGTACATCCCCTACAAGGGTGTACAAACGTCTTCCATATCCAACAGCTTGGTCCGTCACCTTCATCATGCTTGTATGTCACGTTTAATTTCAATTAACGGTACGCGAATATCTGCTCATGTTATTGCATAGTGATTATTCATCGTGATTGCATAGCACACGCTACAATATTATATTCCTGGCTCGTGTTCCAGAAGCGAGCCCTGTAGTTGGAAACCCCAACGCTCGGATACCGGCTAGGTGCACCCCTATGCCAAATACACTTCCTGGCTCGTGATCCAGAAGCGAGCTCAGTTAGTTGGAAACCCCAACGCTCGACACATATGGGTGGGGTAAGAGATATGCGGCCACCTGATCCCCGAGTTGGCCTGATCCGCCACTCCGGCCAGCAGGCGAAATCTCTAGTGCATAAGTGATAATCGTGATAAGTGATTCGTGAGTTAGTGATTTGGTAGCTTTTGCTACATCGTGCGTGCTTGTCTCTTCCTTTAAACTGTTGCATCATACTTAACTGCCATGTCATTGCTTAATATTATAAGTGCTAGGTTGTTAGTTACTTTCAGTTTCCTTGCTCAAGTCTTTCAGACTTGCTGACATGTGCCCCTTTCTCTTTTGGGTGACACATGTTAGACCCTGAGCCAGAGATACTTGCTGAGGGTGAGGTGTTTGCGGACGCCGAGCTCGAGCCTGTGTTGGACGAGGACTTCGTAGACACTGGAGATCAGTCTTAGTGTCTATGTCTGGTTTTTGTTAGATTGTTTAGGTTGTTGGTGCGTGGCACCTAGTTTGATACTCTGTTAGGTTTGTGCTTTGTTTGGCCTTGTTCTAGGCCTTTAGACTCTTTCTTTTTAGCCTGGTGGCTTTTTCTGTGATGTTGAATATTTCGTGGACAAACTTTGGGATTGATATTTCATGTCCGTATCATCTTATTATTATTATTTTCGTTGTTCCGTTTGCGTTTACAGGGACCTGCTTTTTACTAAATTGACGCTTATCAGACGTGCAGCTTCACAGCTCCACGCTTGAGCGGACCTTCTCACGTCTCGCCTCCATTTTTGGGAAGCGGGGCGTGACACTTTGTGTAGCATACATGCGTAATAATTACAGTGAAAAAAATTTGCAGCAACATGAAAAACTATGCATTCTGGCACATGGAAGTTTATTCTTCACTGTAGACAATATTCTAAACTCCTGATAAAGAGACAGGTACGAAATGGCTCCTCTACATTATTTTGGCATGATAACTGGATGCCTTATGGACTCTTAAGGGATATATACGATGTCCCATTGGAAGCAAGCGATAAAATGGTGAATGAATATTGGACTAATGAAGGTTGGGCCAATGTTTCGGATATACAAATGCTTATGCCCCCGTTGCAGGACATCACACTTGTCTTAGGCCCTGATGCGTGGAAGTGGACTCCAAGGCCGGACAGTATTCTGAGAACTGATGGCTCGGCAGGAGCTGACATCTCGGCAAGACATCAGAATAGCTCGGCAAGAGCTAACAGCTCGGTTTTTCACTTCAAAGATGCATGGAATGGTACTCGAAACAGAGGTATGGCCTTCCCCTATTCAAAGTTGGTCTGGCATAGTAAAAATGTACCAAAAATGTCTATAACACTTCTTAGAGCTTTTCATGGGAAGTTATTAACTAGAGATATGATGGAGAAATGGGGACTACACAGAGATACACAATGTGTTTTATGCGAGGCAGGGGAGGATGAAAATATAAATCATATTTAGTTTGAATGCGACTATACAAAATATATTTTAAACAGGAGTCTTCTCAAATTGGGTGTATCAGGCCCCATTATTCCTCAGATACCTAAGGTTGGAGACTACTACTTATTGCATTTTGCCTGGCAAAGACCGTTTTGGCGGCAATTGTTTGGCATATTTGGACGGAGAGGAATAGAAGAATTTTTGATGGGATCAAAAAACCTAAAACAGTTATATTTAAGGACATAGCCGCAGACATCATAAGCATTCTTAGAGACCATGAAGATGATCACCTGAAGCCATGCGAGCTATGGAGAAGTGGGATTTTAGAAATACAGGATAGATTTATTCTAGTAGCTAGTAGCTTGACTTTGTACAGATTGGAAGCGAAGGTGGGAATGTTGGTGGAGGGTGACGACGCTTGTGCCCTCTCCCCTCTCTGACATTACCCGCCTTCATATTGCTTCAGATTGTATTTTTTGTACAATTCTATTATTTTAATAAAGATGCACACTAACTTTTCTATATATATATATACTAGTCATGAACCGTGCCCGGCACGGTTCATTTAACATTTTCCTCGCGAAATCTTTGTTCCCCAAAAAATTATTTCCACAGACAAAATTTAAAAGAACAACAAATTAGCGTAAAAATATTTAGCGGCGTGGCGCCTTCGGCGCGGAACAACAAATTCGGCGTCGAAGAACAAATTTGGCGCACGCGGCTTTGGCACGGAACAACAAATTAGCTTAAAAAAATTTAGCGACTTTGGCGCGGAACAAAAAATTAGCGTAAATAATTTTAACGGGCACCTTCGGTGCGGAACAACAAACATCATGGTATTTTTACGCTAACTTGTTGTTCCGCTAAATTGTTTTACGCTAAATTTTTTATTTTGTTTAATTTAATGAATATTGCTTCTCCACAATCTTTCCCAAGGCATTTTTAATTTCAAAGTTTAGGTTCCCAAGGCACTTTTCCCCCAAAATTTAATCTCCACAATCTTTCCCAAGGCACTTTAATTTCAAAGTTTAGGTTCCCAAGGCACTTTTCCCCCAAATTTAATCTCCACAATCTTTCCCAGGACACTTCTAATTTCAAAGTTTTGGTTCCCAAGACACTTTTTCCACCAAAATTTAAGTTTTTCCACTAAAATTTTCACAAAATCCAATCTCAACCATTGATTTACCAAGATCAAATCTCAGCCACTCTTTATCTTGTCACAGTCAGCCTTAGAATTCAAAAAACGTTGTCAAATGTATTATGTGTATATATATACACACACATATAAGCTTGTTTATATAAGTAAACTTATATACATGTTTATATATATATATATATATATATATATATATATATATATATATATATATATATATATATATATATATATATAGGAGGGATCAAATGACCCCCAAAAATAACCCCCAAAAATGACCCCCTATCAAAAATCATATGCCCCCCATTTTTTCGGAAGATCCGAACCGTTCATCTTGATCTCCACCTCTAAATACCTGACCCACCAATTTTCAACCCGATCCCATGTGTTTTGACTGTTCATCCATCCGACCCAAATTTAACGGTTTCGCATGAACAGAACTTTTGCGAATGGTTGATGAACGGGCAAAACACATGGGATCGGGTTGAAAATTGGTGGGTCAGGTATTTAGAGGGTGGAGATCAAGATGAACGGTTCGGATCTTCCGAAAAAATGGGGGGCATAGGATTTTTGATAGGGGGTCATTTTAGGGGGTTATTTTTGGGGGTCATTTGATCATATATATATATTATATGATCAAATGACCCCCAAAAATAACCCCCTAAAATGACCCCCTATCAAAAATCCTATGCCCCCCATTTTTTCGGAAGATCCGAACCGTTCATCTTGATCTCCACCCTCTAAATACCTGACCCACCAATTTTCAACCCGATCCCATGTGTTTTGCCTGTTCATCCATCCGACCCAAATTTAACGGTTTCGCATGAACAGAACTTTTGCGAATGGTTGATGAACGGGCAAAACACATGGGATTGGGTTGAAAATTGGTGGGTCAGGTATTTAGAGGATGGAGATCAAGATGAACGGTTCGGATCTTCCGAAAAAATGGGGGGCATAGGATTTTTAATAGGGGGTCATTTTTGGGGGTTATTTTTGGGGGTCATTTGATCCCACCTCATATATATATATATATATATATATATATATATATATATATATATATATATATATATATATATATATATATATATATATATATATCAACTAATCATATATAAATTAACATATTATAAGAACTGTAGTATTATATAAACTAACATGCATAATGTATAACCTTATTACAACAAATAGTATTAACATCATTTACTGTTTATTATAATAATATAACTTTATATATTACTGAACTGTTAAATATAACAACTTACGTTTTCAAGCTGCTGGGTTTGTTTGCAGGGTGATGGTGCGGCATGGTTGGCGACAGGCAGCGTCCAGTGACTGCGGCAGCAGATCTACAGGCGGTGATGGTGGCGATGAGGCAGAAGCTGTGGCGACGAGTGAAGCCCTTGACTGCTGCCTTGGGTTTCGACGACGGTGGAGAAGGAGAGAGGGTGGCCGGTTCTTGGGTGTTAGCGGCTGTCAGAGGGAAGGTAGGGGTCTGCTGGCTCAGGGGTGGTGTGTCACGGGTGGTGATCGGAGGAGGCTGAAGGAGGGGCTGGGGGTTGCGGGAAGTTATCGGGGTGTTGGCGGTAGTGTAGAGAGATGTATGCCCTCGTGACTATTTATCTTAATAAAACATCTTGTTCAATAAATGAAAGTATGCTTTCTGGTAAAATATTGTCTAAGTTATTTATTACTTGGATTATTCCCTTGGATTCAAAGTTAGGTCTCACATGTTTCGCGATGTAGATTGTGATTATGAGAAATGTCTAACCAATAGCAGCTTGAATCTAAAAATGCGTTCGTGGTCATAGATGTGTGGAGATTGGGATATCAGCACATCGGACAGACCATTGTGTCTTAGTCTAGTTGGTCTCATAACCATGCGACTTGGCGAAGTCAGAGACAAGGCACATGTGCTCATTAAAGAATGAGTCCACTGAACGACCCAAACAAAGAGTTATTAAATGGTTTAACATTAACTAACTGTCATTAACAAATCTAAGTGATGATAGGTAAGTTGGTCCTTAGGACTTGAAATCATTGTACGAAGCGATGTGTGAACGGTGTCACTTAGGTCTAAAGATCTAGCTTCGAGGCAAGGCCCGCTGAAAGATCTTAGACTGGGTGACACTCAAAGCATACGAGCTGAGTAGTGATCAATAGAGGATTCGTCTCTTTCGTTAATGGGAAGTTAGTGTCACAGGTCAGTATGGCTCTCGGTAAAACCTTGGCCAAGGTATGTTGTAAGATGTACAACATGAATGTACCAGAGACCGACGTATACTGACCACTGCTAGCTAGTGGGGTTGACAGAGTTCCATACCCTAGGCTAGGGAAGTGACATAGTTGAGACGAAGGGACTAAAACTGCAGAAATCATCACGGTCACAGTCAGAGTGATCCTGTCGGCACTCTTGCCAACGAGTCAATTACGTAATCGATGATTCTTAAACAGGGACGACACCTGCTGCTAGTGGTTACTGTCGTCTAGAGACTTCGAGTCTCAACCTGTAGTAGGGTCAGGCTGTAGGGTCTCACACCGAGTAATATTCACGTCTTAGTAATAGGAAGATCGTTAAAGAGGAATGCATTCGATGCAAAGGAATGATTAAACTTACAAGTCAGTTGTGAGATGAAAATCTAAAGAGTTTAGTAATTAGGACATATTAATACTTGGTATTATATTGACTTAGATGCATGGGAACGAAGGGGACTTCCTGAGAAATCCACAGGAAGAAACTGCGTCCAAATCGGAGCTCTAACGAGCCCAGAAATGCAAAAACAGCTGAGGATATGCCCTTATTGGGCTTGCAGGTCTGACTCGCACCTAACAGGTCAGACCCGCCAGGAAATAGCATGTTTGTGCTGTTTTTTTTGTGAAAACGAGATTTGGAGTCTATTTTCGATATTTGAGGGGTTAAATGATATCGGAATTGGATGCCTTTTTTATGCAATCGTTGTATCGAGATCTTCGATTTGACAGGTTGTTTGAAAGTCGAAACTCAGAAATGGATTTATGGTTCATTTTAGAAGTTTAGACTTCTAGTGAAATCAATCCCTATTGCCCATTTTATTGTCCCACATTGCTCGTAGCAAGAGAGAGGGTGCCAGCTCCCTATATAAATAGGGGGTAGCCCTCCTCATTGAAAAGTGCACCAAGTCATTAAGGAGCTCCAAAAAATTTGAGCAAACTTAATCAAGACTTAAAATTATTCTTTTCCTCTATTAATTTTATTGTCCTCCAACCGAGTCCTAGTAAGGCAACGGGGAGGTCCGAATCTGATTCGGAAGTTTACGACGCGGGTTTATTCAAGTGAAACTTTCTACGGCTAGTGACGGGCTCGGGGGCAAGGTGCAGCTCAGGAGCTGATCCAGTTCGAGACGAGGAGCGACGCAATGCGGTTCGGGATACGGCTCAGATTTTGGAGCGCAAGACGGTACAGAACATCTTGCCCGATCCAAGGCAAGATTCGGGGTGAGTTATATTTATATATATATGCATTTCATTTTAAGTTGTAGCTAGAACTTTCTCGAGTTGGTCAGACCCAACTCGAGTCAGTAGATATTCCTGGCTTAGGGAATTTTTCCTTAGGGCAGTAATTATTAAATAGTTTAATAATCGTATTTTCGCTGCTTATTAAATTTTGTTCGTCCGACTTAGGACGAATATGTATTAAATTAGCCCTAAGGGACCTTGAAAATCCATACAGTGGTATCAGAGCCAGATCTACTCTGTTCCTATACTGCTTCTTTATGAACTGCATGTTTTAATTATGTGATAATTAGATTAATGGGATATTCTTGTTTATTTGATAACACAAGAGGAACTTACTAGGTTAGCCATTAATGAATCGTCAAATTTTATAAGATAAATTTTGACACCATGCTATAATTTTAAATTGTTAGAATTGCCTAATGGACGATTAGTATAACCATAAAAAAATTCCTCAAATTTTTATGAGATAATTTTTGAGACTCTGCTATGTTTTTAAATTGTTTAAAAATGTCTATTGGACGATTATGGAAGCAGCACATTTATTAAATCCTTATAGTGGATAAGGTCCTAATAAAAATCGTCAAAAAAATCCATAAAATTACGAATTTTAAGGATCCACTAGTTGATAAGGATTAACTAGAGTTAATAAAAGCTTTTAGTTGACGGTACACATATAAATGACTAGCAATGTAAATGCCCTGAGTAGCTACTGCACAAGTACAAGAGGGGGGGTGAATAGTACTTTAAAATAATCAAGAGCGTAATTCCTAATTATTGTGCAAACACAAACAACAATGCGGAATAATTACAAACAACAGAAATAAACAACGCAAACAAACGATATAACAGGTCCGGATCCACCCAAGTCTCTCCGGCTTGTTCCCGGTGATCCTACGTCCCAAACACCCGGATCCCCTCCGGCTACTTGAGTTAGAACCACTAACCCAAGCTTTGCACTATGAAATTCTTGTAGAAAACCTCTACAAGATCAAATCATACACAAAACGAAATGTGACTCCCACAACCCAGGATCACACACTTCTCTCACAAACCGAGAGAACAACTTGCAAAAGCAAAGTAAATGAAATAATGAAATACTTACAAACAAAATCCTATGCCTTGAGTAAACTTATGATATTAGGGCAAAGAGGATTTTGAGGAAGAAGATGACACCAAACCCTAGCTCCACCAAGATAACCAGCAATAGGTGGCTAGGGAGAGATTGGTGACCTTGGATCAAGCTACTAGCTTGAGTGGCTCACAATGGAGAGAATCTCTCTTGAGGAAATAGGGCTCAAGAAGTTGAGGGAGAGATTCTTGTGAGAAGAGAGAGCTTGGAAATAAGATTGAATGACACCTCTCTTGGATGTGAAAATGTCTCTATTATCAGCCTTGAATCCCTGGTTGGAAGCACACAACCTTATATAGGGAAGAGACAAAACGGTCACAAAATTCGTGGCATTAAATGCCCCAACGGCTCTATTCTGAAGCAGTTTAATCGGTCTAAGAAGGATCACTGACCGATTAGTTTCTCAACTAGTCGGTCGGTGATTCTTCTTGGACCGACTAAGAGGTTAACAGCCAATATAGAAAGTTCAGGGAATATAGAACTAGTCGGTCTAAGAAGACTTGCCAACCGACTAGTTTGACAACTAGTCGGTCGGTGAGTGTTCTTTGACCGACTAGGAGTTGAAATACGATAGGCTGTATACAAGGAGAACTAGTCGGTTTAAGAACAAATTCCAACCGACTAGTTTCTGAACTAGTCGGTCGACGGTTGTTCTTAGACCGACTAACGATAAACAGTAGCTCAGGCTGTGAAACTGAATACACAACTAGTCGGTCTAAGAAGTATTCCAAACCGACTAGTTTGACAACTAGTCGGTCGGTGAACCTTCTTTGACCGACTAACTGTAAATAGTGAATGAGCTGAATTGGAGTAGGATATCTAGTAGGTTCAAGAAGGATTGTCGACCGACTAGATTGCATCTAGTTGGTTGGTTCTTCTTCTTGAACCAACTAAGATGCATAAGAAGCCGAGGAAAGAAGCGATAAGCTTCGGGAAGGATTCTATGGGCTTCTATGATAATCCTAGCTCTAATAATGTAAGACCTACTCAAGGCTTAACATTCTATAAGATGAAGCTAGAAGACAATAAATAAAACATGATGAACCGTCTTCAAAGCTTCAATCCGAATCTCTTGACTTCAATAATGCTCCTAGAGCTTCAACGAAGCTTCAGGCACTCGATCACGTGCTTTGAGAAGTCTTGAGACGTCGCTTTTGATGTTCATAGAATTTTGGCGACGATCTCCATAGCTGCGCTCACAAAGAGTTAGTTCACGATATTTATGTTTGTTCATCATCAAAACCAAATCCGGGGAATCAATACTCAACATTCTCCCCCTTTTTGGTGATGACAAACCAACATAAATAATAATCAATAATAATGATTCAAATGCAATTTACTTACTTCCCCAGCATTGATGACACGTTAGTTCCGTATTAAATAATAATCATACGCATCAAGCAGACGAGGAAGATATAAAATATGAACCAATTTTGAGATATAGGACTTGAAATCCATTTTTATATCTTAACTCCCCCTGAATCTAACATATCAAATTAGATTCATGGTAAATTGCTTTGAATTATCATTTAGCACATCGTTATTATTAATTCTCTCCCCCTTTGGCTTAGCAAAAAGAGCGGGAGTCTATCAACGACAACAACACTGGCTTAAAATAAGGCACGTGAGTCTTAGAATACGACCACGGTCCAAATGACACCAAAGTAAAATCACGAAGAGAATAAAAGCGTGCCAACGAGACCATAGTCGAAAAACGAAAAATGAAATCATCAAAACTCAAATCAATTGCACATATTGAGTTATGGAACATACTCTCCAATATCAACAATCTTAATGAATTTAGTGCAAGAAAACAATTCTATGTTTTTATAGAAATAATTTCTATTAAATCAAGATAGTCGTCGAGCGACGAGGTCAATATCAGAGACATAAATACAATGTGCACAAGAAACGAATGGCAACAGTGTTATGCCAAAAATAGATAGTTAAATCATAAAACTTATGGCATACACAATTCTAGTACACTAGGATACTAATTGAAATAATGTTCAAAAATAGATACTAGCATGCATTCCGAGATAAAATACTCACCAAATGAGTCAATAAAAAGCATGGAATGCCATAAGCATGAGAAAGATAAGTACATAATCATAAGCACAAAACTAGCATCAAGATATGCATGAGATAGTCTAAAACATAAAGAGACATCTACATGCATTCAACACACATGGATACCATATGTAAGAATATACTTACAACATTAAGCTCCCCCTACTTTGGTGCATCACTTAAGCACCATCAACTCCATTTGAATGAAAATCTTTGCAAATCAAGGAGTTGGTAGGGTTGGTATCCCATTATTCTTGGAGCTAAATTTTGATTTGTTGCTCCTTCTCTTATTCTTGAGTACCTGAAGATAAAAATATCCTTCCATGGTACCCAATGTCATTGGGTCTTAAGAGATTAGACCTTTGGAAGCCAAGTCCTATTGGACTTAGACTTCCCAACAAAATCATCATTGTGCACAACATTCATGAAATACGAATTAATATACGCTTGTTTTTCATGCATGCTTGTGTCCTTCGGGCCCCAAATAGTGAATGTCTTGGGAGCCCTAGTCCTATTGGGAGCATGTACTTGTTGTTGATTTTTTATGTGATGCATGTGGCCTACGAGGAAGTGGCCTAGGAAATGCATGTCGTGGATAAGTATATGGCACATGATGAATTGGTGCATGATGATAATTGTTCATATGATAGTAATGTGGATGAACATATGCATGTGGAGGAACACGTGCATGAGTGTGTCTCATATGGTGTGCACGTGCTCGAGGATGTGGAGCATAAAAATCATCATACATGTGAACCGGTGGAGTAGGATGTGTGTTCCTACGTGGCATAGCATTGGTGTACATAAATGCATGACCCTTCTTTGGAGGTCCACCCAAAGTGGGTTTCTTTCCAAACGAGGGTGTGTTCCTAGTGGAAGCACCATTGGTAGATGAACTACCCATGGGGTGTTTACTCCCACTAGTTGATGCATCGGAAGTTGGCCTAACAAAGGTCGTGACCGATTTGGATGGGTCTCCCATCTTACACCCCAAGCCAATGTGATGATTGGACGGAAGTAAGTCATGTAAGATATTATCCAAATGGCCCTTACCTTAAAACTGTTCTTTTAAATTAAAGAATCAATGGTCATTAAATTGCAATTTCTATTGAATTTATTAATTCGGCCTAAAGTGTACTCATACTTCTCGGTGAGAGAATGCATAGAAGCATCCAAGGTGGACACTTGCGATGTGAGTACAAAAACACGAGACTTGAGATTCTCATTCTCGATACTCAAAGTTGAGTTTCGAGAAATCAAATCTGCTATTTCACGTTCATCCGATTCCTCAATATGAACATGCTCAAGTTGAGATTTGAGATTTACAATCTCATTTCTCAAGTCTTCAACAATGATGTCGTTGTTGATGACGATAGGCTTAGGTGAGGTTTGAAGACTAGTTAGCTCATCTTTAGTCTTAATATATCTATTAGCCAATTTAGAAAACTTAAGCCAAAGTTGTTCGTTAGCTATCCTAAGTTCATCCATAGTGACCTCATCGCCTTCATCCTCGCTTTCATCGGAGGAGGACTCTTGATCATGTTCCTCTCTTGCCATGAAGCACATATTTGCTTTCTCCACTTGTTCATCATCCGGCTCTCCACTTGAGGAGTCGGTGAATGAGCCGATAAGTCCTTTCTTGTACCCTGTCTCGTACTTTCTCGACTTGTCGTACTTGGGTGCCTTCCACTTCTTCTTGTGTTTGTTGAAAGGACAATCCGGCTTGATGTGTCCTGACTTGTTGTATTTATAACACACAGGAGCGGAGGCATTAGTCGAACTAAATTTAGATTTATTCCTAAACTTACCTTTTTGGAAGAATCGGTTGAACTTCTTTGCCAACTCGGCCAAAGCTTCTATGTCCAACTCGTCTTCCGATTCTTCGTCATCGGTAGATGTAGATGGAGCGGCCTTGAATGCAATCGTCTTTTTCTTTGGCACGTCTTGCTCCAAGTACGACTTCATTTTTTCTTGCATCTTGATCTTACTGTCCTTGCGTACCTCATAAGACAACAAGGTACCCATTAGTTGTACGACCGTATACTTATTCATATCGTTACCTTCCTCGATGGCGAAGGTACGCTTTTCCCAACAAGAAGGAAGTCTGTCAATAATCTTCGCGAATTTCTCCTTTTGGGTATAGTTCTTCCCAAGAGCTTCCAATTCGTTGGATATGTCCACGAAGAGAGCATAGTACTCCTTCATACTTTCACCCTGTTCCATGTGAAATAATTCGAACTCTTTGTTAGCAACAACTAGTTTAGAGTCTTTTACCGTACTCGTTCCTTCGTGCAAGATGAGGAGTTGGTTCCAAATTTGATATGCACTCTTACATGTGCATATCTTGTTGAAGTCTTCGGGCTCCAACGCACATTGCAAGGCATTCATTGCCTTGGCATTGTTCACCTCCACGGCGACCTCCGCGGTAGTCCACTTCGCGAAGTCCGGTTCGGTGGGCTCGACATACTCTGTCAACGTAGCTCTCCATAGTGAAGTGCTCCGGAGGAACGTTTCCATCCGGCATTTCCAGTACCCTTAATTGGTACCGTTGAAGAAGGGAGGCCTAGTTGAGGAGTGTCCTTCCATCACCGAAGAAGCTCCTTCGCGGTTCTTGAAAATGATGTAGTCGTTGTTTGTCATAGCTATGGACTTGGCTCTGATACCAAATGTAAATGCCCTGCGTAGCTACTGCATAAGTACTAGAGGGGGGTGAATAGTATTTTAAAATAATCAAGAGCGTAATTCCTAATTATTGTGCAAACACAAACAACAATGCGGAATAATTACAAACAACAGAAATAAACAACGCAAACAAACGATATAACGGGTCCGGATCCACCCAAGTCTCTCCGACTTGTTCCCGGTGATCCTACGTCCCAAACACCCGGATCCCCTCCGGCTACTTGAGTTAGAACCACTAACCCAAGCTTTGCACTATGAAATTCTAGTAGAAAACCTCTACAAGATCAAATCATACACAAAACGAAATATGACTCCCACAACCCGGGATCACACACTTCTCTCACAAACCGAGAGAACAACTTGCAAAAGCAAAGTAAATGAAATAATGAAATACTTACCAACAAAATCCTATGCCTTGAGTAAACTTACGATATTAGGGCAAAGAGGATTTTGAGGAAGAAGATGACACCAAATCCTAGCTCCACCAAGATAACCAGCAATATGTGGCTAGGGAGAGATTGGTGACCTTGGATGAAGCTCCTAGTTTGAGTGGCTCACAATGGAGAGAATCTTTCTTGAGGAAATAGGGCTCAAGAAGTTGAGGGAGAGATTCTTGTGAGAAGAGAGAGCTTGGAAATAAGATTGAATGGCTCCTCTCTTGGATGTGAAAATGTCTCTATTATCAGCCTTGAATCCCTGGTTGGAAGCACACAACCTTATATAAGGAAGAGACAAAACGGTCACAAAATTCGTGGCATTAAATGCCCCAACGGCTCTATTCTGAAGCAGTTTAATCGTTCTAAGAAGGATCACTGACTGATTAGTTTCTCAACTAGTCGGTCGGTGATTCTTCTTGGACCGACTAAGAGGTTGACAGCCAATATAGAAAGTTCAGGGAATATAGAACTAGTCGGTCTAATAAGACTTGTCAACCGACTAGTTTGACAACTAGTCGGTCGGTGAGTGTTCTTTGACCGACTAAGAGTTGAAATACGATAGGCTGTATACAAGGAGAACTAGTCGGTTTAAGAACAAATTCCAACCTACTAGTTTCTCAACTAGTCGGTCGACGGTTGTTCTTAGACCGACTAACGATAAACAGTAGCTCAGGCTGTGGAACTGAATACACAACTAGTCGGTCTAAGAAGGATTCCAACCCGACTAGTTTGACAACTAGTCGGTCGGTGAGCCTTCTTTGACCGACTAACTGTAAACAGTGAATGAGCTGAATTGGAGTAGGATATCTAGTCAGTTCAAGAAGGATTGCCGACCGACTAGATTGCCATCTTGTCGGTTGGTTCTTCTTCTTGAACCAACTAAGATGCATAAGAAGCCGAGGAAAGAAGCGATAAGCTTTGGAAAGGATTTTATGGGCTTCTATGATAATCCTAGCTCTAATAATGTAAGACCTACTCATGGCTTAACATTCTATAAGATGAAGCTAGAAGACAATAAATAAAACATGACGAACCGTCTTCAAAGCTTCAATCCGAATCTCTTGACTTCAATAATGCTCCTAGAGCTTCAACGAAGCTTCAGGCACTCGATCACGTGCTTTGATAAGTCTTGAGATATCGCTTTTGATGTTCATAGAATTTTGGCGACGATCTCTGTCACGCCCCGCTTCCCAAAACCTGGAGGCGAAGCGTGAGAAGGTCTGCTCAGACTTGAAGCTACAAAGCTGCAAGTCCGATAAGCGTCAATCAAATTTAAAACTGCAGGTCCTTGCAACGCGAGCGAAACAAGATAATAATAATGAAATGAGACAAAAGAATAATCTCAGAATATCCATAAATATAAATTCCAATATCGCAGAAAAGCCACCAGGCTAAAAGAAAAAAGAGTTTAAAGGCCCAAACATGGCCAACAAAAATACAAAGCATAGGTCCCACACACCAACAACTAACAGCAAACCTAAAATAAAAGGAAGCTCAGCAAAGATCACCGGTGTCCACAAAACTCCTCCTAGGCAGACATGGACTCAGGCTCAGCGTCAGCAACACATCACGTACTCAGCAACGGTCTCTGGCTCAGGGTCTAACATGTGACACCCAAAAGAGCAAGGGGCACATGTCAGCAAGTCTAAAAGAGACTTGTGCAAGGAAACTGAAAATACAAGTAAAAACAAAGCAACCTAGCAGTTCTAGCATGATGCGATGACATGGCAGTTAAAGTAATGAGTGCGACAAGTAAGGTAAAGTAAAGTAAAGTACGAGCATGGCATGACATTCACAAGACAAGTACAAGACAAGAAAAGTAAGCACCTCGTGCACAGAGTTCACACCTTACAGCTGAAGAGGCTGTACGGGCACACTTCTACGCTGAGTGGTCGCTCAACCTTACCCCTCCACGTGTATCGAGCCAGGGCCTTACCCCCGAACGGGAATGCTCGCTTCTGGATCACGAGCCAGGAAGTGTTTTTAACAAGTATGGCGTATGGGTGCACCTAGCCCGGGACAAGCAAGTACAAGTATGTAGAGTGTGCTACGAATGCGACATTCAATGCATGGATGACATGACATGGCAAGTAGTAAAGCGTACAGGTAAGGAAAGTAAACGTGACAGTTTAGTATGCATGAACAACAAGTTTAAAGAGTTGGATCTAGCTTCGTTGTCAAGCTAGATCATTTAGGTGACGGATCTAGTTTCGTTGTCAAACTAGATCAAGTAGGCGTCTAGCCAGCTATCATTTCACTGACTAGTCTCTTTTACGCTAAAAGCAAGGAAGTGGCCTAAAACATGGCCCTACACAAGAGTTGGCAAGTTTCACTTGCCTGCAAGTATCACGTCTGAGCAACACCGTCCAACGAGTCCAAAACACAATAATCCTACGTGCACAAGTCCACCGGCCTACATCCGTTTTATTAATCTTGATTAGTGAATTCTAAAACATTTAAAATACTTTAAAAATACTGATTTTAGTCTTGATTAGCATGCAATTGGGTTAGGGGTCCTAGGGGTGCAAAGCGTTACCTCAACATGACGTGAAAGCTACACCGGCGTCGGGTAGCGACGCCGGGGGTTAGAATAATAATATCGCGCTCCAAGTCCAGATTCCAATTAGATTCCTCGCTGGAAGTTTCAGAGCGATCAACCGGGGCGACGATTCCAGATTCCAAAGCTAGCACATGCGACGACGGGCTACGACGTGCCGCAACGTCGTACGCGACGAATCCTCGAAGAGCAAGCACCTAGGTGGGGCCCACAGTAGTCCTAGGGACCTTTGGGAGACCCACAATACCTCTGGAGAACTTGGGGGGCCCACGGTGGCAAGTGGTGCGACGGGTGCGGGGTTGCGACGAGTGGCTCTCGGTCGTACACAGCCAATGCGGGGAGATCCGTCGGTCGTGCACAGAGAATGCGGGGTTGCGGCGCTTGGGGCGTGCAGCGGCTGCGGGGTTGTGCTTGGTGCGGGGTTGCTTCTCGGTCAGTGCGGGAGAGGGGCTCGGTCAGGCGCTTGGATGCGGGGGGCGCGATGTTGCAACGTTGCAACGCTTGCAACACCGGTCGGTGCGGAGAAGCGGGTCGGTCGGTCGGGCGCGGTGCGGAGCGGGGCGACAAGCGGGGGTTGGTGCGGGCGCTGTGCGGGGTTGAAGCTCTCGGTCTGACCGAGGGCCTCTCTCGGTCAGAGCGGGGGAACGGGGGCGGCGGCTGCTGCAGCGTGCGGAGCGGAGCGTGAGCGGGGTTGGGCTTCGGTCGGAGCGGGGGAATGGTGGCGATCTCTTCGGTCGTGCGGCAGCCGTTCGTCGCAACGTTGCGATGAAACGTCGCAACGTCAAATCTGAGTTTTGGAAGAGGCTAGGGTTAATTTCTTGCGAAAATAGGTCTTCCTAGGGATTGTTTATATAGTGTAGATGGGTTGACTAGGTCTAGGGCTAATCCTAATGAGATTAGGAGTTTAAAATAATTTAAAATTTAAAATCCCACTTCTCCAACTCACCCAAGGGTTTGACCTGGTCCAAATGAGCTGGAAATTGGCTCAAAAATTCTTTAATACATTTAAAACTCAAATAAATTTTATTTGGCCGAAAATAATTTAAAAATTAATTATTAAACATATTTTAAAACTTGCCAAAAATATAAAAGTGGTCAAATAAACTCCAAAAATTATAAAATAAATATCGTGGTGATCGTGATGACGAAAGTGAGCTAACTAAGAAGACTGATCTCAATTTCGACGTCGGACGACGAGGCTAAAAATAGAAACGTCTCCCGTCAAGAGTGAGAATCGTCACGTCTCATCGAGTAAGATTTAATTGTGGAAAAACGACTCGAGAAGTGTCGTTCCAAGATAGTGCCACTATTTAATACTCTTAGAGACATTCACAATGGCATATCACACGAAAGTGTTCACAAACAAACAAAGTCTAAAACAACCACGTGCACGGTCAAAGGCACGTGCACGAACAACGTACAACGAAAAGTGGTCGTTACATCCTCCCCACCTTAGAATAAAGTCCGTCCTCAGACTTTCTAATATAGCTAAGCGCTCTAGTAACTACCCCAATCAAGTCATATTATAATTCAGCCAGGTATAGTCATTACAAGTGCTTATATATGCACTAGGTAGTCAAACATTAATACTACCAACACGTATATATATTTATATATATTCACGTACGTTATACATTTATACCTATTATAGCCAGTCAATTTCATACATGTATTTCAATCATATATATTAGCATACAGTCCTTATATCACTACTACTTACCTAAACACAAACAATATTTCAGATACTCATATAAGGATAGTCTCACACTTAGCAAATACAATCATTGCTCTACCTATAGGTAGCTACCTATGCACAAACATCAAGGGTATACTACCCTCTAACAGTTCCTAGTACACATCCAATACCAAACACATCAACTCATGTAGTCACACCATACCATTATTAATCAAGTTTCACTATATATATATATATACTCACCACTACTATAGTTTCACAATATATAGTCATTCAAATGCATGCAAATAGTTCACCATATATTCTCATCACATATGGTCCTATAACTGTATTTATGACACGCCACATATATCATAGTCATCAATTCCTATAACTAAGCACATACTTACCCGTGCATGGTGCACACCCATACACGCTAGCTTTTCATTCACGTATACCAATCATATTATTATATAACTACCACACCTACACACCTAGTTTTAGCTAGTACACATACGTTTTCACAGGCAAGTCCTTAGTAAATAACTATACCACAAGACCAACCCTATAACTATATACTGGTATAGCGACCCACAATCATGTGCGTAACACAACCAGGCACAAACACTTCTATCACTATGCATACATCAAGCATTGCTATATTCAACTACAAACATACATTCAATATACTTAGAGTATACCCACTCAAGCTTGAGTGAGACTCAATACACATATCAGAATATTCTATATACGTAACACGGCATTCATACATATATCAATACCACTCCATTGTATATATATATATGTGTGTGTCTACCAATACAACCATATGCATACCATAAGGTAATCACACTTAATATTTAGTCAGATAACACCCACATAGTTCAATCTAATTATATACCATAATAATAACATTACAGACATCAGTACCCACATATTTATAATACCCTCCCTAGTTCAAACATTCACCGTATAGTCACACATAAGTAATGTATATATTCACACCATAGCCTACTACCTATAATTAGTATACTAACACATCCATACATACATAATTAAGATGTGCCATAGTCATGTATACCTCACGGTATGCACGCATGCAACATCCCGTAAAAGCAAGCAATACTAATCAAAATTATAATCCTACTACCATATGTATATCACGTATATACTTAGGCAACAAAACATAACTACTTACGTCTAAACACCTTATATATCTACCTACGAGCACATACTCATACATACTAATATATGGGTCACTCAATAGGCCTACTTTCTTATCTATACGTTCACCTATTATTATCACACCTAGCTTACACATAGCTTTACCAATCATTTTATTTCAACCATTATAAGTATTCTCTAATTGCATACACTCCAATAGACATTCCAACGCTAACTCTTATTTACACAGGCATCCCTAGTATAATAAAACTATCCACACAAAAATCCATAACTACTAACACACAACGACTTCATACTATCACGAATAACTCCGAGTATATACATATATATCACACATTAGGCAAGCATTAATATACTATGGGGGTACACTCATTCAAGCCCACGTACACAACTTAGGTTCGTGCACTACGACACCTCACAAAGGTCCAAGGGTCTACTAACAACTAAGAGTTGACCCAGACCTTGACGGGCACTAAAGTCTAAGCAACAAAGGGAGGTCGAGAGCGTGACGAGGGAAGGGTCGATAAGCACGAGTTCAGATAGGACGAATACAAGGAGACGGCTTGGTTAGACGAAACATTGACTCAAAGGTGATGTTTAGGTTGAGGGAAAAGGGAGATGTAGTGATACATACATAGGATATGGAAAAGAAGATAGGGTAAGTAGCACAAGCTAAAATACGTGAAATCTGAAAACTGTTGTACTTCAAAATTAAAATCCTCGTCTGAAAAGAAATATTTGGGGATCGATAAAACGAGTTGTTCAAAATAAGTTTGAGTCGAATATTCATGATAAGAGGAAATTTTTTTTATTGGCTTATCGCAAATCATTAAGAAAAGAAAGAAAATCATTCACACGGTCATTAAAGACATAATTTTTCAGAAAATTTTTATACGTCAGTAATTTAATATAATGTTGTCAAAAGTTTTTTTTGAAAGTCAAAGAATGAAGTCAAGTAACGGAAGAATTTAAACTCATGTTAAATGCTTCAAAACTTTAGGCTATGGAAAATTTAAAATGATCAATTTGAAACTGCTTTTATAGAACCAGGGTTTGCCAAAAATGAAAACTGATTTACGCAAGGTTCTTAATATACGAGCTCAACAAGTCTGGCACGGATATAAAAATAATTGAAATTCAATTTGGTTTAGAAATTTTTCTAAAAGTGTGTATGGTGAGCGGAAAGAAAATAATAGTAACTTAGCATAAGAATTATCAAGATCGAATAGCAAATCCTTAAAATCAAATCAGGGAGGGTCTAAAGCAGGAAGAGGTTATGAAAATAGTAATTTTGCAAAAATCTGAAGTAGCGAAAACGACGAGCAAAGACCAACTTGCTGAAAGCTGAAATTCCATGTGTCTTGAAAGTATATTAAAGTAAACACGACGTATGATTCGTATAACACAAATAAGAAGGAAAATTACAAATCGAATTGGGCAAAGCAAAAGTACTGTCCAGAATAAAATTAATATAAGAGGGGACAACACATTTACATAGGTACGAAAAATGTAAGCTGGAAAAATATTATAAGCTAGAGTTCAAAATTTCGACAAACGTTTTAAAAATTTAAATCAATGAAGGAGGATGAAATATAGGTATATTAAAATTTTGAACAAAATTAAACTTGGTGGAAGAGAAGATTGAAAAATACTTTCAGAAGGTTCAGGTTTTGCAATGGAGATGTTTGAAAATTGACGACGATCGTCATGAGGCGATCTCGTGAATCGAGGCAAGGAACTTAGTCGGATGATCAAAACATTCATACGCCTAGGATATAAATCAGGAAAATCTACGGGGAACTCCTACGGTCGACCAATTAAAAGCTAAGCGCTAAGACTTCTAAAGGTTAGACGGTAAAGAAACGCGTTCAGCTTGGTCCGAAATCGATGAACCCAAGTGAACGACCAAAGGAAATTCTAGATGTCTAATATGGTCAGAGTTAGACAAGAACCACTAAGGTAACTCCTACGACGATTAAATCAATTGCTGACAGGGGGTCTAACTAACAATCAGAGGCCTCTAACTAGCAAACACAGGCGTCTAACTAAGTCTTCTTACTCCTAGTGACATAGGAAAACGACTAGACTCAGGGCTTATGACTCGGATGTTGCAATTTATTTAATGGACATTCCGTTATTATCGTTGTTTTGTTAACTTGCAATTGCAAGACTGGACCTGCATGGGCCACCAACAAAACCTGTCACGCCCCGCTTCCCAAAACGTGGAGGCGAAGCGTGAGAAGGTCCGCTCAGACTTGAAGCTACAAAGCTGCAAGTCCGATAAGCGTCAATCAAATTTAAAACTGCAGGTCCTTGCAACGCGAGCGAAACAAGATACTAATAATGAAATGAGACAAAAGAATAATCTCAGAATATCCATAAATATAAATTCCAACATCGTAGAAAAGCCACCAGGCTAAAAGAAAAAAGAGTGTAAAGGCCCAAACATGGCCAACAAAAATACAAAGCATAGGTGCCACGCACCAACAACTAACAGCAAACCTAAAATAAAAGGAAGCTCAGCAAAGATCACCGGTGTCCACAAAACTCCTCCTAGGCAGATATGGACTCAGGCTCAGCGTCAGCAACACATCACGTACTCAGCAACGGTCTCTGGCTCAGGGTCTAACATGTGACACCCAAAAGAGCAAGGGGCACATGTCAGCAAGTCTACAAGAGACCTGTGCAAGGAAACTGAAAATACAAGTAAAAACAAAGCAACCTAGCAGTTCTAGCATGATGCGATGACATGGCAGTTAAAGTAATGAGTGCGACAAGTAAGGTAAAGTAAAGTAAAGTACGAGCATGGCATGACATTCACAAGACAAGTACAAGACAAGAAAAGTAAGCACCTCGTGCACAGAGTTCACGCCTTACAGCTGAAGAGGCTGTACGGGCACACTTCTATGCTGAGTGGTCGCTCAACCCTACCCCTCCACGTGTATCGAGCCAGGGCCTTACCCCCGAACGGGAATGCTCGCTTCTGGATCACGAGCCAGGAAGTGTTTTTAACAAGTATGGCATAGGGGTGCACCTAGCCCGGGACAAGCAAGTACAAGTATGTAGCGTGTGCTACGAATGCGACATTAATTGCATGGATGACATGACATGGCAAGTAGTAAAGCGTACAGGTAAGGAAAGTAAACGTGACAGTTTAGTATACATGAACAACAAGTTTAAAGAGTTGGATCTAGCTTCGTTGTCAAGCTAGATCATTTAGGTGACGGATCTAGTTTCGTTGTCAAACTAGATCAAGTAGGCGTCTAGCCAGCTATCATTTCACTGACTAGTCTCTTTTACGCTAAAAGTAAGGAAGTGGCCTAAAACATGGCCCTACACAAGAGTTGGCAAGTTTCACTTGCCTGCAAGTATCACGTCTGAGCAACACCGTCCAACGAGTCCAAAACACAATAATCCTACATGCACAAGTCCACCGGCCTACATCCGTTTTATTAATCTTGATTAGTGAATTCTAAAACATTTAAAATAATTTAAAAATACTGATTTTAGTCTTGATTAGCATGCAATTGGGTTAGGGGTCCTAAGGGTGCAAAGCGTTACTTCAACACGACGCGAAAGCTACACCGGCGTCGGGTAGCGACGCCGGGGGTTGGAATAATAATATCGCGCTCCAAGTCCAGATTCCAATTAGATTCCTCGTTGGAAGTTTCAGAGCGATCAACCGGGGCGACGATTCCAGATTCCAAAGCTAGCACGTGCGACGACGGGCTACGACGTGTCGCAACGTCGTACGCGACGAATCCTCAAAGAGCAAGCACTTAGGTGGGGCCCACAGTAGTCCTAGGGACCTTTGGGAGACCCACAATACCTCTGGAGAACTTGGGGGGCCCACGGTGGCAAGTGGTGCGACGGGTGCGGGGTTGCGACGAGTGGCTCTCGGTCGTACACAGCCAATGCGGGGAGATCCGTCGGTCGTGCACAGAGAATGCGGGGTTGCGGCGCTTGGGGCGTGCAACGGCTGCGGGGTTGTGCTTGGTGCGGGGTTGCTTCTCGGTCAGTGCGGGAGAGGGGCTCGGTCAGGCGCTTGGATGCGGGGGGCGCGATGTTGCAACGTTGCAACGCTTGCAACACCGGTCGGTGCAGAGAAGCGGGTCGGTCGGGCACGGTGCGGAGCGGGGCGACAAGCGGGGGTTGGTGCGGGCGCTGTGCGGGGTTGAAGCTCTCGGTCTGACCGAGGGCCTCTCTCGGTCAGAGCGGGGGAACGGGGGCGGCGGCGGCTGCAGCGTGTGGAGCGGAGTGTGAGCGGGGTTGGGCTTCGGTCGGAGCGGGGGAACGGGGGCGATCTCTTCGGTCGTGCATCAGCCGTTCGTCGCAACGTTGCGACGAAACGTCGCAACGTCAAATCTGAGTTTTGGAAGAGGCTAGGGTTAATTTCTTGCGAAAATAGGTCTTCCTAGGGATTGTTTATATAGTGTAGATGGGTTGACTAGGTCTAGGGCTAATCCTAATGAGATTAGGAGTTTAAAATAATTTAAAATTTAAAATCCCACTTCTCCAACTCACCCAAGGGTTTGACCTGGTCCAAATGAGCTGGAAATTGGCTCAAAAATTCTTTAATACATTTAAAACTCAAATAAATTTTATTTGGCCGAAAATAATTTAAAAATTAATTATTAAACATATTTTAAAACTTGCCAAAAATATAAAAGTGGTCAAATAAACTCCAAAAATTATAAAATAAATATCGTGGTGATCGTGATGACGAAAGTGAGCTAACTAAGAAGACTGATCTCAATTTCGACGTCGGACGACGAGACTAAAAATAGAAACGTCTCCCGTCAAGAGTGAGAATCGTCACGTCTCATCGAGTAAGATTTAATTATGGAAAAACGACTCGAGAAGTGTCGTTCCAAGATAGTGCCACTATTTAATACTCTTAGAGACGTTCACAATGGCATATCACACGAAAGTGTTCACAAACAAACAAAGTCTAAAACAACCACGTGCACGGTCAAAGGCACGTGCACGAACAACGTACAACGAAAGTGGTCGTTACAATCTCATAGCTGCACTCACAAAGAGTTAGTTCACGATATTTATGTTTGTTCATCATCAAAACCAAATCCGGGGAATCAATACTCAACATTCTCCCCCTTTTTGGTGATGACAAACCAACATAAATAATAATCAATAATAATGATTCAAATGGAATTTACTTACTCCCCCTGCATTGATGACACGTTAGTTCCGTATTAAATAATAATCATACGCATCAAGCAGATGAGGAAAATATAAAATATGAACCAATTATTGAGATATAGGACTTGAAATCCATTTTTATATCTTAACTCCCCCTGAATCTAACATATCAAATTAGATTCATGGTACATTGCTTTGAATTATCATTTAGCACATCATTATTATTAATTCTCTCCCCCTTTGGCATTAGCAAAAAGAGCGGGAGTCTATCAACGACAACAACAATGGCTTAAAATAAAAGCACGAGAGTCTTAGAATACGACCACGGTCCAAATGACACCAAAGTAAAATCACGAAGAGAATCAAAGCGTGCCAACGAGACCATAGTCAAAAAATGAAAAATGAAATCATCAAAACTCAAATCAATTGCACATATTGAGTTATGGAACATACTCTCCAATATCAACAATCTTAATGAATTTAGTGCAAGGAAAACAATTCTATGTTTTCATAGAAATAATTTCTATTAAATCAAGATAGTCGTCGAGCGACGAGGTCAATATCAGAGACATAAATACAATGTGCACAAGAAACGAATGGCAACAGTGTTATGCCAAAAATAGATAGTAAAATCATAAAACTTATGGCATACACAATTCTAGTACACTAGGATACTAATTGAAATAATGTTCAAAAATAGATACTAGCATGCATTCCGAGATGAATGCCATGAGCATGAGAAAGATAAGTACATAATCATAAGCACAAAACTAGCATCAAGATATGCATGAGATAGTCTAAAACATAAAGAGACATCTACATGCATTCAACACACATGGATACCATATGTAAGAATATACTTACAACATTAAGCTCCCCCTACTTTGGTGCATCACTTAAGCACCATCAACTCCATTTGAATGAAAATCTTTGCAAATCAAGGAGTTGGTAGGGTTGGTATCCCATTATTCTTGGAGCTAAATTTTGATTTGGTGCTCCTTCTCTTATTCTTGAGTACCTGAAGATAAAAATATCCTTCCATGGTACCCAAGGTCATTAGGTCCTAAGAGATTAGACCTTTGGAAGCCAAGTCCAATTGGACTTAGACTTCCCAACAAAATCATCATTGTGCACAACGTTCATGAAATACGAATTAATATACGCTTGTTTTTCATGCATGCTTGTGTCCTTCTGGCCCCAAATAGTGAATGTCTTGGGAGCCCTAGTCCTATTGGGAGCATGCACATGTTGTTGATTTCTATGTGATGCATGTGGCCTACGAGGAAGGGGCCTAGGAAATGCATGTCGTGGATAAGCATATGGCACATGATGAATTGGTGCATGATGATAATTGTTCATATGATAGTAATGTGGATGAACATATGCATGTGGAGGAACACATGCATGAGTGTGTCGCACATGGTGTGCACGTGCTCGAGGATGTGGAGCATAAAAATCATCATACATGTGAACCGGTGGAGTAGGATGTGTGTTCCTACGTGGCATAGCATTGGTGTACATAAATGCATGACCCTTCTTTGGAGGTCCACCCAAAGTGGGTTTCTTTCCAAACGAGGGTGTGTTCCTAGTGGAAGCACCATTGGTAGATGAACTACACATGGGGTGTTTACTCCCACTAGTTGATGCATCAGAAGTTGGCCTAACAAAGGTCGTGGCCGATTTGGATGAGTCTCCCATCTTACACCCCAAGCCAATGTGATGATTGGCCGGAAGTAAGTCATGTAGGATATTATCCAAATGGCCCTTACCTTTATTGAATTTATTAATTCGGCCTAAAGTGTACTCATACTTCTCGGTGAGAGAAGCATAGAAGCATCCAAGGGGGACACTTGCGATGTGAGTACAAAAACACGAGATTTGAGATTCTCATGCTCGATACTCAAAGTTGAGTTTCGAGAAATCAAGTCCGCTATTTCGCGTTCATCCGATTCCTCAATATGAACATGCTCAAGTTGAGATTTGAGATTTACAATCTCATTTCTCAAGTCTTCAACAACGGTGTCGTTGTTGATGACGATAGGCTTAGGTGAGGTTTGAAGACTAGTTAGCTCATCTTTAGTCTTAATATATCTATTAGCCAATTTAAAAAACTTAAGCCAAAGTTGTTCGTTAGCTATCCTAAGTTCATCCATAGTTACCTCATCGCCTTCATCCTCGCTTTCATCTAAGGAGGACTCTTGATCATGTTCCTCTCTTGCCATGAAGCACATATTTGCTTTCTCCACTTGTTCATCATCCGGCTCTCCACTTGAGGAGTCGGTGAATGGGCCGACAAGTCCTTTCTTGTACCCTGTCTCGTACTTTCTCGACTTGTCGTACTTGGGTGCCTTCCACTTCTCCTTGTGTTTGTTGAGAGGACAATCCGGCTTGATGTGTCCTGGCTTGTTACATTTATAACACACAGTAGCAGAGGCATTAGTCGAACTAAATTTAGATTTATTCCTAAACTTACCTTTTTGGAAAAATCGGTTGAACTTCTTTGCCAACTCGGCCAAAGCTTCTATGTCCAACTCGTCTTCCGATTCTTCGTCATCGGTAGATGTAGATGGAGCGGCCTTGAACGCAATCGTCTTTTTCTTTGGCACGTCTTGCTCCAAGTACGAATTCATCTTTTCCTGCATCTTGATCTTACTGTCCTTGCGTACCTCATAAGACAACAAGGTACCCATTAGTTGTACGACAGTATACTTATTCATATCGTTACCTTCCTCGATGGCGAAGGTACGCTTTTCCCAACAAGAAGGAAGTCCGTCAATAATCTTTGCGACTTTCTCCTTTTGGGTATAGTTCTTCCCAAGAGCTTCCAATTCGTTGGATATGTCCACGAAGCGAGCATAGTACTCCTTCATACTTTCACCCTGTTCCATGTGAAATAATTCGAACTCTTTGTTAGCAACAACGAGTTTAGAGTCTTTTCCGTACTTGTTCCTTCGTGCAAGATGAGGAGATGGTTCCAAATTTGATATGCACTCTTCAATGTGCATATCTTGTTGAAGTCTTCGGGCTCTAACGCACATTGTAAGACATTCATTGCCTTGGCATTGTTCACCTCCGCGGCGACCTCCGCGGTAGTCCACTTCGTGAAGTCCGGTTCGGTGGGCTTGATCACTCCGTATTTTACACCTTTTCCCGCATGTTTTCATGCCATTTAGATCGCTCAAATCATGTTTTTCACGATTTATCGATAATATTGCGATACTTTTCACGATTTGTTGTTTTTGTCGTATTTCAGGAGATTTGGAGCGATTTGTAGTGATTCCGAGATACACCCACTCCGTAGTGTCACCGACGACTTCCCTGAAGGGTATTTTGAGATTGGAGAGGAGCGGAAGAAGAAAGAACGTCGTAGGAGCGACGAGGATGCAATAACGTTCAGATAGAGCATTTTTAGCATCTCACTCGACCGAGTGAAGGAGTCACTCGGCCGAGCATCGAGACACCGCTCGGCCGACCAGATCGGGCACGCTCCAAGCAATGTATCAGCGTGCACTCGGCCGAGCATCAGAAGCCGACTCGGCCGAGTGACGAAATCCCGTCCGCCCGAGTGGCACTCAGGCGACGCCCATCAAAAAGTCCCGACTTACTGTTTTTCGTCAGTCTGAGCATCAGAAGCCCCACTCGGCCGAGTGGCAATTGCCGACCGCCCGAGTGAAGATAAGCCCATCGGCCGAGTGACGACAACTCACTCGGCCGAGTGACGCCCCAAGTGACGACCCCCAAGACCCCAGACTTACTGTAAATTTTCAGGGTCTCTCACTCAGCCGAGCGACTTTTGTCACTCGGCCGAGTGAGCCGAGCACCTGTAGCGGAAAACACGATTTTGAAGAGGCGCAGGGGCATTTTGGTCACGGATTTTTGGGCAGTTTTGGGGGTATTTAACCCCAGATTCTAACCTACTTTAGAGAGCTTTTCTATTGCTTTTGGCATCCTTTTTAGATTAGACTTTTTAGAGTTTAAATCTTGTGATTGGAGAGGAGAGAAAAGTGTTATTTTGTTGGATTCTTTGGAAGCTACATTGGTTTGTCTCCCTCTTCACTAAAAACCCTATTTTTATTGCTATTTTGAATATTGCTATGAATTTCATTGTTGTTTCTATTGATTATTCTTCCATTAGCAATATGATTTGTGAGTAGTTTTAACGTCTTAGGGCGTGGGGATGAACCCTACGAGCCCAATTTCCGATTTGTGACGATTTGGTAGAACTATTGCTAGAATTGATTAGGGTTAGTTTGGGATTAATATAATACGGATAGCTAGGTGTTCATATCGATTGGGATTTGCAAGAGATTGGATCCCAATTCGATAGGAAACCCTAGAAATCCGAATCGGGTTGAAATTGAGTTTCCTTAGTATCGGTTTACAAGAGATTGGGCCGATACTAGGATTCTCGGTTGCAATTCTATACCGATACCCGTTTGCAAGAGATTGGATGGGTAGGAACTATCCCAACCTAGGTCGTAGCTCGAGTTTGCACGAGAGTGGGCTCGGGATGCGATTGAACGATGCTGTTGATCCTAATGCTAGCTTGCCTAGGCTAGGGTTTGCAAGAGATTGGACCCGAGCCTAGGTTTTCTATAGACCGGCAACAGCGCGAGAGCATGAGCTAGGTTTTACATTCAGTTGCAACTAGTTCACCTGACATTCTACCCTAGCAATTGTGAAACCGATGAATCACAATGACGAGATACGGTGAGTAGAGGGGATTCCCTATTCCCTAGGCGTCTTTATTTGATTTTATATCTCTTTTTAAATTGTTTGACGATTGTGACAACATCGCCGAAAGGAAATTTCCTACACTTCTGTCCCTATAGCCAGGTTGTTCGGAGAAGGCACCATCATATGTCCTCCCTGTGTTCGATACCCGCTCGCCGCTACACCGTGCGCTTGCGGTAAAACTACACGGTCGCTCTTCAGGGTGTACGCCCAGGCGCGATCAAGTTTTTGGCGCCGTTGTCGGGGAGGGCGTTTTGACAGAGTTTGATTTGGATCACCCGGTCATTTCTCTTCAATTTCTTCCTTTATTGCTTCATTCTTTTCTAACTCTGTTTACAGCCCCATTTTGCAATACCTCCCGAAATTCTCCATGGAATCTTATCAGGTAAAATGGGGGATGCAATTCCAATGACTGAGTCTGGCCAAGGAGATGATGAATCTTGTGCGGAGCTCCTCAAGGAACTTATTGATGAGGTCTACGCTACCGGAGCTTTTGCTATTAATATCGAGGACCCCGTCGAACAACTTTTTGCTAGCTTCGTGATGGATCAAATCTCCCCGGATGGGACTATTGGGGGCGAAATCAGAGTTGATGTGAGGGATGACAAGCTATATTTTGAAGGCGATAGAACATGTGTCGAAGAGTACTACACTCCTGAGGAACACTTCGAACAAACCGATATTCAAGGAGATACACTCTATGACCCCCACTCTTGCATTTATGAATCTGCTGACGTATTTCTTGATCTCAGGAATGAACCGGAGCAAGGTGGTGGTCCTATCGATGCAGGCGCAGAATCGGAGAGCGTCTATTCCGATGCACCGTCCTCACTAGGAAGCGAATCTGACCCTCCATTCGAGAGTGAACTAAACTCAGTTGTTGAAGGAGCAGCCAAATTCACACAAGTTGACGAAGCAGAGGGTACGACACCCTTTGAGGTAGAGCTTAAACAACTACCGCCGAATCTAAGGTATGCTTTCTTGGGGAGTAAATTGACCTTCCCGGTGATTGTAAATGCCCACCTTGGCCAAGACCAACTTGAAAAATTATTAGAAGTCCTTAGGGATCACAAGGATGTCCTTGGTTACACAATCTCTGATCTTAAGGGAATAAGCCCTAGGCTATGCACGCATAGGATCCACTTGGAAAACACTGAAGTCTCTTCTATTGAGCCTCAAAGGCGGTTGAACCCGAATATGAAAGAGGTAGTGAAAAAGGAAATCATAAAATTGCTTGAGGCCGGTATTATTTATCCTATCTCCGACAGTAGGTGGGTTAGCCCTGTTCACGTCGTCCCCAAGAAAGGGGGGATGACTGTTATAAAAAATGATAAAGGAGAGCCCATTTCTACACGCACTGTCACGGGATGGCGAATGTGCATTGATTATAGGAAACTAAATAAAGCCACCCGAAAGGACCATTACCCATTGCCCTTCATTGATCAAATGCTTGAACGCCTAGCTAAACATAAATACTTTTGTTATTTGGATGTGTATTCGGGGTTTTTCCAAATCCCTTTGCACGAAGATGACCAAGAAAAGACCACTTTTACTTGTCCCTATGGTACCTACGCCTATCGTAGGATGCCCTTTGGTCTTTGTAATGCTCCCGCCACCTTTCAGAGGTGTATGCCATCCATATTTTCCGATTACATTGAAAATATTATGGAAGTTTTTATGGATGATTTTTCGGTTTATGGAAGCGAGTTTGATTCTTGTTTGGCTAATCTTACTAAAGTCCTTAAAAGGTGCCAACAAAATAATCTCACTCTAAATTAGGAGAAATGTCACTTCATGGTCACGGAAGGTATAGTTCTTGGGCACCTTGTCTCCTCGAGAGGAATAGAGGTAGATAAGGCAAAGATTGAGGTAATCGAGAAACTCCCCCCTCCTATTAATGTTAAGGGCATTAGAGGCTTTCTTGGTCATGCGGGGTTTTACCGCCGCTTTATCAAGGATTTTGCCTTGATTGCCCGACCTCTTACGTCCTTGCTTGCTAAAGATACTCCTTTTATTTTTTCAGGCAAATGCTTGCAAGCCTTCAATACCTTGAAGGAAGCACTAGTTTCCGCACCCATCATACAACCACCGGATTGGAGCCTTCCCTTTGAGCTAATGTGTGATGCTAGCGACCAAGCCATTGGAGCGGTATTGGGACAAAGGAAAGACAAGAAGCTTCATGCAATATTCTATGCGAGCAAGACATTGGATGACGCGCAGAAAAACTATACAACTATCGAAAAAGAGCTTCTAGCGGTCGTCTATTCCATCGAGAAGTTTCGCTCCTACCTCCTTGGTTCCAAGGTGATTGTCCACACCGACCATGCGGCATTGAAATATCTTCTAAACAAGAAGGATGCCAAACCTCGGTTAATTAGGTGGATACTCTTGTTGCAAGAATTCGATTTGGAGATCAGAGACAAGAAAGGTACGGACAATGTTGTGGCGGATCATTTGTCTAGGCTTATTCGCGATAAGGAGGATGAGAGTTTACCTATCGACGACACATTCGTGGATGAGAGGCTATACGCCATAAGGCCCGGGGAAGTGCCTTAGTACGCGGACTTCGTCAATTACTTGGCTTGTGGAATTAAACTGTATGGGATGCCCACGCAACAAAAGAGGAGATTTTTGCATGAGGTCCGTAGCTATTTTTGGGAAGATCCATACCTCTTCAAGATATGCAAAGATAGTGTTATTCGGAGGTGTGTTTCTAAGGAGGAGGCAACGTCTATCATTTTGCATTGCCATGGTATGCCATGCGGCGGACATCATGCCGCCTCTAAGACAACCGCTAAGATTTTGCAGAGCGGATTCTTCTGGCCAACAACGTTCAGAGACACCCACGACTTTGTGAAGGGGTGTGATAGATGCCAACGGACCGGGAAAATTTCCAAACATAATGAGATGCCAATGAGGCCCATCCAAGAAATTGAGCTTTTTGATTGTTGGGGAGTGGACTTCATGGGACCATTTCCGTCAAGCAACGGTAACACGTATATCCTATTGGCCGTTGACTACGTCTCCAAATGGGTGGAGGCAATCGCTACCCCTACCAATGATGCAAGGGTTGTTTCTAAATTTTTCAAGCAGAATATCTTCCCACGCTTCGGGGTGCCTCGTACCTTGATAAGCGACGGAGGGAGCCATTTCATAGAAAACAAGTTCGAAGCCATGCTGAAGAAGTACGGGGTAAACCATAGAGTTGGCATGGCATATCACCCCCAAACGAGCGGCCAAGTGGAGGTCTCGAATAGAGAGATCAAACAAATTCTTGAGAAGACCGTAGATCGATCTAGAAAGGATTGGTCAATGAAGTTAAACGATGCTCTATGGGCATATCGCACGGCCTTTCGCACTCCCATCGGCACCACACCGTTCCGACTTGTTTATGGGAAAGCTTGTCACTTGCCGGTAGAGTTGGAACACCGCGCATATTGGGCCATCAAGACCCTCAATTACGATTATAAGAGTGTGGCGGTGAGGCGACTCTTGGACATCAACGAGCTTGATGAGATTAGAAGAGATGCCTACGAGAGCTCGAGAATTTACAAAGAAAGGACCAAGATTCTCCACGATGCACGCACAACTGTTACGGACTTCAAAGTCGGAGACAAGGTCTTGCTATATAACTCCCGGCTCCGACTATTTCCTGGTAAATTGAGGTCACGGTGGTCCGGATCTTTCACCATCAAGCACATACAACCGGGAGGAGCTTTTGAGCTAGAAAGCAAAGACGGAGCCACATTCAAAGTAAATGGACAAAGGCTCAAGCATTATTCCGAGGGAGTCCCTATGGGAGAAATAAGTAGAATATATCTGCTCAAGGGACGGCCGGATGATCTTTCATACCTCCTTGACGAGGTCATTGAGGAGGCAATCCCCCATACCATCGGCGTAATATTCGAGGATGACTTCGAAGAAGGCCCGGATTTGGGCCAAGAAGAAAATATGAATGACTCCCCCGATCTCTCCATGGGAGTTGATGAAGGCGACGCTGATGTCGCAAGAATTCGAGAGCTCTGCAAGCTCTCAAAAGTGAAGTCTCCAAGGAAAGCTCCACCGATACGGAAATCGGTGTCTCCGGTGAGGCCAACTACCGGAGCAAGCTCAAGCTTGGGGGAGCCACCCCCCAACATGACGTGCGTTTATATTTCATATATTCACACACGTTTTCTTTTGTGTTTCTCCGTGTTTTTCCGCCGTCTCTTATTCGTTTTCGTATATTTTCCCGTTTTCTTTCACTTTTCTTTGTTTATCCATGATTGCAGGAGTTCGACCACGTAGGGGACGTTTAACGATGATATCCCAAGTCCCCGGAGCAACGGGAGAAGTCACGCATGATCCAGGGGGTCAAACGTCGAAGAATTCATCTTTCAGCCCCTCACCCAGTCGGTTGGTCATCTTCAACCGATCGGGTGATGCACGCGTGCACCACCCGGTCTCTGCCGCAGCTCACAAAGAAGTCACCCGACCGGTTCACAGACCGGTTCTGCGGGCGGCTGTTCTCTGTTTTTTCGAGCAGAATTCCAACCGATCGGGTGACTCTCACCCGATCGGTTCATCTGTAGCTGAGAAAGATGAGCTGAAGACACGGACGTCGAACCGGCCGATTCACCCGACTGCTCCAAGATCCAACCGGTCGCTCAAGAACTCACCCGACCGGTTCATGAGATCGGGTGAAAACTCGCTGTTTTCTGTGATTTATCTGTAACGGATCAACCGATCGGTTGACTTGTCAACCGATCGGTTGATGCGAAGTTCTATATATAGAACCCCTAGGGTTCCAGAAACGGGAGTTGCTGTTTTTCTACTGTTTTATTTCCTTGTGACGGCTGTAATTGTTACTCTTTTGTAAGTTTTCAGATCTTTCTAAAATTTTAGTATTGTCTTTATTACTCTATTACTTCCGCATTGCAATTGTCCGATTATGATTTCAACGGTTAAAATTCATTTAGATTGCTTTTTCATGAATTTTTGTGAGTAGTTCCCAAATCTGGGATTTTGGTGGAAACCCCTTCGGGGGCTCTTCCCGATGCGTCCATAGGGTTAGGAAATCGATAGGGAGTATGAATCTAACGGTTACGCGGGGTGTTTCATTGTCATCGGCGGGAAAAAGACCGCCTTTGACCGTTGGGCCAAGGGGGAATAAACTTGGCGGTTGACTCCCTAGCCATAGCTCACGCCCATAGCGTAGACGCCGAATCCTAGCATGCGGGAGCGGCAGGATGAGACGTCGGGAGATATCGTTACGGGCTTAGTGCTCCCAGGATCGATCAGTGTTAATGGACACGGGAGTGCCCACTGATCGAATCCGGGAAGTCCGGTGTATCATCCTGGGCACCGACCAGAATATCGGGCTCATGGGACGCCGGTACCACTTTCAGAGGCAACGTCTCACCATTAGACCCTAATCCCGATCGCTATCCATACCCGTAGGCCGTATCGGCGAGAGTCTCTCGTCGGGTTGGAAACCAAAGTCCCGGGTTTACTTTCCTTTTGTTCATACCCTTTTATTTTCTTTCGTGACAACCATCTACCGATTTGGTCTAGCTCGCCCCTCGGGGTGATTTAGGTCCTACCTGACCCAAGCACAACCTCGCCTCCCTGAGTTCGATATTCCCGCACCCTACACTAACCGTGAAACTTGCGGTAAACGACACCGCGCCGCCGCGACGCAAGCGGGGCGCCGGTCAAGTTTATGGCGCCGTTGCCGGGGAGGCAACGTGCTTGTTATTTTAGGATCTCTTGAACCCTCGTGTCTAGCTCACATCCCTACCTCGCGATAATTTTCGCATTCTCCTTTTTCTTTTTCTTTTTGTTCTTCCTTATTTTTATTTCTTATTTTATCTGTTTCTTTCCCACTTGTCGCTTCACAGGTGTTTGTTGTTTTTCATGCGCAGGAGTTCAAGGAGTCTTGACGACTTGATTCCCCTCGATCCAGAGATTAACGCCACCCTTAGGCGTTTGGCCGCCGAGAAGCAAAGAAGAGAAGATCCCGAATCCATGGAAGAGAACACCCCCCTCAAAAGTCTCTGCTGGAGTACTCGATGCCATCTATCGAGTCCACTTCCGCCATCCGTCCTCCAGCTATCACGGCCCAAAGCTTTGAGCTGAAGCCGTCATTGGTGACGTGGATCCAGCAGGATCAGTTTGCGGGTGCACCCATGGAGAGCCCGATCGAGCACCTAGACTCCTTCTTGGAGAAGTGTGACACCTTCCGGATTAATGGTGTCACGACAGTGGCTATCCGTCTGAAGCTGTTCCCCTTCTCTTTGCGAGACAAAGCCAAGCAATGGCTAAGGGGGAAGGACCCCAACACTTTCAACACCTGGGAGAAGCTCTCCAACGCTTTTCTGACGAAGTTCTTTCCTCCGGGGAAGACCATGAAGTTGAGGAGTGAGATCTCCTCCTTCTCCCAGGCCAGCCACGAGTCCTTGCATGAAGCTTGGACGAGATATAAAGAGATGCAAAGAAGATGCCCTCACCATGAGCTTCCGAAGTGGCAGATTATTAATCTGTTCTACAATGGGTTGAGGGATGACCTGAAATCTTCTATGGACGCCGCGGCTGGGGGTTCCTTCATGTCTAGAAGCGAGGAAGATGCCGGACATATTCTAGAAAACATGGCATCGAACAATGAGCGGTGGTATGACGAGAGAGCCACACCAAGATCTGGGGGTATACACAGAGTCGAGGACGTCGACAAACTTTCAAGCAAGTTCGACTTGCTTTCGACCCAGATCTCCGCACTAATGGTAGGAGCCGGTGGGGCCGGTACACAGAAAATTTCTGCGGTAGAGTCCGAATTCTTTGGGGAGTTCGACGGTGGTGACATCTCACCACCGTTGGATCAGGCGAGTGCACTATTTTACAACCCTACGGGAAATGCGCCGTATCCGCCAAGGACAAATTCCAACCCGGCCTACTCTCCAAACAACCGGAACCACCCGAACTTCAGTTACCGGCCACCATTTCAGCCCTCACCGCCTCAGCAGCCGCAGCAACAAACTTATCAGCTGGCTAGGCCACAGCAGCAGCCATTTCAGCAACAATCTTACGCCCCCAGGAATCAGCAGCCGTTCCAGCAACAGCAGCAGTATGGCCAACAGAGGGCCGTCTCTCCGGTTGAGTCTCTCTTGACTCAATATATTACCAACCAGGAGAGGATCAACCAAAAGCTGGAAATGGGTCAGCGGACCCTCACGGACCAAGTAACCCAGCTGGGGTTACAAGTGGCGAACCTTGCAAGGTCACAAAACCAATTACCGCCACAACCGGAGGTGAACCCGAGGGGAGCAACCCAAACATCGGCACTCGTGCACGAGCACGCAAATGTGTCCGCTATCGTTCTGAGAAGCGGGACACAAATTCCTACTAGAGTGCCCCCAGCAACCCGGAAGCACCATTGGTCGTTGAGAAACCGATCGAAAAATTAAACGACGCCGGTGCTTCGTCATCAAATCCTATGACTCCGGAGGGAGTCTCTGAAGAAGAGAAGGAGAAGAAGGAGGAAGAGAGCCTGAAAGTGTATAAACCCGTTGTGCCATTTCCACAACGGTTGGCTCAGGCAAAAATTGATGAGAAATATGGCAAGTTCTTCGCCATGGTCAAGGACCTAAGCCTGCAGATCCCCTTCCTGGAAGCAATAGAAACAATCCCCTCCTATGCAAAATTCTTGAAAGATTTGGTGACGAGAGGGTCTAGAAAAGAGAAAGTAGTGTTGACGGCGGAGTGTAGCGCTCTTATCCAGATGGCAAATCCGCCGAAACTTAAAGACCCGGGGAGCTTCTCTATTCCTTGCACGATCGGGGCAGTGAAGATTCATCGTGCACTCGTCGATCTCGGAGCGAGTGTTAGTTTGATGCCCTTGTCGATGTACAGAAGGATAGGGATGGGTGATTTGGAGCCCACCGGGATGACCCTACAACTAGCTGACCGGTCGGTCAAATATCCGGTAGGAGTTGTGGATGACCTGCCCGTGAATGTGAGAGGGGTGCATGTGCCTGTGGACTTTGTAGTCATGGACATGCCCGAAGACGCACACACCCCCATTATCCTGGGACGGCCTTTCATGGCCACTGCTGGCGTTCTAATAGATGTGAAGAACGGAAAACTATCTTTGAACGTCAGCGGAGAGAAAGTTGAGTTTGATCTGGGATTATCCATGAAGCACCCCGATCCCCCTGATGACCATGGATGCAATTTGCTTGAGATAGAAGAAGAAAAGGCTGTAGAGGAGAGCTCCTGGGAGATTCTCATGAGAAACCCCCCGATGACTTGGCGGATTTAGAAGATGGAGACGGCCCCGAGAACAAAGAAGCTGCTGGAGAACCGAGTGCAGCAAGAATGACCCCTCCCGGGTTCCCCAAGACTCCTCCTGCGAGGAGGACGGGGAAAAAGCCCATGAACCTCACTAAAGACGAGGTCCGGATCCTGAAGAAGATGGCGGGAAGCGCCAACACCAAGGAAAAGCCCCCGGATCCCAAGAACAAGGGGAGGATAGTCGAGCAAGTATTTTTCCAGCCGCTGACTACTCCAGTTTCCTTCAGCTCCAATGAAGAAGAGATGCCGAACTTCGGGCATCACCCGTATCAACCACCATGAGCATCTCTTGCGAGCGTCGAGCCAACGACGTTAAACAAGTGCGCTTCATGGGAGGCAACCCATGTTCTAAACTTTTTCTCCAATTTTTAGCGTTATTTTTTACTTTATTTTATCTATTTTTATAAATAAAATCAGCCGCGAGAACATCCGTTCGGGGACTTAAACAATTCTATTGGTTTTTGCAGGAAACAAGCCCCAACCGATCGGTTGACAACTCACCCGATCGGTTGGGATGTATCAGATACATGCCGAGATCTGTCCCCATATGACCCGATCGGTTAAGTAATGAAGAGACCGGGTGGCAGACCGGGTGAGCTGGGGAGAACTCTCGGGAAATTTTGGGGAATATCAACCGATCGGTTGAGTTCGAGCGCGATCGGTTGACGCGACCGGGTGAGCAGCCCTAAGCTCTCGGGAAAATGAGTGGAGCGGCCAACCGGTCAGTTGAAAAGTCAACCGACCGGTTCGCCTGTAGCATTTCTTCGACAAGATTTTCGACTTAACAGTCAACCGATCGGGTGAAAACTCACCCGATCGGTTCGATTTAAAACCCTATATAAACCCCCCGACACCCGCTCGTTTTCACCCTCGCCCGATCGCAAACTTCGCCGTCGTTTCGCCTTCCCCTCTTCCCCAACAACCGATCTTCCTCCCCCACGCCCTCTACTCCTCCATTACTCCCACTCTCCACCTCCTTCATCAATCCCTTCATCATCTACACCCTCTCTCCCCTCCCATTCCGAATTTTTGACCTAATTTTCCCGCAAACCACCCCCATTTCGAAAATTATTTCCGAAGGAGTTCGCCGCGGCTCCACGCCACTCTCGTTGAACAGTGTGGGGCATCTACGAGCAAGCTCCGCCATTCCGTTTGGGTACACTCGTTCCGAAGCTCAAATTTATATATTTGCCCTATTAATTGTGCTTGCTTGTTTGCTTGTGTAGTGTGCATCCACTGTTTTTGCACTCATTCTTGCTCACACACTCACACATGGCTCGGGATACGGATAAGGGGAAGGGAATTATGCGGGAAGAGGAGCCGCCTCGAAAGAGACGAAAACAAACGCGCCCTCCTCCCCGTACACGAGCACTTACACTTGGCCCTCCTCCACCTATTATCCCCCCTGTGGACCCAATGTTGGGCCCGCATGGGTATATTTTTCAGAACCAGGAGCACAAAGATTTTTACCGTAGGCTTGATGCTCGAGGGCATCTATCTACTAAGTTTCCGCACGCACAAACACTTGTCGATCTCGGTGTCTTCACCGAGGTCGAATCTCTTTTCGGTAACTTAGGATGGTTGGCCTTCCTTAATGCATCCGCCATTTCCTACCCGGCACTCACCCTCGAATTTCTCTCTACACTCGTTTTAGAGTCCGGGTCGATCGTTAAATTTCGGGTGCGTAACTGCAGTGTCACCACAAGTCTGAACAAGATTAATGATATATTTGGTTTCCCCATTCTTGGGGATGATTCCATCCGACACTACGGGTACACGCCCGAGTTTCAAGTTGATCAATTCTGGTTTCACCTCACACTCATCAATGAATATCCCCGAGGTAGGGCAAAGGCATCCTCCATCATTCATCCCGTGTTTCGATTGGCCCATAGGATCATTTCATCTGCATTCTTTCCTAGGGACGAGTCAGGCACTGTGACTATCCCTGATCTTTTTATCCTTTGGGCCATGACTTTCCCTTATGTCCGGGATGATGATGGAGTTAGCTTCAGGGCCCCTACCGTCCCCATCCATGGCGGCGATTGGCTTGTTTACAAGCTTCTCGAGATCAGCCGGGCCGGTAAGGGAAAGTTTTGTTGTGGGGGCATCATCACTATCATTTGCTCTTACCCCCAATTCAATATACCCCTCCCCAATAATCTTCCCGTTGCCGCAGGACCATCACGTCTAGATATTGACGTCCTGCGGCACATTCACATGATTAGACCCCACTCGGCTGGCCGCTTCATTTTCAATTATGGCCACCCCCCAGCCCCTTACACCATTCTCCCCAACCCCGCTCGCATGACCATTGCTATCGTGGGAGATTGGACTTTCCCACCTGATCCCGACTTCTTTGCGGGGTTGAATCTTCCTTTCCTCCCCGCAGGCGCACGCAGACCACCGTCCCCTGCCGCCCACTTAGGCGAGCAGGATATCCATGCGTCTGGGGGAGATTTAGGGGCTGGCCCGAGTCGTCCCGTTTCTGCTCCGGGACCGATCACGTCTGAGCACCTCTCTGCGGCCATTTCTGGCCTTGTCTCCTGTGCCGGCATGACCACTGCCGCCGGCACCTCCTCGACCTTACCTGGCGGTACCACCTCTGCCTCGCGTCAGTCTACTTCTTTTGGTCGCCGTCAGGTATCTGCCCGTCTGGGGCTTGAGAGGGAGGTCGCTGCCCTTCGTGAGCTCGCCATGTCCTCCGCTTCCTCGGACCCATCGCCATCCTCCTTTCTTACTCACCCACGTTTCCTCGCACTTGAGAGGAACGTGGCCGCCATTCTCCGCCTTCTTACCCATATCCACGGACCACCTCCACCTTCACCACCTCCACATTCACCACCTCGGTGATCTTCTCCTCCACCCACCCACACTTCCCCACATCCATCACCCCCCTCACCACATTCCTCTCCTCCCTCTTCACATCCCATCCCGGCATCCACTTTGCCCCTTCCTACCACTTCCACCGCACCCACGCTACCTCACTCCTCCTCCGTCACTCCATACGTGCGCTGGAGGAAATTGCCGGTGCGCTCCAGATCCCTCCCACCACCTCCCACTACCGTCACCACCGCATCTACTTCCTCCACTTCTATTCCTCTCACCACCGCCTTGATCGCCTTCCTACCACCACCACCCACCACCACCGACACTCCTCCCATTGTTCACACCACCACTGCCCCTACTCCTTCGCCTCTTTCCCCACTTCTCAGCACACCCCCAGCCTCCCCCGACCACCCATCCACACCCTCTTCCGAGGAGGACGAGGACTCAGCTCCTCCTGCTTTCTAGATTCACCTCTTTTGTTTTTGACTCCCCCTTGCACATCTCTGCATTTCATTGATCATATCATTTCGCTAGCACTTTCTGGTCTAGCTTGGGGGACGTCTATTTTGGTGTGCTGTCGTGTTTTGTTTGTTTTTCTCATTTTTGTGTGTGTGCTTGTTTTTCATTTTTTGAGTGTCATGTCGTGTGGCTTTATTTTTATTTTTCGTATTGTTTGATTTTGATTTTGATCTTTCTTTCTTTTTCAGTTTTATCTATGTGTTTTCTTCGTTTTCATTTCTTTTTGTGTCAGTGCGTTTCCCCCCCATTTTCATTGCCCTCCCGTACTCACTCATATTGCATTGAGGGCAATGCAAACTTCAGCTTGGGGGAGTCGCACTGCGTGCGTCGTTTGAGTCCTTCTTTGTCGTTTTTGTGTCGTTTTCATCGTGTTTTTATTTTTTATTTTCTTCTTTTTTAGCTCTCTCTCCTAGAGATGAATCCTATGATGAATCGCCACAAAGTCACACTCACCTAGCATTGCATCGATAATCACACTCACTAACCATAGGATTTCGAGTCCTCTTGCATTTCACGCATCGCGGGTCCACTTAGCTTTTTGTGAGTCGTGTGTCGTGACTAGCATTTGGTGTGCTTCTGCTTTGTGATTTTACTTTATATACCTGTCCAGGAATGACCCCTAGATTATCATGCTCCGATTTGAATATGCGGTATTTGTTTCCACTATATGCATGCTATATTTTTATCGTATACTTCAATTTGCATGCGTCGGGATTCCACAACTAAGGACTAGGATAACCCATTTAGCCTATGCTCTATTTAGCGAAAATATTTCCTTTGCCCAAGTGCTTAGATTCCGACTTCTTTTTTTTTTGCTTGGTGCAAATCCCCTCGTCGTGTACCGTTCTCCCACTTGGGAGAGTACACATGTGTATAGCCAATAGGCCCAATACCCCAAAAATCCAAAAAAAAGGGAGAAAAGAAAAGAAAAAACCCAAAAAGAAAAGAAAAGAAAGAAGAAAAATTGTGTATAGCCCAAAAATCCATAAAAAATACAAATGCCCAAAACCCAAAAAAAATTTCCGTGTGAATATTTTTTCATACTTGCCAAGAATAAAGGGAAGGCGAGAATTTGCACCGAGTGTTCTTCTCCACATCATCTCAACCCCCGTCGTTATCGAAAACACCTGGCTTAGGAACTTTTTAGCTAGTATCTAGGCTATAGTGGCGTGATTTCCTTAACCCTAGTTGTGGAGTCCCCGATGCATGATACGCTTCTGTTCCAACTCTTCTCATGCATGCTTGAACTTATATTCACCGCTTAATTCCATTCGGATCGATATTTTGGGTCATATCTTGGATTTGTGTATATCGAGCCTCATAGCACATCGTAGAAAGCATCACCATTTGCTAGCACACGACCACGCTCACTCGCGCTTCATTGCGTGGACCCACGACACTTATTTGGACTCGCTTTCCTAGGTTTAGTGGTGTGATTTAGCGTTTGCTTGCTTGGTGTGTCGTTTTCGATTTTGGTGGCTCTGATGGACGTTCTAGGGTTTAGAGTTTTCTTTTTCTTTCTTCCTCTCTATTTTTCCCTTCCGAGCTCCTACTCTCACTCGTCTTCCTCGAGGACGAGGAAGAGTTCAGCTTGGGGGATTTTGACGTGCGTTTATATTTCATATATTCACGCACGTTTTCTTTTGTGTTTCTCCGTGTTTTTCCGCCGTCTCTTATTCGTTTTCGTATATTTTCCCGTTTTCTTTCACTTTTCTTTGTTTATCCATGATTGCATGAGTTCGACCACGTAGGGGACGTTTAACGATGATATCCCAAGTCCCCGGAGCAACGGGAGAAGTCACGCGTGATCCAGGGGGTCAAACGTCGAAGAATTCATCTTTCAGCCCCTCACCCGGTCGGTTGGTCATCTTCAACCGATCGGGTGATGCACGCGTGCACCACCCGGTCTGTGCCGCAGCTCACAAAGAAGTCACCTGACCGGTTCACAGACCGGTTCTGCGGGCGGCTGTTCTCTGTTTTTTCGAGCAGAATTCCAACCGATCGGGTGACTCTCACCCGATCGGTTCATCTGTAGATGAGAAAGATGAGCTGAAGACACGGACGTCGAACCGGCCGATTCACCCGACTGCTCCAAGATCCAACCGGTCGCTCAAGAACTCACCCGACCGGTTCATGAGATCGGGTGAAAACTCGCTGTTTTCTGTGATTTATCTATAACGGATCAACCGATCGGTTGACTTGTCAACCGATCGGTTGATGCGAAGTTCTATATATAGAACCCCTAGGGTTCCAGAAACGGGAGTTGCTGTTTTTCTACTGTTTTATTTCCTTGTGACGGCTGTAATTGTTACTCTTTTGTAAGTTTTCAGAACTTTCTAAAATTTTAGTATTGTCTTTATTACTCTATTACTTCCGTATTGCAATTGTCCGATTATGATTTCAACGGTTAAAATTCATTTAGATTGCTTTTTCATGAATTTTTGTGAGTAGTTCCCAAATCTGGGATTTTGGTGGAAACCCCTTCGGGGGCTCTTCCCGATGCATCCATAGGGTTAGGAAAATCGATAGGGAGTAGGAATCTAACGGTTACGCCGGGTGTTTCATTGTCATCGGCGGGAAAAAGACCGCCTTTGACCGTTGGGCCAAGGGGGAATAAACTTGGCGGTTGACTCCCTAGCCATAGCTCACGCCCATAGCGTAGACGCCGAATCCTAGCACGCGGGAGCGGTAGGATGAGACGTCGGGAGATATCGTTGCGGGCTTAGTGCTCCCGGGATCGATCAGTGTTAATGGACACGGGAGTGCCCACTGATCGAATCCGGGAAGTCCGGTGTATCATCCTGGGCACCGACCGGAATATCGGGCCCATGGGACGCCGGTACCACTTTCAGAGGCAACGTCTCACCATTAGACCCTAATCCCGATCGCTATCCATACCCGTAGGCCGTATCGGCGAGAGTCTCTCGTCGGGTTGGAAACCAAAGTCCCGGGTTTACTTTCCTTTTGTTCATACCCTTTTATTTTCTTTCGTGACAACCATCTACCGATTCGGGCTAGCTCGCCCCTCGGGGTGATTTAGGTCCTACCTGACCCAAGCACAACCTCGCCTCCCTGAGTTCGATATTCCCGCACCCTACACTAACCGTGAAACTTGCGGTAAACGACACCGCGCCGCCGCGACGCAAGCGGGGCGCCGGTCACAACACTACCCGAGACGAAGGATCACCGAGGAAGAACATGCCGCCACAAAATCCAAATCCAAGCGTTCTTCCCGATAAATTTGACAGGTGCATCTCATATGCACCCAATATCCCGCATTGAATTGAAAATCAAAGGGGGTCGAGCTTAAGACCTTAAACGAGCGCTTGTCGGGAGGCAACCCGACGGTTATCGCTTTATTTTTACTTTGTTTTTTATTTTTGTTTTAGAAATTATTAGTGTTTTGAGTCGTTTGCCTGAAAAATTCGTGATAACGGGTCCTATTTTTCTTTGACAGGAGAGGAGAAAGGGATATCTATCATTAGGAGGATGAACAAGGCGACAAAGAGCGCTCCAGGAATGCGCTTGATGCTTAGGAGAAGGAAGAAATCATCTGGAAAAAGAAAGACAGAGATTAGAGCACAAACGGAGCCAAACAGCAGAAAACAGGAGTCACTCGGCCGAGTAGAATATCCACTCGGCCGAGTACATAAGTTCGTCCGCCCGAGCGGCGCACAAACGAGGGAAGTTTGCTGTTTCCAACTCTCTGTTTCTTTTCTTGATTTCGGTATAATTTCCACTCGGCCGAGTATATATCTTCACTCGGCCGAGTGAAACTGATACACTCCTAGGGCGAGAACTGCCGAGTAGCTTGTGCAACTCGGCCGAATGGACCTTTTCCACTCGGCCGAGGGTGGCAAAGCCACTCGGCCGAGTCGTAAGTGGGGAGGAGTTTTTAAAATATTTCCGTTACGTTCACTCGGCCGAGCGACATAGTCACTCGGCCGAGTCGTAACTTTTCCTATTTAAGTCGCAGCGGGTCGGCGCGTTTTTCGAAACGCCCAAAAATCCCAACGCCCGATCGCTGCGTCTGTTCAACTCCAGAGCGCTGCGACCGCCGAACCCACTCGCCCGAACCGCCTTGCCCACCGCCATGCTCGGCCGACGCCGCCGGACCTCCGACTGAGTCGCCGGCGACTCCCTTGCTGCCGGCCGAGCTCCGGTATGCCCAATTTTGCCCGTTTTCTCCTATTTCTTGTATTTTTCGACGATCCGTGCACTAATCGAGCCCCTAATTCAAATTAACTTCACTATCTATCCATTATACCCCTAACCCCCCATACATTTTGAATATTACTCACTGATATCTTTGTTTGATGTGCAGGCTATATTGGGGAGCTTAGGGGAGCTTCCGGGGAGTGTTTTTGGCTTCGTGGAGGCGGCGTCTTCGTACGCATCCACTATTTTGCTCTCGCGGTGTGTTACGGTATACTCGTTCCACTTATTTTCGCACGCCGCGTTTTTTCTATTTTTGGTTAGCACTCGGGGCACCTATGCCGCCCCGGACACGGCCACGCACCAGGAGAGCTTCCGCCAAGCGGAAGCGGCCGGATGAGCCCGGCCCCTCCCACGAGATGGAGGAATCTCCCATAGATCACGGGTTTACCATCTGCCTTTGACCCTAGTAGGGCCAAGGCCTCGGCCATCGTCCACCCCTGCCTCCGCATAGCTCAGCGCCTTATGGCGACTACTTTTTTGGCGAGGTATGAGCCTGAGACGATGTCCACGTCGGAGCTTTATATGCTCTATGCGATGACGTGCCCCAGAGTTCTAGCTAAGGGGAGTGACGAGTTGGTCCCCGCCGTCGTGATTGATATCGTGAGCTGGTTTTTGGACCGCATCATCGTATCGGTGGGCGCTCGCTCACCGATATGTTACGGCGGTCTGATCACCCTGCTCGCCCTGATGACCGGCGAGGACCTACCGGCTGATTTGCGTCATTCTCCGGGCCCCACTTCACTGTCTATAGACGTCATGGCCTGGATGAAGATGCTTCGTCCGCACGGCCAACGGTACTGGGTTTGGTTGCACGGTCCGTACGGTGCTGACTACATGATCCTTCCGAGCCCCGCTCGGACACACTTAGGACCAGCACACGACGACTGGCTTCTGGTGATGGATCTCCTGATCCCCGCCGCCTACGTGCTTGAGGCCGAGGGAGCTGAGCCTGCACCACCTGCACACCCTGCGCCGCCAGCTGACCCCGTGGCCCCTCAGCCTGTCCCTGAGATTTCTGCGGCTCTTGACACCACTGTCCACACTTCTGACGGTGTCAGGAGTACACTTGCTGAGACCACCTCCACTACCACCACTCCCACCACCACTCCCACCACAGCTGGCCCTCTGTCCGTTGAGCCCCTTTGCTCCGCACTACCTGAGCGCCCACCTACTTTTGTTGAGAGCGGTGAGCCTTCCTTTGCTTCTGTCGTGGAGACTATGGCCAGTATGATCTCCGCTGGGATTTCACCTTTTGGACCCCACACTTACTCCCCATCGGTTGACCCCTCTGTCTCCATCGTAGCCGTCCTGTCTGAGAGCGTCGTGACGTCTGTCCCCACGTCTGTGTCACTGACCTCTTTTGCCGCCTCGTCGCCACTTTTATATTCCACTTCCGCTGTTGCTGCTTCCACCTCACACCAGCCTGCGTCCCAGCCTCGCACTGAGGCTGGGCACCCTCTAGTGAGCATAGCACCAGTACGACCCTTGCCTACTGTCCCAATCACCTACACCGCCCGTTTTAGACAGCCCCGACCAGCTCAGCCTAGACCTGTCCGTCCCTCCGCTCCACCACCCCCTGACGCCGTAGTTCAGAGCGTTCGCGCTCTTGAGGGGGCGTTGAGTGGACTTCGGGGCGATTTTAGGGCCTTGTCTTCCACAGTCACTGCCATGCAGCACCGCCTTGAGCTACTTCCCAGCATTCACTACTGTCTCACTCAGATTCTCGAGCGGCTTCCTCGCGTACCGACCCTACCCACACCCACCCAGCAGGTACCCACCCCCACTCCTACACACACCCAGCCTGCATCCACGAACTTACCCACACCCACACCCACCCAGCAGATTGTTCCACAGCCACCACCACCACCACCTCCGCCTCAGGACGGAGACGGCGCATCACCACCCTCTTAGGCACCCTTGATGCCATTGATTTTTTTTGCCGTCGTGCTGCCCGTCTCTGCTTGGTCCTGATGATTTTTGCCCACCCCCTCCCCTCACTGCTTTTGGGTCCACATTTTGATCATATCTATCTCTATCATTTTTGGGAGAGAGGGAGAGACTTTTTGGTGTGACACTCTTATATCTGATTCACTCTTATATCTGCATGCATCATGTCCGCATCATATTTTCATTTTTATTTCTTTTTCATCATGCATGCATCCTCACCTACCCCTCACATTACACGTCTCTCGGTGTGCCACACTTCGCACATTGAGGACACTGTGCACTTTAGCTTGGGGGAGTGAGTTCTCACGCTTTTCGATTTACCACCTTTATTTTTAGTTTTTTCACGCCATTTTTCGCATTTGCGCTCATTTTCATCACTTTTTCGTTTTTTTACCATGCATCACGTTTTTCTTATTTTCTTCATGTGCCGCATTGTAAATAGTTTTGTTTTCCCTTTTTTATCTTTATTTCTTTCATCTCATGCTAGAGATGACTTTTCAGTGATGATGATGACGTGGAGTTAGCTTTCTCTATATGCATGCTATATTTGTCATGTCTTAGCTTTTATTTCTGATATCATATGCTATGATCTGCCTTGCATTTAGAGATAGTAACCCACACTTTTTCCGTATGAAAATGGATGAAATTCTATTATTAGCTGAGTCTGAATATTCATATGTATGCTATCGTAGAAAACACACCAAGATTCACGCATTGAATGCTTATATCTGGAGTACCGTTTTCTTTTCCTATATCACTTCTATTTGCATGACTTGTACACTTCACTTCAGGATGATTGAATGATGTTAGCTATGATAAATCTGGATTAGTTTGCTTTTTTGTGATCGAAACCGAGTAGATTAAATTACCCTGCTGAAGTTGTCATGCACGTCCCATAGAGTGAACTGAGAGACATATTTATTTCTTTCTCCACATATCTTGAACATTAATTCTCTATTTTAAAATCATTGGTGAATCTCCCCTTAGCGATTCTAATATTTGCCATTTCACCCGTTATTAAATTCCTAGCTCCAAATTTCCCAAAACCAAAAAGAAAAAGAAAAATTCTTGTATATCCTTCTCTCTCTTTTGATTTGGGATCATTTGTGTATATATGCTATGAAAAAAAAAGAAAGCGAAAAGAAAGAAAAGAAAAGAGAAAAGAATCTCAATAAACGATCCCATCTCATATACTCTCTCTTTCTTCCCTCTCTTTGTTTTTATTTTTTATTTTCTTTTGCATTTGGAGCTTCAAAAGAAATGGGGAATGTAAATACAGTTTTGTATATGCCACCACGCTTATAGATAAGCTTGGGGGAGAGAATCCAATGATATGTAAGAGAGTGACTACCTGACGGTGCATGACAACCTAGGCTAAGTAATATTCTATACTCAGTGAGATTGTTTTAGCTTCACGAAATCCAGAAATCTACGCCTAGCACTCATTTCATGAAATCCACGCTTTTCTATTCTTTCTATTATATTGCGTGATATTCTTATACTCCTCATAGAAAGCATTCAATTGAAAAGTGTGTGATCTACGATATTGTATACCGCTTTAGATGATTCTGACAATGTTAATCTTAGAATTATTCCATTTTTCATGCTATATCAATATTCTTGGGGTTTCTATCTCTATTTGCACCATTATACTATGATATCGAAATAAAAATCTTTGACATGTGTTTTACATTCGATGCATGCTATATGAGTAAGCAAAACCCACGTCCTGAGAAAAATGATCTAGCAGCTTCCCTCTTCGTTTTCTTCTTTCTTCTTCGTTTTTCATTTTCCGTTTTTCCATCGTTTTCATTTTCTGAATCCACCGGGTTCACCTTTTACTTATCTTCCTCGAGGACGAGTAAGAGGTAAGCTTGGGGGATTTTGATCACTCTGTATTTTACACCTTTTTCCTGCATGTTTGCATGCCATTTATATCGCTCAAATCATTTTTTTCACGATTTATCGACAATATTGTGATACTTTTCACGATTTGTTGTTTTTGTCGTATTTCAGGAGATTTGGAGCGATTTGGAGTGATTCCGAGATACACCCACTCCGGAGTGTCACCGACGACTTCCCTGAAGGGTATTTTGAGATTGGAGAGGAGCGAAAGAAGAAAGAACGTCGTAGGAGCGACGAGGAGGCAAGAATGTTCAGATAGAGCATTTTTAGCATCTCACTCGACCGAGTGAAGGAGTCACTCGGCCGAGCATCGAGACACCGCTCGGCCGGCCAGATCGGGCACGCTCCAAGCAATGTATCAGCGTGCACTCGGCCGAGCATCAGAAGCCGACTCGGCCGAGTGACGAAATCCCGTCTGCCCGAGTGGCACTCAGGCGACGCCCATCAAAAAGTCCCGGCTTAATGTTTTTCGTCAGTCTGAGCATCAGAAGCCCCACTTGGCCGAGTGGCAATTGCCGACCGCCCGAGTGAAGATAAGCCCATCGGCTGAGTGACAACAACTCACTCGGCCGAGTGACGACAACTCACTCGGCCGAGTGACGCCCCAAGTGACGACCCCCAAGACCCCAGACTTACTGTAAATTTTCAGGGTCTCTCACTCGGCCGAGCGACTTTTGTCACTCGGCCGAGTGAGCCGAGCGCATGTAGCGGAAAACACGATTTTGAAGAGGCGCAGGGGCATTTTGGTCACGGATTTTTGGGCAGTTTTGGGGGGTATTTAACCCCAGATTCTAACCTAGTTTAGAGAGCTTTTCTATTGCTTTTGGCAGCCTTTTTAGATTAGACTTTTTAGAGTTTAAATCTTGTGATTGGAGAGGAGAGAAAAGTGTTATTTTGTTGGATTCTTTGGAAGCTACATTGGTTTGTCTCCCTCTTCACTAAAAACCCTATTTTTATTGCTATTTTGAATATTGCTATGAATTTCATTGTTGTTTCTATTGATTATTCTTCCATTAGCAATATGATTTGTGAGTAGTTTTAACATCTTAGGGCGTGGGGATGAACCATACGAGCCCAATTTCCGATTTGTGACGATTTGGTAGAACTATTGCTAGAATTGATTAGGGTTAGTTTGGGATTAATATAATACGGATAGCTAGGTGTTCATATCGATTGGGATTTGCAAGAGATTGGATCCCAATTCGATAGGAAACCCTAGAAATCCGAATTGGGTTGAAATTGAGTTTCCTTAGTATCGGTTTGCAAGAGATTGGGCCGATACTAGGATTCTCGGTTGCAATTCTATACCGATACCCGTTTGCAAGAGATTGGACGGGTAGGAACTATCCCAACCTAGGTCGTAGCCCGAGTTTGCACGAGAGTGGGCTCGGGATGCGATTGAACGATGATGTTGATCCTAATGCTAGCTTGCCTAGGCTAGGGTTTGCAAGAGATTGGACCCGAGCCTAGGTTTGCTATAGACCGGCAACAGCGCGAGAGCATGAGCTAGGTTTTACATTCAGTTGCAACTAGTTCACCTGACATTCTACCCTAGCAATTGTGAAACCGATGAATCACAATGACGAGATACGGTGAGTAGCGGGGATTCCCTATTCCCTAGGCGTCTTTATTTGATTTTATATCTCTTTTTACATTGTTTGACGATTGTGACAACATCGCCGAAAGGCAATTTCCTACACTTCTGTCCCTATAGCCAGGTTGTTCGGAGAAGGCACCATCATACGTCCTCCCTGTGTTCGATACCCGCTCGCCGCCACACCGTGCGCTTGCGGTAAAACTACACGGTCGCTCTTCAGGGTGTACGCCCGGGTGCGATCAGGGCTCGACATACTCTGTCAACTTTGCTCTCCATAGTGAAGTGCTCCGGAGGAACGTTTCCATCCGGTATTTCCAGTACCCATAATTGGTACCGTTGAAGAAGGGAGGCCTAGTTGAGGAGTGTCCTTCCATCACCGAAGAAGCTCCTTCACTGTTCTTGAAAACGCTGTAGTCGCTGTTTGTCATAGCTATGGACTTGGCTCTGATACCAAATGTAAATGCCCTGCGTAGCTACTGCGCAAGTACTAGAGGGAGGGTGAATAGTACTTTAAAATAATCAAGAGCGTAATTCCTAATTATTGTGCAAACACAAACAACAATGCGGATTAATTACAAACAACAAGAAATAAACAACGCAAACAAAAGATATGACGGGTTCGGATCCACCCAAGTCTCCCCGACTTGTTCCCGGTGATCCTACATCCCAAACACCCAGATCCTCTCTGGCTACTTGAGTTAGAAACCACTAACCCAAGTTTTGCACTATGAAATTCTTGTAGAAAACCTCTACAAGATCAAATCATACACAAAACGAAATGTGACTCCCACAACCCGGGATCACACACTTCTCTCACAAACCGAGAGAACAACTTGCAAAAGCAAAGTAAATGAAATAATGAAATACTTACCAACAAAAATCCTATGCCTTGAGTAAACTTACGATATTAGGGCAAAGAGGATTTTGAGGAAGAAGATGACACCAAACCCTAGCTCCACCAAGATAACCAGCAATAGGTGGCTAGGGAGAGATTGGTGACCTTGGATCAAGCTCCTAGCTTTAGTGGCTCACAATGGAGAGAATCTCTCTTGAGGAAATAGGGCTCAAGAAGTTGAGGGAGAGATTCTTGTGAGAAGAGAGAGCTTGGAAATAAGATTGAATGGCTCCTCTCTTGGATGTGAAAATGTCTCTATTATCAGCCTTGAATCCCTGGTTGGAAGCACACAACCTTATATAGGGAAGAGACAAAACGGTCACAAAATTCGTGGCATTAAATGCCCCAACGGCTCTATTCTGAAGCAGTTTAATCGGTCTAAGAAGGATCACTGACCGATTAGTTTCTCAACTAGTCGGTCGGTGATTCTTCTTGGACCGACTAAGAGGTTAACAGCCAATATAGAAAGTTCAGGGAATATAGAACTAGTCGGTCTAAGAAGACTTGCCAACCGACTAGTTTGACAACTAGTCGGTCGGTGAGTGTTCTTTGACCGACTAGGAGTTGAAATACGATAGGCTGTATACAAGGAGAACTAGTCGGTTTAAGAACAAATTCCAACCGACTAGTTTCTGAACTAGTCGGTCGACGGTTGTTCTTAGACCGACTAACGATAAACAGTAGCTCAGGATGTGAAACTGAATACACAACTAGTCGGTCTAAGAAGGATTCCAAACCGACTAGTTTGACAACTAGTCGGTCGGTGAACCTTCTTTGACTGGCTAACTGTAAACAGTGAATGAGCTGAATTGGAGTAGGATATCTAGTCGGTTCAAGAAGGATTGTCGACCGACTAGATTGCCATCTAGTCGGTTGGTTCTTCTTCTTGAACCAACTAAGATGCATAAGAAGCCGAGGAAAGAAGCGATAAGCTTCGGGAAGGATTCTATGGGCTTCTATGATAATCCTAGATCTAATAATGTAAGACCTACTCAAGGCTTAACATTCTATAAGATGAATCTAGAAGACAATAAATAAAACATGACGAACCATCTTCAAAGCTTCAATCCGAATCTTTTGACTTCAATAATGCTCCTGAGCTTCAACGAAGCTTCAGGCACTCGATCACGCGCTTTGAGAAGTCTTGAGACGTCGCTTTTGATGTTCATAAAATTTTGGCGATGATCTCCATAGCTGCACACACAAAGAGTTAGTTCACGATATTTATGTTTGTTCATCATCAAAACCAAATCCGGGGAATCAATACTCAACATTCTCCCCCTTTTTGGTGATGACAAACCAACATAAATAATAATCAATAATAATGATTCAAATGGAATTTACTAACTCCCCCTGCATTGATGACACGTTAGTTCCGTATTAAATAATAATCATATGCATCAAGCAGACGAGGAGGATATAAAATATGAACCAATTATTGAGATATAGGACTTGAAATCCATTTTAATATCTTAACTCCCCCTGAATCTAACGTATCAAATTAGATTCATGGTAAATTGCTTTGAATTATCATTTAGCACATCGTTATTATTAATTATCTCCCCCTTTGGCATTAGCAAAAAGAGAGGGAGTCTATCAATGACAACAACAATGGCTTAAAATAAAAGCACGGGAGTCTTAGAATACGACCACGGTCCAAATGACACCAAAGTAAAATCACGAAGAGAATCAAAGCGTGCCAACGAGACCATAGTCGAAAAACGAAAAATGAAATCATAAATCATCAAAACTCAAATCAATTGCACATATTGAGTTATGGAACATACTCTCCAATATCAACATTCTTAATGAATTTAGTGCAAGGAAAACAATTCTATGTTTTCATAGAAATAATTTCTATTAAATCAAGATAGTCGTCGAGCGACGAGGTCAATATCAGAGACATAAATACAATGTGCACAAGAAACGAATGGCAACAGTGTTATGCCAAAAATAGATAGTAAAATCATAAAACTTATGGCATACATAATTCTAGTACACTAGGATACTAATTGAAATAATGTTCAAAAATAGATACTAGCATGCATTCCGAGATAAAATACTCACCAAATGAGTCAATAAAAAGCATGGAATGCCATGAGCATGAGAAAGATAAGTACATAATCATAAGCACAAAACTAGCATCAAGATATGCATGAGATAGTCTAAAACATAAAGAGACATCTACATGCATTCAACACACATGGATACCATATGTAAGAATATACTTACAACATTAAGCTCACCCTACTTTGGTGCATCACTTAAGCACCATCAACTCCATTTGAATGAAAATCTTTGCAAATCAAGGAGTTGGTAGGGTTGGTATCCCATTATTCTTGGAGCTAAATTTTGATTTGGTGCTCCTTCTCTTATTCTTGAGTACCTGAAGATAAAACTATCCTTCCATGGTATCCAAGGTCATTGGGTCCTAAGAGATTAGACCTTTGGAAGCCAAGTCCAATTGGACTTAGACTTCCCAACAAAATCATCATTGTGCACAACATTCATGAAATACGAATTAATATACGCTTGTTTTTCATGCATGCTTGTGTCCTTCGGGCCCCAAATAGTGAATGTCTTGGGAGCCCTAGTCCTATTGGGAGCATGCACATGTTGTTGATTTCTATGTGATGCATGTGGCCTACGAGGAAGTGGCCTAGGAAATGCATGTCGTGGATAAGTATATGGCACATGATGAATTGGTGCATGATGATAATTGTTCATATTATAGTAATGTGGATGAACATATGCATGTGGAGGAACACGTGCATGAGTGTGTCGCACATGGTGTGCACGTGCTCGAGGATGTGGAGCATAAAAATCATCATACATGTGAACCGGTGGAGTAGGATGTGTGTTCCTACGTGGCATAGCATTGGTGTACATAAATGCATGACCCTTCTTTGGAGGTCCACCCAAAGTGGGTTTCCTTCCAAATGAGGGTGTGTTCCTAGTGGAAGCACCATTGGTAGATGAACTACACATGGGGTGTTTACTCCCACTAGTTGATGCATCGGAAGTTGGCCTAACAAAGGTCGTGGCCGATTTGGATGAGTCTCCCATCTTACACCCCAAGCCAATGTGATGATTGGCCGGAAGTAAGTCATGTAGGATATTATCCAAATGGCCCTTACCTTTATTGAATTCATTAATTCGGTCTAAAGTGTACTCATACTTCTCGGTGAGAGAATGCATAAAAGCATCTAAGGTGGACACTTACGATGTGAGTACAAAAACACGAGACTTAAGATTCTCATTCTCGATACTCGAAGTTGAGTTTCGAGAAATCAAATCCGCTATTTCGCGTTCATCCGATTCCTCAATATGAACATGCTCAAGTTGAGATTTGAGATTTACAATCTCATTTCTCAAGTCTTCAACAACGGTGTCGTTGTTGATGACGATAGGCTTAGGTGAGGTTTGAAGACTAGTTAGCTCATCTTTAGTCTTAATATATCTATTAGCCAATTTAGAAAACTTAAGCCAAAGTTGTTCGTTAGCTAACCTAAGTTCATCCATAGTTACCTCATCGCCTTCATCCTCGCTTTCATCGGAGGAGGACTCTTGATCATGTTCCTCTCTTGCCATGAAGCACATATTTGCTTTCTCCACTTGTTCATTATCCGGCTCTCCACTTGAGGAGTCGGTGAATGAGCCGATAAGTCCTTTCTGGTACAGTGTCTTGTACTTTCTCGACTTGTCGTACTTGGGTGCCTTCCACTTCTCCTTGTGTTTGTTGAGAGGACAATCCGGCTTGATGTGTCTTGGCTTGTTGCATTTATAACACACAGTAGCGGAGGCATTAGTCGAACTAAATTTAGATTTATTCCTAAACTTACCTTTTTGGAAGAATCGGTTGAACTTCTTTGCCAACTCGGCCAAAGCTTCTATGTCCAACTCGTCTTCCGATTCTTTGTCATCGGTAGATGTAGATGGAGCGGCCTTGAACGTAATCGTCTTTTTCTTTGGCACGTCTTGCTCCAAGTACGACTTCATCTTTTCCTGCATCTTGATCTTACTGTCCTTACGTACCTCATAAGACAACAAGGTACACATTAGTTGTAAGACAGTATACTTATTCATATCGTTACCTTCCTCGATGGCGAAGGTACGCTTTTCCCAAAAAGAAGGAAGTCCGTCAATAATCTTCGCGACTTTCTCCTTTTGGGTATAGTTCTTCCCAAGAGCTTCCAATTCGTTGGATATGTCCACGAAGCGAGCATAGTACTCCTTCATACTTTCACCCTGTTCCATGTGAAATAATTCGAACTCTTTGTTAGCAACAACGAGTTTAGAGTCTTTTACCGTACTCGTTCCTTCGTGCAAGATGAGGAGTTGGTTCCAAATTTGATATGCACTCTTCCATGTGCATATCTTGTTGAAGTCTTCGGGCTCCAACGCACATTGCAAGGCATTCATTGCCTTGGCGTTGTTCACCTCCGCGGCGACCTCCGCGGTAGTCCACCTTGCGAAGTCCGGTTCGGTGGGCTCGACATACTCTGTCAACGTAGTTCTCCATAGTGAAGTGCTCCGGAGGAACGTTTCCATCCGGTTGTAATGATCGGTTTTTATCATCTGTATTTGTCTCGTATATTTTCTCCGTATTTGTAGTTAGACGTTTCTGTCTCGTACCCGTGCCCGTACCCGTGTCCATTTCTTTTCCCCATACTTATTAGTTTTAATAATAAATCCTTTAATAATTAGTTTCAATATTTTTATATATAATTAGTTTAACTTTTTCAAAATTCAAAAATTTAAACTTTAAACCTATTAATTCAGTGGTTGAATTACTTTCCTAATTAGACCCATTTAAACCTATTATTAATTGGGTTTATCGCCCTAATTCTCCTAATTAAATCCATTCAAATAATCCCATTAATGAAAAGAATTCAATTCTATTTCCTAATATAAACCCTAGTTTTCTACATCCTTAGGCCGAACCAAACACGACTCACGCACCCAGTTTCATCACACACGCACACGGTTAACAAAAAAAAGAGAACAAGTTAACCTATACCCTAAGCTAACCCTAGGAGGCCTCTCACGTGCTGCTCTCTGAAACAAACCCCCTTCACATCAAAACTTATATAAAATAAGCCCTAAAGCCTACTCACTGCACCTACAAATTCTATTATTTCTTATACAAACAAACACATAGTACTAACAAACAACCATCCGTACAAGTACAACCCTAGGTTCTTTACACGTGAGCCTACTGAACACTTTTCCTATAAATCAAAATCTAGGGCTTTCTTTTTCTCCCACCCTCAACGTTAGCAGCAGCCGCCTGCTACCGATTTTTCTCCCCCTCGCACACGAGGCAACAGCGCCTCCCCTACTCGCGGATGACGCCCAGGCCAACTCGCAGCACCCCACATGCCGCAGCCTCCCCCTCCTACTCCTCCTTCGCATCACCACGTCGCAGCCCTCTCCGAAGCTCCTACCCCACCGGCCTCACCCTCCCACACGGCTAGCAACCCCCCCTGGCCGAGATCTCCCCCTCACGGCCTCCCTCCTCCTCTCTCCCCACGCGAGCACAGCACCCGCCAGCCTGCTCCCCTCACAGCCTCCTCCCTCTGCCGAGCTTCTCCACTCTCCCTCTCCTCTCTACCGACGCCTTAACCCCCATGCCACCCTACTCCGGTGGCCAACACCTCTTGCCCTCATGCCATGTAGCTCCTCTCCTTCCCATCTCCACGCACAGAACCCGCGGCTGCCACCCCATCTCGCAACAACCCCCTCGCCCAGCGTCACCACACGGACAGCCATCCTCTGCCCAGTTTCTCCACTGCTGGACCTCCCCCTCCGACTTGCCTTCACTCCGACAGCCACCCATCGGCCAGATCCCCGAGCTCCACCTCATCTCTCAGCAACACCCAGCGCCGAACACCCCTATCTCCTCTCCGCGCATCAAATCGACAACCCTTCACCGGATCAGCTGCATGCAACTCCTCCTCGCCGCTGCCATGCCCAGAACAGTCGGGAGCACTCCCCAGGCCCTACTGACAGCTGCACGGACCCGACACCGTAGCCCTCGTCCTTCTCCCAAGGCTCTACGTCATTGTTCGGAACCGTACGCTTCGCCGCTGCCTATCGTTGCGACCCGATCCTTCGCTACACTTCCGGTTAGTAGATCTACCATTAAATAACTCATGACCCACACCATAATTTAGCGAACCTAATAAAAACTGGGTGATTAGACGTCGTAGGGGCTATTTGCAAATCTGTCCTGAACAAAAAACATATATACTGATTTCATGTTTTGCCAAAACAGCGAACCAAACCCTCCGTAGCGTAGTACTCGTCGTGACGATTCCAACGACGCCAAGAACATCGAAAACATGCAAGTATTTGATTTTATATGAATTTCTGAAGTTTTCACACTTTTGCGCCATCCTTATGTATTGCTGTGTATCTCAAAAACTAGGCGTGAAATGACGTGCAAAATCGACACCATAATGATCAGGACGAAATTTGGGATCCAATGGTATATCATATGATATACCTTAATTTAAAACAATTAAGAGAAAAAAATGTTTTCTGTAGCAAGTCCAAATAAAATATGTGTTCGTTATTATTTTGAGAATGCCATAAAATTGTACAACCCACTTTTGTTGTGTAGAACCGTCATAAGTGGGTATTAATGATGATAATAGTAAAATTCAGTGAGTCTTGACATGCCTAACAAAAATGGACATCGTGAAAATCGTGCGCCTCGAAGGCGGTATCGTGATATTGTGATGTCGTGTGAGTCGACTAGGCCGGCTCGTGTTCCGACAAACTTTTTGTCACGCCCCGCTTCCCTAAAATGGAGACGAGACGTGAGAAGGTCCGCTCAGACATGGAGCTGTGAAGCTGCACGCCTGATAAGCGTCAATTTAGTATAAGCAGGTCACTGTAAACGCAAACGGAACACCAATAATAATAATAGAAAAAGGAGACGGATATGAAATACCAATCCCAAAGTTTGTCCACAAAATATTCAACATCACAAAAAAAAGCCACCAGGCTAACCGGAAAGAGTCTAAAGGCCCAGAACAAGGCCAAACAAAACACAAACATAACAGAGTATCAAACTAGGTGCCACGCACCGACAACCTAAGCAATCTAACAAAAACCAGACATAGACACTAAGACTGATCTCCAGTGTCTACGAAGTCCTTGATCAACGCGGGTTCTGACTCAGCATCAGCGAACACCGCGTCCACAGCAAGTATCTCAGGCTCGGACTCTAACATTTGTCACCCAAAAGAGAAAAGGGGCACATGTCAACAAGTCGAAAGACTTGTGCAAGGAAACTGAAAGAAATGTAAACTAACAACCTAACAGTTAAAGTATGGTGCATGGCATGGCAAGTAAGGTAGTAACAAGTAAGGTAAAGTACAAGTAGCAAGTGGTAGTTGTGACATGTAATGTCAAGTAACAAGTACAAGTACAAGGGATCACCCACACATGGATGCCCTATTGCCCGCAGGCTGTAGTCATGTACACGGGATCACTCAGAGAGTGCCCTATTGCCCGCAGGCTGTATTGAGCTCGTCTTCTGGACCACGAGCCAGAATTGTAATTGGCCTAGGGTTGTGCCCGCAGAACGGGTGCCTAACCGGAACAAATAGTACAAGTATGTAGCGAAGCTACGCAATCACGATGAGTGTTCAAGCATGCAATGACATGAGCAGATATTCGCGTACCGTTAATTGAAATTAAACGTGACAGGCAAAATGCAATGACATGAACATATTCGCGTACCGTTAATTTAAATTAAACATGGCAGTTAAAATGCAATAGCAGTTAAGGATGCATGGATGACATGAACAGTTAATACGCATACCGTTAAGGGAAATTAAACGTGACATACAAGCATGATGAGGGTGACGGACCAAGCTTCGTTGTCAAGCTAGGTCAATGGCGTCTAGACGGCTATCCTTTCACCGTCTAGTCTGTTTTACGCTAAAGCAAGGAGATGGCCTAAGACATGGCCCAAATCAAGAGATGCAAGTTTCACTTGCCTGATACCGGGATTGACGAGCAATGAAGATCGTCACACAAGCTAACTACGGAATAGATCACGGTTATGGCAAAACAATTATTAGAACAATGATTCTAAATCGATTTCTTAATAGAATCCTAATTGTCTAATAATCCATTTTATTAGGGTTTCACAAATGTCAATGTGGGTTATGCTAAAACTAAAGAATCGAGTATTACCGTGAAGAAGCGGAGGAACGATGCCGAGCAACCACGGCAACGGAAGAACGATCCGGCTCAAATCTGGAAATGAGGGAAAAATATGGAGAAATAGGTTTGGATGTGGATTTTGGGGGTTTGATGAAATTTTGAGGAAGATGAGAGGTAGAATGTGTTAAGTGAGGGTTTGGATGATGGATTTTGGGCTTGGGATGAAGGAATAAGGGTTTGAGGTAGTAGGGGGCTCAATGGGGGAGAAATTAGGGTTTGAGGTGATGAGGAAGAAGAAGAAAACGTTTGGAGGGGTATTTATAGAGTTTGGTGGCGGCTAGGGCAAAACTAGGGTTTCCTGTACTGTTTAGTCGGTCAAAGAGCAACCACTGACCGACTAGTTTGGGAACTAGTCGGTCAGTTGACCAACGCAGACCGACTAAGTGTAAACAGTAACCCCCGACGAAAACCTGAACTAAGAGTTAGTCGGTCAAAGAACAACTACTGACCGACTAGTTTGACATCTAGTCGGTCGATGAACGTTCTTAGACCGACTAAGAGTAAACAGTAACTGGTACCAAAAATAGTTAATGAGTTAGTCGGTTAAAGAAGCATTGCTGACCGACTAGTTTGCAACCTAGTCGGTCAACCAACGTTCTTAGACCGACTAACGATAAACAGTAACTCCTGAACATTTATCAAAGCCCACTAGTCGGTTCAAGAAGGTTTGTCGACCGACTGGATCGTCATCTAGTCGGTCGGTGCCCCTTCTTATACCGGCTAATGTGCACTGAAAGTTCTAAAATGGAGCGCGAAGCTCCGGGATGATTTCCTAAGTCTCCTAGGCTCGTTCTAACTCTAAGATATCGACGTTATGAAGCCCGTCACGAATGACTTACTTCAAACACGCCGACCGACGGAAGAATCTAGAGAAACACGACGAAACAAACGATAATGAAAACAACGGAGACGGAAAAAGGAAATCACAACCAAGGAGAAGCAACCAAATATATATATATATAAATAAAATCCATACATGAAAAACCAGTCGTTACATCCTCCCCAACTTAAGAAAAATTCCGTCCTCGGAATTCCCAACACTCACATGTCCGGGAACAAAAGTGGGTAGCGCTCTCGCATCTCATCTTCTCTCTCCCAAGTAGACTCTCCCGGCGAACCGTGTCGCCACATCACCCGAACAAGATCAACGACCTTGTTCCGAATTGACTTCTGACGCCTGTCCAGAATCTGCACTGGATGCTGGTCATACGTCAAATCTGAGCGAACGGTAATCTCCAAGAAATCCACGGCATGAGACGGATCACTGATGTATCGATGAAGCTGCGACACATGGAAAACATCATGGACTCCTTCCATAGATGGCGGCAAGGCTAAGCGGTAAGCTACTTCGCCGACCCTCTCCAAAACATCAAACGGTCCAATGTATCGTGGGCTCAACTTCCATCGCTTCCCAAAACGAATCACTCCACGATTCGGGGAAATCCTTAGAAACACATTATCGCCCGGTTGAAACTCCAAAGGACGACGTTTCGCATCCGTCCAATGCTTAAAACGGTCCTGAGACATCCTCAGCCTCTCCCGAATGTTCCTGACGACCTCCACAGCCTCCACAATCATCTCAGGCCCCAACAGCTCCCGATCGCCAACGTCATCCCAACTCAATGGCGATCGACATTTCCTCCCATATAATGCGGCAAAAGGCGCCATGCCAATAGACGCCTAGAAACTGTTGTTGTAAGAGAACTCCACCAAATGTAGATGGTCCTCCCACGAACCCTTGAAATCCAACGTGCACGCTCTCAGCATGTCTTCCAAAATCTGAATCGTCCTCTCGGACTGGCCATCCGTCTGCGGATGGTACGCCGTGCTGAAACTCAGACGCGTACCCAAACTTTTCTGCAAACTCTGCCAGAACTGAGATGTGAATCTCTTGTCTCTGTCCGATACGATACTCACGGGGACTCCATGAAGTCGCACGATCTTCTGCACGATTCACGTTACATCACTATCCAAACTAGAAAAAGGAAATAAAAACAGAGAGTAAAAGAATTTACCTCCATGTATCTCCTTGCTAGCGCCTCAGTGGACTGTCATACTTGGAACGGAATAAAGTGCGCGGATTTGGTCAATCGGTCTACGATCACCCAAATCGCGTCGTTCTGCTTCGGACTCTTAGGTAGTCCAGTCACGAAGTCCATAGTGATGTGTTTCCACTTCCACTCCGGAATCGGAAGCTGTTGCAACAACCCTGTCGTACGCTGATGCTCCGCCTTCACTTGCTGGCAAACCAGGCACTTGGCCACACTCCGTGCCACACTCCTCTTCATGACGTGCCACCAAAAGTTCAGACGAAGATCCTTGTACATCTTGGTCCCACCAGGATGCACGGAATACGGCGAACTGTGTGTCTCCACCAACAACTCCTCTCTGATATCCCCAGCTGGCACACACAGCCTGGCTCCGAACCTCAACGAGCCATCATCATGAACCAAAAAGTCAGTCCGCAGACCGGCTTCCCCCGAATCTTCACCAGCTTCGGATCCCCGACCTGGCCAGCCTTAATCCGATCCACGAGCCTCGACTGTATCTGCATACACATCAACGAGGAATCCTCCCCAGGAAGAACAATCTCCACTCTAGACTCGCAAAAATCCTGCTGCAATCTCCACTGCGAAGTCAACATCATCACCGCGGGAAGCCTACTCAAAGCATCTGGAACCACATTCACCTTGCCAGGGTGATACTGCAGATCAATCTCATAATCTGCCATGAGCTCCAACCATCGACGCTGTCGCATGTTGAGTGATCACTCCATATTTTACACTTTTTTCCCGCATGTTTGCATGCCATTTAGATCGCTCAAATCATGTTTTTCACGATATATTGACGATATTGCGATACTTTTCACGATTTGTTGTTTTTGTCGTATTGCAGGTGATTTGGAGCGATTTGGAGTGGTCCCGAGATACGCCTACTCCAGAGTGTCACCGACGACCTCCCCGAGGGGTATTTTGCCATTGGAGAGGAGCGGAAGAAGAAAGAACGTCGCAGGAGCGACGAGGAGGCAAAAACAAGCTGTTTGGGAATTTTTGGTGTCTCACTCGACCGAGTGAAGGAGTCACTCGGCCGACCAGCGAGACCCCGCTCGGCCGGCCAGATCGGACACGCTTCATATGTGCACTCGGCCGAGCATCGGAAGCCACATCGGCCGAGTGACGAGACCCCGTCCGCCCGAGTGGCATTCAGACGACGCCCATCCAAAAGAGCCAACTTACTGTTTTTCGTCTGCCTGAGCTTCAGAATACCCACTTGGCCGAGTGGAAATTGCCGACCGCCCGAGTGAATAGAAGCCATCTGCCGAGTGACTACAACTCACTCGGCCGAGCGACCCCCGAAGTGAAGACCCCCGAAGACCCAGACTTACTGGAAATTTTCAGGGTTTCTTACTCGGCCGAGCGACTGTTGTCACTCGGCCGAGTGAGCCGCGCTGCCTGTAGCGTAAATTGCAATTTTCAGGCTGCGCAGGGGCATTTTGGTCACAGTTTTTTTGGACGATTTTGGGGGGTATTTAACCCCAGTTTTTGACCTAGGTTAGGGAGCTTTTCCCTTTACTTTTTGCAGCTTTTTAGATTAAACTTTTTAGCTTTTGATTATTGTGATTGGAGAGGAGAGAAGTTTATTTTTTGTTGGATTCTTGGAGAACTCTATTGGTTTGTCTCCCTCTCCTTTAAAAATACTATTTTTATTGCTTATTTGAATATTGTGATGAATTCACTTGTTAATTTCATTGATTATTTTTGTATTTGTGCTATGAATTGTGAGTAGTCCTAACGTCTTGGGGCGTGGGGATGAACTTTACGAGCCCAATTTCTGATTTGTGATGATTTGGTAGAAATATTGCTAGAATTGCTATTAGGGTTAGTTTGGGATCGATTTAACACGGATAGCTAGGTGTTCATATCAATCGGGATTTGCAAGAGATTGGACCGATACTAGGGTTCTCGGTTGCAATTCCATGCCGATACCTGTTTGCAAGAGATTGGACGGGTATGAACTATCCCAACCTAGGTCGTGGCCCGAGTTTGCACGAGAGTGGGCTCGGGGCGTGATTGAACGATGATGTTGATCCTAATGCTAGCTTGCCTAGGCTAGGGTTTGCAAGAGATTGGACCCAACCCTAGGTTAGCTATAGACCGGCAACAGCGCGAGAGCGTGAGCTAGGTTTTACATTCAGTTGCAACTAGTTCATCCGAAATTCTACCCTAGCAATTGTTATACCAATGAATCACATTGACGAGATACGGTGAGTAGCAGGGATTCCCCATTCCCTAGGCGTCTTTATTTGATTTTATATCTCCATACTTTGTCTGACGATTGTGACCCAAAAGGCAAATTCCCCTTTTCTGTTCCTATAGCCAGGTTGTTCGGAGAAGACAACGTCATTCGTCCTCCCTGTGTTCGATAACCCGCTCGCCGCTACACCGTGCGCTTGCGGTAAAACTACACGGTCGCTCTTCTTGGGTTACATTCCGAAGCGATCAAGTTTTTGGCTCCGTTGCCAGTGAGGTGTTTTCCGTTGGGTGCCAATTTGTCACAATTAGGTTGATTAGACTACGAAAAAAATAAAAAAGGGAGATTTTCACCCCCGCCACCATTATTATCATTTCTATATTCTTTTGTGTCACTGATATCTTTTCTCCAGGTACTTATCTTTGTTGATCAGGTGTTATGGATTATACTATGTGGACCACAGATTTTGATCAGCATGCTCAGATGGGAGATTACTATTTTGATCAGCATGCTCAGATGGGAGAATACTATTTTGATCAGAGTGCTCAGATGGGAGAATATTTTTTCGATGAGATGCATGCACACCAGGTTGAAATGCAAGCTAGTCTTGATAAGAGCAACCTTCAATTGGAATGGACGAAGAGAGAACTTAAAATGAATGCGCTCATGCTTAGGGTTGCAGAGATTTCAAAAGATATCAGTTTTACTTCTTCATATTATGGGCAAGAAGCATCGCCAGACATACTACCAGAGCCAGAATATGCCGTCGTCGATCCCACTTCCTACGATACAGCTATTGCATATGAAGAGTGGATGGACGAAGAGGCAGTGAAGGAAGAAGAAATTGAGTCATGTGCACATCCAGAGGAGGACACATTTCAGAGATTATTGGAGGGCCTCTTGGAGTCAGTGAGGTTCACCGGTTCAGAGAGCATTAAAGCAGGCGATGCATTTGAGCTACTATTTGCAGATTTTGTTATGAACTGTGTTTCAGCTACAGGAACAATTGAGGAGGACATCCATGTCAGTCTTGAGGGGGATAGACTATATTTTTGGATTGCTTGTTGGCATTCCCCTCCACATGATACATCCCCACAAGCTGACACACGTGAGCAGCCAACATCACCATTCCAGAGAGAGCCCACATTGATAATTGATGAGAAGGTAAAGGAGCACACTGTCGAGCCAGAGCATATTGACGAGGAGGCCTCACATGCAGAGCCCGAGCATGATTTTCAGGAGGCCTTACATACAGAGCTAGAGCTTATCATCGAGGAGGTCGTGCATCAGGATGAGGACATAGCCATTCATGAGGATCTCGAACACTACCCTCCTCCATTAGAGCTTCCGCAGCCACCTCATCCTTCCACTGACGTCGAGGACTGTCCCACAGAGCTTACTGCTCCCACTCAGGGAGATATTTTTACCCATCCTATTTCTGAATCATGTATTCCATTCGATATTTATTTTGATTCAGATATTTTTGACACGTCATACCTTTTGCAGCACACATACGATTATGGACAGGAGGTATGCTTGGACGTGTCACAGCTTGACGAGCCTGTCGAGGAGGTCCACACCTGTGATCTAGATTTACTTGAGCAGCTTAAAGAGGACACCATGGAGACCGCTATCACAGCACATGCGGATATTGGATTATTTCCAGGGAAGTATCGTCCACCATTATTTATTTCATACATTTCTATAGATGATCCTCTTTGGGATACTTTTATTACGAGGGTGAATTTTTTGCAGCAAACTGATGCATCCTATTCCCTGCAGGGTACAGGTGGAGTCCTTGTAGGAATGCTGGAGGATGCATTGCTGGAGTTCGTTGGAGTCCGTGGACACACGTATCTGGTAGAGCCACGGAAGGAGCAGTTGGAGCAGTTGCCTACACCAGCAAATATACTGGATCCGCCTTTTGCTATAGGTGATATCAATCCAGTAGTGTAGAAATTTTTATGCTTTCAATAAACCCGAATCCTCTCGACAGCGAGAGGACCGTATAGATTTGTTTGAATAAATATCACCTCATATGATGGCCACAAAAATCTTTTACACCCCAAACCCATCATATATATATGGCCCTCTTCATATTTTGATGTGTCATATCCTTTTTGCTCACCACCACCGAGCATTTCTTTCAAGTGAAACCTCACTTTCTTATTCATTTGGCTTGATCACGCTGACGTGCGTCTATATTTCATATATTCACGCACGTTTTCTTTTGTGTTTCTCCGTGTTTTCCGCCGTCTCTTATTCGTTTTCGTATGTTTTCCCATTTTCTTTCACTTTTCTTTGTTTGTCCATGATTGCAGGAGTTCGACCACGTAGGGGACCTTTTACGATGATATCCCAAGTCCCCGGAGCAACGGGAAAAGTCACGCGTGATCCAGGGGGTCAAACGGCGAAGTATTCATCTTTCTGCCCCTCACCCAGTCGGTTGGTCATCTCCAACCGATCGGGTGATGCACGCGTGCACCAACCGGTCGCTACCGCAGCTCACGAAGAAGTCACCCGACCAGTTCACAGACCGGTTCTGCGGGCGGCTGTTCTCTGTCTTTTCGAGCAGAATTCCAACCGATCGGGTGACTCTCACCCGATCGGTTCATCTGTAGCTGAGAAAAAGAGCTGAAGACACGGGCGTCGAACCGACCGGTTCACCCGACTGCTCCAAGATCCAACCGGTCGCTCAAGAACTCACCCGATCGGTTCGTGAGATCGGGTGAAAACTCGCCGTTTTCTGTGATTTATCTGTAACGGATCAACCGATCGGTTGACTTGTCACCCGATCGGTTGATCCGAAAATCTATATATAGGACCCCTAGGGTTCCAGAAACAAGAGAGTTGTATTTTTTTACTGTTTTATTTCCCTGTGACGGCTGTAATTGTTACTCTTAAGTAAGTTTTCAGATCTTTCTAATTTTTTAGTATTGTCTTTACTACTCCTTTACTTCCGCATTGCAATTGTCGGATTATGATTCTAACGGTTAAATTTCATTTAGATTGCTTTTTCATGAATTTTTGTGAGTAGTTCCCAAATCTGGGATTTTGGTGGAAGCCCCTTCGGGGGCTCTTCCCGATGCGTCCATAGGGTTAGGGAATCGATATGGAGTAGGAATCTAACGGTTACGCGGGGCGTTTCATTGTCATCGGCGGGAAAAAGACCGCCTTTGACCGTCGGGCCAAGGGGGAATAAACTTGGCGGTTGACTCCCTAGCCAAAGCTCACGCCTTTAGCGTAGACGCCGAATCCTAGCACGCGGGAGCGGCAGGATGAGACGTCGGGAGATATCGTTGCGGACTTAGTGCTCCCGGGATCGATCAGTGTTTATGGACACTGGAGTGCCCACTGATCGAATCCGGGAAGTCCGGTGTATCATCCTGGGCACCGACCGGAATATCGGGCCCATGGGACGCCGGTACCACTTTCAGAGGCAACGTCTCACCATTAGACCCTAATCCCGATCGCTATCCATACCCGTAGGCCGTAGCGGCGAGAGCCTCTCGTCGGGTCAGAAACCAAAGTCCCGGGTTTACTTTCTTTTTGTTCATACGCTTTCATTTCCTTTCGTGACAACCAACCACCGATTCGGGCTAGCTCGCCCCTCGGGGTGATTTAGGTCCTACCTGACCCAAGCACAACCTCGCCTCCCTGAGTTCGATATTCCCGCACCCTACACTAACCGTGAAACTTGCGGTAAACGACACCGCGCCGCCGCGACGCAAGCGGGGCGCCGGTCAAGTTTATGGCGCCGTTGCCGGGGAGGCAACGTGCTTGATATTTTAGGATCTCTTGAACCCTCGTGTCTAGCTCACATCCCTACCTCGCGATAATTTTCGCATTCTTCTTTTTCTTTTTCTCATTTGTTTTTCTTTTTTTATTTCTTATTTTATATGTTTCCTTCCCACTTGTCGCTTCACGGGTGTTTGTTGTTTTTTATGCGCATGAGTTCAAGGAGTCTTGGCGACTTGATTCCCCCCGATCCAGAGATTAACGCCACCCTTAGGCGTTTGGCCGCCGAGAAGCGAAGTGAAGAAGATGCTGCACGCAGTTTCAGGAGACATCTGGGATCACTCTCACCATGTCCGCTGCTTGGCGCGGAGCTTAGCAGAATCACTGAATACTTCAAATATACTATCCCTCCTGACTGCCGCTGTGGAATGCCAAAGATATCGAGATGCGCAGGAGTACCTTGCCATGGCAGCTCCCTCTCCCCACGGAGAAATGGCATGTATCGACAACCATGGTCTCGAATGTAGTGAAGAAGAGTCAGCCGCAGAGTTGTGTCAGGAGAACCACCCGACCAGATTTGGAGGCGACGCTGAACAGGAACCAATCTACCCCTTGCAGACTTCTATTGAGTGTCCCCGGTCTTTGAACGATGGAGAAGCTGGAAACTGTTGTGGAGAATCATCGATGACTGAAACCTGTTTTCACCTGCAAGCTTTCTTCCCGGATAATTATGGTGAGCTCGGAAGAGACCCGGTGCATCTCTCGACCGTCCCCACTGTACCCTGCAAAATTTCACCGCTGGGAGCCACGGCCGAGGTGGAGATTCCGGATTCTGGCTTCAGTGAAATCCACGAAGAAATCTGTTCCCTTGAGGATGCTCAGCTCGAAAAGTATGCGTCAGGGCCCCAAGAAGTAGAGATGAAAGAATTACCGCCGGGACTTAAGTATGAATATTTGGGAGCAGGGTCGACCCTTCCGGTTATAATTAACTCTTCGCTACCTGAGGACCAAATGACCAAACTTCTTGGAGTTCTAAAAAGGTTTAAAGGAGTTTTCGGATATGCAATTGAGGATTTAAAAGGGGTTAGCTTGGGCCTCTGCTCACATAGAATTCTTCTTGAAGATGAGCAAGCCTCCTCGATTGAGCCGCAGCGGAGGTTGAATCCCGTAATGATGGAAGTTGTGAAGAAAGAGATTGTAAGGCTTCTACATGCCAGTATTATATACCCTATCTCCGATAGTCGCTGGGTTAGCCCGGTACACGTTGTACCCAAGAAGGGAGGAATGACGGTGGTTCGCAATGAAAAGAACGAGCTTATACCAACGAGGACCGTTACAGGGTACATGATGTGCATTGACTATAGGAAGCTGAACAAGGCAACAAGGAAGGATCATTACCCCCTCCCCTTTATTGACCAGATGCTCGAGAGGCTGGCGAAGCATAATTATTTCTGTTTTATGGACGGGTATTCTGGATTTCTTCAAATCCCTATTCATAATGATGACCAGGAGAAAACGACTTTCACCTGCCCGTTCGGGACGTACGCCTACAGAAGAATGCCGTTCGGGCTTTGTAACGCCCCTGCTACGTTCCAGAGACTCATGTCCGCTGTCTTCTCCGACTACTCCCAAGACATCATGGATGTTTTCATGGACGACTTCTCAGTCTACGGAACTGAATTTGACTCGTGCCTCAGTAATCTCACTAAGGTCCTGGAGAGATGTCAGGAAAAGGGACTAGTCCTAAACTGGGAGAAGTGTCACTTCATGGTCCAAGAGGGAGTTGTGCTGGGACACATCATCTCTTCGAGGGGAATCGAAGTTGATAAGGCTAAAATCGAAGTGATTGAAAAGCTTCCGCCACCGCACAATCTTCGAGGAGTCCGTGGTTTCTTAGGACATGCGGGATTTTATCGCCGCTTTATCAAAGACTTCTCGAAGATTTCCAGGCCTCTGACCCAACTCCTCGTGAAGGACGCACCTTTCGTCTTCGGCGAGGAGTGTGTGGAGGCCTTCCGCACTTTGAAGCTAGCCTTGATTTCCGCACCCATAATACAACCACCAGACTGGGAACTCCCCTTTGAGCTGATGTGTGACGCTAGTGATTATGCGGTTGGTGCCGTCCTAGGGCAGAGGAAAGATAAAAACCTCCATGTCATATATTATACGAGCAAAATCCTTGATGCCGCCCAAAGAAATTATACTACCACGGAAAAAGAATTGCTCACGGTAATCTACGCCATGGATAAGTTCCGACAATATCTTGTTGGCGCCAAGGTGATCGTACACACGGATCACGCGGCCCTTAAATATCTATTGAACAAGAAGGAAGCCAAGCCGCGACTAATCAGATGGATCCTCCTCCTCCAGGAGTTTGACCTGGAAATCAGAGACAAAAAGGGGGCGGAGAATGTCGTTGCCGATCACCTGTCCCGGATGCCCACTCTCGATTTGAATGCTACACCAATCGATGATTCACTCCCTGACGAGCATCTCTTCTCTGTATCTTCCTCCTGGACCCCCTGGTACGCCGACATCGCAAATTATCTGGCGTGTGCCATCGTTCCTCACAATGTGAGCTTACAGCAGAAGAAGAAATTTTTCCATGAGGTCCGCAAATTCTATTGGGATGACCCCCACCTATACAAAACCTGCAATGATGGGGTGATACGAAGATGCATCCCTGAAACTGAAGCGACTTCCATCATTTCCCATTGCCACGGACAGCAATGTGGAGGGCACGCGAGCACCTACAAGACCACTGCAAAAATCCTCCAAAGCGGATTTTACTGGCCTACGCTCTTCAAAGACACACATGTTTATGTACAAGCCTGCGATAGATGCCAAAGAGCCAGGAATATCTCCAAAAGAAATGAGATGCCTCAACACTACATCCTAGAGATAGAAATCTTCGATGTGTGGGGAGTGGACTTCATGGGGCCGTTCCCTTCTTCCTCGGGGAACCAGTACATCTTGGTGGCCGTTGACTACGTGTCGAAATGGGTTGAAGCGGTGGCCAGCCCAACCAATGACTCTAAAGTGGTGGCTAAGTTCTTTAAAAACAACATCTTCCCGCGGTTTGGTGTGCCTCGGGTCCTGATCAGTGACGGAGGAAGCCACTTTGTAGAAAAGAAATTTGAGGCCCTCCTAAGAAAATACGGGGTGCAACACCGGGTGGGGCGTGCCTACCACCCGCAAACCAGCGGTCAGGCGGAAGTCTCTAACCGGGAGATTAAAAGCATACTAGAAAAGACTGTGGCCAACTCCAGGAAGGACTGGTCATCAAAACTCACTGACGCGCTTTGGGCCTACAGGACGGCATTTAAAACTCCCATCGGCACAACTCCCTACCGGCTCGTCTACGGGAAAGCTTGCCATCTTCCTGTGGAATTGGAACATAAGGCATATTGGGCGGTTAAGAATCTGAATTTCGACACCGAGAAGGTGGGAGTGCACCGGCATCTTCAACTCAACGAACTTGACGAAATCCGGCTCAATGCTTATGAGAACGCCAAGATCTACAAGGAGAAACTGAAGCGGTGGCACGATAAGCGAATCTTAAGGAGGGAATTCAAAGAAGGGGACTTAGTTCTCCTGTTCAACTCACGGCTGAAGCTCTTTCCTGGGAAACTCAAGTCAAGATGGTCAGGACCGTTCCGCATCACCAAGGTTTTCCCGCACGGGGCCATCGAGATAATGGGAAGGGATGAGCCGTTTAAAGTAAATGGGCAGCGTCTGAAACACTACGCAGTAGGAGAACCTGGATTCTCTCCGGTTGGACCCCCCACGAGCGACAACTCTTCTTCCAACCCTCCGGATGTAACTTGACCATCTCTTGCGGGCGTCGAGCCAACGACGTTAAACAAGTGCGCTTCATGGGAGGCAACCCATGTTCTAAACTTTTTCTCAAATTTTTAGCGTTATTTTTACTCTATTTTCTCTATTTTTATAAATAAAATCAGCCGCGAGGACATCCGTTCGGGGACTTAATCAAATTTCTTGGTTTTTGCAGGAAACAAGCCCCAACCGATCGGGTGATAACTCACCCGATCGGTTGGGATGTATCAGATACATACCGAGATCTGTCCCCGAATGAACCGATCGGTTGAGTGTTGAAGAGACCGGTTGACACGACCGGGTGAGCTGGGGAGAACTTTCGGAAATTTTTGGGAAATATCAACCGATCGGTTGAGTTCATGCACGGTCGGTTTACACGACCGGGTGAGCAGCCCTAAGTTCTCGGGAAAAACTTGGTAAGCGGCCAACCGATCGGTTGACTTACCACCCGACCGGTTCGCCTGTAGCTGTTGACTGACGAGAACTTTCGAATTTTGGCTACCCGATCGGGTGGGTTTCCATACGATCGGTTCATTTTCGACCCTATAAATAAGCCTTGGCACACGGCGACCGCCACCCGACCCCAGAAAACCCCCTTCATGCGATTTCACATCTCCAGCTGTAGAATCGATCTTCTCGACCCTACATACTATGCCTAAACCCTCATCCCCAATCACTCCCATACTTCCCCACCTCCGCCACCTCGCCATCAAGGACATTCCATCATCAAAACCCCCAAACCCTAACCCTAGCCCCAAAATTCTCAAAATTCTGTTCTCGTCGGATCAGCGAGCTGCGGCTTCCCGAGTTGTTCCCTCCTGCTAGCAAGACCCCCAGGCGCTTGATCTTGCTACATCGAAGGGTAACATTCTTCCACTCTGCACATCTTCAACTTTACCTGTAATATCGTAAGTTGGTGTGATAACTGTTTCACTTGCCCTTTATTCATCTCAAGTTCGCCACCCTATTAGCGGCCATGTCTAAGAAAGGGAAGGACATTGCATCATCTTCGCGCCGTGATCCAATCCACGGCCCATTTTCCCCCTCTTTCCTTGGCATTAACCCTTCCGCGGATGAGCAGTCTGACCGGTTGCGAGCACTGCTTCATCGTCCGATGAGACCTACACTCATCACCGATCGCCCCACACTCGAAGCTCTAGGGCTTTCGAACGGCGTCGGCAGGATTTTCGATTGTATCGGGTGCCATACCCTCTCTCACATCCACGCTCAAACGCACAGAAATCTCACGCTTGAATTCCTCAGTTCCCTCGAGCTGTGTGACGGAGGTTTCTCCTTCCGAGCTTTCAATTGTGACTTTTCTCTGGGTTTCATCGAGCTGAACAATATCCTTAATCTACGTCACCCGGATCTTAACGCTGAACATTCCACCCACGATCGAACTGACATTTACTCTCGATTCCGGGCTGATGGTGTTTGGCAATGATTTACACGGCACACCACCTTTCCACCTGAGGCTCCTGCCTCTTACATTATCCACCCGTGTTACCGCCTCGCCCATTGCATCCTTGCCAACACTGTTTTCGCTCGCGTGGATGTGTCCACTGTATCTAGGGATGAGCTCTTCTTTCTCTATGCCATGTCCGATGACAGAATCCTCGGGCACATCCCTATGCCCATAAACACCGCTCATTGGATCATCCACGAAATTTTCGCTGTTAGCCGCGCCACTTCTGGTTCCATCTGTTGTGGCGGGATGGTCACTCTTATTGTCAGCTGTGTTTTGAGGGTACCCCCCGACCTCCCTATTCTACCTGGTCGTAGCCGTATTGATCGCGATTACTTGATCGACATCAATTTGCTCACTCCCTTCGGTGAAGACCGTGCTGTCTACCTTTACAGCCCCGCCTGCGAGCCTTTTGCAATCCTGCCACCTTTGGCCCCTTTGCGGGTACCCTATACCCCGTCTCACCTTCCTTGGGAGTTTTACCCCGATCCTTGGTATTCTCCACTAGTGCATCTACCACCCCTGGATCCTCCCGATTGGCACCCAATTGTCGGCCCACCTAGTACGGTCTTCTTCCACCACAGCCCTCCGGTGCACATCGATCCTCCCATGCTTCAGCCTGTCGCCCCTCCTTCGCCCATAGGCACACCCTCCTCTTCCTCTGAAGAGTCTTTCATTCACTATTCCCCTCCCTCCTCCCCCTCCCCCTACCATTCCAGTACCAGTGAATCTGACTGATTACCCCTTGCATATATCTAGATTTCATTGATCATATCATTTCGCTAGCACTTTCTGGTCTAGCTTGGGGGAAGTCTGTTTTGGTGTGCTGTCGTGTTTTGTTTGTTTTTCTCATTTTTGTGTGTGTGTTTGTTTTTCACTTTTTGAGTGTCGTGTCGTGTGATTTTATTCTATTTTTATTTTCGTATTGTTTGATTTTGATCTTGTTTTTTATTTCTTTTTCAGTTTTATCTATGTGTTTTCCTCGTTTTCATTTCTTTTCGTGTCTGTGCGTATTCCCCCCCATTTTCATTGCCCTCCCGTACTCACTCTTATTGCATTGAGGGCAATGCAAGTTTCAGCTTGGGGGAGTCGTACTTCGTGCGTCATTTGTGTTGTTTTTCTACGTTATTTGAGTCATTTTCCATCGTGTTTTTCTTTTTTTCTTTTTTCCTTCTTTCTTTAGCTCTTTCTCCTAGAAATTAATCCTATGATGAATCGCCACAAAGTCACACACACCTAGCATTGCATCGATAATCACACTCACTAACCCTAGGATTTCGAGTCCTCTTGCATTTCACGCATCGTGGGTCCACTTAGCTTTTTGTGAGTCGTGTGTCGTGACTAGCATTTGGTGTGCTTCTGCTTTGTGATTTTACTTTATATACCTGTCCAGGAATGACCCCTAGATTATCATGCTTCGATATTGAATACGCGGTATTTGCTTCTAATGTCTGCTTCTATACGCATGCTATTTATATCGTATACTTCAATTCGCATGCGTCGAGATTCCACAACTAAGGACTAGGATACCCCATTTAGCCTAAGCTCTATTTAGCAACAATAGTCCCCTTTGCCCGAGTGTTTAGATTTCGACTTCTTTTTTGTTTTACTTGGTGCAAATCCCCTCGTCGTGTACCGTTCCCCCACTTGGGAGAGTACACAAGTGTATAGCCAAAAAAAACCAAAAAGCCAAAAAAATGGGAGAAAAGAAATGAAAAACCCAAAAAGAAAAGAAAAGAAAAAGATTGTATAGCCAAAAAAGCCAAAAAAAAATATGCAAATACCCAAAACCCAAAAAAATTCCCGTGTGAATATTTTCATACTTGCCAAGAATAAAGGGAAGGCGAGAATTTGCACCGAGTGTTCTTCTCCACATCATCTCAACCCCCGTCGTTATCAAAGACACTTGGCTTGGGAGCTATTTAGCTAGTATCTAGGCTATAGTGGCGTGATTTCCTTAACCCTAGTTGTGGAGTCCCCGATGCATGATACGCTCCTATTCTCTCTATTCTCATGCATGCTCGAACTTATATTCGCCGCTTAATTCAATTCGATTCGATATTTGGGTCATATCTTGGATTTGTGTATATCGAGCCTCGTAGCACATCATAGAAAGCATCACCATTTGCTAGCACACGACCACGCTCACTCGCGCTTCACTGCGTGGACCCACGACACTTATTTGGACTCGCTTTCCTAGGTTTAGTGGTGTGATTTGGCGTTTGCTTGCTGGGTGTGTCGTTTTTGATTTTGATGTCTCTGATGGACGATCTAGGGCTTAGAGTTTTCTTTTTCTTTCTTCCTCTCTATTTTTCCCTTCCGAGCTCCCACTCTCACTCGTCTTCCTCGAGGACGAGGAAGAGTTCAGCTTGGGGGATTTTGACGTGCGTCTATATTTCATATATTCACGCACGTTTTCTTTTGTGTTTCTCCATGTTTTCCGCCGTCTCTTATTCGTTTTCGTATGTTTTCCCGTTTTCTTTCACTTTTCTTTGTTTGTCCATGATTGCAGGAGTTCGACCACGTAGGGGACCTTTTACGATGATATCCCAAGTCCCCGGAGCAACGGGAAAAGTCACGCGTGATCCAGGGGGTCAAACGGCGAAGTATTCATCTTTCTGCCCCTCACCCGGTCGGTTGGTCATCTCCAACCGATCGGGTGATGCACGCGTGCACCAACCGGTCGCTACCGCAGCTCACGAAGAAGTCACCCGACCGGTTCACAGACCGGTTCTGCGGGCGGCTGTTCTCTGTCTTTTCGAGCAGAATTCCAACCGATCGGGTGACTCTCACCCGATCGGTTCATCTGTAGCTGAGAAAAAGAGCTGAAGACACGGGCGTCGAACCGACCGATTCACCCGACTGCTCCAAGATCCAACCGGTCGCTCAAGAACTCACCCGATCGGTTCGTGAGATCGGGTGAAAACTCGCCGTTTTCTGTGATTTATCTGTAACGGATCAACCGATCGGTTGACTTGTCACCCGATCGGTTGATCCGAAAATCTATATATAGGACCCCTAGGGTTCCAGAAACGAGAGAGTTGTATTTTTTTACTGTTTTATTTCCCTGTGACGGCTGTAATTGTTACTCTTAAGTAATTTTTCAGATCTTTCTAATTTTTTAGTATTGTCTTTACTACTCCTTTACTTCCGCATTGCAATTGTCGGATTATGATTCTAACGGTTAAATTTCATTTAGATTGCTTTTTCATGAATTTTTGTGAGTAGTTCCCAAATCTGGGATTTTGGTGGAAGCCCCTTCGGGGGCTCTTCCCGATGCGTCCATAGGGTTAGAGAATCGATAGGGAGTAGGAATCTAACGGTTACGCGGGGCGTTTCATTGTCATCGGCGGGAAAAAGACCGCCTTTGACCGTCGGGCCAAGGGGGAATAAACTTGGCGGTTGACTCCCTAGCCAAAGCTCACGCCTTTAGCGTAGACGCCGAATCCTAGCACGCGGGAGCGGCAGGATGAGACGTCGGGAGATATCGTTGCAGACTTAGTGCTCCCGGGATCGATCAGTGTTTATGGACACGGGAGTGCCCACTGATCGAATCCGGGAAGTCCGGTGTATCATCCTGGGCACCGACCGGAATATCGGGCCCATGGGACGACGGTACCACTTTCAGAGGCAACGTCTCACCATTAGACCCTAATCCCGATCGCTATCCATACCCGTAGGCCGTAGTGGCGAGAGCCTCTCGTCGGGTCGGAAACCAAAGTCCCGGGTTTACTTTCTTTTTGTTCATACGCTTTCATTTCCTTTCGTGACAACCAACCACCGATTCGGGCTAGCTCGCCCCTCGGGGTGATTTAGGTCCTACCTGACCCAAGCACAACCTCGCCTCCCTGAGTTCGATATTCCCGCACCCTACACTAACCGTGAAACTTGCGGTAAACGACACCGCGCCGCCGCGACGCAAGCGGGGCGCCGGTCACACGCTTTGCAAAATCATGACATTTTTGATAGAGTCATTTGAATAGGATTGTTTGGTATAAGCTTGGGGGAAAGCGCTCTCATGCATCATTGTATGTGCATGTAGTTGCATTAGGATTTCATGTCATTCATTTCATCATTTTTCATTCACCCCCTATTATTATCGTTGTTCTTCGTATTCTTCCACTATGATCACATTGAGGACAATGTGAAGTTTAAGCTTGGGGGAGTGCATTTCCATGCCATTTAGATGCATTAGTTGCATTTTTACTTTATTTTTAGGTTTTTTTAGAATTTTTCAAAATTTTTGCATCATCTTTCTGATTTTTCCATCTTATTTTTCTTTTATGTGTGTTCATGCATCATAGTGTGTGCTTGTTTTTCTTTTCTTTCCTCTCTTTAATTTTTTATTTCTTTATTTTCTTTTCCTCCTTTTGCTAGATTTGCTCCTTATGATGATATCTCTTATTGCTTTAGTAACCATCACGATGCTTAATATTCCTTGCCATGCTACTTAGAGTATTTCAGTATCATGCTTTCCATGTGCTTGCTTATATATTCTTTTGATGATTCCTCTATATGAATGCATGATATTAGTTGAAGCTGAACGTATGGATTAGTGTTTAGTATGCTTTTGTTGGAAGTGCACCAAGATTCACGCATCAATTGTATAACGGGAGCATCTGCCTTATTATCTTATTCACCTTCTGTTGCATGCTTGATATGAAAGTACTCTTTACCGCTTGACTTCACTTTTTATTGAGATGATTGAGAATATCCATACTTACATATGATTTTTAGTTGAAGTATTATTTTATTGAACCGTTCGTGCACATCTTAGAGTGAACCGAGTGTTACATTATTTCTTTCTCCACATATATCTTCTTATTCTCTACATGTCACTTGAGTTCACCTCTTAAAGCTACTTATATCGCATCTATTTCCCAAAAATCCCTACAAAAGAAAAGTTAGCTCCAAAAGTCCAAAAAGCCAAAAAGGAGCCAAAAACTAAAAATACAAATCATATAGCTCCTACAAAAATCCAAAAAGAAAAATGAGAAACGAAACAAAAAGTTCAAAAAGAAAAAAATGAGCGTTTCTCTATCTCATTATTGGAGCAACAAAATACTTGGGAAAACCAAGGTGAAAATCCCATTTTCCACTATCATATTCCTTTAGATGCGATGCCTCAAGCTAAGCTTGGGGGGGTGAACTCATTTGACCATATGAGTGAGTACGACATTAGAGTGGGGAGGTGCACGAATGGGGATGTTTGATAATGCTGAAACTTAGCAAATTACTTTAGCTATGGAGACTTCTTATGAATCGATGTAAATATGTGAATACCATGTCTCTTATTCCATTCTCTATTGTATGCTTGGTGTGATTCTTATATGCTTCGGTTATAACTCTTGATTGAAAAGTGCATCACTAACATTTGTATATTAAATTCTATGAAATGCGTGATGTGGATATGAATTGATTGTATGAATTTAGAGAGTCCCTTTTGTTGTTCTTAAAAGCTTGCAAGTACTATGTTTATGTAAGATATGAAATCGTTTATAGCATGTGATTCGTATTTTCCAAGTCATCGTGATGTGTAGCTTATGGCTTGAGATCTGAGAGTATAATCTAGCGACCCCTTCCACTTCGTATTCTTTTATTTTATTTCCCTTATTTTTCATCTCCCGAGTTCGTCTTTTTACTTATCTTCCTCGAGGACGAGTAAGAGGTAAGCTTGGGGGATTTTGATCGGTCCATATTTTACACCTTTTTTCTGCATATTTGCATGCCATTTCGATCGCCCATATCACGCTTTTCACGATTATTCGACGATATTGCGTTACTTTTCACTATTTCTTGTTTTTGTCGGATTTCAGGAAATATGGAACGATCGGGAGAAAAAATGAGCTTAAAGGATTTGCACCCACTCCGGAGGGTCAACCATGGCTCTTTTGAGGGTTATTCTGCAATGGAAGACGAGTGGAAGAAGAAAGAACGTCGTAGGAGCGACGAGGAAGCGAAAAGATGGAGATTGGGCATTTTCAGCATGCCACTCGGCCGAGTGAAGGAGTCACTCGGCCGAGCATTGAGACCCTGCTCGGCCGGCCAGATCGGACACGCAACAGAGATGTATCAGCGTGCACTCGGTCGAGCATCGCATGCCCACTCGGCTGAGTTCGGAGACTCCGTCCACCCGAGTGGCACCCAGACGACGGCGAGCCAAAATGTCCAACTCTCTGTACTCCGTCAGTTGACTACGAGCTCCGACTAGGCCGAGTTCCAAAAGCCCCTCGGCCGAGTGACATTTGCCACTCGGCCGAGTGATGCCGAGGACACGAAGCGCCCAGACTTTCAGACATCCTCCAACTCTTTTGAAATCTGCTATCATTCCAGTGGGTAAATTATTTTTATAATATTTTTTATGGATAGTAGACTTCATGACGATTCCAACGCCGCCAAGAACGCGCAAATCGGAGGTCGGATGAAATCTGGGAAATTTCTGCAAGTCGACGCTGCAGTGCTGGAATTCTCACTCGGCCGAGTGAGCTTTCCCCTCTCGGCCGAGTCGTAACTTTCCCAGAATCTGGGTTGTACGCGGACTTGATTTTGTGCGTGAGTTTGAGAGGGTTTTGGGGGCTTTTTGCTAGGGGTTTTGGGGGCTATTTAAGGGGGTTTGTAGCCACCATTAGAGGGGGTTCCAAGATGTTTTTCTTAGGATTATTTTAGAGGTTAGGCCATGCCCTAGGCCCCCTCTTAGATCTAAAAGCTTGTATTTTGGATTGAAGATCTTCATCAAGCTAAATATTTTCTTCTTTTTATTTGAATCTTTGTTTTTCTATCTTTTTGTATGCAAGCAATGATTTCTATTGATTCTCATATCCTTATTGCTTTGCTAGAGTAGATTTGTTGTTCTAGGGTTTGTTGATGAACCATATGGATCTAATTTCATATTTGTGATGAATGAATTTCTAAATTGATAGAATTGCTAGGAGGTTAGGTTGTGATTGATTTACTACGGATAGCTAGGGATTTCCATCGATTTGGGATTTGCAAGAGATTGGATTCTAATCGATGGGAAGGCCTAGATATTTGATTTAGATTTACAATTGGATATCTCTAGATTTGGTTTGCAAGAGATTGGACCAAAGCTAGGATTTTTAATTGTAAATCTATACCAATATTCGTTTGCAAGAGATTGGTCGAATATGAACTATCACAACCTAGATCGTGACTCGAGTTTGCACGAGAGTGGGCTCGAGAAGCGATTGGACAATGATGTCGATACTAATGCTAGTGGCTTAGGTTAGGGTTTGCACGAGAGTGGGCTCTAATCTAGGTTTGCTATAGACCGGCAATAGCGCGAGAGCGTGAGCTTGGTTCTCTATTCAGTTACAACTAGTTCACCTCAACGCAAGTCTAGTAATATTGAGATTCACTATTCACAATGATGCATGACGGTCCGTAGTGGGGATTCCCTAGCCCTAGACACTTTTATTATATTGTATTTGAATTGATATTTGACCGATTTCTATATCTCCGACACCGACATCCATCACCATTGCCATTACATCATACCATAGCCATCTCTACCAATAAAACATTCGTAGTCAAACAAACCTAGGATAGATTGGAGCACAACACCACCTCCTCGTGTTCGATACCCGCTCGTCACTTTGCCATGCGCTTGCGGTAAAACTACAATCGTTCTCCGGGTGTATATCCGGGGCCGACCAAGTCTTTGACTAGGTTGTGCTCTAGGGTTGCATTTTGGGGCCGATCAAGTTTTTGGCGCCGTTGCCGGGGATGCCATTTTGACGGTGTTCGGCATCGACAACCCGATTATTTTTCTTTCTTTCTTTACTTTCTTCTACATCCTGTTCTAACTCTGTTTGCAGCCCTATTTGCATATCCTCCCCGTATTTTGCATAAGATCTTAACAGGGAGAATGGAGGATGCAATGTCGACAACGGAACTCAGTCAGGGAGATTATGACTCCTTCACAGACCTCCTTAAGGAGCTTGTTGATGAGGTCCACGCCACAGGAGCATTTGCTATCGATATCAAGGATCCCGACGAACAAATGTTTGCTAGTTTTATGATGGATCAAGTCTCCCCGGATGGGACTATCGGGGGCAATGTCAGAGTTGATGTGATAGACAACAAGTTATACTTCGAAGATGGCAGAGCAAGTGTCGAAGAGCACTGTACTCCCGAAGAATCTTTCGAGCAAACCGATGTTCAGGGAGTTACACTCTATGACACTTACTCCTGCTTTTATGAATCGTCTGATGTGTTTCTTGACTCCAGGAACGAACTGGAGCAGAGTGAAGGTTTCGACGATGCTAGCACAGAATCGGAGAGCGCCTATTTCGATGCATCGTCCTCACTAAGCAGTGAGTCTGAGTCTTCGCATGAGAGCACGCCACCTGAACATGAGCTAAACTCGGATGACAAGGAAGAAGCCAAACTCATGCGAGCTGATGAAGAAGAAGGAGCGGCACCTCTTGATGTTGAACTTAAACAATTACCACCGAATCTAAGGTATGCCTTTTTGGGTAATAAATTAACTTTTCCAGTGATAGTCAACTCCCACCTCACGCAAGATCAACTTGAAAAACTCCTAGACGTTCTTAGGAGTCACAAAGATGTCCTTGGCTACACTATCTCCGATCTAAAAGGGATAAGCCCTAGGCTTTGCACACATAGGATCCATTTGGAGGATACCGACGCCACCTCCATAGAGCCTCAAAGGCGGTTAAACCCGAACATGAAGGAGGTGGTTAAAAAGGAAATCCTAAAATTGCTTGACGCCGGTATTATTTATCCTATCTCTGACAGTAGATGGGTTAGCCCTGTTCACGTCGTCCCCAAGAAAGGGGGGATGACAGTTATAAAAAATGATAAAGGCGAGCCCATTTCTACACGCACCGTCACGGGATGGCGAATGTGCATTGATTATAGGAAACTAAATAAAGCTACCCGAAAGGAACATTATCCATTGCCCTTTATTGATCAAATGCTTGAGCGCCTAGCTAAACATAAATACTTTTGTTATCTAGATGGGTATTCGGGATTCTTCCAAATCCCTTTGCACGAAGATGACCAAGAAAAGACCACTTTTACTTGTCCCTATGGTACCTATGCCTACCGTAGGATGCCGTTTGGTCTTTGTAATGCTCCCGCCACCTTTCAGAGGTGTATGACATCCATATTTTTTGATTATATTGAAAATATTATGGAAGTTTTTATGGATGATTTTTTGGTTTATGGAAGTGAGTTTGACTTTTGTTTGGCCAATCTTACTAAAGTCCTTAAGAGGTGCCAACAAAACAATCTCACTCTAAATTGGGAGAAGTGTCACTTCATGGTCACGGAAGGTATAGTTCTCAGGCACCTTGTCTCCTCGAGAGGAATTGAGGTAGATAAAGCAAAGATTGAGGTAATCGAGAAACTCCCTCCTCCTATTAATGTCAAGGGCATTAGAGGCTTTCTTGGTCATGCAGGGTTTTACCGCCGCTTCATCAAGGATTTTGCCTTGATTGCCCGACCTCTTACATCCTTGCTTGCTAAAGATACTCCTTTTATTTTTTCAGATGAATGCTTGCAAGCCTTCAATACCTTGAAGGAAGCACTAGTTTCCGCACCCGTCATACAACCACCGGATTGGAGCCTTCCCTTTGAGCTAATGTGTGATGCTAGCGACCAAGCCATTGGGGCGGTATTGGGACAAAGGAAAGATAGGAAGCTTCATGCGATATTCTATGCGAGCAAGACATTGGATGACGCGCAGAAAAACTATACAACTACCGAAAAAGAGCTTCTTGCGGTCGTATATTTCATCGAGAAGTTTCGTTCCTACCTCCTCGGTTCCAAGGTGATTGTCCACACCGACCATGCGGCGTTGAAATATCTTTTAAACAAGAAGGAAGCCAAGCCTCGGTTAATTAGGTGGATACTCTTGTTGCAAGAGTTCGATTTGGAGATCAGAGACAAGAAAGGCACGGACAATGTTGTGGCGGACCATTTGTCTAGGATTATTCGCGACAAGGAGGACGAGAGTTTGCCTATCGACGACACATTCGCGGATGAGAGGCTATACGCCGTAAGGACCGGAGAAGTACCTTGGTACGCGGACTTCGTCAATTACTTGGCTTGTGGAATTAAACCGCATGGGATGCCCACGCATCAAAAGAGGAGATTTTTGCAGGAGGTCCGTAGCTATTTTTGGGAAGATCCATACCTCTTCAAGATATGCAAAGATAGCGTTATTCGGAGGTGTGTTTCTAAAGAGGAGGCAACGTCTATCATTTTGCATTGCCATGGTATGCCATGCGGGGGACATCACGCCTCCTCTAAGACAACCGCCAAGATTTTTCCGAGCGGATTCTTCTGGCCAACAATGTTTAGAGACACCCACGACTTTGTAAAGGGGTGCGATAGATGCCAACGGACCGGGAATATCTCCAAACGCAATGAGATGCCAATGAGGCCCATCCAAGAAATTGAGCTTTTTGATTGTTGGGGGTGGACTTCATGGGACCATTTCCGTCGAGCAATGGTAACAAATACATCCTATTAGCCGTTGACTACGTCTCCAAATGGATAGAAGCAATCGCTACCCCTACTAATGATGCAAGGGTCGTCTCTAAGTTCTTCAAGCAGAACATCTTCCCATGCTTCGGAGTGCCTCGTACTTTGATAAGCGACGGGGGGAGCCATTTCATAGAAAATAAGTTTGAAGCCATGCTGAAAAAGTACGGGGTAAACCATAGAGTTGGCATGGCGTATCACCCCCAGACAAGTGGCCAAGTGGAGGTCTCGAATAGAGAGATCAAGCAAATTCTTGAGAAGACCGTGGATCGATCTAGAAAGGATTGGTCAATGAAGTTAAACGATGCTCTATGGGCATATCGCACGGCCTTCTGCACTCCCATCGGCACCACACCGTTCCGACTTGTTTATGGGAAAGCTTGCCACTTGCCGGTAGAGTTGGAACACCGCGCATATTGGGCCATCAAGACCCTTAATTATGATTACAAGAGTGCGACAGTGAGGCGACTCTTAGACATCAACGAGCTTGATGAGATAAGGAGAGACGCCTACGAGAGCTCAAGAATTTACAAAGAAAGGACCAAGATTCTCCACGATGCGCGAATAACCGTTACAGACTTCAAAGTAGGAGACAAGGTCTTGCTATATAATTCCCGGCTCCGACTATTTCCCGGTAAGTTGAGGTCACGTTGGTCCGGACCTTTCACCATCAAGCACATACAACCGGGAGGGGCTTTCGAGTTAGAAAGCAAGGACGGAGCCACATTCAAAGTAAATGGTCAGAGGCTCAAGAATTATTCCGAGGGAGTCCCAAGGGGAGAATTCAATAGAACATATCTGCTTAAGGGACGGCCGGATGATCTTTCGAACCTCCTTGACGAGGTTATTGAGGAGGCGATCCCCCATTCGATCGGCGCTCTATTCAATGAAGATTTTGAGGAAGGCCCGGATTTGGGCCAAGAAGAAAAGATGGAGCATTCCCCCGACCTCTCTGCTGAAATTGATGAAGGCGACGCTGATGTCGCAAGGATTCGAGAGCTCTGCAAGCTCTCAAATTGAAGTCTCCGAAGAAAGCTCCGCCGATACGGAAATCGGTGTCACCGGTGAAGCCGAGGACCGGAGCACGCGCTAGCTTGGGGGAGCCACCCCCCAACACTACTCGAGACGAGAGATCACCGAGGGAGAACACGCCGCCACAACATCCAAATTTGAGCGTTCTTCCCGGAAAATTTGACGGGTGCATCTCATATGCACCCAATATCCCGCATTAAATTGAAAATCAAAGGGGGTCGAGCTCACGACCTTAAACGAGCGCTTGTCAGGAGGCAACCCGACGGTTATCGCTTTATTTTTACTTTTCTTTTACTTTTGTTTTAGAAATTATTAGTGTTTTGAGTCGTTCGCCCAAAAATTTCGTGATAACGGGTCGTATTTTTCTTTGACAGGAGAGGAGAACGAGGTACCCATCATTAGGAGGATGAACAAGGAGACATGGAGCGCTCCAGGAAGGCGCTCAATGCTTAGGAGGAAGATGAAATCGACTGGAGGAAGAAAAACAGAGTTTAGAGCCCAAACGAAGACAAACAGCAGAAAACAGGGTTCACTCGGCCGAGTATACTAGTCACTCGGCCGAGCACACAAGTTCGTCCGCCCGAGCGGCTCACGAACGAGGGAAGTCTGATGTACCCAACTCTCTGTTTCTTTTCTTGATTTCAGTATAATTGCCACTCGGCCGAGTATATATATTCACTCGGCCGAGTAAAACTGATACACTCCTAGGGCGAGTCTTGCCGAGTAGCTTGAGCCACTCGGCCGAATGGACTTATTCCACTCGGCCGAGGATGGCAAGGCAACTCGGTCGAGTCATATGCGGGGAGGAAATTTCAAAAATATTTCCGTTACGATCACTCGGCCGAGCAACTTAGTCACTCGGCCGAGTCGTAACATTTCCTTATATAAGTCGCTGCGGGCTCGGCGCGGAATTCGAAGCGTTATTATCGATTTTCCGCCTGAGCCCGAGCCCTGTCTCCCCCCAGTGCCCGATTCCCCCCCTCGCTCGCCCGATCTCCGACCACGCGCCGGCGCTCGGCCACCCACCTCCGGTCGAACGCCGCCGCCCCTCGCCCGAGTCGCCGTCGGCGGTCACCTCGCCGGCCGAGCTCCGGTAACCCAATTTTTCGCCTATTTCTCCTCTTTTGTGTATTTTTCGATGATCCATGTGTCTCACGAACCCCAAACTCAAATTAAATTCAATTTCTATCTATTCTACCCCTAACCCCCATACGTTTTGAATATTACACGCTAATCTCTTCGTTTTATGCGCAGGTAAATTTGGGGAGCTTAGGGGAGCCCAGGGGAGCTTCCGGGGATCGTTTTGGGCCACGTGGAGGCGTCGTCTTCGCACGCTTCCATTACTTTGCTCTCGCGGCGTGTCGCGGTATACTCTTTCCTTTATTTTACGCACGCCGCATTTTTCACGTTTTCGGTGAGCACCCGGGGGCCATATGCCGCCCCGGACACGGCCGAGGTCGAGGAGAGCTTCCGCCAAGCAGAAGCGGTCAGATGATGCCGGCCCCTCCCACGAGGTGGAGGACTCTCCTCCGCCTACTCCACCACACCCCGTTCACCTAGCACAGCCTGCAGGCCCCGCACACCCCGCACAGCCTGCAGAGCCCGAACAGCCCGCACACCCCGCACAGCCACTCCCTGTCGTCCCACAGCCACCACCACCGGCTCCGCTTGTCGGGCCGCTCGGGATTACGTTCCGAGACGACGCACACCGCGTCGTCTTCGAGCGCATCTCCCAGCGCTCGATCGTACCCTCCAGGTTCGCACACCTTGCAGACCTAGGACGCCTGGGGGTACTTGAGGGGATGCTCACGTTGTATGACAACGTGGGCTGGCGAGATTTCTTCCAGGTGTCGACGGACATGTTTCTCCGTCCGACACTTGAGGTCCTTAGTTCTATCGCCCAGACCGACGAGGGATGCTCGTTTAGGTTCATGGACCGGGAGTGCCAGGTCACTCTCGGTATGATGAGAGCATTCTTTTCGTGGCCCGATGTCCCCGGGGCCGACCGTGGTTACGCCCCCACTCACATTCCCCCATCTTCGTTCGATTCCGGTGCCTTCTGGGCCCGGATCACGGGTCTACCTGCCGCCTTTGACCCTAGTAGGGCCAAGGCCTCGGCCATCGTCCATCCCTGCCTCCGCATAGCTCAGCGCCTTATGGCGACTACCTTTTTGGCGAGGTATGAGCCTGGGACGATGTCCATGCCAGAGCTTTATATGCTCTATGCGATGACGCGTCCCAGAGTTCTAGCTAGGGACAGTGACGAGTTGGTCCCCGCCGTCGTGATTGATATCACGAGCTGGTTTTTAGACCGCATCATTGTATCGGTGAGCGCTCGCTCACCGATATGCTGCGGCGGTCTGATCACACTACTCACCTTGATGACCAGCGAGGACCTACCGGCCGATTTGCGTCGTTCTCCGGGCCCCACTTCACTGTCCATAGATGTCATGGCCCGGATGAAGATGCTTCATCCGCACGGTCAGCGACACTGGGTCTAGCTGCATGGTCCATTCGGTGCCGATTACATGATTCTTCCGAGCCCAGCTCAGACACAGATTGCACCAGCACAGGTGGACTGGCTCCCAGCGATGGATCTCCTGATCCCCGCCGCCTACGTGCTCGAGGCCGAGCAGGCCCACGCTGCCCACGCTGCCCACGTTGCACCCGTTGACCCAGCTACACCCGCTGACCCCGTGGCCCCTCAGCAGCCCGATATTTCTGCTGCTCCCGACACCTCTGTCCACACTTCTGCCGGTGTCGGGAGTACACTCGCTGAGACCACCCCCACTACCTCCACGCTCACCACCACTCCCACCACTCCTGCTGGCCCTCTGTCCGTTGAGCCCCTTTGCTCTGCACTTCTCGAGCGCCCACCTACATTTGTCGAGAGTGGAGAGCCCTCTTTTGCTGCGGTCGTGGAGACCATGGCTAGCATGATCTCCGCTGGGATTTCGCCTTTCGGACCACACACTTCCTCCCCAGCGGTAGTCACTTCTGTCCCCACCGCAGCCGTACTTTCTGAGAGTGTGGTGACGTCTGTCCTCACTTCTGTGTCACCGACCTCTCTGGCCGCCTCGTCGCCATTTTTATACTCCACTTCCGCTGCTGTTACTTCCACCTCACGCCTGCCTGCGTCCCAGCCTCACCCTGAGGCTAGGCCCACACTTGTGAGCACAGCACCCTACCTCCACATGCCTGCTGAGCCCATCACCTACGCCACCCGAGTACGCCAGCCTCGTCCTGCACAGCACCGACAGGTGAGTCCCTCTGCACCAACTCCCCCCGACACTGTACTTCTGAGCATTCGTGCTCTCGAGGGGGCAGTGAGTGCCCTCAGAGGTGACCTTAGGACCATGTCTGCCACCGTCACCACCATGGCCAGCCGTTTCGACCTTCTCCGAGGCATTCACTATTGCCTCACGCAGATTCTCGACCGGCTCCTTCGCGTACCGACCGTACCCACCCCCACCCCTACCCACACCCAGCCTGCTTCCGTACCCACACCCACACCCACTCAGCAGTCTGTTCCCCAGCCACCACCACCACCACCACCACCTCCGCCTCAGGACGGAGACGGCGTAGCCCCACCCTCTTAGGCACCCTTGATGCCATCGATCTTTTTTGCCGTCGTGCTGCCCGTCTCTGCTGGGTCCTGATGATATTTTTGCCCACCACCCCCCCTCCCCTCACTGTTTTTGGGTACGCATTTAGTTCATATCTTTATATATCTTTTTTGGGAGAGAGGGAGAGTTTTTGGTGTCACACCTTTATATCTATTTCACTCCTCTATCTGCATGCATCATGTCCGCATCATATTTTTCATTTCGTTATTTTCTATTTTATTTTATTTTCTTTTTCATCATGCATGCATCCTCACATTCCCCTCACATTACGCGTCTCTCGGTGTACCACACTTCGCACATTGAGGACACTGTGCACTTTAGCTTGGGGGAGTGAGTTCTCACGTTCTTTTCGATTTACCACCTTTATTTTTGGTTTTTTCACGTTATTTTCCGCATTTGCACTCATTTTCATCACTTTTTCTTCTTTTTACCATGCATCACGTTTTTCTTATTTTCTCTGTGTGCTGCATTGTAATTAGTTTCATTTTCCCTTTATCTTTATTTCTTTTTCATCTCATGCTAGAGATGACTTTTTTGTGATGATGATTACGTGGCGTTAGCTTTCTCTATATATGCATGCTATATTTGTCATGTCTTAGATTTTATTTCTGATATCATAGGCTATGATTTGCCTTGCATTTAGAGATAGTAACCCACACTTTTTCTGCATGAAAATGGATGAAATTTTATTATTAGCTGAGTCTGAATATTCATATGTATGCTATCGCAGAAAACACACCAAGATTCACGCATTGAATTCTCTTATCTGGAGTACCGTTTTCTTTTCCTATATTACTTCTATATGCATGATTTGTACATTTCACTTCAGGATGATTGAATGATGTTAGCTATGATGAATCTGGATTAGTTAGATTTTTTGTGATCGAAACTGAGTAGATTATATTACCTTGCTGAAGTTGTCGTGCACGTCCTATAGAGTGAACTGAGAGACATATTTACTTCTTTCTCCACATATCTTGAACATCAATTCTCTATTTTAAAATCATTGGTGAATCTCCCCTTAGCGATTCTAATATATGGCATTTCCCCCGCTATTAATTCATAGCTCCAAATTTCCCAAAAACAAAGAAAAAGAAAAATTCTTGTATATCCTTATTTCTCTTTGATTGGGATCATTGTGTATATATGAATACCAAAAAAAAAGAAAAAAAAGAAAAGAGAAAAAGAAAAGAAAAAGAAAGAAAAAGAGAAAAGAATCTCAATAAAAGATCCCATCTCATGTTCTCTCTTTCTTTCCCTCTTTTTTGTTTTTATTTTTATTACTTTTGGAGCTTCATAAAAATGGGGATGTAAATATTGTTTTTGTGCCACCACGCTTATAGATAAGCTTGGGGGAGAGAATCCAATGATGTGTGAGAGAGTGACCACTTGACGTTGCACGACAACCTAGGCTAAGTAATATTCTATACTCGGTGAGATTATTTTTAGCTTCACGAAATCCAGAAATCAATGCCTAGCACTCATTTCATGAAATCCATGCTTTTCTATTCTTTCTATTCTATTGCGTGATAATCTTATACTCCTCATAGAAAGCATTCAATTGAAAAGTGTGTGATCTGCGATATTGTATACCGCTTTAAATGATTCAGACAATGTTAATTTTAGAATTATTCCGTTTTTCATGCTATATCGATATTCCTGGGTTTTCTATTTCTATTTGCACCATTATACTATGATATCGAAATAAAATTCTTTGACATGTGTTTTACATTCGGTGCATGCTAAATGATTGAGCAAAACCCACGTCCTGAGAAAATGATCTAGCAGCTTCCCTCTTCGCTTTCTTCTTTCTTCTTCGTTTTTCGTTTTTCATTTTTTCCCGTCGTTTTCGTTTTCGAAATCCACTGGGTTCGCCTTTTACTTATCTTCCTCGAGGACGAGTAAGAGGTAAGCTTGGGGGATTTTGATCACTCCATATTTTACACTTTTTTCCCGCATGTTTGCATGCCATTTAGATCGCTCAAATCATGTTTTTCACGATATATCGACGATATTGCGATACTTTTCACGATTTGTTGTTTTTGTCGTATTTCAGGTGATTTGGAGCGATTTGGAGTGATCCCGAGATACGCCTACTCCAGAGTGTCACCGACGACCTCCCCGAGGGGTATTTTGCCATTGGAGAGGAGCGGAAGAAGAAAGAACGTCGCAGGAGCGAAGCGGAGGCAAAAACAAGCTGTTTGGGCATTTTTGGTGTCTCACTCGGCCGAGTGAAGGAGTCACTCGGCCAACCAGCGAGACCCCGCTCGGCCGGCCAGATCGGACACGCTTCATATGTACACTCGGTTGAGCATCGGAAGCCACATCGGCCGAGTGACGAGACCCCGTCCGCCCGAGTGGCATTCAGACGACACCCATCCAAAAGAGCCAACTTACTGTTTTTCGTCTGCCTGAGCTTCAGAAGACCCACTCGGCCGAGTGGAAAATGCCGACCGCCCGAGTGAATAGAAGCCATCGGCCGAGTGACTACAACTCACTCGGCCGAGCGACCCCCAAAGTGAAGACCCCTGAAGACCCAGACTTACTGGAAATTTTCAGGGTTTCTTACTCGGCCGAGCGACTGTTGTCAATCGGCCGAGTGAGCCGCGCTGCCTGTAGCGTAAATTGCGATTTTCAGGCTGCGCAGGGGCATTTTGGTCACAGTTTTTTGGACGATTTTGGGGGGTATTTAACCCCAGTTTTTGACCTAGGTTAGGGAGCTTTTCCCTTTACTTTTTGCAGCTTTTTAGATTAAACTTTTTAGCTTTTGATTATTGTGATTGGAGAGGAGAGAAAAGTTTATTTTTTGTTGGATTCTTGGAGAACTCTATTGGTTTGTCTCCCTCTCCTTTAAAAATACTATTTTTATTGCTTATTTGAATATTGTGATGAATTATCTTGTTAATTCCATTGATTATTTTTGTATTTGTGCTATGAATTGTGAGTAGTCCTAACGTCTTGGGGCGTGTGGATGAACCCTACGAGCCCAATTTCTGATTTGTGATGATTTGGTAGAAATATTGCTAGAATTGCTATTTGGGTTAGTTTGGGATCGATTTAACACAGATAGCTAGGTGTTCATATCAATCGGGATTTGCAAGAGATTGGATCCCAATTCGATAGGAAACCCTAGAAATCCGAATTGGGTTGAAATTGAGTTTCCGTAGTATCGGTTTGCAAGAGATTGGACCGATACTAGGGTTCTCGGTTGCAATTCCATGCCGATACCCGTTTGCAAGAGATTGGACGGGTAGGAACTATCCCAACCTAGGTCGTGGCCCGAGTTTGCACGAGAGTGGGCTCGGGACGCGATTGAACGATGATGTTGATCCTAATGCTAGCTTGCCTAGGCTAGGGTTTGCAAGAGATTGGACCCAACCCTAGGTTAGCTATAGACCGGCAACAGCGAGAGAGCGTGAGCTAGGTTTTACATTCAGTTGCAACTAGTTCATCCGAAATTCTACCCTAGCAATTGTGATACCAATGAATCACATTGACGAGATACGGTGAGTAGCGGGGATTCCCCATTCCCTAGGCGTCTTTATTTGATTTTATATCTCCATACTTTGTCTGACGATTGTGACAGGATCGCCAAAAGGCAAATTCCCCTTTTCTGTTCCTATAGCCAGGTTGTTCGGAGAAGACACCGTCATTCGTCCTCCCTGTGTTCGATAACCCACTCGCCGCTACACCGTGCGCTTGCGGTAAAACTACACGGTCGCTCTTCTTGGGTTACATTCCGAAGCGATCATTGAGCTCCTTCTGGGTGAAAATATACTTCAAGCTTTTGTGATCGGTGAAGATTTTCACTTTCTCACTTAGCAAGAAGTGTCTCCAAATCTTAAGAGCAAACACAACAGCAGCCAACTCCAAATCATGCGTCGGGTAATTCTTCTCATGAACCTTGAGCTGACGCGACGCATAAGCCACCACATGTCCATGCTGATGCAAAACACAACTGAGACCCTTGCCAGAAGCATCGCAAAAGATCTCGAATCCTCCACTGCGGTCAGGCACAGCAAGGACAGGGGCAGACGTCAAACGCTCTCTCAGAACACCAAAGGCATGCTCACAGTCACCCGACCAAACATAAGGTATATCCTTCCACGTCAAACTGGTCATTGGCTCGGCAATACGGGAAAAGTCCTTAATGAAACGCCTATAATATCCCGCCAAACCAAGGAAACTCCGAATCTCAGAGGCCGACGACGGAACATGCCACTCTCTGATGGCCCTGATCTTCTCGGGATCCACTGAAATACCATCACCAGTCACCACATGCCCGAGAAAAGCAACACTGTCCAACCAGAACTCGCACTTTGAAAACTTGGCATACAACCGATGCTTCTTCAAAATTTCCAACACGACCCTCAAGTGCGAGGCATGCTCCTCCTCCGACCTCGAATAAATCAGAATGTCGTCAATAAAGATAACGACAAACTTATCCAAAAAGTCATAGAAAATCAGATTCATCAAATTCATGAAAACTGCAGGTGCGTTAGTTACACTGAAAGGCATAACCACAAACTCATAGTGTCCATACTTCGTTCTGAAAGCTGTCTTCGGAACATCCTCCTTCTTCACCTTCAACTGATGATAACCACTCCTCAAATCCAACTTAGAAAACACCCTCGATCCTCCTAGCTGATCAAAGATATCATCGATACGAGGCAACGTGTATTTATTCTTAATGGTCACCGCATTCAGCTCCCGATAGTCCACGCACATGCGACGCGAACCATCCTTCTTCTTCACCAACAACACCGGTGCTCCCCACGGAGACACACTAGGGTTGATGTAACCCTTCTGCATAAGCTCATCCAACTGCCTACGCAACTCTTCCAACTCTGCTGGCGCCATACGATATGGCGCCTTCGAAATGGGCTGCGCTCCTGGAATAAGATCAATAGTAAACTCCAAAGCTCGATCAGGCGGCAATCCAAACATCTCCTCGGGGAAGACGTCATCAAAATCTCGCACCACAGCTGGCCTCTCCAACTCCATCTGCATAGCCACAACCTCCACCGGTCTGGCCCGAAATCTGACAGGACCAAGTGAACTGCTACCACGGCTGAACTCAAATACTGGATGTCCGGGAATCTCGAACACCACCTTCTTCCTCCGACAGTCAATCGTGGCATAGAAGCTCGCAAGCCAATCCATCCCAAGGACCGCATCGCAGTTGATGATGTCATGGACAATGAAATTAGCACAAAGCTCACGTCCACAAACCACCAACGGGCAAGAATTGCACCCATGATGCACCGAGACCACACCCTTCCCTGTGACGATATTCCAACTCTTGGAAAGAGAGGACGTCGACAAGGAATGCTTCTCCACGAAGCTCCGAGAAATAATGCATATCGATGCACCAGAGTCAAAGAGAACTCGTGCAGGAAATGTGCACACCAAAATCACACCTACAAACAGTCTAACAATCAAGCCCTAGTCTAGCAACAAACATGAGCAAGCAACCAAACATAATCTAACAATCAAACATAACTAAGGAAGAAACAGTTAGGAGGGAAGTTACCTGTGATAACCTCATCCATGGCCATGCTCTCCTCCTCAGTCATCAGAAAATCCTGCCCTCTCGGCGGAACAGTCTGCCGAAAGGCATGTCTCTATGGAACAAGGGGCGCTCCACGTCCAGCAGGCACAGGAGCACGCTGCTGCAACAGCTGTGCTGCAATAGGATCCCGCCAAGGCTGCTTCGACTTGGGACACTCCCTGATGGTATGGGCAGGATCTCCGCAGATAATACACTGCCCCAGGAACCTCCTACACTAATCCCTGAGGTGCCCGGTCTTGCCGCAGAAATGGCAAGTCTTCAGAATAGGCCCTCCTGGCCTCTTGAACTGAACAGGCTGAACAAGCCTGAATCCAGGTCTAACCACAGCACGAACCGGCTCCACAGGCCTCTTCCCAGCTTCTGAAACCTGTCCCCTCCTCTGGTTCAAATTCAACTCCTGCCACCTCGCAGCAACCAGGACCTTCTGATATGTCTCCAGGTCAGAAGAGGTCACAAAGCTCTGAAGCTCCAAGGCAAGTCCCTGAAGAAATCATTGAGCTTTCTCATCGGCATCTTGCACCATCTTTGGTGCAAACCGACTGAGCCTCGTGAACTCTTGGTGGTACTGATCCATCGACAAGCTCCCCTGCTTCAGATCTATGAAGCGCTGCAGCATCACCTGCCTAGCAGCCTTCGGGAAGAACTCTCCATCAAATCTGGACTTAAAGGTAGCCCAAACTATCGGATCTACCAGCATCTTCTCTTCAGCATCCCACCAGTTTTTGGCATCGTCCTTCAGCTGCCTCTTAGCCAAATCAACCCATCCAGCCGGGTTAATCTTCGCCATCGCCAGGTTATCCTCAATGTTCCGAATCCACTCATCGGTAGCCAGAGGACCCTCAGACCCATCAAAATATGCGGGACCCAGCTCCCGAAATTGCTTCGCTTCCGGCTCGGAGCGAGGGTCATCCGGAAGTGCCCGAGCAGCTCGAGCAAGTGGAGCATTCTGGACTTGCAGGAGCACGCCCTGCTGCACTTTCATCATCTGGAGCATCATCCGCATCATCTCTCCATTGGTGGGTTCCCGCTCAGGCTCCTCGTCATGAGGGGGCGCACCACTACCTCCACCACGGGTGAATCACCTTCCTGCCATCTAGTGACACAGAAAACGAAGCAGATTAGACTCATAGCTTAGGGCTCGGATGTCGAATTTATTTGTTGGACAATCTTATATTATTATCGTTATCCCGATAATTGCAGTTACAGAGGGACCTGCATGGGCCACCACTAAAACCTGTCACGCCCCGCTTCCCTAAAATGGAGACGAGACGTGAGAAGGTCCGCTCAGACGTGGAGCTGTGAAGCTGCACGCCTGATAAGCGTCAATTTAGTATAAGCAGGTCCCTGTAAACGCAAACGGAAAAAGAATAATAATAATAGAAAAAGGAGACGGATATGAAATACCAATCCCAAAGTTTGTCCACAAAATATTCAACATCACAGAAAAAGCCACCAGGCTAACATGAAAGAGTCTAAAGGGCTAGAACAAGGCCAAACAAAACACAAACATAACAGAGTATCAAACTAGGTGCCACGCATCGACAACCTAAGCAATCTAACAAAAACCAGACATAGATACTAAGACTGATCTCCAGTGTCTACGAAGTCCTCGATCAACGCGGGTTCTGACTCAGCGTCAGCGAACACCGCGTCCACAGCAAGTATCTCAGGCTCGGACTCTAACATGTGTCACCCAAAAGAGAAAAGGGGCACATGTAAGCAAGTCAAAATACTTGTGCAAGGAAACTGAAAGAAATGTAAACTAACAACCTAACAGTTAAAGTATGGTGCATGGCATGGCAAGTAAGGTAGTAAAAAGTAAGGTAAAGTACAAGTAGCAAGTGGTAGTTGTGACATGTAATGTCAAGTAACAAGTACAAGTACAAGGGATCACCCACACATGGATGCCCTATTGCCCGCAGGCTGTAGTCATGTACAAGGGATCACTCAAAGAGTGCCCTATTGCCTGCAGGCTGTATTGAGCTCGTCTTCTGGACCACGAGCCAGAATTGTAATTGGCCTAGGGTTGTGCCCGCAGAACGGGTGCCTAGCCGGAACAAATAGTACAAGTATGTAGCGAAGCTACGCAATCACGATGAGTGTTCAAGCATGCAATGACATGAGCAGATATTCGCGTACCGTTAATTGAAATTAAACGTGACAGGCAAAATGCAATGACATGAACATATTCGCGTACCGTTAATTTAAATTAAACATGGCAGTTAAAATGCAATATCAGTTAAGGATACATGGATGACATGAACAGTTAATACGCGTACCGTTAAGGGAAATTAAACGTGACATACAAGCATGATGAGGGTGACGGACCAAGCTTCGTTGTCAAGCTAGGTCAATGGCGTCTAGACGACTATCCTTTCACCGTCTAGTCTCTTTTACGCTAAAGCAAGGAAATGGCCTAAGACATGGCCCAAATCAAGAGATGCAAGTTTCACTTGCCTGATACCGGGATTGACAAGCAATGAAGATCGTCACACAAGCTAACTACGGAATAGATCACTGTTATGGCAAAACAATTATTAGAACAATGATTCTAAATCGATTCCTTAATAGAATCCTAATTGTCTAATAATCCATTTTATTAGGGTTTCACAAATGTCAATGTGGGTTATGCTAAAACTAAAGAATCGAGTATTACCATGAAGAAGCGGAGGAACGATGCCGAGCAACCACGGCAACGGAAGAACGATCCGGCTCAAATCTGGAAATGAGGGAAAAATCTGGAGAAATAGGTTTGGATGTGGATTTTGGGGGTTTGATGAAAGTTTGAGGAAGATGAGAGGTAGAATGTGTTAAGTGAGGGTTTGGATGATGGATTTTGGGCTTGGGATGAAGGAATAAGGGTTTGAGGTAGTAGGGGGCTCAATGGGGGAGAAATTAGGGTTTGAGGTGATGAGGAAGAAGAAGAAAATGTTTGGAGGGGTATTTATAGAGTTTGGTGGCGGCTAGGGCAAAACTAGGGTTTCCTGTACTGTTTAGTCGGTCAAAGAGCAACCACTGACCGACTAGTTTGGGAACTAGTCGGTCGGTTGACCAACGCAGACCGACTAAGTGTAAACAGTAACCCCCGACGAAAACCTGAACTTAGAGTTAGTCGGTCAAAGAACAACTACTGACCGACTAGTTTGACATCTAGTCGGTCGATGAATGTTCTTAGACCGACTAAGAGTAAACAGTAACTGGTACCAAAAATAGTTAATGAGTTAGTCGGTTAAAGAAGCATTGCTGACCGACTAGTTTGCAACCTAGTCGGTCAACCAACGTTCTTAGACCGACTAACGATAAACAGTAATTCCTGAACATTTATCAAAGCCCACTAGTCGGTTCAAGAAGGTTTGCCGACCGACTGGATCGTCATCTAGTCGGTCGGTGCCCCTTCTTATACCGGCTAATGTGTACTGAAAGTTCCGAAATGGAGCGCGAAGCTCCGGGATGGTTTCCTAAGTCTCCTAGGCTCGTTCTAACTCTAAGATATCGACGTTATGAAGCCTGCCACGAATGACTTACTTCAAACGCGTCGACCGACGGAAGAATCTAGAGAAACACGACGAAACGAACGATAATGAAAACAACGGAGACGGAAAAAGGAAATCGCAACCAAGGAGAAGAAACCAAATATATATATATATATAATAAAATCCATACATGAAAAACCAGTCGTTACACTTTTGGGTGGGGTTAGGGTTGAGCAGCCACTGGGCGTATAAGGGTACTCTCCTCAAGAGCACCACCCGACGCAGTGGGTTAGCGTCAATCACGGTAAGCCCCCGTGAGAGGAACGACCTTCTCATCACGACCTAAAGGCGAGAACCCTAGATTAGATGTGAACTCTTGACATGGAAATTGCAACGCTAACCTTGGTCTCTTGGAAAATTGTCATGCTAATGAACTCAGAGAAATCTTTACTTTAATCTTGTAACCGTCTAGAACTGCATGTTAGAAATGCTCGTCTATGTTTTTATAAAATTGTTAAATGTTAAATTGCTGCAGTCGTTTCTCAAAATTATTAAATGCTTCGCAATTTCATATATATCATATATCTTGTCTTGGGATGCTATCCTTGCTTGCAGACCCCTTAGCTGACATACATTCATTGTTGGTGGATGTATGTCAGATTCAGCGCTTGAGTACCTGGAGGACGCATACGAGACGCCAGACTTAGAGAGTCAGGAGTTCGCTCCTGACGCAGTGCCTCTTCCAGCTGAGGACTAGAGGACCCCTCTACTACTAGTTTTCTTAGTTCACTTTCAGTCACTTGCTGTAGTTGTGTACCTTTCTTTTGTTACTACTTTAGCCCCACTGTGGCTTGTTTAATTTCGCGTACGAACTTTAAATTTCTGGATGTGGCTTTTACCTATATATTTGTGATGTTCTGATTGTTCTGATACGCAAATGCAAGGACCCTATTTCTGTGCTTTTATCACAGATGCTTATTGGACTCGAGCTTCACCGCTCCAGTTCAAGCGGACCGCGTAACGCTCTCGCTTCCGGTGTCTTTTGGGAAGCGGGGCGTTACAGGTTTTAGTGGTGGCCCATGCAAGTCCTGCAACTGCGAAATTCAGAACAATGAGAACACTTTTCTTTAGCCGAATAGCCAGATTAGTTCGTATGCAAAATTACTCGAATACCTTCTCTCAGCACGATAGGAAACCAATACCAGGATAACAGAAATAGTTAGTTACACGATCGCTTCCGTTAGTTAGACACCCTTGCCACGGCTTAGTGTTATCATTTTGGAAGTCACCCTAGCGATTGATCGTTCAGCTCTGACCATATTAGGCTTTTAAGTTTCGTTCGCTTAGATTTATCGAATCTAGGGCCCAACCGAACGTTGCGATCGTCACCGTGCAAGTCGAACCTGAGACGCCTGTAATGAGTAAACTTCGAAGCGTAGGATATTCCCGATATATAGGTAAGATCTCGATCTTGACCCTCAACGAACCCTTACCTCACCTCCCCATCGTAGTCTAGTTCGTTGTTGAACCTTAGTGCTAAAACTTAGTCAACCCAATGATTATTTCTCCGATTTTATTATTCATTGCACTTCCATGTTAAGGGTCGTAGAAAAGCCATCGTGGCGTATTCACAGAATTACTTCTTAGTCGTCCTTACGTTTCGATCATCAAATCTATTCCTTGTCCTTGATTCACATAAACTCTTCAGGTCTGCCATCTTTAACCTTTGAACCTCCACATTGCAGATCTGGGGTCTCCTAACAGTATTTTCGATATTTCCTTTATTGAATTCTTCGCTAAGTTCAAGATCCTTTCGAAAACTTTTACTTAGCTTTTCTACACTTAAACCCAATCTTGATTATGAAACCCTTCTGACATAATCTTTAGTTACTCTCTTATAGCGATTTTCTAACATATGTCTTTCGCACTTCTATTTCACATGACCTCGTATAGCTACTCTATTTTTCCTCATGTAAAGAACTTCTTTTAAAACATTATTTCTATTTCGCTAGCCGAAAATATCATCTCCTTTTCTTACTAATATATTTCAAAACGGTCATTCGTACATACTTTTAAAATACTTTCCTAAGTTAAATAGAACTTCAAAATCTTGTAAGTTTTATAATCATTGTCTTCATATTTTTTAAAAATATAATTTTACAAACCTATTTCCATTTACAAAACATGCACTACACCTCTATGCCCAAATTACTCTTCACCAAATATTTGACAAATTATATTTTACGCTTTATCTTCTACCGTATGCTCGATATTTTACGTAAATTATAACGTTGTTATTATTTTTACACATATCCTCATCTTCTTAATTATTTAATTATTTATATTTTATGTCACCCAACCAAACTAACCTCTTATCCAAGACACCTCTGGAACTGTTCATCACAACATTAATTCGTTGCATCATCCAACTCTGAATCCTACACTTGCTTAGTTATCAATTTAGAGCTTATCATTGTTTAATGAGACCTTTAGCATTGATTGTAGTGTTGTTGTGGTGCATGCAAATAGATAGTGAGTGTGGACCCGTGTGTGTGAATCTCTATATACCACCCACGTATGAGTGTGCTTACCCTTAATATATTAGTATGGTGTGATTGTCTATTGTGTCGTATGTGCATGTACGTACGGTAATATGTGATATATGTATATAGTCGAGTGCAGATTAGTAAGTGTATATTTATACTTAAGCGAGTGTTTAGCTATATCACTAAAGGAATATCGGAGCATATTAGATTTAGTATTGGCTAGTTACAAGGGTATATATACATTAGTCATACTTGTTAATGGTTGTAATTGTATCTGCTACAGTGATATGCGTGTTAGGCGTATGATAATAGGTGTACGTATAGTTGTGTGTGCAGATTTATTGTGCGATTTACATGTTAGAATGTCTGGCGTGTACTCGTGCGTATATATGTATGTGGTTAGTTATAGGTGTGTATATAAATATATATTGTATGAACAAGTGTGTTTTGTATATAGTAGGATTATAATATTACCCCTATGGGATGATGTATGAGCAAGTATGCATAGTCGTGTGTTTGTGATTACGTATATATGAATGTATATAATAGTATACTAGCCCTATGTAAATTATCATGGTTGTGTATACCGGTGTGTGTATATTTGTCCTATATAGATACGAGATAGGCGTGTAGTAGTGTAAGCATGTATATGTATGTGAAATAAACGTATGAATAAGTATTTAAGGGTGTGTGATATATGAGTAAGTATTTGCTTATGAATGTATATTGTTTCATTATAATATATGTATGACTGGGATAGAATGACCTTAGTGTCTAAGTCCGCTCACCCATATATCGGCCTATTTAAGGAAGTCTGAGGACGGACTTGATCCTAAGGTGGGTAGATTACGACGACCCTAGTACTATGGGTAAGGCGTATATAAATCTGTGTTTGGTGTAAGGTATTACGTGCATGTATATACGTATAGTGATATGTATTATTACGTGTATATATTAATATACGGTATGTAAAAGTGATCGTATGATTGAAATGTTAATTGACAAAGAATGATTGTATTTTTATTTGTGGTATGTTTATGTGACTTGTGGTACTATATCAGTATAGATTGTGAGTGTATAAGATGTATGATTTTACCTTGTGTATTGGTAATAATGTGAGTGTGTAAATTGATGTGGTGGTGTAGTAAAGTGTTACTATTCATCCGAGCATAATTTTGGTCGGATTGTATTTGTAGGATGCTTTTATATTAAACGTGTTATGTTAATATGTAATTAGCAATGTGTGTACGTGTATTGTTACTACTATTAGCATGGTAGTGATTAGTATTATCAGTGGTAATACTTTTGATGTTGATACTAATATTAGAAATACTTTTTGGTTATGGCATGATAGTTATTATGGTGAGTATCCATTAGAAGATGAGATGAGAGAGCGTTACCCACATCTCTTCCCTGGCCTGTGATCGTTAGGAATTCCGAGGGCGGAATTGTTTTAAGGTGGGTAGGATGTAACGACCGGTTTTTATCATCTGTATTTCTCGCGTATATTTTCTCCGTATTCGTAGTTAGACGTTTCTGTCTCGTACCCGTGCACGTACCCGTGTCCATTTCTTTTCCCCATACTTATTAGTTTTAATAATAAATCCTTAAATAATTATTTTCAATATTTTTATATATAATTAGTTTAACTTTTTCAAAATTCAAAAATTCAAACTTTAAACCTATTAATTCAGTGGTTGAATTACTTTCCTAATTAGACCCATTTAAACCTATTATTAATTGGTTTTATAGCCCTAATTCTCCTAATTAAATCCATTCACATAATCCCATTAATGAAAAGAATTCAATTCTATTTCCTAATATAAACCCTAGTTTTCTCCATCCTTAGGCCGAACCAAACACGACTCACGCACCCAGTTTCATCACACACGCACACGGTTAACAAAAAAAAGAGAACAAGTTAACCTATACCCTAAGCTAACCCTAGGAGGCCTCTCACGTGCTGCTCTCTGAAACAAACCCCCTTCACATCAAAACTTATATAAAATAAGCCATAAAGCCTACTCACTACACCTACAAATTCTATTATTTCTTATACAAACAAACATACAGTACTAGCAAACAGCCATCCCTACAAGTGTAACCCTAGGTTCTTTTCACGTGAGCCTACTGAACACTTTTCCTATATATCAAAATCTAGGGCTTTCTTTTTCTCCCACCCTCAACGTTAGCAGCCGCCGCCTGCTACCTATTTTTCTCCCCCTCGCACACAAGGCAACGGCGCCTCCCCTACTCGCGGATGACACCCAGGCCAACTCGCAGCACCCCACATGCCGCGGCCTCCCCCTCCTACTCCTCATTCGCATCACCACGCCGTAGCCCTCTCCCAAGCTCCTCCCCCACCGGCCTCACCCTCCCACATGGCTAGCAACCCCCCCCAGGCTGAGATCTCCCCCTCATGGCCTCCCTCCTCCTCTCGCCCCGCGCGAGCACAGCACCCGCTGGCCTGCTCCCCTCACTGCCTCCTCCCTCCGCCGAGCTTCTCCACTCTCCCTCTCCTCTCTACCGATGCCTTAACCCCCATGCCACCCTACTCAGGTGGCCAACACCTCTCGCCATCATGCCATGCGGCTCCTCTCCTTCCCATCTCCACGCACAGAACCCGCGACTGCCACCCTATCTCGCGACAACCGCCTCGACCAGCGTCACCTCACGGACAGCCATCCTCCGCCCAGTTTCTCCACTGCTGGACCTCCCCTTCCGACCTGCCTTCACTCCGACAGCCACCCATCGACCAGATCCCTGAGCTCCACCTCATCTCTCAGCAACACCCAGCGTCGAACACCCCTATCTCCTCTCCGTGCATCAAATCGATAACCCTTCATCGGATCAGCCGCATGCAACTCCTCCTCGCCGCTGCCATGCCCAGAACAGTCGGGAGCACTCCCCAGGCCCTGCTGACAGCTGCACGGACCCGACGCCGCAGCCCTCGTCCTTCTCCCAAGGCTCTACGTCATTGTTTGGAACCGTACGCTTCGCCGCTGCCCATCGTTGCGACCTGATACTTCGCTGCACTTCCGGTTAGTAGATCTACCATTAAATAACTCATGACCCACACCGTAATTTAGCGAACCTAATAAAAAATGGGTGATTAGACGTCGTAGGGGCTATTTGCAAATCTGTCCTGAACGAAAAACATCTATACTGATTTCATGTTTTACCAAAACAGCGAACCAAACCCTCCGTAGCGTAGTACTCTCAAGACGATTCCAACGACACCAAGAACGTCGAAAACAGGCAAGTATTTGATATTATATGAATGTCTGAAGTTTTGACACTTTTGCGCCATCCTTATGTATTGCTGTGTATCTCAAAAACTAGGCATGAAATGACGTACAAAATCGACACCATAATGATCAGGACGAAATTTGGGATCCAACGGTATATCATATGATATACCTTAATTTAAAACAATTAAGAGAAAAAAATGTTTTCTGTAGCAAGTCCAAAGAAAATATGTGTTCATTATTATTTTGAGAATGCCATAAAATTGTACAACCCACTTTTGTTGTGTAGAACCGTCATAAGTGGGTATTAATTATGATAATAGTAAAATTCAGTGAGTCTTGGCATGCCTAAAAAATGGACATCGTGAAAATCGTGCGCCTCGAAGGCGGTATCGTGATATCGTGATGTCGTGTGAGTCGACTAGGCCGGCTCGTGTTCCGGCAAACTTTTGGGTGGGGTTAGGGTTGAGCGGCCACTGGGCGTATGAAGGGTACTCTCCTCAAGAGCACCACCTGACGCGGTGGGTTAGCGTCAATCACGGTAAGCCCCCGTGAGAGGAACGACCTTCTCATCACGACCTAAAGGCGAGAACCCTAGATTAGATGTGAACTCTTGACATGGAAATTGCAACACTAACCTTGGTCTCTTGGAAAATTGTCATGCTAATGAACTAAGAGAAATCTTTACATTAATCTTGTAACCGTCTAGAACTGCATGTTAGGAATGCTCGTCTATGTTTCTATAGAATTGTTAAATGTTAAATTGCTGCAGTCGTTTCTCAAAATTATTAAATGCTTCGCAATTTCATATATATCATATATCTTGTCTTGGGATGCTAACCTTGCTTGCAGACCCCTAGCTGACATACATTCATTGTTGGTGGATGTATGTCAGATTTAGCGCTTGAGTACCCGGAGGACGCATACGAGACGCCAGACTTAGAGAGTCAGGAGTTCGCACCTGACGCATTGCCTCTTCCAGCTGAGGACTAGAGGACCCCTCTACTACTAGTTTTCTTAGTTCACTTTCAGTCACTTGCTGTAGTTGTGTACCTTTCTTTTGTTACTACTTTAGCCCCGCTGTGGCTTGTTTAATTTCGTGTACGAACTTTAAATTTCTGGATGTGGCTTTTACCTATATATTTTTGATGTTCTGATTGTTCTGATACGCAAATGCAAGGACCATATTTCTGTGCTTTTATCACAGATGCTTATTGGACTCGAGCTTCACCGCTCCAGTTCAAGCGGACCGCGTAAGCTCTCGCTTCCGGTGTCTTTTGGGAAGCGGGACGTTACAGGTTTTAGTGGTGGCCCATGCAGGTCCTGCAACTGCAAAATTCAGAATAATGAGAACACTTTTCATTAGCCGAACATCCAGATTAGTTCGTACGCAAAATTACTCGAATACCTTCTCTCAGCACGATAGGAAACCAATACCAGGATAACAGAAATAGTTAGTTACACGATCGCTTCCGTTAGTTAGACACCCTTGCCACGACTTAGTGTTATCATTTTGGAAGTCACCCTAGCGATTGATCATCCAGCTCTGACCATATTAGACCTTTGAGTTTCGTTCGGTTAGATTTATCGAATTTAGGGCCCAATCGAACGTTGCGATCGTCACCGTGCAAGTCGAACCTGAGACGCCTGTAATGAGTAGACTTCGAAGAGTAGGATATTCTCAATATATAGGTAAGATGTCGATCTTGATCCTCAACGAACCCTAACCTCACCTCCCCATCGCAGTCTAGTTCGTTGTTGAACCTTAGTGCTAAACCTTAGTCAACCCAATGATTATTTCTCCGATTTTATTAATCATTGCACTTCCATGTTAAGGGTCGTAGAAAAGCCATCGTGGCGTATTCACGGAATTACTTCTTAGTCGTCCTTACGTTTCGATCACGAAGCTTTAGGCACTCGATTACGCGCTTTGAGAAGTCTTGAGACGTCGATTTTGATGTTCATAGAATTTTGGCGACGATCTCCATAGCTGCGCTCACAAAGAGTTAGTTCACGATATTTATATTTGTTCATCATCAAAACCAAATCCGGGGAATCAATACTCAACACCTCAATGGACCATGATACCGGTCAATGTGCTTGGCTAAATTTACTGGACCACCCTAGCTAGTCTAGGGGCCACATGGTCCTGGCTTAGTCAATTCACTGGCCGTGTCCGTTGGACCGCAAGGACGCGAATCATTATTATGCAACATTGTCAACTATATCTAGTCAAATACATTAATAAATCTTTTACAAGATAATTCGTAGCCTTCTTTGTTTTAGACGTTGGAATCTGTAGGATCTGTGTTACAGTTGTTGAGCTACACTCAAGCTGTGACATGGCAACCTTACAGAAACCAATTTCTTCATACATGTGTCCTAACCCAAATCGACGCATCGTGAAGACACCGAGAACCGGCGTAATTTAGGCCAACGATGTAGTCTAAGACTTGACCCAAACCGACACGTCGTGAATACACCGAGCACCGATGCAAGTCAAGCTAGACACGAAAACAAGGGTCTGACTAGACTAGTCGTTGTGATTTGGATGAGCACACTCATGATCACAAATGGCTAGGGGTAAAAATCAAATAGGGAGTCATATTCGATATGATTGACAAAGAGTTCGTCTACCTACAGCCGAGTCAAACGACTTATTGAGCTACACTCAAGGTCGGGCGACTCAAGGTTGTTGGATTCATGCTCCCATTTAATATTAATCATGTTTTGGCTTAAAGGATCTTTAAATTAATGGGAGAGTATAATTGGATAAAAACCATTCTAATTATATTTTAAAATATTTTGAACACATGCTAATTAGGAGTTCTAATCTTTGCAGCATGACGAGTAAGATAAATAATATCCGAGATAAGAACTTATTAACTGGTTATAATAAAAATAATGACTGGTCAAAGAAATCTATAGCAGAAAGGGAACAAATGATGGAAGGGCGAGTTTATGCCTTAACTTCTAAAATGCAAAGTGTAGTTATTTCGGTTAATTCTAATACATGGGTGTTAGACACCGGTGCAGTTCTCATATCTGTAATCAGTTACAAGGAATGATAATCATTAGAAAACTCGAAAAGAATGAGATCATTCTCCAAGTCGGCAACGCAGCAAATGTTGATGTTGTAGCCGTGGGAGATCTTAAACACACATTAGCTGGTGGAGCGAACTTGCTTTTGAAGCAATATTACTACATCTCAAACTTCCTGTGCAATATTATATCCGTCTCGGCTTTGGCTAGAGATGGTTATAATTTTACTATCAACGAAAATGTCATGAACATTTCTTTTGATGGAAAGTTGCTAGGTTTTGGGACACTTAGTAATGGTGTATACACTTTAAGCAATAAGGTTGTATTAAACGTTAATACAAGAAAACGTAAGGAGTCTAGTTTTAATGAAACCTATCTTTGGCATTGTAGACTAGGCAATATCAGAGAGAAGAGACTCAGCAAGTTACATAAAGAGGGGCCCTTGGGCCTCTCGAATTATGAGTCATTCGACACTTGCGAGTCTTGCCTCAAAGGTAAGATGGCCAAAACTCCTTTTGCAAGTCAAGGGGAGTGAGTTATCGAACTCTTGGGTCTAGTACATTCCGATGTATGTGGACCCATGTCTACATTAGCCAAAGGTGGATTTTCATATTTTGTCACGTTTACTGACGATCACTCAAGGTTTGGACATGTGTTCTTGATGAAACATAAGTCCGAAACCTTTGAGCGATTCAAAGAGTACCGTGCCGAAGTCGAAAACCAGACTGGGAAAAGTATTAGGATCCTTTGATCAAATCGAGGAGGAGAATACTTAAGCCATGAATTCCTTACTTACTTAAAAGAGAATGGGATTCTCTCTCAGGTCACACCTCCTTACACACCTCAGCATAATGGTGTATCAGAGAGGAGGAACTGCACCCTGTTAGACATGGTGCGATCCATGATAAGTGAAGCTGAGTTAACTACTTTCCTCTGGGGCTATGCCTTGGAAACTGCTATATACATTCTAAATAAAGTTCCATCAAGATCTGTGCATATGACACCATATCAGATATGGACCGACAAGAAACCCAGCCTTAATCACTTGAAGGTATGGGGTTGTCCTGCATATCAAAAGGCAAAATCCAGACAAACTGGAAGACAGATCTATACTGTGTAAATTCATAAGGTGCCCGAGACATTCATTAGGTTATGTCTTTTACCATCCAGAACAACAAAAGATTGTTGTCTCTAGACATGCCACTTTTCTGGAAAAGGAATTCCTTGTGAAGGAATCCACTGGCAAGGTAATTGATCAAGATGAATGCTCGGAGGAAGTACTTACACAGGAACAAGTGTCGGAACCAGTGGGAGAGTCAGAACTTGACATCTCCAAACCAGTCAGTAGGAAGTCCAATAGGGTTCCTCGAGTCCCCGAAAGGTACTACGGTTTTCTCGTAGACGGTGGGATTGAGGATATCATCCTATTAGATGATGACCCTGTTAGCTTCCAGGAAGCCATAAAGAGTATAGACTCTAACAAATGGCCAGATGCAATGAAGTCTGAAATAGATTCCATGCACGTGAATAAGGTATGTACCTTAGAAGACGTGCCCAAGGGAAATGTTCCCATAGGCTGCAAATGGATCTTCAAGAAGAAGATTGGTGCAGATGGAAAATTAGAAACGTACAAGGCTAGGCTGGTTGCAAAAGGATATCGTCAGATTCTAGGAATAGATTATGACGAAACCTTCTCACCAATGGCCATGCACAAGTCTATTCGGATCGTACTCGCTATTGCTGCCTACTACGACTACGAAATCTGGCAAATGGATGTGAAGATTTCTTTCCTAAACGGCAATTTAGAGGAGCAGATTACATGACCCAGCCAGAAGGCTTCGAAGTCAGTAGGAGTGAAGGAAAAGCGTGTAAGCTACATAGGTCCATCTATGGGCTTAAGCAAGCTTCAAGAAGTTGGAACATCCGTTTCGACAAAACAGTCAAAGAGTTTGGTTTTGTTAGAAACGAGGATGATCCATGCATCAAAAAGGACCAGTAATAATAATTCTTTAGTCATCCTTGTTCTATACGTGGATGACATTCTGATAATAGGCAATAACATAGAGATGTTGAAGTCTGTTAAAAGATGGCTATCAACCAATTTCTCCATGAAAGACTTGGGAGAAGCATCCTACATACTGGGTGTGAAGATCCATAGAGACAGATCTAAACGGATGCTATGACTCTTCCAAACTAGGTACATTGAAACCGTGTTAAAACGTTTTAACATGGAAAACAGTAAGGGTGGTTTAACATCAGCTAATCATGGAATAACCCTTTCCAAGAAGATGTCTCCACAGACTGACTTAGAAAAGGTACAGATGACCAAGATCCCATATTCTTCTGCTGTGGGATCTATCATGTATTCCATGATCTGTACTAGACCCGATGTCGCTTATACACTAGGTGTAGTGAGTCGATATCAGTCTAACCCTGGAGAGGAGCACTGGAAAGCGATCAATACAATACTTAAGTTCTTGATAAGGACTAAAGACTTGATCTTGGTTTATGGAAGTGAAGACTTGAAAGTTGAAGGCTTCACAGATTCTAGCTTTAGAGTGATGTGGATGATAACAAATCGATTTCTGGATATGTTTTCACTCTCAACGGAGGTGTAGTCTGTTGGAGGAGTTCCAAACAAGTCACGGTTGCAGACTACACGATGGAAGCCGAATACATAGCGGCCAACAATGCAGCAAAGGAAGCGGTCTAGATGAGGAAGTTCATCAACCAGCTCGGGATGGTACCTGCTATGGAAAGTCCAATACCATTGTATTGCGACAATAATGCAACAATCAGCCTGGTTCAAGAACCGAGATTCCACAAGAGATCCAGACATATTCTTCGCAAGTATCACCTGATACAGGAGATCGAGCAGACGAAGGACATAGAACTCCTTAGAGTCTCTTCAGAAGACAACTTCGAGATCCATTCACGAAGGTGCTGGCACGCGATCATCTAGAGAAACTAGCGTGTAAATATGGTATGAGATACCAAAATAAATAGGCCTGAGTGCAAGTGGGAGATGTAGAGAGATGTATGCCCTCGTGGCTATTTATCTTAATAAAAAATCTTGTTCAATAAATGAAAATATGCTTTCTGGTAAAATATTGTCTAAGTTATTTATTACTTGGATTATTCCCTTGGATTCAAAGTTAGGTCACACATGTTTCGCGATGTAGATTGTGATTATGAGAAATGTCTGACCGATAGCAGCTTGAATCTAAAAAGGCGTTCGTGGTCATAGATGTGTGGAGATTGGGATATCGGCACATCGGACAGACCATTGTGTCTTAGTCTAGTTGGTCTCATAACCATGCGACTTGGCGAAGTCGGAGACAAGGCGCAGATGCTCATTAAAGAATGAGTCCACTGAACGACCCAAACAAAGAGTTATTAAATGGTTTAACATTAACTAACTGTCATTAATAACTCTAAGTGATGATATGTAAGTTGGTCCATGGACTTGAAATCATTGTACGAAGCTGTGTGTGAACGATTTCACTTAGGTCTAAAGATCTAGCTTCGAGGCGAGGCCTGCTGAAAGATCTTAGGCTGGGTGACACTCGAAGCATACGAGCTGAGTAGTGACCAATAGAGGATTCGTCTCTTCCGTTAATGGGAAGTTAGTGTCACAGGTCAGTACGGCTCTCGGTAAAACCTTGGCCAAGGTAAGTTGTAAGATGTACAACATGAATGTACCAGAGACCGACGTATACTGACCACTGCTAGATAGTGGGATTGACAGAGTTCCATACCCTAGGCTAGGCAAGTGACATAATTGAGACGAAGGGACTAAAACTGCAGAAATCATCACGGTCACAGTCAGAGTGATCCTGTCGGCACTCTGGCCAACGAGTCAATCACGTGCGATGATTCTGAAATAGGGATGACACCTGCTGCTAGTGGTTACTGTCGTCTAGAGACTTCGAGTCTCAACCTGTAGTAGGGTCAAGCTGTAGGGTCTCACACCGAGTAATATTCACGTCTTAGTAATAGGAAGATCGTTAAAGAGGAATGCATTCGATGCAAAGGAATGATTAAACTCACAAGTCAGTTGTGAGATGAAAAGCTAAAGGGTTTAGCATTTGGGACATATTAATACTTAGTATTATATTGACTTAGATGCATGTGAATGAAGGGGACTTCCTGAGAAATCCACAAGAAGAAACCGCGTCCGAAATCGGAGCTCTATTCAGCCCAGAAACACAAAAACAGCTGAGGACATACCCTTATTGGGCTTGCAGGTCTGACTCGCACCTAGCAGGTCAGACCCTAGGAAATAGCATGTTTGTGCTGTTTTTTTTAAAACGAGATTTGGAGTCTATTTTCGACATTTGAGGGGTCAAATGATATCGGAATTGGATGCCGTTTTTTCTATGCGATCGTTGTCTCGAGATCTTCGATTTGACAGGTTGTTTGAAAGTCAAAACTCAGAAATGGATTTATGGTTCATTTTAGAAGTTTAGACTTCTAGTGAAATCAATCCCTATTGCCCATTTTATTGTCTCACATTGCTCGTAGGAAGAGAATAGGGGCCGGCTCCCTTTATAAATAGGGGGTGGCCCTCCTCATTGAAAAGTGCACCAAGTCTCTGATTAAGGAGCTCCGAAAAATTTGAGCAAACTTAATCAAGACTTAAAATTATTCTTTTCCTCTATTAATTTTTCTGTCCTCCAACCGAGTCCTAGCAAGGCAACGGGAAGGTCTGAATCTGATTCGGAAGTCTACGACGCGGGTTTACTCAAGTGAAAATTTCTACGACTAGTGATGGGATCGGAGGCAATGTGCAGCTTGGGAGCTGATCCAGTTCGTGACGAGGAGTGACGCAATGCGGTTCGGGATGCGGCTCAAATTTTGGAGCGCAAGACGGTGCAGAACATCTTGCCCGATCCAAGGCAAGATTTCGGGTGAGTTATATTTATATATGTGCATTTCATTTTAAGTTGTAGTTAGAACTTTCTCGAGTTGGTCATACCCTACTCGAGTCAGAAGATATTCATGGCTTAGGGAATTTTTCCTTAGGGTAGTAATTTTAAATAGTTTAATAATCGTATTTTCGCTGCTTATTTAATTTTGTTCATCCGACTTAGGATGAATATGTTTAAATTAGCCCTCAGTGACCTTAAAATCCCTACAGGTAGGGTGATGGTCGTTCCGGGGGTTTACAAGCAGCGTGGATGAGGGGGAGGAGATGGTGATCAGAGTTTTTGAAGAGAGGAGGAAGGTGGCTTAGTGTTGGTGCCGCGGGTGGGGGTGATGCTGTGGTTGGAGGAGAGTGGGGTGGTGCGGCTTCGATGGGAGGTGGTGGTGGCACTGGCGAAGATTGCGGGTTGTGTGAGGAGGGGGTCGGGGATGTATGCAGCGACGACAGTGACGTGGGGGTCATCAGAGGTGAGGGAGGGAGAAGAGGAAAGAGGGTGCATCTTGGTTGGTGGGTTGGTGGTGGGGCTGCCAGAGATGGAGGTCGCGGGATGTGGGGAGGGGGTTGGTGGTCGCAGAGGAGATAGAATGACGGTTTGGCTGGGTTCGAGAGGGAGAGGAGGCTGTGGGTTGCAGGAGCTTGCAGTTGGCGGAGGAGGGTTGCGAGTGAGAGGTCGATGTTAGGTGGAGGCCACGGGATCTCGAAAGGGAAGTGGCGGCTATTGTGTAGAGGATGGGGTGCAGTTTCCTTAGGTTTTAGAGGGCTTTATCTTTGTAGAGGGGGTTGTGTGTGTTTGTGTTTAAGTTAGGGTTGGGTTAGGGTTTTGGAAGGAGGAAGAAATGGCAAAAACAAAGGAATAATTGCAAATAATGGTAAAGGTTAAATGCCAAGATGAAAACAAGGAAAGTTTTTGAATTAAAACAATAATCATGGAGTGAATAATGGGATTTGTGTGAGAAGATATGTCCTAATTTGCTATAGGTTTTATTAGGGTTCTATTAGGAAACAATTTGGAAGTTTTAAATAGATTTGACTTTGAGATTTTTAAACTTTGAAATTTGAATTTAAAATTAGATATTATTACTTATATAATAATAATTGGTGGGTTCGAAAATGTTTATAATTAAAGTTGTAATTATTAAACTATGTTAAGATATCGAACTATTCGAATTATTACGATATCGCCACTGGCTCAAAATTCAAGCTACAGACGATGAAAACTAAAGTGAACAATAACTCAATACATTCTTAGAAATACGTACTGAATACGTAGCGATAAAATATTGGCCGTTACATTCTACCCGCCTAATTAAATTCCGCTTTCAGAATTTCTATCAACTAGGGTGCGTGGAATAAATAAGGATATCGCTCGCATTCCCTCTTCCGATACACACATCACACTCTCTACTATGCACACCGCCAATAAATAACAACTACGCCATCATGCATGAACTCTCATTTAATATTACTAACACTAATATTAATAACAATAGTAATACTACTAATAATACTAATTAATAACCACAATAATAATAATAATATCACACACACATACATCACTAATTACACATCAATATTAATACTAATATACCACAACTAATACACAACACTATTAATATATTGCCATCATACAATACAATTAACTAATATTATAATTAAGGCAAATACTACCATTTTACTATACACACATCAACTTACTAACTGCAAGTATGCCATCACCTTGCACACCCACATTATTACTAATACACAATGCACTACCATTTGTATACAATCATAATCCACAATCATATAGTACTACACATCGTATAAACACACTACTCAATACTAATATATAAGCACAATCATATTCAGTCAAATACTACTGCAATAGTACAATCACTTTACACACTACGTAATACACTATACACACCACATAATACATATTACTACACATGTATATGCACACAATACACTACGCAATACACAAAATAGGCATGCTCTACTCATATGGCACTAGGGCCATTATAATCTACACACCTTAAAATCAAGTCCATCCTCAGACTTCGTTGAATATGGCCAACTTAGTGATGGACATGCTTAGACATTAAGTTCACTCTACTCCAGGCATATATACACTATAATAAAAGCAATCTACACTCATATGCATACATTTACACATATATCATATAGTCACACATATTCAAATATTTATGCATGCATACACATGCATTACACACATATCCATACTTATAATATTACACACATATCGTGTATTAACGCAAAACATAGACATACCTACTATACGTAAACACAAGTAAACACAACCATGGTAATTTACATAGAACTAGATACTACTACATATACACATCTATACATATATACAAACATATAGTCATGTATACCTCCCAGTATACATCTAAGCACGCGCATATACATCATCCCGTAGGGGCAAGCAATACAATACAATACTATAACCCCACTACTATACATATAACTAGGCACATTCCTATCCAGGCATGACCACACGCTCATACACACTAATATATAGATCATACAATAGATATGTACACTCAACTATAACCACACATATTATAATATCATATACGGTACACCCAACATGCACATAACCTTCCTAGCATACAATTACAAACATTGACAAATACATCCAAAATGCATACACCGCTAGTAGATAGTCAAATACCAATTCTAATACACACAGATATTCCTATAATAATATAGCTATCTATACATATGTATAAATATAACACTTACTACCCTACATACAACTATACATATATCACGTATATCACTGCATATGCATAGGCAACCATAATATACTTGTTAAGGCCAAAAATGACCAAAACAATTGTTCTGCTGACGTGGACCCTTCGTACTAAGTGGAGCCTTGTCAGCAGGTTGAGTGGGACCCTAGGTTGGAAGAACCAGGGTCGGTAAATTGATGATGGATGGCTTGCTATGCTCGATCGACCTTTGAGTGGCCTGTATGTCGATGGATCGAGGCTGGGAGGCTCTAGAACAACCCTTGCAGAAGATCAAGACTCGGCGATCTACACCACAAGGAAGCGTCAAGGGGTCGAATCTGGGTTCCGACCCAAATCCCTTCCGATGCTTAAGTTAGAATGGAAACTTAAGGAAGAGAGGGAGCTTGGAGCAGTTGAGATCGATCCACGGAGGTTCATCTCAGATATGACATCGTAAGCTCTTTAGAAGAAGAAATCTATGCTGAAAGACTAGAGTATATGTATGTCACGACCCGCTTCCCTAAAATGGAGGCGAGACGTGAAAAGGTCCGCACGGGAGTGGAGCTGTGAAGCCACAAACCCGATAAGCGTCCACAATACATAAACAGGTCCCTGTAACCACAACAGAATAACAATAATAACACAAGGCGAGGCTGAAATAAAATTCCACATCTCACAAATTGTCCAACATCAACAAAGAGTCCAACATCCAGAAAAGCCACCAGGCTAAAAGAAAAGAGTCTAAAGGCCCAGAACAAGGCCAACAAAAGCAACGACAACAACAAAGTATAGGTGCTACGCACCGACAACAAAACAACTGTCTAACAAAAGTAAAACACACGAAGACACTAGGACTGGTCCCCAGTGTCCACGTACTCCCCGTCAAACAAAAGCTCGGGCTCGGCGTCAGCAAACACCTCGTCCTCAACGAGGTACTCAGGCTCAGGATCTAACATGTGTCACCCAAAAGAGTAAAGGGGCACATGTCAGCAAGTCTAAAAAGACTTGGGCAAGGAAACTGAAAGTAAGGCAACTAGCAACCTAGCAGTTTAGTATGATGCATGGCATGGCAGTTATAACATGAGTGCACAATTTAAAACATGGCAAGACAGTTTGTACAAGAGAACAATCATCGGGACAAGACAAGACAAGACAAGACAAGACAAGACAAGACAAGACAAGACAAGAGTAGCCACGCTACTATCAATCTCAATCAATTCACATTGTTGGTGTTTACGCCCTTCGCTGAATGGTAAACATTCAGACCGATCGGCACTAAACACGATTCACATTTCACGGTTGTTTTGTAGATGTTTGCGCCCTTCGCTGAATGGCTAGCATGTCAGTCCGATCGGCCCCAAACACTACCCCACCCCAAAGAGTTTACGCCTTACAACTGCAGTTGTTGATCAAACAGACTCCCAGTTGAATGGCCGCTTAACCCTCACCCCTTATACCCACACGTAATGGAGCCTAGGGTCCCCGCACAATGAGCTCGCATTCCTATTTCACAATTCAATATCGAGCGTTGGGGTTTCCAACTCATTATGCTCGCTTCTGGTCACGAGCCAGGAAACACACAATTCGGGCATTGGCTATCAACCAACACATGGCCCGCTTCTGGAACACGAGCCAGGAACACAAGCAATGTAGCAAAGCTACGCAATCCCTGAAATGCATGAAGGATGCAATGACATGACAATTAACTTGCGTACCGATAATGGAAAGTAAACGTGACATGATAGTTGTGCAACATGCTAAGTGTCGGAATTAGCTTCGTTGTCAAGCTAATTCCCAATTTGCGCCTAGGCGAGTATCATTTCGTCGCCTAGCCTCTTTTACGCCTACTATAAGAAAATGGCCTAAAACATGGCCCAAACCCTAAGTGGCAAGTTTCACTTGCCTAGCATCGGGGATCGACGATCACTTCGTCACACGGATGCTATCTACGGGGGAAATCGCTGTTTTGGGGGACAATCAACAAACAACATGAAATTAATTAGGGTTTTCATAAAATTATAAATAAGTTATGAAAACAATGGTAGAACGATTTCTTACCAAGAGGAGACGGAAGAAACACTCCGGAGAACCCTAGGATCAGATCTGGAAGAGATTGGAGAAGTTTGGGGAAACTAGGGTTTTGGGGGATTTGGGGGTTTTGATGGATTTCGATGGAGATTTGGGGAAGATGGGAGGTGGAATGAGTGAATGGATGGATTGGATGATGGATTTAGGGCTTAGAATGGAGGGATGAAGCTTGGAGAAGTTGGGGGCTGAAGGGGGAAGTTTTTAGGGTTTTGGGTCATGTTGGAGAAGAAGAAGTCGAATGGGTTGGGTTTAAATAGGCTAGGCTGGCGGTTGCCCAGAAATTAGGGTTTTAACACTGGTTAGTCGGTCAAAGAGCAACCACTGACCGACTAGTTTGGCAACTAGTCGGTCGGTCGACCAACGCAGACCGACTAAGTGTAAACAGTAACTCCTGAACGAAAATAGGATTCTAGAGTTAGTCGGTCCATGAACAAGTACTGACCGACTAGTTTCGAATCTAGTCGGTCGATGAACGCTCTTAGACCGACTAAGAGTAAACAGTAACTTATACAAAAATAATTTGATGAGTTAGTCGGTTCAAGAAGCATTGCTGACCGACTAGTTTGCAACCTAGTCAGTCAACCAACGTTCTTAGACCGACTAACGATAAACAGTAACTCCTGAGAAATTTAGAAAGCTAACTAGTCGGTCCAAGAAGGATTGCCGACCGACTGGATCGTCATCTAGTCGGTCGGTGGCCCTTCTTACACCGGCTAATGAGCACAGAAAAGTACCGATACGGAGCGCGGGGCCCCGGGATCGATTCCTAAGACTCCTAGGCTTGATCTAACAGTAAGATACGACCGTTGTGAAGTCCGTCACGAATGACTTACTTCGAAATCGACAATCCTAAGGAAAAAGCGAGAAAATACGACGAATCGATCGAAAATGAAACCTACGGAGACGAAAACCACACAGAGGAGAAAATCCACCAAAACATATATTATTATATATAAAATCCAGATACATGAAAAGCAGTCGTTACATCCTCCCCAACTTAAGAAAAATTCCGTCCTCGGAATTTCCAAATACTCACGAGTCCGGAAACAAAAGTGGGAAACGCTCTCGCATCTCATCCTCATTCTCCCAAGTAGACTCTCCAGGTGAACCGTGTCGCCACATCACCCTCACAAGATTGACAATCTTGTTCTGAAGCGATTTCTGACGCCTGTCCAGAATCTGCACTGGATACTGGTCATACGTCATATCGGGGCGAACGGTAATCTCCGAAAAATCCACCGCATGAGACGGATCGCTAATGTATCGACGAAGCTGCGACACATGGAAAACATTGTGAACTCCTTCCAAAGATGGCGGCAAGGCCAAGCGATAAGCTACCTCGCCAACCCTCTCCAAAATGTCAAATGGTCCAATGTATCGCGGGCTCAACTTTCCACGCTTCCCGAAACGAATCACACCACGATTCGGGGAAGTCTTCAAGAACACATGGTCGCCCGGCTGAAACTCCAAAGGACGACGTTTAGCATCCGCCCAATGCTTAAAACGGTCCTGAGCAATTCTCAACCTCTCCCGAATATTCCTGACGATATCCACGGCCTCCACGATCATCTCAGGTCCCAACAACTCCCGATCTCCAACGTCATCCCAACTCAATGGCGATCGACATTTCCTCCCATAAAGAGCGGCGAAAGGCGCCATGCCAATACTCGCCTGGAAGCTGTTGTTGTAGGAAAACTCCACCAAATGTAGATGGTCCTCCCACGAACCCTTGAAATCCAACATGCACGCCCTCAGCATGTCTTCCAAAATCTGAATCGTCCTCTCGGACTGGCCATCCGTCTGCGGATGGTACGCCGTGCTGAAACTCAGACGCGTACCCAAGCTCTTCTGCAAACTCTGCCAGAACTGAGATGTGAACCTCGTGTCTCTGTCAGACACGATACTCACGGGGACTCCGTGAAGTCGCACAACCTCCTGCATGATTCACGTTACATCACTATCCAAACTAGGAAAAGGAAATAAAAACGGAGAGTAAAAGAATTTTACCTCCATATATCTCCTCGCTAGCGCCTCAGTGGACTGTCCCACTCGGAACGGAATAAAGTGCGCAGATTTGGTCAATCGATCTACGATCACCCAAATCGCGTCATTCTGCTTCGGACTCCGAGGTAGTCCAGTCACGAAGTCCATAGTGATGTGATGCCATTTCCACTCCGGAATCGGAAGCGATTGTAGCAACCCGGCCGAACGCTGGTGATCCGCCTTCACTTGCTGGCAAAACAAGCACTTGGCTACACTCCGAGCCACGCTCCTCTTCATACCATGCCACCAATAATTCAGACGAAGATCCTGGTACATCTTGGTGCCACCAGGATGCACAGAATACGGCGAACTGTGTGCCTCCACCATCAACTCCTATCTGATATCCCCAGCTGGCACACACAACCTGGCTCCAAACCTCAGCGAGCCATCCTCATAAATCAAAAAGTCAGTCCGCAGACCGGCTTCCACCATCTCCCGAATCCTCACCAGCTCCGGATCCTCGGCCTGGCCAGCCTTAATCCGATCCACGATCGTCGACTGTACCTGCATGTACATCAACGACGAAGCCTCGCCAGGAAGAACGATCTCCACACCAGACTCGCAAAAATCCTGCTGCAATCTCCACTGCGAGGTCAAAATCATCACCGCTGGCAGCCTACTCAAAGCATCCGGAACCACATTCACCTTGCCAGGGTGAAACTGCAAATCAATATCATAATCCGCCATAAGCTCCAACCATCGACGCTGTCGCATGTTGAGCTCCTTCTGAGTGAAAATATACTTCAAGCTTTTGTGATCGGTGAAAATCTTCACTTTCTCACTCAGCAGGAAGTGTCTCCAAATCTTAAGAGCAAACACAACGGCAGCCAACTCCAAATCATGCGTCGGATAATTCTTCTCATGAACCTTCAGTTGACGAGACGCATACGCCACAACATGCCCATGCTGATGCAACACACAATCGAGACCCTTGCCAGAAGCATCGCAAAAGATCTCAAATCCACCGCTGCGGTCAGGCACAACAAGAATAGGGGCAGTCGTCAACCTCGCCTTCAGAACACCAAAAGCACTCTCACAATCACCCGACCAAACATAAGCAACATCCTTCCGCGTCAACCTGGTCATTGGCTCAGCAATACGAGAAAAGTCCTTAATGAATCGCCGATAATAACTAGCAAGTCCAAGGAAACTCCGAATCTCAGACGCTGACGACGGAACAGGCCACTCCCTGATGGCCCGAATCTTCTCGGGATCCACTGAAATACCATCTCCAGTCACCACATGCCCGAGAAAAGCAACCCGATCCAGCCAAAACTCGCACTTCGAAAACTTAGCATACAAATGATGCTTCCTCAAAATCTCCAACACCGTCCTTAAGTGCGAGGCATGCTCTTCCTCCGACTTCGAATAGATCAGAATGTCGTCGATAAAGATAACGACAAACTTATCCAAAAAGTCGTAGAAAATCAGGTTCATCAGATTCATGAAAACTGCGAGCGCGTTAGTTACGCCAAAAGGCATAACCACAAACTCATAGTGTCCATACTTCGTCCTGAACGCTGTCTTCGGAACATCTCCCTTCTTCACCTTCAACTGATGGTAACCACTCCTCAAATCCAATTTTGAAAACACCCTCGAACCTCCAAGCTGATCGAAAATATCATCGATGTGAGGCAACGGGTATTTATTCTTAATGGTCACCGCATTCAACTCCCGATAGTCCACGCACATGCGACGCGAACCATCCTTCTTCTTAACCAACAACACCGGTGCTCCCCACGGAGACACGCTAGGATTAATATAACCCTTCTGCAAAAGCTCATCCAACTGCTTCCGCAACTCTTCCAACTCTGTAGGTGCCATACGATACGGCGCCTTCGAAATCGGCTGCGCACCTGGAACAAGATCAATAGAAAATTCCAGAGCTCGATCAGGCGGCAAACCAGACATCTCCTCGGGGAAGACGTCACCAAAATCTCGCACCACAGCTGGCCACTCCAGCTCCATCTGCATAGCCACAGCCTCCACCGGCCTGGCCCGAAATCTGACAGGACCAAGCGAACTGCTACCACGACTGAACTCAAATACTGGATGTCCGGGAAACTCGAACACCACCTTCTTCCTCCGACAGTCGATCATAGCATAGAAGCTCGCAAGCCAGTCCATCCCAAGAACTGCATCATAGTTGATGATGTCGTGGACAATGAAATCAGCGAAAAGCTCATGTCCACGGACCACCAACGAGCAAGAATTGCAACCACGATGCACCGAGACCACACCATTCCCTGTAACGATATTCCAACTCTTGGGGAGAGGGGACGTCGACAAGGAATGCCTCTCCACGAAGCTCCGAGAAATAATGCACATCGATGCACCAGAGTCAAAGAGGACTCGTGCAGGAAATGTGCAAACCAAAATCACACCTAATCAAGCAATTAACAATCAAACCCTAATCTAGCAAACAACCATGTTCAAGCAAACAACATAATCTAACAATCAAACCAGCTAGGAAAGTAACAGCTAGAGTGAGGATTACCTGCGATAACCTCATCCACAGCCGCGCTCTCCGCAGCGGTCATCAGAAAAGCCTGCCTCCTCGGCGGAACAGCCTGCCGAAAAGCCTGCCTCTGCGGAACAAGAGCTGCTCCACGCCCAGCAGGAACAGACGCTCGCTGCTGCAACGGCTGAGCTGCAACAGGAGCCCTCCGCAGCGGACCCGCATGCCGACAATCCTTCGCGATATGAGAAGCATCACCGCAAACCAGGCACTGGCCCAAAAACTTCCGACACTGATCCTTGACATGGCCAGGCCTGCCGCAGAAATGGCAAAGCTTCAGAATAGGCCCTCCTGGCCTCTTAAACTGAGCGGACTGATTAGGCCTGAATCCAGGTCTAACCACAGCTCTCGCCTGTTCCACAGGCCTCTTCCCAGCACCAACAACAGACCCTCTCCTCTGGTTCACAAGCAGCTCATGCCTCTTTGCAGCGACCAGAACCTTCTGATAAGATTCCCGGTCAGAAGAGGTCACAAAACTCTGGAGCTCCGAAGCAAGCCCCTGCAGGAACCTCTGAGCTCTTTCCTCAGCGTCCTGCACCATCTTTGGTGCAAACCGACTCAGCCTCATGAACTCCTGGTGGTACATGTCCACCGACGAGTTCCCCTGCTTCAGATCGATAAAACGCTGCAACATCTCCTCCTTGGCAGTCTTCGGGAAGAACTCACCCTCAAATCTGGCCTTGAAGGTAGCCCAAGCTATCGGCTCCACCAACAACTTCTCTTCCGCATCCCACCAATTCCTGGCGTTATCCTTCAGCTGCCTCTTCGCCAAATCAACCCATCCAGCCGGGGTGATCTTGGCCATCTTCAGATTGTCCTCGACGTTCCGAATCCACTCATCGGCAGCCAGAGGACCCTCAGAACCATCAAAATATGCGAGACCCAGCTCCCGAAATTGCTTCGCTCTTGGCTCAGAGCGAGGGGCATCCGGAAGAGCCCGGGCAGCTCGAGCAGGTGGAGCATTCTGGACTTGTAGAAGCACGCCCTGCTGCACTTGCATCATCTGCAGCATCATCCGCATCATCTCACCGCTGGTGGGTTCCCGCTCAGGCTCCTCATCATGAGGGAGCGCACCACTACCCCCACCACGGGTGAAACGTCTTCCTGCCATCTAGTGACACAGAAAACGAATCAGATTAGACTCATAGCTTATGACTCGTACGTCGAACTTAGTTTATTGGACATTCTAATATTATTATCGCTATTCCAAAAGTCGCAGTTACAGAAGGCGACCTGCATGGGCCACCACTAAAACCTGTCACGACCCGCTTCCCTAAAATGGAGGCGAGACGTGAAAAGGTCCGCACGGGAGTGGAGCTGTGAAGCCCCAAACCCGATAAGCGTCCACAATACATAAACAGGTCCCTGTAACCACAACAGAATAACAATAATAACACAAGGCGAGGCTGAAATAAAATTCCACATCTCACAAATTGTCCAACATCAACAAAGAGTCCAACATCCAGAAAAGCCACCAGGCTAAAAGAAAAGAGTCTAAAGGCCCAGAACAAGGCCAACAAAAGCAACGACAACAACAAAGTATAGGTGCTACGCACCGACAACAAAACAACTGTCTAACAAAAGTAAAACACACGAAGACACTAGGACTGGTCCCCAGTGTCCACGTACTCCCCGTCAAACAAAAGCTCGGGCTCGGCGTCAGCAAACACCTCGTCCTCAACGAGGTACTCAGGCTCAGGATCTAACATGTGTCACCCAAAAGAGTAAAGGGGCACATGTCAGCAAGTCTAAAAAGACTTGGGCAAGGAAACTGAAAGTAAGGCAACTAGCAACCTAGCAGTTTAGTATGATGCATGGCATGGCAGTTATAACATGAGTGCACAATTTAAAACATGGCAAGACAGTTTGTACAAGAGAACAATCATCGGGACAAGACAAGACAAGACAAGACAAGACAAGACAAGACAAGACAAGACAAGAGTAGCCACGCTACTATCAATCTCAATCAATTCACATTGTTGGTGTTTACGCCCTTCGCTGAATGGTAAACATTCAGACCGATCGGCACTAAACACGATTCACATTTCACGGTTGTTTTGTAGATGTTTGCGCCCTTCGCTGAATGGCTAGCATGTCAGTCCGATCGGCCCCAAACACTACCCCACCCCAAAGAGTTTACGCCTTACAACTGTAGTTGTTGATCAAACAGACTCCCAGTTGAATGGCCGCTTAACCCTCACCCCTTATACCCACACGTAATGGAGCCTAGGGTCCCCGCACAATGAGCTCGCATTCCTATTTCACAATTCAATATCGAGCGTTGGGGTTTCCAACTCATTATGCTCGCTTCTGGTCACGAGCCAGGAAACACACAATTCGGGCATTGGCTATCAACCAACACATGGCCCGCTTCTGGAACACGAGCCAGGAACACAAGCAATGTAGCAAAGCTACGCAATCCCTTAAATGCATGAAGGATGCAATGACATGACAATTAACTTGCGTACCGATAATGGAAAGTAAACGTGACATGATAGTTGTGCAACATGCTAAGTGTCGGAATTAGCTTCGTTGTCAAGCTAATTCCCAATTTGCGCCTAGGCGAGTATCATTTCGTCGCCTAGCCTCTTTTACGCCTACTATAAGAAAATGGCCTAAAACATGGCCCAAACCCTAAGTGGCAAGTTTCACTTGCCTAGCACCGGGGATCGACGATCACTTCGTCACACGGATGCTATCTACGGGGGAAATCGCTGTTTTGGGGGACAATCAACAAACAACATGAAATTAATTAGGGTTTTCATAAAATTATAAATAAGTTATGAAAACAACGGTAGAACAATTTCTTACCAAGAGGAGACGGAAGAAACACTCCGGAGAACCCTAGGATCAGATCTGGAAGAGATTGGAGAAGTTTGGGGAAACTAGGGTTTTGGGGGATTTGGGGGTTTTGATGGATTTCGATGGAGATTTGGGGAAGATGGGAGGTGGAATGAGTGAATGGATGGATTGGATGATGGATTTAGGGCTTAGAATGGAGGGATGAAGCTTGGAGAAGTTGGGGGCTGAAGGGGGAAGTTTTTAGGGTTTTGGGTCGTGTTGGAGAAGAAGAAGTCGAATGGGTTGGGTTTAAATAGGCTAGGCTGGCGGCTGCCCAGAAATTAGGGTTTTAACACTGGTTAGTCGGTCAAAGAGCAACCACTGACCGACTAGTTTGGCAACTAGTCGGTCGGTCGACCAACGCAGACCGACTAAGTGTAAACAGTAACTCCTGAACGAAAATAGGATTCTAGAGTTAGTCGGTCCATGAACAAGTACTGACCGACTAGTTTCGAATCTAGTCGGTCGATGAACGCTCTTAGACCGACTAAGAGTAAACAGTAACTGATACAAAAATAATTTGATGAGTTAGTCGGTTCAAGAAGCATTGCTGACCGACTAGTTTGCAACCTAGTCGGTCAACCAACGTTCTTAGACCGACTAACGATAAACAGTAACTCCTGAGAAATTTAGAAAGCTAACTAGTCGGTCCAAGAAGGATTGCCGACCGACTGGATCGTCATCTAGTCGGTCGGTGGCCCTTCTTACACCGGCTAATGAGCACAGAAAAGTACCGATACGGAGCGCGGGGCCCCGGGATCGATTCCTAAGACTCCTAGGCTTGATCTAACAGTAAGATACGACCGTTGTGAAGTCCGTCACGAATGACTTACTTCGAAATCGACAATCCTAAGGAAAAAGCGAGAAAATACGACGAATCGATCGAAAATGAAACCTACGGAGACGAAAACCACACAGAGGAGAAAATCCACCAAAACATATATTATTATATATAAAATCCAGATACATGAAAAGCAGTCGTTACAATGTATTAGATCTCGTACCATGGGAATTGGAACCCCCTTACCATTGTATTTTCATGTATTTAAAGGAAGTTCTCTGATGTTGCAAGTAACTGTCACTCATTGATTCAGGCGTGATCTTCTCCGAGATTCGTGATAACGGCTGCCCATTTACTCGGCCCCATTAACTTCCCCCTGAATATCAGCGAGAGCTTAACGGTCAAGTGAGCCGTTCGCTTGACTTGGTATTACTCCGCCTTAATTATGGGTTTCGGGTCGTTGGCACTAAATGGGTCGGGTATTCTGATACTCCTCCGTTATTCATACACGTGCACTAACAATGGCCTCCATCATCTGTGCCTCAAAAACTACATTAATTAAGACTGCATGATGTGTAATCTCCTTAAATGTGAATAGTTTTCGAAATGTTTGATTTGACTTATGCCACCGAAACCCTTTCATCTCTGAATCGATCCACACAGCTTCTTGAAGCGGGCTTCAGACACATGTCGTTCATTGAGCATTAGTCGGTTGAGCTCCTCCATATAAAAGAAGAGGACAAGAAGAGGAAATATTTTCTTATTCTGCCTTCTTCTTCATTTCGAGAGCTTGATTCCTTCATTGTCTTCTGTAACGACCAGTTTTAAGCGGTACGTTTTATTCGTAGTGTTATCTTTCTTCGTATCTGTAGCTAGTCATATCTTACCTCGTACTCGTATCAACTCCTAACTTCTTACAAGTTAACTACTACTATTATTATTTTAAATCTACTAAGAAAAATCCATTTTAATAATTATTTTAAAATAATTAAATTTTATTTTTTAAATTCAGAATTTAAAACTTATTTTTAAATGTTTGAAAACTTTCCTCTTAAAATTCATTTAAACCTACATTGATTAGCCCTAATAACACAATCAATCCTTTTTATTACTCAAACTTTCCTATTATAACTAAACACTAGCCCACGTTTTGAACCCGTGGCCGAACAAGCTACACCATAGGCCAACTCACAGCAATTTTTAAACCCCTCCCATGCACAACACAGCAAAGAACCTAAAGCTAAACCTTACACTAGAAATTCACGTGCTGCCCCATTTAAAACCTCAACCAAATTTTTATGGATAGAACTACATGCACCTCAAACTGAGGTCCATGTAAGGGACGTTTTATCAAACATAGGGAAAAAGTATCATATCAAACTTCATTTCATCCCCTCTTTCTTTACTTTTTTCTGTTTTAAGCTTACTTCACATCCATGCACCTCAGATTGAGGTGCATTTAGTCCTTCCCATTTTTATTTAAAAACCCATATTTGGACCCTACTAACCAGCAGCCCTACCTCTTATTAAAATAAACCCTAGGGCTATTCCCCATCAGCAGCCGCCCTGTCTGCATCCTTAGACAACGTGCGCACGAACTCTCCTCCCTCACGCGAACCCAGTGGTGCCTCGCCTATTACCGCACGTTTAACCACCGCGCCCAGCTTCTCTCCCCAACGACGCGCCGTATCAGCTTTATCCGTGACCCCCCATCACCGCCAGAACCACCAGCGCCTCGCCAATCTCCACGTGCCATCAGCTTCCTCCCCACGGCCCCCTCGTCACCCGACTACAGTTGCTCTCAACGCCCCATGCCGCCGACACCACGGCCGCAACTGTCCCTGCCGTCGCTCCCCTGGGTCACCGTACGTCGCGTCGACCATGCTGCAATGAGAGGCTAGCAAGTCGTTGATGCCCTCGGTCGCTGCAAGACTCGTCGACACCCAGACATCAGCCCCACCTGTACCGTTGCCGACGACGCGCCGACCGCTGCCCTTGCCGAGTTCGTTCCCTACTTTGGAGGTAGGTTGATTTACCCCATGCCAATTGTTAATCATATTAGTAATTAAAATGAGAGCATGTTTTGTAGCATTGGGATATTGAGGGAACCATACCCTATATGGGATCAACAGTGCCATGTTAGTATATAGGTCAGTGTAGGAGTAATTTATAACTCGTTTAATTGAGGTTAGTATATTTGAATCATTATGTTAGACGTTAATTAGCAGTATTTTATGCTATATTGTTATCGCTTATAAACAACAGTGAGTTTCCCTTCTTCTAGCTCATTATATGGCATAGTAAAACATGCTTGAACAATAATTTGAAACATAGGCGACCAGTGTTAGACTACTTGTTAATATAAAGGAAATTAACAGATAGATGCATATTAAGATATATATATAATGTATGAACTAGTACACCATTATGGATCAGTAAGTTTATAAGTATATATAACGTATGACTAATATATTAGGGCATGATTCTGTGTTATGTATCAGTGCAACCTATATGAGCAGTAGGCTATGTAACGACCACTTTTCGTTGTACGTTGTTCGTGCACGTGCTTTTGACCGTGCACGTACAAATTTTAGACTTTGTTGTTTGTGAACACTTTAGTGCGATATGTCGTTGTGAACGTCTCTGAGAGTAGTAAATTGTGGCACTAATTTGGAACGACATTTCTCGAGTCGTTTTCCCATAATTTAATCTTATTCGATGAGACGTTGTGATTTTCACTTTTGACGGGAGACGTTTCTATTTTTAGTTTCGTTGTCCGACGTCGAAATTGAGATCCGTCTTCTTAGTTAGCTTCCTTTCGACATCACGATCATCCCGATATTTATTTTATAATTTTTAGAGTTCATTTGACCACTTTTATATTTTTAGCAAGGTTTAAAATATTTATAAAAGCTACGTTTTAAATTATTTTCGGCCCAACAAAATTTTATTACGTTTTAAATACTTCAAAATATTTTTGAGCCAAATCTCAGCTCATTTGGGCCGCATCCAAGCCTTGTGCAAATTGGAGAGGGTGAGATTCGAATTTTAAATTATTTTAAACTCCTAATCCCATTAGGATTAGCCCTAGACCAAGTCAACCCCTCTACACTATATAAACAACCCCTAGAAATACCTATTTTTGCAAGAAATTAACCCTAGCCGCTTCCAAAACCCAAAATTCATGTTGCGACGAATCGTCGCAACGTTGCGACGGTCACCCCGTGCCCGACCGAGAAAAACCGCCCAAATCTCCCGCACCGACCGAGAGGCCGCCCCGCTTCTCCACATCTGCACCACCGCTCCGCACCAACCCGCACCGACCGAGAGGCCGCCCCGCTTCTCCGCATCTGCACCGCCGCTCCGCACCAACCCGCACCGACCGAGAGAAGCTCTCAGTCTGACCGAGAGCTTCGCCCGCATCCCGCTCTGCACAGCCGCCCGCTTGCACCCCGCTCCGTTTCCCCGCTACGACCGACGCTCCCACCCGCACCGACCGAGAGATCCCCCGCTTCGCCCGCACGTTGCAGCGTTGCAACGTTGCAACGCTCGCTGCAGCGCCCGACCGGCTCTCTCGCCCGCACCGACCGAGAAAATTCTCCGCACCCGCTGCTGCGACCGACTCAAGCGCTGCACAGCCCCGTTCCCCCGCACCGACCGAGCCGTTCTCCCGCACCGAGGCTGTCTGACCGAGAGCCAAACGTCGCAACCCCGCACCCGTCGCACCGCTTGCCACCGTGGGCCCCCAAGTTCTCCAGAGGTATTGTGGGTCCCCTATTGGTCTCTAGGACTACTGTGGGCCCCACCTAGGTGCTTTCTCTTCGAGGATTTTCCGTGTACGACGTTGCGACACGTCGTAGCCCGTCGTCACACGTGCTAGCTTGGAATCTGGATCCGTTGCTCCGATTGCTGCTCTGAACTTTCCAGCGAGGAATCTATATTTGGAATCAGGACTTGGAGCGTGATCTTTTATTCCAACCCCTGGCGTCGCTACCCGATGCCAGTGTAGCTTTCGTGTCGTGTTGAGGTAACGCTTTGCACCCCTAGGACCCCCAACCCATTGCATGCTAATCAAGACTAAAATCAACATTTTTAAAGTATTTTAAATGTTTTAGAATTCACTAATCAAGATTAATAAAACGGATGTAGGCCGGTGGACTTGTGCACGTAGGATAATTGTGACTTTGGACTCGTTGGACGGTGTTTCTCTGACGTGAGACTTGCAGGCAAGTGAAACTTGCCAACTCTTGTGTAGGGCCATGTTTTTAGGCCACTTCCTTATTTTTTAGCATAAAAGAGACTAGACAGTGAAATGATAGCTGTCTAGACACAATTTTAAAATCTAGCTTGACAACGAAGCTAGATCTATCACCCTGCCATGTCATTCATGCATTGATATCTGTCACGTTTAAATTCCTTAACTGTACGCACTTTGAACTGCCATGCATCGCATCTTACATGTCATCCAAGTTGATTGTCGCATTCGTAGCACACGCTACACTACTTGTACTTCCATGTCCGGCTAGGTGCACCCCTATGCCATCATGTTAAAACACTTCCTGGCTCGTGATCCAAAAGCGAGCATTACCGTTCGGGGGTAAGGCCCTGGCTCGATACACGTGGAGGGGTAGGAATAAGCGATCACCTGAGCTTAGGGGTTGGCCCGCACAGCCACTCTAGCCAGAAGGCGTAATCTCTGTGCACGAGGTGCTTTCTTTACTTGTCTTGTACTAGTGAGTGTTACTTGTAAAACTTGACATCCATGCCATGCTCGTACTTTACTTTACTTTACCTTACTTTTGCACTCATACTTTAACTGCCATGTCATTGCATTCATGCTAGAACTGCTAGGTTGCTTTACATACTTTCAGTTTCCTTGCGCAAGTCTCTTGTAGACTTGCTGACATGTGCCCCTTGCTCTTTTGAGTGTCACATGTTAGACCCTGAGCCAGAGACCGTAGCTGAGGACGAGGTGTTTGCTGACGCTGAGCCAGAGCCTACTTTTGACGAGGAGTTGGTGGACACCGGAGACCAGTCCTAGAGACTGATTTGGAGTTGCTTTTGCTTTAGGTTACTGTTAGATGTCGGTGCTTGCACCATTACTTTGTTTTCGTACTTTGCACTTTTGTTGGCCATGCTGGGGCCTCTTTAGACTCTTTTCTTTTAGCCTGGTGGCTTTTCTGCGATATTGGAATTTATCAATATGGATATTCTGAGATTTATCTTTTGTCTCATTTCCTTATTATTATCTTTGTTTCGTTTCGCGTTGCAAGGACCTGCATTTTAAAATAGATTAACGCTTATCGGACTTGCAGCTTTGCAGCTCCAAGTCTGAGCGAACATTCTCACGCTTCGCCTCCACGTTTTTGGGAAGCGGGGCGTGACAGGCTATACGAGGTTTTAGCAAGAATTTATCAAGTCTTAACTTAATGTTTTAATCCGTTGATACAGATTTACTATGCCCCTCGTCATTCTCACCTGGACATCTGAATCGACCATAACAGGCAAGTGTGCAATTAGATATGAATTTTTAAAGTTTCAGGATTTTTACGTCTCTTTTACTTATTGCTGTATAACTTGAAAACCAAACGTGAAATGACGCATGAAAACGATGCCATGACATTCTGGACTAAATTTGTGACCCAACGGCATATCACATGGTATATTTCAATTTTAAACAACAATAACGAAAATTACCTTCTGTAGCATGCTCAATAAAAACTCATGTTCAACGATATTTTAAAACTGGTATAAATGTGGTTAACCCACTCCTGCTTATCGAAAATTTTGTATAAACGAATTAATATTGACAATTTTAAATTTCTGCATGTCTTGAAATGTTTAACAAGTTGTGACATCATGAAAATCGTGCGCCTCGAAGGCGAAATCGTGAATTCGTGATGTCGTGTGAGTCGACTAGACTGGCTCGTGTTCCAGCATAAAATTAGGGTGGGGGTTAGGGTTAAGTGGCCACTAGGCGTATGAAGGGGTCCTCTCTTCAAGAGCACCACCCGCATGCGGTGGGATAGCGTCAATCACGGTAAACCCCCGTGAGAAGAACGACTTACTCATCACGACCTACAGGCGAGAACCATATGATAGATGTGAACTCTTGACTTGAAACTTGAAATGCTAACGTGATCTCAGTAACTTGACATGCTAATGAACCCAAGAAAACTTACTTTACTTATTGAAAACTGCTTAGAACTGCATGTTAGGAATGTCTATTTTCGTTTCATTATAATTGTCTTATTAAACTTATTGCAGTCATCTCATTTAATGTCTCTTAAATTCATATCATTTGTATACTTGTCTAGGGTGCTAATCTTTTTTTGCAGACCTTGCTGACATACATTCATGTTTTTGGATGTATGTCAGATCCAGAGTTTGAGCACTAAGAAGATTCTCTCGAGACGCCTGACTTAGAGGGCCAGAGTTCGTCGTAGATGCCGTCTTTCCCCGCAGAGGACTAGTAGACTCGTACCGTTGCTGCCTTTAGTTTACTTTCAGACCTTGTTGTTTTTGCTTTGTGTACATTCCTTTTGTTGCTACCTTAGCCCTGCTGTGGCTCTGTCATTTAATTTCGTGTACAAACTTTTATCTCTGGATGTGGCATTTATTCTTTTGAATGTTTTCTGGTTGTTCTGAAACGCAAATACAAGGACCTCCCCTGTGTTTTTATCACAGACGCTTATTGGACTCGAGCTTCACCGCTCCAGTTCAAGCGGACCGCGTAATGTTCTAGCTTCCGGTGTCTTTTGGGAAGCGGTGCATTACAGGTTTTAGTGGCGGCCCATGCAGGTCCTATAACTACGAAATTCAGAACAATGAGAACACCTTTCATTAGCCAAAACATCCAGAATAGTTCAAACACAAAATTACTCGAATACCTTGTCTCAGCACGATAGGAAACCAATACCAGGATAATAGGAATAGATAGACGCTCGTGCTCGTTAGTTAAACACCCTTGCCATGACTTGGTATTATCATCTTGGGAGTCACCCTAGCGATTGTTCATCCAGCCCTGACAATAATAGATTTTTGACTTTCGTTAGTCGTTCGCTTAGATTTATCAAATCTAGGGCCCAACCGAACGTAGCGATCGTCACATCTGTACAAGTCGAACATGAGACGCATGTAATGAGTAGAATTCGAAGCGTAAGATATTCCAGATCTATAGATAAGGTCTCGATCTCAATCCTCAACGAACCCTTACCATGTTTCCCTATCGCAGTCTAGTTCGTTGATGAACCTTAGTGCTATACCTTAGTCGACCCAATGATTATCTTTCCCCCTGATTTTACTATTCCCTAACATTACACTTCCATGTAAATGATCGTAGAAAGTCATCGTAGCGTATTCACGGAGTTACCTCTTAGTCGTCCTTACGTTTCGATTGTCAAACCTAATCCTTATCATCGATTCACCTAAACTCTTCAGGTCTGCCATCTTGCAGATCCGGGATCTTCTAAAAAGTATTTTCGATATTTTTTTATTGAATTTTTCGCTAAGTTTAAAATCCTTTCGAAAACTTTTACTTAGATTTTCTACACTTCAGTCGACTTAAACCCAACCGTGATTATGAAGCTCTTCTGACGCGATTTTTAGTTACTATCGTATAGCGACTTTCTAACATACACCTTCCGCACTTATACTTCACACAGCCTTGTATAGCTACTCTATTTTCCTCATGTAATGAACTCTTTTTAAAAAACTTTTCTATTTCGCTAGCTCAAAATATTATCCCCTTTTCTTACCAACATATTTCAAAAACAGTCATTCATATATACTTTAAAAAAATACCTTCCTAAGTTAAATATGTGAGGATCGCCTTACCCTTGCAATACTAACAACACACACTAGAAGGGGGGTGAATAGTGTAATGGCAATAAAATTGTCTAATTAAAATTTAACTTGCAAATGCGGAATTATAAATGCAAGAGGAATTAAAAGGCACAATCAATCCAAACACAAACACACAGTTTTACCCGGGTTCCCCAAACTTGGGTACATCCAGCCACACCAATATTCACTATATTCCCACACAGAGAAGTGAATACAAATCTCACAAGGAGATACCCCACAAAGAGGATTTATGCCCAACACAAGGACTCAACCAATCCTACACGAGGATCAAGACTCCCACACAGAGAATCACTAACTCCCACTCAGAGAATTAGACTTAGCCTTACACTAGGACACTAGAACTCCCACAAAGAGAGTTATTCCCACAAAGAGAATTCCCTAGTCCCACAAAGAGACAACCTCCCACAAAGAGAGAAACTCACACAAAGAGAGTATCCTAAATCCCACAAAGAGAAATAGGAAACCAAATTACACCAAGTAAAGTAAATACTCTTACATATGCCTTGAGATGCTTACTCATGAATGAATGCAAGGCATGGAAGAGAATCTCCAAGTGTTGTGATATGCTTGAGAGCACTTGGATGATTTTCCTTGAGTTGGACTTCAATGCATGAAGAAAGATGAATGCTCAATAGAGGGAAATGAGGGAGCTTGAGAGTAGCTTATTGATCTCTTGAGATTTTCTATAGAGTCAAGAGTTATCAAGTGTTGTTAAGAGTTCTCAAGAGATGGTAGCACACTCATATATATATGAACCCCATATCAAGCCCAAAAACCCAAAGAAACAGCCAAATGAACAAATCTGCAACGGCTAGAAACTGGGTGAAAACGACAGGAACAGTCGTCTGTTGATCAAAAGACAGTCGACTGATCAACGGCTAGAAAATATCCAACGGCTATAATCTGAGCCAGGACAGTCGACTGATGAAGTCAATACAGTCGACTGATAAATAGGACAGGCGCCTGTTAATCCTTCAGTAGGAGACTACTGCAGGGGATGGATCGAAACAGAGAGCTGCACTCTTTCTCCAATTCTTCGCACAGGCGACTGAAGTTAATACTACTGTCGACTGTCAAGAAATCAGGCGACTGTATATTCTTCATCAGTCGTCTGCAGTAAGAGATGGAAAAACAATAGAGAGATGCAGAGATTGCACTTACGCTATACAGGCGACTGATGATCAATCTCCAGGCGACTGTAAAAATACAGACGACTATAAACTGATCGACAGACGACTGTGCGTAAAGCTCAAGTTTGAGTCAATTGAAATGTTGACTTGAGCTGTGCATGTCAGGCGACTGTAGAAGGATCTACAGGCGACTGGAAATCATCCAGTCGACTGTGTTTCCTTCAGCAGTCGACTGACGGAAAGCCAGAGACTCCAAATGAGTCTTTGGACAGAGTGAACCTATTGGGTTGGATTCTATGATAATCCTAAGGCTCACTAAGATGGTTAAATGCATATGCATGAATGAGTAAACCATCTAACAAGGCATTACATTAACCCTAGACTCAAAAGAGAGAGAAAGCAATAAAGTAAAATACATGGATTACAATGCTTCTCAAAAAAGTCTAAGTCTTCAATCTTGATGCCTTGAGTTCTCTCCACCATCTCCATGGTTTGACACTTCTTGAGTCCAAACTATGGCCCTTCTTCACATGATGTCCATCCTTACACCAAGTGATTAGTCTCTATGAAAGATATCCTTGAATTAAACTGAGCGACTAAAACATGAGATTCATTAGCAACAACATAATGTGGTGATCATCATCAAAATAAGATTGGTATAAAACACCAATACTCAACAATCTCCCCCTTTTTGATGATGACACACATTATGTAAATCATAAATAATTAAAGCACAATGCTAATGATCTCCCCCTACTTATATGCACCAAATACATAATGAGCTGCACAATGGTAAATACTCATAATACCAATAAAAACATGGTGGTATATAATAGGCATGGATTACATAAACCAATTGCAAAGAATAAAAACATGCAAACATGAATGGTTTATCTAATCCCATATATCTCTCCCTATAGAGATACCTCTCCACATATGCACATGTATATATCTCTCCCCCTATAGATATGATTACATAATGCATATATCTCTCCCCCTTGACATCGTCAAAAAGGTGGACATAAAAAATATTCCCCTTTGTCATCTTAACCAAGATGTGATAATATGCAAGAAAAGAAAGATACGTATGATACCAAATTTAAAAATTTAGTGGGTATCAATTCACTATCACATGCTCCCCCTAGATCATAGAAATGGTCAACTTTTGAATTCTAGGATCTAATACCAATTATAATTAATGGAGCCATGGGCCTAAAGTGTATCAAAGCAATAGATATGGAAAAATCAAGCTTCAATGATACATAAGGATATTGCCAAAAACAATGAAACATGAAACAAGTTGGCAATAAATAAGAGGTTTGGTTTGAGACCCAAAATAACCAAATGTAAATAATGATCTCAAATAACCTCCGAAATGAGAGTTAAAATATGTATTAAAATAATTTAAACATATAATATATTAACTCCCCCATGAAAAACACCCTAGAGGGGGGTGAATAGGGTGTGTGGCACAAATTTTAAATATATCACAATCACAGAGATAATTAGACACAGATATTTTTTAACGGAGTGGCTCCCCGCCAAACTCCGACCCCAAGACCTATGAGGATTTCACTTAATAAAACCGATCACACTTACGGGTAGTGATCTCACCGTACACAAATATAGTTCAAGAGTTAAAGCGCAGAGATAGCTTCAGAGTAAAGCTATTCTTAATACAATCTCACAACTAAAACAGATTCAAATAGCGTTAATACTGCAGTGAAAAATCAGAGAGATATCACCGTGATGAATTTTGTGAGATCGTGATCGCGTGGGCGCAAACGGTTCGCTGATCCGATGTCTGGATTGGAAGATATAGTCTTCGGAAGATGACTACGCGAATCTGAATTCTGCAGTGGCTGATCTGTAGTAAAACATCCGAACTGAGTATGATCTTGTGGACTGAGCAATGAAGACTATCACCGTTACGAAGGTCTTGAAGATGTGGTCGCGTGGGCACAAACGGCTCGTCGATCCGACGTCTGGATCAGGAGATATGAGCGTACGAAGTCGAATGCGCGAATATGGAATCTGCAGTGATGAATCTGTAGAAAAACGTCCGAACTACGTATAATCCTGAGAACTGAGCGAAGAAGACTTCCACCGTTGCGAATGTCATGAAAATGTGGTCGTGTGGGCGCGAACGGCTCGTCAATCCGACGTCTGGATCATGAGATATGAGCGTACGAAGTCGAATACGCGATCAAGACAGATTTGTAGACGTTGAAAGCTTGAACTTGCTTGAAGAACCCCTTGCCGTAAGCACCTCTTGTGATGATGTTCGGCAAGCCACCAATATTTGACAGCAGCCGCAAAAAGATATCCCACTGCAAAAATCAGATCCCCTGTGCGTGCTTTTGTCGAGGAAGAGCACAAAAAAAATGATCTGTGCTTGCCAATTTGTTACGCAAATAACTGTGCACGCAAAAGATAAAGAAAATGGCGCAAGCTTGAAGAAGAGATCACAGTGCGTGATTTGTACAGCCGCACCAAAGGTCAAAACACCAGGCCGAGAGAGCTCTATATTTTTTTTAATGGCATGAAGCACACTTGTATATTTATTTGTGCTTCCCTTTTGTTTTTTTGAAAACTTCTGTTAGTGATCTCTTTTTGAAAAAGAGTGCAGTAGGGGATAATGATTGAAGATCAACACAAATCAAAACAAAATTTGGCAGTTTATTTTGCACTCAAAATTTTCTTAGTTTTCAAAATTCTGTGCATTCAAACTTTTTGTTTGTTTTCAAAATTCTGTGCTTTCAAAATTTGTTGAAGATTATGCGTACACACAAAAAGCATCAGCTAAAAAAACAACCCGGGATTTTTGGTCCTGTTTTGTTATTATCCTTTAGTAGCACAACTTTTTATTTTGAACAGCAGTTGGGATTTTGTGTACGAGACTTTCCGAAAATTTGAATTTCCTTTTTGCACCATCGTCCTCATATAATCTTCGTCTTGTAGGTCAAATTTATTTTCCGCGTTTGTCCCTGGAATCACTTAATGAAAGACGTTGGTCACACATGACTTGTTTGTCATCATCAAAATTAACTCGTATGACCTATTTAGTGAACTAAATAGGCCAACAATCTCCCCCTTTTTGATGATGGCAAACAAGCCTAGAAAAATATTTAAGAACAATATTGAGGAGCAAGTTATATGGGCACAATATAATAAACATCATACGAAGCTCCCCCTATCGATGTGCTCTCATGAAAAGTTGTGACAAGCTCCCCCTTAAAATGTGCATTATTTTTCTACTCTCCCCCTTTTGCCATTAATCGAAAAGATCATAAAAATTGAAGAGGTTAAGAATGAGACATGAAACAAGTTTACAAATCGAAGAAACAAGAAATTGATGACGATGCTCATATTAATTCTTTTTCCCCACGAACTTAAAGTATAACAAATGTCGTGATCATTGAAAGCATACGGTTGTTGTAAGAAATATAACAGAAAGATGTTGTATTATGAAACACTTTGACAACATGAGGGGTGCTTAGAAACTAAGAGATCAAAATATTAGATTATCTAATACAATTTGTGAGCCTTCGTTGTTATGGAATAATCAAAAAGTAATGTGTAGGGAGACACCAAACAAGGGATACCATGATGTTAAATTTCGGGTCCTTTGGAATTGAGATGCGCTAAGTGGTTACCTCATCTACCATATTTCATACGCATTGCTCAACAAACCCCCGAAATCCGGTTACTAGCCGCCGGTATCAAATATATCATATTTGAAGATGTTTTGATATTTCCCATTTTTTTAATATATATGAATGCTCATTGCATTTTTTTTTCATTTTTTTAATTATAATGTTGGTGTCTCAGAATATTGACGCATGAAGGCATCGACATATTCGGCTCCTACTAAATAATTTTCCATAGAGAATTAAGCGCACACAATTGTAAGGATAAAACATAAATTCAGAAACTTTAGAATCTAAGCACATCCAATTGTCTCCATAGTTTATAAGACTCAATCAATCTATTTGATTCGTACAATTTGGCATGCTTACGAGTTTCACTTTTTTTATTAATAAATCAAGCATGGGGATTTTACAATAATATGGTGCATCATCATCAAAAACATTTTAATGTTTCTAAAATGTCTAACAATGTTCATATCAAATTCTCAACCAAAATCAATAATAGTGATGATGATCATGCATGCACATACAAAGAATGACCAAACCCATGTAAAGATGAAATAGTGTGCAATGTGTGTAGCTTAGATATAATATTTAAGCATGTATATGTGCATGGATATTCGTGCTACTGCTCATTAGTGACATAATCCCCAACTCCCTTCGAATGAAGCAAAATTGTTTTTGCTTTAAGGGCCATCAAATTAAAGCTACTTCTAGTGCGTATACCTTCCGTCGTGTCTCCAAGGATTTGGTTCTTTGGATGATCCTTCTTGAAGCGCTAATCCTTAGGGAGATCTTGTGATAACGTAGTAGCTTCTGCTTCTTTTGGTACACCATCATTGTTGTTCTCTTGCTCATTGGAATTGCTAGTGTTTATCTCCAGTCCATCCACGCCACCTGTAATATCTGAAAATTCAATGTTACCTTTACCCAAGATTTTGCATTTCTTTCCATCTCCAAGAATAACAGTCCCTCCATCTTTCCTTGATAGCGTCGTGAAGAGGGATTCGTTGCCCGTCATGTGGTTCGAGCAACTGCTATCAAGGTACCAAATGTTGTTATTTTCCACTTGAAGATGCACCTACAAAAGAAGATGCACCCTTTGGCAACCAAATTTTGGATCCACAATTGTTAGTACGATGCTTTGGAACCCATATAAAATATTCAGGATAATATTTGGCCAAGCAATCATTCATAACATGCCCATTTTTGTTGCAATAAAAACATGTAACATTGAAATGCTTATTAGTAGATGACATATGATTTTTGTGCGTGCAATGTTGAAAGCTCATGTCTCTTGAAAATTCTTTTCAATGATCTTCCTAGTTTTTTTCTTAGGTTGTTTTTCTGAAAACCAAGACCATGTTTACTAGATTGTTCATTAAGCCCATTTATCATCTTATTAAAGCTTTCTTGGCTATTTGTGAATTTCTTTAATGTCAAGCTAAGACTTTGATTTTCATTCTCAAGTTCACTAATCTTAGTCGTATATCTCTTTTCTTTTTCGCTAGTTTCTAAATCAATGGCTATGTGTTTTCCTTTTATTAAATTAGATTTTTCTTTTTCAAGCTCTTCCAATTTTTCTTCATAGCTAGCCACTTTTAGGTTCAATAATTTTATTTCAGAATCTTTAGAACCAAGAATGCTAATTTTCTCTTTTAATTCTTTAGCTAAATTAACGTGGTCAAGCTCTAACGTAGCCAATTTTTTATTAGTATTTTCTAGCTCTAATGTTTTTGTTTCTAATTGGGTTTCATCAAAATTGTATATTATTTTCTTTTGTTCTTTCCACTTAACAAATAGCTCATCTCTCTCTCTTGTCATGCTCCCTAGTTCCTCTTTTAATGAATCACGAACCTTTTTTAGTTTAAGGAATTTAGGACCCATTTCTTGAAGGAGTTCTACAAGAAATTCATAAGCTTCCTCCATGCTAGAAAACATATCATCACTAATATTCATTTCATCATCAAAGCTTTGAACAAGAGAGCTAATTTTTACCTTTTTGTTTCCAGCCATAAAGCAAGTTCCAGTGTTGTAGTTCCAGTCATCATCTGAGGAGAGCTCCTCTGCGTCACTTTCTCCCCACGTAGCCACCATTCCTCGCTTTGATGTCCTCTTTTCTCCATCACCAGTCTTTTCCTTTCCTTTTCCTTTCAGAAGTGGACATTCTGCTTTCATGTGCCCTCTCTTGTTGCATCTGAAACACTGAGGTGCAAAACTTTCTCCATCATTATCTTCCTTTTTCTTGGCTCCCCAAATGCTTCCTGTCCGCCTTTTGTTGTTTTTCATGAATTTCACAAATTTCCTCGTAACAAGATCCATGCTTTCATCGTCTGATTCATTTATCTCCTCCTTGAGCATTTTGGAGACTTGAAAGGCTAAATTCTTTTTCTTTGTTGCCTCCTTCTTAGATTTCTCTTCCATCTTTGGTGTGCTATCATTGGCCATCTTCAATTGAACCTCATAAGCCATTAATTTTCCCAGTAGCTTCTCGAAACTGATATCCGCCAAGTCATGTGCTTCTTCGATCGCCGTCCTCTTTTGAATCCAATCGCCAGATAAAGAGTATAAAATCTTTCCAACTAGATCTTCCTGTGGGATGTCCTTCCCTAAGGATTTCAATGGATTGACGATATCTGCAAAACGAGAAAACATAGCATCAATAGACTCATTAGGCATCATAGCGAAATTTTCATATTTCTGTAATAACATTCTAATACGAGTTTTCTTAACTTCACTAGTTCCCTCATGAGTAACTTCAAGTCTCGTCCAAATATCCTTAGCAGTAGAACAAGAACTAATGCGGTTAAATTCAGTTTTAATAAGACCACAATACAAGATGCTCATGGCCTTAAAGTTTAGATTTTGTAACCGATCATTTTCTTTTTGCTGCTCAGGAGTAGGTTTATCAAATAGTGTAAAGCCTTCACTGATTATTTTCCATAATGCCATATCGATACCTTTGATGTGTATGGACATACGTTGTTTCCAGTAACTATAGTCCGTACCATCAAATAGAGGAGATCTGAGATACGACTGACCTTCTCTTTGATTGTGTGTGTCATATGAATATGTGTTTGGAATTTGTGCCATAGGATCGAAATTCCACTAGACTTTGAGTCTAAAAGGAATCCCGCTCTGATACCAATTGAAAAACACCCTAGAGGGGGGGTGAATAGGGTGTGTGGCACAAATTTTAAATATATCACAATCACAGAGATAATTAGACACAGATATTTTTTAACGGAGTGGCTCCCCGCCAAACTCCAACCCCAAGACCTATGAGGATTTCACTTAATAAAACCGATCACACTTACGGGTAGTGATCTCACCGTACACAAATATAGTTCAAGAGTTAAAGCGCAGAGATAGCTTCAGAGTAAAGCTATTCTTAATACAATCTCACAACTAAAACAGATTCAAATAGCGTTAATACTGCAGTGAAAAATCAGAGAGATATCATCGTGATGAATTTTGTGAGATCGTGATCGCGTGGGCACAAACGGTTCGCTGATCCGATGTCTGGATTGGAAGATATAGTCTTCGGAAGATGACTGCGTGAATCTGAATTCTGCAGTGGCTGATCTGTAGTAAAACGTCCGAACTGAGTATGATCCTGTGGACTGAGCAATGAAGACTATCACCGTTGCGAAGGGCTTGAAGATGTGGTCGCGTGGGCACAAACGGCTCGTCGATCCGACGTCTGGATCAGGAGATATGAGCGTACGAAGTCGAATGCACGAATCTGGAATCTGCAGTGATGAATCTGTAGAAAAACGTCCGAACTACGTATAATCCTAAGAACTGAGCGAAGAAGACTTCCACCGTTGCGAATGGCATGAAGATGTGGTCACGTGGGCATGAACGACTCGTCAATCCGACATCTGGATCATGAGATATGAGCGTATGAAGTCGAATACGCGATCAAGACAGATTTGTAGACGTTGAAAGCTTGAACTTGCTTGAAGAACCCCTTGCCGTAAGCACCTCTTGTGATGATGTTCGGCAAGCCACCAATATTTGACAGCAGCCGTAAAAAGATATCCCACGGCAAAAATCAGATCCCCTGTGCGTGCTTTTGTCGAGGAAGAGCACCAAAAAAATGATCTGTGCTTGCCAATTTGTTACGCAAATAACTGTGCACGCAAAAGATAAAGAAAATGGCGCAAGCTTGAAGAAGAGATCACAGTGCGTGATTTGTACAGCCGCACCAAAGGTCAAAACACCAGGCCGAGAGAGCTCTAGATTTTTTTAATGGCATGAAGCACACTTGTATATTTATTTGTGCTTCCCTTTTGTTTTTTTTTTGAAAACTTCTGTTAGTGATCTCTTTTTGAAAAAGAGTGCAGTAGGGGATAATGATTGAAGATCAACACAAATCAAAACAAAATTCGGCAGTTTATTTTGCACTCAAAATTTTCTTAGTTTTCAAAATTCTGTGCATTCAAACTTTTTGTTTGTTTTCAAAATTCTGTGCTTTCAAAATTTGTTGAAGATTACGCGTACACACAAAAAGCATCAGCTAAAAAAACAACCTGGGATTTTTGGTCCTGTTTTGTTATTATCCTTTAGTAGCACAACTTTTTATTTTGAACAGCAGTTGGGATTTTGTGTACGAGACTTTCCGAAATTTTGAATTTCCTTTTTGCACCATCGTCCTCATATAATCTTCGTCTTGTAGGTCAAATTTATTTTCCGCGTTTGTCCCTGGAATCACTTAATGAAAGACGTTGGTCACACATGACTTGTTTGTCATCATCAAAATTAACTCGTATGACCTATTTAGTGAACTAAATAGGCCAACACCCCATTGACATACACATGGATCAAAAATGTATGCATGTCAATAAACCCCAAGGTTCCCATTTTCATGAAAAATAAGTTTGAAAATATTTTCAAAAACATGAAACACACACACAACCAATGGGTATGCAAAGGTATAGTATTAAGCACAATACCCATGCAATATGCATATGTGTGTGGAAAACCTAAACATTAGGCAACCAAACCCAAGAGGAGTTTGATTTCCTAATGTAATCACATGAGGTGATCACATCCCTAACTAGAGAGTTGATGTAACAATCCCTCTTTTGCACACTAACCTTAGTGCGAATCCATAATCTCAAGGAATTCCTAGGCAATGGTTTTGCCTTTGCACGAGGGGGCGATGTGGCATGCTTAAGTGTAGAAACGAATTTCTTGGCATGCAAAGAGTGATGATTTTGCTTCTTAGCAAAAAATGAAGATTTTTCATTCTTCCTCATTACCTCGTGATCTAAATGCTTCTTGTTGATGTTATTGTTGTACAAGAAAGCATGATGATTCTTCTTAGGTGCTTTAGCAATATTTCTTGTATTTGCACCATAAGAGGAATTAGAGGTGGGTTTGGGAACCACAATTTGAATATAACCCAAACCTCCTCTATGATTTGCCGGATGTTGTTTTTCCAACAAATCGTGGAGTGAATCCCTAGAATACACAAAGCTTATGAGCTTACGTGATTCCTCTTCACATTTCAACGTAAGTTGTTGAATGTGAGCATCTAAGCTAAGGTTTTGAGCAACAAGTTTTTCATTTGTAAGGCTCAATTTCTTAACTTGAGAGAGAAGTGTGTCTCTCTCACAAGTGTCATACACATTCCTTTCATCATGAATTACACTTGCAATATCTAGTTCATGCAATCTACTCTTAGCAATCTTATATTTTGCTTTTAATCTATTGTAAGAGTTGATGCACTTACTAGCCTTTTCGGAGACCAAGTCAAAATTGATTTGAGCTCCTTGTATGAGATCTTTTCCTCCTCGATCTCAACAACAACAACATCAACCTTGCAAGAGCTTGATGACGACTTCTCCTCCATACCCATGAGGCACGAATCCTCATAGGAATTGTATGCGTCAAGCCAAGCATCCAACTCTTCTTCATTTAATCCGGAGGGGATTTGTGTAGGACCATCAATGGCTACAAAGCATGTGTGAGCATCCTCCTTTGTATCCTCTTCTTCGTTACTCGAAGTGTCCTCACTCTAATCATCAAAGGTCCCGACAAGTCCCTTCTTGTGATTTTTGGACTTGGACCTTCCTTTCCAATGCTTCTTCCCTTTACCCTTGTAAGTTTCTTTGTTGGGTTTGGAAGGGCATTCGGTGGACAAGTGACCTTTTCCATTGCAAGTGTAACAAGTAGGAACCTTGTTAGTATTTGAGGCAAACTTTGACAAAGACTTACCTTGCTTGCACTTGAGGAATGCTTTGAATTGCTCGGCAAGATCCTCAATTTCTTCTACACTTGCATCTTCTTGCTCATCTTCTTCACTTGGAGCTTCTCGATGGAATTTCCTCCTCCACTTGATTGGCTCCTCCTTGGCATGGAATGCAACCCCCTTTTGCTTCTCTAGCTTCTCGGGCTTTGTTGGTTGAATCTCCTTCTTGTGTTGAAGCTTTACTTCATACACCATGAGATTACCAATGCACTCCTCAACGGTATATTTGGACTTGTCATATGACTCCAAAATTCCGTTGGCCTTTGACTCCCAACGAGGTGTGAGAGAGTCAAGGATCTCCTCTACACGATCCTCTTGGGAAATCATCTTCCCGAGTCCCTCCAAAGCGTTCACGATCTCAGTGAACATTGTGAACATCTCTGAAATGCTTTCGCCTTCCTGTATCTTAAACATTTCATATTAGATCTAAACACAGTTTGTTTAGATTTCTTTACCTTCGTTGTCCCTTCATGACAAATCTCCAAGGTATGCCAAATATCGTTGGCCGTTTTACACATGGAGATGCGGTTGAACTCATTTGCTGAGAGAGCGTAATGTAATGCGTTCATAGCTTTCGCATTGAACTTGATCGAGTCCTTCTCTGCCTTTGTCCTTGAAGCCGCGGGAGTAGTGGGCTTCTCAAATGGCACCTCCTGATGTCCCATTGGTCTTGACCCTCAATGTAGATCATCATCCTGATCTTCCAACTCGGGTAGTTGGTTCCGTTGAAGAGCGGGGGTCGAACGGTTGAGTGACCTTCTTCATGAGACACAGATGAGGCGTTGAATTCCATGGTTGCAGTATGCTATAACCTCGTTCTGATACCAATTGTAAGGATCGCCTTACCCTTGCAATACTAACAACACACACTAGAGGGGGGGTGAATAGTGTAATGGCAATAAAATTGTCCAATTAAAATTTAACTTACAAATGCGGAATTATGAATGCAAGAGGAATTAAAAGGCACAATCAATCTAAACGCAAACACACAGTTTTACCCGGGTTTCCCAAACTTGGGTACATCCAGCCACACCAATATTCACTATATTCCCACACAGAGAAGTGAATACAAATCTCACAAGGAGATAGCCCACAAAGAGGATTTATGCCCAACACAAGGACCCAACCAATCCTACACAAGGATCAAGACTCCCACACAGAGAAGCACTAACTCCCACTCAGAGAATTAGGGTTAGCCCTACACTAGGACACTAGAACTCCCACAAAGAGAGTTAATTCCCACAAAGAGAATTCCCTAGTCCCACAAAGAGACAACCTCCCACAAAGAGAGAAACTCCCACAAAGAGAGTATCCTAAATCCCACAAAGAGAAATAGGAAACCAAATTACACCAAGTAAAGTAAATACTCTTACCTATGCCTTGAGATGCTTACTCATTAATGAATACAAGGCATGGAAGAGGATCTCCAAGTGTTGTGATATGCTTGAGAGCACTTGGATGATTTCCCTTGAGCTGGACTTCAATGCATGAAGAAAGATGAATGCTCAATAGAGGGAAATGAGGGAGCTTGAGAGTAGCTTATTGATCTCTTGAGATTTTCTATAGAGTCAAGAGTTATCAAGTGTTGTCAAGAGTTCTCAAGAGATGGAAGCACACTCATATATATATATATATATATATATATATATATATATATATATATATATATATATATATATATATATATATATAGGGAAATTCTTCCAGGCTCACTATGGTGGAAAGGACTGTTTAAGCTTACTTTCAAAAATCACTTTGGCATGCGTGGTTTGGCACGTTTGGCAGGAAAGGAATATAAGGATATTTGAAGATGTGAGAAAATGCAAGACAAGCTTATTTGAAGATATTGCTGCTAATATCAGATTATCATTGCAGGATTAAGAACCAGTATCTGTCGAAGAAGTGCAAGTTTTTTCAAACTGGGAGTATAGAGATAAGGGATGATTTATGTAAGATTTTGTTAGGGTGTGAGTTTGCTAGTGGGGAGTGACGACGCATGTGTCCTCTCCTCCCCCTATCAAATCCTATCCATATATGTCTTACGGCTGTATGTTTCTTGTGCATATTCAATAAATTAACACGCTTACCTTTCAATATATATATATATATATATATATATATATATATATATATATATATATATATATATATATATATATATATATATATGAACCCCATATCAAGCCCAAAAACTCAAAGAAACAGCCAAATGAACAAATCTGCAACAGCTAGAAACTGGGTGAAAACGACAGGAACAGTCGACTGTTGATCAAAAGACAGTCGACTGATCAACGGATAGAAAATATCCCACGCCTATAATCTGAGCCAGGACAGTCGACTGATGAAGTCAATACAGTCGACTGACAAACAGGACAGGTGCCTGTTAATCCTTCAACAGGCGACTACTACAGGGGATGGATCGAAACAGAGAGCTGCACTCTTTCTCCAATTCTTCATACAGGCGACTGAAATTAGTTAATACTACAGTCGACTGTCAAGAAATCAGGCGACTGTATATTCTTCATCAGTTGTCTGCAGTAAGAGATGGAAAAACAACAAAGAGATGCAGAGAATGCACTTACGCTATACAGGCGACTGATGACCAATCTCCAGGCAATTGTAAAAATACAGGCGACTGTAAACTGATCGACAGACGACTGTGCGTAAAGCTCAAGTTTTAGTCAATTGAAATGTTGACTTGAGCTGTGCATGTCAGGCGACTGTAGAAGGATCTACAGGCGACTGGAAATCACCCAGTCGATTGTGTTTCCTTCAACAGGCGACTGACGGAAAGCCAGAGACTCCAAATGAGTCTTTGGACAGAGTGAACCTATTGGGTTGGATTCTATGAAAATCCTAAGGCTCACTAAGATGGTTAAATGCATATGCATGAATGAGTAAACCATCTAACAAGGCATTACATTAACCCTAGACTCAAAATAGAGAGAAAGCAATAAAGTAAAATACATGGATTACAATGCTTCTCAAAAAAGTCTAAGTCTTCAATCTTGATGCCTTGAGTTCTCTCCACCATCTCCAAGGTTTGGCACTTCTTGAGTCCAAACTATGGCCCTTCTTCACATGATGTCCATCCTTACACCAAGTGATTAGTCTCCATGAAAGATATCCTTGAAATAAACTGAGCGACTAAAACATGAGATTCATTAGCAACAACATAAAGTTGTGATCATCATCAAAATAAGATTGGTATAAAACACCAATACTCAACAATCTCCCCCCTTTTGATGATGACACACATTATGTAAATCATAAAGAATTAAAGCACAATGCTAATGATCTCCCCCTACTTATATGCACCAAATACATAATGAGCTACACAATGGTAAATACTCATAATACCAATAAAAACAAGGTGGCATATAATATGCATGGATTACATAAACCAATTGCAAAGAATAAAAACATGCAAGCATGAATGGTTTATCTAATCCCATTTATCTCTCCATATAGAGATACCTCTCCAATATGCACATGTATATATCTCTCCCCCTATAGATATGATTACATAATGCATATATCTCTCCCCCTTGACATCGTCAAAAAGGTGGACATCAAAAATATTCCCCCTTTTCATCTTAACCAAGATGTGACAATATGCAAGAAAAGAAAGATACGTATGATACCAAATTTAAAAATTTAGTGGGTATCAATTCACTATCACATGTTCCCCCCTAGATCATAGAACTGGTCAACTTTTGACTTCTAGGATCTAATACCCATTATAATTAATGGAGCCATGGGTCTAAAGTGTTCAAAGCAATAGATATGGAAAAATCAAGCTTCAATGATACACAAGGATATTGCCAAAAACAATGAAACATGAAACAAGTTGGCAATAAATAAGAGGTTTGGTTTGAGACCCAAAATAACCAAATGTAAATAATGATCTCAAATAACCTCCGAAATAAGAGTTAAAATATGTCTTAAAATAATTTAAACATATAATATATTAACTCCCCCATTGACATACACATGGATCAAAAATGCATGCATGTCAATAAACCCCAAGGTTCCCATTTTCATGAAAAATAAGTTTGAAAATATTTTCAAAAACATGAAACACACACAACCAATGGGTATGCAAAGATATAGCATTAAGCACAATACCCATGCAATATGCATATGTGTGTGGGAAACCTAAACATTAGGCAACCAAACCAAAGAGGAGTTTTATTTCCTAATGTAATCACATGAGGTGATCACATCCCTAACTAGAGAGTTGATGTAACTATCCCTCTTTTGCACACTAACCTTAGTGGGAATCCATAATCTCAAGGAATT